>CAMGYJ010000011.1:53742448-56142448 GCA_946122785.1 Linum tenue | reverse complement strand
AGGAATGAAACATATTTGACCGAGACACGAAGAAAAGAGGGGAGGAGGGGGAATTCTACAGGTGGTGGTGGTGGTGGTGGAGCTAGGTGGCAGGTGGCGGAAGGCGCCACGTATCACGCCGGCGACGAAAGGGAGAACCGAGTTTTTTTTTTTTTTTTGGCGGGAGAGCTGTATCTCGTCCTGTCTAGGCGTTTCCCGCCGGAATGTGGCCTGGAGTGCCACCGCCACCGAAGCTGTTCCTGTCTTTGGGCCTCCACTCGGTCCGTCCCCTCACAATCTCAGCACCTTCCTCCAGCCGGAGGAGGTGCTGGCACTCGACGGTGCCGCCGGCACTGCCTATGGTGCCTATCCCATTGCCGGAGACGGCAGTCAGGGACTGGAGGACGCTGTCCTTCCCGCACTCCCTCCGGTACTCCAGCGTCATGGACGAGAGCTCGTGGCTCTCCAGAATTGCAAGTGGAGCACTCTGCAAAGAACGACGAAGCAAATATCAGTACAGTTCACTGAGTGAGCGAGAAATAAGAGTTGGTTTTGTTTTTAGTTTTACAGGTTGGGAGGACGAGAGCAACCTCAAGGATCCAGTTGATGTACTTCACATTGTTGACATGCTGATTGACATCCAGGTCATTCCACCTAGGCTGGAAAACAATCGACAAAATTCGTTAGCTACAATGTGTGACATTTAGTGGCGAAATGGAGAAATAGATCACAGATTCAGAAGGACTCAGTACAGTTAATCCTTTGCGGATGTGATCCGCAGAGTTGTCATCGAGTTTCAGCAGCTTCCTGCTGTCTTCAGGGACAACAGGGTCGGAGTTGAGGAAGTAGGGTTCAATCTCCGATCGAACTTCTTCGGGAATCTTGGACAGCCTCCGTGTCAGTTTATTCATCATCACCCAGACACTGCATATTTTTGGCAAGCAAATCTCAGATACAAAGCTGAAGGTTCAACCAGATAAGGAAATGGGTTACTTGCAAAGGAATCAGGAAGTTCACCTGGAGGCTCGTGTCAGAATTTCGCCATTTTTACAGTCACGAATAAGCCAATCACGACGCATACCGTTTTTACCTGACCCAGTCACCCAAGTATCCACCTGAACCACATCACCCCTGCAAAGAACAACGAATTCAGTCCCGATCCCGGGTAATGTTTTCACTCAGATCAAAAATGGCAACAGTGGTAAGGAGAGCATCATTCGGTTTTCCAAGGCGCAGTGAATGTCTACAAAATCTTAACATTCAATGTCCTCCGGAACAGCTACTGGGAACCAAACCATTATTGGTGCTGGAAAAGCTACTTAGGGGCAGTGAGCTGTCAACTTCTATCCATCCTCACGAGTACAAGTAATAAAGGAACAAGCAAAAGGCACCCACTCCGGAGATGAAACATTAAAGAAACGGAGAGAAGGAAGTGCTCCAAATAGTAAAAGACAAAACAAAGAAGAAAAGTCTCATCCTACAAAATTCCAAGTTTGAACAGAGGTATGAAGAATCAAAGAGTCTCAGAACTCTGGAAGAGAACAACAAATGTCAAATGGTCTATTATCATTGGCAACCTAAAATGACAGAACAGGACAACCAACACTGAGAATTATCTACTAGCTATTGACGCTATAAAGCAACTAATAGCAGTAGGCCATGAGCATAATAACCCAGATCATACTCCGAATAAGAGCTTCAGAACAGCTGATCTGGCACGATGAATGAGAGCATATGATCTTCAAAATTAACAGTAAGCCAAGTCCAACCAAAGAACCCAAAATTGACCATTGTTCAGTTAAAAGAGGTAAAACCTGGTTAATTAAGCAAATTGCATAGCTTACCATGTAGGATAGCGATCCACAAGAACTTGCATCCGGGTGACAACCCATATCAGGTTCCGTTTACTCATTTCAGGGGTGGAACCAAATCCATCACCAAGTAAACCTGCAGTTTTTACATGGTTGAGGGCTGTTTCCTGTAAATAAAGAACCAAAATCCATCATACACTAACCTAACCAATCTTCCCAGTAAGATTAAACAGTTTAGATACTTCCACATACCTGTAAATGATTCATTACAGTTTCTATAGAAGCTGAACGATCCGCCCCAATCTCGTAGGACCTAATAGAGAAATTCTGCCTGAACACGAAACCATCCTGAACAATTCTGCCAAGACCAAAAGGGTCGATGAGCATATCAGGCCGCTTGGGTTTCCAGTCGAGCATCGTAAATTGCTTCTCGGCAGCCAAGAAGATGGTTGTGATAGCAGCAAGGAGCACACTCCAATCAGGCAACGTGTTGATAAAAGTCCTTGGCGGTGGTTGCGAAGGACCATCCGCCCCATGCTTCACCACTTCAGCAGGAGCTGCATACCCTACTGAAGTTCCATTAATCTTGGGAGGAGCTTGGGCATTTGCCTTCACTTGCAAGGCCCCGGAACTAGCAGATTTAGATTTAAGCCCAGCCAAACTGGCTGACCCACGCCCGAGCTTGTCGGACTTGGCATCCCCAGATGGGGAAGGAACAGGAAATAATGAAGAAGCAGCAGCGGCAGCAGAAGCAGCCATGGCGATATCCCAGAATAAGAACCAACAATCAGCAGCAGCTTGACACGGAGCTCAATTCCAATTCTGAGAAGCAAACCACTACTCACAGCAACGGGGTTCTGCAAAACGTGAGAGTGGGGAGATTAGAATCTTCAGTGGCTTATGCATTACGACATATGAATCTACTGAAGAAATGAGCTCGCCAAAAGAACAGAGGCAATTTGACTACTTCTAGTTGAAGCCAATCGGCCTCCAAAAAACAGGCAAACCATAAATCATGGCAGGTTTTACTCTAGGCGAATTGACCGAAATGTTTCTTCCCGTTTCTATTACAGTTTCCCGGATTTCATTTTCCACCAGAAGATTCGCCAAACAGCTAGAGAAAACAAAAGAAACAACAGGAAACTAGACGTAACCCCATCCGGCCAATACAGCACCGCCGCCCAGCGATTTCCAATTGAGAAGAATCAGACGGCGGAGCCGCACAGCTCAGATCTATCACTCCGCACCGCATTTGCCATCCGGAAGGAACAAGACGACGACCGAACAAAAAACAAAGTTAAATGCACCTCTTAAAAAAAAAACGATACATGCGAGAAGCTTCGCACCAATTAACCACAACCAGAACGTGACAGACGGCAGAGAGACGACGACTGGATGCATGAGCTGCGCGCTTGGCAACCGAGAAACCGGAGGACAGAAAATTAAGAGAGGAGCACAGAAAACGAGAGAGAGAGAGTAAAAAATCGAATTCCTTCAAATCTCAGATCTCCGAAGCCGTAAACCAGAGCTAGACGAAGAGAAAACCATAAGATTCACCATCAAATCAGAAGGCGCGCACAGTACAACCTATCATTCGAAAGCCTCGTAATCCTCATTATCTCTCAAACAAACTCTCTCGCCATCCAAACAGGAAACCAGGTCACAGATCAAGCGACACACAGAGGAGAGGGAATATGCGAGAAAACCAATGAAGAGACATACCGTGCCAGAGAGAGAGAGAGAGAGAGAGGAGGAGTGAGCGATGCGGTAGCAGAGAGAGCAGCTCAACCAACGAAGAAAATGGGGAAGAGACGAGGAAGGGAAGTGGGAGGAGGATAAAGAGGAGGAGAAAATGAGGACTAATGCGTCTTTTTTTTTTTTTCCTACAGGAAAAACACACAGAGCCAGGCAGGGATTCGCTTTCTACCTATCTGTCTGTCTGGTGTCTTCTCCTTTGGTTTCTGGTTCTTCTTCTTCTTCTTCTACTGTTCGTCTAGGGTCCGCGAATCGCGATTCTGTTCTTCTTCCTCTTTCTTTCTGGCCTTGCCGTCGCGTTGGCTATGGCTTCCTCTCCCCGCCTTTTGTTTTTGTTTTTTTTCTTCCCGAGGATAAAAATTGAAATTGGAATAAAAAGTTGGGAGTGTCGGGGGAAAGTTGGGAGGGTTCTTTATAGTCGGATAGTCGTCTCTAGCTTAGCTGGGCCCGTCTCCCGCCACTGGGTTCAAAGTTCCATGGGCCGGAAGTTTCTGCATTTTACCTGGTCCGGTGACTTTACTATTTGTAAAAAAAAAAAAATTTGGCACACCAATTTCTTTTTTTGTTAATTTCAAATCGCCACTTTAATTTTAAACTCCTGAAAAATAAAAATGTATAATTAATAAATAAAAAAATAATATCTATATTTTTGAAACTGAGGGTTACATTATGTCGTCTGATTAGCTGTGGTTTTCTAATACGGAAGGAAAAAAAGTGTTCCGAATAATTTAAAACTACCGACGACGGTCTCAATATATTGATGGTTATGATGTGGGAATGAGAACATTTATCGTACTACTAGGATGTGTGCAGTGTTTTATGTTGCATACCAACATCGGGATCATCTAACAAAAGCCAACGTTAGCCTACCGTATTGTTCACTTGCTGGTAGGGATGGCAATGAGCTGGATTGGTCGTGTTTCTCTAAACTCAAACTCACATTTGTAAGTTATCTAATTATTTATACAAATATATATTCATACAGACTAATAACATCCCTAAATTATCCATATTATTAGGTTTATATCGTCATAAACAAATAACATCAATAAATTATTCATATTGTTCTTAAAACAAAATGACGTCATTTTACTTTATGAGTGCATATCGATTGAAAAGCGAGCTGGGTTTTGGCATGTAAAATACTTCCACTCGACCCAAAATCCATCAACATTTGATAGGATACGATACTCGTGACTTCGGGTTTCAATTTGCTATCCCTACTTGTTTCACATGTTGTTAGGTACAGTTACCATATGTAGGAGTTATGATCTTGCGGATCACTAGCTAGGTTTACAAAAATTCAGGCTGGTTACATTAAAAGCTGGTCTGCCCATAACAGCTAGCTAGTACACTTAGGATTTGGCTATTTAGGTCAACCCCACGTTACCAACACGCACTTGTATGTGGTTCTGAGGCTGTGGAAATTGGAAACCTAAATAAACTTATATGCATTTATTTGTCAGATTCTGAACCACGAACTTTTTATGTTGTGGAAATTGTAATTTCGCAGCATATGTGGTTCATATTATATATCATGAATTTTCAGTGCAGCAAGTAATCAAAAAGTTCTCTGAATGGTCAATGTTTTGAATGATTGTAAGGTATGAGTCGCAATATAAGCATCGAGTACATATATAATTTATGTTACGAACTTATTTCGAATATGAAAAGTTAACGTAGGAAGCTAGAAACTAGAAAGCGTCGAAGAAGTCGAGAGGGAAAAGAAAGAGTGAAATCGAATAGTTTTGGTTATGGGATAGTTAGGAATTCCAGTAACTTGGGTTGTTCTGCTATGAAACAACTATCAAATTGTATACTCTATGAATCAATATTTTATTTTTATATTTGAACTTGGACCACGCCATCATAGCTTATGGATCAGCCACTGCCTGAAAATAAAGAGAAAAATGTATCATTACTCGAAGTTGTTACTCACTTCGTTATAAAAAATCACATAACACGTAATAAGAAATTGTTATGAAAATATTATTATTATTATGGATGACCAACATTAGATGCTCCATGGTATGTTACAAGTTCTATGTAACTCATCTCCTTATATTTATTCTCCATATGACACATTAGTTGCACAATTGGGTGTTACATGTAACCCCCCACCCCATTTCTATTTCACATTCATTCTCACATTCATGTATATTGATTGTAAGAATGTAGAGGTTATGTGATGTGTGCCTATAAATAGATGGTCTCCTTGTACTAAGGAACATATGAATAAGAAAGCTCTATTCCCCCTCTCTTCTTGTGTCTCTACTCTTACTCTTGTGTATGTTCCTCTTCCTTATTATTTCATAACACGTTATCAGCACCAAGCTCTACCAAAGTAATGGTTGGTCATTGTCTCTCTACATAATCACATATACTTGAGTAAGATCACAACACGATCAAGGTATGCAAATTTTCATGTCATTTCTTGTTAGTATGTTTATATATCTCATTGTCTTTGAGAGATTATTTGATCTTGTTATTTGTTCATATTATTTTATGAACTTATTTTATATTTGTCAATCTTGTAACATAGAGTTTGTGCTTGGACATTATCAGATAATGAAAATTGCTCCTGTTGTAGCAAAATCATATGAGTTGACTTATCGATTGCTACATTGGACATATAGAGAAATGAAAGTCTAAAGATCTCATTTTCCCCCGAAGTGGAAAAATGAAGAAAAATGTGTCAAATGAAAGAAGTGGATCTGGTAACAAAAATGTCAGAATATGAGTTACCATTGCGATGGGGAAAAAAATACACCGGAAGTTTGGATAACGACAATCAACAAATGTTTCTTTTCACCGGAAGTGAAAGATAAAATTATTATAAATGAGGATGACACAAGAATTCATTTAGCAAAAGTCATGATCATATACTATAACCTCTGTATGTCGAAATGTGTAATGAAACACATATATATTGATGTTATTATTATTATTTTGTATACTTTTGTATAGAATGAATATTTGCAAAAGCCACTACTGGTATTATATCATATAGTATGAAAGTAAGAAAAAGCTCCGGAAGAGATTGTGTTTTGTTACTTGAAGTAACTAAACAATATATTGGTGATATTAATAGTATGTAAATATTCTTATCACTATGTATATGCGCTTACAATAGTTCACCGAAATCAAAAGGTGCCTAATGACCAAAATGTAGTACAAGAGTATGTGAAAACTCCAGAAGAGCTAATGTTTTGAGACGTGAATGAACTAAACTCTCAGTTGAAGATGCATTACCGAATTATGAAGATATTCGCAGAAAAGAATATCATAATTTATATTGCATCAGAAATGTGTTATAAGAGAACATATACTTCACTGGAGAAATTTGTACTACATGTATATTAGTACATATGAAGGTGTAAACCAGAAGTTTGCAAGATCGGATAACTTTTTATTTTGGCATGTCCGGTCATACCATCCCGGATACAGATGCAAAAATGATTGAGATATCATACGGAAATTAAGTGAGAGTTCAGAGAATTCATCAATCAAAAGATTGATTATGTGATACATGGTCTCGAGGAGAATATACTCGTGAAAATAATTGAATTTGTTGAGATTTTATAAAAGTGTATGCAGAAAAATACACTCACCGTGCAAATCATATATGAATTTTATGATTTTGGTTGATTCATCAACTATATCATCATATATGTCTGTTATCTAAATGCAACCTGATGTTTGCGAGATTAGTTGCCGAATGATGGATATATTTTGATGATTATCCAATCAAACAGAACTTCTCTTATGAGAACAAACTAAGTCTATCGATCTCTTATCGAGGCATATGATATCATTAATTCGCATGAAGCCAACAAGTTATCATAAGTTCTCCCCTTTCATACAAATGGTTTTGGTCAGGGACCAAACATTTAAAATGCTAGAAAATTTGGGTGTGCAGAATACATCCCAATTGATCCACCACAACACGTTATGAGTTCCATGAGAACTTATGTTGGACATGGTGTCCATTGCAATGAGAGATTTGTTCATGACTCTTTTTGCTAATATCATCATTTTGATGAATTACTTTTCGAACGTTAAGGGGGAGAAAAGTAAACACTAGGGCATAGATGTGAGTTGGAATCATCATCTCATTTTGATCCTCAAACGAAGAAACATGAACCTGAAGTTCATATGGTGATTCATGGAGGAAAAAAACGTATTGATTGCCAAACGCCTTTTTACCATGGTCAATGAAACCGTACCGGACATCGTACCGGGAAAGTCAGCGGTAGGGTATTTTATGATAAAACCGTGGTTTAACCGTAGTTCAACCGTTATGCCGGTAAATACCGCCTACCGGTTTAGCTTCCGATACTGGTATTTCGTGGTTGAACCGCCGGTACGGTACGGTTTCATGGACACTGCTTTTTACTCACTAAAAGGAGTGATTATGTCAAATGCCCAGTTGTGAATGCTCCAATACAAATTGATGTCCATATTGGATAATCTAATGAGTCTAAACGAGCGTATGAAGCGTGATAGACCAATCGGTTCCAAGGATAAAAATCCTCGAGAAAGGAAGGAGCTATAAATTAAGATGGTAAACTCGAGGATAAAATAGCTCTAGAAGAGTCAGGTCATAAAATTGAGATCATAGTTCCAGAAGAATAGTAGGTACCTGAACGTTTTAAAATGAAGAGATCTCAATTAATTGGCTTGTATGAAAAAAGTTGGAACCGAAGTGTATTTATTGTCGACAAGGGTTTTAATTATGCTGCAGCACTGAACGTGATAGATACAAAGAGGATCAAAAGTAAAAGTCTATTGATGCATGCAGAGAAATATATATTGGCCAATATAAAAGAAAGCATTAGGCTATTTGGTATAAGTTTTGGACCAGAAGTCCTTACACCTGAAGATGTAAAACTAATGTGATGCAAATAGGTTTTGTGCAAACGCGTATGGAAATTGCGAGAGATATAATACAATTTCTCGTGAGAGGTTTCTGGTAGAAACCTGACATCAATTATGAAGAGACATACTCTCTTGTGGTGGATGCAACTATGGTGTGCAATTTAAATAGTTTGGCAGTTCAAAAGGCATGAAATTTGCATTTGGTAGATATTGTGATAGCCTATTTGTATGGATCCCTTGATAATGATATTTATACGAAACTCCCTGAAGGATTAGTTTGTCAGAAGCAAACATGTGAAGTTCTCGAGAACAATATCGATCGATAAAACAATCCCTTGTATGGATTGAGATAAAATGGATGAATATGGTATATTCATCTAAGTGAATATCTACTAAAGGAAGTGGTCGAATAAGCCTTGCGTGATTAAATTCGTATAAAGTGCATTAGAGCATTTTCATTTGGCATGTGTGATTGTGTAATGACATATAAGCTTATGTGCGTGATATTGTGGTTTTAGTTATGAGTTTGATTTATGAATATGGTTTGGTTAAGTGATATTGTGTGTATGACGTGCCTTTTGCTTGTGACCGTGTGATATGAAGTAATTGTTTGCATACAATTGTGTTAGCTAAGTTTTATAGTTATTTGGAAGAAAAAAGTCGAGAAATTATTTTGTAATGATCTCATATCTTTTAGTTGATATGAACTCCAGAAGAGCTTCATAAAGCATGTTTTGCTTGATGAAAGAAAATTAAACTTCAGAAGAGTTTCATGCAACATGGATGGCTTAAAGAAAGAAAATTGAACATGAAGGATTTAAGATCCTTTTTGGATCAGTACGACAATGTCGGAAAGGTGAAAGGACAATTTTGTATGAAAAAAATTGCATATGTTCAACAGCTTAATGATCACATGGTCACTAGAAGTGAACAATGATCAATTTAGGCATTGAGATAAAAGTGAATTATTAGGTCCTGAAGTACCGTATGTTAATGTCGTTAGAACGAAAAATGTATCTCGCTATACTTCGTTACTATAGGTAACGATGAGGATCATAGATGAGTAATTTGTTTACCTATGGTCGTACAAGTATCTCATGGAGATTCCAAAGAAATCACAATAGCAACTGATCATGCACAATGGTCAACAATTCATGAGACTTGTTATGAATTGTTTGGTTAAGATTTGTTATTCAACACGTCTAAATGACTTGTAGTTGTGGATTCTCTTCATAAAAAATGATCTTGAAGATCATGTATGAAGAAAATGGTCCTAATGGATCATGCATAAAGTGACAATCTAGAAGATTTGTTCACTAAGAAGCTTACCATGAGAAGATTTGAAAGATTTGTTCACAACACTATACTTTGATGTTGTCATGAGGGGGAGCATATACGCACTGCACTCTTTTTTCCTTAACCATGGTTTTTCCCACTGGGTTTTCCTGGTAAGGTTTTTAACGAGGCAGATTCAGATAGCGTATTATGATGATTATGTACTCTTTTTCCTTCACTAGGATTTTATCCCACAGGGTTTTTCCTAGTAAGGTTTTAACGAGGCATATTCATGTCTAATGGTCATCCAAGGGGGAGTGTTATGAAAATATTATTATTATTATGGATGACCAACATTAGATGCTCCATGGTATGTTACAAGTTCTATGTAACTCATCTCCTTATATTTATTCTCCATATGACACATTAGTTGCACAATTGGGTGTTACATGTAACCCCCCACCCCATTTCTATTTCACATTCATTCTCACATTCATGTATATTGATTGTAAGAATGTAGAGGTTATGTGATGTGTGCCTATAAATAGATGGTCTCCTTGTACTAAGGAACATATGAATAAGAAAGCTCTATTCCCCCTCTCTTCTTGTGTCTCTACTCTTACTCTTGTGTATGTTCCTCTTCCTTATTATTTCATAACAGAAATCAAATTAAAAAACTTGGTATAAATCCTTGATCAAAAGCTCTCACATTTAAATTGTAACGACAATGTATTATCAATAATTGATATAAACACATGATATAACGAGACTACACGGGAAACAAAAAAAAAAAAAAAAAACTAGCAGGAGAAGTTTTATTTTCCTTCTCTTTTCGGTGACATCTCCATCCCTCGTCTCTTTCCCTTTATGTTTCCCCTTTCCACAAGGCCTCTTTCTATGTGTTGTCTTCCTCTTGATCCTACCTAATTTTCCTAACATAATCTGCCACATGCTAATTTGTCATAATCAGCGAGCTTTTGAAATACAGATGAATATAAACATAGAAAAAGGGTTGTTGTTGAACGAACAGAATGTTAAAGTTACCAACAACTGGATCTGGTTTAGATCAATGTCCCATATCTAACTCGATGAGTCTAAGGTTCTAACAAGCAACGAAAACTGAATCGTTGGTAGACATGATCTAATCGAGTTGCTCATAGTCTAAGAACAAACTTAGTTTTTTGTTATTTAATTACGGCATATGGCTAGAAGAAGTGAGCCCGCTTTAAATAATTGTTGGTTCGAGTTCCAAAGTCAGCGTGTGGGTGGATGTAATCGTTCATGTACTAAGGGGTCGTTTGGAAGTTGCGAATGTTAAATCGTTGCATTGTAATGAATCACCATAATATAAATGCATGTATTGATACAATAGATGTATTCTAACAATATATTGTTTGGTTGTTGAGATTCTATTTTATGCATTGATTTACATAAAGTTACTTTATGGGGAAATGTCACATTTACCCTTAACTTTTAGAATAAGACAAAAACTATTAAGGATATAAATGGAAAGAAAAAGTTGACACAAATCTAAAACCAACAATCTCAACTTTTAGTTGAGATTGTATAATGCATCATTTTTTGTGATTGTTGGTGGGACCTACCTAACACAATGCATGCATTGTTTTACACTTTGACACTTCCAAACATTGTATTGTGCACAATACATGTATTCAACAATCACAACTTCCAAACGACTCCTAAAACCTACACATTTGCTTTTGCAGACTAGCTCGCTAATGTCAACCCGTAATTAATTACACAAGATTTAGCATAGAGCTAGATTAGGTGCACCCTAAAACCTCTTTCGACATGATTTAGGTAGCTTGTAAGACGTGGATAAAGTTAATTAATGCAGGGTCAGAAGCAGAAAGCCAAACGAAACGGGTTTAATTACTTAATTAAATACGTGCTCTCATAAGTTAACTTTAATTAATTTGGATGCTAAAGTTTGACCAAAAAAAACTGGATCTATGAGGTCCACTTTGGCCAGGGGGAAAAAAAACAAGTGGAAAGTGGTTGAACGATCTTGGGTTACTGCTTTAAAAAGAAAAGAGAAGCCCAAGACGAAATTGGTTGCTTCCTTGCTGCCCTCTAGTTAATTTTATTTGTTATTTATTGTTCTTGTGATCTCTCTTTTTTGTTGCCACAAGTGCCCAATGTGCACCATTAGCAAGTTATGCCATGTTCATGTATACTTACTTGCACATAATTGCACATTTGGTTTTGGAGCTTGGAGATTAACTAACTAGTAGCACCATGTCGATGTCACTCGTGTTAGGGACGGGCAATGAACGATTGGACGGTTTTTGGGCTAAAACCTACTGATCCAAGGTTTTGGTGGGTGATGAAGAAATGTCTCACACATATCCATCGGACCGTGACGAGGTGGGTTGATAGTTGATGATGAGTGGGTCTGGTGGTTCTGGTGTATTAAACCTTGTATCGAAACAGAAAAGATGTTTATGGAGCATAAGAACTTGCAACAAACTAATTAAATATCAAGTTAACCTACCGTATTTCAAGAGAATCAATAACTACTGAACATATTTTATTGCATAACCTAACATCAATAATCTAATTTGCCAACAATTTATGGATAGCCAATCTAATTTGCCAACAATTTATGGATGGCTATCGTATTTTGTTAAAATAAATTGTGTATAATTTATATTGCAAGTCAAGCAAATTTTATATATAAAAAATTATTTTTTATTGAATTAATCATGATTAATTTAATGCTTTGTAGTAGAAAAATATATGTATATTATAGAATAAATTAGTGGCACAATATATTGCGGGCCAATGATCAAGCCACTCATTCAAATTTTATGGGTCACAAGAAAAATGAACCACATCCACCGTTCGTATCCATCCAAACACGTATTGGGAGGATTGTAATCGAGTAGATTTGGGCGAGCTTAATGGTTGACCTGCTCATTGCCCCTTTTTCATGTTACTCTAATATGATTTAAAGGCCATGTTGAATTTGTGGTTTGCTCATGTCAAATCTAGATTAGTTAAATCCATTAAAGTTGATTCGAAATTAGGCAAATGAAATAAATGTCGATGTAAAAAAAAGAAAAAGTAAAGAGGATAAATAAATCGGTATATTACTAAGACTAGGGGAAAATGAAATAAATGTTGATCCTAAAAAAGTTAGACAAGAAATAAATGGATACAAAGGTTTAAACAACGCGCATTGACATGAAGCTTAGTTAGAGTATTTAACTAACATTTGTTTGGCCTGATTGTTAAATGGAGTAAGATTTGGTTTGATGCCATATACGTCAATTTGATGCCAAATATTCATCAACAATATGAAAAGATGTCGGCCGATTGTACAACTATAACGATTAATCGTTGAACTATCAACCCTTAACTTTTTCGATGTAATATTCGTTTCGATTTCAAAATACATAGATTTTGGTAAATATAGCTTGGAGCCTCGGACCCCAACCGGTCAACTTCCAAGGAAAGAATTCTTCCGTTGATTGGAATTTGTGGCACTCTGCAAAGTCAGCAACGGAACTCTAGTTTCTAGACGGCTTCCGTTTTCTTCTTGACCGTAACGTAATGATTGGACGGACATGTGGAAACACTATGTGTGGCATTTCCCGTTAAAACAATCCATACGTGAAGGACGGACTGTCAATTAACAAAACAGAGGGGAAAAGGAGCCGTTATTTTACGTGAATATTTTTCCGTGGGCCCGTAATGTCATAATCCGGGTCCAGAGTCCAGACCTCTCATGGGCTTTTTTACAGCCTGTAAAACGGCAAAATCCAACCCTGAAAGGTCCAATAATTAACAGCATAACTCCCTTTTTAAAAAGAACACACCTGTATTATTGGCATGTGCCATAGCGGAATCGGGAATTCCTTCTAATAACCTTATCCAATGAAACGATTTGAGAATATTTTTGGGAAAATAAGGTCTTGATTTCTATATAGTTAGGTTATGATATAGTTAGAGACTACCATCTTTAGAGTATCTTATTTTTTCCTTTTTTGCGCTTCTTCGCTCTCAATCTGCTTCACTATTTTCCAGCTTCTTCTCCCTTACTTATTTCGACATACTACGTTTTATGTTTTACCATGTGATGTCGATGAAAGTTTTATAAATGAGAGGCAGATGCGATGATATTAGTTCATAAACTTGTGATTCTAGGAAAATGTGAAATATTTTGTTACGGTTACATCTAACGCTTAGTCATGCCTAAACTTGCTAGGTGCAAGGCAAAGCCTCAACGCTCGCCTTACGCCTAGAGCTTTCTTACCCTTGTATTATAGTTGTTGAGTAGCTTTGCATAATTGCATTATTATTGGCATGTGCATGTATATACCATATGTTTATACGAAGACAAACTTTGTCATAGATTATCTAACTTCAATAGACCGCCGCCAATATGTCGAGGGATTGTATATTTTCCGTATTTTCGATTCTTCTAGTATAATAATACATTCGTTTATTGATTTGTATTTCAACTTGCTGGGAGTTAAAAAAAAAACATTCATTTAATTGATGGACAAAGATTGGGACGTTCTTAAAGTGCCTTGACAAGGAAACAAATTCCCAATAAATTTTTTCCACACCTACATCGAAATTAAGGAATAAGGATACATGTTCACTAGTCAAAGTCCCAGTTAGGTTATCGTTGCCTTAAATTACTCAAGCAGCTGGGCATGCCTTTGGCAATAAATTGAAAGCCCATCTCACAAAATTTGCAGCCAGAAAAATTTTCTCTAAAAAAAAAAAAGAAACAAGGAGCAAAATAAAGACCCTGTAACGAAAAAGTCGATAATAACATATTTTGAACCGAACCTCTAGTTTGATCATACTTTCAATGTTTTGTATCGATAAAAATCTTTTAGGTATAGCAATACGGTTTCATGAAGACCGCGAAATACTTCATTCCATCCACAGATTCCGTTTCGTTCCGATCCCTTTCACTTCTTTCCATGGTTGTCAACTTGTCATGCCGGTGGCATGCCACCCGGTTGAACCTGGTTCAACCTGTGCCGGTCATGAAACCGGCATGACACCACCGGTATGACCGGTATGATCGATTTAAGCATTCTAAGTAAAATGACATCATTTTAATGAATTTAATGAATAAAAAAAATTAATTCATTATTCATTTTATGAATGTATTAGTTAAAAGTTGATGATATTTGTTGGATTGTAACTAAATTAGCCACAACTATGTTTTATATATGATTAAATACATTGAATATTAATTGTTTTCACATTTTTTTAAACCGGCATAAACCGACACAAACTTGTTATACCACCGGTTGTACCATTCCACTTGTCAAACCGGCACAACTGTATAAACCGGTTTGACAACCTTGCTTCTTTCTAAACAAGTTAATTAAGGTTAATTAGAGCTAACTAATCGCGTAAGGGTTAGCAGTTTTGCATGGTGAGGAATTAATTATCGCCAAAGTTGTGTCGTTTTCAGTTGTGGTGTACAGGCTTTCCTTGGCTTGCTGCCATATTTAACGGCGGAGCGAGGTCGGCCTGCCGTGCCGGCCAACGCCCATGTTGGTACTAAATAATAGACTTGTCGCGGAAGGACGCGGTGATCACGATCTAGACGGCGGCACTCCATCGAACTTTTCTCCCTCATTTTGTGACTATTTGATTCCTCAATCAAATCAAAAAAGAAAACTTTCATTTTTTCTAGGTGACCTAGTAAGCATAATATACACTCAAATGCCATGTGGGTCATGGGTTTAAGGATCATCACTTTTAAAATCTGCTGGCTCAAAGAAGAGCCCGGTTATACGATATCAAGAACCAGTTGATCCCAATAATTCGAGTTGTTGGGAGAGGTTCAATCGTGGATCATATACCACAACACTAATACGCCCCCTCAAATGAAAGCCACTCACAAGAGCTTGAAGTTTGCACAGGTCTGAAGACAAGAATACCATGTGCTTAACAAATGGGGGTCACCGGGAATCGAACACAAGATCTCTCGGTCACAGAAGGATCTGATACCATGTCAAACCCAACAACTTGAGTTATTGGGATCAACTGGTTCTTGACATGGTATGAGAAGCCTAGAACCGAAAGGTCATGTGTTTGAATCTCCACTACCCCCAATATTAACCGTTGTCTTTCAAGCACATGGCATGGTGGGTCTGTGCAAACTTCAAGCCCATAGGTTGGCTTTCATTTGAGGGGGCGTGTTAGAGAGTGGTATATGATCCGGTATAACCTTCTCCCAACAACTCGAGTTATTGGGAGCAACTGGTTCTTGACATACGACAGGTTATAGATTGTTGAATTCAACGTATTGGATCGTGTGTTTATGTGAGTCTAGATTAGTTTATGCGCTCAAACAGGTTTATTGCGTGTGCAATAGTTGCAACAACGGAAGAAAATATGTATTATTTTCGATGGTGAACATTATGATCGTAAATATTTTACGGCATGAAGGTGTGTGTATGGTCTATTTGCATATCATCAATCGTACGTTAATGAATTGATAAAGATGTCTCCAAGGAAGACCCCAACCGTTTACTGAGTTGTATTGTGGTGGTAAAATACTTTTTATACTCTATAAATGCGATGAATTTGAATATTTGATTCCTTGTGTAAATATATATAGGGATGTATTAATTTTTTTCCAAAACTTTGTCATGGGACACATCGCAAACACCCTGCCTCAGCCTATGATTGTAACTTCACAATAGAGCCAACCATGATAGTGGTCTTAGGATGAGTTAGATAGTTAGAAGAGCCAACCATGACAGTAGCAAGATACTCTTGCGGAGTCCATGAAGGAATTAAAGTCTACACAGTATCACCCAAAATTGGAGCAGAGGGCAGCTGCAGTAAGTATACTATTGAGTACTCATGTCAATATTAAACATAACAGACTCAGTATTCTTGTTACATCATTCAAAAGTTCTCTTCTAGGATTCCAATTAGGACTTACACTACGGTCTTTATTGAACTTGAGACGCAGCGGAGGGTAACTAATTACTATCATTTCAAGGTAACGCACAAAGGAACGGAACAGTTTAATAGACCAGAACCTGACATAATGTATAGTATTTAGTGTTTCTAAACATGAAGGATAGCATTCTCTAGTAGTTTAGTTAGATCATTAAAAAGTTCCTCCCTTAGACTCCGATTTAGGACTTTTGGTACTGTCATGATTGAACTTGAGACGGAGCATAGGGGCAACTGATCATATGATCATCTTAAAGCAACACACAAATGGACGCAACGATAGTCCAGAACTTGACATAATGGACAAAACCTTTTTTTTAGTATTTTGTTAAATCTTTCAAAAATTGCACTCTAGGACTCCAATTAGGACTTCCAACTAACAAAATGTCATTGAAGGGGCAACAGTTAATGTCATATCATAACAACACACAAAGGGTCCAGAGCAGCAACTTCCTCTCTCAAACATAAACACAGGACTCAAAGGGAGATGAACAAACTCTACGGATAGAGAGAAAAAAGATCTTAGAATACTCATCTATAGTTGCGGAATATGATAAAATATCCTAACTTTCTAAAAAATAAGTTTGTATACGACACAAATACGTTTTAGATACAAAGCAAATCTGCTTCAGCTACGAACACCAAGAACAATAATTGTAACATGTATCTATGAGTTGCATTACCCAAAAGAAATAGAAGCAGCATAATCAGGCATTGTTTGCTTTTTTTCTTGTTTTTTTTTTTCAAACGAATCATCGTCAATACTACTTGAGGAGCTAGAGATTCTCACACCCGACCGCATTTTGCGGGGGAGAACCTATGGTCGAAGAAAGAGGGTTCTTGACGGCTGAAGCTCAAAAGTAAAAACAGTAGTAGTTCAGAAACATGGAACACTGCAGGACTAGCAAATAATATAAGAAATTCTAAGTGCTAAAGTCCAACACTTGGGAAAGATCGAGAGCTGGAACGAAAATAATTGGAATAGCTAAAGCACAAATCCAATATAACACACCGTAGAGCATAGAAGGATAGATAATCTGCAGAACCAGAAGCAGCAGCAGCCAAATCCCAGTTGTGGGAAATTACAGCCCTGAGAGAGTGAGACAGAGAGATAACTTCGCCGCTTCAGATGGGAGTACGAACTCATACAATCCATGAGCCGCCTCCCTAACCTTTATTCGCCCCTGACCTTGCCATGGGTTATTCGTTGCTTCACGTAGTTCAGTCGTAGTCAGCCGATCTTCAGCGAAGAGTCGGCCAAGCAGCATCCTCGATTGTCGAATCTTGGCAGATTGTACCTCCGTTAGCAGAGAGAGTCCTAAATTTGCTAACAAGAATCCTAGTCGTACCCCACTCTGGTATTCAGACTGCGCAAGTCATTTTTAGTTCTGCAAAGGGACGTGCGGCACAAAGTACATCTCAATAATGTGGGTCTGCTGAGGAAAGAAAAAAGTCTTGAAGGCTAACATTTCTATTACGAATCTACTTGCCTCAAAGATCTCAGTCTGAACATCAAACACAAACAATAAGGTGCAGCATAACAAACAGTGGTGCGTGATTACCTCCAAGATCCCAGATTTAACGGTCATCAAAAAGTGTAATATAACAGCTTCCATCTAATGATTGGAGAGGGCAAAGACTGAATCACATACTGCTCTTTCATGAATCTGAGCTCAAGTCTGAGTCGTACAAATCTGTATCAGAATTTGGCTGCCAAACGCCAACATTAGACCGTAGGTTGCTTAGAGCCGAGAGATCAGTGAATTTCATGCATCCTTGGATCTCGATACTTCGCAATTGCTCCAACCCAGAAAGACCAGCATGCAATCTTTCCAAAGATGTGCATCCAATGATCGTTATATTATTCTCGCACACAATATAGCTGACATCAAGCTCCTGAAGCCCCTTCAGCCTCCCAATGGTTCCCCCAGTTATGTTTCTTACTTCATAATTCATCAGATGCAGCACTTTTAAGTTCCTCAAATTCAGAATATCCTGATCCCCGGACCTCGCTCTAACACCACCAAGATATAACCTTTCTAGACTCTCAGATTTGGGTAAGTCGGGGGGCTTGGTAAGGAAATGACAATCAGTAAGATCCAAAATTTCAGTGTTTGCCATCTGCTGCATGCATAAATTGAAACAAAAAAAAGGAGGGAAATGTAATTCCCTGTAAAAAGTAGTGCACAATTCAATGTACTAATTGCTAGAACAGCAAGAAAGACCATGGAAGACAAACAACTTGCTGAAGTTGCTGCAGAGGTTTAATGTCAACACATAGTTACAGCAAAATTAGAACACATAGTTCTAGAGGTAATGGTAAATCTACTCCCCTGAGCAAAATTCTCATGGTTTCCAAAGATTTCATCAAATTTAAACAACCCATCCACGTCATCAAGAACAATAAGAACTTTGAATCTTGAAATTCTATCTCTTATAGTTCTGACTCCTTCACTAACATTCCTAACAGATCCAATAGTCTGTTCTCATAAGTTGGATATTAGACTGCTCTGCAAACTGATAACACTAACACCATCCTTCTGTTTCAATGTTTCTCGCACATTTTCGACAAAGCTAAAACGGTCAAAGAGAGCTAACATTTTGTTATAGACAATGGTTGCCACAGTAGTATTGCCAACACCACCGATACCATGAATGCAAATAATTGTCACACCTCCAGATTCCAAACTCATCTTTCTTTTATTGCTTCTACATGATGACCAATTCCCACCAACTTATCAGTCTCTATTACATAACTGCTCTCACTTAGGTGTGACCATACAGCACCGGAGACAATATCAAACATAGCGGGACAAGTAACAAATAAGTAATGCCAAGGCCAAGTTATCAAACAAAGTTTAACGCACGTAGACAAGAGGCTAGGAAAATAAGTACTCACAATTGCTTCAGACATGCCATCATTTCAAAGCTCCAGCTTTACTCAAAGCATCTTTCCAGCTTTGTATGGCCTTCCCATGGAAGTTCTTCACATGTTGTCGAAACGCCTTCTGATAAGATCCCGTCTGATGTCGTATATCCCTGGGATCCACCATGTAGAAAATGGGGAGTATGATGCAACCCATGTCTTGCTCTTGGCGTTTAACGATTTCAACAAGGAGCATAGTTCTCTGACAAAACTGGAACATAAATCTTCGATTGCTCGATAGCATTGACTAGCCTCGGCCATATCCCTTCCCCCTTCCGGAGCTCATCATCGTCCTTGAAGGTACGTATTTTCAGGTGGGGGCCAGAAAATGGTATAGGACATCGGTGATCTGGTGACCGAGTGTCAGGACCTGTGAAACTCAAAAACACTTCATACTCCCCAATCGGAAGAGGCGGAAAGGGTTAGAATCTGACTGCGGAGAACCATTATCAATATCGTTCGAGACGTCGGAGCTTCTCCTTCCCGGCCACAGCTTCTAGAGGAGAATCAGAAGCGGAAGGAACAACGCAGTCAAAGTCAGAGCTCCTTCTGTGTAGTTGGTTCATTACTTCAATTCTGAAATAAAATTAGTACTTGTGTCAGCCAAAGTCTTCGTCGAGGAAGCTAACATCAAACAAGGGTGAGTCAGAATTGGATTCTGCTTATTGATTTTTATCTCCAGAGAGAGATGCCGGACTTACAAGCTTTTACTTTGACGGAAACACTCCGGCGGTGAGGAGAAAGGTTCATCATCCATCGCTTCAGAACTTCAGTGACGGAAGCCAAAATAGAACAGAACAGAACTGGGCAGATCATTCATAGACATTCAATCGTGAAGGTATAATAATTTAGGACATTGCATTGCATTGCATCCTTCGTCGAACCACATGAAGGTTCATCCTTTGTTGGGTTTGAGAGCAGAAGAAAACCAACAACAATAACAGGTCGATTGAAAGAGGTATCTATCAGAAATAAATAGTGGTAAGATGTAATAAGAATCTGTATTCCTTGAGTTCTACCAACACAAGACCGGATGAAAGGTAATGGCTTTGGTCAGTCAAAGATCCAACATCAGCTTTCATGTTCACAGTCACATTATGAACACCAGAGGACATTCCTTTATCGCATAATATAACTGAGGAATGAATCAAATTTCATTACAAAATGAAGACAGTAGCGCACCGCATTGCCCCAGTACAACTTCTGGTTCAGCTTATAGAATGCATGAAGATGTATAAGCTCATTAATAATCTCTCAACTCCAAGGTTTACACTTCCAGCACTATGTCACGGCTAGGATTCCATATGTACTTTCAATAGTTCTAAGGAAATAATAAATGAACAACAAGAGTAGGATAGAAGAATCGACATCCTGAAGTACGCAAGAATCTCACAAAGAAACAAAACTTATCAGAGGTAGGGTTATCCACACCTTCCAAAACATGCTCTCATTGAGTCGTGAGTTCAAGAAACAGATGGTGCTGCAGATAAATCGTGAAGGACAGAAAACAGTATTGCTCTGTAAGAATCTTCCTTCCAACTTGCAAAAACAGGATGCTCAGCATCATATCACTTGGACAAATAGAATTTCTAGCTCCACCTCAAGACTTGTAAATTGTAATGAACTTGCACGTTTCAACCAAGCCAAACCGAACAATTTAAGTAGGATTGCTTCTAGGACCCCTCTTTTAAGTGTCGCCAGGTGAGAATCCAGCAGCAAGCAAATATCTTTTGAAGGTTTGAATGCTTGACCAGAAATGACCTGAAAGCAAGACGCGTCGCTTCAATGATGTCAAAACAATATGCAAGTACAAATCCAGCATAATGGTTACAGGAGAAACCAATCGACCCGTCTAGGATAGGAACTTTGCGAACCTGCATTCTGTTTGGAACACACAAGTACAACCAAAAGAACAATCTCTCCCTAGCATATAACTTCTAGCTTGCATTATTAAGTAAGGAATTCTATCCACAACCCTTTCCAAGTTTCTAGTCTCCAGATATCAACGAAATGATATTGGATCGACAGATGAAGTAAATGACTAATATCTTTCTATCAAGTCATGAGAAGATAGATTTCCTCCCAAAAACTGATTTCTGAGAGTATAAGATACAAACGTTCATGACAGGAACCAAATTACAGCAAGCTTACATTCTTCTTATGTTTGAAATTGGAAAATAGTTAACCAGTGAACCCTCTTCCTTTGCCAGGACCATTCTTAGAGATTTACTGTTCAAAATCCAGTATTGAATAAGATGATTTCTGTCACCCAATCAACATGCACAATTTGCAACTACAGAAGGAACAATGAATCCCAACGAAAGCCTCATGGTGGTAATACAAAGGAACATCCTAGTCCAGTACCTTTTACTTCCACTTAAGCATTCTCATAATGTCCCCTGATTCTGAAGGAGAGCCAAGACTGGCTTAATTTTTGTCTAGGACCCGGTCACAATACAAAGCTTCAAGTGAGAAAATGAGTAAACTAAGCTCCTCTTCTGAGCCTTCCTATTAATAATTTAATGCAACACTGAATCCCAAAGAAAAGACCCATTATTAATTTAAACCAACAGAGTTCCAACTAATGTGTGTCAAAAAGGCAAAAGAACAACCAGATTAAGCAAGCTTTTACTTTTGAGACCTAATTTAAACTTTGCTCGCTTGTCACAGCCATTATCTTTAAGCAGACATTAGTGAAGTCACCCTTCCAAGATCTTCCAGTAATGACTTGCATTTACAATCACAAGTTAAATTGCAAGTTCAAAAAGGAAGTCATGCAGATACATGCAACCTTTAGTTCAATGCAGTAGCTGCAAATAATATGTTTGAAAACAAACCATAAACACCTTGTTTTACCCTAGGGAAATCTCATACGTATACGCATGAGGTTCCAGCTATCAACTCTCAAAAGAGGGATATGCACAACAACAACCAAAAAGTGATTCGTACCAAAATCAACCTTTGAGAACTCCATAGTTGATGGAATCTTGGGAAACCTCATAACTGTAATTTTAAGACGTTGATTCACTCATAAACTACTCTTGGATGTGGACATTTTCTATTAGTAGCAACATCAAATTACTCTCCATGGACTGTCTGCAGCATAATGTTTGAAGATTCTAAAGACTTCTTCACTTCAATAATGCATTTAAAAAGCAAAAGAAAAGGGCAAGAGCACTAGTTCACCAGATTTGGCAGGGTAGGTAGTCTCCTTATCAAGGCCAACTCGGACAAATGCAGTAGCGCCAACTCTTCCATGACTCGGGCACGTTCCAGCTGTAATTCCGTGTCAGACTTGGGAAGATTAACAACTGAATAATCCAGCAGAAGATATGCAGGACAACAACACGCAACCTGACATAATGGACAATATTTTCACAGTAATCATTGATAAGGCCCCTCCTCTAGGATTCCTATTAGTTCTTTTCAGTCAACAAACAATCGTGATTATCTCATAATAACACGCAAAGGGACAAAAGATTTGGAGCAACAACATGACCACCAGTCCATGTATATCTCAGTTAGTATCAATCACTCCAAAGTACCCTTTCTAAGACACAATTTGTGACCTTTTTCTTCACAAGATAGAGCAAAGGGACACAATACTTAAGAGCAAACAACCCATGTATATTCAGTTCGAATCACTAACTCCAAAGATACATTCTAGGACTCTATATAAGACGTGGTCTTCACAGGACAGAGCAGAAGGCAACTAGAATGGTTAAATAACCGCTGCCATTTCGGACATACAACATTGTTACTCAAACATGGCCACCAATCCATGTAGTTTCTCAGTCAATATTTAATCACTCCAAAGTTTCCATCTAGGACTCTAGTTAAGGCAACCACATATAGCATATAGGCAGCTGGAATGGTTAGGGACAACTTCAATTAAAGAAACAATGGGACACAACTTTCGGACCAAATTTCTTTCTCAAACATGGCCTCCAATCCATGCATGTATATTCAGTTGGAATCACTAAATCCAAAGGCACCTTGCATGAATCTATATAAGACTTGGTCTTCACAGGATAGAGCAGAAGAGCAACTGGAATGATTAAATAATTGATGGCATTTCGGACATACAACATTGTTACTCAAACATGGCCACCAATCCATGTATTTTCTCATCAATATTTAATCATTCCAAAGTTCCCATCTAGGACTCTAGTTAAGGCAATCACTGAATAGGATAGAGCAGATGGGCAGCTGGAATAGTTAGGGACAGCTTCAATTATAGGGAAAAAGGGACACAACTTTCAGAACAACTTTCTTTCCTCAAACATGGCCTCCAATCCATGCATGTACTTGGTTTCTATTAACTATTCCAAAGCTCCCATCTAGGACTCCATTCAGAAAAGGATAGAGCAGAAAGGTAACTATAGTCGCTAAACCATCGCTTCAACTTAGACCAAGAAGGCAACAGATATTTGTGGGTCACCAGACTACAACAGAACACGAGGCGGCCACTGATTTAATGAACATTGCAGAGTTCAGATTCACTTAATCGATTACAATTGGCAGAACTTGAACGAAACAATTTAATTTGTACAGAAATATAGGACAACCAGGTGGCAACAAAAACAACCAAATAGACATAATCAGGCATCATCAACCAACAACAATATCAGGTATTAGGCTAGTACATCAAAATATAGTTATCACAACTAGTGCGTTCATAAGCAAATTAAGGCGCAACTCTGAGATTTTCCATCCGAATAAAAAAATTCTAGGCGACAGAGAAGGGACATAAGGAGTTATACCACTGAAAGGATTTCACCACCAAGCGACAAAATACAAAATGGGCCACCCCCATTCATGTAATATATGATATTCATGAAAACACTTGACCTTCTCGACGTAAATGTATACGCAAAAGACTCGCAAGGTTGTATCTTTAACGAGCACACGATCATGGTTGCACTCAAACCCTAACTGGCCTGATCAATAGAAAACCCCTAACCACCGACTTTGTTAGTGTCAAAGAAACCAACCAACAGACCGTATATGAAAATCGCACCACCAACTACCCGCGTTCCCATCAACTTTTGCAGATTCCCTGAATGGATCACCCACAATTTCTGTACCATAAGAAAAAATATGGAGCCACAACTCGTGCATCTTAAAACCGTCGGAATTAGGGCTCACGAAGCAACTAAATTGCAGATTTAGCACATCCTTTTACCACGTAACTGGTTTCAACGATATCAAACCAAACTTTGCATCAAGCGACAGAATTGGGCTTCGCAAAAATCTAGATAAGCATATGCGGTAGAAGAGCAAAGACGAGGAGCAATTAGAAGAAGAAAGAGTATAACGATTCCCTCACCGATAAACACCACGAAACCCTACCGTCGGACATCCGCTGCAAAATACCAACACCGATCGAGAGGAGACACGGTCTCAGGGCCAGAGAGGCATCGCCACTCTCTACTCGCCGCTAAAAACGATTCCAAGGAAGCAACCCGCCGGCGGTCCCTTTTGCGGCAAAATCTCATTTCGGTCGCGCCTCTAACAGGAGGAGAAGCTCAGGAAGCTGTAGATGAGAGGTTCGACAATGAGAGTCTGGTTAAGTACAGCAATGGAAACTTATAGCGTTGGAGAGTCGGTTACATGTGCCGACTTACCCGTGTAGCGTAAGTAATACGTGTATACGTGTCAAATTAGACGCGTCTCAACAAACCGACTTTGACCAAGTCGACCAGCTTGTATCACACGTAATTGGGTAATTGATTACTAGTTGGGCTTTTTAGGTTCACAAAATTGGGCTTACGATATTCTTAAATTTAAAAGGACAATAATTAGGCCCAATGTTCTGTTCTGCTGCTCACACCCATTCTAGGGCCAGTGTTCCATTCCACATTAACTTTTGTTGTTTGAGCTCAAGATAACATGTTACAAAAATAATATATCTATTCATAAAAAATGTCTTTATATCAATTATAAGAATAAAAAAAAATATCTAAATTGATGAGAAAATAGCAATTTTCAAATTCTATTTCTCGAACAATACAAAATAAGCGAAATTTTTCATATGGTACAAAAGAAAACCAAAATACGGGTTGATCCATTGATCGGATGCATTTCATCAACGGCACAACAATCACAACTTTTTTATGCAATGACGTTTTATTTGGTAACAGAAAAGAGTCCATACTATCAAGCTATTGAAAAATTCATAGTTCAAACGTAATTTCACTTAGTATAATTTATTCATCCCAACCATGAATATTATAGGAGATTCGTTATTACTCTGCATCATTGAAATTTATGCCTCCATCATAAACAATCTCTTTTTTTTTTCCTCAAAGTGTCATTATTTTCCATCATCAAGTGCACGAAACCCTAAGGAAAAGATTTAAATGGTAATATTTTCAATTGTGAAACACTATTTTCAATAAGTTAAATTTACCTCGTCCAAGTCATCAGCATCGTTTAAGATTACTCTTCTCACCGTTCCTAAGGATTTTAGTGACAACTTGATTCTTAGGTTGTTAGGCGATATTTTGATATATCAAGAAATTCATTCTTTAGATGAGTTTACACTTTATAGTTCAGATTCAAATATGCGTAGGCTATGTCTGAATGCAACAAATTTTTATAAAATATAAGAATAAAAAATGTCGATTGGTACAAAAATATCAATCTTCAAATTATATTTATTGAACAATAAAGAATCAACGAGATATGTCATATCACACGTAAGGAAATATAAGGGTCCAAGATAGGATGCACAACTCTTGTTATGCACAAATGTGTAATCAGAATTGGTCATTTGATTTTGAATGGGGATCTAAGGGTTTAGACTAAAACATTTTTTAATTTTCATACTTTTTTTAATTTATTTATACTGTTTTGTTTTAACTTAAGTTACAAGTTTTTTTTTCCACAGATGGAACAAACTTGTTGTTTCACCAGAGAAATATGCCATGCAGTTAGTAACCCCTAACCAGAGAGTAATGATGGAATGACGAACAAATTCTCTTCCAACAAATTAGAACTTTTATTTTTGTTACTATATAGTAATGTTATATATATGAATGAGCAACTGAACTCTGCTGCTAAATGCAGGTAATTCATCATGACTTAGTAAAATCTAATTCTTTCTGTTGTTCTGTGAATCTACTAAATCCATGTTTCGACCGATTAAAAGATATAGATTGAATGAGGATATGATACTTCCGAGAAGGGCTCACGAAGGAATTAAATTTTGACAATCACGTCCAACTAATTTAACAAATTAAATACCGACAACTACCCATATAAATATATGCAATAATGACGACTGAAATTTGGGACAATAATCATGATCATGCACGTAACATAGCTAAGCTTTGTGTGGGGAAGACAAACTAATTGAGGCAAAACCTTCTCCAAGTTTTTTTTTTACATCAACTTGTATGAATTTCATTGATCAGAAGTTACTTAATATGATCAACTAAATACATATTTGATCTATCACACAAAACAATAAGCTCATCCCAATTCCCAATATATAATTATATGTGCATATAATTAATGAGTTGTCTGCATGTCTTAGGAATTCCACTTTTAAGTAATTAAATTGTGATAGTGGAACTCTGAAAAGTCATTATATTATATATGACATGACTTGTTTTCTTGTCTTGCTCATAGCTAGAAGAAACGCGGCACACATGATGTAATGTGGACTTCATAGGTGAGGAATTTAATGGATTTGATCACAAACTTTGATTTTAGTGGACTATCGGTTTTTGGAGGTCATAACTTCATATACGCTTTACACAAATCCCCGTTATGCTTTGGATTTATCATTGGATTCTGTTTTCTTAACGAGTTTATCAAATTGGTGATTTTTTCATCTAAATTGTCCATATTTCTTTCTTACGATAGGAGAACCCAACACACATTCGTTTGAGGCAACGTCAATTACACAATTTATAATATTCAAAAAAGGTTGTATAGATCTTAGTTAGTAGACATGGACTATTTCTTTTGGACCGTTCAATCCAACCAAAACCCATTACTCAACCCCGGTTAGCACAATGGTACGACCGAACCGATCTCATGCTTGATGGTTCGATAGACGATGTAAGCACTAAGCAACCATCACACTACAACCCGTTAATCACAATGAATTCATGTTCGATGTAAGAAGCCATTAGGCCCATTACACCATGTAGCCATCCATTACATGTTTGGGCCTGCGATCAATTAAACCAGAACCTTAGCTTCACGCAGTGGGCTTGGCAGCTAGTTCTGGGGTCAACCCGTATTCGGGCCCATAGATGGAAATTGTTAAACGGACCCATACAACACGCATGAGCAGTGAAAATAAAGGCTAATCGTCAGCAGGCAAATTAATTGGATCCTTGTCCATGGAAATATATGTTAGTGTAGGTGAGAGCAAGCAATGTCGTGTTTATAAAAGTTGTTTTTCGATTTTATTTTAATGAATGAGTGCTTAAGTAGTCTTTATCCAATCGGTTGATCTTGTCCCGCATGCTCAACTAAAAACTTATCGATTTAACCGGTCGAGTAATCCAAGTCCACACATCGATGTGAAGACGTATACTTTGAAAACAGTAAAACCCACCAAGACACACCACAAATGGTTGAATTGCTTCGATTATATGTGACCCTTTCGCCCATTGAGAAGACGTATACTTTGAAAATAATAAAATCCACCAATGCACAACACAAATGGTCGAATTGCTTCGATTATATGTGCATTTCGACTTTTTTCGTGGTGATTGTGGAGGGTAACTTTGAAAGTCATAATTGTCCAACTCACACAACGTAAAATTCCTTCCCCATTGTGTGTGTGTTTGCAATGCTCAAATGAAAAACCATGGTATAACGAGTCAAACATGCTCTGTGCAGGTCTGCAGGACAAAACGTAGGTTAAACACTTACATTCGATTGCATGGCAGAGTGGGGCATCAAAATCAAGTGTGAGATGTGATTCGTGTATGGTGATACATGCTCCTTGTCGTTCATAATTAGAGGTTGTTTACTTGTTTTTTTTGACAAACCTTTGGTACAAGTTTACAAATGACAGTTACCAGAATTACAAGCCATCCATAGAAAAAATGTTTATAAACTTTGTTACATACAACAGGCACTAAACTGTTTGGAGTTTAGTGTCCCATAAGTCCAAGTGAAAGTTCGAAGGTGTTGACAACTCCTACATAATATAATTAAAATATATGTGACATCGTGCTATTTTAGTGATATGAAAAGGCTGAATTATAGTTAAATCACGATATTTAAATACATAATACCTTATCAGTTATCACTAACTATTCGAAACAATTAATGGTACATTTACAAGACGTAAACCACTCGGCATTATTAGGAAAGTCATCTATATTTTTATAATCTATACTAAGGATGTCAAACCTATATCCGGCTGACCGGCTCAATCAGGTTCAACCAAAATTGATCATCTAAACTGTTGGAATACATTTTGGTTGGACGATTTTTTGCACAACCAGGTTAATCCAGTCAAAGGTAGAATAAACCATTGGAAACCGGGTGGTCTGACCAGTCCAAATTAGATTTGAAGATGAGTATTGATAGTTTTGTAATAAATATTTTTTCTGGAAAGATAATTTGATAATATATGAATGTAAATTAGTGAGATTGTTTTAAAATATATGCATAATTTATTTTAGGGTTAATACCTTATTTTGGCCCGAACTATTACCATATAATCAACTTTGGCCCGTGGTTTCAGAAATTAACATCCTGGCCTCAACTATGCAACATATAGACTCAATTGGCCCGACACATAATTTGACCGTCAATTTGGACGGTCAACTCCGTTGACCGTTAGTCAACATGCCATGTTATTGCCTAGTCAGCCTAAAAATCATTAAAAAAATTTAAATTCAATTTTTTTTCCTAATTTCTATTATTTATCATTTTCCAATTAACCAAAAAATAAAATTCTAAAAATATAAAATAATTTTTTTTATATTTGAAAATGATAAATTTTATAAATTAACCAAAAATTATCAAATTAAATTTTATAAATTTAAAAAGTATGATATAAATTATATTTTGGTGGGAAGTTTTAAAAATATAAAATAATTTGATAATTTTTGGTTAATTTATAAAATGTATCGTTTTTCAAATTATCCAAAAAATAAAAAATCAAATTTATTTTATGTTTTTTATAATTTATTTTTGGTTAATTTAATAATAAATAAGAAAAATTAGAAAAATAATATGAAATTTGCATTTTTTAATGATTTTTAGACTGACTAGGCAATGACATGGCGTGTTGACTAACGGTCAATGGAGTTGACCGTCCAAATTGACGGTCAAACTATGTGTCGGGCCAATTGAGTCTATATGATGCATAGTTGAGGCCAGGATGTTAATTTCTAAAACCACGGGCCAAAGTTGATTATATGGTCATAGTTCGGGCCAAAATAAGGTATTAACCCTTTATTTTATGTTACTTATTAGAGATTTTCTCACATGTTATATTAAAACCGATTTGAATTGGTTGAACTCAATCCAAACATTAAATTTCAAACCATTAATTAGACCGACTTGATGACTTAATTTGGTTTGACAACCTTCATCGATAAACTTACAAAGGCGGCCTTATTGGCCTTGCGCGCTAAGTAAACCTCTCTCTTTCCCCGTCGCTCTCTGTTTCACTCTCCTTCAGTACTTTTCCACAGGTTCTTCCAAATTCCTCACCTTCCCCCCGCCCCAACTATTTCTGACTGCTTCACTGGTTACTGCTCCCCACAGCCACTCAGCCTACTCTGCGACGACTCTACTGACTGTTGGCTTCTACGGCGAATAGGAAAAGAAAGGAAGGGACAATTTCCTTCGCAAGTTCCCCAAAGTCACCCGTCTATTCATATACGAGAAACAACCCAGCTGAGACTGTTTAAGGGAAAGTGGCGGGCTTGCTTTCTTTTCATCCTACTTCCATCGTGCGACATTCCTGGCCTTCGGAGCTGTGCTTGTAGGTAGGTTTTTTACTGGGTTGAGCTGTGGCTAGAGGGTTTTCATGGATTTGGGGGATTTTGTTGAGATGATCGTGAGAATTTTTTAGCTGGTTGGAGCTCGGGGGTTGGGTTAAACGATGGGTTTGAATTTGTTTTTGGAATGAGATTGTTATCAGTTGGAAGCTTCGTTCTTTTATGATCTTGGTAGGGTTTATTTGCTTTTGCAAATTCGTTCAGTAGTTCCAAGCGACCAGAGTTGAAATGTTGCGAGAATCAGTGTGTAATTTACTATAGATGGTAAAGGGCTAGGAGTTATTTGTGATTCTCCTAGGACAGGAGGGAATTTTTGGTCTTTGGTTGTTGAGAAAATGCTTGGCTTCAGTTGAACGATTGATGACTCTGTTCCTAATTGGGTCCTTCATTTCATAGGGGAGCTCATTCCTGCCATGGAACGAGAGAAGGCGAGCCGTGAAAATCACATAATTGTTCAGATACCCGAACATGGCAATGTTACTCAATCAGTATCCGCTGCTGCTAATCCTTCAAATGGTTTAGAGTCGAACCATGAATGTTCACCAACTGCCGAGGCGCCATCTCAACCTTGCTCATCGCCTGCTGCCCCATCAACTGCTGCTGCACATTCATCATCTTCACTCTCGTACTACAAACTTATAGTCTCTATCAAGCTAACATACAATGCTATCCTGATTATCGCCTCCAGCGTTGTATTGATCGTGTCGAGGCATGAAACTCCATCGAACCCACTGTTTGCTTGGATTGTCGGTTATATAATCGGGTGTACAGCTAGTGTTCCAGTGGCTTTCAGGCATTGCTTCCTTCCCCATCTTAGGTAAGCCGTTGGTTCTTCCTTCTTCCAACTAGTTCTCCAGTTTGTTGTATATTGTTTTCCTGCTTGACCGATATGTTATGGCATCTTCAGGCTCTGTAGAATGATTGACCAATTTAAGCTTGCACTGGAGCTGTTTTATGCATCGTGGTTCATGGTTGGCAATTACTGGGTCTTCTCTGAAGATGCATCTAATCAAGCTCCTGGATTATACAAGTAACTTGCTGAAGCTGTCCATATGCTCCTGTCCTGTGTGGGTTGTCTGTTTAAGCCAAATCATCAGAATTAATCCCTCATATTGGGTATTTTGTGCAGCCACTGTGTCGCACTCATCGTTTGTAGCTACGTCAAGTATGTAGGGCCTTTTGTTTTACAGGCAATGGTAGTATGCTGCTGCGGGGGTTTCCGGAGTCCGATTGCAGGAGCCCCTACAGAAACCATAGAGGCTCTCCCAATCTACAAATTTAAATTGGGGAGTTCTTGTGGAGAACTTGACGGACGAGCTGAAACCCATGATGGTGGAGTTGTGGGAGCAGGAACCGAGAGGGAACGAAATCTTTCAGGGGATGATGCTGTAAGTTCTTTTGGATTAAAATAATCCTTTTGAATCATATATTGATTGGTCTTTTCACTCACCAACCTTAACAGGCTTGTTGCATTTGCTTGGCGAGTTATCGAGATGACGACGAGCTGAAAGAGCTACCTTGTTCTCATTTGTTCCATGCGAGCTGTGTGGATATATGGCTCAAGCTAAAGGCGTTTTGTCCACTCTGCAAATGTATGGTTGTTAGGGCCATAGCCGTTCCACCTTCAGCTCCAAGCTCAGTTCAGTGAACATGCCGAGAGGCAAGAATACCTGCCCTTAGAGTTGCACATATATGGATTCTTTGCTAACTTCTATAGACTCACTCACTGTAAATTGTTAGTTAGGGGAACCAACTCATACTGCTGAAGCAAGTTAGAGATTCTGCAGTAATCTAGATTTGTTCCTTGTAGATAGGGAAGTAGTTCTTCATAATGATATTGCTTATCAAGGTAGGAGAAAATGCACGGGATTATTTTGGTATTATTTTGATAGATCAAATGCAACAAAGCTACGATAGATCAGAAGGACAATGCTGTCATGAACCAGTTGCTCCCAATAACTCGAGTTGTTGGGAGAAGGTTCTGCTGGATCTTATATCACACTCTAACACGCCCCCTCAAACGAAAGCCAACCCATGGGCTTGAAGTTTGCACAGGCCCACCATACCATGTGCTTGAAAGACAACGGTTAATATTGGGGGTCGTGGAGATTCGAACACATGACCTTTTGGTTTGAGGCTCTGATACCATGTCATGAACCAGTTGATCCCAATAACTCGAGTTGTTGGGAGAGGTTCAATCGTGGATTATATACCACAACACTAACACGCCCCCTCAAACGAAAGCCACTCACAAGGGCTTGAAGTTTGCACTGGTCTGAAGACAAGAATACCATGTGCTTAACAAATGGGGGTCACCGGGAATCGAACACAAGACCTCTCGGTCACAGAAGGCTCTGATACCATGTCATGAACCAGTTGCTCCCAATAACTCGAGTTGTTGGGAGAAGGTTCTGCTGGATCTTATATCACACTCTAACAAATGCTTCATCTGCTTCATTCTAATACCAAGTCCTTGATGCTACTAACTCATGAAAGAGCCGTAGTTGACTGCTGTTTCAGCTTTAGAAGAGCATCGAAGCTGCAAGAGCCATCAACATCCACCCTCCAATCATCACCTTCATCTTTTGGCCGTCATTACTGCTGGTAGCAGGAGAAGCCTTCGAGTCTTTCGAGCTGGAATCAGTGGAAGTAGAAGAAGGCGACGTAGTTGTAGAACTCACTGGGGAATCTTTTGGGGAGCTTGAACTGCCAGTGGAAGAAGAATCTGAATCTCCTGCTTGTTTGAAGATCTTCGCATCTGGCGAGTCGGGAGAGATGTTCAAGAGAGCTGCAAAAAAGAAAGACCATGCATGGTGAGCACAACTTCTTAGCTAGGCATGCCATGAAAAGAACCATTAAACATGGGAAATCGGGCATACTCGGGCAGTTGGAGACTTTGGCATCAATGTTGCACGCAGAGGGCATTTCAAGGGCGAGAGTGGTGTTGATAGGAAGACCCATGGAAGGGTCAGTGCTCTCTTTGATGAGAACGCACAGGCATTTCGGTTCGGTTTCCTTCAGCTTCTTGGCGTCCTGGCAGCACTCGGGCGTCGGCTTCTTGGCAGTGCCGCTCACATATGGAATGCAAGCTGCGAGATCCGTGAGGTGCTGTGCACACTCGGTCTCGGCGTCCTGCAATGTCGCTGCTGTTGCTGCCGTGATGGCCAATGAGGCCACGATGAGGCATACCAAGGTCATGTTTCTGTCTTGTGCCATCCTCTTCTCTCCCACTTTTTCTTTCACTGTGTGTTTAGAAGTGCTGTTAAGTGGGTTTGCTAAGGAAGCTATTCAGTCACACTCTCTATGTTGAGATGGTCGAGACTCAGCATGGCTATATATATACACACAAATGTACAGGGGTCCCCTTTTGAAAATGTGGTCATATTTGCAGTGCATTTACTTGCTTCCTAATGTGAAAATCACAAAAAATATGAAAGGCAGTGCTATGGAAGAGTAATGAATGAGAAAGAGGTGTTGTTGTCAAGCTATTTAACATTATTTGGGAATGATGGTGGATGAAGAAGAGATGAGATTATGTGGGAAACACAATTATTTACAGTTTTTGGTTATTTCGTATTAGTGTCGGTTTTTATTGATTGGGGGATTATTTGGGTATTTGGGGGAATAAACAGGGAGTTAATTGTTACGTTTTATTATTCGGGTAGCAGATAGGAATTAGACAGGTTATATAATCTGTAATAGGGTCTTATTTTGGGATTAAGCAATTACAGAACCAAAACCTAAATCCTAACTCTCTCTCCCCTCTCTCCTGCGTGTTCTATCTCTCTCTTTTCTCCCTCCAAAGCTGCGGCAGCAGCAGCCCAAATTCTTCCCTCTTCTTGTTCTAAATCCCCAATTCTAATCCCTAGTTGGATCAATCCCTAATTGATCTAGCTAAATTCCCCAATTCCCATTCTGTAGGAAATCTTGTTTCCTACATCTGGTATCAGAGCCCGGTTCGAGGATTGAGTTTTTCACAACTCTCAACCGGGGACGAGTTCTACAACTGGTTCGACGATGAGCTCTTCAAGGCTATCAGACCTGTCATGGGCGGAACTGCGGGAACAGGCAAGCCGCATCGGACGCCGTTGGCGCTCCGAAGAGTCACCGACCGTGCAAGCAGAGACGGTGACCCTAGAAACCCTGTCATGGGCAGAGCTGCGTGACCGGGCTCGCCGCATCGGACGTCGCTCACCAGTGGTGGTGCAATCCAAGAGCTGCCCGACGGTGGAAGGTTTGACGGCAATGTCACTGGTCCGAGCAGCAGCGGAGGAACGCGATCCGGAGCCGAGATCAGTCGTGGAGGCGAAGGAGTTGCGGTTGTTGGCCAAACCGCTGGTCAAGGCAGGTGCACTGCTCCACACTGAACTGAAGGAAGAAGCGGCGACGCTAGAGACTACTAATAAATCAGTCCAGGAAGAAGGAGAAGCCGATGTGGTTCCTGAAGTTGGTAAGAAATTTGATGTTGCAATATGGGTGCATGTTACAAAGCTTGATTTTGAAGGTATTCCTCGGCCAGTGGAGAAGATGGGTTGTGGCTTGTGGAAATCAATAAAGGTTGAAGGTGTCCAAAATTCATTGCTAATTACGATTGAAAGGAAAATGTCAATTGGTGGATATATGGATTCATTCACCAACATCCATTCATCGCCATTATTCTGTATAGATCCTGGCGGAGGATGCTTCAAACTGATAGTTGCGGGTGAAAGTCTCGCCGCTGGGGAGGGAAAAATAGGCGACATCAGGGTGTTAAAGGAAGATGGAGAGTACGATGCAGAGTTGAAGCGGAGAAACGCCAACTTGTTGGTGCCCTTCCTCGACGAGTGGAACTCGATTTCCGAGAACGAAAGCGCCGGGAATGTAGACGGCGGAGTTTTGAATCAGCTGCCACTGGAGATGGAAGGCGATCTCGAGGTCAAGGACACCACAGCAACCACCCCTGCGGGATCCATAGCCAGCTTTCCCAGCAACGAAACCTCACTTGTAAGAAAGATGTCTACTAGCGGATGGACCAAGATGCCGAATCCGATCCATGAGGAAGACACCCCGGAGTTGCCTCTGTTCGTCTATGCCAACAGAGGTACGACTACCTTCAGTTTGGGGCGAGGTTTTGTAGAGTTGAACGGGGATGATGTTAAAGGGGCCGCCGACTTATCAAAGTCGGAGAGGAATAATAGAAGAATTTTGTTGCCCATCTATGGCTGGAAAATCAGAGAGAAGAAGATGCATGTTTGTACTGTCGGTTGGACCAGCAAAATAGATGGAGGTGGAGGATTTATTATTGATGAGAGGCAGAGCAAATATCCAATCAAATCGCCAGGTGCATTGTGGAAGTTGTTGTCTCTTAGCAGGAAAGGACGTGGATGTCTAACCCCCAACGTGGATCTTGCTGGCCGAAGAGAGGAAGGGATTATGGTGTTTGTCAAGAAGTTACAAACGGTGGACGAGAATGGGAAGCTCAAGTTGGAAGCTGTTTTGGGTGATCTTAATGTAGAGACAGCTCTTGTGGGCGGCTACGTTAAACATGACAGTAAGCTTTTCTATGAAATGGCTATGATTCTTATGAATGGAGTTGGTCAAAGGATGGATGAGGTCGATTATTTGGAGTCTACTGCCATGGGACAAATAGTTCATGCTTATGAGTTAAGTTTAGTGGAATACGTAACATGGGGTGGCAAGAGGGGAAAGATCATCATTCCGCTGGAAATGAGTACTGGAGGGAAGTGACAGCATAATTATGTAACTATCGTTGGCAAAGAATTTCAGTGGGGTCATGCTTCCCTACGTGATGAAACCAAAGCCTTTTGGTTGTCTTTAGGGGCTTTGGTGCGAATGGAAAGAGAATGGACTAGCTGGGGATTTCAGAAGCAGAGGTGGACTGAAGCTGGAAGGATGGATGCCGATTGGCAAGTTGAAAGTTTATTTGTGACAGAAGAGGACAAAGTTGGAACTCTTGACGCTAGACGACGTGGAGGCTCGGTAGGCACTCCTTGTGTCGTGTTTAGCAAGAGATTGAACGTGGTCCTTTCATGTAATTGGAAGAAGAGGAAGCTCAAGCAACGTCAAAGCCAATGGCGAGATACCACGACAAAAGAGAGGGGAATTCGTGATATTGGCTACAACCTTGAGGACAAGGTTGTTTTTCGAAGGAAGAGGGGATGTGGGAAACACAATTATTTACAGTTTTTGGTTATTTCGTATTAGTGTCGGTTTTTATTGATTGGGGGATTATTTGGGTATTTGGGGGAATAAACAGGGAGTTAATTGTTACGTTTTATTATTCGGGTAGCAGATAGGAATTAGACAGGTTATATAATCTGTAATAGGGTCTTATTTTGGGATTAAGCAATTACAGAACCAAAACCTAAATCCTAACTCTCTCTCCCCTCTCTCCTGCGTGTTCTATCTCTCTCTTTTCTCCCTCCAAAGCTGCGGCAGCAGCAGCCCAAATTCTTCCCTCTTCTTGTTCTAAATCCCCAATTCTAATCCCTAGTTGGATCAATCCCTAATTGATCTAGCTAAATTCCCCAATTCCCATTCTGTAGGAAATCTTGTTTCCTACAGATTATATGGCATTTAACTCTTTTTTCTTGAGAAATGGTTCTTTCCATCTCCCAAGGACTGGATAATATCTGCCACAGCATTCATCGTTTATGGGCAGTCTAGCTTCCATTTGTTGTGCAAAAACCACTTATCTTAGTATGTATGGTTTTCTATGCTTATTGTGATGTGTCGATCGATAGAGTACATGCTCAATGCTCATTTGTGAATGAGCACACACCCAATTCATTGGTGTTGCATTTGGTTCAGTTTCAAAGTGCGCTTAACATCCATAGAAAAGGAATATAAAGAATGAGTGTTGTCTATATAGAAGTATTAATCTATGGAAGTATCCGTGAAGTCGGATTGCTCCGGATAGTCGTATTGGTTCAGTCATATATTGGACATAACAACTGTGAGGGTTATTATTTGCCATTAAATCGATTCATAGAGGAAATGGATCGACTTGTATTATCGTGTTTATCTTAAAGCATGTGGCCATTCGAATTGAATGAAATGACTTGAAGGCCTTTCAAACTAATAACTAAGCCGGTTCGCCAAGCATATGATGCCTAGCTTGCTTGACTTAGTGAAGTGCCAATAAAAGGGTACCAAGACTGAATTTGATTGACTTTTAGAATACGTTTTTGTGAATTTAGGGTCGATTTTGGTCTCGGTATTATCGAGTACCTCATACCATGGATTTTAATGCAATGTAATTTATCAATTCCTATCAGTTCCTTGTGTGCAAAATCTTACAAACCTAACAACTTAAATAACAAAATCAATATGCAACCCAAGCAGCTTTGAGTCGCTAAGGAAATGGTAAGTTATGAGCTAGAAAGAACAAATGCAAAAGCATCACAAACATCAGAAAATCTATTCCACATTTCCACCCAACATACAGTCCCACAAAACCATCTCTATACCAATAAAGGGCAAATAATCGGCCGCCATGAAAAATGTACAGCTGCTTCATCTTTACATAACCCGAAAAACGACTTCCACCCTCTCTGTTCTTTCCCTTTCACTCTTATGATTAACCACAAATCTTCGTCGAACCCACGACTATGAGAGTTTGTAAGATACCAATAACAACACCCACGGAATCACCAAACCACAAACAAGAGAAATCTTGGGAATGTACAATGAGAGACTATACAGAGACTGACTAGTAAATGTGAAACATAGCAAATGCTAAAACTGATTATTGTTGGGAGCTGGAAGGGCATAAGTTAGTCTTGACGACGAACTCTCAATAAGACCTGCAACTCCTGCCGCAGCAGATTGGGCACTCGATGGTAGGAAGAGATCGTGTTTCTGGTCCTTGTACGCGCGCCATACCTGGAGTGAAATGGTAAGAAGTTGGCCAGAGAACTCAGAAATGTACTAGGGCCTAAACAAAAACAAGTCCACTTTACGAGAGAAGAGATGAATCATTCAAAACTTACATCAGAGGAGTCCAGCAACTCTCGGACTTTGCTACAGTGAGCTCCTTCAGTTGCAAATGCATGCAAAACCTACACCCAACAACAGTAATCATGGAATGCAAACACAACTATCGTTAATGTACTGGTATCATAACGTTGAACTGACTAGCGTTGAATCTATTATGACACAATGCAATACTCTTTTATTTAACTGGTTTAATGTCTTATTGGAGATGTTTTCAACATGAGCAAACACTAGGGAGATGAAAGGGTATGTCATGGATAAGGGCTACACCATATAGAATGTGATATAAAGATGTTACTATCACAAGAAAACTCCATATAGAATGTGATATTCGATAAGGCTACACCTGGTGTGGTACAATCTGATAGGACCCCGTTCACAGTGAAAATCCGATATCAGATGAGAAGAAAACCCAACAAGTACCAAGAAGGTGAAATAAGAGGTAAGGTTCATAAGCCTACCTCGACTGCAAGCACTGTGCCGATAGATGCTTCAGATTCATTCCACTTCATCTGCGACCGAAGTCCATTCCGCCCCCCAGCTCTCCAGTCAAGAAGTCCAAGCAGTACTTCCACAAGACCAACCCTATATAAATAACAGGACCATCAGAACCGCAGATTTAGGGGATCTAGACCGTCCATATAGAGCAAGGCTTTCATATACCAACAATTTTCCTTTTCTATCCCAATATTTCATTCAAGAAATTGATTCAACTTGGATTAACACCTTAAAGTTCGCAATGCAGACAACATGTTTGACCTTCATAATGAATGTATACTAATTATCAGAAACAAAAGAAAGGTTTATAGTAACTTTAGCATTTCTTTGTCAAATTGGCTAAAACAGGCTTGAACCTGTGAGCTAACATGCAGTTGAAAAAGATGCCCCAAAAATTAGGGAGGAGTAAAAGGCTTACTTGAGTCCCTGGGCAACCAGTGCATCCCGAGCACGATTACCAGCAACTACTACACGTTTCAGAGTCTCAAGAGCTAGTATACTTCCACCTTGCCACCCTATAGCTTTCATTAGAAGGGGAACAACCTGAGACCAGAATATTAATGAAAATGAGTCCAAGGGTATGAATACATTTTTTTGGTGCTATATAATGAATGCCTCTAAAAATTAGTTGATAACCATAAATATCCCATGATGAATAGTCCTGCAAAAATTTTCGCACTACCAAGTTCCAAGAATTTCCGAAGAAACAACAAAAGTGATGATTGAATCAACAAAGAACTGTACCCCAAGACATGCGAAAACAGCATATTAAGTGACTGCCTCAAAACACCATTTGTACCACAAAAAAATAAAAAAATAAATAAAGACCAAAAAAACAAAGTAGGAATGGTTGTTTGTTTCATTTAGCAACCAACTCAGAGTGCCTACTTGATAACCAGTATAATGTCAGAGGACCGTGATACTAACCTGTGGTGATCCTGCACTAGTTGCTGCCATAGCTTCAGCACATATCGTACTTGAAGCAAGCTGATGCAAGACACGCAAACAACTCAGGCGTACTCGTTCTTGAGGAGTTTGTGCAGGTGGACTTGATCCCTCATCAAATTCACTCGAAGTGTCTTCTGCATAGCTGCTGCCATTGTTCATCTCATCAGATGCCATCGTCTCTCGTCTTCCCTCATAAGCTACTGCAGCAACAAGCTTGGGCACATATCCAAGGTAACCGACGTGATCTGCAAGTGCAGGATATACTCGCAACAGTGAAACTAAAGCCGCTGAGAGAAGCAAAGGAAGCTCCGGATCAACAGCTTGTGTCTCATAATGTGTTGCAGCAATGGATGACAAATACTGATCAAGTAGCCCTTCTAGGAATCTCTTTGGATTTCGTAGTGGGAACTTTGGATCTTTCAAGAATAACCTGACATAGATGCCACCAACCTGCATGGCGACAGAACCAAAGCACCATGAACACAAAACCGAATGCTTCAATAATAGGGACAACATTAAGGACGTAGAAAGCCACATAATAAGATACCTGTGGTTCATCTTTCATTTCCTGGTTTCCCGAGGTTTGCTCAGGCACATCCCAATCTATTACCCGACCTTTCATCTGTTCCCGGTACAAGTCTGATGCCATGGTTGCAACTTGGGCAGACAAAGATGCTGCCATTGCTGGTGTCCACACAAGTTCTGGTGTCTCTGTTGTCTGTTCAAGTGCAGATACAACAGCCTCACCAGGTCCATCCCTAATAATTGATACCAGGCCATCTGGTAGAAACCTTGCCAGGGTTATAGCAACTCTAGGACCATGCATTGGCTGCCCAACAAGCTTTCCCAGTAATGAAGCTGCTGCTGCTCTCTGCTGCAACGGAATATCTTCTGCACATCCAATATTCAGAGTGAATATAAGATGCAAAATAAATGCTGCATTACAAGAAATTTTATGAAGGGAACATTAGATGATTACTTTGAACAGGCAAAAGAAGTTCAAGGATGTACACAACTCCACCATGCTTGGCAGCAGCCCAAGCAAGCTCTGCAGTGCTGGCCAACGCATAAAGAACATGAAGAACCCCTTCACGGCAGCCAGGACAAGAGTGAAGCATTTGTAGTAAAAGGAGAAGACTAGATCCATCAGCAACCATAGCTTCCAAGCAAGGAGCATATGCAGTCAAAAGAGAAAGGACACCCAGGCAAAGTTGAGGGATGTTGCTTTCTGATGCTATTGGTACAGAGAAACATTCAAAAAGAGGTAGCAGCTTCTCCTTGGAGGAAAATATTGATGCTAAGCTCGGATTGCTAATCAAAAGGTTCTGTTATAAAAGAAAAACCATCAGATACCAGTAAAATTAAACAACAAAATTGACAAGCAAAAGTGAAGGGTATACCTTAAGCGATGTCAATGCAAATCGAAGATTCTTAACCAGAGTAGTTTCTTCCTTATCGGTCGATTTTTCGTCTGAGACAGGGGCTGATGCCGATTCAACAGGTACATGCTGCCCATTCAAAGATTCATCTGCAAGGCTGTCTTGAATCTCAGATGCCTCCCGGGAGGAACTGCTGGGACTAAGTTCCTTCTCAACATCAGAAACACTACCAGTTTGACTGTTCACCAGACCAGATATGAAATCAACTAATGCAACACAGAATACTTCTGGCTCACTGATCTCCGAGTCTGGCTGATCATTGTAGACCCTCAAGTAAACATTGCCTACAAAGAGTTCTTTGGAGAGTGCATCATAGGAAAAGGCATGTGAATCTTTCAGGTCATAAGAACCATCAGGGTCTGCACTGGCACGTTGGTGGTCAACAAATTTCAGCAATTCTCCTCGGGTGGAAGAATTCCAAATTATCTGCAACCATAAACAGACGTTCGATACATTCAATAAAATCGCACAGCTAAAAGAATAATGACAGTGGCCAACAGACAACAATTTTCGTAGTAATCTTTATATTATTAAGCCAATAATTGGTCAAATGAAGGAGAACATATCACTCATAGCCAAACCTGTCGCAGTTCCTAAAAGAAGCAAATAAGTGAACAGTTTATGTACTACTAAGAAGACCTTACATCAATATGCAGTGTTATCAACCTCATCTCACAAATGTCCGTTCCGTACGATGTCACAGAAATTACCTCTGGAGATTCCAAGTTAGAGTTCAGTTTGGACAATAAGTCTTTTGGCATTTGATCTCTGAGCATGGTGGCAAGTTTAGGAGTCAGCAGCGTCCTGAGGGCATCAACAGCTGGACCATTATAAGGTGCTAGATCCTCATCAATGCACAACCCACTAAGCCTAGACAAAGCCTGAGATGCTCGAATAGCAAGCATATTTTTAGCTATTTGAACGCTTGAACCAACACCATGTGATTCGGAGTTATCAGATTCCTCAGCAGTTGAATCATACTGGAGCAACAAAGGCAAAAGATACCTAAGGAGCCCAAAAAAAAAAAAAAAAAAAACTGGTTAACCATGAACGATAATAGAAGTTGCAAGGGGTTGCATGTCTAAGTATAATCATGCTGTGAGAAAGGATAGCAGTTACCAAAGCACCCCAGCCTTCAAAAATGCACGCTGCAAGTCTGAGGATACAGACAGGTTGGCAATAGACTGGAGAGCAGCATCAACAGCTTCAGGCATTAGCTCAAGTTCAGTGCAGTGGACAATGTCCTCAATAAGTCCAAAAAATTCAAGGATCTCTGTCCTAGCACCCTCGAACTGGCTCAACGCAGAAAAGGTTCGCATGACATTTGTAACAATTGTAGCAGGCGGTTCATTTGCAGAAGTAGTTGGCTGAACAACCATCATGCACCGACAAAGAAGAACTGCCAGCAGCTGGATCCCCCCATCTCGTACAAGCTCTTCACCATTCAATGAGGAAGCTGCACATCTAGACGAGGCAAAACAGTGACAACCGTCAGATACATATCATGTACATAGGTAGATTTAACCCAAGTCAGGATAAAAAAAAAGAGCTTTACGTCAGCCAAATAAGCTCTGAAGCTGCAACAAGTAGAGGTGCCCTATCAGAAGATAGAAAGTTGTTATCATCCTTGTCCACTGTAACTGCATTAAGCAGCATCGGATATCCAGCATATTTGAAAGGCTCCAATACGTATCCATATCTTCTATACAGAATGCATTGCCCTTTCAATAGCAGCAACAACCTCCAAAGCTGAGGACCTTGCAAGCCTTGCATGGTGGCCTAGAAGCAAAAAGCAAAGCATATGTGACCACGACAGTTATAGAAAGGTGACTGACTAAAGTAAAATGCAAGTAACAATTAGATTTTTCAAGTTGGGTAATTTCACGAATGCAAGGACTTATCTGCAAATGTTACCTGAAGGCGTTCATAAGCTTTCTGTACAGCAAGAAACTTTTCCCTGCCCTGGGGATTCTTGTCAGGGTGATACTTCATTGCAAGTTTCCTGTATTGTCGCTTGAGTTTCTCTTCATCAATGTTCTCAATCTGCTTAGATATATTATTACTCTCTACAGAAATATCAAAAGAGCTCCTCCTACTGTTATCATTTGATACATCTTCCAGGGATATCTCTAATATCCTGCAGGCTTCCTCTTCAGAAAGGTCCATAGGCCTCCTCGTCAACTCTTCACGCCACATAACTAATAATGACTGTAAGAACTCCACATGCTCCACTATTGGCCAATTTGGAAAGCGGATTTCATCACAAAGATTCCTCAGATAATAACGATGACACCACATTTCATCTTTTAGCTCTGGATAAGTTACAGGGGGCATAGGAGCATAATCATATAAGGTATGGCAGTGCTGCGATAACTTTTGGGGATAATCGCCAAGATGCTGCAAGACCTGACAGAACATGAAAAGAGTACAGAAAAATGCTGGTGAAGCAGGAACTATTAAGAGCTAAATTACGGAGCTTACACAAGGCAGGAACAAAATGCAGAATGTCATGTATGAAACTCCTATGTAATTCTATGTACCTGACGAATTAGATTTTCTGCTCGCATTTTGTGTGTCCAAATAATCTCTGGAGTATCAGAATCAGATACCATGGCTGCAGAAAATGCAGATGGTCCGCTCCGCTCTAGCACATACAAGAGAGACTCCGGGAGAAGCCCTCCCAGTACGCTGCGTTTGGCAAGAGGCAATGAAGAAGAAACTGCAGCTTCTTCACCACCATGGAATGCTTGATGGACATGGGTCACAGCAAACAACTGCGCAATAGATTGTAGATTGGATCCCGGATAGGATAGGGCAAAATAGAATGCACCAGTGCTGTAAAGGCGTATCAGGGCCTTGGGATTTCTTGTAACAACAGCCTTCAACAATGCTGCAGCAGCCTCCACTATACTAGGTTCTCCAGACAGCATGGCCTATTATTGAGAAATCAGAGGACAATGATGCACGTCAACTATAAACAGTCACAATGATAAAGATCCACAAACAGTAAAAGTAATGCCTGAGTTTTCAAACTTCGATGGTAAAAAGTTGATTACTATAAAAGCACCTACTATATTAAACCGACAAAAAATCTAAACCAAAGATAAATATTGTAAACGAAGAGAAGCGTTCTGATTTTTTTTAGTAATGTTTAACATCTTCTCTGCAAATTGAATTTGAACCATCGGTCAAGAAGCATGGAAAGTTCTCAACAAAATCTCAGTAACTTTTAATCGTCAGACCGAAGATGCACAAAGGATTAAAATGAGGGAGAATGTACACCACTAACACCAACAACCATAACATATAGAAAGAGTCCAGGAGTAAGTTAAGAGCACTGCTGGAATAAGAGCTCATTGGGATTTTGATAAGACATTCACCTGTGCAATATGGGGAAGGCAACGGGGACTAGACAAGATACGTTTCACCCTAGGGGTCGGGGTAACAATCTCTCCAGCATCATCTAAATCCGAATGCGCAGACACCATGCTGTGCAGTATAGTTAATGCAGTATCGCCTACCTAGATCCAGCATCACCAATAAATACTCCACAATCAGAGGACAAGAGGAGGAAACAAAATAAAAATAAATAAGACACAAATGGCTATTATTGTATCCAAAGCTAGTACGTGTGTACGGTGCACCGGTGCAGTATCTTTTGCACTAGATGAGGTAACAATAAGCTACTGATAGAAAAGGAATGCCAAATTTACTGGACCATTCAACATAATGCCTGAGAGAAAAAGCCACCAGCACCCATGATCTTCAAAGCCCCAAGATAATTGTGATGGTCGCCGAAATAATCATAGAAAAATTAGGGTCATATTTCAGACATGCAGCCAACCAATGCTTCTAAACTTTAGAAGCATGGTTATTGAAAATGCTCTCAGTCATGCTGTAATACAAGTATCTAGATTCTACAGAAAAAGCCCTAGCAATATGCACCAAACAGTTCTTAGATACCTGAGATGCTGTGAGGACAGGAACACGAATAGCCATGGTCCAACGAAGTTCACGAATATCGCGTAATCTCTTCCACTCAGCCATCCCAGAAGACCAACATTTTGTGGTCCAGTCAATAGCTTTTTTAGACCAGAGCCGTCGAATAGCATCCTTTTCTACAGGACCGACTTCTGCACCATCTTTATCGATGTACATCCATTCTTTAAGAGGTTCCATGAAAGCTGTAGCAGCTAATAAGTTTGATTGCAAAGGGATAGCGGTCCTTTCTGAAGCTTCATGAGCCACAGTTAGAAGATCAACAGCCAATACACATCCTCCAACCAGAACGCAAGCCTCTACATTAGCTAAATCTTTCATTAAAACCTACACAGGTAAAGCAGTGTTAATAGGCTAAGAACTCGTAAAGTAGAGTAATGGGCATGATAACGTATTAATGGGCAAAGAACTCGTAAAGTAGAGTACTGGGCATAATAAAGTATTAATAGGCCAAGAACTTGTACAAGTACATCACAATAATACTGTCTAACACCAACTTTTTTGCACCACACAGACCAAATTAGAGTAACAAGAATTTCCAGACACACTAGTAAAAGAAGCAAAATAACAAGTTTCCCTAAGAGAATTTAAATCCTTAGAAAAAAAAGCAAAAAGACTTTAAACTCACTGTCCAGTGAACTCGAGACAAATAAATCAAGTGAAGATAGTCAGTCACTCAACATAAAGATCAAACATCAGTTTAATCTAGTGAATGGTTTAGACTAAACCTAGTTATAGTCAGAAAGATAAAAGAACAACAATAGCAAAGAAGATTCGATTCTCATGTACCTTCAACAGAAGGAGAAGCCGGTGCCTCAGTGATCTATCATCTGTCCGATCTAAAAGAACTGTTGTATGTGCAGTTCCCTCAAAAGGTCCAATCACACTACAGTGCTGTTCGTAGACTATAGCCATCGCTCTAGCACAAAGCTCTCTAACTGATGAACCTCCGCCTCCCCCAAAACCATCCAATCTACCCATATCACACCAGTCATCAGATGCACCAAGTTCATCAGGAACTGCACCATCCACTGTAAGCCCTGTGTCAGCATCACATAGAAACCGATGGTAGAGAGCTCTAAAGAAAGCTACTGGATCACGCAATGGAAAATCTTGTGCTCTCCCGTTGCTATTACTGTCAAGCAACAGCCGCAGATAATATTGACCAACGCAAACTTCTTTTGACAAGCTTGCATAACGAACAGAGAACTCGGTATAATTCCATGATATCTGGGGCACACTATCTTGTCCAGTATCTGCCTCTCCAGAAGCAGCTCCTGAAACAATATCTTCTGAGCGTTCCTTTTCAATGTCTAGTTTATGAACCTCATCTTTCAATGCCTCCCTCAGCTCTTGTCTTGTGCGTTCATTCCAGATTAAGTCTGCACGATTATGGTCAAGGCTAAAAGCCTTCCAAAATTCATGCCAATTACAAAGTAGCCGACCAGAACCCACAGGTGTACTCTCCACAACAACCTGAGCAGGAGCTGGAACACCTGTCTGGAATCCATATTCTTGTGCATCGGTGTTCACTGAATTTGAAGCATTTGCTTCTGATGCCTCGTTTGAAATGGTTGATGGCATATAAGCTGGATCACTCCCGGATGCATTATCAATTTGTGTCGTCCTCATTTGGGGAGGAACTTCACCAGCTAAATTTTCGACCGTGTGGGCAGCAGATGAATGACCAGAATTTGAATCTATCCCAGATTTTGGATAGTTATCTGACCCTCTAAAAGCACTAGATTTTGCTTGTCTGCCTAGATCACCAGCCTCATAGTTATTAACATAAGTCGAGGGATTCTCTTGAGATGTGATACCTCCTACGTTACGGAATTTTCTTTGTTGAAGCAAACGTCTTTGTCTCCTACTGATGAGCGATTCCTCTTGATTTGTATCTGAAGATTCAGTCCGAGTGTGTAAATAAGCAACAAGCCCTGGAGGTAAGGTTCTAGACAATAAATCAAGAGCGGGTTGATATGAATCAGCCCACAGAGCCACAAGTTGTCGACTAACTTCCCGTCTTTCACCAACAGCAAGATAAAATGCATGTAACAGATGCCTCAGCAAAGCGCCATCCCGCAGGGCAGCATCACGCATGAACTCTGCCGCAATTGCATCTTCCTCGGCAATTGTACGCATAATCACTGCAACTGTTTCCCTCACACTTTCAGCTGGATGTCCAAAGAGTGCAAATAAACGCCGCCGTAACCCAGCGACTTGCCGTAATAATTCAACAAACACTGTGTATTGGGTAGTTTCACCATGAGGTTCACATATCATAACCTCAAGAACTTCCACAATGGCCATTGACAATAAAGGTGACACGGACATGGGTTTCAGTCTGTTAACAATGATAGTGACATAACCACTATGAGAAAACAAGACAGACTTGGTGTGCATCGTCGTGGCATTCTGCTCAACCTTAGAGTCTGCCAGAAAACCTGGATCCCCAGAACCACCTCCAATAAGAGAAGCAACAAGGCTAGCAGCTTCTGCTGCCACACCCTCAGAACCATTTCTGAGTAAACCCATTATTCTCCCAACGGCAGCCGGAAAAGACATCACGTGAGAAGCTGCAGCCCTTGAAGCCAACAATCTACGTAAACACGCAACAAAACCCATCACTGTCGCAGCGGCCTTAGGAGAAGGAGGTGGCAAAGGAGGAGACTCTGGGGGGAGATTTGGAGCCGCTGGAAGCATCGTAATCAGTGCCATTAAAGTTACCTCAGGTACTTCAACACTAGGAGGGACTCCAGTATATGGAACACATGCATTGAACTCCCTAATTCTACGCCACAGTTTAGCTCTTGAGCCAGGAAGTGAGCCGCCTTCGGCAACAGCATCTTTAGCAGCTGCTGCTAAATGTTTCAAATGCATAGATGCACTTTCCAAATCCGCAATAGGGCGCTGAGGTCCTATTAGTAAATGGACTCGCCCACAAGGGGGATCAACGCGATGCCCAGGCATTGTGAGCCTTGGCAAAATAGGGACAGGGCATTGACCCTGGCAAAATGCAAGTAACAAAGGAAAAACAGACATTAGATTCCCATGCACAAAACAATTGCACAAAGATGCCTACTGCATTATAGTTCAATGTGCTTCTACACTGAGACCCTAACTGATATCCAACAGAGGACAGATATACCTACTTCTATTTGCAACATGTCCCGCACAGCTGCCAGTAAATTGTCTCGAGATGTGCTTGCATAAACCTGCATGCATGCCATTTGACATCAGACAAGTTAATGCAAATATGAATTTCCATAACCAAAATGGAAGAGGTAAAGAGCTGTGGACACTGACATGGATTGGACACCCATCGTTGAACTCGATAGCAAACATTTGGGGCTCCTCCGCAAATCGGACAAGTGAATTTACAGCGGATAAAGGACGAACAATAACAGCCTGCACTCACATCTAATGAAAATTCTCAGCAGTTGATTGTGACACATATAATTAACCAGTAATTTAATATCTATATGCCATGATGCACCAATAGACAAACTTCAATGAGAATACAGATGAAGTTAACGCAAATGAGAGGCACCTCATCTTTAGAGTATTGCAAATATGAAACCATTCATCTAACATTAGAAAATTCCAAATTGTGTAAAATTTCATGCACCTACTTCATAGTTTTCAGGGCGCCTTTCAACAAGAGAAACCCTAGTCAGGATTAGTTGACGGGAGACAGCATCACCATGCTCTCCAAGCCCACCTTTAGGACCAACTCCCAAATTCAATCCAGGGACATTTAGAGTTCCATGAGCAGCAGAACGCAACCTGGTCACTGACCAATCACCACATGGGGTTTCTGCGGCTCCAACTGCTTCTTTTTCTACATGAGAATAATAGATGCATAACAAGAATAATTAGGGTAAAAAATCGAAATGAAAGCAAGTTAACCACAGAATTCATAGCTACCTCTTCGCTTCATATACTCCATCACAGTCAGTGACTGAGAGCTGTCAACCACCAGTGACAGCCCAACTGTTGATTTAGCCGTCTTGGTCTGCAGAAACACAAGTTCATTAAGCCAAAACATCTAAGTCACAATATGTTGACTTCGTCATATGATAAACCTTTTACCAGTGTCATGATGAAAGTGGGAAAATAATTCTGCCTACATAGTGGATCAACATAAACCAGCTAGAAAGTATAGCTACGCCGGCTAAAGATAGCATCCGTACCAAATTTGAGATAATTGCTGCGCTTGTGGTTCCCGAAGAACCTTGGAAGGCTTTAGATTTTCTTCCATACAAAGGGGAAAGAACAAAACCACCATGATCACTTTTCTTCCCATAAGCATCTGTAAGGAGCATAATCGCAGGGGAATTCATATCTCTGAAGTCCAAGCACCAGCGAAGATCTCCAGATCTCAAATCAATCAATTCTACCCCGATGTAAGTAATTTTCATTTTCTGCAAAGAGGCCAACTATCAGAATCACTAACTTCAAAAGATAAACCAAACAATGAATCAAACTGTGCAATTACAAGAACTTCGTGAAAGCTGAGTTTATTTTGCAAATAAGTTTAGCTTCATAGTTGATCAACTCAGTGATACGCTGTCCTCTGAAGACGATCAAAATGTAGGGAAAGAGCACAGCAAACAGAATACCATTCATTCAAGTTTCTACACACGTTTCCCTCTACATTTGAAGACAAGTACTAAAGGGGAACTCTCTAGACCAACAAGCTCTCTCCCTATACAACAAACTTCCGATGGATTAACAAATAGCAGTCTACTGGGACAATAATCTCAGGCTCCCAAAGAAGAAAAGACGCTCAATCGGACAGAGAGTTAGAGAAAGAGTGCTTACATACGGTACCCATTCTCCATTCCGTCTCCTCAAATGCAACACCGGGAACTCCGCAACTGCACCAAGCCTATTCCACCTCAGTCTATGCAGCTCCGTCAATATACTAGCTCTATACTTGGAAGAGAACTTCACCCCTTTGAACTTCCCCTTCCCATCCGTCCTCACACTCAAATTAAACTCGCTCGAATTCTCATCCCGCCCAGCAATCGGCGACGCCCCTTCGAAATCAGTCGCCACATCGTAAGAATTCGTCACAGTAAGCGAGCCGGGGTCCAGTGTAACAATCGCGGCGTTCGAGAGGCAAAGAACCCGTTTGTACCTCCCGCGCCAAGAGTGCTTGATCACGATGTACCGCGCCAGGTACTCTGGCTCCTCCTGAACTGAAGCCGAAGAGGAAGAAGAAGGAGAAGACGACGACGACGGGGAGCTGGTGGAATTGGAGTTCTCCATGGAAGGAGGAGGACGGTGATCGGCGACCGAGTGGTGGCGGGTTACGGATTGCTGATAAGCTTGCTTTTGCTGCTGGTCCTCGAGGTACTGGAGAGTGTGGGTGCGAGGGGCATTGTTGAAGCGCAGGAAGAAGAGAAGTCCCACGCCAGGTTGGTGGCGAGACCGCGACTGATTAGCCCCCAGTTTTCGGCGCCGTCGTGGTTAATCACCGATTGGCGGGTGGTTGGATTCGATCGACGGGAAGCGGGAGAGCTTCGCCTGATCGAATTGGCATATAGAGATCTCGATCGCAGTTGAAGCTCGAAATCGGACACGAATTTAGGGTTTTAGAATCGAAGAAGAAAAACACAAAAGGGGGAGTTTGAGAATAAGGGAAATCGGAAGGTAAGAGGAGGAAGAGGCAGTTGGGATGCTTCGTTGTTCTCTTCACCGCTGTCAAATGGAAAGCAATTTAGGCTGGCTGGACAAATTATGATGATCAGGTGACCCGTCGGCAAGCAAATATATGGTTAATTATCATAAATTCTCATAAACTTTTTCGCTTAGTATAAAACGGTTATAATTGTTGAATTTACAAAGGAGGAATTTTACAATGCTATATAATATTGGTGTTATAGGTTTTTGTCTTTATGGTACAATTTGAAATTGTATCTTTAATGTTATGGTACAACTTCATATTGTACATATACTTTTTGTACAAATTCTTTTATGATACAACTTAAACTTGTACATTTATGTGATATTACAACTTCAAGTTGTAATATTGTAGCATAACATAATGATACAAATTCTTTTATGGTGCAACCTAAACTTATACATTTAATGTTATGGTACAACTTCAAGTTGTACATTAAAACACCAATACTATATAGCATAGTAGTAGTGTTCTTTATAAAGATTGATAACAAATCTTTGCACTTATTACAAAATAGTCATAAATTATGTATAAGTAATCATTTCATGGACTGGAGCATGTAGAGGAGACGACTCTCACGATCTGGAGCACGACCTCCAAACCTTGCGTGGCATAATAATTACCGTCTTTTAGAATAATTCGATAAATAAATTGTCACCACTTTTATACAACTATTGTAGTTTGGTCACTCCAGATTGAGCAAAACCGAACGTCTAAAAAATATTTTCATAGATCACCTGTAAGCACAATAGTAAAACCATATGTTGGTTGCTTGGTTTGCTTTGGGGCATTATCTTCATATAAAGAAGCAATTATATTACTTATGGGTCGTTTGCTTAGTGGATTTGAAAAATGAAAGTTTTGGTAAAACTTGAATTTTGAAAAATTATGAATATGTCATATGTGATGGTTTTGGGGACTCGAAAACACCATTATTTGTTTCATAGATTTTGTGATGGATTTAGTTAATTAGATTTGTATGTATGAAGAGAATTTGACTTCCATCGTCCTCATTGGTATGAGAAGAGTTTCATGATGGATTGTGTTTTGATATTGAAGTCGATAGAATAGTGGAATTCAACATCTATAAGTAGATGTGGCTACAGGGTGTGTGGGGTGAGTACAATTAAATCTATGCTTCGTTCTTACCTATAATTCTGCCTTTTCCCTTCTCCTTCTCGCCTGTATTTGGGGGGTAAGAATTGAGAAGAATTGTGAAATTAAGGTTAGAGATTGAGATTAGGAGAAGAACTGAGAGGATTGGGGAAGAATTTGAGAGAGATTAGGGAGAAGAATGAGATAATGAATTAGGGATTTCAATAGTTGTTCTTTCTTACTTTTGAAAATATGACATCTTTCTTTTAAATAAGTGGACTAAGGAAGATAAATAGTGGTTTCGATCTCCTCCTCTCCACATAAGATGAGTGGCTGGGACTGAGCGGGGCTGATTATTACTAAACACCCATGTCTGATCTGTTTTAGTTGCGTGTCGAATTGAGATTCGGCCGTTCAAGTACGAATATAATTTTACGTGCCCTAATACAGGTCGGATCGAGGAATATTCAATAAAGCGAGTCTAGTTTGTCAATCGTTGGTGAATTTATTGATTTGATTAATGAATTATTGGAAAATAAAAAATTCAATAACTATATATTATATATTTTACAGTTGATACATCAATTGTACATTTTTAATGAAAAATATTCTTTGGTACCTAAACTCTTTTTCATAATAGTCCACGATTAGATACCACTTTTCATAATAGTCCAAGATTTCTGCGTACAAACTCATTACTCTATTTTAGTATTTACATTACCACATGAAGTGGCTACGAGTATGTATTACAGAGCCTTAGTATCATTCATTATACACTTAAATAGGCTGGCCTCCCATTCCCTGTTAGTATCTCTGCTACATCATTGAGTCCCTTCCATGGCTCCTGCTGCTCCTTGGCTGCTCAAATGGAAATGCCAACTCCCAACTACCATTTCCTCTCTCCCTGCCTTTCCCTCTAATGGCAAAGGCAAATAGGCAATTGATAACCTCCCAGGGTAAAAGAGATGGGAAGCCACTGCTACTATACAACAATTTTCTTGCAACATACTTTACAGTTAACAACTCCTTTTTAGCTTGCTAATAATCTATCGCCCAGCTCTTTACGGTATACCTGGATCAAGCTGTTGTCTTCTGTAACCTCAAACTCAAGTTTCTGCTCCAACTTGCTTCGGTAGCTATCGTCTTTCTTCTCCAGATCACGTATGAGTTCAACCTGAGCACCACACCGAAATAAATTACCAAATGATTCTCATGTAAAACCTTACCAAGTTAGATCAGATGTCATCTTGGGGTATAAACATATGTAATGTAGCAGAAATGTATTACCTGCTTCTGGAACGAATCGAATTCATCAGAGCTCAGAGAGCCATCGCTGTTGGAATCGAGGAGTTGCATCATCTCCTCTGCATCCTCCCCAGGGGCACCAAGTTCTTCCATCACTTCCATCAGTTCCTCGATGCTAATTCGACCATCTCCGTTCTTGTCCAGCAGCCCAAACACTCTGTCTCTCTCTCCAATCTCGATGCCTTGATTAGTAGATGGGAGATCCTTGAGACGTATGGCTGCCAGTTCAGCTGCAGCCATCATTATTGCCTTGAGCCGCTTTGCCTAACCAGTGTAGTAAATCCAGGGGGGAAAAGAAACCATGTTAGGTAGTGCACACTTCACCAAAAGAACCTGTGACATTTTAAAATTACGAAGTAACATTATGTTGCCTGACCTCATCTGGATCAGTTAGACCAGCCTTATATAGGGAATGTGAGGCTGCTCCACCAGCTGCGATCTTGTCCATATCTGCAGTCCGTACTTGTACTTCCATTAACGGTCTCGCCTCGTTGTTTTCACTCACATCAACAGCCATGTGCAAGCTCCTATACCCATTCGCTTTGGGCATGGCAATGTAGTCTTTCGTTCGACCTGGTATTTCCTTCCACACGGAACGAATTACTTCTTGTGCTCTATAGCATGCCTCCTCACCTATGTCCGCTTCTCCCGACCTAGTATGCAAAACAACTCTTAAACCCAGAATGTCATTTACTTGATCAGGCTTTCGACCATCCTTGAGCAGCTTCTTCATTGTGCTATACCGGCTTTTGTAGCGGCCTTTCACAGTGACATCTTCTACCATGTCAACCAAGATGGGATCATCTCTCAGGCACTGATGCAGATGCAGGGCATACACATCTATGAGAGACCGACTTCCACTCTCGTGGCTGCACAGCCAGGAATCTAGATAGAGATATGAACAAGGAAAGAGATACCGAAACGAGAGATCCTCTAGCTCCAGCGAGATCGAGAGGGTTCCGACAGCATGAGCTAAAGGAGCATGTATCCTCATCACTTGAAGAGACAGCATCTGCTGCTGATGGCGTGGCAGGTAATCCAAATTCCTCATCGTATCGAGTTTGTGAGCCACGTCGAGAACAATAGCCCTGATGTCGTAGTAAGTCAGGCAGAACCTTCGTAGAGTAGAAGCAGCATCGTCATCAAGCACCTCCAATCTTGAGGGAAGCCTCTTGAGGCGCAAGGTCTCATACAGGAGATGGGCAGTAGCAGTGCCAACACGATCTCTCGCCTCGTGTAAGGACATCGCACCTGCTTCAAGGACATGCCACAATATGCTTGCAGAAAGAACTTCTGCATCCATCTGCATATTTCGTTGCTCAACTTAACTTAATTCCGTTTCATCAATTCATTCGTTCCTACGCAATAACAGAATAAGCAGAAATTGGTAGGTGGGGTTTTCAGTGTTGGGGAACCTGAAGATCGGCAAGCAGGAGAGCGACGGAGAGGGCCTTGGCGAGAAGAGGTCTGCCATCAGGAGCGATCCCCAAGTTCTGCAAAATGGGGACGGAGAGCTTCAATGCGTTGAAGAGCAATCGGGACGAGCTGGTGGACAGCACATTCATCCTCTGGGTGAGAGAATTGAAAGCACCAACTAGCTCCACCACCATCTTTCCGCCGGGCTGCTCCAGTGGGGTAGCGGCTACCGTCTGCCGCCGACGACGCCGGGAGGAACGGCGACTTCTCATACTTATCATCATCATCATTCCTCCCATGGATGCGATTGAAGAAATTGGATGTGGGGGTATGGTTGGATTGTTGTAAGAGGAGAGGTACCGAAGACCACAAGCTGCGTCCAGCGCCATATCCATGGCAATTCTTCCTCGGAGTGGGTGGCGACGGTTCGTTGAGCCCCCTCCTCCCTCTTTCGCCGTCGACGCCGGCGAGAGGAACTGAAAGAAGAAATGATTGATTTGGGATCTAGTGGATTAGGTTTTAGTTTCTTTATTTCCTTCCAATTCCAATTTTCCCTCTTTTTTCCGGTTTCTCGAATCCTAGACGACGTCGTTTTACGCTTTTTTTTCTTCCTCCAAATTATTCATACCAAATAATTATCTCAAAAATAGACCAAAGCGAAATTAAAAGAGTAACGGTAAATTCTCTTGTGGATATTAACAGTTCAGGCATTTCGTCAAACACCTACTGCCCTCACCACCAACCGACGACGGCCGATCACGGACACCGGAGCACAACAACTCCGTGAACTTACCGGTAGCGAACTCCGGCAAGCATATGCAAACCACCGTCCTCCCGCTGGGCTACGCCTCCCCCTCCGGCAACAGAACACACACCTGCGGCGTCGGCGTCAGATCGATCGGCCAGCGTAAACCGGCTGTCCCCACCCGAAATCCGCCGTCTCGTAAATCGGAAACCTCGTCCACTGCGTAATCGTCAGCTTCCCGCCGAACTCCAATCTCCTCGGCCGATTGAGGGAAGAAGCTCTGGCCGCGGGGCGAAGACCTGTAGAAGTAGACCGTCGGGGTGAAGACGCGAGCACCGACGATGTCGTCGAGGCAGAGGCTGTGGCCGACATCGGCGGGGATTGGACAGGCAGGGGAGACGTCGACTGGTTGGGAGGTGGTGATCGGGATGTTGAGAGGCGGGAAATGGAGCTCCTGGACTGATGAGGAAGGGCGGGAGATGAGACAGTGGGATTTTGTAGAGTGGGCTTTTTTTTTTTTTTTTTTTTTTTTTGCTTCTAGTGGACTGGTGAAATGCAAAGATGCTTGCTCTGGTCAGATGCTTGCTCCTGGTGGGAGAGGCAAATGGTAATCGTGTTTTTTGTGATACTTCAAGCTGTTATTCTACTGAATTTCAAGAGTTCCTCTTTCTTCCCCTCTGCTAAATCTTTCCCCAGTTCCACTTACCACTAAAAGATGCATCATATCTTATCAGCTAAACTTCTTTGCAAAACCTAATCCAAACTCCAAGAGAGGCAGAACAGAAGCAGGCTCACAAGTCACAGCAGAGACATGAAACAGGACATCAGTACTGGAAAATAATCGACGAAATGAACCGAGAAATCGTGATTGTGTATAACAAGCAATACTAACACTAGAAAACCAGAGTAAGGCGACGTCTGATGAAGTAGTAACCTTTTTTTTATCCATATTGAAATGACAATTTAATTTTTTCGCGATAAAAGCCTGAGGTTTATTTGCAAATGTCAAAATCAAAACAGAAGTTCTGGGTTCTCTGGAATGAAAGGGGCGGAAAAGAAGAAAAACGGAAGGACAGTTTTGAATTTCCAATCCTAGCCGGCGGCTTACCGCACAGGCTGCTGATTGTAGTGAGCCTTCTCCTTCTTCTTTGCCGCGGCAGCAACCTTTGCTCGCCTGGCGGCAGCCTCACTAGCAGCAGCCTTGGCAGCAGCGTCTACTTCTTTGCTTGATTTCTTCTTTTTGGCCACCACTTTCTTCAGCCTCTCTTTCACATCTACACCACCCGATGCATCATCCGACTTCTCGGCTTCGGCAGTGCTATTCGCTGTCCCATGTCCAACAACACTTGCAATTTGAGACTGGTCCTCGGAATCCTTGTGGGCTTCTTTTGAGGTCTTTTCCTTCTTCTTCTTCTTCTTGGCACTCTTGCTCTCACCTGGTGCATTTTCCTTCTTCGCTTGTCCATTGTTGTCGGTTTTCTTTTCTCCTGAAACATATCAGAAACCAGTAGTTCATTTCATCACGAGCAATGATATTTTGTGGCACCTAAATACTAAAGATCAATATACGAAAAGGAGGCTGTGATTGGCTCGAGCATGTTCAAGTCATTGAAGAGAGAGAGAGAGTAAATCTAACAGAGAAGTTACCATCAGAGGTATCCTGACCAGTCGACTCCTGTTTCGCATATCCTAACTCTGCAAGTACAGCATCAAGTTCTTCAAGCCCTTTTTTCTTCAATTCCTTCTTCGAGAGTTGCCTTTCTGTATCCTTCTGAGGCAAAGAAACCTCAGGTTGCTTCTTAACAGGCTCCACTTCTGCGGCAGGCTCAGGTTCATGTTCTTCCTCCACATCCTCCACCTCATCATCGACTTCATCAAGACCTTCTTCTTCACTTTCACTTTCCTGCAAACATAATAGAATCCTAAGACAAATTACGCACAGCTATTCATGTGCAACCTCGAGTGAGGTTACAAGTTAATAGGTAAACAGTTCAGTAATGAACATATCAAACCAGAGCGAGTTGCAAAATGCTAACATAGAAGTTCATTTTCGTGAACAGTCCATGTCAATGCCAGTACTGTAGTCATTTTCAAAATCCATTGTGCCATCGTAAGGAATGGGAATTAGAGCGAGACGCTTAATAACTGCTGCTAAGAATTGTATTGGATCTCAGGCTTCTAGCATGGATAATGATTACCACCTTAACATAATAGAGGGCATATTTGTTCTAAGAAAGCAAAATACAGATTTACAGTCATCCACCGCAACTCCAGGCTAAGACATATCAATAAACCTGTAGATACATAATAACTTTGGCCAAATACCAAGCAAAAGTATCATATAAGGAATAATGAACCAACTCCACAGTCCTAGAACAAGATGCGAAAATTTGAAAGAAAGTGGCAATAGCCATGAAGCGGATGGAGAGGAGGAGGAGGAGGATCAGAAGGCACTTTGACGATGCTTGGTGACAGAATCTATGGCAGTAATCAGAGGTGTCCAGACTCAGCAACAATGGAGCACCTACCATACACTAAGCCATGAAAGCCCATGACATTAGCATTTAACTTAAATGCTACAATGTACCTTCTAACTAGGCATGACCAATCATACACAAAGTATGAAAGGTCTTGAGGGATACTATCAACAGTTTCCTCATTGCACTAAATGAAGCAGCTTCGTTCAGAGAGAGAGAAAAAATCCTGACTTGCTCCCTATCCGACTACCAACACGTATCGCTTATCAATTGAAGGGGTTGGATGAGACAATCGTGTAACGGCCTTAACCGTCCAAATTATGTGCCACGAATGTGCAAACAAAGGTAAAACATGACGCCAAATTTGGCCTTTTTTTTACCAGTAAGGCTATAGAAAGAGTATTATTGAACGTATTCAATAACGGATCGTTTGGCACGTGCAAGTTCCCGATTGTCAAAATAACTGAAGGGGCATCCAGAACTATGGCGAACAATCTGGATATGCCACATCACACCGAGAATCCGTCACAAAAATCACATCTTCTAAGTTCTACTCCGAATCCCAAAGATCGACACGAAATCATTTTCTGACATTACCAAGTAGCTAGATTTGTTTATCCATACATCTACTTGCATAACAAATTGGGCAGAATTATGTCTTAGACAGTTGCTGACCCTGATTGCTTTGTTGAAGGGTGACACAAACAGAATAAACTGACTGTTGTAACAACTATATACATTACATTCCAGCATATACCCTATCCATACCCAAAAAGAAATCCACCATACTTCACATAAAGATCAGACCTCACAAGTCATAAGCATATTCTTTATTCTCCCAATGAACTGTACCATTCAGTTTCTCAAACATAAAGCTAAACATGGCAATCATATTCACTCAGCAAACTATTCCATGCAAAACCAAGAGCATATCTGATATAGTACTGAAGCAGTAAGAGAATAATGAATTAATCACCTCCACGGCCTCCTTCTCCGGCTTGGCACCGGGAGCGGCACCCCAGGCAGGCGCAAGCGGGGCAGTAGTCGCGTAGTAATCGTCGTCATCCTCGTCCTCGACGTCAGCCCAAGACTTCGTCGTGAGCGGTGCCGGAGCCCAGAACACCTTCTCCGCCGCCTCGGTCTGCTCCTTGCTCGATTTCGATTTAGACCGGTCCTTGCCGGAACTCGCAGCAGCGGAGGAGCTCGAACTCTTCTTCTTCTTCCTCAAGGTGTCGAGCGCAGCGAAGACATTGTTACTGTTCAGCACCGCCTGCTCATTCTTCCTCCCGCTCGCTCCTCCCCCAACCATCTCAAAATCCACAAAATAAACCCGATGACGAAACACGACCCCCGCCTCCGGCTCTCTTTAAATCGAGCGTTTTCCCTCCCCCGGTCAGAAATTCGAGAGAGCTCGGATGGCGTCCGTTAAGACGGAATTAGGGTTCCAGGGACCAGTCAGCTTAATTCGTTTCCCCCGATTGACAAAAGCAACGCGAAGGGAAATGAAGAAAACGAAAGATTAGAAACAACAACAACAACAACGAGCTCGCCGGTAAGATTTTAAATCTCCGAGCGATCGCCCGTCGCCTCGAAGGGCAGAAGTCCGCCGGAAGAAATGCAAACTGGAAAAAAATTGTTAGCTTCTTCAATGGCGGTCTCGACTCGACTCTCGTTCTCGCTCTCTCTCTCTCTCTCTCTCTCTCTTCCCGTCTGTTACCTTGGCTTTGCCTCTCTCGCTCTACAGGTGGAAGCGATTTTAGATTTGAGTATTTGATTTATTTCGATGATTAATTTGGCCGGTGGCGTAGGAAGGCGCCGTGTGGGCTTGCGTGGCCGGATACGGAGCTAAAGGGAATTTACGAGGGCAGTTTGGGAACGACAGTGGCAGGTATTGTCTGGATAAGGGTTGGGGTTTGTCTGTTTGGTTTAGAGGAGAAACGGAGGGCCGTCGGATGAAAAACGGACGGTTACGATTAGGTTTGAGTGTGGGACCGGGGAATTTAGTGTAGGGAGTGGGAACTGGGAAGGTACAGGTGGGTAATAAACAGTGGGCCCATGCAGGTCCATTTGGCTGGCATGCCTGGATTTTTGGCCCACGTATTTTTTCCATAACAATGGTTGTATCGCAAAATTTAGCAGTATGATGTTATGTACAGAAATTGTGGTTCAGTCATTTTATATAGTAAAAATTCACTCATCGGTAGGGTATTATGATAATAAGACTGAGGCTAAAGCGCCTTCGTATTCATCATAATAAGACGTTTGTGGGTAGTACCCATTACATTGTACTGAAGTCACTGATCAAGTTCATGGTCGTATACATCAAAGAGATGTGTACCAAAATTATAAGTATGACCTTTTTTTGCCAAAAAATCGGCCGCAAAATTCGCTTCTCCAAAAACACGAGAAACCACAACATCCCAATCAAGACTCAGGAGGTTTCTCAATTGAATAGCAAAGTTACCATGACGATGAGAGTCATTCAAGCTCCCTTTAATGACAGAGATCGTCGTAGTTGAATCGAGGTTGAGCTGTACCTTGCGATGCCCTTTTCCCAAGCCATATTCAGGCCTTCTCCAACACCTTTTAGCTCTGCTGCTGTGATGGAGCAGTTGTCGAGGTTGCGAATGAAAGCACCCTTGCATCTCCCAAGATGATCTCTCAGCAAGCCCCCAGCAGCTGCACTTCCATTATGCGCATTGACTAAACCATCATATTGGATTTGGATCCAACCCTCCTGAGGTGGCTCCCATCCCACCAGTGCACAACTTCTGTTAACCTGCGTTCCAGCCTTGACTTTCTGGTCATTCTGGTAAGCATGCCAAACAATGCTAAACCAAGCATTGATCATGGAAATGAGACCATTCTTAGAGAATCCACGACCATCCAGCACCTCCTCGTTCCTCTGCTTCCACAAGTGCGAGCAAATAATCCCAAACTCGATACCAGTTCGTTCATCACTGAGGTTGTTCATCAACCAAACATCCAAAGAACCATTCATATTCTTATCAGCCAGCTTGTTTAGCATAGCATCCCAGATCATTCTAGCTTTTTGACAACCCCGGAGGATGTGATCAATAGTTTCGTCTTCTGATTTGCAGTGATTGCAGAATTTGTCATCAGTCATTCCTCTTCTAGTTCTTTCCTTGTTAGTAAAAGGGCAATCGTGAAGCAGCAACAACAAGAAATGTTTGATTCTGTTCGGCCCTCTCCACTTTCAGAGATCTTTCCAAGGTTGGTTTGTGGGAGACGATCAATGCAGGATGGTGGGATGAAGGACTTGGGCGGTGGTACTATTACTCATATTCAACTTGGAAATTTTAGGCTCAACACTTTAAGTAGTAAGTACCAAGTAATAATAAAAATGCGCAAATTATTGTGAAATTGTTGTTTGATTATGTGTCAATCATGCTGAAATTATTTATCGATTTAAGCTCTAATAAGCAGTAATTTAATCGAATCATGGACATGATACGATTTTGCAAACACGGTTACATACACGACACACTAGTAAACACTTCAAATTCTGATTTCAAGTGGGAAAGGCAATGAGAAAGAAGCAGGAAGGAAAATGAACATTGTGAGGGGAAAACGTTTCTATCAAAATCAACCAAAGACCCCCTAAGAGCAGCAGAGCACATTCTGAAGCCAAGATGGCTTTTCTTTCGTTGCAACATGCTCAATATCAGAAACGTATTCGTTTCGAAACTCTTCAAAAAGTCGTGCCAACATGCTGAATAACGAAACCATATATCTTCCTCTTCAGCTTCTCAATCTTCTCAATCATGGCCTTCTCCCCTTTCCCCGCCACCTTATCCAACCACCCGTTCACCCTCTTCAGCTGCGACAAAATGGCGGCAATCGAGCTAGCCTCGAGCGGCACATCTCCACCCAGCGCCCTAAAACCTGCATCCAAAGCTTCCTCCACAAACCTCACGAACCAAACTTCCATCTCACATTCCACCTTCTTCCCCATCTCCACCGTTTCGCTCATCCCGCAGCCTCTCCTCCACGCCCCTCCTCTTTCCACACCAACACGAGCTCTGTCGTTCGGCGATGACAAAGACGACGAAGAAGAAGAGTTTCCCTTCACAGACTGTCGTTTTGAGCCACTTCTCGGGAGGGAAGGAGAATTACTCGGTCGATGATGATGATGATCTGCAGAAGTAGTAGTATTGGTTGTACTGTTTCTGTTCAGAACGGAGACGATCTCGAGGTCTGTAGATAATGCGGCTTCGACCCACAAGGAAGCTGCTTTGGAATGCTGCGTTGGTGGGATGGCTTCGTGATCGGGAGAAGAATGGCTGGTGGCCACTGATTGAGCAGTCTGTGTGTACTTCTGCACGTCGTCGTACAGGGACATGAAGCGGTCTATGGTGGGCAAGGGGTTCCCGGGTTTGGATTTGGATGATGATGAGAGGTCTGAGAATATGCTGCAATGGAAATGATTGAAAGGGCGAAAGGGAAGATGTTAGATTAAAGTACTGCAGACATCGTGGTACATTCAAGAGTGAACAGGGTAATTCAAAATCCTTAGGAGAAAGAGAGGGAAGTTTTACCTTAAGCTTCTGATGATTGATTCTGTGGCAATGGCTTCTTCCAGGGCTTCTGCTGCTGCTGTAGAAGCCAGAATCCTCCTTTGGATGGCTTCCTGCATTTCAGAATCAGAGTAGTTTAATCGTATATGTCAAGAACCAGTTGCTCCTAACAAATCGAGTTGTTGGAAGAGAATCAATTAAGGATCATGATACATACTACTAATACACTAGTTTAGACGAAAACCACTCACATAAGATTGAAATTTGCACAAATCTGAACATCACTTTGGTATCATATATCATTTACTAACCGTAGAACCAGCCTATCCCGCAGGAAACTCTATTAAAAATGTCTTACCTTTCCAAGCAGTGCAAGATCTGCTGAAACTGCATCGAATGGAACGGTTCCATCGGTCCATTTCTTCTCATGTACTGTGAATCCAATAGCTCCACCAGCTGGCTTCTCGCTATCAGTAGATCCACCAGGGGAATTCAGCTTTCCTTTCTCGATGCTCGAACAATCATCATCTTCATCATCATCGTGATTGGAATGGCGACCAGCGTCGCTCAATCGCCTAGACAAGGCAGCCTGTAATAGCAATTAGCAGGCAGAAAGCTCAATTTGAGATTCACTAGTTCTTTCAATGGAGGAAGAAACTGGTGTACAGTGAAAAGATTTAAGGAAAGAAAAAGAAGAAGAATTCACCTGCGTCCGGAGAATTGAGTTTCTATCGACCTTCTTCTTCACCTCATTCTTCTCTCTCAACTCTGCCACCGCGGCGGCCTGCGGCGGAGTTTCGTCCCAGGATTTTCTACTGCTCTTACCAGATCCAACGAGAGCTTCGGAGACTCTGGAAATCCCGGCGACAATCGCCGCGATCTTCTTCTTCCCGGCGGAATCCTTGACTCCAGAGAGCCTCCGCCCCGGAGACAACGAAAGCCGCCTCGGATTCGGCGACGCCTGCCTCCTCCCGGTGGTCGGCGACGGCTGGCGGTACCTCGACGGGACTATAATCGCCGGCTCCCTCGCCACTCTCCTGTTCTCCTCTCTCGCTGCCGCCAAACTCGGCACCACGCATTTCGACGGAGCTGGAGACGAAGACCTCTTCCCCAATTTCCCAGCAGGAGACGGATCCCTCTTCTCCGCCGAAACATTCTTCCTTCCAGCAGAAACAGATCTCTTCGCTCCAGCAGGGGAAGAGAATCTCTGCGGCAGAACTCTCTCCTTATTATTCTCCTCCGCATTTCCAGCCTGCACATTGTCTCGCGGCGCGAGGGGCGTTCTCACCGCCGCTGTCCTGACGCTCTTCTCGAACTTCCTTCCATCGTCGCCCTTCGCCGAATCGTCGGAATTTCTGCTGGACAAATAGGGGGCGATGGAGGAATCCGAGGCCGATTCGACAGGTTGAATCACGAATTCCTTCCTTGAGGATGACGAGATCCGAGCGACGAGCGGCTCGGGGGAGCCGACGAAGGCGTGGCGGCCGGCGATGGGGCGGATGCCGCAAACCCTAGGAACAGGGGAGTCGGAATCAAGGCGGTCGATGTGGACGAATTGGCCGAGCTGGAGGCGGTTGGAGAGGATGAGGTCGGTGTCTCGGTCGGAGAGGGAGACGTAGGTGGAGTTGAGGGAGTCGGAGAGCTGGACGTAGAAGCCGTGGTTGGGCGAGAGGTCGGTGGCGCCGGCGAGCGCGGGGACTATGCCGGTGACTTGGAGGAGCGGGGAGCGGTGGTCGCCGGTGACTCTGGTGGCTGAGTTCATGGTCTGGAGGAGCTTCAGGAGGATTCCCGGAGTGAGAGTCGCCATTGTTGTTCCTTTTTCTCTGACGAATTGGAGTGAAAGAGAGAGATTGCTTCGACTGTGAACTGTCGGTGAGGAAGGGGGTTAATAAGAAGATGGCCGTTACGAATTCAAATTCAATAACCCGCTGACTCTCCTGATTTTGAATTCCGCTAACAGCTCGCAGTAACGGTAAGAGATATGGATAGATCAGTGCCCGGAATTCACTTTCATTACCATTTCAGTCCCCTGGATAATTTTTTTTACATTTTAATCCTTATGCCAGGCTACATCGCAGCAACAGATGAGGAATTTGCGCTTAATTTGGACTCAACTAAGAGCACAAATTGAGACGAGATGATAAGATCCATTTTATATGCTTAATCCTGACGGTGAAAACGAGATGACAGTGGGGGTGCGTTAGTAAAGATCGATGTAACATAGTGCATCGATAGAAGTAGGAATGCCATTAGTGAGAGGACGAGAACATTTCGATTTTCGAAATCCAGATTCGCAACGTTATCACGTCAAAGTGTTTGGTTCGAGTCTCGTGGGAGTTCCTGCTGAACGGTCTGGCGTCAGCGGAAGACGAGAATGAAAGAAACAAGAACAAAGCAGTAGGGAAGCGCAAGGCCCCGCCATTATCATTATGTACGGAGTAGTTGGTTTCAGTCGTCCAAAATACAGTGGAAAGGGAAATGACGAGTCAAAATTTGTGTATATGCCACAATTTCAAGCAATCCTGTTTACAAGAAGAGATCCCATTGCATTCTGAATTCTAGTACAAGAATATGGAGAGACAGCAGAGAAGGAACCTTTTTTTTCTTTCTTTCCTTATGCCACAAAGAACAAGAAGATCATGAGGAATGCAACGAGTACAAAGAATATCTTGATCATAAGCCACCTGTTGGAGGAAATACTGTTGAGATACCTAACCAGCTGCCCCTGTGCACCTTCTACATTCGTCAGCGTGTCGTCCATGTTCTCGTCAATCCTGAAAAACAGCCACACCAGAATCCCCATCAACTATTGCTAGGTAGTTCATAGTCCTACCCTGCTAATCTTATGACATGGGTGATGGGTATTTAACAAGGCGGTTCAGTTGTGCAGTAACTGATATGAAAACTGGCTCTCTCACATGCAAGTGAGCAGGATTTATTATGAGAACAGAGGGCTAAAGAGTACTGGAGCCTTCTGTTCAGAAATGTGCAGAACATGATCACAAATGTCACTGAACGAATAGGTCCACTCTTTCTCTATTTCAAGTAAAGGAAAGCTTGACAGACCTTATAGCAAGCTCTCCTTGCTGTGAAACCATGGTTGCTAGTTGTGTGAAGATGTTGCTTAGCTCGTGAATGGTTGATTCCACATTATGTAGAGCCTCAGCTCTACTCTGCATGTAACTATCTTGGAGTGGAACCATCTGTTGTTGTTGCTGCTGTTGTTGCTGCTGTTGTTGCTGCTGACGCTGCTGCTGCTGCTGCTGAGGCAGGAGTGGCTGAGACTCTACATCTGACTGTCGACTGCAAGCAGAAAAAATTTATAAGTTTAAACGGTTGCAGTGTTGCAAACGGCTAATAGTGCATACCCATGATAGTCATTCCCCCAAAACCCATTCATTATTTAAGTTTATGTCATATTCCATCAACTCAACTTTTTCCTGAAATCAAACCAAACAAACTTTTCGTCTACTTAAGCAAAAGCTAAAACAGACAGCTGTAATTCGAACCTGGGAAATAACTGGGATGAGGACGAAGATGCAGAAGAACCATTAGCCCATGGAGGTGGAGGAGCTGCTGATGCATTCGCTGTAGATCTGGAAGCTAGTGGGCGTTGACGTACGAAAGGATTTGTAGCTTCTTTTGATGCAGATGAAGAAAATAATTGTCTGCGGTTCTCATGAACCTTTAAATTCTGTAGTTCAAGAATGAAAATTTCTTAAGTACAAAAAGTAACGCTAAACTAAAGACAGGTCATTATGGTTTATTGAACTACTTTTTTCTGAAATTGGGATTCTGAATTTACCTCTGTTCGCATAGTTAGGACTTCTTTAAACTCCTTTGTCGCACTCATCAAGCGATTCTTGAGGTTATCTACAACTGTAGTTGAATGGGTTGTGGTGTCGGTAGAGATGTTCCCACTCTCATTCTGAGAGTTGCAGACGAGTTGGAGATCTACCACAGCTGCATTTAGTGCGGTGATATCTTGCTTTATAACAGCAGTCAATTCCTGGATCTCCATGGTTGGGTCGTCAAATACTGATGTTCTCTTTGCCACTGATGAAATCACAAAATGGGTTAGTAACAATGCCTCAATCCATCATTTTTCAGGAATTGCGCTGAAACTGTTACGACTTTGTAACATGATAATATACAAATTGCATTAATTTTTCAGATAGAGTAGTAACATGTAAAGTTGCATACTGATACTCAAGAAAGGACCAATACAAGAATTTACAACAGATGTTCATTTTGAAAAGCACAGTTTCTACTGAAATCACTGGAAATCTGGAATTTGAGAGCCTAAGGAACTAAGGAAGGAAGTAAAGTTACATTGCCTGCTCTAAGCTGAGCAAGAAGACAGTCCAGGATCACATTGGTTTGCTTAAAATTCTCTAGAGGTAATATCATTAATTTGCCTACATTTTTTTTTATCATTAGCCCAATTTTTTACCCAACAGCAGAGACTTTCACGAAAAAAGTAGAAGGAACCACACAATGATTCAGGAAAGAAATGAAGAAAACATTACCGGGATACTAAATCCTAACCCTACTGTTTTATACCATGGGTTATGCCAAATCCCTTGTCCAGCATCGACAAAACAGGCTCCGTGATTTCTCCTCCGTCATTAATTTAACTTTTCCTGGTATTACCCATAGTGAAGACCTTCACACTATGTAACTAAGAGAACCTGAAATCTTCAAGTTCTAATAATTTGCTTTTGCAAAGTATAGAAGCTCCGTAGCCCAATCATGTACAAGTCACGGTCAACCTACTCCGAAAACAAGCTATAGGTGCACAACATAGATGGCCACCATTCATGGTCAGTTACTCAGTTTGTGAACAATCCATAAGCAATCCAAGGTAGCCAACATTCTGAACAGAAACAAAGCAGCGACACTCCGATATGGCTCTCCATGTCAGGAACCTCATGCACTCCTTCAATAACTCAGATCTAACAATGATGATTTAGTCCTGAAGGACCATGTCTATAAATGTGAGCTACCCAGATCTTACTAATTGAACAACTACAAATGAAAAGAAAAATGCTTTCCTACTATCGTCTATGGTAACAAGAGACTAAGAGTACTATATCTTGGTTCAGTTTTGCGATTCCATTATGGTATGTTATGTTGTGCCACGTGAGACTCGATGATCAGGGCCAGAAGGAATTAAAAACATAGATCCGATGCTCTCTACGACGTCACATAGAATCTAAGAGACATCTAACACCACACAAGAACCTCAATCTGACGATTCACTTCACATTTCCACATCCCAAATCACAACCAAGGCAACCAACTAAACCATTCCAAAACCTCCAGCCAGTATCAAACTCACATAATACTTTTTGGATGAAGCAAGCACTCATAGTATTACCACATCCAGATAGATTCCGACATCAATTGAATAACTATTCTCCTAACAACCTGAACTGTCATAGTCAAACGAGAACCCGCAATTGCAATACCAAAACGATGCATCCAACAACCCCTAACCTTATAACAAGGAGCAAAAGGAAACGAGAACGACTCACATTTGGCTAGCTTGGACAGCTTCTGAGACGTCTGGTGAATTCCAAACCCAATCTTCGAAGCTCGCTTATTGAATTCCGACTGAACCGCAACCGCAGATCGCGTGCCGTCAGGCTTCCCGCTGCTGCTGCTGTTGCTGCTGCCACTAACCCCTGCATTGTTCCCCGACGAGATGGACTTCTTCAGCCTCTCCGCTACGCTGAGAAACTCTTGCGTCCGATCGCGATACGACGTTTTACCTAAAGCCGCCGACATTCCTCACAAGCTCGTATACAAATTTACAGGAAACCCTCAATCCCCAATCCCCTATAATATCAGAATCATATAACGCCGCCGAGAGAAAGCGCCGCCACCACAAACGCGGTTAAAAAGACGCGGGAAACGCCGGGCAGCAATCGGGAGATCTGGAAACCCTAAGATAAAATCTCGAAGGCGATGCTGCTTCTGAGATAATCAAATACAGCTAGAATTCACGGGGGCAGGGGCGAAGTGACGGGAAATTGCGGTGTTGGAGAGAGCTGGAAATTTGATGCAGAGGAAGGAAAGGAAATGGGAATATGGCGAAACGGAAATTGAATAAAAATTAGATCCAGATCTATCTATCCAATAAGGTTATGCTGCTCACAGCATAAAGTGTGAGTAGATACTCACACGGTGGATCTATTGTCCACGAGGGCAAGTTTTAGATGATGCTGGTTTGGGTTGATGAAGGTGAGAGCCGGTTTGGGTCGGCTGGCCAAGCCCATGGCTGGCCAAGCCCACCGGGCCCACAAATTCAAAATTCAAAAATCTCTCCCACTTTCCCCAATTTAGTTTCTCCACCAGAACCCAGAACCATTTTGACTCCCCTCTCTCCCACTTTTCCCCTCTCTCTCACTTTCCTCCTCTCACAAAAACGACGAAGAAGCAAGCGAAGCGGCGGCGAACCAGTGTTGCGGCGGCGAGCAAAGCGGCGGCGAGAATCGGGGGCGACTTTGCAAACGAATCGGCGGCGACGAGCGACGAAGCTTGTGTTGACGGCGGCGACTTTGCAGACGAATCGGCGGCGAAGAAGGGCGGGGTTTCACGCCTACGACTTGATCCGGGTTTTCCTTTTGTGGATTTGTCTTTTGGGTTTAATTATACTTTGTTCATGAATATTCATTTTCGTTTGGACATATTTGAGTTAGGGTTTCATGGCTACGATCGGGTTTTCCATTTGTGGATTTGTCTTTTGGGTTCGTGGGTGAAATATTTATTTTGTGGTATCTTATATGTCACTGGATATGAGTTCGTTCTTCTGTGGATGTTATTTCTGGGTTTTGTGGATTTGCTTTGTGTTCCTTCCGATATTAGTTCTGTTCGGCAAGATATGCATTATGTTCCTTCTGGATATCCGTTGTTTATTGCCTGGGTTCTTGTTTAATGTATCTTGATATTGGTTTTGTTTGAGCATGATATCAGTTATGACTTTCTTGGATAGTTGTTTGATAGGATCTGGGTATTTGTATGTGCAGAGATTTATCAATGGCAAGGACTAAAACAACCAAGAGGAAACAGTCGACCGACTCCACGACAGCCATCACCACCGCCTGTTTTGTGTGCGTTCCGATATGATTTATTTTGATTATGGATATCCATTGTATTTTGCTTGGATTGTTTCTTTGATATATCTGGATATTGGTTTTTACTCAGCATGATATGAGTTCTGACTTGCCTGGATAATTGTTTGATATATATGGATATTGGTTTTTAATCAACATGATATGAGTTCTGACTTGCCTGGATAATTGTTTGATATATCTGGATATTGCTTTTTATCAGCATGATATCATTTGTAACTTGCCTGGATAATTGTTTGATATATTTGAATATTGGTTTTTGATCAGCACGATATCATTTGTGACTTGCCTGGATAATTGTTTGATATATCTGGATATTGGTTTTTGATCATCATGATATCAGTTGTGAATTGCCTGGATAATTGTTTGATGTATCTGGATATTGGTTTTTGGTCAGCATGATATCTGTTGTGATTTCCCTGGATAATTGTTTGATATATCTAGATATTGGTTTTTGGTCAGCATGATATCTGATTTGAATTGCTTGGATAATTGTTTGATATATCTGGATATTGGTTTTTGGTCAGCATGATATCAGTTGTGATTTCCCTAGATAATTGTTTGATATATCTGGATATTGGTTTTTAACCAGCATGATATCTGTTGTGAATTGCTTGGATAATTGTTTGATATATCTGGATATTTGTACGTGCAGGGATAAAACGAACGTGAAGAGACATCGACGAAATCCACCGGCGTCACCACCGCCACAGCCAGAGGAGGATGAGGAAAAAGAAGATGTTGAAGTTGCAGCGCAAGTACGTGCACAAGGAGTAAATACCTTTAGATAGGGTTCAGTTTTCAAATACTGATTTTGTATCCGATTGAAGATGTTAGGAGTAAAGACCTTTGCCGCATGTTGTAGGAACGGGCTATCCTCCATAATAATATAAGGAACCGATTGTTTCCCATTGTAGTCTGACTCAGTCTCCTTGCGTCTTTTTTCAGCCAACAAACTACATTTACAAAGCACGAGAAAGAGTTTAGTGCCCAGACTAATATCCACTCAAACCAATATTAATATCTCAACTAAACAAAGTAATATTTAACAATAGCATATAAATATCCGGACAACGCTGACAAATATCCAACCATAAGGAACACCATCGACGACGAAAACCTACAAACATCCCTGCACAAGACAACTATTAATGACAATGCATAACTGAACGAGTGTAAAAAAAAACTTAAGGGAATTAGGAATTGATATTATGCCAACACATGTCAACAAATATCTGTAAAATCCAGACTAGTATCTCATAATGTCATACCAATATTCGTCCTTTTACAAAAACATATCCTGTCAGGTCATGTCAATATCGGCCCAGATAATTGATCTGGATATTGGTTTTTGGTCAGCATGATATCAGTTGTGATTTCCCTGGATAATTGTTTGATATATCTGGATATTGGTTTTTAACCAGCATGATATCTGTTGTGAATTGCTTGGATAATTGTTTGATATATCTGGATATTGGTTTTTGGTCAGCATGATATCAGTTGTGATTTCCCTGAATAATTGTTTGATATATCTGGATATTGGTTTTTAACCAGCATGATATCTGTTGTGAATTGCTTGGATAATTGTTTGATATATCTGGATATTTGTACGTGCAGGGATAAAACGAACGTGAAGAGACATCGACGAAATCCATCGCCGTCACCACCGCCACAGCCAGAGGAGGATGAGGAAAAAGAAGATGCTGAAGTCGCAGCGCAAGTACGTGCACAAGGAGTAAAGACCTTTAGATAGGGTTCAGTTTTCAAATACTGATTTTGTATCCGATTGAAGATGTTAGGAGTAAAGACCTTTGCCGCATGTTGTAGGAACGGGCTATCCTCCATCATATTATAAGGAACCGATTGTTCCCATTGTAGTCTGACTCAGTCTCCTTGCGTCTTTTTTCAGCCAACAAACTACATTTACAAAGCACGAGAAAGAGTTTAGTGCCCAGACTAATATCCACTCAAACCAATATTAATATCTCAACTAAACAAAGTAATATTTAACAATAGCATATAAATATCCGGACAAAGCTGACAAATATCCAAAATTTAAGTAGACTAATATTAAAGAAAGGCAAAGAAATATTTTGCGTACTTGCTAAAGTGAATGAAAAACAAGTCCAAATCATTTTCAATAAAAGTCGCACTTGTGCATTGCACGACTCGCTGGCTTGCGTAGTCAACATCCCGACTGCGAATTGATCTCTCAACCATAAGAAACACCATCGACGACGAAAACCTACAAACATCCCTGCACAAGACAACTATTAATGACAATGCATAACTGAACGAGTGTAAAAAAAAACTTAAGGGAATTAGGAATTGATATTATGCCAACACATGTCAACAAATATCTGTAAAACCCAGACTAATATCTCATAATCTCATACCAATATTCGTCCTTTTACAAAAACATATCCTGTCAGGTCATGTCAATATCGGCCCAAAAAATTGTTTTATGAGCCTTCGGCCCATGGGCCCTCGGCGGGCAGCCCTTCCTAGGCTGCAAGCCCAGACCCGATTATTTCATCAAAAACCAAGTTTCCCGCCCAAAATTTCGGCCGCCCCAAAAATCTGCCCACCTCTCGCCCAAAATTTCGGGCCGCCCAAAACCCGTCCACTTCCTCCGCCCAAATTCTCGGCTCGCCCAAAAAGTGGGTTTTTTCTCTCTCCTCTCAGCTCATGGGTCAGTGAGTATCTACTCACAAAATACCCTGTGAGCAGTTTAACTTTTTCGTATCTATCTAACCTGAAAAGTGAAAAAGAAAGAAAAAAAACTCCGCGTTAAAATTCGCCTCCATAGCCGTTTGTCCAGAACAGTATACTAAACGCACCGTTTCATAGGCGTCTCGTTTTAGAGCCTGAACTTCATATCATATAGCTGTTGCTATTATCGCTTGTGTATCTTTACACGTATTTTTTTTATCTTCCTTTTCGTATTACTCATCTCCGAAACATTATAGCCGATATTTTTCATACTTTCCCCTTTCAAGTTTCTCTTATTTTGTCATGCAACATTATTGTTCTTGTTATTTTCTTATTTCCGCTCTCAACATTGATACAAAATGAAATGTTAAAAAGTAACTTCAATTATCACAACTCTACCGCAATTACAAGAACAAAACTATTTCGAGAAAACAAAAGATTGAAATGACTTGGGGAACATCTTCAAGTCACATGTAGAAAGCCGCTGGTGTAACTGACAACCTAACTACATAAGTGACTAGACTCAGAAAAAAGCATGGCGGAGATACTTTCAGCTTGTTGCTTGATCACCAAGTCTCTAAATAGTGGACTCGATGCAGATGGGGGCATTGTCTGTGAAGCATCCTTCTGGCAATCTGAAGGTTAAGCAAAACATAGCCTGCATTCATGATTAAGAAAAACCCGTCATGAAGATGCTATATGTGAAAAAGCCTGTTTGCTCCAGGAAAGAACATTCAAGACCCATAATTTCAATTCACCAGAAGCAAGGAGAGCAAAATGGAGGTGTTCGGAGTTTTGACCTTGTTTGGAGCAACATCCCTAACCCGATGCAAGATAGGATCTTTTATCTGCGCACCCAAGGCAGATTCGGCCTCCTGCAAAACGAATTGGAATTTTGTAATGAAAGCTACATGGAGGAAAATTGTTTGCATTATCAAATCCCTCAAGAATGTCTTATATCATGAGAAGGGTAGCTGATGGTTTTATATGCAGATCAACACTTACTGCTGCAGGTTCTAGGAGAAATGTTAAATGTTATCAGAAATAAAGACTACCTTAATTATAGTTTCCTGGGTTTCGTTTGCCCGAATGAAGCAATAGCAATGAATCAAGGGAAGATCACCCTTCCAGCATCGCCTCGGAATTAGCTTTCTGAATGCGTCTGAGAGAGAAGAAACATTTTATTAGAGTTTCTGCCTCAGGCATCTTCCCCCCCACCCTCAAAGGCTCACAGGCATAATAAACACAGTACAGTGATTGTTATTTGCATGTACCTAGAAATTGTATGGCAGAAGCAGGGAGGTTCATTATCACATGATCAACATGCTCCCAAGTGTTAGGATTGGGCAGCTCGGACAGCTTTATCCTCTTGTTCTTCCTACCTTTACTCGGCATTCCAAGGTTTCTCCCATTTTCTACAATAGGACAATATGTTAGCATGCAAGATGTTGAGAGATAATTTCAATGACCCACAGATCGAACTCTGTTCTTTACCAACCTTCTTCACAACAATCTGGATTCCCTTTGACCGAAGCTATGGATGCGTCGTCAGGTGAATCCTTCGCTTCGACTAAAGAATATGACACAAGTTTTAAGAGAAAAAAGTAACACAAAGGTGATCAACAATACATACCAATATGAATCCAAACATGTTACCTGCCACTTGCTCTTGGTCTCTTTTCCTTTCTTCAAAGGTCTCCACTTTAGAGACCAGTGAATTGTCTTCATGAACTGGTGGAACCATCATAAGCTGGGCCATGAACTTCCTAGCATCCATATTAAAGGCAATCACTAGATCATTGACCTTGTTAACATTGGCATTGATCTTCAAATAACGAACACTGTCAGGGTTGAGATCATTTGCATAAACAATGCATCCTTTCTGTGCTGCGGGAATAGCAAAGGGACCAATGCCGGCAAACATGTCACATATGATCTCCCCCGGTCGGAATTGAGAGACTAGCCTTATGTGTTCATGCTCCAATCTTGAATTCCAATAGACCAAGCCGTAGTCGAGTTTGAATGTAGCTCCATATTGCTTAACTTCTGTGACCATATCACTGTCCCCAGCAAGGATCTCAAACTTGGGTACTCTAAACTCATTTGATATAGATCCGACTTTATTGACAATAGTTCTGATCCTCGGATGATTTTTCTGCCAAAATCAGCATAATGATCTAAGAATCACTTTGTTTCTTCTTTTTTCAACTAAAACAATATAGGATCACAATATGTGAAAAGCAGCACATACAGATCCAACCAAAAGTGTTTTCACGAGCAGCACCAGAAATATGCTCAAATTTCACAAAACAGAATAACATCGTATCCATATGTTGTTTCACCGACAATCAATATACTAAATTTCCTTCAATGATCATTGAAGTCAATACATTTTCATCAAACAGTATGAAAGCTTGGAGACCAGTATTTATTTGCTGGGAATGCGAAATGAAGTGCAGTGTTTAACATAGTTTTTTTCTGGGGAAAAGTAGAAACTTACATCATAAATAACCTTTGCGATGACATCCTTGAATGGAAGCAGTTCATCATGTATATTTAAATGAGCAATGTGACCTGCAGATGGGAGCAGAGATGAAACTTGTCAGGGCTGAGTTTCCATCTCCGATAATCTACCTATTAAATGCAAACTTCTGCAGTACATACTAAAACACCTCCACGAAAACTATCACCAGTATCCAGCTTTCTCTCGTAGAACTAAACCATGGTCAGGACTCAGGTAGACGTAACACCATTTCCTAAGTCTAACGAAAACCCAAGAATGATAAATACTCAACTATCGTCTCGAACGATGAAGGTACCTCAACTCCAGCGGGAAGAACCTGCTTTAGAATATGATCTGAGATCAAAGATAAGCACAGTCAAAAACACCCATATATGCATCATAATACACACATTAGAGCATTCACCCGCTCGAATGAGCTTGAGTTCAACATTTGAATTCGCACGACGAGTGCAAAAGTCAAAACAATGAAGCAAAATAAATAGCACATGAGTGACCAACCTGCACTCCAGTAAGAATATCCAAGGGTCATGGCATAAGGAACTACTTCGATTTCACATAACTTCTTCAGTTCATCAAGTTTCTCGACTGGGATTTCAGTTAGCTCTGTGTCCCACACAACAAGATGAAACCAAAAGTTCAACACTAGCAACCAATTTCCCAATAATCAAAACTCACAAACACGTACCAGGGTTCTCAACTTTCTCAGACAATATCATGTACCGGTTCTTATCGCTAGTTGGGTCTTCGGTAATCGGCTTCACTCGAGGCTTATCAAGCAAGTATCTAAACAAAACCAACAACATAAATCAGCCCCCAAGCAAGCAGCAATCCCAAAAAGGACCACGGCCAAACAAGAAGAAAAACAGTAGCTATCTCGCGTTCTTGCTTGCTTACCCATTGAGGACGCGAGTGGCCACCTTGCAGAGCTCTCGAGGAATCCTGAGCGCCCATAATTTCAAATGCACATCAAACTTACTCACGTCCAGCATTCTTTGCCGACCACCCTATTTCCTTTCTTTACCCAAAAAGAAGAAACCCGCCACTTCCTGAACAGAAACGGGTCACCGGGAAGATACTAACGAAGTAGCAACTCTTCGATTCCTCGCTGAGAAGAGAACCCCCCAAATCAAGGTTTTCCTAAGTTGAAGACTTTCAACTGCCGCCTGTACGGGGAATTGGACAAGGGAAGAGAGGAGAATCCGATGGGTGTTTTTACTTGAAAAAAGGAATCAATCAAGCTCGTCTCTTGGGACGTGGAGACGCAGAAGGGAAGAGAGAATGCGGGGAAGGCAGGAAGTCGACGGCAGTAGGAGAAGGCGGCGCCGACGAGGGCTCGCGCTGGAACTGAAAACGGCGGGGAGTTCTTGGGTTGGGGCTGGGACCTGGGCCTGAGGGGGGAAACGATTCACTTCTGTTCCGCACGCTACTGGCTTGCTTCAATTTTTGGGCCGGGTCCAATACAGCATGAAATCTGAAGATAGAAAAACTCCAGACACCAGGTAGGCCCATGGGCTGCTCCTTTCCCACTTTTCGGAATAAAAGCCCATTTCATAGTTCCTCAGGGAATCTTATTTCTTCCATTTCGATAGCTAATTCAACCAAAAGAATCGTAGTATTATCACAGGCAAGGTCATCATTATCATTATTCGTTAATGTGTACAGTCATCCGTCTCCTACATCTAAATTGTAGTTTATTACAACACATTGGCAGCCATTCCTACATCAAACTTTGTATGATAATCATTCAAGACATGATTTGCAATCATTCACATATTAATGTCTAATCATTGGAGACATAATTTAAATTTATTGGTGATACTTAGGTTGAAATTATTTTGCCTATTAATTAATAGTCATCACCCTTATCGTATACTCATTAGGCGAGTATATGATTTTAATATTTTACAGATAAACGTATGACCTAGCAATAGTTGACACCAGGTTATGCATAAACAATATATATTTAAAAAAAACACACGACGCTAACCATTTGTAGTAATGACTTTATTCTCGATTTAACCATACCATATATCCAGAACCAACATAACAGTTAACACCCCCTGGACCCAGTTGTAGTGATGGTAAGTTTTGATATGTCACACGCGATTCGACCTGCCCCAACCTGTTTGAGGCGGGTATTGTCTGTTCTGCAGTAGCGCGGGGTAAGACAGGGCATGTGCATTGCTTCCAAACTGCCCAGCATCGTCCCGTCACGTTCTTGACTCGTTCTATCATGATTTGCATCGATATCTATATGTATTTCACATAATTCGACCTTTCTAAAATCACATTTTCATCCCAAAAGAAATTTTAAGACTATATTTAAATTATTCCTTCTACTATATTTCTCATTCATCTACGAAGAGTTTCCCCTATATGTTCTTGTAAAAAGGAGAAATGTTGCGTGCTTATTATCCGATTTGATCAGCATATAGTGCGGACGGATGTGATTGTCGATATACCCGCTTTCCCGATTGCCATCACTAGTTCACTACCGAGAGGCTTGAGTTGAGCCAACGGACATTGACACCTAGTGACAGCTAGCGCAATTGGTTGGTTGGGGTCGCGAAGGCCGCCGGCGCCGGCCGTAGTGGCAAAACGGCGGGAAGGAGAAGCACTGACATTGTTTAGCGAACCTGACGATTAGGTTCGTAATATTCATACGCTTCACTCATTCGATCCAATCATTACCTAAAATTCAACGAAGCCGAAAGTTCTGTTGGGGAATTTAAAAAAATGACGTGATTTAGTTAATGATTTAAATGGGAATCAACGCTTCCCTAAATCACAATTAGTTTAATCCCCACCCGTGTGAATTTGCGACGAGCAAGTCGCAGGTCAAGATCAAGATGGCGTCACGCCTATGGCGGCAGCCGGCCTTCAAATCGAGACAAAAACTGATATCCGAAGATAACTACACGAAGAAGAAGAAGAAGAAGACGACGACGGCTTCATTTCAATTGTATATATGACTAATAAACATATTTACAAGTAGCAGACAACATCGCCCCAATCACAGGCTTTCTCTCTTTCAGAAGACCGGAAATTCAATTCAGCCGCTAACACCAAAATTTCTCCGATCGCCCCGGGGGGGATTCAACGAGCCGGTCGATTTTCACCGCCTCCAGAATTCAATTCTTCCGCCGGGAACTCGGTACTCGCCGATCGAATTGAGGGAAAAGAAAGAAGATCGTCAGTCGCGGATGGCGTGGTCGTGCCAGCAGAGGAGCATGGAGATGCAGCGGCCGAAGATGTAGAACCGCGTCTTCTGCTGCTTCACCAGCACCACGCACCGTCGCCGGAATCCGCCGCCGCTGCGGCGGCGGTGCTGCTGGCTCCTGCGTTCGGCGGCGTCGGAGCGGGAGGAGGAGGAGGACGGCGGGAGGTAGCTGTATATGGCCATCGGGGATTCTGCTTTCTGCAAAAGCGGAGAGAGAGAGAAGCAGAGATCGGAGTCGGATTTTGGGGGAAGTGGAGGCGAGGGATTGGTTTGGTTTATATATAGGAGAGGAAAGAGGAAAGGAAGAGGAAGGTCCAATACACACGGAGACCACAGCGCCACAGCGGTAGATTGCTTGGCTAAGGATGGCGGTTAGTGTAATGACGGTACTGCCCTTCCTTCGCTTATTTGCCTTTTGTTTCTTCTCCTCACCACAAGCACCTTGCTAAATAAGCAACTAAAACGACTTGTGTTGTGTCTAATCGAAAGACAATCCTCAAAATAATTGGGTTTTGTTTCACATTACAATTTGGGGGTTAGGTCTACAGGTGATAGTTTCAGGATAAGATAGTTTTGATATTATCTTTTCTTACTAATTTGGGAAAATATGAGAATCGATATGACCGTATTACATCTGTTTCGTCCCTTTTGGATTGTTCTCAATCACTTCATATTAATTTGATGGAGTATATATTCATAGTTTATATTGTTTGACCTTTTTTGTGTCATACATTAACCTTATTGAATTTGTGCCCGTGTGTGGAGATTCATATTTCGAATAACCGGACTCTATTACTCAAATCATTCTCTTCGTTATTATTTAAAACTAAATTTCGTTGTTGTCTCGGAATTTTTTTTTTAGAGATACAATTTGGTAGGGTATTTGCCAGAACATTTTGATCTAATCAAGTAGGGTAACCTGAATTCGAGGATTTTTTTTAATGGGTATGAATAAAACGCGATTCGAACCTTACGGGTAATGGATGGGTTGTCACTATCCAACCCGAACATGTACGGTTATAAACGTGCTTATGTATTTTATTCATAAAAAAATGATCATTATTTTTCTCACCATATTTGATATATATTATAAACATATATAATATTCATGAAATTGTGTTGTTTGTTACTCATTTACTTTGTTCTAGTAATTCATTGTTGTATTTTTCACTTCTGTAACGGCAACACACGTGTAATTGTTAACATTCTGGTTGAAGTTATAAAAATAAGTTATTACTAATTGGATACTCGTGGATATCCAAAATCCAATAAAAAATACGCACATGATTTTCATATTCTACTCGATTTTTGTATAAATATAAATAACATCAACATTCAAACTATTTTGAATAGAACAATGAATATTTGGGTGTACAATCCATTGTCATCCATACAATTTGGTAAGTTTTGGCTTTAATGCAATGGTTGGAGAATAGACAAATTAAAGGGTAATGGGCAAGACGGTAAATGAGCATACTGATGGTTTCGAGTCAAAGATGGAAGAAGAACGAAAGCAACTAGGGACAGTGTGAGTGTGAGCGGGCGAGAAACCAACTGGGCCCATTGGGCAATTGGCGGGCGGGGAGAATTCAGGCCCACAACCCAGTTGGTCTTATCGGAAACCCCGATCCATCGTGGCACCTCCTTTTGTCATTTTTGGCCCTCTGTTTTTCGCCATCCACGTTTTTAATTAACCACATAAAAAAGCTTCTAGGCTCCTTTGACGGCAAGCATTATCTTTGTTCCCATTTTTTTTTTTAATCCATTGGGACGCAATGACGTCATCATATTCCATCCTTATCATTTGAATCCAATCCCTCCCTCGCTCTTAGTCGACCCTTTCACATGCATACACGTGTCACCTGCCACGCACTCACATTAACTAACTAACAAACGAAATGATGTCTTTTGATTAGCATTAGCCAACTTTTGTTGATTGATCAAATTATTTATCCAATCCAACAATGATTAGCCGTTAAAGACCTGAAGCATAGGCCCCTTATTTGATTTCACTTTCTTAATTTTCATTCCAATCCTCTTTAACATCGAGAATACCTTATAAATTTTCCTCACAAGTTATAATTGAATTTCCCGTATTCTAAAACACCGTATTTACACATCTAAAGTCGCCAGATCAAGAATCACAAGGTTTCTGACGAGGCACATGATCCATGGAAAAATAAGCGGTTCGGTTGTTCTTGCATTTGCCGAACAAAGCACAATATTCCAATTCTCAACTGTACAACTAAGAATGCATGAACACATGCTTATGATCATTCAACAGTCAATCTCAATTGCACACAAACTGCTCGGACGAGAGATGAATAGGGAGGCCACCATCATCACAAAATCTATAATGTAAAAAAAAAAAGAAAACACCAACAAAGCACATTTCATTTGGTACAAAAACGAGTTGGTTAAAAGTTCAACGACCCGTTTCTCAACTGAGAAACTTCACAGAGACCCAAATAACGAACTGCTCGAAAGGGTTGCGATTTCTATGTTTCTAAAACAAATCATAAATGGGGATGAATAAATTTATTGATTAAGACTACATATCATTGTTTACAATTGGCATGAGACCAAAGCACCAAAAGTTGAAAATTCTGGAACAACTAGAGGATCGAATGGATGTTGACATTAGTTAACCCTTAATAGTCTTAAATTGTAATGCAGTAAATCAATCTCGGTACGCTTCATGGTTGGTTGGTTGTTGATAAAGAGTCAACTACAATCTCTAGAACACTGAATGCCTCCAAAAAGAACAAAACACCATAAAAACAGAGCAAACCCACTCTGTTTCTTTCCTGCACTAGTGGAGCATTATCTCTCCACTTGCACTAGGATATTAAACTTCCACCCACAAAAGGCCCTGGCAAATTGGGTCTGGTCTGGATTCATGGTCCGTGATTTTGCTGGTTTTGGCAACCTCTTGTTTTGTCCGGTGATGCCGACATGAATGGCCATGGCGTTCCCCAGCCTACCATTCAGCGCCTGCCCTACAAAATACAATTCGAGTTTTGCTTGTAGTGCACTTTGCCTTCACACGGTCCCAGCTGGAAGGAAGGAAGGAAGGAAGAATTCATTGCAGGCACGAGGAGGAAAGTGCGCAAGTTTATGGTCCAACCTCCAAGGTAACGGTTGGTTGGTTCGTGACTGGAGGAGCATCAATGATGATTTGGTCCTGTCCAGAATCCCGTTGGTTGATCTTTCGTTCGAGCAAACTCCATCCGACTCGGATTATATATAGAAACCTCTTTCATGGCGCAGAGTTGTTACGACCCAGACTCCGCCGGCAATTGATATTAACCGAAGCCACTATGATCGAATCCGACCTGTTTCATCTGCCACCTTTATGGCCGTCGAACCATGACACGGGCAAAGCCATATGTGCCTTTGGACCCTTAGTTTAAAGTTTAAACATTAGACTCTTTTCTCAGCAACTCGGAAGTGCAGACATGAGGAATAACTGAAAGTTGTTTACTGATAATAACTGCTACATCATTCCTTTGCCCATGCGTGTTCAGCCTCGAGCTAAGGCTGAAGCCACGCCGGTTGACAGTGAATAAAGATTCAGTAGGCACTGCAAAGGTAAACAGGCTCATGGCACAACAAAGACATGTAATAGCTTTCTAATCAGATGGTCAATTAGACATGCAGAATTGCAGATGGTGGCAGTTCTTTGCCCATATGCGGATTGAGACTCAAGCCAAGGCTGAACCCAAGGCGGTCACTAAGATTAAAGTAGGCACTTCAAGAGAACAGGCTCATGATACAACAAAGGCATGGAAGTGGTCATTGATATAAGAACAAACTTGGAAGAACAGAAACAACATAGAAATGAACCACGGAACCTGTCATTTCATATTAGGCTGTTTAAGAAAGCACCAGGTTCAGCATTCCCAACAAAACCAGGACATGTGAAGAGCTAAAACGAACAAGTATCTTTCTATCCCTTCTCAAAAAAAGTGGCCATTGATATCGCGACATCAATCCTTATCCTGAGGTACTACTTGCGTTATCAAAATCAAACACAAGTACTGAGGACAAAATTTTCTTTTGCTTGGCTTACCGCACTGGCTGCTGATTGTAGTGAGCCTTCTCCTTCTTCTTTGATGCGGCAGCAACCTTTGCTCGCCTGGCAGCAGCCTCACTGGCGGCAGCCTTGGCAGCAGCATCTACTTCTTTGCTTGATTTCTTCTTTTTGGCCGCCACTTTCTTCAACCGCTCTTTCACATCGACACCGTTGGATGCATCATCAGACTTTTCGGCTTCAGCAGTGCTACTTGCTGGGACATCTCCGATGACACCTGCACTTTGAGACTGATCTTCGGAATCCTTGGGGGCTTCTTTTGATGTCTTTTCCTTCTTCTTCTTCTTTTTGGCACTCTTGCTCTCACCTGGAGCATTTTCATTCTTCACTTGCCCATTGTTGTCTGCTTTCTTCTCTTGTGAAACATCTGATGAAAAACAAGAATATTGTCCTATCATCCGGAACAGAGTGTTGCTGCTATTTTGTGGTAAATACACAATAAGAGATTAAAAGTATAATAGGAAGAGAAAATGAGTGGTCTTATAAGAAGTTACCATCAGAGACTTCTTGACTACTAGACTCCGGCTTGGCATATCCTAGTTCAGCAAGAACAGCATCAAGTTCTTCAAGCTCTTTTTTCTTCAACTCTTTCTTCGAAAGTTGCCTTTCTGATTCTTTGGGAGCTAAGGGAGTCTCGGGTTGCTTCTTAACTGGCTCGACTTCGGTGGCTATTTCAGGCTCGTGTTCATGTTCTTCCTCCACATCATCATCAATTTCATCAAGATCCTCTTCATCACTCTCACTTTCCTGTACACCAAACAGCATTTGAGGTAAGACTAGTCACTGTAAATGCTGGTCAATCTCTAACGAGATCATCAAACAGATACGAGAAAATAAACAGCTTGGAATCACATCAAACGGCCGTGAGGCACAAACCATGAGTTCAACAGCAACTTTGACTATAATTTGCTGAACCATCAGTGAGTATCCTAGTTATTTCCGCCATTGTATAAAAAGTAAGATTTTAATATATATATCCCGAAGGCAAAGAGCTGCAGTTAAGACGAGACTATCCAACACCAATGTTATAAACCTCAGGGTTCTAGCACAATTCACGATTACCAACCCAACCTCATGGCGGATATTAAAAAAACACACAATTCAGATACTGACGCTCGATTACTGCTCCTGGGTAAAAGATTATACATTATCCACATAAGCAATACGTACAATAACAACTGCAAAACAACTGAATATGGCATCATCGCTCATCAGTGCACATGTCAATAACAATTGGGCAAGTGTTTCAGAAAAACAAAAATCGATAATACGGCAATAATTCACGCACTGGCTAATAATGCTAATCAACAAAAGACACAATTCGCAATGCTCCCCTCAGTATCTAAAGCAATATTTGGAGGGTGGGCAGAGTTGGCAGCATATAGATGCCTACCATGCCATAAGTGGAAAAAATCACAGGACATAATTGAATCGCTTAGATATGCTCCAACGATATTGAGTAATGTGACTATTAACACGAGTCCCTTAGCAGTTGGATGGAACAGGTAATGAGATCCTCTTAACAGCATTTGACAGTCATAAAGTTTGACACAAAAGCATCATGCCAAACTTTCTGTGTACGACATGATGGGATACCAATTCTGGCCATTTTCCCCAGTGAGGAAACCATTAAAAAGTAATCAACCGTATCCATTAACCGACACTCTACTACGTGTAAACTTCAAACTGAAACACGGGCAAAGTCCATTGGCCAAATATCACAAAACTCCATCTCGCACCCAGAATCCAAGACTAACCCACATAAGTTGAGATTAACACTTGAACTGGAGGAGAAAGTATACTAACAAGTGGGTAGGTAGGTTCTCCACTTGTAATTGCATCAATAGTCGCAAACAAACATGAATTGCGAATCACAAAAGCTTCATTTCTTCCTCCAGAAACCTCTATGCAAATCCATACCCAAATGCACAGACATACTTCACAGAAGAGATCCAATTAGATAAAGCGTATCTGATATCATCTTTTCATCATTAGGCCCCAGAAACTAAGAAAAGTATCCTCCGAAGAACCAGCGAAAGCTACTTATCCCAAAACAATAAGCCATTCACCCAATTTCCCTAACATTAAACAAGGCCATCACACTAGCACGCCAAGGTATTCCAAGTTAAACCCAAATACACCGCCAGCAAGAGTATGATAAAGTAAGCATATTGATATAACTAAACGCCACAACCAAAGGAGAAAAAGGAGAGAAACAAACCTCCACGGCCTCCTTTTCAGGCTTGCCACCAGCATCATCCTCACCCCAGACGACAGCAGGAGGGGCAGTAGTCGCGAAGTAATCATCATCATCTTCGTCGTCAACATCAGCCCAGGATTTCGAGTTTAGCGGCGCCGGCGACCAGAACACCTTCTCGGACTCCTTATCACCATCCTTGCTCGATTTCGATTTAGACAAGCCGTGTCGATCCTTCCCGGAATTCGCAGCAGAAGAGCTCGAGCTCTTCTTCTTCTTCCTCAAAGTGTCGAGCGCAGCAAAGACATTCGTACTATTCAGAACCACCTGCTCATTCGTCCTCCCGCCGGCACCTCCCCCGACCATCCTCTAGCTCAAACCCCCCACGAACCACGCCCGCCGCTCCCTGTCTCCTTGCTAGTTGCTAACCAGTTTTGGCAAGTCGTTCAGCTGTTTGCCGACGCTGCCTTCCTCCCCCGGCCGAAATTGAGAGAGCTCAGATGGCGTATTGGTTCTTTATAAAAGAGGGAATTAGGGTTCCGGAAACCAGTCAGTTTTTTTTTTTTTGGTTTCCTTAATTTGAAAACGCTAGCGACTGCGAGAGAGGGTGAAAATTGTTTTTGACGTGATAGATATGTAAAAAAAATGGCCGTAGATAATAATAATAAAAATCTTAGATATGATATCATCATTCTACATGAATCTGCTGTTTGGATAACTAACATGATCTCTTCAGTGTCTACTCATAGGTCCTCAAGTGACAACATCACAAAATTGTTCTTTGTTTAACTTAGTTTTGTACTCAGTCTATCGATCATAAAATTTAGAGATAACTTATATAACGTGGAGCATTTTGATGGCTTTTTACTTTAAATCTCTAAGATTTTAATTAAAAAATATCAATTCATACTCTTGAAATTTGTCGAGTAAAATCTAAATTTTTATGAAGATCTTATGGGTCGTTTGGAAGTTGCGATTGTTAAATAGATGTATTGTTGAGAATGCATGTATAATATTATACATGTATTGTCGAATTTGATGCATTGTAGAATACAACGTTTGGTATGTGTGATTGTGTATGTCGCATTAGCTAAAAGCTGAGACAAAATAATCTCAACTCAACTATCTCAACAATCACAACTAAAAGTTGAGATATAACAATCACTCAAAATGAGTGATAGTTTCTGTCACATCATAGAAACAATCCATGTATTGTTTCTGCTAAAAAAACAAAAAAACAATGCATTATAAACAATACATGCATAATGACAATCTCAACAAAACAATCGCAACTTCCAAACGACCCCTTAATGTCAGAGCATTCAACTAATGATCAACGATTGTCACATTCATAAATAGATTTTTTTTTATGGAAAACCTGGGGTATTTCATTCAAAAAAAATCAAGGCAGGCCAGACCGGCCTCGGCCCAAATCGGCCACAAGCAAGCTTACAACAGGAAAAGGGGGGGGGGGGGGTCTCAACCCAAACAATCTGATTATCCCAACTCACAACCGAGTGGGCTAACCAATGGGCCGGCCCATTCCCACTTCTGGAAACAAAACTCCATTTTACAGAACAACCCGCAGCTTCCTCGATCTCTTCAGCCAATTTCCAGATTTCTTCGCACAGAATTCCCAGCTCAGTCCAGTCGACCTCCTTGTTCTTCAGTTTCCCCATCAGCGATTGGCAATCGGATTCAACAATTAGCGGATACAACTGCCTTCTGTTTGCTTCCTTGAGACCCATCAGAATCGCCCTCGCTTCAGCTTCAATCGGTCTACATCCCCCTCTTTCCTTCTTGGCAGTAGAGCCACAAAAATCCCCTCTTGAATTCCGAAAGATACATCCCAGTCCAATCCCATCATTGGCGAAGACACCTGCATCACAATTCAATTTGAAGAAACCCGCCGGGGGCGTCGTCCACTTCTGCTTCAGCCTGCCCGAACCGTCAAGATGACATGCAGAGCTTCCCAACAACGGCCTGTTCTGAGCCTCAAGATAAGACTGGAGCCACGCAAGCGCCCTAGGGACAATCTGATCCTCATCCAGTTTCATGTTGTTAAACTTATGATTACACCGCTCTTTCCACAGGTACCACAGAATAGCACTGAACTTTTGTACCTTTTCTTTCGGGGCTGTTTTACAAGCTATCTTCAACCATTCCAAGCATGATTTGCCTTCCCCTAATTCAAAAACTTCTTTGACTTCACAGGAGCTCCATCTCCGCCGTATCCAATCACAGTCCCGTAATGCATGCATCTGGGATTCAGGAAGACCGCAAAAGGGGCACTCGGGGCTGGCCCAATCGATCCATTCTTCAATGTTACTCCCAACAGGTAAGATACCTCTACCCACTTTCCACAGGAAGAATCGCACTTTAGGCTGAATGTCAATTTTCCACACCGATTTCCAAAAATCTGCCTCTTCTTCAGATAGAATATGAGTGCGGGTCATAGTGCTCATTTGCTGTCCACGGATCCTTAGATAGGCCGATTTAACTGTATAGGAGCCCTCATCAGTGTCTCTCCAAACTCTCGCATCCTTTCTAGGAGGGTAGATAAGGGGGATCTTTGGGATCAGAATCTTATCCTGCTCTGAAAAGAGAACATTAATTTTATCTAAATCCCACCCTCCCTTGCTGAAATCGATGAGGGAATCAACCTTGTCGATTAGGTCCTATATTGATATGAAATCTCATTTTCATTGTCATTTTTTTTTACGAAAGGGGAAACAAAGCTCATTATATACAATTTTCTTCTGCCAGAATCAAATGAACTCCATTAGCAAATTCCAGTCTACTATAACCATGAAAATCGATGAGAGTACTTAACGAGGTTTAGTTGATACTAATGTAAAAATGTGAAATGAACAGAATAACAAAAGAGGAAGGGAAAAGAAACCAGAAACAAGAGAAACATAGACAATCTTCAGCCGTCATTACTAATTTTCATTTCGGTTAAGACCTGGAGTTGTAGTACTTCCCCAAGAGCTTCTCCGTGTATTCTCCGAATGTGAGGCAAGAGTTGGCCAGCTTCAGCTGCACCAGACGAGAAGAGGCAAATGAGAAAAAAAGAACTGCGATTTCAAATGGATGCCGAGGAGGAAACACACAGGATGATGGCAAGCAGCATTGTCGCAGCAGCTCCAGAAGATGATGAAATGACATACATACCTCTTTGTGGAGTCGCGCTTCCTCGGGGAAATTCAGTTTTTGATCCCTGCATGAACCGAGGAGAAAGGATTGAAGCGATGCCAAGATGGAACATTGCGTGGAAGCGCTATTAGATTATGTGGGGGAGAGGCTTGATAGAGGACGTACCAGTCGGGTTGCATGAATAAGGCGAACGTTGATCGGTCGACATTAGAAGCTGCTGCGCCTTTAGGGGCCTGAATCACAGCGAAAAAGGCGACGAAGTGAAATGGCATTGTAGTCAAAATGAAATAAATAAAAAAAGCTTGCATTGTCCTTTAAGTCTGTCAATGTCTGTTTGTTATGCTATCCCTACCGTGATGTAGAAGAAACAGAAATTTGAGGTCATGACCTAAGAACAAAGCTCACAGTCTTCAAGCCAACAAAGGGTTACTTACTGCCCTTGACGTGCATTACAGATAAAATGGAATATGGGTTCTCAGTTCTGCTGTTGTGCAAAAATAACGTGGGGTTTAAGGAAGTACCCGAACGCAGTGAGGAGTTGCACAGAGATAGCCTCCCGAGAGTATTTCAGTGGTTTCTCCAATTTGATAAGCTAGTTCATCTTCTCCATATATAACCTGAATCATGAGAGACAAACAAGTCTATGTAAGAAAAAGAAGAAGGGAAAAAAGGACAGAAAATGTGTATCCAATACAAAGGGAAGGTGAAGAACTTCACTTATTCACACAGCTAAATCTGGGAATCAATTATTTGGATTGTAGTTTCACAAAGTGGAATCAGAACCGACACTCATTGGCGTGGAATATATACTATCATTTACCCTTCCCTTCGCTCCCTTATAAATTAGTTAAAAGCTTACTAAAAATGTTTTCATAAATTTCACTTATAACAAAGGCATATGACAATTTTTAAGGAGCCAATGGCTCCATTGCTTGATTCATTATTGTTTTGGACTGTCAGCCTGCATTCTTCACATTCATGCATCTCCTGTTCTTTTTAACATGAGTGACTTTCTATGGATCGATAATGTGTATATATAATAGACAAATCCTCTAACTTCAGAATTTCCACGATGGCTGAGAGAAACATGAAACTCCATTTGATTGATTATACAAGTCACGTAACCAGTGATTAGCATGAAGACCAAGTTCAGCAATCGAATGATGCACAGAAATGTGAGCAATTTGCAGCAAGAGGAAAGTTAATGTTGAGAAAGTGTACTTTCACAATTTGATCTGTTCGTGTTCTAATATAAAGACCGGCAGCACTATCAGGGCAAGGTATTTCTACACCATCTCTCTTAAACAGTGCACAAGTCAGACCTACATATTGAGTTGAAGAAAACATCAGAAAAAGTACGATGCAAGAGGACCATAACTTAAAAGACATTCAAAGATGTCATCCAACCATGTATCTCTGCTATCATTTTGATAGAGAAAATTATGGAAGGTTCAAAATCTATTGGACGGCTAAAAGTGGATCATGAAAGCTACCTCGAAAACTTTATTTCGATTTTTGTATAACATCTAAAAGTGAAAACTGCTATCTGTGGAACAATAAATAGCAAGTAAACCAGAAGATTCTTAAACCAAAGCACATATGTTAAGAAAAGGAGATGCAAACACTACAATTTAAGAAGGCTGCTCACCTGTTAGTGAACCATGGTCTGTATGCCATCCACACCATGAGGACATGGAATCTCCATCTTTTGAACCATCACTGCAAATTATTCAGGTATCAAACAGTGTATCCAAATAGGATGAGGTCCAAAAGAAGTCCAAATGGTTTACTCATAAACTAGAGTAGAATGATGATCAACGGAGAGGCTGATAATTTAGGAACATATAGCACAAAAATATGTACCACTTGTGGTCGCAGTAGGCCATTACAAACAGCCATCATGCCATGACTGAAGTGAACAGTGTGAATCAAACTGCGTACCACTTTAAATAAAAGCGCAGTCCAACCAGAGCATACAAGACAGATAACTGTTAAAACCACTATAATTTGCCAGCACCATTACAATTGTGCTCCACATTTGGAAAATATTAGCTACAAGTGTAATGATTCTTTATCGCCTCTTATCCTAATTCATCCACATTGGTGTGTGTATGTATTTTCTGAAACTCGTGAAACAATTATATTCATTGTGTTATGCTGAGTTTTGAAGACTGAGTGCATTTTCAACAAGTCGAGAAGTCAAGTAGCACGTGCAGGATGAAGATCCAGATACTGATGTAACAAAGTGAGAAATAAGAAGGCACAAAGAACTTGGTATCTCAAAGGAGATCCACTTTAAATATTAACAATGCACTTTGAAATGAGAAACTACAGGATGAGACTTACTACTGATGAGCAGGAAAATAGTAAAGTAACCGGCCTTTGTGGCACCGAGAAGAGCCTAATATCTTTACGAGACCTCCATCTTCATTGTCTTTCATTCCTTTTGACACTGTTCAAAAGCCCATCCCATTTAAGACTTTGAAGGGACTTAAGAGTAAATTCAAGACACCCCAAAATTAGCATAGATCATGAACAATAGAGAGTATGAAACAGTATGAAGTATAGATGCAGGCAGAAGATGGAGAGTCGAGAGAACAGAACAATAGACGTCAACACACTTTTTCTATATTGTTGTTTAAAATCTGATTTAGGGCAAGTGAAAGCCTAGGTACAAAAGAACAGTATGCCACAGACTTAAAAGGACTTCAACTTAAGTATGTATATATTTACCATATTGATCACAATGATAAGCCACCATCAATCCAACATCAAGAATGAGCTTTCCAAGTGCTTTGAAAGCTGCATTTGAAGAAAAATTGTCAAACACAATAAGCAAAATACTAGTGTAGTTATAACACTAACTTTATACTAATAAGTACTGCTATAGATGGGACTCCGGCAAGACTGAAGTAAATCAAAGAAATCTAAACAAAAGAAGATTCTGCTGCGAAATCTCAAGCTATCATTCAGAAATGTGTGGAGTACCAAATATCTTGAAGAACAAATAAGTGCATTACTATCTGGACTTACCAACTTCCAGTTCGGGCAGAGCATAATTTGGCCATATATTAGATCCACAATATGAAGGATATCTGCATCCACCACAATTGTTAAACAAGTAAGAGCCATTCCGTCATTGAAAGCATTTGCAAACACATATGGTAGTCCACCTCATGTCAATGGAAGATAAGCATGTTAAGGGCTTAAACATATAACTCATGCAGAATGGTAGATATCCTCCAAATCACAAGTTGAGACAACACCATACTGTCAACTGATAGAACTTATATCCTCTCATCTAGCTTTTTGAACATGCAGAGAGTGATAAATGGCTGGAAACCAATAAATATGCTGCATATAGCTACTAAAATTTTACCGTTGTATCAGATGTTCATCAGTTGTAGGCACATCTAGTATTGGATTTGCATAATAAGATCCTTTTAATATGTCTGTATGGAAAAGCACGAAGGAGCTAGTGAGAGGTAATTTGATTGCTGAATTTCCTACCTGTGATTCAATGTTCAAGGATATAATAGCAGAAACAGTATGTCAGGAGCCATAATCTACCAAAATCTTACCAGGCTTTCCTGATTCAAGCTTCTCTTTTCCATGACTCCATCCAAAGTTGTATCTGGTTGTACAGGAAAGTAGAAACAAACAAAGTACTATCAATTGTTAAGTTATTATCTGCAAAAAAAGTTGCACCTATTTCATAATCAGATAAAATGTTCCCAGTATATGCATTATCAACAGCAAGTTGAACTTCAGGGGAAAGGGACTGGACATTTTGTAACCAGAACTCGACGTATGCATTCAATTCATCACAGCAAGCATGAAAGGGGCCACAATAACCACATGACCTAATCAAAACTTCAGATGTCGAATGATGAAACCTAATCGCCTACCCACTCCTTAACTCTGTATGCACTTACAGACCGAGGCTATATGAAGCTTTACCTAGTACTTGGATCTTCAAGTTCCTTCTTCATTTCTTCTGGAAGGCTGGCTAGTCTGATAAGGGACAACCATTATAGCAAAGTTAAGATAGAAAATTGAAGCCTATTGAGTACAAATAAGCAGATAAACTGAGAGGACGATGTATAGTACCTGGGAGAAAGATTTAGAAGACTGCGACGCAATAAAGAAAACCCTGGGACCTAACCAAGAAAATCAAATCCAACCAAACCAATCAACTTGAGCATTATGCTGTCCAGATACAACAAGCATATAACTTGAATAAGATAGATAAGGCGCAAAGCATTTATCGACTCTTACATCTGTAATGGACAGAATCCCAAGCCCATTTGGTCCAAAACCTTCCTCTATCTTACTCGACAGATCCACATCCTTCTCCTGAATCATCAACATCAACCCATATAGACTGCTCATCAGATGAAACTCTGTGTACAAATTCTCATTCAAACAATTCCACAAGCACATTGTCGAACCTCAAGGACAGATTCAGGTCAGCAGCAGAAAGAAAAAAAACTCCAAACATGTTAACGGATTCAATTCCTAGAATGGAAACTACTGAAACAAGAGCACATCAATGTATATAAGCTTCAACGTTCCCGTCCTCGTCGAGCTTGAATCCTTCACAGACGAGGCGGCAAAATCCAAGAGGAAACCAAAACGGCGCTGAAGTTTTCTTCATAAAGCCTGATCAAACGGACCTGAGCAACCAAACAGAGAATGAAGACGCGCGCTTACCTTGAGTTCCGAGTACGGTATGGTGACAGTTCTGAGAGTGGGAACGGAAGTTTCCGACGACGACGACGAGCAAGACATTCCCTGACAAGCTATACGAACGTAACGTCGGCTCCAATTGAACGGAGAAGAAGAGGGAGGAGGCGAACCGACGACTACGATGCTGCGAGGAACGGAGTGGCGACGACCTTGACTTTTACTAAGGAAGGAGCCTACTGGTTGAGCTACAACTCTATCTTCGCTGTAAACATGCACATCTGAATTGAGGCGAAGAACGAGAAGAGGAGCGGAGCGGCAATCGACGGGCGCCGGAGTGTGGAAGCGGGACAGGGAAAGGCAGTGAAGCGAAGAAGAAGGAGAGCGCCAAAGAGGAGAACTTCTCAGGAAAAGGGAAATACGCAATTCAGAAACAGAAAGAAAAGACAAACGAAAGAATTTCGCCTTTTCACGCCGCTAAATCTAATTGACACACGGAACTCCGCCGGTTGATTATTAGGACGTGTTTGTTTGGAGGTTACATTTCTTACACAATCGACCTTTGATTATAGAAATCAAAATCGAAAAATATCCCATTATTTATAAATATTGAGTATGATCGTCATATTAAAGTGGATGACTATAATATGAGATTCAAAAGTATATTTTCTTCATTTTGTAGAAATCTTTCACAATTTGATATCAATTTTTTTTTTAAAGTATATCAAAATTGGAATCATAGAATCGGGTAGATACGAGGTAACATCTCTTTATCAACCCCAAAATAAATAAAAATTTAATGACGTCCTTAAGATTTGACAAGGGGTAGATATCCTTGGTGATTGATGAAATATTGAAATTTCTATATAACTTGAATAAATAAGGAAGTGTCAATTGGAATCATAATTGATACCAATTGGATCTATATTTACTTCAATGGATTTCATTTAAACTCTTTATTTTCAAGGATTACATAGAATCCAACACCAAATAGTATTCAAAATTTTGAGGATTGATCAAATCAAATTTTATATCAATTCGCTTCTGATCTTAATTTATATTGTTGTTTCCAAGTCGATTGTGTTTTATTTCGGGCATTTACTAGAACAAGATGCTAAAACACCGTATTTTGAAAAAGCAAAACAAACTAAAAAGAAGCCTAACATCCAAACATGGCCTTGAGGTGTGACCGTGTGAATTTGTCTTTCCACCTGGAACTGGAAGCCGCCATATCTATCTACCACCAAACTGCGTTTACTCTGCCAACGCCGTGCTCGTCCTAAAGTCCACTCCCTCCTTCAGAATTCCGCCATTGCTCGAACTCACTCAGTCGCTCGCATTCCAATGGCTCTCAATTCCCACTTCCTCCTACCCAACAGATTCCGCTCTTCCTTCCCTCCAATTCGCGGCGTCGCCGGAGTCCCGCCAATTTCTCGTTCAATCAGTCCCCAGACGACACCGTTTCCGCTCCGATTCTCCGCTCACGCGGCGCAATCCTCCGGCTTCCCCTCCGTTTCAGCTCTCTCCTCCACCGCCACTCCCGAGACCAGCAGCTTCACTTGGGATGACGCCGTCCGAGCCTCTCAACCTGAATACGCCCCCGGGGGTTCCTCCGATCTCTCTGGATTCTTCGAGAAGATCAAGTTCTGCAATCGCGGCTCTGTAATTGGAAAATCTCTTTTTTCCCCTTCTCGAATTTCAGATTGGTTTCCCGGAAATGTGAGACGGAAATTTCGTTGCAGGAAATGCGATTCGAATTCGTTCCGTTCGTGATCCAGGAGAACACAGTCGGCTACATTCATAACCGGTGAGTACACAGAAACCTAATTCTCATTCTTCTGGAATTTTGTAATCGAGGTGTCGAGTACGTTGTTCATTCAACTTGAGATGGTCTTTGTATTATTCATAGTTTCGTTGAACATTTGAAGCGGTTCGAGGAAGTGTTCGTGATCAAGGACAGCAGCTCCCATGGAGCCCAATTTGGGTATTGCGTTACTTTACATGACAAGCTAGGCACGCCGGAAGAAAGGACTGCAGCTGTTGGGGAAGTCATCAAATGCTTGGTAGAAGAACAAGAAGACCTAATTCCAGGTATAAGAAATGAGGTAACGATTGCTCTCATTCTTAGTGTTGGGATGCAATTTCAAGAGCTCTTGAAAGTGAGAAACAGTGAAAATGAAGATGGCATTGGCTGAATGTTTATGGTTTTGGATTGGTGATCAGCTTTACCCGGTTACTTCATCGTTCGGTGGGCGGGTCTACTTCTCGTTGGAGCGTGCTGCAGCTCCGTATTTCGGGATAAAGGTTTGTGTTCTGGAGGTATCAATGTGGTTTGTTTGCTGGGTTTCTTTCCTTTATTCTAATAATCTAATGAAGTTATGGGTTGTGCTTCTTTTGTTCAGGCATATGGCATTCATATGAATGGTTTTGTGGAGAGTGGTGATGAAAAATTGTTGTGGGTGGCAAAGAGAAGTCTAGTGAAACCTACTTACCCTGGGATGCTGGATCATCTTGTTGCCGGAGGACTGGTTTGTGATTATCTATTTCGCAGTGCCTCTCTATTAATCCACTCTTTGGGTCTATCAATCCTTTGTACCAATTATCACTTCGGAACACTGTGTGCCTTCCACATTTATCATGGTCCTTTCAGCGCTCTAGGGGAATTGTGATCTTGTCTCCTTTAGGTTCTTTTCCGGGTTCTGATGAAGAACACTCACTAGGAAGATAAGTTGCATTGGTCTTTGAGTGCATGATGGGATATTCAGATTGCTGGTGGGAAATGTGAATTAGATACTTGAGACTTGAGAGGTTCATTTTAGTATTGCAAACTAAAGAGTGTGAAAATAATCAAAATATACATGGTCAAAATTCAGATCAGTCTAAGTCTTACTATCCCCACTATGTTGCTGAGTCAGTGCATAAGTTTTCATGGTGGCAATTTCAGCCTCATGGAATATCTTGTCAAGAAAATGTCGTGAAGGAATGTGAAGAAGAAGCAGGAATACCTCAATCCATTTCTGTCAAGTAAGTTTGGCATGGTCTCCAATTCCTAGTTTACTGCTTACGTAGTAACTTTAATTCCGTTTCTTATATTCTCCTGAGTGACAATGCTTTGGTTACTGCTTCTATCACAGGGCTCTGCCAGTTGGTGCCGTTTCTTATGTGGATATTGATGGCGATAGGTTCAAGAGAGATGTTCTATTTTGCTACGATTTGAAGCTTCCTGAAAGTTTTGTACCAAAAAATCAAGGTAAGAGTGCCCTCAAATAGTTCTTTGCATTTTACCATTCATATTCATTCAGCATTTCCTTTGATTATGTTTGTAACGGGGTCTCTAAATTGGGGACAGATGGAGAAGTTGAGGGTTTCAACTTGATGCCCGTGGGAAGTGTTGCAAATATAGTAAGGAGGACTCATTTTTACAAACCAAACTGCTCCCTAGTCGTCATTGATTTCCTATTCCGACATGGGTGAGTGCTCTTCCTTCCGTTTCTCATGTTCAGTGTATGATGAGCTATTCAATCCATCTCTTCCAACCTCTTCACCGTGAATCTATTAAGACAGCTTCTTAATATATGATCTCCTAAGTATAGCATCTATGCACATGGTTGCTGGTTGTTGGCTCTTCTCTAAGTTCAGGGCGTATGAATACTTTCAGGTACATTTACCCTGAAAGCCTGGGATACTTGGACCTGTTGCAGAGCTTGAGGAGCGGTAATTGCTCGTAGAGTAAGTCTAGTTTGTGTTCTCAAAAAATGTTTTTATCCATTCTACCGCGCATGGGTCTTCTTGAATTTGAGTTTGTACTCATACTCATACACAAGTCTATGAATCTATAGTTCCAGGCAGCGGGACTCTTCATTTTCGGGGTTTTTTTTATTCAGACGGGCCTATAGTTGGCAGCGAAAATAAAGGAGAAACATGTTCTCTAATTGCACTTATATATTAGACACCATAAACTCAATCACTTGGAGTCTTAGGTATGAATTTTTTCCACTAATTGCATTTATACTAGAGATTTAGACGAGATTAAGTAGGGATGTCAATTGCCTATCCATGGGTAATTTTATTAAAACTCAAGTAAACTCATTGATTATGGGTAGGATATGAGTGAAGTATATATCTGTATGGAGTGGATGTCAGTAGGGTATGAATATTGCTTTCATATTCTAAATAGGGTATGAATATCCATTTACTTGAGGTTGTTCTTAACTAAACATACAAAGATTGGACCTATTTGTAAAACTTTAAAAGTTTAGGTATCAAAATGTAACACATAAAAATTTTAGCTACTAATTTGTAATTGTCATCAATATTATGAGGACTTATGCAAATTAAATTTACAGATCTATTACATTTAGGTACCAAACTATAATTTGCAAATGGGTATGAGTACAAACTCATATTCATAGATTAAAAATTCAATCCAACCCAAATAAATGTGTATGAGTATAAACCCATCAAACTCTACCCATTTATCATCTATTTTGATCTCATAGGTTTGAAATACTCATGAGTTTGGACAAAATTGTCATCCCTAGATTTAAGTAATTAATTAGGGTTTCCATGTTCATGTTAGAACCCTCTCCATCATCAACTATTTTACTTATATTATTTAGACTAATATTTTTTTATGACTACTAATTTTTGTAATTCAATGCTCCAAAGAAATATTTCCCTTAGAGAATCATCCAAACAATGAAATACTGTGCTTGACCTTCATCTTTTATAGATAATTTTTAATTATATGCATTTTACAATTTAATGTGTGTTCGTGTCACGCTTAATTTAGAAAAATAAATAATCATTTTCATACCACCAAAAGATGTGATTGACTATCATTGGTCTCTATGTGAAGCGCTAAGTTTTATAGTGGTATGAGCATTGATGACCTATCAATTGTTTATAATCTTTCTAACTATTTCACATTGCTTATCTTTACAAAATTATTACTATCCATTTTAAAATTTCAGAAATTAATGAACACAAGACAGAGTTCAAGAGATTTGATAACTCATCGACAAAATTACCAAGAAGAAAACATGTTCTTTATTAAAGGCAAATGCTATGTATATGGAAAAATTATCAACATTCCTTTCATAAATCTATTATAGTAAGAGAAGTTTTAGTTGATGATGAATATATAGTGAAGTTGATGATGAAGATTCTTAATAGTAAAGAAGTATTGATATTGGCTATTTTGGAATTCCTATAATATCATTTAATTAAGTTTATATACCTTGCATGAGTTCTATCTTTTTAATTTCAACAATAATCTGTATAGAATGCACCATTTACAATGGTAATAATCATTTTTATGAATGCTCATTTTCTATTTATCAAGCAACTGAAAAATTAGACTTTCTCAATCGTAAAAATTAAGAAACTGTCTTGCTATTTTGTAAAACTGGTACCATTATTTGTTAATTTGCATGACATTGACATACAATATAATCATGACACAAATACTAAAAAAATATACATATAATTAAAATTTTGAAATTTTGTTAATTAGTATTATCAAATTGCAACCGGCCAACGGGTTGGGTACAATCTAGTATCTCATTATTTATAAATAGGGTAATGTCTATTTTTTATCCAAATCTTTTTGCGGATTCTTTTATTTTATCTATTGAAATACTAATAATTATCCAAATGAATTCAAATATTTCTAGTAACCAAACATGAACGTTTTTTTTGTAATCTCGATGACCAACCATGCAATTAAACTACAATTAACTTTGTTATACATATTAACCTTATGTATTGCCTGTGGCTATCTTCTACATTCCCTGCCATCTCCCGTCATACCCTTGATCGAATGTCCTTAAAGCAAAGAGCCAATGTCAGCTACTCTTCTAAGCCATAAAGCTATGGGCTAAGTGGGTGTCGGAGTCATACCTTATACACTCCGTTCCTGAGATTGGCTAATGCCTTTCTCTCTGCTAGCATAAGTGGTGAAGCAAGTCTGGAAAGAACTTAACCAGTCATCTGATAAAGCAACCTTGCTTGACTAGACGAACAAACGACAGAAGTAAAGCGCTACTCTCGTATGGCTTGCAATAGTGGTTTGAATACCCCGGACTTATAAGTGTCTAAGGTATGTTGTCTGTCTCAGGGGCGGAATAGCTACAAAATGGATAGAAGCGGGACAAAAGTATAAATGCCAAATAGAAGTGAATTATATAAATACAATATTATACGTAAATTGTAAATATTAATAAAATTCTTGTTTTTATGTAAATTACAAAGAGTAATGTAACAATAAATGAAAATAAAATAAATAAATCGGCAACATGTGTTTGCTTGTTTGTTTTCCATAACGCAGTAACAGGAAGACTTGCTATAGCCGGTGAAGAGGGTATGGCATTGGTACTTTCTTTTTTCTTTTCTTTTTTGTTAGGAAGACGGACGTCATGCGTCCTAATTCATAACATTAATAGAACGATCCATGGAGATGGTCATGGAGTCATACATCAACCAGTTACAAAAACTAGGATCGTACACATCGAATGGATGTGTACCAAAATTGGCCGAATGCCCCTTGCTTGTCAAGAAATCGGCAGCGTAATTACTTTCTCTATATACATGGGACACCTTGACATCCCATTCAAAATCCAACAGAATTCCAATACGTGCAGCTATGAGCCCATAACGATGATCCGTGTCTTTGTTGTTCTTCATGATACTGATCGCCGTCATAGAGTCGAGGTTGAGCTCGACCTTCCGGTACCCTTTGTCCCACACTCTTTGTAATCCAATTTCAGCGCCTTTCAGTTCGGCCATGGTGATCGTGCAGTTCCCTAAGTTACAGATGAAAGCATCAAGACACCTGCCGAGATGATCACGAATGAGCCCTCTCGCCGCCGCCTTCCCTGAACTTTGAAGAACTTATCCGTCAGTTTGGATTTGGATCCAGTTCTCCCTTGGTGGCTTCCACGTAATGGGGGTGGAGATTAGTTGATTCCTTGGTGACAGAATGCTCCTCTCCTCGTTAAACTTTGCTTGCTGATACACTCGAATACAGGAGACAATCTTGCTGATGAGCCCTGGTTCGGAGAACTTTTTCCCATCCAAAGTCTCCTCATTTCTTTGCTTCCAAATCATCCAACACATGATACCGAATTCAATTCCTTTCTCAGCATCATTCAGGTTCTCCATCATCCACTGTTTGAAATTTCTTGTGTCATGGACATATTGTCCGATTCTGAAGAAATGTCTGACTCCCTCTGTTTTTTTGCACTTCCTCGGGATGTGCTCAATTGTTTCCAAACCATCGTTGCAAGCCTTGCAGCTGCCATCATTTGTCAGCTTTCTAATCGTTCTTTCCTGGTTGGTGAGCAGCCTGTTGTGCATGACCAGCCAGAGGAAGTGCTTCACTATGCTTGGTCCACTCCACTTCCACAGCTCCTTCCAGCCCTGATCATCCGTCATGTCAATCTCATTCGCAGCAGGAAAGTAGGCCGATTTGAGCCTGAATCGTCCGTCATGTTCAAGTCCCCATATAGTGGTGTCCTCCCCCAATCCATGTTTTGGAGTTTCCATCCCTGCAATGCGAGACAGCCAAACATTAGGGAGAAGAGAGTTAAGCTTTGTCCAATCCCACTCACCTTGTTCATTCACCATATCAGCAACTGAGGTAAGTTTCTCATCATCAGTCAGGGTTCTGAGGCAGTGTTTCTCCAGTATTGTGTCTTGATCAATCCAGGGGTGGTTCCAAAACTCAGTTGTTTGCCCATCCCTGATACTCCAGACAGTAGCTTTTTGCATCAGTGGGTAGGCTTTGAGAATGCCTCTCCAAAGGCTGGAATGGACACTTTTCTTCATTCCAGTGATTCTCCTTTCGCGATGATGAAAGTACTTCCCCTGCATTGGTACTTTCTGGTAGCACAGAATTCTATTTCTTTCATTTCTCTGCCATTAGCCCATTACCATCCGATATATAGGCAACAAACAAACTTCCCATTGTCACTTTCCCACGCAACAAACAAACAATTTTCCCCTTTTCACTTTCCCGCTCTCTTTTGTGGAAAAATCAAGAATGGAGGGAAGATCAAGCGGGGTAAAAGCATGTAGTTCGACGACAGATGAATCATCGATTGATTCCGGCGGTGGAGTAGTTCCTTCTCCGAGCGACGGCATCTCTCCGGTAGGGAAAATTTTGTTAGCCGTTTGTCACAGAAAGCTCTGATACCATGTCAAGAACCAGTTGATTCCAATAACTCGAGTTGTTGGGAGAGGTTCAATCGTGATCATATACCGGAGAGATTTGGTGGAAGAGATAAAAATTAAGGTATACCGAAACAAACAGCTAACAAAATTTTCCCTACCGGAGAGATGCCGTCGCTGGGGGAAGGAACTGCTCCACCGCCGGAATCACTCGCTGATTCATCTGTCTTCGAACTCCTTGCTTTTACCCCGCTTGATCTTCCCTCCATTCTTGATTTTTCCACAAAAGAGAGCGGGGAAAGTGAAAAGGGGAAAATTGTTTGTGTTGTGGTATATGATGATAGGTATCAGCAAGCTTCGATTGGAGCCAATTTGACGCTCGACTGGTTCCCAACAGCCAACTCAGGAAAGCTTTTATTGAAGATGATTTTGACGGGGTGAAATCCCAAGTCCATGTTTCAGAAGTGACAGAGCCAGTTGAGCTACTCGATACTCTACTATTCTCCTGTTTTTATCACTCGATCAGGTGTGTGACCGCCATCTTGGATGGCGGTTGGGAATCACACCCCCTATCAATGGAATCGGTAGGGGTATATTTCCTCTCTCAGCTCTCCATTTGGCCGCCTGTCGAAACTCCCTAGAGTTAGTTGAGATCTTACTCGACCGAGGGGCTCGGACGAATGTTAAGGCCGAAGATGGTTCTGGAGCCATCCCCCTGGCGATTTCCGTTCCGAGAGCAAGGTAATCGGTCCAAACAATCAAAGGCTCCTTTTACCTTCCCTTTCTTGTTTGCATTCTGTCCTCCTTTCACTCTAAATTTCTGGTCTGTTATTTTTTTCCAGAGATGAGTTGAGGTGGTCTCCAGGGGCGAAGCTACATTGGAGCTCGAGGGGGCCTCGGCCCCCCCCCCCCCCGAGAATTTTGAAGATCGCTTGTATACGTCGAGAATTTTGGAAATTACGTATAAGTTATATTTGTTATATTAATATATAAAGCGTCAATTAGTAAAAATGAAATTGCTTCTACTCTAGCGGAGAAATTGCTTCCATTGAGTCACCTGAATCAGGGTTCGATTCCTTATGCCAGTGGTTTATATTTTGTTTTCAACTTTTTAGTTCAATTCCTTCTTTCTAAAGATTTTTTTTAGTTCAATTCCTTCTTTTTAAAGATTTTTTAGTTCAATTCCCTATCAAAGGATTTCCATTTAAGTTTTATCTTGAGTTTATAATTCATATTTTAAAAATTTTGAACTTAGGTAGATTATAGTTCAATTCCTTCTTTTTAAAGATTTTTTAGTTCAATTCCCTATCAAAGGATTTCCATTTAAGTTTTATCTTGAGTTTATAATTCATATTTTAAAAATTTTGAACTTAGGTAGATTATTTTTTTCTCGAAATTCTAGTATTCTCATATATTCATTTTTAAGTTGCAATAAGAGTACATGCATGGCACAATTGAAAATATTTCTTTTTTTTTTTGGTAATTCAATTATTTATCTTGAACATATTGTACTAGAAATTTTAGTTTGGATCATATCTTTAGGTTTTTTAATTATCTCAAACGTATTTTTCGACGGTTATGACAAATAGCTAATTTAAAGATTTTTTTAGTTCAATTCCTTCTTTTTAAAGTTTAAAGATTTTTTTTAGTTCAATTTCTTCTTTTTAAAGATTTTTTAGTTAAATTACCTATGAAAGCGATTTCCATTTAAGTTTTATCTTGAGTTTATAATTCATATTTTAAGAAATTTGAACTTAGGTAGATTATTTTTTCTCGAAATTCTAGTATTCTCATATATTCATATTTAAGTTGCAATAAGAGTACATGCATGGCACAATTGAAAAAAAATTCTTTTTTTGTTGGTAATTCATTTATTTATCTTGAACATATTGTACTAGAAATTTTAGTTTGGATCATATCTTTAGGTTTTTTTAATTATCTCAAACGTATTTTTCGACGGTTATGACAAATAACTAATTTTATCCTTCTATATAATGAATTATCTTTACTTGCTTCTGTTAAACATATCCGTTTCCATATTTTGAACGTATGCCATGAGGGTATGGAAAAATTCGCAACCATCCAGGTCTATAGTTGTGATTCTTGCTTTGAAATCTGAATGTGATGATGGTCAGCATGGTTATGTATGCTCTTGTTGTCTGTCGATTTTAGTTGTGATTCTAGGAACACAATGCAGTACTACTTCCTAGTTTGGAATGGAGCATCAGGTTCAGAGGTAAAGCCACCCGGTAGTCATTTGGTTGGAATGTGGATGTTGTTGATGAAGCTGAGTATTGATTACAGTTTGATATCAGCCATCGAATTTGTTGGTGCATTGTTCAAGGCTGCAATGTGCTTGCTGGTGTTCACCTTGATTTCAACTTGACTATGAAGAACTTCTGGAAATGATTTTTCTTGTTCCTGGAATAGATGTGCATTCTCTTAATTGGTATTGCCTCCTTGAGTCCTTGTAGTTGCCATGCTCTGAAAACTTGGGAAATAGTATTGAATTGGTCATGTACCACATGGTTCTCGCCACTCTAATCATCTGTCGAGATCATTATCTTAGTTTGTTACTGTTTTGATACAACTTGCAGGACATAAGGTTTAGCAGCTCAATCTCTTGAGTAGAGTCATAGCTTGGTTCTTTAGGATTGATGCTCTTCCTCGTGCGGGTATGGGGTACTGTTTGCAGTTGGGGCGTTTCAGTTTCACGAGTTTGGATCTGAATTAAGACGCTAGTGATCCTTCATGCTGTGCAGTGTAACTTATTAAAACATAGTTTAGAGAAGCTATGAATGATCTCCTGTATTATTAATGACTTACATGTCTTGTTCTGATAGAAGATAAGTGGAACTCAGTTAGAGTGGTAGCAATGGATGCAACTATATGATGCAATCTTGCTTTGTACTAGAGCATATTGTTCACCTGACGAGTCATGAAACTTTTACAGGATTTGTCGACAGTTACCCGCCTTTGTGAACATACAGAAGACATAGGAGATGTAGTTTCTAATATCCTGGCGGAGGGGTGGGTACAAGATTTTGCCATCTTGCTAAAACTCGCGATTGAGAAAGTTCGAGATCTAGTTTTTAATGACTCGGAGTCTGGTGAAAAGGCCACTGTATATGAATCTGCTGTCATAGAAGCTGTGACAGAGTTTGGAAGAGCAGCAGAGCAAGTAACAACGAGGAGGACAAATCTGATCTGTATGATGAAGATGATGGAGTTGAACGATGCCGAGTCGAATCAACTTGTTTGTGAAACTGCAAAGAGCCCTGAAGATAGCAGGGTTACCCCACTGCTATTCAGGGCCGTAAAGGTATAATCTCATTCTCATCTGTACATATAATTTGTAAATGACTACATGTTTGATGGGCCATTGGGACTTTCTGAAGGTAGACAGTACTTTGATGGGCCATTGGGACTTTCTGGGCTTTGATTAGAGCAAGGGCCCAGGAAGGATAGGGCGCGCAAAGTCCCTAGTTCCCGCTAATTTCAAGTCGTCTTCTTCTTCCCCAAATCTGTAAAGCCGAAATCTTAGTGGGGGAAACGAGAGACAGGCAGTGAAAACCTAGGATGGATTCCGGCACCGGAGAAGGCTCGACGAGCTTCACTGACGATTACGAAACGTTCATTTCCACCACCGACGTCGATCTACTGAAGCGAGCCTGGCGAAACGAGAAGGCTGCTCCCGAGATTCTTCAGTACGAAGCTGCTCTGGTTCACCGCATCAAAGAGCAAATTGAATTAGCGGTATGACTTTTTTTTATATGTAAAGCCCTTAGCTTTCTCCAATTGGGGGAAAATTGGGTTGCTTTGTACCCAATTTGTTCTCATTTCCTACCCCATCGATCGTCTTTACAGGAACAAAATGTGGAGGCATCTGAAGCAGACGGTGAAGATCCCCTCACCATGTCGCTTTACCAGATGGACTTGGACAGAACCCAGTTTCTCTTGCGATCGTATCTTCGTGTTCGCCTCCAGAAGGTACAATCTTTTTACTGTAGGAATTCTGGGTTTAGGGTTTGGGGTCCTTAGTGTAGAGTTTATGCTGAATCAGTGCAATTTGTGATGTAGATTGAGAAGTACATCTTCCATATTCTGAAGACTGACGAGTCTCTTAACCGGCTCTCGGACGAGGAACAAACTTTTGCTGCTAGGTGAATGCTTTGCTTTTGCCTTATATTTAATCTGAATTCTTGGCACGATGAGTTCAAATTCAATCCATGTTTTTAATGTTTTACTGTTACAACTATAGCTGCGGAGATGATCTGAGAGCTCATCTCAAGGAGACGGTTCTATCGAAACTGCCCACTGACTACAATTCTGAGCTCAAGCAGTCTGCAGCAAGTGAAGAGGATGACATGGGTAAATGAATGATGTTCTTCCAACATTGTTATTTACTGCTGTATGTTAGGCTCCCTTCCATTACCTGTTGTGTGATCATTTCTGCGGTATCCTCAGCTCTCTAGGAGTTGTTTTTAGGTAACATGCGTTCTTTGCAAAAACCGAATTTTTACTAGTTTAGAGCATCTGAAGAAGTGTGCATCTTCAGTTTCTAGAATTGAATTCTCCAAATGAAGTATCCAGTAGACTTAAGCTTGGTATGATCTTGTCTGTAATAGGTTTGCAATTCCTTCTGAAGTGAATCTTGAGCTCTTAGTGGATGTAAAGATGATTTCCTACCCCCCCTCTAGTAGAAAAAAGATGCTTGATTAGGGGAACTGGGTCTTTTCTGTTTCTTGTAAACATTGAATGTGTCATTTCTTTCCATTGGAGTTATGATCGACCTTATGAGCACTTTGTAGGATATTTGAATCTCTTCTTTTTGATAGGATAGCAATATCTGCAATCAAGCAAAGCTCATTGTTATTGATGGCTACTGGTATTTGATTTGCAGTGCCGGCCCCACGACTGGATTCGTTTGTAATCTGCAAAGCAAGGCAGTATATTTCTGGACTTGACTTTGAGCCTGAATACAGGTACATACTTTTATCAGCTTCCCCTATTGCTCTTTGTGTAAAATGCTTAGCAGAAATTCTACCTTGGTAAAACTTAGCATAAAGGTATAGATGCCCCTATTCAAAATGGTAACGATTTCGGATCCCTTCGTTGATTGCAGTCATGAGATAACAGAAATGGAGCGGGATCTGCTTACCTTTGTATGCTACAAGTTCATAAAGAAGCCTTTAGAGAACGGGAAGATCGATCTTGTTTGAGATGAAGCAAATAGCTTTGCACTGTCCCCAACTGAACTACTGGGGAAAGATGTGATGATAAAGAAGAGGGAGCATAGTGGGCTTAGAGCGGTTTTCTTTTTGGGCTTTCTCCTCTGCCCTCCAAGTTTCCTTGAGACCTCAGGGGGGAAATGTGGGCCATTGAAAAAATAGAATAGTTTGGTGAATCGTAAGCACTATTGGGCTCATTCGTTAATTTGGTCTTGTGGGCTTAATTTAACTTTTGAGATTTTCGTGGGATTTGCTCACGTTCCTTATTCACAATTTCACACACAAAAGCTAGATTTTCACCTAATCCTATAAATTTTTCGAGCATATGACATATTTCTTCACGCACTCAGTAACCCTCCATTTACTTTATATATTGTAGAAGTGGTGTGTGTGTGAAAAAGTATGTTATACGTGAATATAAATGAACGTGAATGAATAATTGATAATGTTGTGTGAAAATTTTATGGCCGTGCGCATAATTGGTATGATGTTATCCGATGGACAATATGTGCTATCCTTATTATCATATATAATCCAAGAAGGAAAAGAAAGGAAAAATGGGTTAAGAACATTTAGTAGCCACGACCAGTGATTAATAGACAATCAAACTAATTATGAAAGGAATGTGCAACTCTATCAAATCTCATATAAGCAAAACGACACAAAATCAAACCAAAAGCATTGTGAAGGATTCAAACTTCTTACTTAAGAGGTCCTTCTAGCACACATATTGTATCTATCGTCGACGAATCACCGACAATGTATATAAGCTTATATACAATGTCGGTGATTTTAAAAAGGGTTTCTACCTAGCTTTCTCCTAACTTACAATATAGCAAACGACTATATGGACGTAGTAGCTCCCACCGTATATATATAATTAACACGAGTCCACTTAATTGGCGTCATTGTTGCACAGGGACAAGTAATAATTAATAACATAATCCGCGACTTAATGGAGTGGTTAATTAACCACTTTACTTGCCATAACGTTGCTTTCATCTACTTTTTGCTCTGATCACTACTGGAATCTTCATCAGCTTTCTAGCCCAACGTACAATAATACATATACGCTCACGTTTGCTGCTTCATGGCCTTTTGATGTCGAGAAGGGACGATTTGTCTTCATTCTCTAAAGTTATTACGCAACCACATTGAGTAAGCAGTACCGTTTCTTTATTACTTCGAAGGGAACGTATACCTATCAAGATAAGCATTGATAGATACAAAGGAGCAGAATTCTCCTCTAATTGGATCAATGTGTATACAATATGATGAGAGTATTTTCGGTTTGGGCTTTTGGTTGTTTTCGGATTTGGGCAAGGAGTGTCTTCCCTTTTGGTTTGGGTTTTCCTTGTATGTTTTGGGTTAGGGGTAGCCGAGTAGTGAAGGGTATTCGGGTAGGATTAGGTTACGTATTAGGATTTCCTAAGCCTATAAATATGTACGTTTGACGTTAGTTTCGTATCAATCAAATAAATCAAAGGTTTATAGACACTAACGTCTTTCTCTCGCTTGTGAGTTACAAGCAAAATCCTTGAATCGTGGGTTACGGTTCATCACAATAAACTCGGACCGGTCGCAATGAGGCGGGCGGGTACTCCAGTATTTATATTCGCGTCTCGTACTAAGTACATATCGGGTTGAGTAGTATTTGCACAGGTACAAGAGGGGACAGGTCGATTCAGTAGCGAACCAAGGAATTAGAGTGGGGAGGGGCCGAAGATAGCAAATTACAACCATTTCTGAAGATTGAACCTAAATCTTTGGAGGATGAGAGGCTAATAGCCCCATCCTACCACTTTCCATGGTTTCTCAAGGTATGAATATACAAATTATAACCTAAAAATCAAACTTGGAGGGAGGCTATAGCGGTGTCGCCCTTCCTGAACTACACACAGCTCCACCACTGGGTCGACTCATTCTTATATATTGTTTAAAGAAAAGTACGTCGATATCTAATTATTTTACATAAAGACAAAAAAAAACCCACTAGGTCGACTCATTCTTATATATTATTCAAAGAAAAGTACGTCAATATCTAACTATTATACATAAACGAATTATGTATCATTCTCTGACATGCCCCTCAAACGAAAGTCAAATCACTGCTTGAAGTTTACTCATGCGCCCATCATACATACATTGTCCTTAAATCAATTACTGCTTATATTATCAGCCATGAAGATTCAAACACATGTCACTTACCATGCCATATTATATCACACCCAATCTTATCAAAATAACTCGAAATGTTGAGATAAAGGTAATTAATGATATGGAGAACCCACAAACAAAACAATGTCATTATTTATCTCATATATCACCCATACCAATTGCTCTCTACATCCATACACACACAAAGAAAACCCTAAAACAAAACACAGCCAACCAAACACACCCTAACATTAATTAATTAATATATAAACGTTTAGTCGTATAATAATCAACATTCTGATCACAACAACTTGTGATCAATTAGCTTTCAAACCCAAGAACTCCGCCAAGCAAACCAAGCAGCTCCTTCGGCACCGTGAGATGAGGAAAATGGCCGTCGGTGTCCATGATCTCCACCGTCGACTTCCCCCTGATCCTCTCCTGCATGAAGTAAGCCACCGACGTCGGCACGGCGACGTCGCGCGTCGTCTGGACGATGGTGGTCGGAGTGGTGATTTTCTCCAGCACGTCCCTGTGGTCGCAGTAGAACACGGTTTTCGCGGCGGCGAGTGCCACCTCCGGCCTCATCCGCCGCAGGGACGCGGCGAACTTCTCGACGGCGGCGGGGGCGTGCCCGCCGACGACCATGGCGGCGAAGGCCTGGGTCCAGCTGGTGAAGTTGGTCTCGATGTTGCTCATGAGGCCCTCGATGTCCGATCGGTCGAATCCGCCTTGGTAGTCTTCGTCGTTCATGTATCTGATCACAAAAAGTAAACTTCGCGGGGTCACTAAAAAGTTCGTGTTCCTCTCACAATTTCTTTGTGACCACATGGTTCAATAGTTGAGATGCTAGCTAGTGTAAATAACATATGAATTTGTGCATTTAACGATTGAAACCGCGAATTCTAAGATTTAATTGTGTTAATTCGCTGGATTGAAAACAAAAAATTGTGTTAAATCACACACTCGCATATCATCTTTATCGTCGCCATGTCGGTTAGGTTCTCGAGATAGAATTCAGCACAGTTACAATTTTACGTTCTAGTCTTTTCAATATCATTAAACTACTATCAAAACGGTATATTTATGAAATTCTACCTAAGTAGCTAGCCCAACTCAAATTTGTTTGCAACTCAAGTCGACCTTAATATTGTAAAATGTTTTTTTTTCCTACAGTATTTTTATGGGTTCATGCCGGTTGATATTCCTTCGTTGCATATGCTAGCAGCTGAGAAACAAAGAGCAAAACACAGACATGGGATGGACGTGGTAATGTCGGCAATACTTCCAGCCGGCCGGCGTTAAGCTGGCCGGAACAAAGTTCCAAACTTGTTCGGCTATATATGTATTCATTAATTACAGGGAAGAAGCAAAACTATGAAACAATTTTACATAGGAAACCCTTTTACTTTTTTTTCCCCTCCTCATACGGTGTCTTAACTCTCAACAGGTTACGACGAATAATATGTAGACATTGTGATTATAGGCGAATTCAAAATCTAATGTAACAACCACTCAATCAAATCCGATTGAGTTTTTTATTTTTTTTTTATTTTTTTTTATTCGTATAAACGTCATAATCGTATTTTGGGACCATTATATTCAATAAAAAAGAAAGTTTCCAATATATTTCTACAATCTTGATATTCTCCCAATATTGTGAGCTCACCCTTTTATGGCATTAATAAAAACAATTTATCATACTATATATATTATATACTTATTATGATGAAAATTTAATATGCCCCTTATTTATCCTAGCCGCCAAATAAATAAATTTATTATTAAAAAAATTATTATCACATAAAAAAACCTAGCCAGCTTTTGTGGACGAAAAGCAACTTTTTCACACACCAGACAAAACCGAATTATTTATGGTTGAGAAAAAAAACCATTAATAAAAAAAATAAACGTAATGATAAAAGGAAATCTACAAAAACAGTTTACCTAGGAGACGCGCCGACGAGGACGAGGCGGCTGAAGAGCTCCGGCCTTTTGACGGAGGCAATGCATCCGATCATCCCGGCCATGGAGTGGCCCACGAAGACGACGGACTCCAGGCCCATCTCGTCGATGAGCCCAACGAGGTCGTCCGCGTAGCCCTCGTACGTGGCGTGATGGGCCGGGTCGAAGAAGTCCGGGTCCTTCACGGCGCCCGAGAAGCTCCAGTCGAAGACCACGACCCGGTAGTGTTGGGAGAGCGCCGGGAGGATTTGGTCCCAGGCCGACTGGTCCGCCCCGTACCCGTGGGCCAGAACCATGGTCTGCCCGGCGTGGGTGGCGGTGGGCGAGCCGGTGATGGTTCGGGCGTTCATGGCTTCCCTCAGGCTGGTTTGCATCACCATAGTTGGGAGGGAAGTGGGAGATTTGGAGAATGTTGGAAAGAAATTTGTAGAGATAGAGAGAGAGAGAGAGGATGAAGAGAGGGTTTTAATGTTGTTTTTTTGGGTTGGTTGGGGTTTGGTTTGGGATTGGTGTTCATCTTTATATAGAAGGAGAGTGGCCCTTGTGGTGGTGGAGGTGGAATGAAGGGGTGAACAAGGAAAGTGCCTTTTTCTTATGGCTTTTGAAATTTATTGCTTTGGTGGTTTGGACTTTCTTTGCACATCATAAATGCAATTCAAAAGTTCGGATGGATCAATTGTAAAACGAGACAATTTGATGAATTGTTTCATTTTACGAAACGAGTCAATTCAGATTGCCTGCCCCACCCCAGACAATTGTAATTGGCTCAAAATGAGTTAATTCAGAATTCCCCCAGCCAAATTGCTTCATCCATATTTTTTTGCTGCCAAACGGATCAATCTGGCACAATTGACTCAAAACGAGACAATTGTGTCAGATTGATTCATTGGAACTCCTCATCCAAACGACCCCGTGATAAGTCTTAAAAAAAATTCAAAGAGGTAAATTTTTAATTATGATAGACAATCACAAATAAGTTCGAGAAGATCTCTATTCTATAAATATATTAAACAAACTGATCAATACATGTCGTTTAATCATTTGAGTATATAGACAATTCAAAAAAAAAATTCACTCCTAAAGAAGGTAATAATTAAGTTGTGAAAACCGAATCTAATAGCACACATTGTCGCACTTAGATATCTTATCACAAGCGCAACCTCCCTCCTCTTCACCCTTCCCCCCCTATCAAGACACCCATAAAGAAAATTGTCACAAGTTTTACTTTTGGGTGTCACAACATAAAATACTGATTGTACATTTCCAAAGTTTTCGTAAAGATCACATTGACAAGAGTGTGATTAAACAATACATTTTCCGTGAGTTGACATATTTTCTATAGTCGTGTACTTTTCTCAAAAGAGTGTACATTTGTGTACAATAAAATAAATTGCCAATTATTATATGTACAATAAATTAAATTGCATCAAAGGCTAGCTTTGGGTACTAACATTCCAGGTAGTTTCATTCTCTTTTTTTTTAATTATCTTGTTATTGTGATAATCGATCAACATTATAAGTAGATTACAAAAGAGTGGGGGGTTTTGAAGATTTCAACAAATCAATAAGTTTCTTTGTTCCATCTTAACGTTTTGGGGTACTTTGCAGCTGCAGGCTCTTATAATTTCTCTGTTACTTGTTGTCGTCTGGGGTAAGGTCACATGCATGGCATTTGGGCATTTTTCTTTTGCCTTTTCCCTCCACAAAAAATGGTTTTAAGGTTAAATAATGTCTTTGCAATGCAAGCTGTAATATGCAAGATTACCTTAATTGATGATAATTAATTGCCAATTAATAAACAGAATGTGGTCATCTTGATTAGAATTCCATGGGAAATCAAACGGATAGTCGAAATCTTAACCGTCCGTACCACGACCACTAGCTACTTCAACAATATTGACGTGATAATAATATTGTAGCGATAATTAGATATTCATCTCATACTCATAGACTCATACTAATATATATAGAAATTATCGATAATTCGGTTCGTGAAATGGATCGACTCCCACCAGTATTTACCATCCTTTTGCCAATCTAGAATCTATGTTTCGGATTGCAAGCGGAAGGCAAGGCCAATTAAGGTGGTTGGAGTTTTATGGGGGCAGTTGGGATAAGTAAAGGCAAAATCTTGACTTTGGGATCCATGGATAATGCCAGGATTCCATTTCACCTACGCTTTGTAATAAAGTCATGTATCTGTGTTTTCCTGTTCATGCACTTGGTTATGGCGTAAAAACTAGGGTTAATTTCATTAGAAAGTCCAAACTATCCTAAAAGTAACATTTGTGTCATAAACTTATTCAATATGACAAATCTGACACAAATCACATAGATGCTGGCTAGATTTTCTGATAAATACTAACGGTCTACACCGGTCAACATTAACGAAAAAATAGTTTGTGCCAGTTTTGTGATATTGAATGGTTTAGGACACAAATGACACTTTTTGAATAGTTTGGGCTTTCTAGTGGAATAAGCCCTAAAAACTACTATCAAGTTACTATCTTTTTTTTTTCAGACTAAAAAATACTACTGAGAAATTGATAATTTTGTTTTCCCAATTTCTAAGGTTGTCTCGGAACACCTCCTAACTCGCTCAAGGTCCGCCTGACATCATATGTATATCGGTATGTACGTATTTAACTTTTAATCTCCGTTGAGATTTCGATTTGATCCCAAGAAGTCGATGGTAGCATTTTACTTCTATCTTCTCTCTATCCTAAAATCCCAGCTTCTTTGCCATCACCTCGTCCTCTCATTATCCAATTAAATATTTAATCATCTAGATTAAAAAAAAACTCATCTTGTAGCTAATTGTTTTATCGTTAATTTAGTATTTTTTTAGTTTATATAAAGTCCCGTGAATTCCGTTGTGAAAGAAGCAACAAGAAGAGGAAAGAAAGCTCCGTTTCTTGCGTTGTGTTAATTAGGATAACTAATTGTGATTAATTATTCATATTATTATTAAGATAAATGAATAGTGGGGTTAATTTGTTATGTTAATAAAAAAAGGCGGGACCCAGCTGGGTGAGTCGTGAGAAGAGAGAGACGACTTAGAAAGGAGCAATTTGTCGTTTTGTGGTTAGGGAATAAGTCCAAGACCTACCTTTTTCCGCCATTAACGACCCTGGGACCCACCATGTTCACGAAGCTGGTAAAACTATCCTTTTTTCCTACTTTTTCTTCAAAAAAATTTATAAATATATTTCGGCCCTTTGTTTATTGAATATTAGGCATATAATTTTGTTTTAATCATATATAGCTTAAAGGAAGGGCGAACAAGAATTTAGTCTAATGATGATATTGCTAGTTTTAATATGGAGATTTCTTGTTCAGATTTCGGTGCGAACTTCCCCTCTCCACACGCGACACACCCCTCCAGTAGCTCGCCTATCGAAAAGAAAAAAAAGTGCAAAGTATTTGGTTGTCTACGACAAGAGATCCAAATAAAGAATGACGACTTTATAGGATGGGAGATCTGCTACGGAGTTAACTTCTCTTTCATATATGTTTGTATATGAAAGATGAATCTCTTGGAGGAAAATAAGCACCACCATGTGCATAATCACAATATCAATTTTTGAGCAAAATTAACACTTTAGCTTTTCATTATTACTCAAGGTTACTACTTACTACACATATCATACATGTTACAATGATCTCTGGGGTTACCGGAGGGAAAAGTCACCCTAAAATTCGAACACGAGATCTGGCAAATTCAAAACTAGCAATATACGGTTATACCAAACCCTAATCCGCATAGCCGCAACATTAATTATATTGAACATCGACTGAGATATTATTGTTTGTGTTCTATTAACACTTGCTCTTTCCCTTGTCACCCACATAAACATTACCTTCTTATTTACCCACACATAGAGTTTGTGGACAAAGGTAATGCACTGGTCAAACGTCATCCCTCCCACCAATTCCATTTTGTTGTTACCTCAATTATTCACCATAAACAAGAGTCTATTGGTTGTCAATCCAATTATCTGATTAGAGATTAGATAATAAGATAGATCTGACCTAAGCTCAACCATTCTTAATTAGTAGTGGATTTGACATGTGAAAAATCGAAACGTACATGTTAACTAACTCGCTTCAATGTCAAGACTCTAGAGCACACTTGAATTTCATCCAATTCATGGATTCGAAAAGGATAGGTGAATTGAAGATTGCACACAGTTTTTTATTTGATGGTGGATTTTAAACGGGCGCCAAGTTCCAGGATTTGGAAAAAGGTACTTATTTGTTTAAATGATTGCTAATTAACCTCACGGTTCGAACTTAAAATATGATAGCTATTCCGGTCCGCGAACTACCAATATATAGTAATCATTTTGATAATTCATACCTTGCCAAATAAAAATTGGATGTATTGGAAATTTATTTGCCTAATTGTTTTAGGTAAACAACTTGGAAAATTCTGAATATCAGACATATTAGTTAGCACTATATTCTAATCAATGGATCTCATCATTAATAAGAAATTTTATGGCACTAAACGGTATTTCTGCTCAGTGCTTGTTATATATTTAATATTTTAAGGTGCTATATATCTACTATTGACATTCTCGAAAGATTGTGAGTATCAAGAACCTAATAATTAATTGAATAAAAAAACAGATTATATAATATATAATGTTACCACTTTCCACTAGGCAATGCTATTTACTAGTTAACTATTTCTATTAGGTATAAAAAGGTGCATTCAGGCCATTAGCATAAACAACTCAAAGCCATTGGCCACGACAATAAATATGGTTGTACTCTTTTAACGATGGAAGAAATTAATCATAAACCAGTTATATATTGAAGTGAGTGGGGAATTTGTAAGTCGATATTTTTTAGTTATCAAATTTGTTTTGATATTTTTGGGTTTACAATACATTGTCATTGTTTATCCAAATAAAATATTATTAGCTTTGGGATAAAATACATCTATATAGCATAGTTATTAAATACTCCGTTTAATACACGTATATGTACCCGTACGTACTTTATCTGTTTAAAACTTCCGTATCCGTATTTTTGTCAAGCCGTTTCATTTTTGTCCGTTCATTTGGTGGCTCCCGTACTAAACACGTATAAAATCTGTATAACACGTTTTATATCCGTATTTAATGAATTAAAATGTTAACTTTACTATTATTTATATATTTATTTATTTTAAAAAATAATTTATTTTATATATTTATGACTATTAACGTACTATTAAACATAACATTAGCTTAGAGATGAAGTAAAATACCCGTACGTATTATATCCGTAACTTTTCCCTACCGTATTTTACTAACTATGCTATATAGTAAAAAAAATTATATTGAGGCAAAACATAACCATTTTGTTTCAGAATCCGACAAAAATAATAGACTTCTTAATTAGAATGTAATTAAGAAAAATTTACAGTACTTTATAGTGTCCGTGATTTGGTTCATATAAGAAAAACTAACTCATGATAGAAATTAGATCTGTACATTTAACGTTATGGTATAAATTCAGTTTGCACATATACCTTGTTTATCAATTTTTATATGATATAAACTAAACTTGTACATTTAACTTTAGGAGATGGTATCTTTTAATTAATTATTTAATCACGAAATTAACAAACTTTAAGATTCTGAATATCTTGAGAATAATTAGTTTAATCAAAATTTGTTATCGTTAATGAACAAACACGCAAACGAATATATATATGTTGATTGAAAAATTGTCATGATTCACGAGATATTGTCGGCTTGAAAAGGGCCAACATATGACGATCGATGTAGGGTTCATGCTGATACGTATCCATCCTTGCTACTCAATGAATTCTGAACATAAATCTTCAAGTTGAAATTCAGTTATAGTAGCACTAAACTAGTTATATTAGTGGCGGATACAGGAGAGCGGCAGATCCAAAACACAGATGAGCACTGGGCCGCATTTCATTAGAAAATTAGAATCGTAAAAAAATTATTATAGTTTTTTTTAGAATATGTACACGAAGGTAGCAAATGCATCAGTAATGGAGTCCACATCCATACCAAGACTATACACTGTTTTAAATAAAATACTTGAGCAATCAGCGAGAAATTCATCGCTCATTTTGTTGCACAAATCAATCGTGCATGGTGTGTCCATCCCTATATCCACTAAATTCTCTAGTAAATTTTTAAGGAAACAAACTTCATATTTCTTATAGTCTTTTACGTTTTAGACTTTTAGAATTTTAGATTTCATTGTTTTTTGGAAGAATAATCTTTGGAGCTAGAATTTCTAGGCTAAATTTATAGTAGAGATTTGAATATGTTCATCTGAATCATTTTTCTAGTTACATCCAATCTTATTATAAAATAACTAGACCGAATAACTAAAATCGAAAAAATTCATAAAAACTATACTAACTCCGGATCCAGAGGAGGGCTGGGCCAGGGCTCGGGGTGGCCACCCCCTGGATCCGCCACTGATACAGGAGATAGCAGGAGTATTGGATCGCATTTGAATATAAAATTAGATACACTAATGAAAAATATACAGTAATCATAGTTTTCACTATAATGTAAATTGTACACGACGTCTTATAATTTTAGAAATGTTCATCCATACCAATAGCATACTCTCTCTCTTTCAAAGTAAATAGTTAAGCAATCAACGAGATTTCATCGTTTATTTTGTTACGCAAATCAGCTTTAACATGTTTCATTGCTGGAAATGTTCTCTCTGCAGTAGCCGTTGAAATGGGAAAGGTTAACATTAGAAGTATAAACAGACAAAACAAAATATATGGTGTGTCCATCCCTAATTTCCACCAACTTCTCAAGTAATTTTGCAAGGAAAAAAACGTCATAATGCTAATTATGAACCACATGAGAGACATAATATTGTAGCTCATTCTTCAAAGAATGTATCTCATAGCCTTCAAAGTCTCAATGATAAATTATTGAGCAAGTTTGTAAATATTAAATTCATAAAAAGACTGGAAATAAAACTAACGCTGGGCAGACTGGCGGATGAATTCATTTCGGATTCGTTCGTTTCCTCGTTCTTATTTTGTTTTTGTTTTTTTTTGGGGGGGGGGGGGGGTTGGGGAAATTATTTGAGAAAGGGAAAGGTGAGTTTTAGTTTAGAGGGTTTTTTTAATTTCAATGAAACTTTATACTTTAGTCTTTTACGTTTTAATCTTTAAGAATTCATTGTTTTTTCATAATGAAAATCGTTGAGGCTGGAATTTTCAGGCTAAATTTAGAATAGTGGTTTAGATCAACTATACATTTAAAATATTGAACGTCCTGATATTATGGATGCAAACTAAGCTATTCTCGAGAACCATGCTAGGCCATCTCTTTATGCTTCATAGCCCTAACTTTGGACTCTGACCAAATGTGATCGGACACATCATCATCTTAAACGCTCTCTTATTTCAAGAGCCTCCAACATATACCCTTTTTAGTAACAACTAATAAAGATTGAAAAAAGTTATTTGCAAAGACATGATCTACTGTTCGCCTAGACATGAAATTATTATTCATTTAGACTCAAAATTATTGTTCACCTTCTTCTGATTGGTCAATGATCTGCAGCTGGCCCCGCTTGCCTTTTCTTATTGGCTGCCCATTTGTCTGTGGCCCTTGCGGTTTTGGCTGCCGTTTTTTCTCTGAGTGTCGCATACTCGCGTTGCCCTCAGCTGCGCCCTAATTTCCTCTTCGCTATTTCCTTTCTCTATTTCCTTTTATTGCGTTTCTCGGCTATTCCCCGTGAGTCTTTCTCATAATTATTACATCTACTATTTTTTCTCTCTTGCCTTGTGTGTTGGTGTTTGGCTTTCGGAATCCGTGGCAATGATGGGCGCGGTTTCCTGTGCGCGGCCACTCTCGTTTGGGTCTTGGGGAGAGCGTCCCTGTTTGGTACTGCCTAGATATCTGAAACCCGCCGCTTTTGCGTGTACAATTTCCCCCCCACTTTTTGTGCTCTTTATTTCTGGCGGTTCTTCTATTTGACATCGTCCTTATCTCTTCGGCGAAGCACTGTTTCAGTTCCCTTACGTTTCTGTTCGCGATGGGCCGATAACTGACACGAGCCGCACTTGCGCCTGCTAATTCCTTCTCTCATTTATATGTTCTTTTTTTTAATGCCAACAGTTCATCACTCCGTTCTGTTCTCTTCCCGTCATTCTGCTCTCTTTCTAAGCGTTGTTTTCTCTCTCTTTAGTGCTCTTCGTCTCGGAGAACATGGAATTCACGTTGCTTTGCAACCTCGGCGGCCCGCGCAATGCTAGCATTTCTTTGCGTCTCCAGTTGCTGCATGTGTGGCCGGCGAAGTCTCCAGGGGATATCAGGATCTACAATTACTGTACTCTTTGGACCGACGAAACGGTGCGCCCTCCGTGCCTTTGCGTCGATATTTTTGTGCTTCGTTTTGTTGTTGTCGCTGTCTTTTGTTTTTTTTTTTTTGAACCATTGTGGTGTGTTTTGCGCAGGGTACGCTGATTCATGGCGTTTCGCCGACTTCAATGGTTGTTGGGATCCGTCGTAACCTTTCTATTGGGAAGATTTATGTCATAAAGTCCTTTGCCTTGAGCAACCCGCCGAATCAGTATCGCCCATGTTCCTTTGATTTGGCTTTGGGTCTTTCACCTTCGACTTCTTTTCAGGCCTGTGGTCTTCCTGCTGAGAGTTTTCCGGTTGATGCGTATGAGTTTGTGTCTTTCTCCCAGTTGAGTATGCGTGCTGGTAATCACCGTTTCTTGACAGGTCAGTGGATATATTTGTACTAGCTTCTTATTGATTTGCATGTGTATGTGTATGTGTAAGTTTTTTTGTTTGTGCCTTGATGTTTTGCCTCCATTTTATTTTCGTAGATGTCGTTGGCCGACTCCATTCAATCAGTGGGATATCGCATAAAATCACTAATAACGGCCCCGCAATCAAGCAGACGGTTATCATCGAGGATGAAAGGTTTTCCCGCTTTTCTAGGGTTCTTGAGTTTAGCCGTGTGCGTTATGTCTCTTTTGTGTCGTCCCTCACGTATCCCCGTGTTTTTCCTCCCAGTGGGGCGAAGGTTACTATTACACTCTAAGATGAGTTTTCTGCGGTGTTGGACCATGTTGCTCTCACTCAGGCTGACTCGATTGAAGCTGTGATTCTCGCATTCGCCGGCTGCTGGTTAATAAGTTGGGAGGTGTGTTTTTCCCTAGACTGCATGTATCTTTATCGGGGTTATGCGAGAAATATTGATGTGTGATGATTTTTCCCTGTCTTTTGTTTTCCGTTTCAGATGATTATATTCTCTCGAGTTCAGCTGGTACACGCATAGCAGTCAACCCTCCTGTACCAGAGGCCTATTATCTTGTTCTAATTAAGAGTCGGATCGTGAGAACAATAAACCCAAATTCCACACAAAGGCCACAACTCATGTTGTTACTACAATGTCATTCACCTTGTTTGAATTGGGTTACCACTTACCAAAACCTTCAAATTTTCCTTCCTCAAGGAAAAAGTTGAAAGTTACAATTGCCATTCATTTAGTTTCAATATATAATGCTGTTTTCAGAGAAAATTTTCATTTTTAAACTTCGAGTATGATGAATTCAATTAATTGATATTGTAGAATACAAGAAGACATTTTCTCCAATGATGATTAACTATGTGTATCAGCTGATTAATCCGAGGACAAAACTGATAGATGACAAGTCTACAAAACATCTCCCCGTCAAGAAAAACCCACAAAAAATAAATTTAATTCTAAATCTCAAATAAAATAAATAACATGATAGCCAATAGTGACAACCCAAACAGATGGTGACCTAAAACTATAATTATTATTATACCTCAAATAATTTTTCCCAGATCAACCGAAAAAGCTATATTTTGGAGGTTTCTGCTGAAAAAGTCTGCACCTCATTTTTAACGATTAGGAAGGATCGTCATTACAATAAAAATATCTCATCCAATACCTTAGTGACCACGCAACTACCTCTCTCCATGGCCTGAAAATAAGTAATTATTATTACTGCCAACAAATCAAATAGATAGGGAAGACAGCAACTTTTTTTCTGTTTATAATTTATGGTGAAGTCTCTATCGAGAAAAATAATTATGGACTTGATTTCTTGCTAGCTAATTATAAATCGATATTGACTTTTAAGTTTGACTCATTCATCCTAGCTAGCTAGCAAAGATGATAAAAAAAAACTAACAAACTAAATACCTATATAACTAATTTATTCCTAACCTAGTCAAACAGGCAGCTGCTAAGTGCTAACTCCTAAATAATACAATTACTATAATCACCTCGCTTATTAAAAGAGTTATGCCTCACCGAATTGGAAACATTTTTATTTTTACTTTTATTAGCACAGCAACAAGTATTTTCATGGAGAAAATAATTGATGGGTTGGTTAATGTACGATTTCCCAACTGAAATGTCAAAGTCCTGCGCTACATTACAAAAAGATATTTTGCAAATGAAAGTGATGAGATGAATTGGTTCCTATAGGCAAACCTAAAGTTAGGGAGTGTACTCAAAATCAAACCTACCTACCATTCTTCACAAAAAGGATGAACTTATGCATATGGTTGGGAAAAATTTGAAGGAGACGGGTGAAAGAGAATCTATGTCGCTCAATGAATTTAACAATTTTGGCTTGCGGTGGAGAGTTGGTAATTTGATTAACAATCGGGGATATGAATTGTGTGTGTTCTGAGTTTGATTTTCACTATCTATCATTTCGAGTGCTCCCGAGAAACAGTTTTTTTTTATTCTCGAACAACGAAATATTATATTTCGATGATGGTAATAGAATGTGCGCCAAACTATGACATCAATCAGCACCAGTGGTCTAGTGGTAGAATAGTACCCTGCCACGGTACAGACCCGGGTTCGATTCCCGGCTGGTGCATTTATCTTTTTTCTTCTCCATACATCACCTTTTGGCTCAGTTAAATTGTAGGCAGCCAGACTCTTTACCAGAAAGAGACTCTTCCAAAATTTTTTTTTTTTTTTGCCTTTCTCTTTCAATATGGTTGACAGGTGCAGCACGAGTAAATGAGAAGAATGCCCCAAAAGACAGGTAGAGAGAGAGAAGCATTTAAAACGAAAAGGGTAAAGCTAGAGTTTGGTGCAGCTGCTGCTGCTGGATTCACTAATGTTCATCAGTATAATAAGGGAGCCTGAAACTGACAGTTCCTTGCGCCATCACAACACTCTTCTTCTTCTTCTTCTCCTTCTTCTTATCTTCTTCATATATCTCTATCTTCATTTAAGAGGCCGGTGCCTAATATGTACATTGTTGTTCGCAGTGGCGAAGCCAACGAGGGGGACTGATTTGAATTGTCGTAATTGGAGAAGAGGGGCTAAAGCTCCCCATGCTACTGACTTATGTGAACCCATTCGATCTCTTCCTTTTTTTTCTCCAAATTGGAGCGCGTATAATACCGACGCCATCGAATCGTATCATAATGCGATCTGGATTCATTTCGTAACATTAATTAAAAAGAAGTTCGAATACATTAAATTTCTTGGAGAAAATTCGTGACTTTCTCTAGTTCTGACCTTATATTATCGTATACAATATGTAACGTTATCGCTTTTCAAACCGGGTTGAGAAGAGACAAACAAGCATACTTGGCTAGACTATTGGGGGGGCCAGCCGACAAGTTGGAAGTGGTACCATCTTTTGGTCACACTCGCACACAGTCCCAATTTGGTCACGTATCTAATCCAGAGTGTCTAGAGGACGGGTCCGACGAACCCGACCCGACTCGAAAAAAGTCAAACAGCAGCGGCTGCGCGCTGTGCATGCATATGCTTCTAGTTCTACTGTGTTCAGACTTTGATCCCACTCTACAGAACTTGAAATGACCGCCGACGTCGACTCCGACGAGACAAAATTATAAAGACTGCTTAGAAATGAGATGTCACTATACACAAGTCTGCTACGTAATCAGATTTTTGCGCGTATTGTATATATTCAGGAGCTTTCTTGGACCAAAATGTACGTAGAATTTTCCCACTATACAAACCAGCAGCTGTATATTCTACTCTCTCTCTCTCTCTCTCTCTCTCTACTCTGTGGTAGACTGGCCTGTGCTAATGGCAACTTTCTCACTCCTATGACCATCATGTTTGACAAAGCTTGCAAGAGAGTTGATGGGAATGAAGAGAGGTGTCTAGTTTAGCTGCTTACACTGACGGGAACAACACCAACCAGCCTTTCCATCGTTTGCAATTGATCGTATGGAGCAATCTGGTCAAAATTATGAACAAAAGAAAGGAGAGTAGGTAATGTAATTCAATTCATTGGGTAGACTTTTGAGCTCTTTTGGATGATGAATGAGACGTGCATGGAAAAATCACCGAAAGTAATTGGCTGGCACTTAGTGGTTGGTGACAGCATGCCATGGAGTGCTATCATTATTGAACAGATGGAGAAAAGGTAGAAAAGTTACCTGGCTGAATCCATCGGGCCATGTTATTTGGACTGCATAGTTTCCCATTGGCCGAATGTCTTCCGGTTCGACATCTTCTGGGACATCATTGTATTGCAGCTTCTGCTCCCCAGTCCATTCGTCCTATTTCGAACGAAAGGAAAAGAAATCAGCTATCAACTGGCAAAATATTTGTAATCCATCTTTCTTCAGTCATCAACTCTCAGAGAGGAGATCGTCAGGCACATACCACGCTTTGTGCAGAACGATCGTTTCGCCTTACTGTTGCAGGATGAAGGAGAAACTCCTCGTCTGAATCAGGCACCTTCACTTTGATTGCGTTTATTGATTTATCATAAGTGACAGCAGTTGAAACTACAGTGGAGAGAGCAGAGGTCAGACAATTATGATATACCGAGTGCATCGGAAGGCTGCCAATCAAGACAAGAAGCTGGATACATACCCTGTTGGCGTATTTTAGCACATTGTTGCACGAGGCAAACTCCAAGTTCCTGGAACGTCTTTGCAACTTCACCTAGAGGATCAGCAACCACTTCAGGAACTCCACTGTCTCCTGAAGCTGATAGCTAACCAACCATGAAACAGGGACTTCATGTTACTTTATGCATTTATACCAGGTATTCGATCTTAGGAATTCTCAAGATGGAGTGAAAATATTTGAATCGAATTAACTGCGAGACAACTTAGTCAATGGACTTACAGTTGGCCTGATCGGAAGATCAAACAGATGAGGGATCCCAAATTGCTGAACAACCTGTGAAATTTGACATGAACCAGCAGTAATATATTAAATTGAGGTCTGAACCTTAAACTGGGAAGCATAGAATTGTTTGATAAGTATACATGCCTGAGAGCCTGATCCTCTGCCAAAGGGGTAATACCGTTCTCCATCAGCATCGAAGTGGCACATGTTCTCCACAACAGCAACGCATGGCACCTATATATGCTTAAAAGGAAAACATGAAGACATAAACATAACAGTCAATAAAAATAATATGGGCAACATTCAGTATCCATCATTAGCTTCCCTTTAACAGAAATATCAAACAGTTTGAAAATGACCATATTTGGAACCATGGTGAGAATGGAGGGATACATACCTTAAGCTTTGAAAACATCCGAACTCCTTTAGCAACATCGATGAACGCAAGCTTCTGAGGGGTGGTCACAATGACAGCAGCAGTCAATGGGACAACCTGGCATAAAGTAAGCTGTATATCACCAGTTCCCGGTGGCATGTCAATGATAAGGTAATCCAGCTCTCCCCTGCATTCAAGATTCCAGAATAAATTGCAAAATAAAAAAACTGAGTTCATAATGTTCTGCTAGGAGATGGAAATTATGGTCACAAGCCCATAGTTACTACTTCAGATGGTTTCAACATGTTATTCACTCTACAAACTCACCACTCAGTAGTCGTGAGAAGCTGGTCGATAACTCCCGAAACCATTGGACCCCTCATTATAGCACGACCTTGTCCAGCGAATCCAAAGGAAACCAACTTGACCCCCAAGTATTCAGTAGGTATAATACTTTTCTTCTCTGGATTCTGATAGATAGATTTCACATTCAGTCCGAAATCCACCATTTTCATTTCAATTAACTGAACTGGCTTTTAGTAAACTAGAGGTCTTGACATATTTACCATCTCCAGCAACCGGTTTTCAGGAGAGACCATTGTTGGTAAACTTGGACCATACACATCAGCATCAAATATCCCTACCCTAGCACCCATACCAGCCAAAGTATACGCAAGATTCACAGCAACAGTCGATTTCCCAACACCTCCCTGCACAACTTCTCAGAAACTAAGAATCATGAGTGGCTAATAGCACTAACACAAAAACTACAGTAATGACATTCAACAACCAAACTACCTATGGAAAATGCTAGACCATGGTAATCTAACCTTGCAACTTGAAACTGCAATGATATTCGAAATGGTCTGTAATCCAGGAGGAAGCATCGCCCCGTACATAGGTTTAGCTGGCTGTGCTGACATTGTCACACTAACATTCTTCACCCATGGAAGCCCCGCGACCACCTCATTTGCCTGCTTCTCAAACTGCATTGGCAAAAGTAGAATCTCACACCTCAAATCTCAAACAAATTAACACCGATCAAGGCCATATCTAAAGAACAATGGATCACAACAAAGAAGTTTTAAGGCACTGACCAAGTCCTTGATTGGACATGCCGGGGTAGTGAGCTCCAACCTAAACGAAACCTAGCGGCAACAAAAACCACAAACAATTAAACAAAAATTCCCAGTGTTTGTTTACTCATCTTCCTCAACGAGAGATTAGCAATCAAAATTGCTACTACCTTTCCTTGAGCTTCATCTATCTCTAGGTCTTTGACGAATCCACAAGTCACAATGTCCGTTCCGAAATCAGGATCGATAATCTGAGACAAGGCCTTCAGCACGTCGCTCTCGGCGGATGATCTCGATTCAGCCGATGTCTCGGAAGCACCAACTGAACATTTTCCCCCACACGATTTCCGCCATTAAACATAGTAAAGCGAATTTTCCACATTCCAGAGCTTATGTAGGTCCCAACTTAGAATTTACCTTCAGTAGAAGCAGCTCTCGTTGTAAAGCAGCAGGACGGCTTGTGAGAGCTGCTGCTGCTGCTTCTCAGAGCAGGAAATAGCGATGAGGAAGGATTCGTTACCGATATCTGAAGCCACTTCTCCGGTGAGGAAATTCCTGAAACGCCGAGCACCGCGAATTTTCGAGCTCAGAGAGTAGGGTAACGGAGGAGATACATCGACGGCGGGAAGAAATTCAACGAGTACAAAAGTGAAATTGAACCTGGCTGCTTCGATTGCGGCTTCGAGATTTCAAAGGGGAGATAGCGGGACGATGGAGCTGAGAGAATCTGCATTCTTGGGTAGAGAGTGTGGCGGGAGAGAAGCAACGGGCCTTTCTGAGCCTCATATTTTCTCGCTTGCTAGCTCAAACTGATATAATGCTGCCGATGGAAACGGCGTCGTCGGCTACGGATTGCCTGCCGTTCTTTGCTGACTTGGCAAATCAAGTTGACAAATAGAGACTCGCCTTGTTGGCACTTTGGGGAAAAAGCCGAAAAGATAATTTAGAAAAATAAGAGTAAAGGTCGGCTTAATTGCAAGTTTGGTCACTTGAATTGCTACAAAATTTCACGTTTGCCACTCAAATTAATTTATTCCATTTATAGTCACTCGAATTAGTTGAACAGTTCAAGTTCGGTCACTCTCCGTTAACCTCCGTTAACTTTGACTGACGTGGCGGTCAACTCTGACAGTTGACCGTTAAATGTGTGACGTGGCAAATAAAAAATAATTAAAAAATAAAAATTAAATTTTTAAAAATTACACATCATTATCACAAAAAATTATAATTATAAAAAATAAAAAGAAGAAATTATCACAAATTTCCCCTCCTAGAACCCTCAATCGCCGTCCCGCCATTCATCCACCGCGCCCCGCCGTCGTGATTTCCGCTTCCTCAAAATGTCCAATTGACAATTTCTCCTCGTCTCCTGCAATCACTATGCCCACTATTCAAACACATTGCTATCTCCCCAGTCCCGGCCTCGTCTCCAGGCGCTCTCTACTTCCCGGAGCTCCAACTCCAATTGGGCATGGGTCTTTGGGTTTCGGGTTCTCCGCCCCTTCCCACAGCGTTAAATTCTCCTTCCCGGCAGACTCCTTCGGCAGGAAAAGTAGTTCTTTCGGTTCTGATAAGGGCAGCGCCAACGGACAACGGCGGCGGCGATGTGGGACGGTCAGGGCCGCTGGGAGAGACCACTACTCGACCTTGAACGTCGGCAGGAAGGCCTCATTGCAGGAGATCAAGAGTGCCTACAGGAAGTTGGCTCGTAAGGTGAGTTTGCTGCTTTCTTCTGGGATTGGCATTTTTTTTTTAATTTGCCACTGCTTGAGAACCATTGATGGTTTCTACGATTCGGCTAGGATTTTGCTGTTGCTGTTTATTGCTATTCGTATGGCTGACGCTGGGAGCATCGCCGCTGGACCCCGCCGCGGCCGCGCTGGAACTCTGGACCGAGGATGGAGTAGTCGCAGCAGCAGTAGCGACGGTGATGGTATTGTCATGATTACCACCACCACCAACACCGTTGCTCTTCCCAACAAAGCCGCCACCGCCGCCGCCGCTACTATTTTTCTCCTTTTGGAATGGCTGGAATGCGCCTCCTGATCCGTTTCTCCTCACCTCCTTCACCACCGCTTTTCTCGGCACCTCCTGAAGCGTTGGAGAAATTTGTGATAATTTCTTCTTTTTATTTTTTATAATTATAATTTTTTGTGATAATGATGTGTAATTTCTAAAAATTTAATTTTTATTTTTTAATTATTTTTTATTTGCCACGTCACATATTTAACGGTCAACTGTCAGAGTTGACCGCCACGTCAGTCAAAGTTAACGGAGGTTAACGGAGAGTGACTGAACTTGAACTGTTCAACTAATTCGAGTGACTATAAATGGAATAAATTAATTTGAGTGGCAAACGTGAAATTTTGTAGCAATTCGAGTGACCAAACTTGCAATTAAGCCAGTAAAGGTCGCTTCGGATGTGAAGTAGGCCCCACCTCTCCTTATCCAGGTCATTATTATGCCCTTGTTGTTTACCGGTATTTTTCCTTTTCCTTCTATTTTTTGAGAAGAAGCTCATATCATTGGAAAAAATCCCAAAGTACACTAGTTTTTAAAAAAAATTCCCAAAATACATAAGTTATAAAAAAAATTCCAAAAGTACACATGTTTGGGCATCACCGTGTTTGACAAAAGCGGTGAAGTTTATCACCGCCTTTGTCAAAGACGGTGAAGTTTATCACCGCCTTTGTCAAAGACGGTGAATACTTCACCGTTTAAGACCAAAACGGTGACGTATTCACCGCATTTATCTAAAACGGTGATATATTCACCGCGTTTGTTGAGAACGGTGAATACATCACCGTTTATGTTGACAACGGTGATTACCTTCACCGTTTTAGGTTAAAGCGGTGATATATTCCCACGTTTCCCACCCCTGGTAGGTCAAAATTAGGTCACACCTACCTATTATTCACCGTTTGAGACAAACGCGGTGATGTTGTTCACCGTTTTTGACAAACACGGTGAATAATAGGCAGATTTTCCTATAAATACCAACCCACCAGCAGAAGCAAAAACATAACCACTCCCCCCTTCTTCAAATTTCAGCAACAAAAATCGAGCATAATACACAGAACATACATTTTTCGGTATGTTGAGACTTTTCGTATTATTGTCTAATTATGTTTTTAGTAGTTATAGTATGATTAAATTTTCGTATTATGTTGTTGTTAGTTAATTGAATTTATGTTCGTTAGTTATAGTATGATTTAATTTTCGTATTATGTTGTTGTTAGTTAGTTGAATTTATTTTCGTTAGTTATGAGATGGACAATATTAGTTGTACAATATGATTTTGGTTAATTTTACTGTCTTTAAGCTAATATATACTTATCCTCGATTTGTAGATATGGGTAAATTCAAGAAGTTTCATCTTAATATTCGGTGGAATGGAAGGGTGACAAACTCTAACATAGGCATTGATTATGAGGACGGCGAATCCATTATGCTGAACATTGGTTCCCGATTCAATTTTCAAGAACTCTGTGATCTTTGTGCAGAAAGGGTTTGTACGAGCGGACAGACGAGACTTGGCAGAATTACTTACCGGTATCCAGACATGAGTGCTGGCGGGGTCGTGTACCAAGAAGTTGTCATAAACGATGATGACGCGGTTACGATGATGTTACAGTTCCTAAGCGATAACCAAGTCCGGCTTGCAGAGGTGTATGTTGAGACCGAGGCGGTCGGTGAATCTCATTCTCACCAGTATTCTTATGATGATGGTTTTGCAGGAGGGTACGAATGGGGTGGTAGTTCGAGCAACTACCAAGGCGGTGGTTATACAGGAGGTTACGGGGAGGGTGGTGGTTCAATCAACTACGGTGGATCGAGTAGTGCAGGATGGGACAAATACTCGCAACCTCCTAAACCAGCCCCATTTGTTGAGGCCGATGGTGTTCAATGGCCTGCTTGGGGGCCAGAGTGGTATGGAATCGAGAATACCATTCGATCAGGGCGTACTTCACATGAGCGAGAGGACGATGTTGGTGATCGTGGTCATGTTGATCCTTCTAGCCCGAGCTATCCATTCGAGTCGAGCGACGAGGATACTGAGGAAGATTTGAGATCAGTGAGCGAGGAGGAGGAAGATACTGATGATAACGAGGATGAGGCGGCATTTCGTGAGGCACCCACGCCATATTACACACAGGTTCCAACTCAATTTTTATATAGTCAGAATGATCCCTCCGATTATGTCCCTATGCCAGTGTACAATCCGACGGCCAATTTGGAGGTGGGTATGGCGTTCCCATCGAAAGACGCTGTGCAGGATGCGTTTACAGAAGAGGCGTTGAGGCGCAATTTCGAGTGGAAGGTAAAATATTCTGACAGTAAACAACTACATGTCATATGCAAGCATGATGCAGAGGGTTGTACGTGGCAACTGCGGGCTGCAAATATGAAGAGAAAGGGTGCTTGGGTGATTCGCAAAGCTGAGACGATCCACACATGCTCCTCTTCTATACTTTCCCAAGATCACAGGCAACTAAAAGCAAAAAGGTTGGGAGAACTATTAAGCACCTTATAGAAGCACAACCAGATATCAAGGTGAAAGCTATCATGGCAGAGGTGAAGGATCGACATTCTTACACGATAAGGTATAAAAAAGCATGGCGTGGTAAGCAGAAAGCCATGGCTGAGGTGTATGGTGATTGGGAGGATTCGTATGCTTTACTCCCTAGACTTATGGGAGCAATGGAGGAGTCCAATCCTGGGACTGTTTTCGTCCCAGTATACAACAATGTATACACTGAGGATCAAGTTCGAGTACAGGATAAGTTGATGTTCCATCGTCTTTTTTGGGCTTTTAAACCATGCATTGACGGATTTGGGTTCTGCATACCGGTTATTCAGGTATTTTACCAACTAGTTCCAGTTTTAAATGTTGTATTATTTGTTGTTTAGTATATTTCATACTAATTATAGTCTTAATTTTTATTCAGGTTGACGGAACTTTCCTTACTGGGAAGTACAAAGGATGTCTTCTAATTGCCACTGGCGTAGATGGAAACAGGCGGATTTTCCCGCTTGCATTTGCATTAGTGGAGGGGGAGAACAGCTTAAGTTGGGCTTGGTTCTTTGACCAACTGCACGAGCACGTGACACAGCGGGAAGATATTACGATTATATCCGATCGACATGCGGGGATAAGGAATGCTGTTGGTGGTTTTCCCGACGAGTGGGGGTGGAGATGGAGATGGTGTATTCGACACTGGCTCGCCAATTTCCAACACAAATTTGGGAAGAAGAAAGACATCAAGAATTTACTTTGGAATGCAGGTACTAATGTTTTACTTATGCGATTTAAGCTGATAATCAAAATTTTATTCATCATGTATTGACCAGTTAGTCTTTTGTTCACCTTTTAGCGGTTGCACATCAACCAAAAAAGTACGAGGAGAAGATGAAAACGATCCGTCATACCCACCGAGCTGGAGCAGTATGGGCTGAAGGTCAAGAGTTGCCCATGTGGACGTTCCATATGGACAACGGGGCCAGATGGGGCATTGCAACTACCAACCATGGAGAAAGTATAAATAATGTGTACAAGGGTCTTCGAGCGATGCCTATTTCTGTCATCGTGGAGATCGGACTTAGCCGCAACCACAGAGCAACCTTAGAACGAGACTAGAGCGGATAAATTGAGGGAGAAAGAAGTGAAATGTTGGTGGGGTGAGTTGAAAGTGAAAGGGGGAGGGGGTATTTATAGTTGGGGGAAGGGGGGGAGGAGCTGCTGCGCAGTAATTAGGGGAAGCGTTCACCGCGTTTGATGAACGCGGTGAAGGCTTCGCGTTCCCCTAAAACGGTTCCCCCGTCCACGTGGCCTGCTGTGAGGCGTCGGATCGTGGGAAGAAAACCACGATCCGCGCCTCACCGCATCTAACGGCCACGGTGAAAACACAATGGCGCGGATCGCTGACGTAAACAAACACGGGGTATTCACCGTGTTTGTCTACCGCGGTGAATGCCCCGCGTTTGTCCACGTCAGCGCCTTCACCGCGTTTAATTAAAACGGTGAAGATATCACCGTTTTAAACTAAAACGGTGATATCTTCACCGTTTCGTTTTAAAACGGTGATGCATTCACCGTTTTTAACTAAGACGGTGAAGCTATCACCGTTTTATTTAAAAACGGTGAATGCTTCACCGTTTTAAATAAACGCGGTGATTATCTTCACCGCTGTTGTCAAAAACGGTGATGCTCAAACATGTGTACTTTTGGAATTTTTTTTATAACTTATGTATTTTGGGAATTTTTTTTAAAAACGTGTGTACTTTGGGATTTTTTCCCATATCATTATCATATGTATCAAAGGGAAAATAATTGATGATATATTTATACTTTCAACAAGTTCATTATTGTTTTATAATGACTAAAACAAGATAAAATCATTGAATCTTAAGAGCATAAATATATAATTGTTTGATAAATTCAAGTCCCAAAGATAAGAGTACTCAAATGATGAAAGTGCTATCTAGAAATATGACATCTCAAAAAGAAGCCATCATGGTATCTTGTTAATCATTATTATGCCACTTACAAATGAATCTGTGCTCTAACTATAAACAAAAGAAGTTGATAGTACTAAGCAACCTGCAAAACTAGCTGCTATTGAACGGACAAATAAGCATCGGCTGCCAATTTTAACCCATTTAATTGTGAAATCCTCATACATGTTTAGTCGAGTAGTCGTAGACTCTCATATTCGAAAGCTAAGAATCTGTCATCAATTCAATTACCCTTCTTTGAATGGAAGAAAGGTCATAAACAATAATGACAATTTATCCAATTACAGATGGGAGATTCAGAATCGAGATTATCCTTCCCTAAGTACTCTACACCTACAGTAGTTAAATTGCCTGAACAATTCAAATGCCCGATTAGACTTTGGACCCAAACCCCCCTTCCAGATTACACTCCATTTGCCTTCCCTTCCTTCCCCCAACGAGGACAGCTCCGCCACTCGGTCAAACCGAGCCGAACCAAAACCAAACCAACCATAATCTGGAGCCCTGGGTTCGTCCATCGAACAGATAGAACCACCTCACTGAAGAGAAGTGAATAACACTTCCCTTAATGCCATAACTTGCTGCAGAAGCCATTCTTCGCCCTCTTGCTCGATACGATATCGGAGAACGAGTCGACCAGTTGTTCCGCCAGGCTGGTCGGGTCGTCGACCATGGTCCGTATGAAGGTATGGACAACCCTCCGCTCCTGTTCCGTGGACCGCAAGCTAAACCATGTCAGCAGCTTCAGGCGGAACTCCTGATCGATGTGCCCGCCACATTCCAGCCACCGGATTACCTTCACACACGACTCGAAGTTCTCGTCCAACGAACCGGAGCCTCTCGACTGGCGAAGTGGCGAGCCGTTGATGAGAGTGCTGTCGCAGTCATGGACGTCCTCGTTGGCCATTTGAGACGGGGCAGGCCTCTTTCTGTCTCCACGGGAATCAACCGCGGGGGCTGAGTCGCCACTGCCGTTGGACTTGGATCTATCTAAACTGTCCTTCTTTACGTTGTCGTGAGAAGCGGCCTCATCGTCCGCCTCCACCATGGCGTGCTCCTCCAGAGTGCAGTCGTTGTCCTCGTCTCTGGACGACTCGAATGGAGGCATGAGCTCTTCGTTCAAATCAGGAACGGACATGACGTTGAGATCGAGTTGACGTAGTGCAGCTGGCAGCTCGTGATCCCGAGTAGACTCTGGTTTTGCAGAATCGGCAGCATCACAGCAATAGCCATCGGAGCAGGCTCGCTCCTGAGCCCACGCCATGCGGATGATCTTCCCGAGTTCTCGAACCCTGAACCCCGAAAGGTCACTACTGCCTTCTGTAGTGGCTTTGGAGGTGCTTCCTCCTTCGTTGGTGGTGGTGGTGGTGTCGTCTTTGGTACCACCATTTGCTGCAGCTGAAGAAGAGCTGGGAAGCTTACGGAATATCTCTACGCTCTTGGTGAAACACTTGGCTTCTGAGTGACCCAAGTCGCCAGATTCAGTGTATGACACAATTCGAAAGGTGTATTCAGTGCAGGGCTGCAGATTTGATATCAGAATCCTCCTCTGAGTCTTGGGGAAGACGGAAATGGGTTCCTTTGGAGGAGTCTCTTCTCTGCTCTTGGTATACCATAGTTTGTAGCCCTTGATATCGTCGGATGCTGCAGCTGACATTTCAATGAGAATTATTATGACTGATGACGCTGTTACTTCTTCGAAGAAAAACCTGCAGGCAGCGGGCAGTGAGCCCTCTGCTGAGAATGACAGAAAAAAACACGAATTGATTATTTCTGTAAATATAAGAGGCTTTTTCGACATGGAACCACAAGGTCAACTAGAGGAATCAAAAACCTCTGCAGCTGGAATTGACATTAGAGGCTGAAGCCAGCCATTCGTCTGCTCGTTCACTTGCAATAGTGCATAGTTTATTCACATCAGCAGCAATGGGGAGTCTGCTGACAATGCCTCGTGCCATCTTCGCAGAATCACCATTTAATGGACCAACCTCGGTTTCTAATTTGGCTTTGGCTTCTTTTATAAGTTCATGCAACTCTTTGAATCTTGAAGTTCCATCAAGTAGTCTATAACATAGGTATATCCTATAGCACAGCAGATCAACACGTCGGGCATCTTTTGCAATAATGAGCTGTTTCTTCCAGGATCTGCCAGTATAAAATTGAAATATTTCAGGCAAAAGCTATTGGTGCACCACCTAATCCGCACAGTGCTGGAGAAAAAAAACACTGTTTTAGCTGGCTATTCTCATTTTTCTGTTGCAATGTAGCCTCTATATTAGGAACCACTGGAACAATTCGAGAATGAGCAAGAATGATAGGTGGAGAACAATAAAAGAAAAAACTTTAAACAAATTACTCACTCGAGAATCACTGATACTTTACCACAAGAAGCACAGCAATAACTGCCGTCTAGCTGCATCAGTTGCCCGTGATCAACAACTCCCACCTTTTCATGCTGAAAGGCGCACTCGATGTGACAAGAGAGCCCACAAGAATCCTCATTAGCTGTTTCAGATGAGCAGAACAACCACAGACTAGGGTCTTTATTCTCATCAAAGGAATGACAGATGCAGCAAGAACACCTCTTGCAGAATGAGTCATCAATGGATAAGACAGCTCTGCAGGCGGCATTTTTACATATCCATGAGTTTGAACTCGCGAAATCAGGAGACAGGTCTGGTGCAGGTACTATTCGAATGGGGTTTTCTCCCTTCCTTTTCTGTTTCTTTGAAAGTTGATTATTGGTGGCAGGAGACGTTTTCTTGGATTCCTGCTTCTTTATTGTTTTGCTACCCAACGACTTCAGTTCCGTCATTTTGCCTTTAAACGATGCTGACAGCTTCTTGTCCTTATCAAAACAAGTACGGAGAAGTTCCTTTTTGGGACCCGAAGAATTTGGAAACTCTTGAATTAGTTCTGGACTTCTTGAAGCATGATCGGAGTTACCATTTTTCTCTGGGGTGCTTTGGACACTCGAAGAAAGGCTTTGAACGCCAGAAACTGGAGAGACAAGGCACCAACATTAGAAACTGAGAGTCTACTTAAATTCGTTCTAAATAACTTTTCCCGTTAAATGCAGAAAGCTCATCTGAAATTATGAAGTTTCTAAGATTCTCCAAACCAAGCAATAAACTGTAGCCAATAATAAGAAAGTAAAACGACAAACCATGCAGATGAAGAAACCAAGACAAGAGTCAAAGATGAAGTGAATTGCTTTGGTTCTTCAGACTGGAAAATGATATTACGATGCAATTAGGACATCTAACATAAAAGCACAGAACTAACTGGCCATAGATCAGCTTCCACAGAATCAAAAAAAAAATTCCTAGAAAAGAAAAAAAAACTTCAAACATGATGGACCAGAGTACAGACACACATTAACAGAAATTTATAGAATGGACCCAAGTCCCCCAATTAACCGTCACATCGACATTGATGAACCGACACTGCGGATCAGCAACAATATAGCATGCACATCACTGGAATAACTGCACGACCCATTTCATTCAATGTAATTGCTCTACTTTGTAGCTACCAATACAAGCCAACCTTGAGTCCATGTGACAGGGGAAAAGGCCATACCTTTCCCATGAAACTTATCATCCAAGTCCATTCAAACAAGCCAGCTCAATAGCTTTTGCGGCCCTGCCTGTGAACAAAAGAAGCTACAATGTCAAATACATAATCCCCACCAGGATCTTCTGAAACACAGCATCCAACAAAGCTCTTTTGTCTTCTCAGGAAGGGGCAAAACACCAAAAGAAAAAGGAAGAGGGAGGGGGGAAAAGAACAGAAGAACTAATTAGAACGAGTTCATCATAGACTTAAGCTAAGGGGGAAGGACGAAATGTCCCCAATTCGCCGCCTTCAATCGAACAAAGGAATTTCGCTGTAGATTGAATGCTGAATGCGGAATGCGGATACTGGTAACGACAAAATGACCAATGAAACCGCACACATACTCCACCCAACAAAACTACCTAAGCCCATAGTAAAGCCAACAGTAGGGCAGCTGGAATCAAAACTTCGCGAGAAAGAGAAGGTAAAAAAGGCCTAGCGAGCAAGAACAAATTGGAGTAAACAAGCTCCAATTGGAAACAATGCAACAGAGACGGAGCTCCATCGGCCATTCTACAGTTCCGCTCTCTCATACATTGCGTGAATTCAACGTGGAAACCACAATTATTCCCCCGAAAAAAAACGCCAAACGTGAAAACAAAAAAGCGAATCAGCTAATGCCGAAAACCGCATAAAAACACACACAAATTCCACCCGGCCGTAGCCGAGGAAGGAGAAACTAGACGGAGCGAAACCACAGCGCGGTAACCGAGTCGGAGCCGGAAGCCGGCAGCGAAAGCAAAGCTAGCAGCAGTAACGGATCTGAGCTCACGTAAAAAAAGACCTTCCGGCGAACGCGAAACACGAAATTCCTCAAGCAGCGCAGGAAGGAAAAAAGGGGGGAAGAAAGAGAAACCGGACGGAGAGAAGAGAACGTACCGGCAGCAGCGAGTGGATAACTGAAGCAGCAGCAGCAGCATCTAGGGTTTCTTCAATGGGAGGCCAGCCACGGCCAAACGACGGAGGAGGAAGGAGGCGGAAGAAGAAATTGGTCCTGCGCGAGAATCCAAAGATGCAGAGTGAGAGAGATTGGCTCTCCTTTGCTTTTGTTGTTAGTTTTTGGGCGAGAGAGAGAGAGAGAGAGAGGGATGGTCACGTTTTAGAGCGTGAGAGAGAGGGTGGTGGACGGACGGAGGAAAACAGTCGACGCGCGTGCGGCGGCGCGTAAAGTGTCGGGCTGAGTTGGAAAGGCTGGGGTTGGATGAGGTGGGAGCAGATAAAGTACGTTTAGCAGTTAGCACTGTCGCGTTGTTTTATTGGTACGTGGAGGGTACCCTACACGACAGACGGCGCGTGAAAGTGAAGGGGTGTAATGAGATTTGTTTTTCATTTTTGTTTTTTGTTTATAGTAAGATAATAATTTCTTTTTTTCTGCCGGGGCTTTTGTTGGCTGCACAAGTGGGACCAAATCCTACGTCACCGTCTGATGGAATATCAGCCGTCTGATCAAAGGACAAACATAAAATTAATTTTATTTTTATTTTACGTTACGATTTACATGCATAATTCTTCCCTCCCTCTCCCGGCTGTTCGTACCGTTGAATCCAATTTTGCAGTTCCCTCGACCTTGCAACTTCTTGTTTTTAGGGTTTCTTGTAGGCGTGACAAAGTCTATTACCTTGCCAACTAACTAAGTCGTAATTCAACACAATCATGGTCAATGGCGAAGCCCACGAAAATGGTAAAAAAAATAGAGAAAAAAAACGAGAGGGTTGGGCCGTAATACGAAAAACACTAAAACAAATACCGATAAACGAAAATTTACAAGTACTATATTAGTTCTGGATCGAGGGAGGGCTGGGTCGTGGCCCGGAGACGGCCCCTCTATATCCGTTGCTGGGAGGGTTGCGGAGGAAGTCGGGGAGGTACGTGAAGGTCATGGTATTAGAGTATAGGCCCCTTTTCTAGTGTAAGGAAGTAGGTGTAAGAAAGTTGATAAAGATCCATACATGAATGTATCTCAACAATTCAAGTTATCGAAATCAACTGGATTATGAGATGTGTATATTTAATTTTAGGTTATAAAATATGGAACATATGGTAATTAGACATGGAAAAGTGATAGGATGATAGGCTCTCACTCCAATTAATTTCCTCATCATGCATGGTAACAGTGCAATTCATTGGCGGTATGTTCAAAATTCGTCCAATATTTATTGTAACGGTGAAATTAGAGACCAAATAAGAATATAATATGAAAGTTTTGAGTAAGAAGTTAGATATATTTTTTGTGATAAAAAATAAAATAAATAGTTATAAAGCATTACACAACCAAACGGTATTTTTGTTTTTTCACCCAAATGGCGAATACAATCAAGAAAAGTTTAATTAGATTTATATCCGAGGTAGTTAATTAAAATTCACAAATAAGTGGGATGTGTTGAGTCGAGATTAGTTTCATTGGGTTAAGAAAGAAGGAAAAGGATGATAGAAACTGGGAAAGGGGGGAGGAGATAGTGACACGTGGCGGTGGAATCTTATTGGGAAAAGATAAAAAGTCAATAAAGAAAAGAAAAAGGAAGGGCAAAGGATTGCCATGTCATACAGCCATACATGCCATGCTTATACTTGTTGGGACTTCACGATCCTAATTCCTAATCAGAATCTCACAACAACTCGGTTTATTGAGATCGATTGGTTTATAATCCAATTCGAATTATTGAGTTCCGTGTTCATTTTTTATACGCCATCAGAGTCGATTTGATCGTAAAATCGAGCATGTTAAAGTCCTTCCAGCTCCCAATACTAACAGTTGTCTTAAAAGCTCGTGGTATGTCGGGCATGTTTTTGAATGCACAATCAATGCCCAGGAGTCGAGCTCTGCATCAATGCAGCAAAATGCAAAAGGACAAGCAGACAAAATCGCTCTGCAAAAAGATAAAAATTGCTACCATTTTTTGCTAGTTCGAAGTATTAGAGTATGGGTAGTACGAGTAGTATTGTGTTATACTATGAGTACTATTATGTAAACTCTATATGATCGATTATTGAACCACTTTCAACAACCCTAATTATTTTTATCATCTGATTTTTGAAATGGTATCAGAACCTTCGATGAAGGAGAGATCGCATATTCGAATCCCGATGACTCTATATGTTCTGCTCGTACTCTAACAGGAAGAACCCTGCGTGTCTCAGCTGGCGGCCGTCCGGCAGCTGCAAGTCAACGGCGATTGCATGCCGCCCAGCGGCCCACTTGCGCCCCCAACAACCGAAATACGTAAAGCGGCCAGTTTGCCGACAGGCCCACCCAAACTCTGGATTGGACTTTACTTCACTATTTTATTTTATAATCCCCTTTTTTTTGCACGTTATCTCCTCTTCTTTATTTGCCCTCAGCTGGATAATGATAATCCCCATTCATTATATTTCTCTAAGTCAAACCTTCAATCTTTGTTTTGAGTTTGAGATTTATATCAATTAAGGTTCCCATTAATAAGTCAGTTACCCGATGGAAGACTTTAAGTGATCTAAGCAAACCCAATCAGGTTTTGCTGGATAAGGCGCTTATTGATAATTTACCAGCAACCATTTTTGTCATTACACGTGCCAACTACCGTTAAAGTTAAAAACTTGGAATCAGATACGGTGCTAACCAAGAGTTGTAGTAGTTCACGCCATATTCGTACTTAGAGGTGGCAATTTTCAATCTAATCCACCAATCCATTAAAAATATCCACCTAATCCAATTCATTGGATCCAAATGGCAAATTATGATTTGGTACCTATACTTTTTATATTTTACATTTTGGTACCCAAAATTTAATTTTTATACGAAATATATCATTGGAAAATTACAATTTGGTATCTAAATTTTTCATCATGACCTTTTAGTACCTAAACTTTTCACATTTTACATATTGGTCCAAGGTTGAGGATGTCATTTGGATTCATAGATAATCCACTAATCCATTTGATCCATGGATCCACCAATCCATTGGATCCAATCCATTTGATACATGGATCCACCAATCCAATCCACCAATCCATTTGATCCATGGATCCACCAATCCATTGGATCCAATCCATTTGATACATGGATCCACCAATCCAATCCACCAATCCATGGATCAATCTATTTGTCACTTCTATTCGTACTACTACTAGGGGTGTCATTCGGTCGGTTTCGGTTTAACCGAAAACCGAAATCCCGGTTATCGGTTAAACCGAGACTCTCCCTATGACTACCGACCGTGAGAAAGCCACGGTTAGCCGGCCAACCGACCGGCCGGTTTCGGTTTTAGGCTCGGTTAGCCGCAAAAAAAACCCACCCCCTTCTTTTCAAAACGATTGCGTTTAACTAATAAATAAAAAATACATTAAAGAAAATCATCCCCATCTTCCTCACAGTCACAACAACTGCTTCTCTCTCCTTACCTTTCTCCATTTTAGATCTGCCTTCTCTCTCCTTCCTTCTCTCTCCTTCCATCTCTCAATTTCAAATTGGAAAAAGCAGCAGCAGTCCCCATTCGCCAACGACGAAGGCGCGGGGGAGGAAGCGCTCGCCTGCTGAGGACGACGGACGACGGCGAGGCGATGACGGCGCGGGAGAGGAGGCGCTCACCTGACGGCCACCGAAATCCAATCCACGGCAGGAGGACGACGGAGGCGATGACGGCGCGGGAGAGGAGGCTGCATGCGTGGCGTTGTCGTTGACCGCGAGGGCGAGCTGGTCTCCCGTGAGGTCGGCCAGTCGTCCGGCGACGGCGCGGAACTCGAAGGGCACGGCGGCGATGGCGGACTGGAGGCGCGGCGGCGATGGCGGACTGGAGGAGCGGCGGCGATGGCGGACTAGAGGCGCGGCGATGGAGGACTGGAGGAGGGCGGCGGATTTCTTTCTTCTTTCTTCTTTCTTCTTGTTCTTCTGGATTTTCACTTTTCATTTTGAGAGGTGAAAGGGTTGAGAAGAGAGAGGTCGGCTAGGGTTTGGGGGTCGTTTTGAGGGGGACGGGTCGTTTAGGGGGCTGGGTAAAGGCTCGGTTAGTCGGCTAACCGCCGGTTTCCGACCTCGGTTGGTCGGCTAGCCGAGCCTTCTCCCCTCGCTACCGAAAACCGACCGAATATAATTAAGGACCGTTTCTGGTTAGCCGAAAACCGGTCGGTTCGGTCGAAACCGATCGGTTAGCCGCTAACCGGAAAACCGATTGCCAGCCCTAACTACTACAACTACAAAACACAATGACTGCAACTATGATAGATTACTACAAATCCACTACAGATGGCTACTATTCAGATAATCTACGTACTATTATTGTTACTGCTATTATTGTACCTCCAACACGAACTACTACCAACTCTTAGGGGTCGTTTGCTTCAAGGATTTGGTACATGGATTTGGTACCAAAAAACCAACTATCAAGGATTTAGGTACAATCCGTTGTTTGCTTGCACCTTTTTTGGAGACCAAATCCGTGGGGCCCACGGATTTTAAGGGTCCAAATCCGTGGACCCCACGGACTTATAAATCCCACATGTTGATGTGGGATTTGAAATATGGCATAAATCATTGATGAGATTTTACCCATATACCCTCATGCACTTTTAATATTCCAAGGTTGCCCTCAAATTTAACTATTATACATTATAATTAACAATAAATGAATAATATAAACGTTCAATTAATTTGCAAATATGAGTTAGATTTTTTATATCATTTCTTGTGTTCTAGTTTTCTTTGACCTTTTCATGGAACGTGTAATTCTTTGTTCTCCCGATTCTAATATATGTTGTTATATGTCACTTTTGAAAAGGAAGACAAAGAATTGGTAATTGATTATGTTACGTTAAAAGTTAAAACAGAATTTTCTCGTTTATTATTATTGTCCATGTGGCAACATTATGCTTATTAGTATGTATTGTCCTTATTTTGTGTACATATCATAAACATGTCAAACATATAGAAAATGATAGTAAGGTAATTTTGAAGTTTTGTCCTTGTTTTGTGTACATATCATAAACATGTCAAACATATAGAAAAGGGCAGTAATGTAATTTTTGACTTCAAGTAGTAAATCTCACACCTTTAAATCCATGATAAAAACATCCCAACAAACAAAGGATTGTTACAAATCCATGATGCCTCAAATCCTTGATAAATCTTTGGGTTTTTAAATTACAAAATCCTCATTTTTAAATCCATGAAGCAAACGACCCCTTCGTTATCATGGTATTACCTTGTGATTGACAAGCTAAACGATCCTAAAAAAAAAAAAACTAGAAATCTAAGAATTTGGGGGCCTGGATCTGCATGGTGATGTAGTGCAAGTTGAGCCATTCATCTATCTACACAATAAATAAAAGCCAAATAAGAAAACTTGAAGCCTCATTTCAAATTTCCTGCATCCAGAGTGAAAGTAGGAAGGACATTATGGTCTTCACAATTACTTTTTTTTATTCATTAAAAAAGACACTTACTAGGATTCGAACCATGACCACTTTTAAGAAAAGCAAAGATCATAACCAATCACACTAAGTACATTTATTGTATCTTTTGAAATTAAAAACATATAATCGCAGAGAGAAAAAACTCTTCCCCCATTTCAAATTCCCTACTCCAGGAGCGTTTGTAGGAAGGGTAGAGTAGGGAGTGTCAATTTTTTTTCTTTTTCCTCTGTGGAACGGGCCAACTTACCGTACACATGCGGATTAAACGGGTTTAGGAGTGTCAATTTTTTTCTTTAAGTCCTTTTATTTCTCCGTGGTGGTAAACTATATATGAAAAGGCAAAAACAATACTCTTTTTATTGCTAAAAAGAAAAAAAATTTAACAATAAACTAATGCATGAATTCTAATGGGCTAACCGCTAATCATAAAATAAAAGAGTTGAATGGGTCTGGCCTACACGGGATTTGCCCATCAAGTAAAACAAATGAACATCATGGGTTTGTCATTCTAAAACAAGCTATTTTCTCTAGCATAATATATATTATGCTGTTATTTTATATCTTAGTGGCTAAAATATAATGTATTTTAAAGTTATTCAACGGTTCAACCTCGACCAACCCAATTAGTCCAATTTTATCATTTCAAATATATATTATGTAATTATTTGATATCATAATGATTAAGTTATAGTGTATATTATAGGGAATCATTTGGTATTTGTTAGTAAAAAACTAAACAGAAAGATCTATTTGGTTATTTTTAACATTAAAACGATCCTAAACCTTTTCAGTTTCCTTTCGAATTCTATAGTTTTATTCCCGAATCAGTGATGTGCAAATGGCGAATTGAACTGATTCAACGGAAAAAGAAAAAAAAATGGCGAATTACAGTCATATCTTTTCTTTCATTATTTTTTATTTCAAATAGATTGTTTAAAAGTAAAGAATAATTAGAGTTTGGCATGGGTCGGTCAAACAGGTTGAATTTCAAGTTTTGACCCGTTTTAATCAAGTCTAATTTATAATCACATGGTTCCCTGATACCCGATACAAATCTCAATCCAAACCAGTTTGACAGGTGAGTCCGTTTTTACCACCATTTTCTAAGGATACAAGAACGGTGGTTATTATTCCAAATCGTGTTGTTCATTCTTGATTTCTTTAGATTTTATCATGGCTTGGCAAAAAACCAGAAAACACAATGATGAGAAGATGAAAGTTTTTATAAAGCAAATTAATCGGCCAACGGCCCGAGTAAAAGCTAGCAACGATTGTGAGATGCTCATTCCCGAAAACCGGCAAGATAGGCGATTTTTTATTCGATTTTCTGGAATTCGGTTTCTATAAAACTGTCTCTACCTCATCATATTACCAGAAACAATATTGTTTCACAAGGTAACAGGTACTTGATTTTGGTTCATAAGGCTGATTTTTGATTCGTTGCATCATTCATGTCTCTTTCCTACTAAAATTCACTATTTTTATCACGTGTTTCCCAAAAAAAAAAAAACTATACAACAATAAGCTATACACCCCATTACATTATCAAATTTCATACCTCACCTTCCTCCGACCAAATGGTCGGGGCCCACGCTAGTTAATCATTATAACGAAAAACAGCTGGTCAGTGGAACTGTGGAAGTGGAGTTGGCTGCGACCATAATGGGAAAAGAAAAAAAAAGATATTGTCACAAGGAAAACGACGGACGGACGGACGTGGTACTGATAGAGTGTTTTGTAAGGCTGCGATAATTTCCAACAAGGACCACAATTATTATTATTGATATCAGTATTCATCTGATTAATTAATAATAATAAGAATCGGGATCGATAATTACGTACACATGGAAAATGACGGGGCTGGCATCTCACGTACGTAACCCGCTTACTACGATTCCAAGTAACGGACCTGCCTGCTTCGTCCTATCGAAAATATGCTCACTTCAAAACCCAGACTCAAACAATTAATTACCTTGTTAATTATGGAAATCGACAGCAAGAACGACAGAGTTCAGTTCTTCTAACAACTCTACATTATTGTTATTGATCCATCTTATACTTCTAACTCTGCATGGCTAATTATCGAGATGAAATCAGTTCGAATGCGAGATTTAAATCCAAATTCAGTTCGCGCGACCAACCATCAAATTAGTTATTAGTTCATTAACATAGCAGTGGATACAATTTCCACAAGCACAAACAAACTAGAAAGTACAATCAGCTCAACATTACTACAGAATCCAAGTGTAATTGTGTATATTATATACATGATACATGAAAACTAATGAAGGAACATGATCAGAAGTCTTATGTCATGAACCTTCCCTAGTTATAAGGCACACGTCTTGCAACTTTTATCTTGCATCAACAGTTAATCGTCGTCCTATTGACCTGATGAAGGGAGCAATGCTATCCACGCAACGGGTTGTATCCCGACTTCTGCAACAGGGAGAGGACAGATTAGCTCGAAGATCTAGACTCATGGAGGAAAGAAGAAGAAGAAGAAGAAGAAGAAGAATCAATTTTGATAACAATAGACATAGCAAATAGTGAAGAACGCAGACTAACACATAGAAGAACATAAATGGTGCAGCAATAGTCTTAGCATATACATGAGGCAATAGGAAAGGTCACTTTTCTGCTGTATTTACCAACTGTACATATACCAATGTGGAAAACCAACATTAGGCATTAGCTGAACTAGAGTAGTGACACAGGAGTTTCTGTTGCTACACATCTTCTTAGTAACTCTCTATTTCTTCATTGCAAAGTTAGATCCCTCTCTAAGTACTTGCACCAAGCAGCATGACTCGACTTCTCTGCAACAGGGTCTTGAAGTAGTTTCAATTTCAAGGAGAGACCCGGGAAGGGGAAGCGACTATAGAGAAAAGAACTGGGAAGAACAAGTATAGCTAAAAGCTCCGAAAACAATATGTCTCAGCCCGCTGTCAGTTCATGAGATTTACAAGTCATGATATCAGATTTCGTACTTCCTTCAGAGCCAAGGGTATCATTGAAATGAACGACCTACAATCTGAACTCGAACTAACTATCATTCATCCAGTTTAATCTGCCATGCCCATCAATCAGAAACCCCATTGAAGTTAACAGCTTGCACGAAATCTAACAGTCTACAGACATCAGGCAAAGGAACATTCAGCTTCCAAATGGAATCGATACCATATCAAGGAACCATTGAGGCACACGAATTCAACTCAGAATCATTTTGGTAAGTATTATCATTTACCAATGGCATCTGCAAAAAGCCAATCTTTCAGCAAGACATACTGAAACCACACCAATAATGAACTAACGAAACGCGACAACCCACAGCAATAATAAAACAATGCAGAGGATAAGGAATTGAATAGTGGAGATGCTCCAATGAACCGTCCAATTCCTCTTTTGGCAAGCAAAAAGCCAAATCATGGAAACTTTTCAAGGCAACTTTCGAGCGCCACTTCAGTTTTGGGATCATAAAGGAAAGAGCAATTCGTTAAAAGGCAAAATGAATCCATTATCAAATTCACCATCCAATCGAACTCCAAAGCCAATACAAAAGAGATCGTATAGAAAAAAAAACCCACAAAAAAAATTCGATGCCCTAACAACTTCTCAATTCATAATTAGGTCAAAATTGGGGACGAAATCGAACCTTTTTTCAAGAAGACGAGCGCTTGCCCTCGCACTCAGGGCTCTCGTCGAAGTTCTTGGCCGGGTACTTAGCCGTCACCATCCCGACCTCGAACACCAATTCGCCGTCGCCGGACCTGATCCCGGTGATCGACCACCACTTGAAGAACGCACGGACGCGGATCCCGTCGAGCTCGGCGATCCGGCCCTGGACGATCTTGCCCCTGACGGTCTTGGAGTAGGTGGCGAGGTAGTTGTCGGGAGGGAGGGTGATCTTGCAGGAGGAGCCGAAGTCGAGGGAGAACTCGCCGGAGGTTTTGTTGAGAGAGAAGGACTGGACGGCGGTGGGGAGGAGGCCGATGGGGAAGCCGTAGGTGGTGAGCTCGGCGTGGGCTTGGGTCGGCGGGACGCGGATCGGGTTCGGGTCGGATTGGGCGGAGAGTGGGAGGATAAGGAAGAAAGAGAAGAGGGCGAGGAGTCCGGCCATGGCGACTGACTGAGATTCGGCACTTTTTCGGTGGACTGGGTTTTTTGGCAGGATGGGGTTTTGACTGGCTTTTTTTGGCGAAGATTAAAAAATGAACAATGAGAGTATGAGACGCCATTTCAAGATATGGACCCCACGTTATCAACTAGCACTAATGACTATTAAACCGCTTCTAGGAATAACAATCAAATCCAAGATCGTCGGTAGTCGGTATCTAACATAACGGGTACTTGGTAGTTGAGTTGGCTCTCTATGCATAATGTTGAGACATCTCGTGAACTCTGAACAAACTAGTTCGTAATTGGGCTCAACAACACATGCCACCTGCATCGAGCTAGCTCTCGAATCTCACGAACTGAATAAAACTCAGTTCAAAATCGTATTATTAGCAAACAAGTTGAGTTACAAACGATTTTTTTTCTAGCGAACGAATTAAGCAAGCTTGTGAATATCTCGGTTCATTTGCAGTACCAACTAGGCAACTACCAAGTATCCTGTCTAACATCCGACAAGGCAATGCATTCAGGCAGGCCAGTTTGGGCCCACAAGCCATACTGGAAATGCGAGCCTGCTGGAATGGGCCCATTCATAAGTAATTGAACAAACTGTTCTGCAAGCCTGGTTGGGCCTATTGACAAACTGAAACGCTTTTGCAGATTGCAGCCTGCATTTCCTGTACCCAACCAGGGATTGGCCTGGTGTTTTTTTCTTCATGAAGTCTATGTTTCAACCGTTGGATCGACTTGAATTTCCATGGACAGTGAGATTTCTTCATGAAGTCATCTCAACGTGGCTCTACCATTGCATCACAGACTCTCGAGCTTCAAAACTCGTAGAACCCTCTGTTCAAAGATTTTTACTCTTTGATCCCTTGTGGTACTGTTTGGATTTGCTGTCTCAAACATCCTTTTTCGATAAGTTAATTAAGTGGCAGATGCCAGACAAACCTAGCAGAAAACTCGAATACTATGTACATGGGGTTTCGTTACAAAACGAGATAAAAAAAAAAACTACTGCTGCATTAGATTAGACGGTTAAGAGTTCATAACAACGATTCTCCAATAAAGTCGTGATTATTAGCATAAAATCCATTCAATCGAGAGAATTGGTGAATTTTACATAATGGGGATTCTGGATACATTTACAACAAAATGGGAATGGTGGGGGAGATTAATTAATGAATGATTAAGAGGAGATTAAATCCAAAGCTGAGCATTCTTGACCTTGGAGACAGTAGCCAAGACTTCAGAAGGAAGTATGTCTCCAATCACCACCACTCTCTTGCTCTCCAGGTCCACTCTGTATGAGCTCACTCCTGCAGCCAACCCATACACACATTATTATTCTTAATCAAACTGTTTTGTTCAATTAATACATTGTTAACTAATTGTTAACCATGTGAGAATATGTGGTTTATGAATATTAATAGGGACTATTTTGCTCTAATGACCCAGAAAAGCACGGTCCAATAATGATAACAAATAATTACGAGTTTTTCACATATCTTGTCCCGCCTTAAATCACGAATTTGTGATTCCTACATTCACCTTATGGGGTCGTTTGGATGCATGATTGTTATGAGAGATTTGTGAGAGATTTTAAAACAATCTCTCATTTTGCAGGATTTTAAAACAATACTGCGTTTGGAAACACGAGAGATTGTGGACGTTAGAGATTTTAAAATCTCTCAGATGTGGGTTTTTGAAATAGCTGATGTCCATCACTCATTTTTTATTACTCTTTTCCAAACTCTACCCTCCCTTCGTTCTTTCCTCCTTTCTTTCTTCTTCTTCCTTCACCGACACTCTCTTCGTCCATCTCCTTCACTCGTTCTTCCTTCCACCCCGAAATCATATCTTCCTTTTCTCAAAGCTCGTTGCCTCCTTCATCGGCGCCTCCCTCTCGATCGATTCTCCTTCTTCTCCTCCTCCGACGAAACCAAAAGAAATCTGCCGGTGAGATCCGCGTCGGGAACCCCATCACCCACAACGTCGCCGCCGTTGCTTGAGAGGGGTCGTCGAATCTGGAGGTTGCGTCGTCGATTCTGCATATTCTTCTTCTCCGTCCAAGTTCGTCAGATGACGCATAGGATTAGATTTTCTGGCGAAGTGACAATTGGGGCGCTGGCGCTGGGGTGAGTTGGTGAAGATTCCGCCGAAAACACTACTCGCACACCCACGAATAAGGGATCTAGTTCCGCCGTTGAAATCGATGGCTTTGCATTTCCCTGCGGCCCGATGACGGGAAACCTCGTCGTCGCTATCTGAACTGGGGAAGGGTAAGAGGGACGCAAGAATAGGGGAACGAAAAAGGGCAAATTAGTATTTTTTGGCTCCTACCTAAAAACTCTCATTTATTTCCAAACGCCTTATTTGCCCAAAATCCCACATGTTAATTCCCAGGTTTTTTAAACGAGAGATTTACATCCAAATCTCTCATTATTAAAATTCCTAATCCAAACGACCCCTAAACATATCCCTATGATTTGATTTAGAAGGAAGGAAGAAAGAAATCATCATTGTTTCTCACCCTCGATCCTGGAAACTTGCTTCTCAACCTTCTTGGCGCAGCCACCACAATGCATAGATACCCTCAGAACCACCATCTGCAAAAAACCCACAACAAACAAACAACTAAGAATCACCAACAGGAAACAGAGGAGGAAGTTCTCTAACTAAGCTGCCGCCATAGCCCGTACACAAAAAGAAAGGCTACCTTGGGCTTGATTTGAAATGCCAGAGTCTGATTCGGGTTAACAGAGACGACATCTTTGAGCCTCACCACTCTGTTGCTCTTCTCAATAGTACTCCCCATCATCATCAATGGCTCCTTCTGCTCAAACACTTCCCCGTAATCATCACCATCGTCATGAGCTTCCAGGGAGTTCGCGCAGAAGCATGAATTCGAATTGGGCGGCGATGGAGACAGGCAGAGTCGGTCGAACACCTTCCCAAATCCCATCAGCTTCCCCATGGATGTATAGTTGTGTACTGCTTCTCTTCCCCTGCTTTCTGTGGGGAAAAAACAGAGCTCGAAGCCTACTCTGTTTCCACAAGACCAACTGTGGGATCAGATCTACTAGTTCTTTAATCCAATTGAGTGAGTATTAAGTCAAACTAAGTGGGAAGTGGGAATAAGAAGAAGAGGAAGGAGAAGAAAGGACAAAAGGACCACTTGTGAATCGCTCACTGGTTAGCAAAATGGTTGAAAAGAAGAACCTTTTGGAGTTGCTAGATGTATAAAAAGGAGAAGCTGTAAGGAATCCAAATGGCAGGAAGTGGATGTAAAAGAGGGAGGGAGGGAGTGAGGGAAGCAGAGGAATGGTGTTTCTCTTCTCTGCCACCTTAAATTCTGGAGGCAGGGTTTGGAGCAGAGGGTTTCATGTGAGAAGAGAAGAAGTGGAGTGAGTGGAAGGATGAAGAGAAGTTTGTTCGAGTCCTTTTAATATGTTGAAAGCATGTGTCATGTGACCCAAGTAGGATGACAATTTGAATTTGATTCGTCGAGTATTACCCGATCTGATTCGTACTGTGACGGGTATTACTCGATTATTTGTAGTAGTATGGTATGGGGCATGTGGCACTTCTTTTGACCGGTCCCGACTCCGTTCCTGGCCCATTCTATTTCAATATTTCTCAATAATAATTTGTATTTCTCCAATTTAAGCATTTCTTCAGTGATATTTCACCCTATGAATTTTTAAATAAGTGCAAGAATTGATCTTTCAACTAGTTAGGCTCAATTGCCCATATTAATTGGAAATGAAAGCCCTGGAGTCGGAAGCGAGAAGGAGAACCTAACTGCAAGCCTTGGAGCCGGAAGCTCTCAATATTTGGAAAAAATTTCACGAATCATCTAAGATGTTGATAGATTGACTGACTGCTCCCACGTTCTTCCTAACGTCGAACATGTTCTTTTGTTTGGTAAAAATCTTACCTACCCAAAATCATTACTGCGGACTTGACTATCATCGTTGTTCGAGATACCCAAACTTATTCTCCCCCCCTCCCCCAACTCACACACCTCACCCCATTGGAGACATTAAAAAAAAAAAGTTAACCACGATGGAAATCGATCCTTGTATTGAGAAGAAAACTTATCAATAATTTGAAGAGAGAAAACAAGGCATGGAACTACAATATTGATGGAAAGTTTACAGTGAAATCTGCGTACCACTCGATTCATAGAGCCACTACCAATACGCAACCAAGCGGAAACATTGAAAAATGGAAGTGGATTTGGAGCCTCCACCTCCCCCCAAAGCTGAAATTCTTTGTGTGGAGGTGCTCCAGGAATGGTTTAGCTACGAAAGAGAGACTGCTCCAGAGGAAATGTGCTCCCAACTCTACGTGTCAGGTATGCCAGAATCCCGTCGAATCCATCAATCACTGCCTGTTCCAGTGCCCACATGCCAGAGCGGCCTGGAATGCTCTGTTTCCGTCTCTCCCTTTACCCCCTCAGGGATCCTTGTTCCTTGACTGGTTCTTCTCCCTCAAAGATGTTATCCAGCATAGCTCCTTGATCCATATTGTGTTCCTGTGTTGGAATATCTGGAAGGCGAGGAACGATTGCTCTTTCAAGAATCGAAGGCCTTGGCCTCCGCAGGTGTGCCAACTTACTTATAAAGAGCTTTCTGAATGGAATTCGTGCCCGAGGTCCCCACCTCCCCTGCCCACTCAGCTCAGGGGAACCCAGTCTCCTACGAATCCACCGCCAAGCAATCATTCTTTGGTGATTCACTGTGATGGGTCGTTCATTAGCGACTCCCAGCCGGCGGCATATGGTGTTGTGGTCGTTAACCACCATGGACAAGTGTGTGATGGGCGAGCTGAGAATCTTCTTTGTTCCACCCCAATTGAAGCTGAAACTAAAGCCCTTCTTGAAGGAGTGAAATTAGCTCAAGAATATGGATCCGAGTGTACGGTCCAATCCGACTGTCAGGTGCTAGTCAAAGCTTTGGAGTACGATCGCTCTCGTTGGCCTTGGAGATGTGCGGCTTGGATCGGTTCGATTAGCGCAATCCTTAGGGCAAACCCTCTCATTAAAATCACAGAAGTGCCCCGAGCACTAAATGTTAGAGCAGATTGGGTAGCACGTTCAAAAGCTAGAGCAACGCTTCCTAATGATTGGATTAATATTCTTGACCTCATTTCTGATCTTCTTTAAGATTTGTAATCAAGTTTCTCGTCTTTCATTTGATTGGTGGAATAAAAGTTGGTAATCTTTGTCAAAAAAAAACTACTTAGGGCCACACTAAGTCCAAAAAAAAAAAGTCCATCTCAGTTTTCTAAATTTTCAATGAGCTATTGAGGCTAAAAGAGTATCTAGTTTACATCAAAAAAAAAAAAAAGTATCTAGAGGCCAACACGTTGCTCTTTTGCCTAGATTTGTAGGTGTTCTCAAAGACCATGCAAAGACGGGAGCATGATAAGATGGGTCGAAGTTATGGAGAAGCCTTTGTTTTTTATGCTTTCATAGAATAGTGGAAATGTGATGATGGCTCTGAATTATTGGTATATCTACGAGCTCTAAGCCTAAGCCTGGTTTTCAATGTTTGAACTGTTGAATTTTCTTTAGGGTAATGGGTCTTTGTACAATTGTACTCGTCTCACCACTCAAACAGCTTTGTTCTATGTGACGATGATCGGCTCCAAGATTAGAATCTAGGGTATGATGGATCAATTTGTATGGTTGGTTGATTTTAACAAATTAGTGACTCTCAAATTGAGTCTACATTGTTAGATGCAAAAGTCCCACGCCTCATTAAGATTATATATGGACACATTTTTTTTACTTTGTTGGCTCTTTGAAACGAACGCGCTCATAAAAATGGTGCTAATTCACAATATACATTCCAGTCTCATTTGGTTTCGAGAAGCTCTCCACCTCCCCCATAAAATTACCAACTTAAAAGTTTAGGCGCATGTTCCAACTGCTTTTATAATGTTAAACACCAATAATTTCACTCAGCGATTTGAATCTCGAATATGCAGTTCATCTGTACTAAACACCGACAAACATCAACATGCCTCAATAACTCGATAGTTTAGTAAAACGATAAAAACAACCAACGCAAATTCAGAGGCCATGTTTATGGGGATCACAATTCACAAGGCTCAGGCGGACTGTCTGGATGCCAATTCACGAATGTTTTTTTTTTTTTTTGCAGTCTTGCTAGTGCATGAATTGTACTCTACTGACAAAACTGACAATGGTAAGTGTCATGTATAATTGTATTATAGAAGACAAAAAAAAAATGGTGACTTTATGTCACAGTCCCACACTGACTGACTAGTGAACTTTCATTTCAGGTAAGGTATGGCACCGCACCAGCCCCAGTTATGGAGCTGTCGTGTCCTCAAATGAGGTTAAGTTCTCACCATTTCTGCGCTCCACGGCTCTTCTCTGTCCATTTCGTGTCTATTTGTGCTTCGTACATTCATCAAATCTTTCTTCAGTTCATGTATCTTAAGTAGGGTGACAATCGAAAAGCCTTTGACGGTTTCGGTTAAAATGATAAGCACTAATGCAATCAAAGGTTCATTTTCGACCGAAATCGAATACGTTAAGGGACTTATTGCTTTTTTTTATTTTATAAAATACAGTGAATTTGATATTTACATTCAGAAATCTCGGACAATACCCTTCGAAAGAAACCGATAAAAGGTAAATTGTTTGTGATGAAATTTTTCACACTCGGACATGAAAAATATGAACATAGTTGGTCAAAATATTGAAGTCGCGGTAAATTTTTGTTCTGAATTATCCGCGAAACGAATAACATTCATCCACATGAGTTCGACTCAAATTAGACAGGACTTATCTCAGACACACCTCCAAAACAAATAGGGAAACGCCACAGACCAAAGAATACTGACAACATGGAATAGGGAGCTTGCCCATCATTTTCCACGGTCAATGACTTGAAAAGTTGCAACTGCCTACTTTGCTAAGCAAAAGCTGCAGGACAGCAGCACAGTTCATTCACTACGTATATGCACTATCCCAGTTCTTAGAATTTGCCGCAAAATTTCAGCACCGCTCCCTAAATAACTAACACAAAAAGTTGTAAGAGCTAGATGATGAAAACTGAAAACGAACACAAGTAATTCACCGACAAGTAAGTGAAGATGAGGATTCAAAATACTAATGACAACTAAACAAAATACAAGAGACGCCAGCTAGATAGCCTTTCAATTTCCACATACATGGTGTCAGGCACATATAATTGATGCCCATCTACTGGCCAACGCATTTGATTATTGGCTTACAGAACATGAAGAGCTCTACAAGCTGACCACGTTATGGATTGGAAGTTTTCGAAGGACAACCATCAAAAGTCGGAGAGAGAGAGAGAGAGAGAGAGACCAAAATTTTAAATGGCAAAGGTTAATCTATTCACTCATTTGAATCATTTGATCAGTGACTGGTAACAGCTAAAAAAACATATGCTGCTTGGCTGCATATGAAAATATATGATGAAAGCGTTGGAGACTGAGAGTTAGGGAGAGGTTGGTGCTTACAAAAAATTCTCTGTGGGAATAGTGGAGCCAGTTTAGCTATACTTTCTTCTCCTCCGAATGTTTCAAGAGTCTGTGGGTATCTGCACGAGCCCGAATCACAAAAATCCCCTCTCTATAGCTACAAAAAAAAAAAAAATGTGAAGTTCCTCTTCTGTATAGTTGTATGAAGAGTCCAGCAATGTCGAACCATTCGAGTTGCGATGATCACCAGCAAGTTTCCTGCCACTACAAACTTCAACAGGATAGTGAAACAAGGGAGAGAGTGGGAAAATGCATGTTCTATGTAAAAATCATGCACGTTCGAGGGACCAGGTTCTGACCTGCTTCTACACTAATGCGACCTTGATCTACTTACGTCGATCATCGAAATTCGTTTTCGTGTACCTGAGGAAGCAGTACAGAGATTTGAGGGGTCTAGATAAATCCGTACTTGAAGCAAACTATAATGGTTGACTTGCCTCTGAAGCTTGTGTCCTCCTTCTCCACGTGTTGTATTTGGCATTTCTGCAATGCAATGCTCCCGTGAAAATGGGGAAAAATAATAATCAAAATTAAAATGTTCTTTGAAAATTCATACACAGAACATGCCCCCAAACTAACCAGATCCATCCACAGGGTTGCTACCCTCATGAAAATTTACAAATTGTGTGGTCACGGACCCAGTAATGGTGAGACAAGACTCCGGTTCTGTTGGCTTGGCACAGCGGTTTGCACTGGTTGTAGGTGTGGGATGGGTAGAAGAAGGATAGGCAGAGCTTACACTTCCAGCATTGGCTGGCCAGACTTGCGGCCTGAATGATCATAGGAAAATGGACATGTCAGCGTCCTGATTTAGAGGCGGGTTTTATTTATCTCTTCACTAGTACCAGTAAAACCAATCAACTGTTTGTGATATATATCTTACCATGCCAAACCAGAAGCAGAGCTCCCGAAATTCGGTTCAGCAGCAAAATATGCAGGTAGGTTAGATATTCCAATTTCCCCAAGCTCACCATGATGCTGGCTCGTAACTTGGTTTACTGCATTTGAAGCAATTAAAAATTTTAAAACTAGATTTCTTATTGTCAATGAGCAGCATATCAAGCACATTTGGACATTAGCATTTGTTCACTTATCATCCATGCATGATACTGGCCCCTAACTTGGTTTACTGCATTTGAAGCATTTAAAATTTTGGAAACCAGAATGATTATTGTCGATGAGCAGCATATCAAGCAGATTTGGACATGAACTTTTGTTTACTAATCATCCAAGCTACACATTTTATCTTCAAAATTCTTCCCACCATTCACCATTATAGCAAGAGTATACTCTTAAGGTCTACAATCCTAACCTGAAGACTTCTCTTAACCCAGAAGATGAGCACATTCCTGCTACTAAATATAGAGTTGACGTGATGTAACAGGTAGAAAGGGTAGAAAGGAACACACCAGGGACGAGATTCTCAGTGTTTGTAAAGTTCTGATTGGTATGAGTATCAAGTCCAGAATAAGTTCTTCCATAGCTTCCATCTGCAGCACTTACTCTCCCAGCCATTGCCATTTCTGAGTTATCGAATACACTAGATGATCCAGAAGGAGAATACAAATGCTGACCATAACCATGGAACTGGGGTTGAAATGAGTTGCCGAAAGGTGTTTGTGGTATAACAAGGTTGTTCATCATCAGAGCACCTACATTTTGGTTAGAACCCGTATACTGATAAACATGCTGTGATGAAGGAGACAAATTCCATTGAAGAGATTGAGGACTATTTGCCCAGGTCATTACTGGCTGCAGAGGCAGAAAAGCTAGTTGACGGTCAGCAGCTGGACGGATCAACTCGGTGTTTAATCCAGCAGATACGAACAATGTCCCAATTTCTGATGCACTCGGTAGAAGAGCTCTAGATGGTGATCCAAAAAGTGTATACTCCGGACTACAACCTCCGAAATATGGTGGAAATGAGTTGTTGAATGATGTTTGTGGCAGAACATGGTTGTTTATCATCAGAGCACCTCCATTTGGGCTAGTTGCAGGATGCTGATAGGTATGCTGCGGTGAAAATGGCAAACCAGTTCCCTGACCCTGCCACTGAACGGATTCAAGATTATTTTCCCTGATCAACTCATTGCTAGGATGCTGGTCCCTCCCAGTAGAATCACTCAAACCCCTCACAAGTCGAGATGCAAAGGCAGTTTTCATGGATGGATCAGTCTTTGACAGGACAGATTTCGGCGAGTCTCCTTCAGTATTTCTTTTCTGCACATCTCTTTTAGTTAATGAGGAGATGGCATGACTGAAAGTAGATATTGTAGGATTATCCATGCGTGCTGCACAATTCACATAAGATGCAGACACTTCCTTCTTCAATGCAGATGAACCAACTTGACTTGAAGCCTCTGCTAACGCCCTCCCTGAATTTGATCTTGTTTCCCGAGACATCCAAGCTCTGATGACAAGTTAAAGCAAACAAGTCAATGAAATTCATCACCAAGAGAGAACATCTCAGACTGAAACCAATAACTTACTTATCATTCTCCTTCGGTGGATATCTGCTGTAGGATCTGGCGAGCGGATACTTTACGGGCCCTCTCCCTCTCACAATTCTTGATGATTTCTGATGTTGCATCAAGGAAATGGTTTGTATCAGAATCGGTCTTGAAGTATTCTCCACAGTAACAACAAATGTAAATTATAAGTAGCACAAATTGCAAAACTAGTCATCCGGAAATGTTCATATCCTGCAACCACACCATAGACATAGTTGCAAGACATAAGAAACGAAGATTCAGCTGGTGCACACGACTCTGACATGGTCCATAACCTTCTTGTCATCACATTCCTGTATTTGTTCGAACTTATCATGCTGCCATTTTCCTTCGTCGTGGAGTTCAATCAATCTTCTGAACCCATAGTTTTGCCTGGACGAATAGGAATCTAGTTAAGTACAAGTTCAACCACAAGAGTTTGAAGAGAGCAAAGCCAAATACATGTCACCTGAACATTCAATTCTGAATGATTCAACAGGTTTCACAGTATAAGAAACGCCACTAGCTGCATTCCAAAGGATGCATTATTGTTGGTTTGACACTTGACGTGAACAGAATATAAACAAGAACACAAACATCCAACAACAATCTCCAAAAGTAGTGGTTAAAATGAGCTGTTAAGCAGCTGAATGACCACATTTTCTGTTTCCATGCCAGCTTCTTTTTACCTTCAGTTACCCTTAAAACTCCATGGGAGCTACGAAACGGAACATCAAAATGTGAAAGACGAAATCTATTGGAACTGCAGCATCCAAGCGCGAGTATCGCACCGTTTTGGAATCCACAAACAACTGTATTCTAACCCTAGCTCGAGGGGCTCTGCTATATTTAAATCGTATAATCAGTTCAAAGACCGGCGCGAAGATTCGAATTCAAGAGTGAAGCGAGAATACAATATTTACCGGCCTCGACCTCGACGACTAGTTCGATCGTCGTGCATAAAGAACGCGCCACTCCTGGGAACTGCAACGGCTTCTCTCTCCTTCTGATCTCTCTCGCTCTGCTCCTTGTCCTCCTCTCCTTCACTGCTCATCTGTCTCTCCGCGGCCATTGCTGCAAACTCTACAGTCCGACTCGCTCCTTCTCCTTCGCCTTCGTCTTCTCCGTCTCCAACGTCAAGCTCGTCGAAGCAGTACGGCGATGCCTCATCCTCCGGCTCCGGCGCTGCTCCCAGACCGTCCGAATCGTCGCCGAACTCAGCACCCGCGGAACTCACGCTCGGATCGTCATTATCTTCGCGGACCTCACCGTCGTCGTCGTCGTCACTCGATTCCGTCCTCCGCCTGACGCGGCGCCACTTCAGATCTTCCTCATCGCTCCCGTCGCCGCCGTCGTCACCACCTCGCTCTTCCGCTCTCCCTCTCCCGCTCGCCATTTCGGAAATCGAACTCTCTAGCAACGAGCTAACCCTAGCTTCTCCGACGAGTGAGCAAAGCGGTTCGAAAATACCATTTCTCTCTCATGAAAACCTCGCTCCGGGCTCTCAGCTCTGAACGGCGATCTTTGGAACGGTTTTCCTTCTTTTTGTCTTTGTCCGAGAGTTTTTATATATTTTCTTCAGTTCGGAAAAATACACGTCTCGAATGAGAGAGAGCTCTTTGCAGTTGCTTGATTTTGTTTTCACGTTTCATTTGTGTTCTGTGGCTCTGCAGAAAATCGTCTGATGAGAGTTTCTGAGCAACGGCAGAGGGGTGGGGGGAAAGCTTGAGCGGGAAGCTGGATTTTCTTTTGTTTTTTTATATTCTTTTGTTTTGTCGTGTTGCTGCTAAACTCCGAGCCGAAAAGGGTGAAGGAGCCAATCGCAATCGCGGGATTTCGCACTGACCTCTTTTTCTAACCTTTTCTCCTGCTTTCTCCATCGTTGATCGTTCGCCACGTTTCAAAGAAACATTCTTTCTTCCACCAAAATATAAATCCACTGTCCACACATTCCCTGCTATACAATCGGTTAGCGGTTAACCGACCGGTTATAACCAAAATCGGCCAGTTATCCACTAACTTATGACCGAGATAATCAAAACTCGATCGGTGTTTGGAGGCTAGGTGATATGGTTTTGGTCTTGGAGGTTGTTCGGTTAACCGGAAACCGAGATAACCGAAGACTTAAGCCCTCTTGCAATCGATGGTCGGTAGGGTTGTGAGGTGGTTCGGTTGACCGATAACCAATCATTCAGTTATCGGTTATATAACCGAACCGACCGGTCCTCCGCCCCTACCTAGAATCCGACCTAGGATAAATTTGAATCCAAACAGTATGAATAATGAGCCATGATTTTTTACTATCCAACTTGAATCTTTTCACTGGTATAATGCTACTCTGCTCGCAAATTTTAACACATTAAAATGAACAAATAAAAAGGAACAATTACCAGGTATATTAACTAATATTCGAAATCATAATGATTGCGCGTACGGTTTGATTTACTATCCAAATCTTGTGGGAGTATACGTAAGGATAAAACTCAAATTGGCTATGATATGACAACATATATACATTATTCGCCCTCGAATGACTCATTGTCATCCCTACAATTACATGTTGTTTCTATGGGATGACTGATTGTTTGAGTAAGAACGATATAATTTTTCTGCGGTGTTTATAATTCATCTTTTCTTTGTATAGCCAATGCACGCTTTTTTTTATTAATGTGAGAAGAATAATCATTCAGTTTTAGATTGTTATAGTTTGGGTTGATATTGTTAAATCTTTTTCCATTCTAGTTATATCTCTACGTATTGGTATTGTCTTCTTCATATAAAAAGGACGGGGTTAAAGTGATATTTTCTCATAACGTAGTTTTTCATACTATAAAAATAATTACATGAATGTAACCTATAATACACGATTTTATAATTATTACATTATAGTACATATATTTATCACGATGCATCAATTTAACGAATACACAAATCAAACCAATCTACACACTTGTGCCAATTTTGCCTATTAGGCCAATAAAGGTTTTAAATTGTTGAAATATATTGTCAGTAGATAATTTGATGAAGCAGCTTTTAACGTTTTTCCATTACACACTTGTGTCATCAAAAACGTTAAAAGCAGGCCTTATGTCACTCAAATTCCCACAATCTCAATATAAAATCAAGACCGAATTGGGACCGGACCGGGTCAAGACCGGACCGGATCAAGACCGGACTGTATCCAATCCAATCTTTGGTCCTTATATTTTCAAAAAAACCGGACTGGACCGGATCAATTTGGGCCAATTTAACCGGACCGGACCGTATAGCCACCCCTAGTTAAAAGCTAAGGCTGAAAGGACTGGAATGTAAAAGATAGTAAAATGAAGACTGATTTGTAGTTTTGTACTAACGATTATAAATATTCCCCATTTTCTCCTTTCTTTTCCACTCGCTTCTTTCTTTTCGTTCCTCCTTTTTCGTTGAAGAGAAAGCTGACTTTGGTTATTAGCTCTTGGCTGTACAAAGCCCTTCTCTCTTTTCTTCATCTGTAGTTACAGCAGATTCTTAAAAGGATCTGCGAACAAATCTCTCTCTCTCTCTCTCTCTCTTCCCTTTTCCCTTTTTCCTTCCTCGGCTTCTGCTATTGATGATTGAATTGCAGAGCGCCTGAAGGGTTCCAAGGGGGAGAAGAAGCAGTCGTGGAGTCGCCGGATCTTTGAGTTGAAGTCAGCCAGCCGCACAAGTGTAAACCGGAGAAGCAGCTCCCCTTGTCGGCGTTAGTCAATCCAGGTAAGCGTCGGTTTCCGGTAGTTTCAAGTTCAATTGCTTCGTCGGTTAGTAGAACTGTCGAGAGAGAGAGAGAGAGAGAGAGAGAGAGAGCTGTTTTTACTTTGCATTGGTTCCGTTTGTTGCTGGATGTGATCCTTCAGATCCGTCCCTTTAGACGGTTGAATTTCTGTCTCCTGGTAATTTCCTTTGGGTGGCTGGGGAGTTACGGCCGAAGAAGCAGAAGAGATAATTGAGTTCCCTGTGGAATTTAGATTTCATTGCTAAGCAACAACTGTGGTATTCATGGCTGCCTTTTGCTTTCTGCGAGTGCTGACTCTGGTTTGAATGTTATAATAGGCGGTGGAGAAAATGGCGAGTCGGGTTAAGGAGGACGAGAAAAATGAGAGATTAATCAGGGGGCTTCTCAAGCTTCCGGACAATCGGAGATGCATCAACTGTAACAGTCTGGTAATGTTTGCTTCCAATGCTTTCTGCCCAGAAATTCTGGCACTGCTAAGATGATGGTTTGGTTCTACTCCCATGGAATTGAGCGGTTGCAGGAGTCAGTTGATTGATTTTGTATTTCAAGTGTTAGTTGCAATTAGGGTGGAAATTTGCTAGGCAGGAAAGGAAATGAAGTTAGGAGAAGTGAAGCGAAGCTTTAATTATACATTTGATGTGATGATAATGCTGTTAACTTACTTAGAGGGTACATTGATTCCAGGAGTGCATTAGTTGGTCCATCAGGGAGTTCCTTAGATACGTTGAAAGGGATACGATCTTTTTCTTGCAAAGGTTCTTATGTTTATTGCTTCGCAAGAATTATTCAACTTCCGATGTTTGTCTGCAAATTTGTGAGCAAAACATGAAAGTAAAAAGGACCTTGGAGTATACGTCTTGTTTACTCATAACTTTCTGTGTACCCTCAGGGGCATGCCTGTAGGTGAGGAAAGATTTCCCATGTAGTTCATATCAAACTGCCTAGGTCAAAAGAGATGATGGAGACTGTAGAAACTGTGATAACTAGGGGTTTTGACCATTACATTAGTTGAAAATGATCATGTGCTTGGAGTATTGCAGTACCATGTTATTGGGGGGAAATGCACATGTTTCAGTTCTAAGACTTTTTTCTTTGTTTGATCAGGGACCGCAATATGTTTGCACGAATTTCTGGACATTTGTCTGCACAACCTGTAGTGGAATTCAGTAAGTATCTCCAGATAAACATTTAGGGGTGCACAACCTTGTTCAATTCGTGCCAACTTTGCTTTGAATGTGTTTCTATGGAAGTCGGTGTATTAAACGCATTCCTGTTTGGGTAGGTTTTATTCTCTTGTATACTTACGCTGTTGGATTTGCTACCCTCCTCAGCCGGGAGTTTACTCACAGAGTAAAATCAATATCGATGGCTAAATTCACCTCCCAAGAAGTTGCTGCGCTTCAGGAAGGTGGAAACAAGGTACGACAGTCTTGTATTTCATTGATGTTAAATTTAATCGTATTTGATGGAAGCATATTCCTGAACTTTCATCCTTGACCACCCTTATTCTGGATACATGACAGCACGCAAGAGAAGTTCTTCTGAAAGACTGGGATGCTCAGCGTAACTCTTCACCTGACAGCAGGTTGGCACAGACTTACATAAAGCTATCTTACATTTTAATAATGATTTTTGTTCTGGTGTCCTTCCCTAATTTTCTTGTGTGACAGTAATGTGGATAGACTTCGGGACTTCATTAAGCACGTGTATGTTGATAAAAGGTATACGGGTGATAAGAACTATGGCAAACCTCCAATAATGAAGACGGTGAGATGACATCATTCTTTTTTCTCTTGAAACTATATGTCAATATAGCTGTCTCTTAACTGCTTTGATTTCTTCGGTATGTTTTGGCAGCACAGAAATGCTAATCATCATAGTTAAATCTGTACAGGGTGACAGAGAAGATGTGGGCTCCCGGAGTCCACCATACGAGGATGTCTATGACCGTCGCTCCAATGAAAGGTCTAGTCCGGGTGGAAGAAGTGATGACAAAAACTACAGATATGGTTATGATGAGAGGAGAAGCCCTGGATATGATCAAGAAGGTAGACAGTACAATGATTACAGGAAAAGTCCCGCTCGACCAGAGGTTATCAACGATTGGCGTCGGGAGGATAGATTTGGAAGTGGAAGGAAAGGTGAGGATCGTAGAATATCTGATGGAGATTCGAAATTGGGAGGCCGGTCACCTGAGCGGCCAAATGATGTTTGGGGATCTAGCCCCCCTGTGGTACGGCCCGTTCGAGAAATTTTGGGTGATAGTGTAGTGCCTCTTCGTATAAGTGAACCACCTAAAGCTAATGCAGCAAGGGCTGCTGATGGGTTTGTGGCGACGCAGGTACGCCTCTTCCCGTTAACCTCTACATGTCTTTTAAAACTCATATTTTGTGTTTAATTGCATTTAAACTTCCTCATTTTCAACTTTGGTTTCCAAATAATGGTGGTGTCATCTATCATTCCGTGGATATCTTGTCATATTCCTGTCGTTAAAATTGGATATCTTGTCATATTCATGTATTTTCTTCGTTAAAAGTTATATTCACTTTCCTGATCATATTATTGACACCTGCTCAAGTATAAACACGAAATCATTCATTGGTTTCATCCAGTAAGATGTCTTATAGTAGGAGGATGTGGACCTAATGCCACAGTTTGCTGTAACAATTACAGAGAACTGCCTCTTCAAGCAGCCTTGGGTCTATGCCTGAGACCCCTGCAGAAGTAAAAGTTGAACCTGCACCAAGCTTAATCGATTTTGACTCTGATCCTGCTCCTGTTGCTGTCGCGGCTGCTCCCCAAGCACAACCGCCAACTTCAACTCTACCTGCTCCACCAACTTCAGCTGCGAGCAATGACAATAACTGGGCGTCTTTTGATTTTGCCCCTGCTCCTAAAGCTTCTGAGGCTCCTGTAAACGCCAGTCCGCTGGATTCTGTTTTATCTCAGTTGTCAGCTACACCATCTGTACCCGGTCCCGCACAAATTATTCCTAATGGTACTGGTACAATGCCTGTGACTGGCAATGGTGGTAATGCCCCTGTTCCGGAGGCTGGGCAATGGGCCACCGCACAGCATCAACAACCTTCTTTGACCCCTGCTCAATCTCCCACTCAACAATTTCCAGCCGTTGGCAATCATGTAAGCCCTTATAACAGCCTTTTTAGCTTTCATTGTGTTATACATATTTGTTAGCATTTGGACCTTATTGTTTGCTGGTCCATTTTGCAAGCCTTGGAATTCGTCACTACCCCCTAATGTACAAGCAACTCTGAATACAACTCCTGGAGGAGGAACAGTTCCGGGTCCTACATCTGCACAGCCTTCAACAGCTACTGGAAGGAAAGAATTACCTTCGGTAACTATCTTTTCATATTAGCTCCTTCTACTGTACATTGGTTGCAAATACATGTGTGCCTTACATTGTCCCTTAAATATCTGCAGGATCTTTTCACTGCAACATATCCTTATTTCCCTGCAATGGCTCCAGGGTGGCAAACAGGTCCACCTGGTGGTATGATGTACCCTATGCAGTATGCTAATGTGCCAGCCCCTATGCAATATGCTAATGTTCCAGCTCCTATGCAATATAATAGTGCTGCTGCGGTAGGTTTGTCAGTAATAAAAAAAAAATCGCCGATTATTATGATTTTCTATGGGTGTTCATTTGTTTCTCTCTTGTATCTGCATTTTTCCACAGCCTATGCCCACTTTCGTCCAGCAACCCTCGAAATCGTCAAATCCATTTGATGTGAATGAGCCAACACCAGCTCAGGCCCAACTTGTATGTGTTGTGCTCTCTCTTCGTTTGCCTTACACTCTGTCTGTCTTTCATTTCACAATATGTCTATGCTGAAATTGTTATTCAAAAGGAAAATATAATAAGATTGGAAAGCAAAGGAACGTTTCCATGTTTTAGGCACAGCTTGCAGTGTTCATTGTGGTTTTAGATAAGACACTTATAGCATTTTATACTTTCATGTTCAAAGATCTCAGTATAACAATGCTAAAGCAGCTCACTCTGGAGATTCTACCAGTGTTTGAGTCCTTTCTGGCTTACATTGGAAAAGAGATTGTTCTTCCTTGAATCTTAGAATAGTAGAATTATTAGTTCGAGAAATCAGACTTTAGATAGTTAGAAGATTTGAATAAATTTATCCATTCAGGGGGGATTCGGTTTCTAGGAGTTCTGTGAGCAGGCAAGACTAGTGTGGTCGTTCTTGTCTGCTTGATCGGGAATGTTGAGAATATGTTACTTCTGCATTCAGAAAGATACCTAAGGCTGCTGTTTATCTGTTTACTCTTATTTTATTGGTTTCATGTCTGCAGTTTCCTAATATGTCATCCTTGCAAAGTGCTATACCAAATGTGGCGCTGCAATCAGGACTACAACGCACTTCAAGTCTTGATAACTCTTCACCAGCAACCTGGATGCCAAACCAGCCATCACCTTATCAATCAGGATTGCATACCCAGTTACAATCTTACGCAACTACAGCGCCCCCAAGTAAATTTCTGTCTCATTCAGTCTTTTCAACACCCTTGTGCATTATTGTATTTACATTCTTATCCTGCTTCATGAAACAACTCAGGGCCAACTACATCTCAAGTACCGAGTCACATGCCATTGCCTGGGTATGTATTCACGAACCATACCTACTGTACCAGTAATACTAGTGATTAGCTAAAGTGCAAGCTCATGGGGTTCGCCTAGTAATTAATGGAGATGAAAAAACTACCCACCTACAGGACTCTTAATGATCACACATAAGTTGAACTTTCCAGAATCGTACGTGTTGTTTGGCTGGTCGATTGTTGAGATTAGATAGCTTTCTGGATTTTATACCAAATGGTGTGCAGGAATATTAAGAGACCAAGTTACCGGTTTTACTATGTACTTGTTGCTTATTGATTCATTAGTTGGCTTGGGTCCTTTGACTAATTAGAAGGGGAATGATTCTATTTTTCAAATTTGCAGGGAAAGAAACTTGTCTCTAACAAAGAGATTTAGAGATGTGTCACCTAAAGTGTCATTCGAAAAAACTCACTCCTATATTCAGATCACTATACTATATCCCACAGTCCACCACCACTATAGCCTATCCAAACATGAAATTTCTGCCAAATCCATTAGCTGAGAGATCTTTCAAATCTACCAGCCAAACAACCTCTTGGGAACGTGCTTCTAAACTGACTTTTGCAGTTGGGATTTGAAACGATTCCTAGGGCAAATCCACCAACCGAACCACACCTAGGTTTCTATGTTGTAGTGGGTATGTAGTAAACTTCATAGCTGCTAAATGCTTCTGAAATTTACTTTCTACAGACATCAAGGAATAGCAGGTTTCGGCGGCGGTGGTGCTGGTGCTGCCTTTGGTGGCTTAAATTTGGACCAACATCTGGGTGGCGGATTCTCGGCTCCAGCTACTACATTGCAGCCGTTCCCCTCTGCAGGAGGAAACCCTTTCGGATGAAGAGTGATAAATACAAAACATGGGAGGAATATTTCTTTCACCCTAAGTTCAGCAATTGCATCATCTTGTTGCCTATTGCCAAACGGCTGCTGGGTAAGAAAGTTCCGCCCTTTAACCTCGTCGTGATCCAGGCAAATTGTGAACTGCTGGTCTTTTCCTGGGCAACAGGGCAACTGTTCATATATTAGGCAACGGGGAAATTTTATAGATTATTTGTAACGAGAGGTCTAGGGTTTTCTCTTTTCTTCTTTCGATTGCGATTTTCCATTGTTGTATTATTTTTCATCAGGGGGTAAAATGTGTGTGCTGTCTTCTACCGTGGAAACTGTACCATTTAGCTTGTTCTATTTTAAGTTAAAATTCTTTGTAGGGGATAGGTGTTTTTTTCACTTTCATTTATCATCCGAGATGTGTATTATTTCGTAGTCTCTTCGTTCTCGTGGCGAGCTGTTTCGAGTCTGGAATATATTGTATGAAATGGACCAGCTGGTCTCCTGCGTAAAGCTTGTGCAATTGCATATATGTGACATTTTGAGATTGATATTCTTCTCTTTATCTTCTGCAAGTGGAAACTCACCTTGGATTTCTCATTTCGCTGGTTGTAGTAGGCGATTGCAGTTACTTACATGTATAATGTATTCCACTCGCCACTGGTATGCATTCTCGAAACCGTTTCATGCAATTCATTCCTTGGCAATTGGATATGAAAGACTACGAAGGAAGAGAGCTACAAATGACACCGAAATTCACAAACGAGAATGCTTAAGAAACATCGCAACGAAAGAGATGCACAAACGAAGTTTTGAACAAAGAAGATTCCATATGGGCAGGAGAGAAAGGTGGGTGGAAATGCTAATCTTCATAGTTAAATCTTTAAGCAATTTAATAAATTTGGATGATTAAGATAATGTAGGTTCTTAGTTAGCAAAATATTGGGTTTGCAAAAAATAATACTATGCCGAACTAAAATGGTAGATAATATGATATTTGATATGATCAGCAAGTTAGATTAATCTATGTTAGTTAATGGGTAAATTTAGTAGTTTGTTTAGCAGAGTAATATATTTTATAATATGTTTCTCGAATTCAACAATGTAAGTGATTTAAAAAAAAAAAAAGAATTAGTGTTCTTCTCTTGACCTAGCAAACAGAGGACCATATAGGGAATCCACATTCCTTTTCTTCCAAGGATTTTCAACCATGGAAAATGCTTCCAAATGCCCCAAATGACATCGACTGAGACTTTGAGACATGCCTTCAATTGTTGACCATGGACCAACAACTCAACTGAGAAAAAAAAGAAGCTAACTTTGTTGTATTCCAAACCAATGATTTCAGAATCCATCTCCATCCACGAATACACACTTCTCCAAAATGAGACGACTCTATTCATTTGCTTATTATTTACAGGAATCCAATTCCCCCCACCACCACATTTTCCATCCCGCAACAAATGAATGTCAAATCTCATTTTCGCCCCCTTTTGTCCAACTTGTTGAACATCCATCGTATAAACCTAAACATTATAGTGATGTCACTTCTCTGTTTGGCCCATTATGCTCCTTGGCCCAATAGCACCACCACCGGGGGAAGAAGGATGAAAGCCCAAGCCATACTAAAACGAACAAAAAGCCCATTCTTTCCTCTATCTTTGTCCCTTTCCTAAACCGGCGGTGATCCCCCTGCTGCCCTTCTGCTCTTCAGTATTATCGGTGCCACCATCATCCATACGGCCAAAACCACAAAAACCAAAACCGTTAAGGTCTTATCGATTTTGAGCAGCTAGTTAATTCGAGTTTAAATTTGGTTAACCAAATCCGAACACGAATCGCCGCCGCTAACGACGAATAGAGAGTTTTTTACTTACTGTATACACAAACGGCCAGCCACTCATTCACTATTCTCACCCATGCGCTAGTCCACCCCACATCAATCGTCCACCTGCGCAACAGACAGTGCAAAACAAACTCATTGGTCACTATATCTTCATCCCAATGTTAAAAAAACAGGAAAAGAGCACAACTTTCCCTAATCTAATTAATGGCTTTAACTTTAGGAAAAGTGTTCTCGATGATAAATTAAAGGGGGAAAAAAACCCACCAAAGTCCGCTACCACGACAAAACAAAACATGATATCACGATTAGATCAAGGACCACAGTGAAAAGAAGAGAAAATTTGGAGGGCGGAAAAGTGAGATAGGAAAAGAATAGGGATGATGAGCGGGAGAGCGTACTTCTTAATGGCGTGGTGGGTGTTCCAGCCGATCAACAACATGGCGAAGTACATTGCTCCCGTCGCGAACACAAAGTGGAAGAATCCATACCCGTATGGCACTTCATCTTCTTCCTTTTCCCCACCGCCACCTTGCGTCTCGCTCTTCTGGAAGCACTGTGAGTCGATTCCAGTGGAAAATGTCGCTATGACGATCGCCAGCAGCCCTATGACAAAGCTCTGCAGAAATTGGAAGTAGTTCACCATTAAAGCCATGAACTTTTTCTGATGTTTCAGGATTCGGTTAACGATGGTTTTACTTACTATGATGGTGAGCCAATCTGTTCTCTGGGAAGCCTCTGCCTTCCTGTTGCAACTCTCCCCTGCTGGTTCACTGTTGTCATATTACCATAGAAAGAAAGAGGTCAAATTTGGACCAAATTGAGCAAGAACCATGAAAATTTGAAGAGCAATGGTGTGTGGTAGGCTTGCCTTCTGATGGCACACCAGCAGAGGAACACAACATACAGCCCCATCAGTCCAGGTGCCAGGAACCCGGCATTGATCTGCGCGAAAAACGAGCACGTTTCAGCATCTTCCTTTCTTCTAGCATTACCATGAACAACATTGCAATGAATGAACATAAAAAGGAAAGGAAGGAAGAAGGGTTTTAGTTATTACTTTAGGGTGAAGAGAGACACTGGTCATGAGTTGCAGGAGCACTAGGGACCAGGTGATGAAGAATATGTTGAGCAGGCAAGATGGGTCTGGTGTGTACCAAATGAACATCATGATTATCCCCACCAGGCTGATCACATATGAACCTGTCGCCACCACCATCACATGGATATGGCTGCCACCAATTTGGAATCAAAAGGGTTCAAGAAACAGTACAGCATTTTTTGTTACTACTAAGGAGAATCAAAGGGTAGTCGAAGATGAAAAACCTCACCATCTTTCTGCGTTTTTCTCAGACAGGCAGCGATCGTTGATCCATGTAATGAAGCTGATCACACTCACCAGCTGAATCAGTAGAAACACCCTGCAGAAACAAAGATTGAACACTGAATCATTCATTCAGCTGGATGAAGAAAGAAAGGCACATTCAGAAACCAATTGGTACATTACCCTGCACCAAAATGTGCAATCTCGCCTGCACAAACAGAAAGGAAGAAGGAAAGCAGAATCAGCACAGCAAAATCCAATTACCGCAAGAAGCTTGAAACTCCATTGTTGGTTTGAAAGAAACTAACCGTAGATCCTGACAATGGTGGAAGGAAGAAGGAAAGCTAGCAGAGTGACTCCAACCCAGATAGCGATCTTCGCCGACCACCACCCAGAATGCCACGCGTCCCTCGGATCTTGGAGCTTGGAAGTCCCCACGGTCAAAAGGAACATGAGAATGAAGAAGACGAAACAACCCAAGCTCACCCTCAAAACCCCCTCAGCTCCCAAACAATCCGATTTCCCATCACAAACTTTCAGCCCTGCAAAACGCAAGATCCCCAAAAATTGAAATCAAAATCCGAAGCCAACCAACCCAAACCAAGAAAAAGGAAAGAATTGCTGAGGGAGGAATGGGAATTTCTTCTTACTTTCCATCTCAGTCAAAGCGGAACCGCCATAGTCGCGAGCAGCCCAGGCGAGGAGATTGGCGGAGAGGAAAATGAGGGCGTAAACGTATCTCGCCATCCATGGGTTCGACCCGTTTCTGAACTGACCGAACCACGACGGGTCCTTCAACACCGCATTGTTCCTCTCGATTCTGCTGCTCGCGCTTCCACTTCCGCCGCCGGGGAGAACGACGCCGGCGGCGTCCATTTTAATCCGGCAAGAGTTTTCAGACCAGACCCACTACCGCAACGGTACGGAGAAACAAAACCCTCATTTCAATTTCAAATCTTTCTCAGCCGCCATTGTTTTAAGTTCCTCCTGTTTACTCTGAACCTTGAATTTGGCAATGGCGTTTGAATCTGAACAATGGAAGAAGAAGTAGAAGAAGGAGATTCGTTGTGAGAGAGCGACGTTATTCTACAGTACACCAAACATAAACCTGAATGCAACCCAACTCCATTGCATCTTTCTCTATCGTGCTTCAATTGAAAGCTAAGCCCAACCCACCTAAAATACAAACGTCGTCTGTGAAAAAGGAGTGGCGAAGGAAGGAAGAATTTCCTGAACGGCGCTCAGAGAAACCGATCCAACTTGTAGTTGAATTTTGGAACAGAATTCGGATTTTTATATCCCGGAATATATAAAAGAGGGAGGAGATAAGTACAGAAAAAATAATATAATATATAATGAATTTAGAACGAAGGAAGGAAGACCTTCATTCATGGGATTCTGGAGTTGGGAGCCATGATTGCTCAGAGAGGATGGTGTGCCTGTCACTACTCGCCACCACTACTACTGTTGCAGTTTGCACTATAATCAGTCAATTCAGCGTGACTGCGAGATGAGGTAAAGCTGATGGAGTGGGCTTTTTCGGTACGAGTGGACGTTGTTGGATTGTACAAACTAGATTTTCGAATTCGATTTATGCATATATATATATAGTAGCATTTATTAAAATAGCGTTAATTCATGTTTTCAATGGACTAAATGATTGATCCAAACTGTCCAATGGATTTAGAGTTAGTGCTCCAATCCTACTTTCTCATATAGTAAAAATATGAAAAGGCAAGTGCTTACACTTCCTCGAGTTACTTTTTAACCTGTCCAACACAACTCGAATTATTGTGACATTGACACAAACACACACCCATTTTCCTCGTGTGTATTATGAACTCCAATTCGTAAATCAAACGATTCGAGAAAGTATAAGTGTGATACTGGCGGCGCGATACGCCTACTCCATCTGAGATGATAATCAAACTCATTGTGAGATGTGCTAATTGCCTAATGGGTTAGTGAACAAATATATAGGGAAATTATTTCATTTTCTTTGCCTATTTTTATTTCTTTGATCATATCTTTATTCTTTTCTGAAGTATGAATAGAATTTAGGGTTAATACCTTATTTTGGCCTGAACTATACTCATATAATCAACTTTGGCCAGTGGTTTCAGAAATTCCCACTCTGGCCTCAACTATACACCATGTAGACTCAATTGGCCCGACTCGTGAATTTCTGTCAAATTAGACGGTCAACATCATTGACCGTTAGTGAATAAGCATACTATGCTGACCTGGATGCCACGTGAAAATAAAAATTAATAAAAATTTAATAGTGTAATAAAAGAAAATAAAAAAGATAAACTAAAAAAATACCCCTTATCCTTCTCACTCGAGATCCACACAACCACCACTCCACACTTTTCGTCTCCCAACATCCTCAATTTCTCCCTAACCTCTTCCCCTCTTTTCAGCCATGGCCATTACTTGCGCTCCATTCATCACCTCCGAGAAGCTATCCACAGCTTCCGGCATGGTCGTCGGCCTCAGAACCGGGTCCACGGCCAAGCACGCCGTCGACCGAATCGTTGATTTGCACCAGCAAGGTAAGTTGAAGGACATGATAGGCATCCCATCGTCCAAACAAACACATCAGCAAGCGTCATCTCTCGGATTCCCTCTTTTCGGATCTCGACTCTCATCCCACCCTCGACCTCGCAATCGACGGCGACGACGAGATTGACCAGATCTCAATCTGGTGAAAGGCCAAGGGCGTACGATTAGCGGAAGTGATTGGCTTGCCGCCCTTCAAATCGATGCCCTAGGAGAGGGTATTCGTCATCTTCTTCTTGGTGAACTAGGAGGCAAGACCTGGAGCAGTGGTTCGTCGGGACAAGAGGGGTTGAAGGAAACCCCGACCCGATGACGCGCTTCTGTTTCAAGATCTGGAAATCCGGCTTGAACTACTAGCTCGTGTACTGCCTGCGATGTGCAAGTTGCGCAAGATGATTGCAAGGATGTCGGGATCTATGTCGATGATAGTGGTGGGAGGACGTTGGGTCTGGTTGAGATTTGTGAAAGATGAGAATGCCGAGATCAAACCATTTTCCAACTCTTCTGCAATTAGAAACTGCCGAGAAGAACTTATTTTCTCTCTCTTTCTTTTTGGTTAATTTGAAATTTTAGTGAAAGAAAAATTTAGAAGTTTACTTTTTACTTTTTAATTTTTTATGAATTTTTGTTTTATTTCATTTTTTATTTTATTAAGTTTTTGAATTTTTTATTAATTCAACGCTGACATGGCAGTAAGTTGGACCCGTTGACCGTTAGTCAACAGTGTTGACTGTTCAAATTAACGGTCAAAATACGCTTCAGGTCAAATTAGTATATATAGTGTATAGTTCAGGCCAGAGTGGGAATTTCTGAAACCATTGGCCAAAGTTGATTATATGCTTATAATTCGGGCCAATTTAAGGTATTAACCCTAGAATTTAAATGAAAGGGATCTCTATATATATGTTTAACCGCCAATAGTGGCGACGCCGAAAGTCGCTCAAAGAGAGCGGCCATGATGAGGACGAGACGATTCCTTCCTACCCTAAAACCTGTTAGAAATTAATTTTATTTTGGTAATAATTAGAAATTCAATCTTAATCCTAGGAGTTCTCTATTGAGCCAAATATATAATAATTATTAATTAGCAAAAGCCTAATCCAACGAAGGAAAAGTTAGATATCCCAGAATGGGGCACTGTTCACATTTTCGTGCAACTTATTTAAGTAGTTCATGTGCATGAATAGAGGTGAATCTATGAATAATTGGTAGCATTGCTTGAAAATTTAGTTTTTGTATGTAAATAAATGGTGGGATGCTCCACTCAAGAACAAGAGATTTTTGCTTTCATACCCTCAAATAAAAACCTATTTATGATTTTGAAGTTTGGACATGTCTGAATATCATGTATTTAACAAATGAGATCACCGAAATTCAAACACAAGACCTCTCGATAACTGAGAACTTTTATACCATGTCAAAAATAGTTTAGTCCCAATAACTCAACTTGTTAGGAGAGATTCAATTACGAAACGATCGTTACTGATATTATAAAATGAAGCAACTCGGAGGTGTCATGTCAAATCAGTATTACAAAGCGTTAGAGTGTAACCTAAGTACCATTTAGCTTGGCATGAACCGGTGTAAATACAAAATTAATATTATGCTTACCTGTGTTAAACACATTATCAAATTGATAATGCTATTCTAACTAAAATACCTCTCCTTCATCCATGTTCTTATTATACGGCACAATAGTCAGCTGTCTCAAACAACTTAGACCAGGCAGCTGCCTCCTTACTGTACGGATTAATCTAATACCAACGTGGGAACTATAACAAAAAAACTACACCACAACAACCTTTGGTATTTTATGCCGAAATATGCGAGGATCGAGAAAACGCGGAATGTGTATGCAAACTAAGCATACACATTACTTAGTAAGCATAAACATTGCGCTTACTTTCTTTAAAGGGTTATAGGTATAATATGCTCTTCTACTATGACGTTTTATCAAACATGCCCCTCTACTATTTTTTACATCAAACATGCCCCTGTACTTTGTAAAAATTATCAAACATGCCCTTGTGTTAAAATTTTCATCGAAAAACCGTTAACCAAGGCCGAACTTTAGTTTGAGTGACACAAATTACTAAAATATCCCTAATAAATTCACTTTAGAATTTTTTTGGTTCTTTTGTATATTCAAATCATTCAAATAATTTCACTTTGAAAAGACCCAGGGAAATAAAACAGGGGACAAAACTGACATTTTTCCTCCCATTTGCCGATGTCGGGTCGTCTAAATCTCAATTCAACCATGATTGACGATTTTTTCAATGGAAATTTTAACAAAAGGGCATGTTTGATAATTTTTTCAAAGTACAGGGACATATTTGATGTAAAAAATAGTAGAGGGGCATGTTTGATAAAACATCATAGTTGAGGGGCGTATTATACCTATAACCCTTCTTTAAATGCATAGTCAAGAATCAAATGACGTCAGACGTCAGTGTATGTGAGACATGATTCACATTTCGTGCGAATCACAACCATCTGATTCTCGAACAGACAACTAAGAACGTTATAAACACGCTTTCACGTTTATCCTTTTCGACATTCGGATTGGAACAGTCTTGACTGTCCCTCCACACTAGTGTGTAAGCAACAAAATATTAACATCTTGCTTACTTTCTTTAACCGTCTAATCAAGAATCACACGACAACAATGAATACAAGACGTGATTCACAATCGTTTGATTATCGAACGAGAACGGCATAACTCATAAACACGCTTTCACGCTCAGCCGGATTGGAACAGTATTGAAACTGTCCCACCAGTGTGAAAAAAACAAGTCATCAGGACTGGAAATTCTTTTGTCACCTGACAAAGAGAGAAAACCTGCCTGCTGCTTCCCTTTATGATTGGACCTTCTGCACCTCCTCACATGAAGCAGCAGGTTAGCAAGAAGAGCAGAGCAGACAGATCTTGCTTCTGAACAGTGTACAAGAATCTCTGCCTGCCATAGTCATACTCTTTTGCTTTTTGTCTTCTCTGTTTGACAATTATGGACCTAAATACTGTTCATAAATAAATAAACAAAAAGAGAGATCTGATTTCGTGGGAATGCGTGGAAGCATTGCAGGAGGAGTGAATGAAAAGGAATTTCAAGGCTTGATATCTGCTACCATGTTTGATTGAAAATGTGTTGATTCTGAGATTAAGAAAACCATCTAATTATTTAATAGGGGTATGTAATGGTACTTAACTATTTTTGGGTGAATTGCAATTTTGAGGTAAAAGGAGAGGCTGATTAAGCTTATGTGATTAGTGTTGATGTTTGTGTGGTGGGGGCAAAATTTGGATCATGTTTTGGCTCATTTTAATGAGATCACATCTCTCTCGCTTTATTCTTTTGACTTTATTTTTATGGATTGCTTTACCTTTTTCTTTTAGATAACAAATATAAAGTATCGATAAAATGTTTGTTTGTGACAACTAATTTGATCTTTATGAAAATATCTCTAGGTCCTAGCCTAACTAATACAAGTTTCGAAATTGTATCTTCAGTGAAGTTAATAAGTATGATAGTCTAAAGTATAACTACAAATCCATAAAAAAACTACTTATGACAATTTATAAGTCGATTCCATCGATTGATACGGTACTAAAGAAAGATTTTACAAATTACAATACTTTATACCATCAGTATTCTGATTAAAAAAAAACTTTTATAGTACAGACTGAATTTGTACTTATACCTATATTTTTTTTATACAAATTCATTTATGATATAAACTGAATTTATACTTTATATATGTTAGAAACTGAACTTGTGTCATCACATAATAGTAAGATTTTTTTTTATGTTATAAACTGAACTTGCATATCTAACACGTTACGATAGACATTCAATTTGTATTTCGAAACACAATTATTTCGTTGCAGATTAGAAGAGCTCATGGTGCAATAATGATTGCTGCCAACACAAGCAACATAAATGATTCTTTCTCCCGTGTCAATCAAAACCCACATACAATTGGTAAAACAGAAGGGTGAAAATTCACGAACCGCTCGCCCCTCTGTTTAGTTCCTGAGAAACCGATAAACAGAGGGGAGAGAGCTCGAAGCACGAAAGACAAAACCATGCATTTCATTTTTCACTTCAGCATAAGAAAAGCATGACCATACTTAAACTTAGATATATTCAATCAATGTACTCGGAGCCATATTATAAAACCACAGTAGCAAGAAATCAAAAAACAGGGGAGGAAAAAAAAAACAGAGCATGATTTCCATATGTGAATCGGATTTGCAGAGAGAGTTAAAATCACATTACCTGGTGAAATGGAAGAGTCAGCAGAGCTCCCCGGGGGGAGAAGAAGAGAACCCAGAATGAGCCCAAACTGGCTTAGATTCAGCAATGGCGAGAAACCCACCAAACGAAAATGAAATCTCTCCTCTGTTTTTTTTTTTCTTCTTCCCCTTACTTCTTTCTTCTTGCTCTGTTTTTTCACGCAGAGAGCACGGGCGAGAGGAAAAGGAAGGCAAGCAGCACGGCTCTTTATCTTCTTCTTCTTCTCCAGCTAGCTCGCTGCCGTGACGGGACTCTGGCCCGCGGCTTTTAAACGTGTTATCTGGATTTGGAGTGGAAGGAAGAGATGGAGAGACGGATAGGAAAGAAGCCCCCGGTGGAGTTGCTTTTGCGCCTTTGGTTTCTTTTGCTTTTGCCAAATGGGGAGCTCGAGATAGAAGAAGCAAAGCAATCTGGGGAATGAATAGTACTGATTGCTAACTAATACGGATTTGTATGTATAACCATTGGTACAAGAAAGCAACTTGGGAAGTAATAGAGATGACAATCAAACCCATGCTAATGGGTACTCATTCACTTTTGATCCAGTTAACATGCGGAATTTCTGTAATGATTGAGTTTGAGTATGGGGCGAGTATGGATAAATCTCCTAAATGGTTTGATGGGTACGTGATGGGTATGGTTTTAGCTTCATCGGACCCATACTCGTACCCTCCCACCAATAGCATTTTTTTCACATTTGCAAAATACATGGATGAAATTGTTACATGTCAACGACGGTGAGAGTAACTCAAAACGTAAGTAGTAAAAATGCAATTGAGTGGCCGAATCAAAACCTAATCACTTTCTCTCGAAATCTCCCTTCACTCTTTCACTTTTCACTTTCGCCTCCGATACCAAGGGTGCTGCTGGGAACGCTCAAGTGGCGCCACTGGGAATCGAACTTAGGACCTCCCACATCTAGAGTTCAATTGGTCCAGTGGTTTCACCACTAGGGTATGTTACCTTTGGCTTTTTCATTAATGTTGTCTAAACTCTTTGGTTGATAAGTTTCTATATTTAGTCATATCGATTCAATCTAACACTATGGCTTATATATGCTAACGGGGTTCCTCGATCTCACGACTAAATTGAAGGACTCACTTAATTTATTGTGACATGAGTTAAAAAAAGAAGAAGAAGAAAAAAAAAGAGTGTTCTAACAGCTTGGGTGTAATGATCTAAATAAATGCCTTCCTATTAAGGATATAGCAATTTCTTATATAGTAATTATGTTTATGATACCTTATTCGCAACGACATGGTGCCTCAATAGTGTAATGCGGTCTCTTTAATTATAATTTGTTACGATGAGTGATGACAACCTCTCTTTACTTAAATGTATCCCGATCGACTCAATCGTGTTCATGCATATGCACACATACCTTGGTTTAGTAAACAGTTTTCCCCGTAGCTTACCGACCGAATAAGAAGATACAAAAGAATCTCTACACTAATTAAGGATCTCATGACCTGATACCCTAATGAGTGGTTAAGTAAAGGAAACCAAATGGTCTGCAATCTTGCTTCTAGTTGGGGCAAGGGTGTTTTACGTATGTAATTATCCATCATGATGAGATCCGAGTTATTATGCTGCTATACTCACCAACTCAATGCCATGCGCATAATAAATGGCAATGAAACCCCCAGAACAGAAAGTGAAGGAGGAAACCAGAAGTTTCCAAATCTAGAGTTTTTTTTTTCTTTTTTAAGAACTGATGATAATAGTTTCTGTTCTTTAAAAGGGCTCATAATAGTTAATGAATGGTGGAAAGACAATCAAGAGCAATGATTAATCATGACTTCTGTAGCCATGGATTGTCGAGGCAAGCAAAAGCATGAACATGAAGAACAACCACTTTACTTGCACTGCTGGAGCCAAAGCAAATAGAGAAAAAAAAACCAAAATGGGGCGTTCCGAGAATCGAACTCGGGACCTCTCGCACCCAAAGCGAGAATCATACCACTAGACCAAACGCCCAGATGAGTATATATTCAGCTTTTCCTATACAGGGTCTATCTTTTATCACTTGTTCTGATAAGAAACAATAAAATAAGTGCATGGTGCTGGCTTGAGGAACTATAATTATTAAGGTACTAAATTAGCAGCTGGCATCAAATCTAGTGCACATGCACGCACGTGATTTCCCCCCGTAGATTTGGATTTGGATGGAGTATTTGGTCCACCAAATGTATTAATATAACCCATTAGGTACCTGAACTAATTGAATAATATTGTTTTGTTAATTCCCATCTTCTTCCAACGCTCGTGTTTCCAAGCTTATAATTTTGCGTCAAATCATCTTTGGAAGTGTGTGGAATCCACCTTCTCAATCCCAACATCTTCTTAATTACTATGATATTCCCTGATAACCAAAACCATTTTGTTAATTACTACTGCAACATAGTTAGTTGGATGAAGCTTCGTGTGTTTATGTGAATTGGTCGAGTTGGGCTTTGACCCAACCTTTCAAAATTGGTGGAACCAATGGCTGATCGCTATGGGCCTGACTGACTCTGATTATTGAAACTTAACCAGGCTTAATTCTCGCTTCGACGCGGTTGAAAGAGAGACCCAGAGACGACGTGGGCTTTTTATGGGCTGGGCAGTGGATAAAGCTGAATGGGCTGATCCTTCAGAAATCAGAATGATCAGGCTGCTTTGGGCTAGTCCATCAATTTGGAGATGAGATGCTTCTATTGTTTAGGCGGGGCCGTGGCTGAGGGCCGAGCCCAGAAAATGCTGTTTTTCATTTACCCAATCCTCCAAAACTAAACCACAACATGCAGCTGTAAGTGATATAAGGTTCATTTCTCGATTTATGCGTGTCATCCTTACGCAGGTTCATTTCTCGATTTATGCGTGTCCTCCAAAACTAAACCACAACATGCAGCTGTAAGTGATATAAGGTTTGTAATTGACTTTGTTTGGATCTTATCTCCATCTCTTTTGAGATCGGTTGAATGACAACAACAAAAAAAGTGATATAAGGTTCATTATTGATCTTCTCTTTATAAGTTTGAGTTATTGGGTTTAAAACGATTCTCGACATGATATTAGATCTGAACGAGAGATCTTCTTCAATCGAACTCTTGCAACCCCATTTATTAAGCCGATTGAATTTCAAACATGTACAAACTTCAAGCCCCATATGATCTGATGACGTTTTAGTTGAGGGAGTTCAATCCGTTAAACAGCCCTTTTTACACGGAGTTCTGTTCTCTAAGGTTGTTCCCAAATCACTCGAATGTACAATTTGGAGAGGTACGTATGCCTATTTTTTTTTCCTTTTACGTTTTTGTTTCTGTGTGGTTGAGCCAATGATTGTGAAATCGTACCGAATGTTGTATTGAGAAAGTTACTAGTATGGTATTTTGTACCAGATCAGTGATTCAACCTTCTCGTAGCGCGATAAAATCGCTCACCTTTCGGGATCTGTCGATCTAATGTACAATATTTTTGATTGGACGTGCCGGTATTATAGAATTTCTTAAACCATGGGTTGAATAGAATATAGAAACCCCATTTGGAAGATTTAGAAGGGAAAAAAAAAAACGGGTCAAAAAGAAAGTCGGCAACAGCAACAAGGTTACAGGCTGGCTTAAAGGAGGAAGAAGAAGAAGAAGGGGAAGGAATGAATGTTGACCAGACTACACCATCTGAGTCTGAGGCTCTGATTGAGGCCAAGGAAATATATAAACAACAAGAAGACGAAGAAGGGGAAATTACTAAATAAATGAAATAATAATAATAATAATAATAATAATAATAATAATAATAATAATAATTCTACAGTATCATTTATAGTGGAAAAGTAAAACTGCATCCCCATTCAAATTTTTGTGTCCTTAGAGTGATTTGCGGGAGCTGATGTGGCTCCGCATTTAGGCGGGATTTTTCCTCTTCCCTTCGTGGAACCGCAAAAATCCATCTTCGTTTCCTTTTTCTTTCCCACGACAAATTCGTTTCTCCGATTTCTCTTCTCCCCTGGGCCAAAATTGTTTCATGAGTCCTTTTCTGCCTCCATCCCGGAAAACCCATTTCTGCGAATCATCACTCCAATTCCCCGGCTCCACTCCTCTCTGTCGAAGAACATACTACTCACATTCATTGATTCGTTTATTCTCTCTGTGGCACCGTCAGGAACCCCCTTCGAGGAGAAATCGATCTTTTAGTTTTGCTGGTGGGTTTCCCTTCGTATGTATGACCTTGATGTCTTTGATTCTTTCGAATCTCTCCCTCTTTTTCTCGATCTCACTTACTCTCTCTCCTTGTCTGCGGTAACAGAATGCCCCCGCGATGAGAACGGCGGCGGGTACTAATAGGGTCTTTTAGGGTTTTATCTTTTGCCTTTTATCTTCGCTGCACCACGGTGACAAAGGGTTTAACGGTGTCCAGAGTTAAGGGATAACTATACGCTTCGCAGGTTAGTTTTGTGATAACTGGTTTTCTTAACAACTGCCACCGACCGACTACCGAATGCTGATCGGTTTGATAGTGAATTTGATTTTTTTGCTGAATGAGTTTCTCCTCATGATTTCCTGTTTTCGTCAATTTTGTCAAGGGGCATTCAATTCGATAGCACCAAGCATCTCGCCGGCAGATAACTGATTCTTGCATGCTTAACTTTGCAACCTAGGAGATCTACTACTATAATCGAACATCAACAGTTATGATGTCAGCGCCAGTTGCATTAAAAGTCCTCAGGTAAGCTTTCATCATTCTGGATTTTTGTCTTAGCATGCATTTGTTAGCTTTTGTTCTTAACAATTTGGGGGTAGCCTAATACTAATAAGGGTTTTTACTTATTAGTTATTACACAATTTCATGTTGTTGGTTTAATATTTTGGGTGCCGTTAGTTTAACTTATCCCAGGTGTGTGGTGTGGAATTGTAATTTCAGATTGTGTAGCCTTAAATCATTCGTCAAGTGCAGTTAATAATAGCCTAAATATGAATGTTCCCCTTACTTTTGTTCGTTTGTCATCGCGTCTGTGTGAAATTGTGATTTCATTGGTTTAAGTCGTTTATTGCAGTGTGTCATTGTGACTGTCTGCTTGTTGTTTACTAATTGCAACTAGAAGTAAATGCATTACAGAGATTTTAGGAACAGAAGGGAATTATATGGTCCTTTAGCACACCATGGCTTACACAATTTAATATTTATAGTCTGAGACTTAAGATTATTTGTTATGTTTGTTGTTGTGAGCTATCCTACTTTAGCTGCTAACTTAGTTGGTTATTCCTTTCGTTCATTCAATAGAAAATATGATGTTGATTTTCATAAACATGCTCTGTAGTTAAATAACCATTTGGTTTCCTTTTGTGATTCCTTAAGATTGAGGAGGAAGAAAGAAAACTTGAGGGCACAATTTCAGAGGTCGAGTAACAGAGTGCAGAAGTAAATGCTGAACTGGAAGAATTGAAGAAGAGGTAAGTTCTCCTTCGAATTCTAGAGTTGCTTAACTGAGATTTATATTAACTTTGTCTACTGGAGTCCGGAAGATGCAATGTCCTTAATCATTGATGTTTGTCCTCAATCACTGCAGGTACTAGAAGTAGTTCAATAGTTTTCAATTCCAGTTAATATCATATCAAGTGTGCTGCTGACTGTTCATTTTCCATATCCTTTGCCGCCCTTACAGTCATCATTTTGTGCTATATTATAATGGAGGCTTTTGTTTTCAAGCTTCTGAGGTTGTTGCCATTGTTTTTCAATGAAACAGAGTGACATATCACATATATAACTTTGAATGTTATGGATTACTCTCTTATGAATTACACTAGGAAGAGAGAGATGCAATTCTGGCAAAGACTGAGGTTTCTCATGCACACTTGGAGTTGTTGAAGCAAACCAACATGCTAAGTGATGCTTTCCCAATCCATCATGATGTAGAGTTTGGAATCAAGAAAAAGTTCCGACTTGGTAGACTTCCTAAAATCCCGGTAAAGTTACTAATACTGCCTCGATCCCTGTACTATGTTTAGTTCTGTCTACCTATCAGGAATCAAAAAAATTTGCTAATAATGGTAACCAAAAATTTATTATAACTTGGCTTATCTGGGTAATCAATGAAGTCTTTCTAAATTTTATCACAAGTAATCTATAACAGTTTAACATATAATTTTTAACCCCCTCGGTGAATTGAAACAAGAGGATTATCTTATAATGTCGGGAGCACTCTTAACTCATGTGTTTCTTAGTTTTCATTTCTTGAGCATGTATGGTTTGTCACTGCTCTTTTCCCTTAAGAAATGAAGCTATATTTGAATTTAAATTATTTGGTAGCTCTTTAGCCTTTTAGTTGAACATAACTCTATGAGTTCGTTTGTGTATACCTATTAAAGGTTTGAGTGTTGTGTACTTCTTAGAACACGACTCCATCAATCTATAAGAAAACTTCATGGGGGATCGTTATCTTATAGAATTCTAAGTAGTTTTCAGTGGACTATTATGGATGATCCCGCATTTTTATATTGCAAGTCAGGATTAACTGTACTGTGAACTTGGTTATGTCATAGAAGAAGATCTTTGAACCTATTTCATAAGCTTTATCTGTAAGTTTGCAAACTAATTTGCTAATTGAACCTATGATGTGTAATATGATGATGTGTTCTTATTTTGATTATCCCACTGTAGAAGCTAAAGCCTTATTGTGGCGGTTTGATTAGCTAAGGAGTAAAGCTAGAAGACTCAGTATATTTTTATTCTATTTACCTTTTCAGTGATTTGCAGATTTAAAAGACAAAAGGGTGAACTCTAAGAATTAGAGCTTTAAAGGTTGACCATGAATATGCAAGAAGATATGGCAGTGGTTACTGAAAAATGGGAATATCTAGAGCTGTGATTCAGTAAAAGGTGTCATAAAGTGACTCACTACAAAAGTCATACAAGCGGAAAATCAGAGAAATAAAGGTTTGTCAAAGGCAATAGTGTGTATTGAACTCAAGGTAATTCAACCAAAAAGATATTCTTTTTATCCTAAATGTATAGTACATTGATTATTGAAATTATGTTTTATAGATTGTGATAGGTTTTTTTCATGTCTTTGGAATGTCAAAGCTCGAGGACATCCCATTGTGGTATCATATTTTTCGTTCATATTCAGTATCTCTTAGTTGTCTTGCCTGTTATCTATCTATGTTTGACAGTAACTTAAGTACCAACGACATTGAGGTAGAAGGCTCGGTTCATGCTGTTGTGGATACATATTTCTCAATTCACAATGATCACTTTTCCCATGTAGCTTTAGTTCATCTAATAAAGATCGAGGGGCTTAACCAGAGTTTTAGAAGTAGCATGTATTGTATTTCAGGCTTTCAGCGTTTGAATCATTGTGCTGACAAATTATGAGAGCAGTTGGCAAAGGATAATATTTTACTAACCCTTGGATAGTTAGCTCATTAGATTCCAGCAATCACTAGAATTGTATCATTTGTACTTATTGAGTTATTATTTTCGAGTAGGCATTCAATAGGGGGCTTTGTTGCATGAATTGCTACAGATTCACTCTGTATAGATTGATAATGAATTCATGCTTTAGCCTTTACTCATATACTATGGCCATTTTCATGGTTGCAACCTTCCATTTTCTATACCGTATATGTGAGTAATTCTTATTAGCAGAAATATGATGGAACAATGAACAACTTCATGATGGTTTATTGGCAAATTTATTGCTTCTTCGGGTACTGCAGATCTCTCCTTGCATAATGGGCAAGATATGGATGTGTAAAGTATGCCCCTGATTTGATGAAAGCTTATGTGTTAAGTTCAATTTTATCGAGTGATTCCTAGGAATACAGAGAAGACAATGCAATTGGATTGATTTCGTTAGTCCATAGTATTTCTTCAATTTTTTTTGTCTGTATCGGGAAAAGAACCACAATTACATATTGCTTCCACCATGGTGTCATCTATACCTTTATACTCAATTAGGCAATTTGAAACTGTTTTTGTTTCCCAAAGATTAATTGTAAACTTAAAATATTTATTTTGATATCTATGCATATTCATTTTTAATATAAAATGACATATTTTTTTCACCACTAACCGATCTATTTTACATCGTTTGGCAAGTCTCCAATCAGGTGCCATATGGGTAAATATGTCTAGAAATTCGAAGGGATCATTTGGATAAAGGATTTGAAAAATAAAAGTTTACGTTAAATTAGAGATTTTGGAAACTCGAGGATTGATGATGGATTTTGGTCATTGTAAATTTGAAAAATTTATTGTTTGGTTGATGGATTTTATCATGATTGTCGTGAGTTGGATTTATGAGCTTAAATCCAACAAAAAAACTTAATAACTTATTATTGCATATATTTTTTTATGCTAAAAATAATGAATTTATTATAGTATGATAATGAACTTCTCTATACGCTCTCAATATCAAATTCTTTAAAATAAACCCTCTTTTGCTCCCGTTTCTACTCCTGCTCCGCAAATTGGTTATCTAAGTCTCATTTTGTCCCGTAGGCCAATTGCAACTCCTTTTTCTGTTGGGTGTGCATCATGACGGATGGAGAGTTTCCCGGGTTGAAGCCGAGGTCCAACATCATTGTCTCATGGGGGTCTTCAAAAGGAGTTGTCTAATTCATGTACATCACTACTCTATCGAGCGCCGCCAAACCACTACTGGGATAACAAATTCAGTGTTGAGAATTGTAAGATCCACAGGTTGGCTTTAGTGACAACTCATATATTTATGAATTGTCGGCGAGAAAACGATACTGATAGGGTTGATAGTGGGAATACTTTTGGAGACATTTTTTTCTCATCTTTCTCGACTTGGTGGTATTCATGCTTAAGTTTGATACTAGCATTCTAAAAAAAATGGTTGATTTCGAGTATATCAATGACTATTTCTTGACTGTTGCATGGTTGTTGTTGCTCTTCCAAATTAGCGATGGTTTCGATATTGGATTAGATGTTGTTGGAAATTCTTTGCTGGTGGTGGTTGTGCAAAGCAAGTTAGTAATGGAAAATATTATGAAGAAATACCTTCTAAGCAATTTATGACGATAATAAGAAGTGCAAATTTCTAATGAAATATGGAAATAAAAATATAGATAGTTTTAATCTAAGGATGACCTAATCAACACAAATATATATTAACTAATTATCACTAATGTCACAATTGACAAATAGCATTTTTGAATTGTCAATAAATAATTTAAACAATCCCAAATTATTTAAAAATATGAAATAATTAATTAACATCAAACCTTAAAAAAAAATTCATCCGACCAACGGGTCGGGTAAAAGCTAGTAATAATAATAATAATAATCAAGCAACTGCCGCGGCAAAGCGTGCAATGTGGCCTTGACTTTGCCTCCTTCGCTGCCTTCATCAATCATATTATTATCCCAATGGATTTTTCCAGTAAATTCAATCAGACGGCAATATCCGTTCTCTCTCTCTCACTTCCACATGGTAGGAATGATGAAAGGTTCTTGTTCGAATTATTTGAATATAACGCTAACAATTTGTTCAGAATAATAAAAACGGTATTTGTGAATTCGAAGTCGGATAAATTGGCTTTCATTTGATAGACGGGTAGAGAATAAATGTATACAGTTTAGTTTTGAAGTCTCTCCCAACAACTATGACTATTGAGACCGACCAGTTATATATTCATATTCAACAGAGCAATTTGAGTTGGTTGGTTATTTGAAGTCTCTCCCGATTAACTCTGATTTTGATTGTTTGGAATTTTCGATTTTACTGTGTGTCTTCATCCGCCCTAAATTAAAACGAGGAGAGGTTGTAGCCCCTCAATTTTGTTTATGCCTTCCTTTGTTAAGTTGATTAATGGCATTGGATGGAGCACATGGCATAAATCATCATTTCTTCATATACAAACTTCCGTCGTGTTGGTTTTTATGTTGAAAGTCAATTTGTAAGAAGATATTTATATAATTATAAAGTCAAACCTGTGTACATATGAATTGAGAAGTATATATAGTGTTTTTTCAAACGGCCTAACAATAATTCAATCTGGTAAAAAATAATGTTACAAAACACGGCCAGAACATAATAAGCTCATACACCGTGGATCGGCGCCGTTGCTCTTAATTAAGCCCCCCTAAACCAACCACTTTACCCTTGGACCCCCGACTCACTGACCAGGAATCAAAATCTCGTGACTTCCAATCAACCACAAATAATCCGATTTAAATTATATCATCACTCTTCTCCTCCGTTCGCTCTGAGACAACCCCATTAAATTTAAAATGTATCTTCACATGACAGGATTCCCGTTAGTTATATACCTACCTCCCTCTTATTCTATACTCTTAGCTCTTTGTCTCTGCCGTCCATGGCTTTCCTTGCCTGAATCAATACTCTAAATATGATTATATGAACTCTCTCTCTTATATAAACTAAGCAATCATTCTCTCTAATCAGCCATCTGGCACCTCTCTGGGCATTTGTTTATACCTCAGACTGCTAATTATTATTAATCAAGGTTTCTGTTGCGATAATTAAGAAGAGTTGGCTGGCTAAGCAAAGTAAAGAAGTATAGTTTTGGGTACAAAGTAGCAGAGAGATATCAGAGTTGGTAAGGAAGAAAGAAACCCACTTTCTAATTATTCTGTTCTTTTTTATTGTATTTATTTTTGTTTTGTACATTTTTATTTTTATGATTTGGGGTTTTTCCATTTGTGGGCTCCTTGTTGGAGATGAGGGTATCCCTTTTTTTTTTAATTTTTGAGTGACAGAAGAAGCCCAAATATTAAATATGTTCAACCTAATCACAGCCTGTCCATGGAGCCTCCAATTTAATGCCACCATGACCCATGCAATAGGAAGATATATGAGTGAAAATGTGAAATAGAACCAATGGTGAGAACTATGATAATGATGTCTAATGAAGTATAGGAAGAAAGCTCATGCATATTGATCTCCAAAGGATTGTACAATAATCAATAAGAATATGAAAAAGGTACGATGGTGTGATAAAAGGTGGTGAAAACCAACTCGATGAACATGAAAAATTAACTAGATTTATCTTCGTGATGTTCATTCTATTTGAGTTTTGACGGTGAGAAGTCAGAGAACACTAAAGTATATACATAGGAGAGGAAACCGATTGACTGAGCCTATCAAGTGGAATACAAGCGAACGATCAATTTACAAAACAAACCTTCCAAATCAGATTTCTTAATTTGACCTAAGATCATACAAAGTTCTCTGTTGAAAAAACAAGTGTCACCAATCACCAAGGTTGTCAAACCGGTTTATGCCGGTGCGCCGGTTTTATAAGTGGAATGGTTCAACCGTGGTACAACCAGTTCATATGCCGGTTACGCCGGTTTTACCAAAATATCCCAAAAAATAATATATATATATATATATATAACAATAATATATTTATATTTATTTGTTCGTTTTCTCTCATAATCCAAAAAAGGAAACTCGCAAACAACAATAATGATGGAAACTCCATAATCCTAAGGCCTCCATTATTCCTCTCTATCCCATCTCAACCTAGAGTATAAAATCCATTGTTGGAAACTCTATAATTACGCATGTGCACTCCCTAATCCCTCTCGCAGCAAGAATGGAAATTCCATAATCCCATCTCAATTTCCGCCTGACTCACCTCCGAATCATCGACCTAAATCCAACCCGCTCTCCCTTTTTCCCTACTCTCTCTTCTCGCCTTTACCTTCTGGATCTCGCGGCTCGCATCGCCATCGACAACTCTAGGATTAGGGTTCGCAAGGAAGTAGAAAGGCAGAGCTTCCAAATCCGCCCCGCCTTCCGATCTCACCGCGCCTTCCTACTGCAGAGTTCGCCGCGACCTGTCTGACCGTCGATTTCTCTAGGATTGGATGTTCACCGAGGAAGGAGAAAGCAGAGTTGAGTTAGCGATCGACGGCTGAATGGGAGGAAGAGTTGGGTCTGACACTCTGACTCGCGAAACGTCCCCAAAACGATGACGCTTCTTTGAATTTTCGGATTCAAAATTCCGGTTGGACCACCCAGTATTTCCGGTTTTGACTGGTTTTGACCGAAATTGACCGGTATTGACCAAGGCATCATACCGGTGGCATTCCAGCCGGTTTCATGACCGGTACCGGTTGAACCAGGTTCAACCGGCCGGCATGCCACTGGCATGACAACCATGCCAATCACCCTTGTAAAATAACACAGGAACATGGTGAAAGATTTCCATCCCATCCATGTTAATTAAAAACAAAAACAAAAAACACAAAAATGCATGTAGGCAAAACTTTTACAGATTGATCCCTACTGGTGAAGGGAAACCAATTGACATTTGGCTAGTGTCTGAAGTTAGGATTTACAATTGAAGGGTGGAAAATGCCAAATTGTTATAGCTTTCCACGATTGAATCTTAATATTAGAAGATAGGAGACTACTATTGTTAGAGTTTTTCACGATTGAATCTAAATATCAGAAGATGGAGACTACTAGCCTCATGTTACAACTTTTTAACGTTTTTTCACGATATGAATATACATATTATATAACCTTAGACAAAAATAAAGGGATCGTAGTCAGTTCTGACTACAACGCAGCTCCACCATTGCATGTGGAGATAAAGATAGGATCTCATCCATCGATCAGTTTGACATTGGGCGGTGAAACAAGAGATTCTACTGTGTGTTGCGACTATTGTGTTTTTTGCAATTTGGCATGCCTCTGATAAAGCCTTTTAACAAGGATAAGACAAAGCTGCAAACAAGCAAAGCAGCAAAGCACAACGATACTCCTTTATGTTTTCATCGATCAAAATCTCTTCCTGTTTGCTCTTTTCTCCACTCAAGCCGGAAAGGGTATTTCGTAGTTTCCTTGCAATTCGACCATTTTGTTAGCATTGCACCTTTTTTTTCTCCACATGTCTCCACTCCATTTTAGCTTTTCCTTTTGGTAACATGCCACCTTCAATTTCTTATCATAGTGTTCTTGAGTTTTGTACTCTTTCACTTATCTCTTGTTCTTGTCCTTCCTCAAGTCTTCGACGAAGTTTGCATGTTTAGGGTTGGCATGGAAGTTAGATATGTGCTTTTTAGTTCACTTTGGGTAAACGAAGGGATGGATCATGGATACAAGCTTATAAGATCAAAGAGAGAATAGGGCTCTCCTTGATCGTTTTATTTGAGAGTTGTTTATCTGATTTCAGTTGTTGTATCATATCATTTTTGGACCTTTTTCCGACAAATAAAAACATTGGAACTGATCAACGGATTCTTGAATGGTATAAGAGCTTTTTAACATATTGAGATTAGGGATGCGAATCGAACCCGAACCCATGGATATCCAACCCGGTCAAAGCGGGTAAAACGCATTGTTGATGAGTTTTGTTGGCTTTGGGTTTTTCGTTTTGGAAATTGGCGACGGGTTTTGTCAAACCCTAACCTACTTTTTCCCCCCGGCCCGCACTCGAACACCAAAATGACCTTATTTTATATCTAACTTGAAACATTTGGATAATTTATGAATGTTATTAATCTTTATGATAATACGAACTTAGTAATATGAGTAATTTATGAATATTATTAGTATTTATATAGATTTATTAGTAGGAAATCCTTTGATAATATTACGATTTGTATGTTCCACATAATAGATTCAGATGAAGATAATTATAATAGGCAGCAAGTTGTGAGAAAGAGATCACTAGATTACCAATTGGCGACAAAGTTCATGAGATGCACAATTTTATAAACGGGTAAATAATATAAATATCATCATCCTATCCATTTCACCATCTAGATTGAGGAAAACATCTGTCTCCAGAATGTAACTTATTGTAACTATGTGGTCCACATAGTTTTCTTGAAACAGGCTTAGTGAAAAAGGACTAGTCCCTATAGTATCTTTCATTTCACTATTGGCCCTTATCTTTCCAAGAACAATTACACTAGCCTACACGAGAATTCCATTTCCATGGCTGCCTTTTTTTCTTTCTACTGTGTTCTTCATTTTGAACTGCCCCCGGCCTGCAGGACCGTCGGCGGGCCTTTTGGCTTGATGGGTTTTTTTTCATTAGAGGAAGTAAAGTTGACTGTCTGTCTGATTGCGTCCAGTGGCGGAGGCAGGGCCTTTTGGCCTTGTCCCAGGACAGGGGTAAATTTCGGTGGAACAAAAATACGCCATATATATTTATATTGGTGATGAAACACAACACGTATAGATAGTATTAGAGTACTTTGTCACTAAAACACAACTCATTACTTGTCCAAAATTGACATAAAATTAATTTATTATACAATAAAAGAAATTCCAATTGCAATAAAGAACTAATCGGGTCTCTTTTCTCCTTATGCCTATTCGATCTTTCCCCAACAACCCTGAAATTGTCTAGTGACAATGGCAATCCCACTAGTTTTGATAGTATAATCGGTTATTTTTAATTTATGAATGAATTATTTAGATATAATTCTTTTTTATTAAATAATTCTTTTATTAGATACTTATATATTTAAGTTATGAAAAGACGACAGGGGTGCTTTGAAATGCTGCCTCCGCCACTGATTGCGTCTGTCATTTTGGAGATTCACTTACTGTTCTTTTCACCCATTTTGGCACTCACCAATTCACTCTCAAACTTTTCTGCTTGTGTTTGATTGTTTTGTGTGTATTTTGAAATGCACATATTTTGATTCCTTCAACAGAAAAGAAGAGAACATGCATGTTGTTTCCTAAAACACAGATTTGTGCTCTATCATGGTACACTTGTTGTCGCAGAGATGGACGCGGTTAATGATCTTCAGTGGCGAAACGAGTAGCGTTGTAGGCTCGTAGCGCAATCAGGGATCGAAGTTATTCTAGGTTAATTTTAGTTTTACATGAACGGGGAGGTATGAATCGTCGTATTTGCATCGTAGTATAGTTGTATCGATATTTTGTGAACTGAACTGATAGACTTCTAAATGCAGCATTAAGCTCCAATTGTTTGAGGGGTTGAGTCAGAGGTAGTAGAGTTATGAGCAGCATGTTTGTTTTGCCACTCTTTAGTTTCCTATTTAATCCTTTCTCAGAGCTTTCTGTTTCCTTTTTTTCTTCACTTCTTTAATGGGGAAGTAACTGACCATTCAAGTCAACAGAGAGCCTCTGATCAGAGAGGCTAAGGCTGTGAAGTTAACGGCCTGGAAGGTAATTCAATGTTAAAATCTGCTTTCTGTTTGAAAAAATTTCAAACTCCCATCAATGGCGAGCACATGCTCCCTCCCTATCCTAATCCCAACAAAGTCTCCATCTCCATTTTAAAAAAGTGCTTTCCCAATTCAAACAGCTGCCCCAATTCCCGCAAAACTAATCAATCTCCTCTCCCACCACCAATCAAGGAGGAAAATGGAAATAAGGCACTAGATAAATCATTCAAGACACACGATCTAATCGTTGTTAAGTCGTATTCTATTCACCATGGTGGGCATGATAGCAGTGAAATCTCCCCCATCACATAATCTCACACACATTGCGAGACCGACATAGCAATTTCGTTTGTGATTTAGGGGGGAAATGTTCGATACTGCAAACTCGAGCTATCGAGATGAACTAGTCGGAGCAAACATCTATTGCCATTGCTGACTCTGCTCGAGAACCCAGTTACCTTATCTACTGTTATAAAGATGGAAGAACAAGGAGGCATTATTTCTAGCAACACATGTACAAGACTAAGAACACCATCTACCAGAAAAGCCAAGTAGCTAGAAGGAGACTGAATGACACAAATGAAAATCTGGGGAATGATCAAAATACAAGTAAGAATTGTTCATCATGATCTATATTATATAAAAATTGCCCAACAAAAAAGAGAAGGAAAACCAAAACAAAGATCCAAGAAGAAGAAGTATGATATAAATAAGAAAAAAAAAAGGAAAAACAATAAAAATGCCATCCCAGCAGCTGCAAGTAGCTCTCTTTTCTCTGATCATGGTGTGCTTCTCCATCCCAATTCCCACCTTCTATACATACAAACTTTCCCCCCACTGCAAGATCTCTCTAACTCTCTCTGAAAGTACCTTATTACTCTTCTTTTAGGACTCAACTGTGATAACGAACAATTCGAATAAATCTATTGAGAATACTTTCCCCAATCTTACTGGAATGAAAATGATATCTAGACATCAAATACGGTGATGAACTTGGAAGATTGATAGCCCCTTTTACCGCCATTTTGGTTGCCGGAGGAGAAACTTGGAAACTCTTGACTGTAACCCTTTGCTGTTGATACCTGAAAGTTTTCTTCTTTATTTCCATCTCTCAAATTGAAGCACGAGAATTGCCCCATCACAAAAAGAGTAATAATAGAAGAGAAGAATTGCTGTTTTGTAGTTGTAGTTGTTGATGCTGAAACGAAAGACTCCATTTTTTTTGTTGTTTTGTGATGAAAGGGTTAGAAAGAGGGAATTCTCAAAAGAATCAATAGTAAGGCGGTGGTGGAGGGGATGAGTATGGAATCCCCACGACTGGCGGCAATGGCCCCATGTACTCTGGCGGTGGAGGAGGAGGGCTTTTGTGTAATCTTGGCGACGGTGGAGGTGGGGATGGGTAAAAGATTGGCGCCGGCGGTGGGGATGGGTGATGGATTGGCGGTGGTGGTGGTGGGGAAGGAGACGGCGGTGGTTTATAGGGTGGGATTGCTGGTGGCGCAGGGGGTGGATTTTCCACACACGGCGGCGGAGGTGGAGGTGGTTCTATACACGGCGGCGGGGGCGGAGGAGAAGATGGGGGAGGCGGTGGGGGGAGGTAGACCGGTGGCGGGGGAGGTGGAGGAGACAGGTAGGGGTAGACAGGAGGTGGCGGAGATGGCGGTGGAGGGGAATTTGGGGGCGGAGGGGAATGGGGAGGCGGTGGTGGGCTGCCGTAGTAAGGGTTTGGCGGTGGCGGTGGGGAAAAGAGTGGAGGCGGCGGTGGTGAATTTGGTGGTGGTGGTGGCGGGGGACGGGTACATGGAGGCAATGGGGACGGGGAAGGAGGTGGAGGCGACGGAGATGGCGGCGGCGGTGATGGGGGTGGAGGGGATGGGGATGGCGGTGGCGGTGATGGTGGCGGAGGGGAAGGAGAGGGCGGCGGTGGTGAAGGCGGAGGAGGTGATGGTGGCGGAGGCGAAGGAGAGGGTGGTGGTGGAGACGGCGGTGGCGGTGAAGGAGGAGGTGGTGGTGGAGAGTAAACCGGTGGTGGCGGCGACGGCGGTGGAGGTGGTGGAGAGTAAACCGGCGGCGGTGGAGATGGAGGTGGTGGTGGTGGAGAGTAAACCGGCGGCGGTGGTGGAGGCGAGTAAACTGGCGGAGGTGGAGGAGGTGAGTAGACAGGTGGAGGCGGCGGAGGAGAGTAAACCGGCGGTGGAGGTGAGTACACAGGAGGAGGCGACGGGAGCACAACAGGCGGCGGTGGAGGCGACGGAGGAGGCGGAGGCGGCAGAGGAGGAACAAAAGGAGCACATCTGAAAGCACTACACCTAACCGGCTTCGACAAAACCGCCTGGCATGGCCCAGGCGGCCTCTGCGCCGGCCGATTCGGCAGGCAATTCCTCCTGTCATCCACCGCCGGCAAGGCCAGGCACTGCGGCGGCTCTCCGGTGAAGAAATTGTCCGAGTAGGTGAAATTCTGCAACCTCGGCAGCTGACAAATCGCCCCCGGAATCGCACCGGACAACAAATTGTGCGCCACATTCAGCTGCTCCAAGCTCACCATCCCTCCAATCGTGTCCGGCAACGGACCCATCAGCTGGTTGAAGCTGACATCAAACACCGTCAAATTCCTCAGCCGCCCGATCTCCGGCGGCAAGCACGACCGGAACCCATTGTTCATCATGATGATCTCGTTCAAATTCGTCATGTTGCCCAAGCTCGCGGGGACGCAGCCATGGAAATTGTTGTTGGCCAGCACGATGACGGAAACAGGGGAGTTCCCAAAATTGTCCGGCAGCTCGAAATGGAATCGATTGTGGTTGATGAAAATCGCATCCAAATCCTTATCGAAGAGCTCTTTCGGCACGGTGCCTTCGAATTCATTGAACCTGAGATCCAGAAACTTCAATTTGGGCATCAATAGAGTGACATTGGGGAACTTCCCGGCGAACCTGTTGTTGCTGAGATCCAGCTCGTAGAGCCGCTTCCAGTTCCTGAACTTCTGAGGCACAATCCCACAGAATCGATTCGAATTGATGTGGAAAATCGCCAGATCTCTTAAAAGCCCCAGCTCCTCGGGCAGGTAACCGGCGATGTCGGCGTGGTTGAGGTCAATGCCGGCGACGGTACGGATGGTGTTGTTGTCCGGCGCCGGAGCACAGAAAACCCCCTCGTAGCTGCAGACATCCGGGCCGGTCCAATTTCCGGTGACATTGAACGGGTCGGAGATAATCGCCTGCTTCCAGGCCTGCAGCGCGATGTAAGCGTCGCGGAGCCTCGGGTTCTCGAAGACGAAGCCCGGCGGGATCGTCACGTTCTCGCCCCGGTCGCCGAACTCGTCCTTGTAGTACAGGAGCTGCCGGCGGCGGAGGTAGGAGACCTCGGCTTGAGTGAGTGTTCCATGGCTGGAAATGGCTGGTGGGATCTCTGCATCAGAAGACGAGTTGACAAGGGAAAGGGAAACGAAGGAGAGGAGGAGGAGGAGAAGAGGGAAGAAATTGGTATTATTCTTCTCCTTCATTTCAAATGAGCAACATCTACTGCTAGACTAGCAAAAAGTGCCACTCCAATGGGGGCTTTTCCTTTCGAGTTCTTGCTTTGATTTTCCTCTCAAACAGGAGCCAAAGCTTGAATCTTTGGCCTGTTTGGAGAAATGGGTTGGGTGGGGAAATGGGTTTTGGCTTCTGGGTAGTGGAGATTTTTTGAGATCTGAGAATGGAGGAGGAGGAAGAAGGGGGAAATGGTGGGGTTTTTTGGGGGTTGAGGAGAGAGAAAGGGGGGAGGAGGGTTTTAATGGATTCTAGGGATTATGGAGATGTGTGAAAGAAAGGCAGGGAGGCTATGAAGAAGAAGAAGAAGAAGAAGAAGGGAATGGAGAATTGGAGGAGGGAAGGGGGGAAGGAAATAATGCAAATATCAAAAGGACAGCTAAATCACAGCTCAAAACCCACCAAATTCTATCCCTCATCCCTTTCCATTGTGAGACCCTTACTATTTTTTTATTATTTTTTCTCTAAATTTTGTGGGCATTTTAATAATTTGATTTCATATTAGGAAGGTTATCAAGCCACGGGTCGATCAGATTGACCCGAGTCCGGTGAGAAAAATGGCCTTCACGAATCCGCGAGTCGACACGCATCAAGGTTCATGAAATGGAGGTCATATGATATGATGTAACTTTTTTTTTCTTTGGTTTGTGAATTGCAGCTCTTTTCGGGTTTTCTCCTTGCCTGACTCTAATTTTAGAATTCGAAAATTGAATACTTGAATATTGATATTATATGAGTGTGCTTGAATTTTGCCTATGTGTTGGGTCAGAGTAAGAATTATTATTCTGCTGTAACATTCGACTCACTGAACGAACGGACCAACGAGTTAAACCGGATTGACAACTTTAAATATTAGCATTAATAATAATAATAAATAACGTATTCCCTTTTGTTTGGTCTGCCTCCTCTTTGAGAATGGCTCCTTTTTTTATTTTGAAAAAATCCAAGCTTAGTAATAATCATCAAAAGTTAATTGTTTTTCTTTTTCCACTTTTGTTTATGTGCCGGAATAGGAACCAAAAATGGGGAGAAAACAAAAAGTCAGGTGCAAACAAGGGGATGGAGGGTGGATTAGGGTGCTGGATTATGGCGCCATTTGACCATTGGGATTGTGCTTTGTCTTTAGTTTTAACTTTTACTATGAGAATAAAACCAGAAGATGGGCTCAAAAGTTGAACGGTTCGGTTTGATCCAGCTCAGTTCCACACCAAATTTGAACACTAAAATTCAATTAAAGGCAGCTCCAAGATATAAACAATGATTTTTTATTATTTAAGAAAATCTTACTTTGTCTAATGTTAACGCTAAGTATAATCTAAGAACAAAAAAATTGAAAATAAATAAATAAAAACAGAAAACGTTTAGTATGATACAAACTTTAAGGGTTGAGAGATAATAACATTTATCATCTTTTGTGAATTTTCATCAGCGGTCTCTAACATTAGTTTGACAAGATTTAGAATCACAACCTCATCTATCATGTTATGATATTAAGATGTGAAGCTCATCTTAGACCAGCGAGTTCCTCTCGATACCAACATTTAGTAGAGTTATGCAAACAAATTGGTGAGGTAATGAAAATTTAGAGGAAATTTTGCCAAAAAAAAAACATAATGTCCAAATAGTGTCTAGAAAGTGAGACCTTTCGAGTCAGATATCGCGATAAAAGCAATGCATTTTGATATGTATGCACCCTTTGCAAACATATGAAAACTACTCAAACGGGCTACTTTGAGTCAAAATGCCACATTTTCCACTTCCAAAATGAGATATCAGACCAACTAGACCAATTCATAGGTTCAAAGAATGTTTGAAGATCAATACAACATTTGAGAAACGATTAGACGAGACAATTACACTAATTGTCTCGCTTTAAACCATTTTCTTAACTCAAATGTCTCACTGAAATACCTAACACGAATGTCAAAAGACAATTAGGTTTATAGTTTTACGTATGTACTTCCTACTTGGACATAAAAAAAATGATTTCACCTTTTTCCTTGGTGCTTTACTAAAACAAAAAAAAATAGTGACTAAAATCGACCATGGGTTATCTATCACGAGATGGAAGTGAAAAAGAAAAATCACGGGCCAAAAATTTGGAGTGGTGGGTGGTGCTGCAAATGTTGGGGGACCTATTAAATAAGACTTTTATTTTTCCAGACAAATACGAATTTTATTTTGATTCCCTTTTTTTATTCATTTCACTTCCGTTATTTATTTTCTTGTGTGGTTTCTTTCTCCCTAATTTTCTGTGTTGTTTTGGTTAGTTAAACAAATGGGAACAAGGTTGAAAATCTATGTAATGTCTGCAATTTTTATTCTATAAATTATATTATTTTTTGTGTTAAAAGAGGGATAAGAATGAGTGTTTTTGTTTTTAAAGAAGTGTTATATTACAAAGTAAAACATTTGTTCCACTATGAACTCAACTTCAAAACAACTCTCGAACGGCTATACTAATTCAATGTCGAATTCATACCTTGTGTCAACAAGTTCATGTAACTATCGAGTATGAGCACTCCTAGAGAGAGGCTCCACCCGAAGGGTGGGCGAGTATTAACACTCATGTCTTTCTTTAACACGCTCTCTATATTTGAGCTTTACTGGTAACATCGTCAGATTGAAGCTCAATCACTTCTTAAGGCCTTCAAAGATCAATGTCATAGGTGAAACTAGCACTAAATTATACGTGGTCCCTAGCTAATCTTGGAGTTAAAAATGTCCATAAAATTAATTCCACTGTCATTATACTCTATTTCGACTCTCCATCTAATTCAACATTTTCCCCACACGCTTAATTTATCTTTTTTTAATAAATAAAAACTTCTCACCGTTTTTACATCCTTTATTTTCTTTTGTTTACAAAAGCAATTGATGGTGTTGTTATTGTGATTTTCCTCTTATTAATCGTCATTGGTTAGAATCCTTTTTTTTTATTATTATTATTATCATATCTTAGTTTTCCCCTACTACAAATAGTTAAATATACAAGTTTTCATAGTCCAAAACTCAAAATCGGTCTCTTTCACCAAACCCATAGTTTTGCTCGACATGGTCAAACATATAACACACATATTTTTAATTATCATAGAGGGCAAGGTGAAAGAAACTAGAGAGTCATCGCTTTTCAATTCTCTTATGTTTATTTATCTTTTGATCTTAAACCTAATTTTTTCGATGAATAAAGAATATATGCGTTTTCACCTAATTTCTTGCCGTGCCTAAATTTTTTAATCCGTACAGAACTAGTTGATCTCAGCAACTCATAGGTATTAATTAGTTTTTTACATGATTATATTTTTGTAGACACCTCATTTTACTCAAGTTAAAACATCATCAATTGATAAAACTTTAGTATTCGATCCACTTCAAGTAAGATTAACATAACTCCGAACTAACATGCATAGAGAAAGAAATCTCTGACTTCCCTTGTATTATTAAATTCAGTCGAAGAATTTGAGGAGCCTTTTTTCCCCCCAGCTTAAATATGACTGTTAGTCTGTTACTGCATGAATTACACTTGTGAACAATGCAGAAGGTACGAGCTTTTTAGCTAGCAAAAATGGGGTTCTTTTTTAGCTGAGCGGTTATGAATGAGTTTATGAGAGAGATCCTTTCTCTAAGCTGCCAATTAAAGGCACCATTTTTTTGGTTTTGAATGTGATGGGTCTTTCTTCTAACTATTTGCTTGGCTAGTGGTTGGGCACCATTAATGAATTGAGTTGATCCAACACTACTAGCTAGAGCAGGGCTCTGAATTCATGGTCTTTGTATTCTAGCTAGTTCAGTAGGTTGCATGTAAATCCTAGTTGGAAAAAAAGGTTTGTTGTATGAGACTTGACACCCTGATTCAAAGTTGACTTACGTCGTTCGGTGATTATCTACGTAATTCGGTGTTTATTCATGTAAAACTGTGGTTAATCATGGAAATAGTACCCAAATTCTTTTTTTACTTTTGTTCCCTAATAATTTGTATTGGCCATATTTTATGGAGTTAGAATTTGGATTTCCAATTTTTTTTAATTAAAATGAGTTGCATTGATCATAATCTACACAATGACATCCATTTTTATATATTTTCCAAATTGATTTTACAATGTCGTGAATATATATTAGGATGCGTGGATAAATATCAAATTGCGTGAACAACTATTAATGTCTGTGTAAATAACTACAACTATTGCGCGAATAAAAAACCCAATGTGGAGTGAATAGGCACAAAATTGCATAAAAAGGTGAATTAGGTGTTGGTGGCACCTACAGAAACAACAAACAATGTCCATCCTAGTTTTACCATGGTAGTTATATGTCTATGATACAAAATAGTTCATATGTATTATGGTGAGAAGGTACTATAAGCTTGTGGTTGTCGGTCATATTCAAATGATAATTGATTGATCGAAGTTTATCGAAATACTAGATTACACCAACTTTTTATTTTTTACTACACCAACTTTTAGCATATACATTGTAATTCATCTTCTCCAGCCTAATTAATTGGGTGGGGGGAAACTCGAGTCTAAATTTGGAATAATAAACTGTAAAATCTATGTTGCAAAAATTTACAAGGCCACTAGGCCAGACTGGATTTTTTTAATATTATTATTTGTAGAAAACTGAAAATTTTAACTGTTAGCACAGCGGGCTTAGTGGGCCGCGTCTTTTAATAGGACGGAGAACATGACGTTGGTGGGCCCAAACAATCCCCTCACCGGAGAAGTGGCCAATGGGAGAAGAGAGAAAACGACATCCGACGAGTCACGTCCTGCCGGCCGGCATCTGGACAGTCGGCGATCAATAGCGAACATAAAAGAGGTCGCATATGAGAGTTCCCGTGAAGGTTGCATTTGCCACAATGTTGTGCAATATTGGAAATAAAAATAAGCTAGCTAGGCCATGTCGATCACTTGCCAATTGCCATCTAATACCAATGTTGTTATATATTTGCTAGCTTATGATATACAATTTCTTGTGAAACAATGGGTATTTTGTATTTAGAATCCGTAAATAAATGAGATTTTCCTACGAGTGTGACCGTTTAAGTTCATCTTAACAGCTCGAATTATTATGATTAAGGTTGTCAATTTGGTCCGATTCAGTGACACAAACCATTAAGCATATGGGAAACCAAAAATCAAATCGCGCACGTTCCCAGAAACCAAAACCAAAATTGATAGGATTTTCGGTTAACCAATAAATGATAAGGCTTTGAACTGCTCTGGTTTGGTTTGGATAAACCAAACTCATAATTTCGGGAAGTCCAAAAGTGGAGTAAAAAAAAAACAACAACAACAAGATTACAAGAAGCCGAAAAACGCTTTACAAGATTACAAGATTACCATGAAGATGTTAAACGCTTTACGACCGAAAACTAAAATCGTCAAGCTTCTTATCGGTTCGGTTTTGGTTGAACCCGAAAAATAAAAACCAAACTAACATATCTAATTGGTTTTCGATATAGTACTGAGGTTATTCAATCACTAGCTTAAGATATATACTATCATATGGTATAATGAGCTTATATGAATTTCGAACTCATCATTTGACTTTCTTTCAAGAGGATACAATATTAGAAAATGATATAACATTTGATTCTTAGCTTTCAACAACTCGAATTATCACGACATAACCGATTCTTACCATTACTAACCAACAAATAATCATTGAACCGTCCCGAACAAATATGACAAGTACGTGACAAACATCGACCGTACGTAGTCGTGAATTCTATTTTTTATTCACAAAAATACATGATCACAAATACATTACTAGAACATAAATTTCGATTCTTTGACATATGTGTGTCCTCTATTATAGATGTTCATGCATGCAAACAATCTTGAATCATACTTTCTCCTCCCTATCAAAAAAGAAATGGAAGCAACCTAGCTCATTTTAAGGCTTTTGCAAGTGGACCTATCTCAATACCAATTCCATGAGGTTTTGCTTATGAAAAGGGAAGCTTAGCATATGGAAAAAGCGGTAGCTCTCTACGCGTTTTTTTTGACGTCGTTACGTTGTGTTGCATCAAAGCTGTATACAACTCAGTTTGGCACTTACTATGGTGATAGCTAAGCTTCTCTTCGCAATGTGTGATGTTAATGTGAAGAATGACAACTATGTGGATAAGGCGATAAGCTTTGTGATCTTTTGTTGTGATCATGGAATTGAAAATCTAACTCGTTTTACTTTATTGTTATTAATTAATTTCTCGCAACCGATTAGGAATGACAATGGATCGACTTATTATATATAATTGGACTCAACTGTTAAGATCCGTCCATATTGGATTCATTGTCCTCGTATTTAATTTTAATGGTTTTGGATTTGGATCGACTTTGAATCGAGTCAGCTCATTTGGTTCGTATCCATTTTTTTTTTATCATTAGATTAATTGTTTTCAACCCAATTCACATCGTCAGTATTCCGTTTTCACATGACTGTTTTATGGCGGAATAATGAAAATGTAGAAACCGTATCATTTTATTTCGTTACCCAACATCATGAGTGTATTTAATTTAAAGCCAAACTAAAAAAAATTGACCGAATTTGAACCATTCGAATTTGTAGGATCGAATCTTCATTGCGCACCACTAGATTTATATTATTGCATGTGTCGCGATTAATTAAAAGGCAATTAATAAACGAGGGGATGTTAATGTTATTGTTGGAGTGGGACATATATCGATCCCTAAACCAGCAACAATAATAATGCAAGCAACCACTAATTGGAATTAATTAAGAAGTGTGGTTAATTATATGCCTATTTGGTAATGAAGACGCGTATATGGTGGTTCATTTTGATGGTTATAGTAGAATCAAATCTTCAATTGCGAATTGACAAATTGCAACTCCTTCAACGTTGGTATGATTACCAGAAATTGATGATCGATTCTAAACCCATTATTATTACGTACGTAGGGAGCAAAGTAAGGCTACATGATGATTAAAGAGCATTATATATGATTTGGTCTTGCACTTGCAATTTTATATGTGTAGTTGGAAGGTGGATGAATAATAGCTAGCTCGACCATAATGAAGCATTAGACCACTTCCTTATCGACATCTCACCGTAAATCCATATATATGCTCAAATTGCAAAAGAAAGTCGTGGCATCAGTAATTTGAGTTGTTGAGGAATATCCAAAAAAATATTTTATGCAGTTGTTTAGTATGTATCTTCAATCGAAAGCTAATATCTTTTGGTTTGATATTTATTAGCCCATCACACATTGTGTTTCAAATAATTCGGTAATATATATCGAGTCTCGTGACTCCAATAGTGGAGTCATGTTAAGGCTATGGAGGTATTGTCCTCCTCCAACTTCCAAATGCATATGATATAATATGATCTCACAAGCTTAATTCTCCCTCCTCCCTTGCTCAGATAATTTTTACTTTGAAGTTGATCAATCGTAATAGTTACAACATGAGAATTTTTTTTTTTTTTGAAATGCTCTTATATATAGAATCAGTTAGTCCCAATAAGACAATAATTCGACCGACGGGGAGTTTACTATTATTTTGATCAACAACAGACTTACACTCCATTACATATTATCAACTCTTGAATTGATCAGAAAGTTTAGAATAGTGCTCCTTGTGTTAATTGTGGCATAAAATTGCATCTTGTGCTATGAATCAATAACCATGTTTTCCTTAAACTCCAATCATTATCCAGCACCCCCAAAAATCGATATTTTCATAATTTACGAAAAGCACTCGAAGCTTCATTTTCATGATTTTCTTCTTCTTTTCCAACAGCCTAATTGTCATTAACAAAAAAAAACCCATCAAAATTCGAATTGGAAAATGAACCTGCAGCCCAACTAATCAAGACGGCAATTGAGACACATGCGCCGCGTTCATCGTACCCTAATCACGTCATTATTTTTCGGTTTAACTTTAAGGAACATAATCAAAACGGCACAATTAATCAGTCAATTTTTAGTTTTTGTGTTGATTTGGGAAAAGAGCCGCGTATCACACGTCGGCCAGGAAACCTGCCAAGTAGGACAGCCCCGCAAGCCCACAAAACGGCCCAACTCTTGCCAGCCGGCGGCACCGCCAGCTGTATCTGTAGCGTAAATCATACGTCGTCTTCAAGGATTGGGATAAACGGCTAAACGCTAATTAGTTCAATCAATTCGGTGCAGCCGTTCTTCTTGGAAACAAACGGCTAAATGAACAAACAATAAATCGGACGGCCGAGATTTTTTTTGTTTTTATTGGACGGTGTAATCTTCTTCGTCGTTTTATGCTTTGCCACCGATTTCCCCCTTGATTTCGGGTCAAAGATTGGCGGTTTCTGTTTGACCTGGCTAATCCGGCAGAAGGTTCTTGCCCACGTGGCAGCTTTTACAGACTACATAAGATGTGGTTTGAATGAATTCATTAATATACGATACAATTTAATTTATAAAAAAAATATACGATATAATTTGATTTATTGTCTCATTTCATAAAATGAGTCGATTCAAATCATCTACATCCAGATAATTATAATTTTTTAAAAATAAGTGCATTGATTTATGCTGTTAGGAGAATCAATTTGACATAATTTATCTTAAAAATAGTAAAATATGACAAATTAAACCAACCCGTCACGATTCCTTTTCCAAACGAGGCCTTAGTCAATTTACAACAACAAGCTTCGGTGCCTATTTTGGGCCTTTATCAATGTAAGATTAATATAAAAAAAATTATATTATGCTCATATACTAATCGTTGATATAAATTATGCAAGTGAATCATATAAATTTGTGTGTTTGTTTACTTCTCTTACCTTATCGATTGCACGTCATTATATCCCTATAATATTTAGCATTTATTAGAATGTTAGTTATTTAAACAAATAAAAACTTATATGAGACAAAAGTTAATTAAAATCGGAAAATGTACATTAATTCTTGCCCCACCAAAACAAACATTTTTTTTATGAACAAATAAATATATATTTCTAGTTATAAATAAATATATATATTTCTTTTATGGGTGTTCGTAGCATAATTGGGCTTGTATACCGGCGGCGAAAAAGACAGGTGTCCCGGCGCCGGCGTACAGCTGTATCCATCGATTTTGTTATAGCTACGCTTAACCACCACAATATATTAGTATTATTGATCACCAGAAAGAAAAAAAAGGCATTATTTTTATTTTTATTTTATGCAACGTATAGTAGGCTTTAACGTCGCTATTGACGAATATTATTATTGTTAATATAAAATGGAAATTGCAAGTATCGCCGCCGATTAGTGAAAGGTCGTACTCATCAAGCCAGCCAGGAGCCAACGAAACGATCAAAGTAATTATGCATCGTATGATCGTCAGCTTCAGGCTTCTGCTTCCTGCCTTGCATCCTACCAGCTACAACTTTGATTAGGACGCAAAAAATCCTCGTTTCACCGCGTTCTGGTTCGAACTTGGATGTCAACGATTACCTATATACAAAAAGAAGCAGGTGTGTTCACGTTCCAGATAGCATCGTTACGCGCGGAAGCGAGCACATAGCACGTGCTTACAATGCGAGATCAAACACACGTATTTCTTAGTCCGTATATCATCAAGCGTGTTCGTGTTCATGTTATTTACAAATATGCTACGTACCTTGACAATTAATGCAATTACACGTGATTGAAAACGTGTAGGTTCAATAGACGATAAATTTTGAATTATTATATATTGCGATGGAGCTACGTGTAGGAGAGCCAGTTTCACTATATCGAGTAGATTACAGATTACAGAGGAGATACAATACTTCTCCTAGATCTAACCCTAATCCAATCTGGTAAAGGAAAAGCGGTTATACAACCAGGCCCAGAACCCGAACCCAAATAACATTGAGCCCGTACTATTCCAGTCGCAACAACTAATAGTCAGATTCAAGTCACATCAACAATTTTCTTATAACTATTCTCGCTCTCTCTAAATTCTGACTAGAAATTTTGTGTGTCAAAGACTCAAAAGTGTGTATGATTGTTGAGATTTTAGAGGACTAATAACAAATCTGGAAAAATGCAGGCCAATGGCGTCACAACTCACAACAAGACTACCTACTATAGTAACCTAATTCGCCACTTTTAGGTTGTCGCTCCCGCTTTAGAGCGTGGAAACGCGGATTCTACAGAGTTCGCCCAAAATTCGCGATCTCGTTTCTGATAGAGCGCGAATTCATTTTCAGCGGCGCACGAATTTCCTTCCGATCAATGTTTGTTCCAATCGATGCTGACTTGGCCGAGTTCCCGCCGCGTTGGGTGTATTAAACGTCGTTGTTGGTTGTGACGGCGATTCGGCGGCGACGGAGGTGAATCTGGGCGGCGGAGATGGTGTCGGTTGAGGAAAAGGAGGAGATGGGGGGGTTAACGATGGGAAGATGAGTATTAATGGTGGAACACCGGATTGGAAGGCAGGACAGAGACAGATGTAGTGAACTAAAAGTTGAAGCAGTAGCGCGAAGCACAGGTCGAAGGAAGTGTAGGATGAGGTGGAGAGCACGACGATAGCCGCCCAGCGTTCAACGCTTTTGGCTATTCTTTGAATGAGTTTCAATTCAATGGAGGCGAGTAATTGATCTGTGGTTCCTATTAAAGATAAGAAAGAAGGAGACTGCTCAGTGTTGACGGTGACCTAGAAGTTAGGTGAAGTTTGTGAAAATAAATGATTAAATTACTCTTTTGCGGTGGAGGATAAGAGAGCAGAGAGCTCTGAATTTGGGAGAAGGCAGTTTAGGGGAAGGAAGAACGAGAATGGATTTCCTGGTTGGGTTTGGAGATAAAGATGTTTTGGGGAAAAATAATTTCAATGATTTTTATTCTTTCTAATTTATAGTAATTTTGGTAACTACTAACGGAAGGGGTGGTTGGTTAAAATTTAAGAAAAAGTATAGTTCAATGGCCAAATATTTATAGTGAAAGAGCTTGTTTGAATAAAATGCATTGTCTAGGAACTAAAAAGTGACTTAATAATTAATTAAAATAATATAATAATGACGCTTTATTCGCGCTCTCGATATTGAATTCTTGAGAAATTGACGCTCTGACGCTCTCGCTCCCACTCCCGCTCCCGCTCTCGCTCCACGCTCTGGTTACCTAACTACCTACTACTTGTCAACAGAAGCCGAAGGCACAAGAATGAACCAAAAAAAAAAAAAAGAATACAACTAGGGCGCCATGACCATTTAATTTGTGGTGGGCAAAGTGTTATGTTCCGTCATGTTCACAAAACGTTGTTTTCTACTTTTTCCCCGTTTTGTTCTTGAAATTAAAGTGTACATGTGGGCTTAATTCTTTTTTGGGGGTTCCAAATGATTAGAGATGACATTAGCGTTTGACAAATTGAACATCTCTTAATGGTACTTTAATCTATGCGTGGTTTTGGATTGAAGTAATTTCAAAATGAAACAATTTGACTCAAATGTCTCGTTTTAAAAACATAATTGGAATGATAAATTTTCTGAAAAATGACTATCTTTGACGTCGCATCTAACAAAATTAACACCTCAACACGCAACATGCCAGCAGACATAATTCAGAGATCCTGATAAGCAATAGAATCCAACTCGGCGTAAAAAGCCCAGACAAACGAAAACGATTTCACCAAGAACAATTCAATCTCGAGCTATAACTCTCAAAGATCAACGTTTATCCCGAATTTCTCAGACGAACAAGAGAAGAACAAAAACACACGAATACAAAGAATCACAAGACGCTAATGTATCGAGAATCCCCACATCAACCAAATTACAAACTTCTTCTCCTTCTCCTAGCTAGATACCCACACCAACGAACCAAAACCCCCCAACTTGACCAATATCCAAAGAACCCCATGAATCAAAACGTTAAAACCTCCCTATCAAGCAACTAAAACTTCCCATGAATGATGAATCAAACAACCAAAAACCCCTTAAAGCAGAACATCCAAAATCTTAACTGGAGCTTGGTTTAATTGAAAAACACAAAAATCTACTGAGACCCAGGTCAAGCTACAACTTGCACTTGTGGATCATGATTTTGTTTTTTGGTAAGATGTGGATCATGATTTGGTGAAACAAGAATAATTATAAAAAAAAAAAGAGTTACAAATACACATTAGGCAATGTTTGGATGGATGATGATGAATTCTCTCGTAGGTCTGAGTGGTTCTTCTGAAAGTGAAAACACGTTGGCTTTAGGTCTTCTTATGGCACTTTTTATAACATATATATTCCTATGAGTACGTGTTGCAGTGTTAGTAATATTGCAGCAGTACCACATTCCCTTTTCTTTTGTGTTTGTTACTGTGTTAGTGGACCCTAAAACTAACCTAACCCACAACTGTAAACTGTAACCTTGTTTGTTTTGGGCCATGTGGTGGTTCATCTCCTTTTAACTGGGAAACTTGGTCACATCAAAGATAAGGGGAATCCCACAAGCTAGCCCACAGTTACATTATGAACTCGTTATTATGGTAACACAATAATACTCACTAGTCACTAGTTGATCGAGCTACCTAATCTGCTCTAATGTCTCAAGGGATTGTCCGGACTATGATTTTTCAGGGTTAAGCGGGAGGATTGAAATCATGGTTGGTATCTTTCAGCGACAATCATCCCGAACGTCACTAAAGGAACTAACTTTTTTTTTTTGTTTGAACTTATTAACCGTCTCATTTATTACAACATCAGCAAAAAAAAAAAAACTATCAATAGGGAGTCTCATCGTCGATTTGGACGATGAGCCGGGTGACCAAAACCATTGCAAATAAACATTTAAGGTCGCGGAAGGTTCCTAATCAGATGGTAGGTCGACGGTCAGTAAATGTTTTGACATCAACCTGACTGCTGATGTAAACTGAACGAACCGTGACTTCTAATTAAGAACGCTTTTCAGTTCCGCATAGTGCATATGTTTGAGTATAATGAAATACAATCACATGACTACACATTTACATATCATGTGGCTCTCATAACATTATGCATTCTCATGTCTGTTGTTCAATCAGCAAGATTATAGTACATACCCTATGTTCCAAGAACTTTCAACCTATTCCCCTCCATTTCCAGGCAATGGAAGACTGAAATCAGACTCTCTAACAGGAAAAAACAACAGAAGTGGGTTTCCATTGAATGCTGCAGTTTGGGATTGTTTGGGTCACAATAGGAGGAGCCATAGCATTCTGAAGTTTGAAAAAGGAATGTGAATGAATGTGCTCATTTGGTAGTCTTAATCTTAAGTAACATATCAAAGTATGATCATGAGGGGAACACAGAAGAAGGGCAGAAAATGCTGTATAAGAACATAAACATGTACATATGTTGTATTCTTTTAAGTGGGAGAATGTCTTGCTTCCCATATTGGTTTGTTTATGAGAAGAATTGATAACCCGACATGCAATTGTAAACTGGCATGTTCATTTCTTGATAGAGAAGTGTGAGACATATGTTTCAAGAGGATACATTCACATTAGGATGTTAAGAAAAAGGAAAAAGAAAGGTTCTTTGCCTCTTTAGGGGTTTCCTTTAATAAGATTTTGATGGCTTTTAACATGATTTATGTTTGCTGTTATTTGTACATATCACATCATAATCCAATAAGTTGTTAATTTATATATCTTGCTTTAACTTTGTAAAAACAAGCTTGTTTTGCTTTTTAGAATAGCGAAAGGGTGTTTTTTTTAAGGGAAAATTTGTCAAATAACGGATTCGAATTCGAAACATACCCTGTATGAGTCTACCACCTTAATCATATCGACAATGATATCATGGATAGTACAAATTTGTTTTGTTTATAATGACGTATTACTTACGCTACAATGGTAGAAATACTAATCAATAATTTGTGTTCGAGTTGCAGTATCTCCCTAAAAAACATTAATCCCCCTTTTTTTCCCCATTTAACATTGTGTTGTTAAAACTATCTTGTATCTTCAATTGATCAAACTATCTCTTAAGCTATTCCCATTAGTGACACTAGTTAACTATTCCTCAAGAATTGTAAAATTGTACCGAACGTTGTATAAAAAAAGTCAACGATAGGATATTTTATACTGAAACCGCACCTGCCGATTTATCCTTTTCCCAATATCTTATAACACCAACTTCCACCTCATTGTGGATATACATAACAACAAACTTATGACCAATCTCCAACTGAGTCCAATTTTTTTTTTTTTTTTTATAAATATTTTGGGCCATAATTCTGATGGGTGTATAATGGTTGTTGGTGTTCATAATACAGTCCTAACGGCTACATTATTGAGTGCCTGCCCACTGAACCTCTGAATCCAATATAGCTAAACCTTGAAACCCTAAACCACTTCCTCTCCTCATTTCTTCTTTATCTTCCCCACTTAACCCATATTCGAAGGAAGCATCATCTCCAAAAACCCTAAACCATGCCGTCGAAGATTATATTCCATCAACCACTTCCTCTCCCCCTTTTCTTTCTTCCCCAGTCTCTTTTGGAAAAAAGGAGAGAATTTTTTTTGTACAAGCTCCAAAAAGATAACCCTCAAAATGACAAAGATTCGATTCCAATTAACGCGTTTGCTAGGAAAGCTCCTCCTCCTTGTAGAGCCAACCACAAAGAGGGATTCTATTTTGGAGGCTCCAACTTTCTGGGACCCATTCTAAACTAGACTGATAACTCAAGGCGGTGGGGAGATTAAGGGTATAATAATAATAATAATAATAATAATAATAATAATAATAATAATAATAATAATAATAATAATAATCATGTAGGTTAAATTAGAGGGCCATGAAATTAAAGGGAAGGTGAAATGGGAAAGGAATAGCTAATAACATATGTCTTGATCATAAGGGTTGTTTGGATGTAAGATTGTGACGGGGGACATTGTGTCCTTGTCGTGAAACACGACCCTTAATTGGATGATGAGAATGAACAGAATTTTTTTTTTTTATGCAATCTACAATTGAAAATGAGAGAATGAACAAAATTCCGAATGATTTACAAAATTTTTTATGAGAATGAACATGACCCTTAATCTATATATTTTTTTTTAACCATTTTTACAATTTCACAATCTCACCGTCGTGATATTTTTTGCACATTGCGATATATTTTTGAAAATGAGAGATTTTGTGACCGTATTATTTTAATGAGATTGTTACAATGCTGGCATTCTTTGCAATGTATTATTTGTTTTTATTTTTATGTGCACATACTAGATATATTGTTTGCTTGATGTGAACTAAACAATCATTCGAAATGAATGATTGTGCAATCTTATTTTTTAACTGTGATTTTTTGGGATTGTTTAGTTGAAATTGTTATATCTTTTATTTTCCAGTTTTTCATTTAGAAAGTGACATTTTTGCTAAAAATTAATTTTATTTTTAATTATCGAGAACACAATCAAGACTACATATCATTGTAATCTACAATACACTTCATCAATAGATGTATTCAACGCAATACACCAATTCAAAATTGAAAAAACAACCCACCCTTACTAGTTACAAAATGAGTAGCCAAATCTTACGGGATTCACGTAGTCCATCAACGGTTGAGTAGCCAAATCTCACCTAGAATGCGATCGTTCAATTTCGAAAAACAAACTATTCCGGATGATCAATTTATCGTGAAATCACATATTTTTAATTGATTGATTTACAATTATCAATTTTCCATGCATTCATTTCCAACAGAAAGACACCAAGGAATCATTAAACCAAATCTCTCAATTTCCATTGAAACAAGGGGCTGAAACAACCAAAGCAAGAAGGACAAACCCCTAAATTTCCAAAATCCAAATCCAACATTTTCAACACATTTACATGTCAGCTCCAATCACCGACATCGACACCCCCACGTCACTTTCCGGGGACGAAGTTGGTGGCGAAAGCCCACGCATTGTTGCTGACGGGATCGGCGATGTGGTCGGCCAAATTCTCCAGCGGTCCCTTTCCGGTGACAATGGCCTGAACAAAGAACCCAAACATCGAGAACATAGCCAGCCGCCCGTTCTTAATCTCCTTCACCTTCAACTCGGCGAACGCCTCCGGGTCGTCGGCCAGGCCCAACGGGTCGAAGCTGCCACCCGGGTACAACGGGTCCACAACTTCACCGAGCGGCCCACCAGCAACGCGGTAGCCCTCAACCGCGCCCATGAGAACCACCTGGCAGGCCCAAATGGCTAAAATGCTCTGCGCGTGGACCAGGCTCGGGTTGCCCAAGTAGTCCAGCCCACCTTCGCTGAAGATCTGGGCCCCGGCCTTGAACCACACGGCCTCTCCGAACTTCACCCCGTTGCGGGCCAGGAGCTCGGGGAAGACGCAGCCCAGGGCGCCCAGCATGGCCCACCTGCAGTGGATCACTTCGAGCTCCCTGTTCTTGGCGAAAGTCTCCGGGTCGGCGGATAGGCCGGCGGTGTCCCAGCCGTAGTCGCCGGGGAACTCGCCGGTGAGGTAGGATGGGGCTTCTCCCGAGAATGGGCCCAGGTACTTGACGCGGTCTGGGCCGTACCATGGGCTTCCGGATGAAGCGGTCTTGGGCTTGGCGGCGGCCTTCCTCATTGTGACGCGGCCGTCGCCGGTGAGCTCGGAGGGGATGGAGGGGGAGAGCTTCACCGCCTTGCCGGCGAAGGATGGGGAGGAGAGCGCCATGGCTGCAGCAGACATTGTCGATATGGAGAGACAAAAAACTAAAGACTTAAAAGAGTAAAGAGTGTTTGCTCTGTGTCTGTTGCCTGCAGAGTTGTGTGGGTTTGGATATTTTTGGGCTATGATGTTGGGTCCATATTTATATGGGCTTGGGGGACTGTGGGTCCTTATCCAGGAAGATCTGTTTATCCAAGTCTTATTGGCTGGGGATTTTTGGAGGTTTGATCTTCTTTGAGGCTAAGATAAATTAGGATTGAAGAGTGCAAAAATCTTATGGAAATGTTGTGAGGTGTCATCTCCAGCCAATGTGAGCATGCCACGTTTGCATGAATATTACACCACAGATACTAGATGGATGGACTGATGGAGTATCGTGAGGTGTCATCTACAGCCAATGTGGAAATGCCACGTATGCATGAAGATAGTTAACCACAGATACTAGATGGATCATGGATAGACTGATGTAGTTGTAGTACTGTCCATTTGGGTCTATGTTGGGATCTTCCAATATTTGACGAAAATGATAATAAAAACAGCGGGATAACTAGTTTGAATTATTAATTAGCGTAATAGGGTTGGAAATGAGCCATTACGGTCACTAGCGACTCGATAATTAGTTCAAGAAAAACTCCTTTGACACTCGGTTGATTAGTAAATGAATCGGACTGTCGGTAAGGTAAAATTTCACAAACACTCGTAGTATGATCTATGAGCTCGAGTGAAGCTCACAAGCTAACTAACGAGCCTCGAATTTGAGAAGAGCTGGTGAGCTTGTTAACGAGTCAAGCGGAGTCAAAAGACGAGCCAAAATTTTAGTAAACAAGTCAGGCTATTAACAGGTTGACCCGAGTTAGGCTAAAATTTGGCTCAACCAATTACAGCCTTATTTTTGGATTGATTAGGCAGGTGATCTGTCCAACTATCCTCTAACCATTAGCTCTCCCTACACTATCTTTCCAGTAACCAATTAAGGAGAAGCATCGTTTAAGGGATGCACCAGAGAAGGTTCCATCAAACACCTTAAAATACTTTCCCCAATTCAATTCTGAACTGGGAGCGCAGTGAGAACCAACTTAGCTTCTTTCACCTTTTGAAAAAGTGAAGTTGCTATCGAATATTTGTGCAGCCTCTCTAAAGGTAATCCTCCAACGACAAAGATTCGCTTCCTGATAACATGTACCCAGGAAGGCTCCTCATAAACAACAAAAGGCCGCCAAAATGCTCGTGGTAGTTCGATTTCGTTCGACAACTTTAGTGCCGCGTGCCCAGGGGGAAACAGCCCGCGCTTAACACCAAATGAATCACAGTAATGGAGAATGTAACTTCTATGATCAACTCAAGTCGATACAAATGATGAAGCTGGAAAGCGGGCATTCTCTAGGGAAAAAACAGGTCATGGCAAACAACACTCACTCGCTAACTTAAGGTACAACTCTCGAACAGGTCGGACATATTGATTACATGCGCTGATGCAATGTCCTCATGCAGCTATAAAACAGTGATTATTTTCGGTAAAGAGTATATGGTGCACAACATAAGGGGAAGAATCTCATCGACATTTCTATAGATACAGCTATTCTCCATCTTTCTTGGCTATCCTTAGCTTTTAGGCATAGTGCCTGTTCTACTTTTTTTCTTTGAGGATGCCCACTAAGGAAGCGAATGAGAAGGGGAGACTTACAACATGGCGATGAGCAATTTCCAATGGCCTTGAAGATAGGTGGTAGGTGTCAACAGCTCGTAGGTGGAAAATTGACGCGTTCCTAATCCTGCGAAAAGGATGATCAGGAAAAAGAGATAATGTTAACAAGTTCACAAAGTTAAGTACGGTATGATCCACTTTAACACGGGCCAAGAAAAGAACAAGTGGTAAAGCATGAGCATCTGTGCTTTATTCCTCAGGCATATAGTTTATGCAGCGCCTACAATAAGTACAGACAGCACAATTGTGTCCAAACTAGATTCTCTTCTAATTATGATCCACTTTAACGCAAGTAGTGTCGCTTGGTTTACAATTGTACAGTACATGGATCTTTTTCTGGCTAGGACAGGGACACTAGTGTTAAAATTAATAGGAACTGAACACCCACATTCTAGCAATGTGCATCAAAATCTTCAAATAAATAAGGCACCGGAAAGGATAGTCCATTAGTGTATTCAACATGTTAACAAAGTCCCATACATAAGTCAGCACTCTAATTTGGTATGGAACATAAAGTATGCACTTCTCGGACAGCAGTAAAACGAAGCATATCTGAAGTACAGATGCTGTCACTGAAGGGACTGACTTTCCAATTTCTGCAAATGGGTAGAACTCGTGAATCCATCAGATATGGATTGTGGACAATACCAGACCAAACAATCAATCATCCAAACGACGACTTAGATGCAAGCAGGTGGCAGAAAAGTATGTGACTAGGGTAGTTGAGCATCAGACATTATCAAACCTTTTACTAATCTACAGCTTGGACAGTCATAAATTTTCAGGGTATAAGTTATCCTATTCCAAAGGGAAAGTTTTTCGTAAGGGTAAAGCGAAGCAGCTGCAACATATACTGACAGGGAGACTTCAAGTCCTATCCTATACACCAATAGATGGCAGGAGCCAACATATGGGCATGCATGAAAGCACGGAATCAAGAATAATAGCTCAGCAATTTAAGAAGCACGTTTGATTTTGACTTAGTACCATACCATCGTCTATTTAGGCTGAAGATGTTTCTTCTTTATCAGCAGACCATTCTTCTTGCGCTTCGTTGCTATCTACGAGTACAGCACCATTTGTTGAGTCGGCATCCCCCTCCTCCATGGGTTCTTCGGCGGCTTCATCGTCTTCATTTTCATCCACATCCTCAACAAATTCCTATAGAACAAAGCAAATCAAATTGATTTTTTTAGGCTCACGTTCACACTATTAGAAAGGGTACTAAAATGATTGGGGACTTTGCAGTTAACCATTGTGATTTAGCTTTTAGATCCTGTTATCTATGATCAAGAATCAGACAAATTTTAAGGTCTTCATATGTAGCCAAAGTACAGTAACTCGTTATCAAGTAGCATTACATCTATGTAATGATATAGAGAACTGCAGACTTGAACAAGTTAAGAAGTAGTATTAAGGCCATGAGTTTATAGCATGCCACTGCAACATCTGAAGCAAGTAGTACAACATTCTTAAAATGAACTTCAGTTACACGAAGTCACGGCATAACAATGGCTGAAAACCGAAGAATGAAGCCATGACAATAGTCATTTCGCATTGACTAGAGACTTCGCGACTCAGACTACATTATGCAATCTCACCAAGTTGAAAATGCTTTTGTGGATAGGTACCTCATGATCTAGATCGCCATTTTGGCTTGGCTCCTCATCTTCAACCTGTAAGTTTCTGAAACTTTCGACAAGGCTCATGTTTGACTTGTCAGCATGGGTTAAGTAGTCGCCAGCTGGAAGATGTGTGGTTCTGCGGACGGGACACCTTGTTAAGTTAGTGATCATCAAACAGAAGTTTACACAACACACCAAATAGTGCAAGACTATTGATACTATTGTATAAAATATATTCATATAGAATTCCTTCTCCAACATAGACATGCAGGCAATTCTACCGCATATAATCTCAGCTAAAGGATTCTGTTACAAAATCGAGAAAATAGCACTAGAAACAGGTCTCAACAGAAGGCATGTCAGCTGATGCTTTGAAACAACTATTCTGAACCATATAATAACAATAACGTGGAAACCATTTTTTTTGTAATCAGACTCAGAAAACTTTAGATATTAAATTCCCTAGCTTAACATCCTTTTCCGCACATGACCAATTCTCATATGAATGTATCACTACTTGGGAACCAATAATATGACAGTCAAGGAGCGGCACAACCAAAGAAAATTTACTTCCATACTTATACAAAGTAGGCATATACCGTGTCTCGGCAACTTTGGATTCAATAGCAAGAGCAACCTGCCAGTCCTCAAACATATTAGGATACTCCTGGGGATCGGCCAACGATTCAGCAGCTCTAAGGTTAACCTGGAAGTATCGGAACTTTACATCAGAATTCAAGAACTTGAGATACAGGCTAAACCCAATGGGATTGAGCCCAGTTCCAAACAATATGACAACAGAGTTTTCATGCTTCCTATATCTGTATGTACTTTACTAATTAAGTTCTGGTGAAAAGATTGGAAAGTTTAAGCAAGCAAAACCTTGTTTAGGTCATCTTTCCATAAAGAGACTATCTCAGAAACTTTGCTTGGCATGTAAGATCTAGCCATCAACGCAGCTTCAGGTATGCGGTTACTGCAGTGTAATGACACCACAATCAACACAAATAGGCAACAAGTAGATGAGGGAAAAGAGAAGAAATGGCAAAGGTGAAATCCTTATCTCCGCCCCCAAGAAGAAAAAACGAAATGTTCTCCAAGTCAAAAATACCTGTCAACTAACAGCTGGATACATTCCTCCACTTTACCCATCAAGAATAAAGACAGAAATGCAACATTATTCTTCCCTTGCTCTTTAGCAAGAGATACAAGTCTTGCGACTCCTTCTGCATCTCCAAAAGAAGTATAGAGGAGTAACAAACCACTCAAATCCTTTCCTTTCAGCATGCATTCCTCAGCTAGTTCTAACTGCACAAGCCAGGGTTTAAAATTTAAACATGTGATGTTCAATACCAGCTTCATCTATGCCAACTTGGATGCACAAAGAAAATTAAGAGGATACACTGGAAATATGTGAAAGTGCTAAGGATATTAACAACCAATTGAAAATGTCGGCAGTCATTTCAGCGCGAGGCATTCAATAATTTTTCTTTTTGTAAAACCATTTGATATTTTAACATACTCTTGTGCATAATAAAGGACGCCCTTCTAACTCATCATTTCATCTCAAAACAAAGTCCTCCACAATAATACTAGAATCTAGCCAGTGTTTTTTGCAACACTTCCACAAGGTGAAGGATCAATAAAAGTAGAAATAGAACATGGCAATTGACATCATAAGATGTAGACCTTTAGTACATAGACAAATCTAAATTGCATAGAATTACCTTTCCGGTAGACAAAGCTAGCTGCCCCAACAGCTTCCACTTGTTCTCACTATGTGCCGTTTCAGCAATTTCCTATACATGATTAAGCAGCCTTCAGACATGAACTTATATTGGAGTTTGGTTACATGTCAGGAACTTCTAATCTAAATGTGTCAAAACAGACTTTGGATATTGATTAATGATACTGCAGCTACCTTAGCTATCTCTAGTTTGCCTAATTGTATTGCCAATTCAAATTTGTAGTCCGTGTCAGTGGCAACTTCTAGAGCCTCGTGCTGCAGACCACGAGAATCCAGGAAACGAGCCACACTGAAAATGTAACAATAATCAGATTGACAATCAAGAGTTTTTCATCAGATACTAGAATGCATTACATTACGCATTCTACCTATTGTGGTGTTCCTGAGGAATTGTGGACAAAACTTCATTGGCACGGTCGATATCACCACGCATTACTAGAGTCTTGTATTCGATCAGGTTGATAAGTAATGTGTACCCCACAACACTGCATCATGACACAAAACCAGTGAAAATAGTTACAAACGAGGTTTAAGCAACTACACACATTTCAAGCTCACAAGCAGAAACTTACTTAAACTCTTTGTCAATAAGATAAACACGGCTTTGAGCAGCAAGATATCCTAATAGATACATTGGCCGGTCCAGGTGAAACATAGTGGTCACCTACATATAGTGCCAGGATTAAAAAATAGTCAGATTCAGCAATCATCAACACTTGTTTATTATGTAATAATACTTAGGGGATAAGTATCTTATACCTCACCACCAACACAGTAGTTGAGGCGTGCAGAAGAGTTGTTGTAGATGAAACAGTCTCCAACCCAGATTCCAGTTTTGACTCTTTCATTTATTTCATACAGGAGTTCGAAAGAGTCCTCAATGCCTTGTTCATCCGCAGTGTTTCCACTGTCGAAGTATGATGACACTACCTCACGCTACAACACATCAAAGAAGCTTCTGGTTATGTACATCTCAATCACATCATAGCAGAGTTCATAAAACGGAAACTAATTGTTAAGTGACACAATGAGGTCAGGGCGAAACAGGAGACCATCTTACATTATATTTGAGGATGTAAAATGATGATTCACTAGGGATTGCCAATAAATCCCCACTATCAGCCCAGTAAATATTCTGGCACAATCAAACACCAAATATATTATGAGACACCAATTCTGCATTCATAAATTTAACAGAGAGGAAATGCTCAGGGATTTCAGTGAATACTTTGACGTTAACATCTATTCGTTGAATCAACCGGCACTCTGCCCAATCATAGAAGCAGACGAACTCATTTGAGCATAAACCAAGTAAGGTGCCCCCATAAATGCGATCAGCAGTGAATGTTGGACGAATATTCTTCTTTTCCTGGAAAGTATATCAGCCATTTAGATCGCAGGAACTTTATCACTGAGCAACCTTAGCCACCAACATAACGAACAGAAAAAGCATGCTATATGGAAAATGCATTAACCATATTAATAGAGTTTTCTGAATATGGAAAATATTAATTTTCCTGTTAGACCAGAGATCTAGTGTTTCTGCCTTCCTCTCACAAGATAAGTAACCTCACCATATTGTATGATTTATGCATCTCAAATTTCAGTAATGGGCTGCGCAGTGTACAAGGATAAGCACCTGAAATGTTTTACTGAAAAGCTTAATCTTCGTAGGTCCTTCTCTGACAGCAAATTCTCCATCTGAGGACCAAACAAAGTCCAATGCAGAACCAAATGACCTATTCCTCCAGGCGAGAGCTGTATATATAATATACTCGCCATCACCACAAACAACCACAAATCTTCCGTTTGGGTTGTGCTTCAAGCTCTGGAATCAAGCAAAAGCAGAAATAGTTTGGATCAGAGCATGAATGTATTCCACAGATGGAACAAAGACAATTTACAAGTATAATTGCAGTAACTTATCTCATAATGGTACATGGACAATACGGATCCATTGTGTCAGAAAATGTAGATTATGGTCATGAAATTAGATTTGAAATCAAATAACAAAAGTAGAAGTTTTTCCTGCTATTCAGCCAAGGGCCTTGATGAAGCTTGGAAAGAACTAAGTGGAGGTCCGAATCTGACGCTTTTGCTCCTATAAAAGATCTAATTTTCATAGGATGCTTAGAGGCTTCTACTATTATTATAGATATAGTATACAAATGAATTATAACCTTTAGTCTGTGAGACCAACTGAAGTAGATTTATAAGATATACTTGAACCAATACCCTAGACAAGTTTAGCATAAAATGGCAAGGCAGATGCACATGTAAGATATCAAATTTCAATGTGTTCATCCTGCGTTTTGGTCCAAGCGCATTATCCTTAAAATAAATGGCAACAAATTTTTGGTATGTCTCCAAAGAAACAGTCCTACCTGGGGATAGATTTCACAGGCTCCTAACTCCTTCACTGCCAACGGCAATTTCTCTCCGTCAGCAATCTGAGGTTCAAAGATTTATGTATAGACTAGTAAGACAGCTATTCAGAATTCAGTTGATCTCAGATTTGACAAAAGAATATGAAAAACCTCATTCTCTGCTCCAACACTTTTAATGTTCACTGTAAGTATTTCATTATGCTTGGCCCAGATAACTTTTCCACTACTATCCATGCTGGCCACTGGTACTTCTCTACCAATTTTAATCATGACAGATCCTTCATCATAACCAATCACAATCCTGTAAGAGAACAGAGAAAGAATAGAGGAACAAAAATCATTAACAATCATAAGTTTTAAAGGGCAATGTACATAGGCACATCCCTCACAACAAGGTTTCAAATAAATGACAAGTTGTGAATAGTGACAATCTTATGTAATGAATTGAAATTTATTCTAAACATTATAACATCATGATCATGAAGAACCATAGTAACGGTAACTAAAACCATGCTTTGCAGGAATCAACGAAATTCAGCAATCAAATTGAGCTTGAAAAAGAAAGTCGAGATCTTTACCTGCGCAACCCTTTCATATACCCAATGCTCCAAGCTCGTTCAAGTCCATAATTCAGAGTAGTTTCAAGCCTGAAAATGAATCGAGTATGATTCAATGTCTTAGGGGAAAGACATGCTAAACATACACATGTCGAAGGAAGAACATAGATAAGTAACTTTGCCACCTAACTTTCATCCACAAGAGACAGGTAACTCACAGACAAGTACATGCAATTCCATGGGTCTAATTCAATTCAGGTACACCATAAATTTAGGCAAATGGCACTTGCAACAACCACAACTTGTTTATCTTTTTAATTAAGTTACTGACCAGGACATGAAAGTACCTGTAAGTGGTGGCATGCCATATTCTCACCGTACCATCCTCAGAAGCAGTGAATATAATAGGCATTTCAGGATGGAAGCATACTGCAGAAATATTGTGGGTGTGCCCCTCAAGTGTCTGCACGCAGCTTTTTGTTTGGTAGTCCCACACCTATTAGAAGGACAAGCACATATCTCCACCTTAAGTAGATGAACAAGATAAATCCAAGCACACATTAAACGGAAATATAGAAGAAAGGGAAATAAGCAAGTAAACCTTAGCTGTTTGATCATCTGAACCGGTAATCAAATAAGGCTTATCCCCACCAGTGAAATAATCAACACAATTTACTCCCTTTGAATGGGCTTCCAAAGTGAAGTTTGGGTCAGGAGACCGAATGTTCCAAATCTGCAAACTCCAAAAATATTCTCACGTCAACGCTAACATCTCTGCAAAGCTTCCCCAGTGTCTGAAAAAACACATAAGTTAACTGCCTCTTCTGCCGAACCTTTACGGTGTGATCAAGCGATGCACTGGCAAAAGTATTGGTATCCTTGGGATTAAATGTTACTTGCATAACATAATGTGAATGTCCTTCAAATATCTGAGTGCACATCCAACCCCTTTCCCAGTCCCAAAGTTTAATAAGCATGTCATCGGATGCGGACAAAACATATGGCAACGTCGGATGGACAGCAAGACTTCTGATATAGTCGGTATGAGCTTCAAACTCCTTAACCTTGTCCATTGTGTTATAGTTATACACACGAATACACATGTCATCAGCTCCCGCAACAACCCACTGTTTGCGTGCGATAAATTTTGAAGACCGCACTGTAATATCACATTATTTAAATGTCAAAATGGTACTTGTATCCACAACATGAGAATTTAGACAAAGGAAACGTCAAGGCAATACACACACCTGGTAAATCCGTAACCTCGAATGACTTTGACATGGTCTGAAGAATTCAGAGAAAAAGAGTTGGTTTTTCTTTAAAGTATTGAATTATATGAACAAATAGAATAATCAAACATCGACATGGTGATGCGTAACCTAAGATCAGTTGCTGTATCCCTGGTTGACAAACTCAACAAGAGGCAAACTATACTTTACTAATAGCAGAACCATCTGTAATTTTTAACTCTGGAATATACCTATCTTTCTCCCTTCTTTTTGCCAATCATTTTTATCAGAGTAAAACTGACTAAGCTATTAAAAATCACGCTATCAACCTACAACTGTGGTTCGTTTGAACAAAAACTTACAAGCTTAAGCAGAAAAAGAAGCTGGTAGACAAAACCAACCATGCAATCTAGCCATCAAACCACCATGTAATATACAATGCAGCATAGCAAAGAGAAGGCAAAACATTAACAGCAAGATCAATTTCATAGTGCCCCTAACCTGAGTCTGGTAATTCCATATGTAAACCGTCCCGGAATAAAGACCGCCAAGAATCCTGCCACAACACCAGACCAATCAGCTAGTCAGAAAACAGACTTCTCGAGGATTCGTCAATGTCAATCACACGCAAAAAATCAGGAGAGCCAAAGATTGAAATTACCATGGCTCAGTCGGGTGCAGATCTACAGACTTGACCCTCTCGCTCCTTTGCAGGAACTTTTTCTGATGATTCATTACCAATTAGCACAATTAAGCATGGAGACCAAACAAAGAAGATAAGAGGTTCCGAAATTCGAAAGATGAATTACCTTGATATCAAGTTTCACAGGCTGCAATTGCGAAATCAAGGAAGCAAACAAACAAACAAACAAAAAAAACGCATTAGCTCGCAGTTAAGAACTGAACTGAAAGCAACTCCAAAACTCCTAGCTGATCTAACTCAACCAAGCACCATTACGACTAAGACTTCAATCAATCCAATCAAAAGGAACAACCAATTGTAAATCCTTCTACATCACAAACTCGAGATTTGCTTTCCATTTCTGATATTGCACCAAACAATTACGCTCACTCCGCCGCCGGAAAAAAAAAACGGTTTCCAAAAAGCAGTACAGATATCGGAAATCACAGCTCGACGAAGAGTATCCCCCTCAGTTTCTCGGCAAGCAAACAGCGGATATGCAAAGAACAAGAAGAGCAATGTACAGCGTGGAGACATCAGATCTACTGCCAGATTGAATTGGGAGGGAAAACTCTCACCATTTTCGCTGCGGCGAAGACTAGAGACTTGATCCACGAAGCTGATTGATCGAATCGAGGAGACCAAGCGTTGAAGGAGCAGAGGAAGCAGCAGAAGAAGAGAGGATTTAGAGTGATCGAGGGGAAGGAACGCAGGCTAAAACAGTGACGAGATCTGTGCTGTTAGTTTGCCCGCTCTCCTCACGAACAGCGTAGAGTAGAAGGAAAATTAGACGGGAGGCATGGAAATGGAGTGGACTTGCAGCAGTTTGAGTAGATCGCTTTTCTTTCGGGAGTCCTTATTGGGCCAGGCCCAGACTCGAAGCAACAGGCCTGTCATGGAAGTGGGTGGGCTTTGTTTTGGCAGCCAGCCATGGTTCTTGTTGAACAAACTGAAGGGAAAGGGAAAGAACTCGAACACTAGGGACTCTAGCTATATAAATGTGCAGTAAATGCACCACCAAACGTTTGGTGGAAGTAGCATTCAATTTATGAGACTTCTCATCGAATTCCATGTGCTGTTCAATCATGCTGAAGGATAGGTAAACTATGGGTGGGATATTGGTTCGATTTAATTAAAACGAACCAAAAAAGCGAAACAAGTCATTCTATTGAAACCGAACTGTTAAGAGATTTAAAGATTTCGTTCAACCGAAATAATTCGTTCTCTTAATGAGTGGTTTGGTTTCGAGGAACAGAAAACCGAATTGATTGTGTAATGGATGCTTGTGTACTAGGGTTGTGGTTTTCAATTCTTATCGATTTTTTCCGGTTTTAATCAAATCAAAACCAATAAGTAAAAAACAATTTGGTATGGATAGAAAAACCAATAAGAGAACCTTATCGGTTCGGTTTGATTTAAACAAAAAGTCGAAACCGATTTGACAACCCTTAGTAGAACACAATCATCGGTCCTCCATGGCCTTCTAACTCCCTAATCCTCCGTCTCTTCTTCTTCTTCTTGATGGGAATCTATCCTTTTATTCTCTCAATGTCGATAATGTTTCCGTGAATCGTCTTTTATTGGTTCTTCTTAGTGGGGAGCGATTATCATTTTTTGAGCATGTCCTTCATGAATGATTGGAGTTGTGGCCAATATCATTGATCATCAATATCATTGATCATCAATATATCGAAATCACTGAACACGTGTCGAGTGGACCAAGGGTCGGATATCGACGAAAACGACTTGTTTCACTAGTAAGCTAGCTCAAACTCCATTAGCAAATTCGTTAAAAAAATCGTAAATCTATCGATCTGTTTATTAGTATAATCGGTAAACTCGACCAACCCCTCAATTTCTCTTGCTAACAATTTCACCACTGCTTGTTTCTTGAAATCCGCCATTACGATCCACCAAAATAAAAAATCAATTCTTATTCGTATCATATTTGAGTCGATCGATGTCTAAACTTATCCGACATAAAAAGTAGAAAAAAAAATTCACATGTTCAAATCATACCCGCCACCACTTTCCTCTCACTAAATTTGGAAACTAACCATCCTCCCGCCATTTCCTCTCTACAAACAATTCTCCCACACACCGCCAATATCAGCCTCCCATCCCCCCCATGCATCCATTGCAAACCATTTCTCCTCCTCCTCCTCCTCCTCCTTTCCAGTTCTCCCCAAATTCAAAAAATGGTCAACACACCACCGCCGGAGAAACACCTCGACGAGCAGCACCACCAGCCACAAAGCTCCATCGCCTCCATCGATTTCTACACCCCACTCCGCCTCTCCATCGACGGCACCCCACGCGCCGCGGCCACCGGCCCAAGCCCAACAAACCAGCCCATCATCCCCGAAGGCCCAATCCCGCCCCCGCCATCATCACGCTCCCCGCCCCCGCCTTTCCCGGAGGCCCACCATGCCATCACAATCTCCAACAACGGGTCCTTCCTCGGATCCCACAACCACCCGTCGCCTCCACCGCTGAGGCCGCCGCCGGGCGGCGGCGGTGGAAAGAAGGGCGGCGGCGGCGATAATGGTATTAATGTCATTGATGATTGTGCCGTCGAGGAGATACATGAAGTGTGTCATCCGCCGCACGTGTCGTTGTGGGATAAGCTGAGGGGGAGGCTGAATGAGATTTTTTTCCCGGAGGATCCTTTCCATGTTTTCAGGAAGAGGAACCAGAGTCCTGCTACGAAGTTCGTGGAGGCGGTGCAGTATGTTTTCCCGATCATCGGCTGGTTGAGGACTTACGATTTCGATGTGTTTCGGTCCGATCTCATCGCCGGGCTCACCATTGCGAGCTTGGCCATCCCTCAGGTTCGATTTAACGTGATTTCCCTGATCAACAATCGTTCACGAAACTGATTGTCTATTCAATTTCGAAACTTGTTCTTAATAAGAATTCTCAAAGTGTTAAAAAAAATAAAAAGAGTTAGAAAAGTGATCAAACTCGGTCAGGTAAAATCGAATAAGCCTTTTTAGCTTCTCCTTGTCAAAAGCAACAAACTCATTCTTCGGGGTTACGGCAAGTTATCATACAAATTAACAATATAATATTCGGTCTAATTGAACTTTGTTTTAGATAATAATTGGATTTATTTTTAAATATAACAGGAAATTATTGGTTTGTAGTGTAATGTATAATACTTACTCTAATAATTGTTGTTTTTGGATCAAATCACAAAGGCCACTATCTACTTTCCCCCCCTGCAAAACAAGCTACTATTAGAGGATCAATAATTTCTGCATGAATTTTAGGGTTGTCTCGAGCATTCTCAAACGATCATGAATCAACATCTACCCTAAACTCAAACTACTACCGAGGGGTCAGTATTTTTTTTCTTCCAAATTTTAGGTGTGACCTCACACCCCTAAACATCCATGGGTCCGTCACTGCCTCCGAGTAACCCAAGTTATTGAGATCAAAACGGGTTATGAGATACTATCAAAGCCTTCGATAACTAAGAGATCTTGTGTTGATGACCCTCTTTTGTTAAGTACATGATATTCAGACCCTATATAAACTTCAATTCCGTATTTATTTTCATTTACGGGTCCATGTAAGAATGTGGTTAAGATCCACGCATGGACTTCCCCTAACAACTCGAGTTATTGTGACCAATTAATTTATGGCATGGTAGCAGAGTTAGTTTGGTGTTGAGGTCACGTGTTCAACTCTTCATCTACCCAAATATTAATAGTAGTTGATTTAAATTTCAAGCCCTAGTCTTTTAACCTTGTTTTGCTGCATATCTTTTGTAGGGTATCAGTTATGCCAAACTTGCAAACCTCCCACCAATAATTGGACTATGTGAGTTTCCCCCTCTAGCATTTCCCATTTAAATCCCCCTTAAACCAATGTCTTAACCTCTAAAAAATTCTCTTCTTTTGGGACAGATTCAAGCTTTGTGCCACCAATGATCTATGCTGTCCTCGGAAGCTCCAGACACCTGGGGATCGGTCCAGTCTCTGTAGCATCTCTGATCATAGGTTCAGAGCTGAGCCAATCGGTCTCCCCTGAAACACAAACCGAGCTGTATGTAAGCCTGGCTTTCACCACGACCCTTTTTGCCGGTCTGCTCCAAACTGGTTTAGGTATATTCAGGTAAGCTAATTGTCTAATTCACTAGCTAATTATTATTAACTACTCTCCTTTGCATGATTAAGGGTTGATGCATATGTTCTTTTCCTGGCTGATTGTGTCCTTAAATCATCAGGCTGGGTTTCATCATCGACTTTCTGTCAAAGGCAACCTTGACTGGGTTCATGGCTGGAGCGGCAGTCATCGTGATCCTCCAGCAGCTCAAGGGGCTCTTTGGGATCACACATTTCACCAAACAGATGCAGATCATCCCTGTTTTGAAATCCGTGATTCACGAGGAAAAAGAGGTGATCATCATATACATTTTGTAGTACTAAGTATGGGTCGGGTTGAGTAATATCGATCGAGTATCTCGATTTCCAGTCCCGCCGCTCTATATCAAAAAGCGGGTCAATCCCAGTAATACTCGCAGGTAGTGGTACAAGTCGAGGCAGGTCGCGCGACCTATTCTCGTAAGGGAAAACACTTCACGTATGGAAAAAATAATGATATTATAATAATGAGTATTTGAGTCTAAATAATTGGAAAAACCAAGGTTTCATGAAAATATGATTGAAGAAAAATCAAAATAGGATAAATACAAATGCATATTGAAGAAAATTGAGATTTAGTGGGTGAAAAATGAGGCAGGCGTAACGAGACGAAGCATGTTGAGAGTAATAAAACCCACATCCCGCTTCACATTACTACGGATCAGGTAATACCCATGTCCCAGTATTGATCAGGTCCGGCGTAATACTCAAACGGGACGGGCTGAAATTGCCATCCACCGAATGAATTATCTAATAAAAAGAATATTCATTGAATGCAGTGGACATGGCAGACAGTGGTGATATGTCTTTCTTTCTTAGCACTCCTATTGGTTGCAAGACAAGTTGTAAGTGATCAATCAAACTATCATTAGCCACTTAAAATTCATTTCACTTATACCTTAAAAATAAACAACTAATGTTGGGGGGTTGGCATGTTATAGAGTGCAAAGAAGCCAAAGCTCTTCTGGGTATCTGCACTAGCTCCATTAACTTCAGTCATAATCTCAACTCTCGTCGTCTTCATTCTCAAATCAAAGCTCCAAAAAGTCGCCACAGTAAGCATGAAAAAATACAGAGTACTCTGTTTCTCTCTGATGGATTTAGAAACCCTAAAGCTCTGTTTCAATCGTTGTCTGAAAACAGATAGGGAAGCTGCCTGAAGGAGTGAACCCATCTTCATTGCATAAGCTGTACTTCCATGGGCCTTACCTCTCTGTCGCCATTAAAACTGGCATCTTGGCTGGAGTTCTCTCCCTCACCGTGAGTAACATATGGAAATTGGAAAGCTTTCTTGTGTCTAGGGTTTGCTGTATATATATGGCTTGCAAGAAGCTTGAAGGCGTATGTTTTGCTCTACTCCTGGTTTCTGTAGGAAGGAATTGCAGTGGGAAGAACATGTGCCAGCATGAACAACTACCAGATTGATGGTAACAAGGAAATGATAGCAATTGGTGCCATGAATGTTTGTGGCTGCCTATGTTCTTGTTACGTGGTATCGGGTACGTTTTATGGATTTTTTTTAACGATTCGAGTAATTGGAAAAATTGATACGGGAGGTTCTTGACATGGTATATATAAAACCTGACGATTAAAAGATGGGCTATAGATATAATATGACTCCTACTAATCAAACATGTGTCGCTACTTTTTTTTTTTTTTTACATCAAATAGACTTTTTCTATTTTTGAAAAAATATCAAACATGCAGTTCTGGTAAAAGTTTCTCAAAAAATCGGTCAATCACGATCGAATTATGATTTGCATGACATAAATGTCTAAAATACCTCTAATATATTCACTTTAATGAAATTTAGAGAAATAATTGAATTGGCAAAATTGATATATTGTCCTCTCCATTTTGTTGAGGCCAAGTCTTCTGAGTCATGATTCAATCATAATTGACGTTTTTTTTTTATAAAATATTTAACCGAATAACATGTTTAATAATTTTTCTCAAATGCAAAAAATATGTTTGGAGTATGTGCATAGTAGATGAGCGTATTATACTTATAACCCTTAAAATATCTATTCACAATTTGATGACCACGCACTCTAACATACATTGAGCATCAAGAATACGATGACCTTAGGCAAACAATTCACAAATCGACTTTCTTTTGAAGAAGTTGAGTTTGTAACAAAAAATTCGGTTGTTTTTTTCTCTTCTTCTTTCTTTCCTAACAAGGTGGATTTGCTCGGTCGGCGGTGAACTACAACGCCGGAGCCAAAACCGCATTCTCCAACGTCGTCATGGCACTCGCCATCCTCATAACCCTTCTGTTCCTCATGCCCTTGTTCTACTACACTCCCAACGCCGTCCTCGCCGCCATCATCACCTCCGCCGTCATCGGCTTCATCGACGTGAAAGCCGCCTACAATCTGTGGAAGCTCGACAAGCTCGATTTCCTCATCTCCATGTGCTCTTTCTTCGGCGTGCTCTTCATCTCCGTCCCCATCGGACTCGCAATCGCCGTATGTGTATATATGCTCATTTTCTTTCTTCATCGAAATTCATATAATAACTGATGTTTGAAATGTTTTCCATCGTCGATCAATCAGGTTGGGATTTCACTTTTGAAGATCATCCTCAACGTCTCCAGGCCCTTCACGTCGGAGCTCGGCAACATTCCGGGGACTCGAATCTACCGCAACCTCTCGTGTTACAACAACGCGCGTCGGGTTCCGGCTTTCCTGATTCTCACCATCGAGTCTCCGATCTACTTCGCGAATTCCATGTACCTCCAAGAAAGGTACGCGTGCGTATAGCCTTTTAATTATCGGCGCGCGTCGCGACACTCTAATTGACTGAGCTAATTAATATACGTGAACATGCAACCAAACAAAAAAAAAATTCCTCCAGAATAATCAGGTGGATAAGGGAGGAGGAACAGAGGATTCAGGAGACGGGAGATGCCATCCTCAAATGTGTCATATTGGACATTACTGGTACTAATTGTTCTTAAAACAGGCATTAACTCGTCGACGAGTTAATCTCATAAATCTTATGCGTACTTAAGATGGGTTGTTTTGTGGATTTTTGTAGCGGTGACGAACATAGACAGCAGTGGGATCGAGATGTTGTACCAGTTGAAGAGAACCATGGACAGAAGTTTACTCCATGTAAGTAACATTGACACATCTCCTAGAACAATTTATCTAACAAGGTGATTTATTGGGGTTTAAAGAAAAAAAGATTGACCAAAATTTGAATTTTTTTCTTTCTTCTAATGTAGCTTGTGCTGGTGAATCCGGTGGCAATTGTTATGGAGAGGCTTCAGAATTCCAAGTTTCTTGCAACGTTCGACGCAAGAGGGCTTTATTTGACCATTGGAGAAGCTGTGTCTGATGTGTCTTCGTCATGGAGGAATTGAAACCCTTGCTAGTACAAAATATTGTACACTTCAATTTTGTAGACAATTATTATAGGGATTTTGGAGAAGTTGGAATATTAAAAATAAATTGTATTTTTGTAGTAATAATTGAGGAATAAAAGAATTTGGGAATTTTTGTTCAAGACTTCAAGTGTTTGATTTATAATTAGGTTTAAGAATAAGAAGAAATACAAAGGGTGTAAACAGATTGTTATAATATTGTATAAGAGATTAAATTGGTGAGACTTCTTCTAGTTTAAAACATTATGAGGTACATAATAGAATTGTTATAGTTAATATTGGATTGGTCACACCAATACCATGACGCTAATGTGTTGGTCTAGTGCCAATGTGAATGAGAACATCCGTCACATTATAAGTTTTAATTTTAGAATCAACATCCCAACAAAAAAAAAAAAATTGTGTAGTAATACAACAGTACTAAATTGTCATAAAATTGATCACTATTACATAATTTCAATGACCCGGTCTATCGATTGATATTGGTACGACGATGTTAATAAACATTAGGAAAAAAAGACATTTATATATATATATATATATATATTTTTTGGATGCATGTCTTAAAGGAAATTTTCCATTATTAACATTACAAAGAAATTACATAGATTGCAGATGGTGAGAATTATTGGGGTGAAAAGTTAGACGGTAATAAAATCACGAATACAATAGGAATTACAAGCGTAATTAAAGAAATTGGAAAGCAAATGACAATTCGAACACTTGAGTACATTTGTGTTGAGATTATCCCCCAATTGGTACCTCCCCTCCGCCGCCTCCGCCGCCGAATCCTCCCCCAGCTCCGCCACCAAACCCGCCTCCAAAACCACCACCTCCGGCTCCTCCACCGCCCCCTATCCCACCACCACCGCCGAATCCCCCGCCAGCTCCGCCACCAACTCCTCCCCCAAACCCTCCACCAGCCCCGCCGCCACCGCCAATCCCTCCCCCACCACCGCCACCCAAGCCTCCACCACCACCGCCTCCTACCCCTCCGCCGGCTCCTCCACCTACACCACCACCGCCTCCTATCCCTCCGCCGGCTCCACCACCAGCTCCACCGCCACCGCCTATCCCTCCGCCGGCACCCCCGCCTCCGCCTATCCCTCCACCAGCACCACCGCCACCGCCTATGCCCCCACCACCACCTCCGCCTCCTATCCCTCCGCCGGCTCCACCACCTACACCACCACCAGCTCCACCGCCACCGCCTATCCCTCCGCCAGCACCGCCGCCTCCGCCTATCCCTCCACCAGCGCCACCGCCGCCGCCTATGCCTCCACCAACTCCTCCTCCTCCCTTGCCAATCCCTCCACCACCGCCAAACCCATGGCCGCCACCACCGTGATGGCCCTTAAAAATAGGATGCTCCTTCTTCTTCTTCTTTTTCAGGTGGTGTCCTTCACCACCACCTTTGCCAACACAATCAGGCTCCTTATAATTATAACCATCCTCTCCTTTCACCATCAACAACTTCCTGCCCTCAACCACACCACCACCACCACCGCAACTCCCCAGCAAAGCCACCAACAGCCAGCTCAGTCCCCAACTCAACCTCACTACACCACTCCCCGCCATCACCATTCTTATTATGATTATTATTCTCTCGATCGATCGCTAGCTGCACACATTTTCTCAATTCAAACCCATGCACCTATATATATATATATATATATATATATATATATATATATATATAGTAGCTATATCTACCTAGCTGTAGCACTACTAATGGCGTGCAACTTGGCTGGCTTTTGCAGCTAGCTAGCTGCACCTGCTTGCCTCACTTCATTAATCAATCACGTTCTTTTTAGCGCAAAAACGGTTTCAACTGAAAGGGCTATTTTTCTGCAAGTTGCATGCATGCATGCAGAGTAGACAGTAAGTAAGGAACACATGCAAAAGCAGTAACGACGACAGATATCCAGATCGATTCACGTCCCGTTCTCCGTGACATGTATATACTACTTGCACCACTAGCTAGGTAGAGGGGGGGAAAAAAGAGATGTATCGTAATTGCATTCACGCGCCGCCACCGCTGTTTTTATTTCCCATCAACTTCAAAGCGTTCAGTAGCTTTCGCTCTGTCTTATTCAATGTCCCCTCGTGCAGTGATGTGGGAAAAGTCAAAAACAGTGAGCAAAAGGTTAGAATATAAAAATATTAAATTCACGTACAGCAACAACAACTGGCCTATTAGCTCAGCTGGTTAGAGCGTCGTGCTAATAACGCGAAGGTCACAGGTTCGAGACCTGTATGGGCCAAATTGTTTTTTCCCCAAAGATTTCGCTTTGCACACTGGGCTGCGGACGAGAGGCCGCGTTGGGCTATTATTGCACGTGGATCTTTTTGGGCTTTAGTAACGAGGCCCAATTTAAAAGGACTGGCCCATCTTGCTAACTTCGACGGAAGGGAATCATAAAAAAAAAAAAAAAAAAAAAACGAATCCGCCAGTGCGTGTGCACCTGGCGCACTCTCAAGCTTCGTTCTCTCTCTCTCTCTCTCTCTCTCTCAAGTCTCAATCAAAATCCACTCTCTCTTTCTCTCCAGCTTCTGATAAACCCTAGAAATTTTGGGGATTCCTTCTCCTTTAGCTCTACCGAAATTCCCACTTAGAAAAATTACTCTTCCCAATTCAATTGGTGATCGGTTCATTCAGCTGAGTTGATTTTTTTTTTTAAAAAGCCATGGACGATACCGAAGATGATGCTAGGTATCCGCCAAAAGCTTACCCCCACAATCGAGCAAAGAAGTCGCCTTTATACTCCCACCGTCCGGCAGCCACTTACTACAACCGCCGCGATTACGTCGAGGACGAGGAGGACGACGATTTCGAAGACGAGAACGGCGTCGCGTACTCCGACGACGAAGACGACGACGACACCGGCGCCAACGATTTCGAGCAGAACGAGGAGTACGGGAGGTACCCCAAGAGGCAGAAGCTCAAGAAGTCGGTCCCCAATTACGAATTCGTTGCGCGGGCCCCGAGGACGGCGAGCATTCACAACCACAACCACGGCGGGGAAGCCGATTTCGCGGTGGAAGGGTGGAGCGAGCAGGAAAAGTTCGTTCTTTTGGAGGTTTGGGGGGAGAGGTTTCTGCAGTTGGGCAGGAACAGCTTGAGGTCCACGGACTGGACCGAGGTGGCCGCGAAGGTTTCCGAGGCGCTGAAGATCCAGAGGAATGAAGCCCAGTGCAGGCAGATGATGGATTCTCTGAAGAGGAGGTACAGAAAGGAGAAGGGCAAAGGTGGGTTGAATTCTAAATGGGCGTTTTATAGGAAGATGGATATGCTGATGAGGCAAGAGAATGGACATGTAGGGAGTAGTACTGGTGGGTTTAGTTTGTCTTGTGGTGTGGATTCAGGGCAGTATGTTTTTACCGATACTGGAGTGTATTTGGAACGTGCCAACATGAATGATGAGATGAGGGATAGTCCGTGTGAATCCGACGAGGAAGATGAAGATGATGAGGAAGAAGAGGATGCGGGGGAGCTTAGTGGTGATATGTTCAAAGGTCTGACTGTGTTGGCGGATTCGGTTCATAAGTTCGGCGAGATATATGAGAAGATAGAGAGCAGTAAGAGGGAACAGATGTTGGAATTGGAGAGAATGCGGGTTGATTTCCAGAGGGAATTGGAGTTGCAGAAGAAGCAAATCTTGGAGAGGGCACAGAGTGAGATTGCTAAAATCAGAGAAAGGGAGGAAGAGGAGGAAGATGATGAGGAGGAGGATAGTGATACGGGTTCTGATGGTGATGATGGTGGTGGTGGTGACAATGAAGATGGGGTGGAGACGGAAGGGGACACTGACAGTGGCGGCAATGATTCGGGTGTGAATGTCAGCGAATAATGTGAGTAATATTACTGGTTATGGCTGTTGAGAATGTTGTATAATTGCACCTAGTTTTAGACTTCGTTACCGAGAAATCTGGAGATGCTTGTGGCTCTTAGCCTAGCTTTTCTTTTTATGCTGTATTGGAGGAAGAGCTTCTCGTTGCAGTTTTTTGTGATATTCTTATGCAGTGATCAAATTCGTTTTCATTTTAAATTAATGAAAGAATATTGATTTTGCCACTGGAGGTGGTTAATTGACATGAGTCTGTGCAATATGATGTGAAGATCATAGTTAGGAACTGAAAGGAGCATAGAAAACGCGAGAACTGGTATGAAACACATTGGTTGAGCAGCAAGCTTTTATCAACATAGATGATGGAGCTTGATTGTTTAAATTAAAAATCCAGTTGAGACTTGAATGCTTGTTGGACTGTCGGTTGTTAACTATACTCGAGTATGAAACTGGTGTCAACTGTATTCATAAAATCCAGCTTGATTGTTTGAATACTTCCTATTACCTTATAACTTTTTAAAGTTGTGCTAACAGTGTCCCAGCTGTTCGATAATGACTGGGTCTTGCATTTAATCCATAAATACCTACATTCTCTTGCTCTGAAGATTTGATCCTGATATGTGCGTTAGTAATTGTAAGCAACTGCAGTTTTCTGTGGAGATTTGATCTTTTACAAGCTTCATAATAAAACCACTTTAACCAGTACCCAGGCTTTAGGACCTACATTCTGGTGTTATATAATGTGCTATTAGTTTGTGTAATGAAGTGATTACAACCTTGCAAGCTTGTGAGTGGTTTGTTTGGTCCATCATATTCTTTCAACGACTTTCTGAATAACGTTGTGGCTCATATGTATTTTGCTACTATACAGGGAAATCCAAGGGTATTCCACCTTCGACTCTGGATGCTCGATAGAGATGCAGCGGAGTCCTGAACTGGCAGTCTTTTGAAGAAAAAAACATGCTCTTCTACCCTGCAAAGCCAACAAGTACCTCAATCCTAGGGAAGCAAACACAGCTAGGGTGTACCATGTATTCGATCAGAGGAATGGAGATTGCATGCTTTCCACGCTCTTGATTTGATGGGAAGTTCTGCAATGACCAGCATCCAAAAATAGCTAAATTTGACTCTTCTGCTGCTGCTCTTTGTATCATTTTTTGTACTTCTCACGAGCCCTGTTTCAATGTTATTTGTTGTGCATGTATCGAATTACTAATTATTTGCAGTCTAAAAGCCCACATGGAATCATGGACTCGTGGTCCTAGGCTTTCGGAACATAAAAAGAACTAGCTAGAATTGCTTGCAAATTGCAGTGAAAGAATCAGACTTCATTATCTTCGTACTGAGATGCCTATAATTTGCATGCAAGGTAGAACATAACATTCATCACTGTGTCCAAAACCAGCATGAAACAATACAGAGAAACCAATTCCATAAACCAACTACAATCTGGTTCTACGGCAGCCACAACCTTGGCCAGATTACCAAAACGTCTAAAACTATTAGATGTGCAAACCCTAGACAAAATGGGGCCCCAGGCAGTGCCAGAACTATTTGAAATCCCAGATATGTGGACATTAACCGCATGCAGCTAGAACGATTGGTACTGTTGCCAAGCAAACTGCAAAACCTCCAGAGAGACACAGAGCAGTAAGGAATTCGCATAGACTCGTGCGGAGAGGCCTGATCCAAACCACTCTACTTCTTGGGAATGTCCGCCTCGACTGGCTCCATAGTAACTGTTGGAAACGCCGTGAATTGTTGCTGATTTCCCCAGGAGCAAGAAGGTGATGGGCGAAGGGAAGCAGATAACGACACGAAGAGAAATCTTCAAGAGCAACTCGAATAGCAGGGGAAGAGGTCCATAGCTCGAAGCAGGTGATCGAATGAAGCCGGCTGTGAAAGGGTGTCAACTGTCAAGTGGTGGAAATGGTGGTTGAGGAAGTGAGAAATGAAGAGTGAGATTGAGATTGAGATTGAGAGAGGGGTGAAGAGGAAGATACAGATGGAGTGGGAGTGAGTTGGATGCAGAAGCAATGCTCTAATGGATTCCTCCAACACTTGGGTTGTGTTGAGGTGATGGAAGGAGTTGAGGATATGGTTTGTTCCTCTTCTTCTGGACATCCTTGTGTGAAGAAGAACAAGAATTCTGACAACAGTTCATTCAAAAATTCAGATAAAAAATAGGAGGATTGTAATCAGATCAAAAATTCATTCAATCTTATTACATTCATTTCACTTTTCAATTAGTTACAAATCCATTTGAATTTGACAACAATTACACGCTCATTCCAGTTAGCCAAACTAGTACCAGTGTACCACAACTCATATCTATTTTTGCTCTATAAATTACACAGATGAACAAAAGAATTGCCCAAAATTTCCTACCTAAAAACCACACAAAAACTGGCCCTCTAAATCTCCAACTCAGGAAACAATTCCTCCTTGAGAGAAGGGGCAATCCACTGTATCTGAATATAGGTAATCTCAAACAGATCATCATCTTCCTTCTGAACCAAAACCTCATCTCCTTTCATCCTCGTAATCATCTTCTTCAAGAACCCTGGAATCACCTCCTGCAGCTTGGTTTCCCCATACACCCCAAGATCAGCCTTCATACAAGTATCCATCCTCCTCAACACACCCAGCCAGAAGGTCCTGAACCCGGGGCTCGCCGCGATCTGCTTCAAGAACTGCAGATAGACATCGGTCAATAGCTCCATCGCCAGCATCAACGTCCCTTCCATGCTCCTCACTTCCCTCTCCGCCCCTTCTCGCCTCGAGTACTCGATCATCTTCTCGTGCAAGTCGTCCACCATCGCAAACACCACGAGGTTGAAACAGTTCAAGCAGTTGGCAGGCGAAAAGTCCAGCTCCTGGGCCAGCTCGAAGCTCTTCTGCAGAGACTTGATGGCATGGTTCCTTATCTCCTCCCGCCTCGCCAGGCTGGTCTTCCTGAACGCCTCTCCCAGCTTTATGAACAGGTTGATCGAGAACGTGGACGGGCTGATATCGGGGTTGCTCCCCGTGCTTGCTGTGCTGAAATTGGCGCTACTCCCCGGGTCGGAGTAGTTCTTGTACCAGTCGATTAGCAATGTGACTGATTCGGCTAACAGGTCGAGAATCTTCACGTTTTTCTCCAGGGGGCTGTTCTTCAGGGCGACGAATCCAAATGCACAGTCGATGCAGAATGCATAATTCGTCCTGGACACATGGGTTTGGTCGGAGATCAACATGATCAACGTCTCGACCCCCTGATCGTACGTCTCGAGATGGCGACCAGAGATCGATAACAAATGCAGCACCGACTTCCAGCCCAGAAAGCTCTGTAAGTTGGCTGGGTACTCGAACAGAATCTTGCTGACTGACTTGGTGATCGATTCGCAACACGTGTCGAGAATCTGCTTGTCGATAGTCCACATCAGGTTGATGGACTTGAAGATGAGCTCTTCTGGGAGCTTGTCGATTCTCGCCGAGGACAAGAGCTTCAGGCAGATTCTGAAGAGGGCGATGATCACCTTCTCTGCAAATGGGATTGGTGAAAACAGAGGGAAGTGGATTACTTCGAGCAGATTTTCGTGGTATGCTGGCCAGAAGTTTTGCAATCTGTTGATGTTGGCGAAGGAGAGGGCAGCGATTAGATCCCAGCAGAACTCGATGGTTTCTTCTTCCTCGACCGGAGTAGCGAATTTCTGACCTTTCCCGGCGGAGGCGAAGATTAGAGAGCGGCCGAGGTAGAGCAGAGTCTCGTCGGACAAGTTCCAGCTGTTGGTGAAAATGCTCCCGATTTGGCATTGCTTGATTACCTTCTGGTTCTGCTCGAATTCATTAAGCCCGAGTTGTAACGATTCCTCCATGCTGTCTAGGGAGAGAAAGTGCGTGAATTTGCTGATCATGGAGGTGGAGCTCTGCTGCCGTGATCTCTGATCTTGAGAGGAAGAAGAAGGGAAAATTACTCCTCCGCCACTGCCACCGCTTCCGTCGTTTCGAGATTGTTCCGAATCGGAGAACGAGCTGTCGAGCTCGATCACCGATGGTGGAAGAAGCTTGAGCTTCTTCAGCTTCAACAGGCAGTCCAAAATCGGCCTCCACGCTCCGTGAATAGCGCTGCCGAAATTGTTCGCGATGCTGAAAACTGCGAGCACGGCCATTCTGGGTTTCAGGTCGTGGCTGAACGCGAACAGAGTCTCTTCCGACGAGGCGTAAGGGTTCAGCAGAGTCGAGCATTTGCAGAGCGAGGCGATCATCTCGTCGAGAGTGTCTTCCAGCCCGTACTGAGCGATTCTGGCGACGGAGATCAGCGTCTCGACGCACTCGTGGAACATCTCATCCTCGTCGGACTGTTCGAAGAAAGCCGTGAGAGCCGCCACCGCCGGGCCGGCGACGGAAGAGAACATGTCCCGCCCCAGCCGGCGGTCGAAATCACAGAGATGGAAAGGTTGAAGCAACTTAGAAGCGCCCATCAGCTCGACCCATAACCCCGGGTTCATCTCCGGCTGACCGGTCTGACCGAACAGCGAGATCGCCTTGCTGGCGATTGACTGAAAAAGCTCCGATAAGTACTCCCTCGGCAGATCCTGGCCGGCGTTGATTGCTCTGTTGTTCCGAATGAACTCTTCCTCCGTCATCTTCTTCTTCACCTGATGGTTGTGCTGGTCGGTGTTGAGCATGATCAGGGAGTAACAGAGGACAAAGACCGCATCTTTTCCGGCGAAGATGTCGGAAGGCTGCTGCTCGTAGAATTGCTCGGAGAAGGCCTCGAGGATCCTCTGGATCTTTTGCGACTCTCCGGGGAGCCGGAACGTGGCGAGATAGGTACGTAACGCCGTGTCGAGGATCATCCCGGAGAATTCAAATGTACAGGTGAACTCCTTCAGGACCTGAATGTGGAATTCATCAGGATCGCCGAGGTAATCTCCGATCATGGTCTTGTCCAACCCGGGGGTGAACCGGAAGAAGAAGGCGTAATCTCTCGGGTCCGGTGGGTCGGGGAACATCAGGCTTAACCGGAGATACTCCAGACCTTTCTTGTCGTCTCGAGTGTAATGGTTTCCGGCGATCAGGAGTTTCCGCTTCTGAGCTTTCCTCGTTCGGAGGTACGATATGGAAGCTTCGCTGCCGTCGAGCGGCTTGTCCATCCAGAACTTGCTGTACTCCGTCAGGTGAACCGGGTAGGGACCCGAAGGGGTCGAATCGCCTTCTCGGTTGATGTTCTCCGCGATGTTGTGGATGATTCCGACGAGACCTTCGAAGGCTTGAGCTTGCAGTGATGGGGACGGGCTGGCCCCCGGGAACGAGAGCTTGCAGAGCAGCTTCGCGGTTTCCTCGAACACGTTGATGCAGAGTGGGTCGCAGTCGTAGTTCACGTATGCTTCGATGATGAAGGTCGGCTGCCTGCAGAAGTCGATGATTCCTTCGATCGCCACTTCCTGAAGCTGAGTTGAGATTCCAGCTGATGCCACTCGTAGTAGCACGAACTTGAAGAAGGCTTCCAACTGCAGACGAACAAACCTGCAATTTCCACCAAGAGAGGAACAACTCCCACTAGTCAAATAGTTATCGATTTTTCGTCATACAATTAGGCGTCTACACATAGATCAATGATCATAAAACCTTCATATTATCGTATGTACTCATGCACCTGAATGAATCGACAAGAAGAAATGAAGAATCTCATTTCACCTTATGTTACAATCCACACGAAATTGATTACTAGAATGATCGAACCATAGGATGTACCCGATTTTTCGCATTACTAATTTGGTTTCGGACGAGAAAATGTAATCGTAATAGATAGTTTGGCTAGTGACTCAATTGTTCATTTAGAGAAAGCCAGAGTTCAGTGTTTCTGACCTGCGAAGGAAATGGTAAATGTTCAGCACAGTGCTGCAGATCATGGACAAAACGAGCGGGCTGGAAGAAGTTCCATAATGAACCAAATGATGGAACAGATCGTCCTGGATCATCCTCAGGAGCTTGGGATGATCGCCAATGGCGTCTCCACTCAGCTCGATCGCCGAATTGATCAGAACCAGGGCGAAAAGCTGAACATCCTCATCCGAGGTCCTGTACAGATTCCCTTCGCTCTCCACAACTTCCACGACATTGAGCAACGAGCAGAGGAAATGGAAGATATCCACGGCGCACCGGATCCCATACCCGGAGTCCAAGTTCCCGTCGAAATCGGCGTCGTCGATGTCCGTCTCCGACTCCTGGTCGGGGCTCACCTCGATGTCCTGCAGCTTGGCGAAGATCATCCGCACCAATTCGTGCATCGTGTACCTCGCGCTCCGCTGCAGCAGGTCGCCGCGGCTCGCGGACTGCTGGACGACCTGGAAGCAGGCGTTGACGACGGTGCAGACGGCCTGGTCGGTGAGCAGGACGGCGGCCTGGTGCCTCATTATCGCCGTCAGGATCTGCAGGATCCGCATCATGACGGCGTCTTCGGAGACCGGGTCGGTCCGCTCGAGGCGGCAGCCGGTGATCCCCATCACGACGGAGTTGATCGCGTCCCGAGCCCCCGTGGTGCGCTCGTCGAAGATCCCGACGTTGAGGATCTTGAGGACGGAGTAGAGGGCGATGGTGGTGGCCGCCGCGGGGATGTCGTCGGACTGGATCACGTCGAGGAACGGGGTGAGGTAGACCGCCGGGTCCATGGTCTGCCAGTCCTGCGGCGGGTTGAAGACCAGGGTTCGGAGGGATTTGAACGTGTGGACGAGCGCGGTGTCGTAGCTTTCCTCCTGGGAGAGGAATTGTGCCGCCATGGGGTCCGGCGGCGGGCGGCGGAGCACGGCGAGGACGGAGGCGACCTCCGTGTTGAGCATGCAGGAGATCCCCAGCCCGATCCTCTTCTTCTTGCTCTTCCGATTCTTCGCCGGCGGCTCCGCTTCCATCCCGTCCATTTTCTGTTTCCGGTGATCGGCCGATGAGAATTCTGAGGGAAAGTGGAGAGAAATCAGTGGCGGGAACAGGAATCGTCTTTGCTTTCCATATTCGGAAAACGGATTAAACTGATCAGGATTGAAATTGTTAAGAGTGAGTGGTCAAAGGTTACTCGTAATTGGCGGGAAAATTGGGTCACCTCTCCTACTGCATATTACACGGAGCATTGTTTTCTTTTTTTCTGTTTGGACCAGATTTTGCCAAGTGAGATTCCTGAAAGGGGAAACCGCCATTGATGATAAGGTTTTAAGCTTTCTTTTACATCCCAAAACTTTACTTCCCATTGTCAGCAGCCCCTTTAAGAAGCCAGAACATTGCTTCCCGCCTTCCCTTCTACACCCACCATTTTCCTCAGAGCCCGCCAGGGACACTCCTGACCTCGTGCCACAGGCAAATCAACGTGTCACGAACGTCGTCATCGACATCGCCATTCTCCAGCCCGAGCCTATTGCTCCTATCTCTGGCAGTATCCACGCTCATCAGGCTCCGCACCCACTCTTCGTGCAGGGTCGAGAACTCCGACCTCTGCTCGCTCGCCTTGAAGCTCTCTCCGACCGACTTCTGCATCCTCCGGGCAGCTCGGGCGGCGTTTTGCACCACGCTTTCCGGGATCCCGGCCATGAGCGCCACCTGCATCCCGTAGCTCTCCGGGCATGCTCCGGCTGCCAGCTTGTAGAGGAAGACCAGGTCCTGCTTGCTGCCTGTTCCGGAGTCTGTCGATTTGAAAGCGCAGGCCATGTGTTGCAGGGAAACGTGGGGGTGGGAGGCGAATTCCTTGGTGAGAGGGTGGTAGTGGGTGGCGAAGAGCAGTCGGCAGTTCACCTTTTCGACGAGATGGCGGAGCACCTAGAGGATGGAAAAATTGATATGAGACGCAAGGTGGACTTAAGATGGAGAAACCTAGAGAGTTTCCTTGTACCGCAAGGTAATACTCACGGCGTAGGCGATGGCGTATCCATCGAAAGTGCTGGTTCCGCGGCCTAGTTCGTCTAGAATGACCAGAGAGTCTTGAGTTGCGCTGTGGAGGATGGAAGCTGTTTCTGAGCACTCCACCAGGAATGTACCTTGACAAAAAAATGAAGACAAAACCGTAAGATAATTTGCACAGAACAGTGTTGAAATGGAAAAACGTGTTATGCTAGATAGAATCAGAGAACTCACTCTCGCCAGCCATGATTCGATCAGTGGCACCAAGCCGGGTGAAGATTACATCAACCAGCGAGAGCTCGCACTGCTCACTTGGCACGAAACAACCCAGCTGCGGATAGCAGAGACGACGTTAAGGAATGGCAGGGGCTTGCTTGATTACTTGTTGAACACTCCAAAGTTTCAAAGAGTAGGGGTGGAAATTGGGTTTTGATTTCAGTGAAACTGAAACCAAAAATCGTTTTGCCACCCTTAGAATAGTCTAAAAGCTGAGTCTGGACATGAGACGAACCTGTGCAAGTATCACAGCCAGACATGTGGATCGAAGAAGTGTTGATTTCCCGCCCATATTTGGTCCTGTCAAGAGCAAAGTGCGAGGATGAAAGCCAACCGGATCCTCCCCAAGGTACAGATTATTTGGGACAGGTTGTCTGTTCTCTCCAAGAGCGAAAGGATGCCACAGCCCTTTAATCTTCAGTACAGGTCCCCCAGTGTCCTGGCCTAATGCTGTTGCTGATCGTGGCAAAATAAGGGGGCGAGACATCGGCCCGAATGATGTACTTGCTTTCAAGGCGAAAGATCGGAGTACATCGATGCAATTGATGGCATGGATGACTTCTGACCATTCTCTAGCTTTCTCGATGAACAACTCGGCCAGGACAGCAAGCGTCTCTGCCCCTGCATCAGTGACTTGATGATTCTGTCCAAATTTTTAAGTCAATGACATGTCAAGACATAGAACCAAGACTCAGAACTACAAGTACGAATTTAGTACATAATAGGAAGTTCCTGAGCAATGAAAAAGCTATAGTTCCAGAGAAAGGCTGTCGAATTCCCAAGAGAAATCCTCAAACTGAAGGGGAGCACACCTGGTAATCGGGGAACTCACTATCCACAGCGGCCTCAAATTGGGACAGAAACTTGTCAAGGCCAGAACTACCTTTGAGCTCAGGAGTTCTGATAACTTTACTTAGAGATGATTTTAGTTGCTCTTCATTCTGCAGCAATGACAATAAATCTATCGCAACACGTAGCCCTTTAACCAAAGTCCCAAATACTTTCACCTAGATAAGAGGTCAACATGTTAGAATTTACAGAATTCATCATTCTCAAAGTAATATTACATTCTGAAAGCTTAGATTTTGAGGACTACAGGATGGTGCAGGTTACTTACACGCTGTTTCAATATTTTTGTGCCAATTAAGGGCAGTATTAGACAGGATGATGCCTGAATGCTACCCTTAACACGTCCAAGCAGCCTCTCCAAATCCGGTAGTTTCCGCAGACATTGAGCAATGATAAGAGTAACTTCAGGACGAGCTATCAAAACTTCAACTGCATCGAGCCTATTATTAATGCCTTCAGCACATTTCAATGGATGGCAGATCCACTTCCTCAAAAGCCGTTTCCCGGATGACGTAACACAGTTGTCAAGATAGTTAAATAATGTACCTGAAGTTCAAATAAGTAGAAAACTCTATGAGTTGTTAGTTTACCAGAACAACTACAGTCAAAGAAGTAAGAAAAGGAGAAGTGATTGGAAGAGCAGACTTGCCTGATGAACCACCATCTGCATTATTACAAAAAATTTCAAGATTAACTAAAGTCTGCCCATCCATTTTAAGGCAACCCTTATAAACATCGTAAGGTAGAACATCACCATTGCGCAAAACATCATCTAACTGTACCCAAAGAAACACAAGTCAGCACAGCAGATAATGACAACACCTAAAAGCACGCAAGCTGAGGGGCTTGTTATTGTGCATACCTTCAGCCGAGAGAGATGACCAATAAGACCACCAAGAGCTGATAAGGCTAGGTCTTGGTGCATTATACTGTCAAGTGCACTATTCACTGGCCTAGAAGACCCTGTAAAGAAACCCTTTAACTGGATCAAATTTCTTACTTCAGAAGCATCCGCAAAATCAGTGGCAGGCAGTACAGGAGTCAACTGTGGTGCTGCTGGACCTGAAATGTAGGCAGATGTAGGGGAAACGGAGCTCAGTGCAATCAAATCCCTCTAGTTAAGCAAGAATCCATAACATATTCACCATATTGTTCAAGAAAGATAACTGATTGAGATCAACATGAGCCATGCCAGCAACACCTTTACAGGAAATCCAGAAACGTATAAATGGAAGACTGGAAACACAACATAAACTAGGGAGTACACCACATAATCTTTTCTGGCTACCCCCAACAAGCAACAAAAATAGATACACAGAAACAAGTTTCTAGCTCTGGGGCAGCCACAGTGCTTTTTGAGAGATAACTGCACGCACCAGTTAATGTGTACTTCCTCAGTGCTTTCTGGGCTTCTTTGGACAGCCCTGCATATTTTAAGGGCAGTAAGGATTAGGTAAAGGCTCAATTTTACACTTAGACAAATTCTTTGACTACACTTGGCTGACAATGAGCATTGGATGGATAATCATATAAGTGCACATCCGAAGTGGACAACCAAAGAAGCTCCAGCCTATTATCTCCAATTTTCCCCCTGTCTGTATAAATTAACCTATTCAAATTTCATATTTTACTGAATTCAGCATCCAAGATGAACTGGAAAAAAACACATGTACCTCTACTTTCATGTATAACTTCTTTAGGTGAGATCTGCAGTAAAATAACAAAGAAGCCATCAGATTGTGTATTTGACAAGATTACCAGCTGCAGTGCAACAACTTTATGTGATTGGAAACGGATCATACTTGCATCAACAGTGCTCCCAAAGCAGAATAGGAAGCATCATCTTCTATGGAGCCAATCCAAAATCGAAGAGCAGCACAATCAACAAAAGCAAATCCATAACTTGTTGCATCATTATCAAGCCCATAATTTCCCTGATGACAATTCACAAGACGATTTAACAAGGCTAACAAACTGACTAATAGTGTCAGCTATAGTGGGTACTTAGCATACACCAGATGATAATAGAAGAATTAATGGAAATGCTAAATAAGAACTAATCCATAGAGTGCAATCCCGTTAAGATTGAATATAAAGAATTAATTAGCAAAACCATAGAATCATATAAGCTTTGCATCCTTAGGAAGTACAAAGAAGATGAACACCTTCATCGTGGAAAATTGCAGAGATGTTATTGTTCCTCTAGGACCAAGAAGACTGACAACAGCAGTCTCATTTATAGGTTCATCACGAAAAGCTTTACAAACATATGATTATGAAATTACCTCCTTGAGTGCAAGAAGATGAACGGCATCTGGCCCAATGATACCATCAGTTGTAGTTGATGGAGTAAGAACCTGGACTAATTTTCTGGTGATCACCTGTTCAACATCAAGGGTACAAATGATAAAAAAAATTCCAGGGAGAAAAGAGCTTAGAAATATAATATAGCGCTCTTGTAAATTAATGTGAATGTACCGAAGTTCGACCCCTGGCCTTTGCTTGATCAGATGTCTCCAACTGCTCCACTCTCCCAACTTTATACCTTGGAAACGATCATAGAGAAAACAAATGCACTCTCTCAGGCAAGAAAATAAGAGATGCAGAATGATTGACAATAAGAAGCAATGTCATTTCAGTGAATTTGAGATCATGGAAAATAATTTTGAGTTCCATGAGGACATTTCTTTGTCTCCTTGTTAAAGCATTTCTACGCATTCCAAATGCTGATATTTGAATGCCAAACCTTGGCTGACAAGATTGTTGACCTATTTCTGTCTAATGAAACTTAAAGCAAGAAATCCACTCGCCCATGGGTCATAGGATCATGCAGACAATGTACAAAAAACATACCTCTAGGAATTTCTAATACTTTTAGTTCAAGATTTTGAATTTGCAAGCATGAAATCTTTTAATGAGTGATGAGTATGAATTTGTACTAATCAAGGAAAGTTAAGTACCAGCCACTAACGTGCAATTTCCCAGCAGTAACTTGCTAGACTGGAGAATTATCTTAATGACTTTATTTTACCTCGGGCAAGAACACATGCTGACTCATCCTTGGGCATAGACTAACCAAGAACATGAAAGAAATATGTGAACATAATTTCACAGAGTTACTGTTTTCCTACCCCCGAGCAACGAGTTTCTCTATAGCATCATCAATCCCAAATTCGGATATTCCAACCTGCGCTCAAAAAGTGTTATCATTTCTGAGAAAGCAACTATCGAAAGTGGCTACAAACTTGCATTGAAGTATACACTTCATATGGAACTTACTTGCCGACATTTTCCAACACCACTGAATGTCATTTTCCAATCAAGCTCCCTGTGACCAATTTCAGCATCCAGCTCATAAAGCTCATAGAACTTCCCCTATTGTGGATGTAAAGTTGCTGAGTTTAGAACACCCGGGTTTATTAAGAAATCAACAGCCAGCACTCAGCCAGTAAGATGCAAAAAGGGACTTCAGATATACGGTTTGGTTATCATATAGATTTGGTTGAGACAAACACAATACAAAATCATGAAAGAGCAAACAAAATGGATTCTCTGCAAGGCTGCAATGAGCCAAAGTGTAAGGCATGTGGTGATAAGTAAAGCTCAAGAGTAAGCCACACCATGAACAACTGATACACATAGAGAAAGCATCAAACAAGTGAGATTAACTAACCACTTTAAAGAAAAGCAGAACATCCATGTACTCAGATTTGACAGTCCAGTATTGCTTCTGAGATGCCGACATTTTCTTCAGAGCATCAGGTGGTATGTAAAGCGTCTTTTTATCATAAAGAGGATGGTCAGGCCTTCTTCTATTAGCATCCCTAATTCCCGAAGGGTTAAGCCACTCAAACTTGCTAGCAAGATCATTACAAATCTCTCCCTGATTCTTCCCCTGGGCAGTGGACCCTTGCATAAGTTTAGCTTTCTTGCCATTATCCAGCAACGAACAATCATTCATATCACCTAACTTAGGAATGTCTTCATGAATTCGCTTCATTCGCCGAGCAAGCGGTTGCTCATCAGGTGTCTCGGGACCCTGGACATCATCATCATCGCCCCTTCCAGAGGGCAAGACACCTCCTAACTTACTGGACTTAGCAGCACTATCTTTGACTGAATTCTCATCAATGGTTCCCAGTTTATGAAATCCTAAATTGCCTAATGATGGAGCTGAAGTCAAGCGAGCACCAACAGAATCAGCCTGATTCCTGCAATTCCACCATCACCCTAAATCAACTCCAACACTCAATTTGGTCGCAAAATGAACAAATTCAAAAGGAATCACATCTCTTGCGGAACGAGATCAAACTGAAACTATTAATGCGGATGGAAGCGAACAAACTCGCACCAGAGCCAAACCCTAGGATGATACAAAAAAAATTGAAAAAACAGCAACGCAACACTGGCAAATGGCGAAGATAGCTCGCTCGTCAGGACCTAACCTGTTTGGAACCCTAGCGAACTTGTGCATAATACTGGAGAAAAGCGAAGAACCTCCGCCGTCGGTACTCGCGGAGAAGTTCGCCGGTAGGATCGGGCGCGGCATCTTCTCCGGAGGTGTGCCGGTTCCTGTGACATCATCGGATGAGTTCGCCACACGCTGACTCGGAAGGCCGGGTTGGAGATTCCGCTCCTTCGCCGAAACAAGCGACGGCGGGTGACCGTGAGCTACGTCCTCGCGGCCGGAGCTCCGATTAGCCGTCGAGGACTTCTGGAAGAAAGCATGGAGCGATTTCTGCCGCTGCATTTTTTTCGAATAGGAAATCCTCCCGATGTTGAAAGAGGTGGAAACTGAGAAGCTTCTGATATACGAAGTGGGAAATAAAGAAAATTTTGGCGCCAAAATCCTCTGCCTCGCAATTCCAATTTCCCGCTGCCGATGACGAGGAACGAGGAGAGCTCCGTAAGATTGTGAGCTGGGGTTTTCCCAGTCGTCAATCCACACCGTTCGATTTTGGTGCCACTCATTTTGACTTTTCAACGCGGTACTTTCTAATATTGACGTGGCAGGATTGAGTCCAGGTGTCGATACAGTCAGCCAGAGGGTTCCTGCCAGTACGCCACTTCACCATCAATCTCCACCGTTGGATTTTCATTACAATTGTTATCCGATTCGGCCCGGTTCAAACCTCAACTCGGACAACTCGCCCCTGTTTGGTGATATTGTAGAGTTTGTTTGTTGTTTGTAATTTATTCAGCTTGATTGAAATGAGAAATACTCTGCTGTAAATGTTTTCATAATACATGGAAAAAAAGATGTAAGCATAGCATAATAATTTTGCTTATTTGGTAGGGTAAAATGAAAATTGCCATTGTTTGAAACTCTAAAGGAAACATTTTCCATAACCAAATGGATGGATTGATGGATTATTAGGGTTTGTTTTAAAGCCATGGAGAATTGTAGATAGGAGTGACGACAGCTTTGGTCTGGAGATACTTGTGAAGGGCTTCCATTCCAAAATCTTTGCCGAATCCGCTCATCTTGTAGCCTCCAAAGGGGCAGTCAATGTCGAACCCATGGTAGCAATTGATCCAAACGACGCCGGCTTTGATCGATCTCGACACCGTGTTCGCGATGTCCAAACTCTTCGTCACGATTCCTGAAGCAAGGCCGTACTTCGTGTTGTTTGCATACTTGATCCCTTCTTCTATCGTCCTGATAATCAAAACAAAAAATAAAAGGAAATATCGGTTTAGTGTCGTATGTTCCGGGTTACTTGTGCGTCTTTGAGTTAGGTGCATTGTGCTTACTTGAACTTCATTAGAGCCATCACTGGTCCGAAGATCTCATCCCTGGATATCATCATGTCTTCCTGTAGAGATTGTTTGGTATTAGATTTTTGAAACGTCAATGACAAACAAAATCGAAATTTGGACAATTCTGCCCATTAGTCGAATTACGACCTACGAATCAATCAGTTGAACGAGTTTCAAACCTTAACATCAGTGAAAACAGTGGGCTGGATGTAGAATCCTGTCTCGGCAGCCGGTTTGCCGCCAGTTAATAACGTGGCTCCTTCTCTCTTGCCGTGCTCAATGTAAGACAACACTCTTTCAAATTGTGTCTTGTTGACCTATAATACAACATGAGTTCGAGTTATGCTTCTGGTTTGCGTCCAAAACCAAAAATAATGTGTCGATTACGTTACATATAGAAAATTTGTTTTAACGCCTTTTATCGGTTCAGTTTCGGGTTAAATCGAAATCTAAATCCGGGTAGTAACCACCTTACCTGAGGTCCAACACGAGTCGTGGGATCAAGCGGGTCGCCGACGGTCCATTCCTTCGCCTTCACCGCCAATTTCTTCACAAACTCGTCATAGATCCCTTCTTGAACAAACACACGGGACCCCGCCGCACAAACTTCTCCCTGCCGAAGTAATGAATCACACGAACGTCCCTTTCCCGGCAAAAAAGGGAGCTAAAACGGGAAACAAAGGACTCACCTTGTTGTAGAAAATGGCGAGGAGAGCAAGATCAACAGCCTTGTCCACGTCAGCATCGTCGAAAATCAGCACCGGCGACTTCCCACCGAGCTCGAGCGACACCGGCTTCAAATTGCTCAACGCCGCCGCCTGCATCACCTTCCGGCCGACCTCCGTCGAGCCAGTGAAGCTCACCTTGTCGACATCCATGTGAGCCGAGATCGCCGCCCCGGCCGTGGCGCCGTACCCGACCACCACGTTCATCACTCCGTCGGGGATCCCGGCCTCCCTGGCGAGATGGGCGAAGAACAGGGCAGAGAGAGGGGTCTGCTCGGCGGGCTTCACCACCATCGTGCAGCCGGCGGCGAGGGAAGGCGCGACTTTCGAGAAGAACAGGGTGCAGGGGAAGTTCCATGGAATTATATGCCCGACGACTCCAATCGGCTCGAGCAGAGTGTACCCGTGAAGCTCCCTGGACATCTTCAGCACGTCGCCGTGGATTTTGTCCGCCGCGCCGGCGTAGTACCGGAGAAGGTTCGCCGCGAAAGGGATGTCGGCCATTTTGTTGAAGGTGAACAGCTTGCCGGCGTCGATGGATTCCAGTCCGGCTAATTCGTCCGCGTTTTGGTCTATCAAGTCGGCGAATTTCGACAGGACTCTGCCCCTCGCCTGGAGAAAAAAAACAGAGCATCCGATTTTGGGTTAGACATCAAGAAAAAAAGAGAAGAAGAAAAGGAAAGTCAGAGTCTTTGCTTACGAATCCGGACATTCGAGGCCATGGGCCGTGATCGAAGGCTTGGCGAGCTGCTGCGACGGCGAGATCCACGTCAACGGAGTCGCCTTCGGCGACTCTGGCGATTACTTCCCCTGTTCTTGGCGATATTGTCTCCAATGTTCTTCCTGTTGACGAAATGAATGAATTGATTATTTCCTGGTGGATAAAGAACAAATGGAAAGAATAAGAGGGGGAGTGGAGATGGAGAAACCTGAAACTGCGTCGACGAATTGGCCATTGATGAAGAGCTGGGTGAACTTGATCGTGGGGATGAGGTTGGAGAAGGAGCTGGTCTTTCCGTTGCTGATTTCTTCACTGGTTGCCATTTTCAACTTCAGGGTCTGTAATTGTTTGGGAAAGCTCGGAGCTCTGTAGCGGTGGTATTTATGGACATGGAAGGGATGACGAAGACGAGAAAGAATGGAGGTGATGCTTAGATAGACTGGTAGAGTTGCAGACGGCTTCTCCGTGAAGGGGCTTTTGGTTAAAGCCAGAAAGTGGATGCTTTCTGAGATTTCAACGGGATTTTTCCGTCGTTTAACTGTATTAAACGACGGAACCTCGCTGGCGTTTCCCGTTGTTTTGTCTTTTGCCGTTCTGATGAGCAGTTTCCCGGCCGGCCACAGAAGTTTCCTATATATAAAAAGAGAGTAGGGCAGCCGGTTCCAATTTGTTTCTCGTTTTTCCATTCATTTGTTGTAATTAAATGAGGTTTCATTAATTAAAAAATTAGGTTTCATTGTATTCGATGGTCCATGTTTTACTTTGGGATTATTGAGGAACCTAAATTTGTCGATGTTCAATTTATTGTAAGAAGAACTCATAGGCTCGGACAGCAATTTAGTTCACATCCGATCGAATCTAATCGTTCGTCTTTCGATTTGGGAACTTTTAGTTTTGGTATGGTTCAAACCAAAACCATAAAATCAAACTAATAATAACTCGATCGAGACGTAATTAAATTAATTTCTTACTATATCATTCTCCACGAAAGGCAAGTCAACTTGCAATTCTAAACCCTAGTGCCTAGACTACACATGACTAGTTATAAATTTGGTTTTATTTTCCTATAGGAATCCTTGAATCGCCGCTCCTTAGTATTATCCTCACACTAGTATTCTCGTCGAATACGAATACCATTGTTGATGAGATTACGCATGTAACAACTTTAATAAACGAGATTGTTCATGCTGACAATATTATCTAATTTTGCGAGTGAGAAATTTTCGTATATGGAATCAGACTTGTGTGATGAGACACTTCTTGAGTATTTTGGTAGAAAAAGGATCTTTTTGGGTAGTATGGATAAAAAGTTATAGACTTAAAACAAGACCAATTTGGAATGTTTCCTCCGCTTCTACATGCACATGGATCTGGAAGCGAATATTGAAATGCCATTTGTTTCTTTCTTATGCATTCTACAATAATTTTTTTACAAGAAATTGTTTGCACTTCAGTAGTGGAACTAAATTTATAGTACACTCTACAGAGTACCCAGGAAAGGGCGTGTTAACAGTCAACCAATTCATCGAGTCAGATTAGTATAGATGGTGCATAGTTTAGGCCAGTATATGTATTTTCATAAACCACATATCAAACTAGTCTATTTAAGTAAAGTTCGAGCCAATTTAAAATATTAACACGAAGATAAAACAAGAGAAACAATCAATCAAACAAAGTAAGCATATTCCAAACTTCAGCATCAAACTAAAGTTTCCCCCCTTCTCTCAATAGAGAGAATGAAGGGAATCAAATTTGCTTCATCTCTTTTTACAGGGAATGCACAACTGCAGTGGGTGTAGCTAGATCCATCCTCACAGAAGTTCATAGAATGTAAGCTGTAATATAGATCATTATTCACAACACAATTACACATTTTTTATGAATTGTATTACTTGTCCTATCCATAAACCAAAAAAAGTTTAAAAAAACACCATGTGTTGTCTCCCCTGTTTTCCCCTTTCTCTCCTTAGCTACAGAACCCTCATTTCCAAGGCAAACCCACCCTCCATGAATGATCCATTGTATGATTCATTGCCAAGGAGAGTTGTAAAGTGGAGTGACCACAGACTTAACCTGGAGGTACTTCTGAAGACCCACCATCCCTTCATCCCTCCCGAACCCGCTCGATTTGTACCCTCCGAAAGGGCAGTCGTTGTCGAATGCGAAGTAGCAGTTGATCCATATCACTCCCGCCCTGATCGATCTCGACACCGTGTTCGCTGTATCCAAGCTCTTCGTCACGATCCCTGCCGCCAGCCCGTACCTCGTGTTGTTTGCAGCTCTTATCCCATCTTCCATGGTTCTGTGCTCATCCACATTGGGGGGAAGAAGAAGAAAAAAAAGATACATCATACATCAATGCATAATGACCAATTCATCAATTACAAGTTAATTAGCTTGGAAAAGCTTTACTTGAACTTCATTAGCACCATGACTGGGCCAAAGATTTCGTCCTTCACTATCATCATATCATCCTGCAATTCATTCGACACAGTACACGCGAACAGAAAAAATTAGGGTTACCGATCTGGCTGAGTCATGGGACTAGGGTTGTTATGCGCTTTTCAAAAATTGTGACAGATAGCGATTCGCTTTTTATCGACTCTGTTTTCACGGAGGTCGGGAAATTGTTGCTTACCGTGACATCTGTGAAGACGGTGGGCTCAATGTAGTATCCCTTCTTGGCCGCCGGTTTCCCGCCGGTGAGCAAGGTCGCTCCTTCTCTCTTACCGTGCTCAATGTAAGACATTACCTTCTCGTACTGCTTCTTGTCAACCTGCTTGCAGGAGAAAAAAAACAGAGCATTCGTTAAAACCTTTTTTTTTTTTTACCACACGCCATTGCAGGGAAAAAAACAGAGCATTCGTTAATTCTCGCCTGCGGACCAACACGAGAATTTGGGTGGAAAGGATCCCCAACAACCCATTCTTTGGCTTTCTCGACCAATGTCTTCACGAACTCGTCGTAGATCGCTTCCTGTACGAGCACTCGCGATCCCGCGACGCAGACTTCGCCCTTGTTGTGCATGACCCCCAAGAGGGCGAGATCGGCGGCCTGATCGATGTCGGCGTCGTCGAAGATCAGGAGGGGAGATTTCCCGCCCAGTTCGAGTGAGACCGTTTTCAGATTGCTGGCCGCTGCTGCCTGCATCACCTTCCGGCCCACTTCGGTTGACCCTGTAAAACTCACCTGCCAACCGAAAACAGAGCACCCGGAAAAAAACAGAGTAAGTTTTACTTGACACAATCGATTGATACAAATATAAATTACCCAACGGTTAATTTAAGCAAGTCATCGGATAAATTTTGATTCTGTACCTTGTCGACGTTCATATGGGAAGTAAGTGCGGCGCCGGCGGTCGGACCATATCCGCTCACCACGTTGATCACTCCATCGGGAATTCCCGCCTGATCATCACCGGTGAACAAAATTTGAAAGTTTAGGTGCTTGGACAGAGCACTTGGTTAAGTTTAGGGATCAAAATGATACTTCTTGATATCTTTTGGGTTGCGCACTTAGTCCATGTACTATATTGTCATTGCAAACGCATCCCTAACCAGTGATTTTTAACAAACAATTCCCCGTATTTAGGGCGGGTAAACGATTATCCTATTAACGGTGTAACCGATAACCAAACTAAAATTTATGGTTAATAGTTATACTGATAACCAGGGTCCAGGGCCGGACCCAGGGGGTTTTAGGGGTGTCCCCGGACACCCCTAAATTTTGGGAATACGATTATCCAACTCCGGTGGTAATTTACGTATGGACAAAAAAAATATAATTGATAGTGAGGGACACCCCTGAAATTTGAAAACATGATTATCCTACTGTCATTTGTGTATATGAATATAAGTGGTAGATTGGGTAATTCAAATCTAGAACACTATTCTTATTAATAAACTTAATTTTCGTTGACCTACAACTCATTTGTTGTTCGATTTTGAAAAATGTAATAGTAAAATGTCATTTCCTATCTCTAATTATTTTAAAAACCTAACAATTAAACTAATTTCAAGCTACCCTTAATGTGGCATGTGTTGAAAGAGTCTTTCAGCTTTGGGTTACATCGAGAACAAGTTTACAAATCGAATATGCGATAAGTTCGTGAATGATTGTCTAGTAGGGTATATAGAGACAAAAAATTTTAACACTATAGACACCAAGTGTATTCTACAATTATTTCTGAATATGAAAACAAATCATGGACTTTTTTAACCTATACGAGTAAGATATTTTCAAATTTACGATTTTATTTTTATTAATTAATAATTATTTTTATTTAATTTATTTTTAAAAGAGGACACCCCTATGGAAAATTTCTGGGTCCGCCACTGCTGATAACTGATTAATTAGTAAAAACGGTCGAATACCGATAGTCATATTTAGCTAATTACTAAACGACAATTAAACGGTTACTAACCAATGGTTAAATTGTTTAGTGACTAACCGATTACGACATCCTCATAGTTAGGTTAAAACATAATAAGCCTCGATATGCCATAGGCATATGAAGGAATATAAGATATCTTGCCTACCCTAATTATAATAGTGACTTAGATTTAAACGAGAATAATTTAAAGGAAGAGCTTCAAAATGAGCATAGTAGAAAGTTTGACTTGAATTGAATATAGTATAGTAGCTTGGGAACAATCAATGACATTTAAACTTCCATGTAATTTAGTGAAGTTTATGAGTTGAGTAATTGTTGTTAGGTATCTTGTGTTTGTTTGCTCCTTTAATCAAAGTTGACGATAGAATGTTGTTATTTTGTACTTATATTGGACTAAATTGAATACGAATTGATAATTTTGTTAAATTATTTTTTTCATTTAATAATAACAATTTTAAAAAAATAACACATACGTAGGTAACCGAGAATCGACTATACGATCACGGTTAACTGACTCATGTAAACGGTGAGCTTAACGGTAACCTCAAAGTGCTTAACGGGTAAAATCGAAAACCGACTAAACGGTTCGGGTTTACGTACCTCTTTGGCGAGATGAGCGTAGAAGAGGGCGGAGAGAGGGGTCTGCTCGGCGGGCTTGACGACCATGGTGCAGCCGGCGGCCAAGGCGGGGCTGACCTTCACGAAGAACATGGTGCTGGGGAAGTTCCACGGGATGATGAGCCCCACCACGCCGATGGGCTCGAGGAGTGTGTAGGCGTGAAGCTCCCGCGACATCTTCAGGACCTGGCCGTGGATCTTGTCGGCGGCGCCGGCGAAGTAGCGGAGGGTGTTGGCCACGGAAGGGATGTCGACCGCTTTGCCCCAGCTGAACAGCTTGCCGGCGTTCAGGGTGTCGAGGGTCGCCAGCTCCTCGATGTGTTGGTCGATCAGGTCCGCAAATTTGTGCATTATCTTTGCCCTTGCCTGACAATTAAGAAATAAGAAGTGTAACAAAAAATTTTTAATGGTTAACTATTAAACGTAGATATTTAACAATGTTCTCGTCACTTAATATATCCACCTAATCGATAATGTGATCGACCGAAAAAATCTTCACTAAACTCTAGATTAAGTCAATGAGAGTTTAATTACCACAATTTACGATATATATGAAGAAACAAGGCATTAATAATAATGCGGCTGGATCACACAATGTATGTGCTCGATATAAACAAACATCCAAACATTGAGAAGCTGTTACAAATCCTACAATTAGGGAGCACGAAACAAATCATAACTACAATTATGCTACCATTTACATCGTCGTAACTAAATAACTAGCTACTAGCAATATTGTGTAACATTGTTCACGCTCTCAACACTTAACAAAACATTTCAATCTTTACTCATTGTAAAGATTGAAGTAACAATCTTCACTAGATTCCAAATTAAATCACTTGGAGTTTACCACAAATCACCATATTCGTAGTCCAAATTTACGACATATAAATTAAATCGGGCATTAATAATGTTGCCGGATGACACAAGGTGCTTACTCAATATTAACAAATTAACCAAACACCGAGAAGTTATTACAAATCATATACAATTGGATCAGGAGAACAAAACAAACCATAACTAAAATTTTTGTTACACGATATATGAAACGAATAACTTGTTTAATGCTACCATATTACGTAACATATTTATGAAACATTATGAGAGGAATCTCTCCCAACAACTAGCTACACCGGCCAGGAATGTGTGACACCCGTATAGAAACATTATCCACGCTCTCAACGCTTGATTTAATTTTGCCAGGACAAAAAAAAAGCGCGTTTCAATCTTTACCCATCAGTCAAATGAGTGATCGATTTCCGACCCCAGTCAATTCAAAATACGACCAATCTTTACCGTCAAAAAATCGGAAACATGCAATCCCTCCGCCAGTGGCGGAGCCAGCATTTCAAACCATCCCTGTCCTCTTTTTAACAACCACGGAGGGATTTCATATTGTTAAAGAAACGCAAAAACATTCGTCGTCTACACTATTAAATAAGTCTTTTTCAATGTATCTCACTAAATTAGCATTAGCAAATTGGTCGCCAAATCGACTTGAAAACTTGTTCTTAATATAACTCAAAGCTGAAAAATGCTCTTTTTACATTTGCAATTGTAATTCGTAAAATCAAAACTAGTGGAATTGTCGTTGTCGCTAGACAATTTCACGGTAGTTGGGAAAAAAAATCAAATAGGCATAAGGAGAAAAGAGATCCGATTAGGTCTTTATTGCAATTAGAATTCGTTTATAGTATCATAAATTAATTTTATGTCAGTTTATGAATAAGTAATGAGTTGTGCTGTAGTGACAAAAATACTCTAATACTACCTATGGGCGTTGTTTTAAATCACCAATATACATACATATGACATATTTTTGTTCCTCCGAAATTTACCCCTGTCCCGGGACAAGGCCCAATGGGCCTCCCTCCGGCCTCCGCCTGCCTACGTCGTAAAGACAAGGCCACTTGGATTTTGGTCCCCGGTTCATAAATGTTTTTGATAGGTTCTCTCTCCCACCGTCGGCGAAAAAACTAATAACAATCGCCTATCCAACTCCCACCGTCGGCAATAAATAATCAACAAGACGGTGAGAGGTGGGTGGGAGACCCGGTCCTTTTTTCATATTCTTTGGGGTTGAATTTCTACTTTTACGACATAGTTGGTTTTGGTTTTTTTGCTCTGTTTTGGGTTTTGCATGACGAAGAAGCTGTGCATGGAATCTACGAATTGGAAAGCTCTCCAGGCAGACACGTGACGACGGGGAAGGAAAAAAAGGCTTTTGGTAAACAATCTAGAAGCTCAGAGGAAAACGCCAAACAAGCTAAGGCCATGGGACCAGCGGCAGGCTGTCTAAGTAAACAATCTAGAAATCGAAATGAGGGGTTAAAAAAAATTAAGTTTTAAGAGATTTGAAAGATAATTGGGAAGGAGGCTAAAGTTTCCAGATTCTTAACAAAATCTTATGGTAAAAAAAAAAAAAAAAAGCGCCCTTCACCTTATACTTCGGCCCGTCTAAGCACTAGACATTGTCAAAACGCCCCGCTTAGAGATTACACAACGAGTTAGGTACTGAGAACAAGTAGACGGAGTGATGCCATAATTAGGGTTAGGTATCTCCTAAGCATAATTAGATGAAGATAGACAATCAGTATCAAAAAGGGAATAATAACATCATTTAAATAATCAATCTTCTATCTATTTTTTTTCAATAGCTCAAGAACTTTGTGAGCTCTATATATATGATTCTATCAACTTGTGAACTATATATAACGAGTTAGACACTAAATAAAATCCCGACGCCCACCTTACATCTAATATTTTCTTCAACTTTGCAAAATTTACTTGATATTTTTAAGAGTGGAGGAGCAGTGGCCACCTACCAACACACCACACCACCAGCCCATAAGTAATTAATACCACACCCACATCTCTAATTTATTGATTGATCATTTTGATGAGTTAGGTATAGATAGCAGCACGTAGACGAAGTAAGGCCACGTCAAGGTAATATCCCAAGTAGTTGCGGACCCAAGAATTATGTTACGGGTATTCAACGATTAAACAAAGTCATCAATACTTGTCAAATTGTCTTTAGTTCAAATACTACCATCACTAAATTAACAATTTTACAAAAAAAATTTTGTTTTAAAATTGAATTAAGGTTTGTCAATTGACAAACCTTTCATATATATATAGGTCCGCCCCTGGTCCCAAGTATAAAGGAGAAAATTAACATAATTTACTGTCAATCTTCAATCTCAATATTTTCAATAGCTAAAGACATAACTTTGTCATATATATATATAGAGCTATGATTCTATCAACTTGTGATCAGCTATCTGCTTTTTTGTTGTTAAATAAGTTATCAATTATTTAAACGAAAGTGCGAAAGTGTCGTAAATTGTTATCTCGTTCGTCATATAATCCAAATTGATATTTTTTACTTCCATCGCCTCAGCACGCCTGGACGATACCTAACAAGTTAGATACTAAACAAGACCTCAATGCCCTCCTCAAAATTTGTATCTAAGTGTACTTATTCATAAGAGTTAATGGGCTATAGCCACCTACCAACAATGTGACTCTGCTGCCACTGTCTACACACCACACCACCAGGCCATAAGCCATTAATAACACAACTCACCCTCCATCCTGAAATTATGGGTTGATTTTGACGCCTCCAATTCTCTTCCTCACAACTTGTTTTTTTCAAGGAACTATCAATAATGAGGTGATAACGAGGGGGAGTCAGCGTCTAGACTCTTAAGGGGTCGTTTGGATGGAGTATTTGTACGAGTTATTAACATATGTATAAACATTTATAATCTCAAACTAAGTATTAGAAAGCAGCGGAACTACGTGTAGTTCAGAAACAGTTAGGGGTCTCCTCAAGTGTGACAAAATGATGGGTTACTAGTCCCTCGTCTAAACCCCAGCTCAATCTCAAGAAATTACATGCAGTGCTGTAGAATTTTTTCTCCTTATCGGACGTCCTCGCTCTAAACCCCTAAGTTCGTCACTAATTAAATGATATAGATCTATATTATATAGCTCCTCCCAGATCGTATGATAGCTCCGCATTATTAACAAAAATATAAATATCACTCCATATGACATATCGAGATATAAATGCCGTGAAAATTAACTAAAAACAATATTCTTCCGGAAACCCTAAAATTTTGCTATCCAAGTTGACCAAAGATGTTAGTTCTTCCACTCTTGGTTTAGCTCACTTTTGATCACTTCCATCTTTTCAACTCTCCCAAACAAGGCACTAAAGGGAAGGGGACACAAAAAAAAAAAAGACATTTGAGAGAGCAAGATTCTCCCACGAATTGTCTCAACTCTCCACAAATTATTACGTAATGCAATCAAGAGACTGAACTTTTCGACGAGAAAGCGAAATATCATGATATGACAATGAGATTTCGACGTACGTTAACCATTTTACTACGTACTAATTAATCACAGTAAGTACACAGAATAAGAGGAAGTAACTAATACGTACAGCGCCGGGCAAGCGGGGCCAGGGCCCGTGGTCGAAAGCACGGCGGGCAGCTCCGACGGCCAAATCGATGTCCTCTTTATCTCCTTCCGACACCCTTGCTATCGTCTCCCCGGTTCTCGGGTCAATCGTCTCGAACGTTTTCCCTGCCACAAAATCCAAATTCATTTATTTATAAAAAAAAGACAATATACGTACGTACGGCGGCAGCCGGTGACGAGGCAACGTCGCCGGCCGGTGATGCCATGCCGCCGATTATAGCCAAAGCCAGTTATAGTACTCAGTCAGCTAGAGGAACCGAAATCCCCGGCATGGCGTCCAGATGTCAGTCGTCCAATATTACAGGAGGGGCAAGGACCGTATTATAGTAATTAAATTCAGCCGGATTTTACGGGGACGGTCGACCGGTCCGGTGATTTGGAGTGTACGGCGCCGGTGGCAGCGCTTTCCGATTTTTTTTTAGGGTCTATTGATTAGCAAAAAAAAAAAAAAAACTTCACTTTCACTCCAGGAATTCACAAAGAATCGATGAACGTTTGTAAACTCACATCACATATTTTATACCAGAAAAGTAAGTGATAAAAGTATTTTCTTAGTCTGAAAGACAATTTCGATTGAGATGAATTCCAGTTTTTCATTTTTTAATAAGTTAGAATATACTCGCAAAGGGGTAAATCCACACAATTTTATTCATCAAATAGCCACCAGCATTTCATTTTATTCATAGTGCTCAACCAAGCGTACGAAGTTGCAGAAGAAAATTAAGAAAATAAATCATAGGAAACAGAGGCGGACCTAGGTTAGCCAATGGTTTGTCAATTGACAAACCTTGATCTAATTTGGGGATGAAATTTCTTTTGTAAAATTTTATTTCAGTGGTGATAGTATTTGAGCACAAGAATATTCGACAACCCCTCGTTAGTTTTGGTTTATCGTTGAATACCCTTTCTGTAATTTCTCGGTCCGCCACTACTGGAAAAAAGGTGATGGACCAGACCACGTCGAACCCTCTGGACTGGAGGGATGTATTTAGACCGTTGAGCAATGTTATGGGCAGACGTATTACAAGAGCGGGGCCTATTCGATATAGTACGGTTTCACCAACACTAGAGAGGGTTGGTTTAATGGATTTATTATAGGGGCTCCCCCCGGAGAATTTTGACCGGCGGAAGCGACCGATCGACAGAGTATACGGCAACCGATGCCCGGGGAGAGAACAAGAAGAGGATAACCGAGCAGTTATGGGGAATATAAATGGAAGATCTGTGAATTGATTGATTAATGTGACTAATTACCTGAAACAGAGTCGACGAATTCGCCACCGATGAAGAGCTTGGTGAACCTAATTTTGGCCGGCGGGATCTCGAGGGGGAAGGTCAGGTCGTCGGAGCTTCCGTTGCTGCCGTGGTTTGCCATCTCTCTGCTGGGGTTTGGAGAAACAAAAAGTGATCGGCAGAAGGGGTAGTTCATTTATATAGACGGAGGGAGGCTGAGCCACGTCGATAGACATGATGCATGCAATCCTTTTTTTCTTTTTTCTTTTTCTTCTTCCTTTTCTTTTCTTTTAATAATAATAATAATAATAATAATAATAATTGTCTTGCTTATGTCTTTCCAAAAATTTCCTTAATTAGAGTTGGATTTGATTTCTTACCCAACCAAATAGAAAGTAAGAATTTTGTAATATGGTAGGCAAATCTCACGTCGACAAAGTACAAATGAGATTTATGATTCATAAGTAAGAACCCGACGTTAATTGATAAGATGCATTTTTCGACTGAAATGAAACTGTGAAGCACCGTAAAGATGGGTGACTCTATGGGAAGTCGCCTTGATATGTACCCCAAGGCGAACTCTGTGTGGGTGCATGCCTAGAGCAGATAATATCTTGTCAGAAAAAAGGTTCGGGCGATGTTACAAGTGGAGTGGTATCAGAGACTCTATTCATCCCTCTTGGGTGATGATGGGACAAATCTCAACGAGGATATTGAGTCCCTGAAGGAGAGGGGGGGGGGGGGTAGTAAATTAAACGTTAGGAAAATTTCACAAAGGTAGTAAATGAGAGATCTATAAGTAAGAAACCGACTTTAACTGAGAAAATGTGTTTTGGGTAGGGATGTAAATTTGAACCCGCCTCGTCGGGTGTTACCCTACCCGTAGTAGTGCGAGGCAGGGCATGTGTATCTACTTCCGACCCAACCTGCCCTGCCCTGCTCCGCCCAGTCTCGTTCTTGCCTCATTCTATCTCAATTTCTTAGTATCTATTCAAATTTCTCCTATTTTGACTTTTCTTCAACTAGTTAGACTTGATCTTTCAACAATTAGACTCATACCCGTTATATTATCGATTTTTTCCATTCATTAAGTGTTTTCTCCTTCGTAAAATTTTACGTGTATTTTTTTCAGATGACATAAAAGAGTAGATCGCTCTGCCCCCGCCCCGTACCCGTACGGGTATAACCTGACCCGACCCGCACTAGCGTAGGGTGGGGCATGGGTATTGAGGTACCCGCCCCGCCCCGCGCCATTGCCATCACTAGTTTGGGGTGAAATGGAAGAGTTCTTTTAAGAACTTCTAAGTTAAATGTGCCATTATGAAGCACTAAAAGGATGAGTGACATTATAAGAAGTTATCTTAATATATATTCCAATACACAACCCGTGTGGGTCTAAATTCAAAGCGAAAAATATCTTTTTGAGAAAAGGTTGGAACCGTTACAACAATAACAATAACAATAACAATAATCTACCCTTTAATATTAGGAGATTCTGTGGGGAGAGTGGGTTAAAACTGAATTTGGAGGCTTAACCGCATCTCACGGAAGGCTATGTAAGTCTTTTTCACATTATATATTACCTCGGCTACGTGAATAAAGACTTCAGAGTTACATGATTAGGCATTTGGGTTGGGCTTCCAAGTTTTGTTTTTGGGTGAGAATCGGGTAGCTTTTGGGATTGGGCTGTGGTTTAAATCTAATTATCTTTTTCAATTAGATTTCTATTTTGTCGGAAGCCTAAACCATCTTCTCTGCAACACATAATACAACAACGAGAATGAATAATTTGAGTCTCAAATAATATGGTTTCTGATTCCGACTCAAGTCATAATTGCTTAAAGCAGTGAGATTGATATATAACTCATAGCCACATAAAAATCGGGTAGAAAATCAAAATCATGTCCATACCCGTTCGGGTTTAGGGTATTTACGGTTATCCGTGGGTAATAATTTCTCTTTATAAATCCGATCAACATGTTAATATTCATACGTACTCACATTATATAAGTGAAAAAGTATGACGTTAATTCACTAGAGCGAAGAAAATTAATTTCAAACAAAAATTCTATGAAAATATTATATTTGTATGCTAAATATAAACTATGTTGAGAAACATAGTGATAATTTCTATGCTAAATACATATGCATGTGTGTAATCGGGCGGGTTCGAGTTGGATATTGAGAAACCCGTGTCCACCCATTATCCACGATATTTCGTTTCGGGTTTTACCCGTACCCACAGAAATGCTTCGGGTTCGAGAATTACCCTACACAATTAGTGCGTATTTTTATCATACATAAACACCATGAAGACAAAAAATTACAGATAAACTCATAATAATATTAAATATTTAATACATATTAAATTATATTGTTATGAGTTTCAAGCAAAATAATACATTATCATAATGGTGACAAAATAGGATTAGGATTGCGTGGGGATCAATTCCATATATTAGTGAGAGGATTTATAATTGATCATATCTCATTTGTTTTATATTGGATTTTAATTTTTTTATTTTGAAAATTCCAATGGGTTAAACTATAGAAGATGATATCCATTTTGATATATGTTTTGGAAAAAATATTTTTTCTCTCTAAGAGAATTGGCCCTTATGGTAATTCATTTATTTATTTATTTATTTATTTTTAATCCATATGTGATCAAGTTTGTAAGTAATATTCAGTCAATTTAAGAATCATCCTCAATAAACCTTATATTTCTCTTCTAAATAATGAATCTCAATCATCAGCATTTTTCATATTTGAGACCCAACTCGAATGGTAGATACTACCAATCAATTACTAAAGCTTTTAATATTTAAGTTCCAACTTGAGTTTTGGATACTACAAAATATAATTTTGTTGTCTTTGGTCATCAAGAATTCTGATTTTTAGAGTTAATGATGAAAAGCTACTGAAAATAGTGGGAGAATGATACCTCCTCTTCCTAATGTCTCATTAAATGAAGGAATGCATTTTTTTCTTTTGACAAAAATAAAACATCATAAATCCCATAAATGGGTTAATAGTTTCGAAGATAATCAATAATGGAAAAAATTAACCTCCAACAACATTTTTTTAGTAAAATTATGTAAATTGTCATGAAAATTACATTGCATATATCATATATGATCATGTTTTGTGTTTGAATATGCTTCACAAAAATACAAAAGATAAAAGTGAAGATAGTGGAGTCAATAATGAAAATTCTTGATGAATAAACGGATTACTTTGGAATACCTATAATATTGTGACATCAAGTTTAATATGAGTTAATATACTTTGCATAAGACTTACTTTTTGAATTTCAACAAGAATCAACATGGAAGGCAAATGTTGTTAATTCACATGTTGTTTGTTGATATATAAGCATGGCAATAATATAAGGGAAGTGGATATTACTGAAATTTAAGCTTTAAAGCTTTTTTAATTACGGCAATCATATTGCAATCGGCCAACGGCCGGGGTACAATCTAGTAATAATAATAATTATCGGGCATGTGTGTTTCCAGAAATTTTCCTTAATTAGAGTTGGATTTTAATTTCTTACCAAAAAAAGTAAGGATTATCCTTTAATGAAAATGAGCACCTGCATATTTTGTGGTTGAGATGAGAATTGTTTAAAATGTTTTTAAAATCATACCGATGTTGAACTAGAAAAATTATTGATTGATGATTTACCGATTAGCTGTTATAAAACTGTTGGTTAATAGTTAATAAATCAGTTCATGTGTTATAAGTTATAACATAAAATAACTGTATAATACACTAATTTCGAAGTGAAATTATCATTAACCACAAACAAGTTCTTTTTTTAAGAACCATAAACAAATTCAAATCCATACAATCCATCACCAGAAAATTCTAACAAAGTATTCAAACCATCTCACAAATGCAATCAATTTTTGTTATTGAATTCAAGTTAGTATTTAGGGTGACGATCCATAGGGAAATGCTAGAAAAAAAGATGTCTATGTTCAAAACAAAAATTCTTCTGATGAATTATATAATAATTGGAATTATAAGAATGAACAAAAAAAACCTAAGTAATGAGTTTCGAAATAGAGTGGAAAGTTTCATAATTTTCATATAATAATCGAGAGATTGTTAACAATCTATAGATTTAAAATCATATTCACCGTTTATGCTGAACTAATGAACGCAGGTTTGCTATAATAAACCAAATGTGTGCTCTTATGAATATGGCAAAACATCACTGAAACGCCGTCGTATGTAAACAAAGAAAAGCGATTAAAATATAAGTAAATAAAAACCTCTCTGGGTTTCAGACAACAAGCTTCAGACATCTCTTCGAACTGGAACCCGACATTTCTACTGGGAGTTGGCTTTGCGAGGTCATGGAGAGGGTGGATGATGATACCCTAGGTCAGGTCAGTGTAATCCTATGGTCAATTTGGAATGAACGGAACAATCACTTGTTCAACAACAGGAAGGCACAGGAAGGGGAAATCGTGGGGAAAGCCCTAAATTATTGGGAAGAATTCAGGGACCTTCATACCAAGGAGCAAGAGTCTAGAGAGAGGGAAATACACACATGGGAATCGCCGCCGGAGGGGTGGATCAAGGTGAATGTGGACGCTGCGGTGTTCAAAGACGAAGGAACTGGTCTCAGTGTGGTGGCTCGCGATGCAAACGGACAATTCTTGATGGCGGCGGTATGCAGGGATCGTACCCAATGGCCCCCGGAGCTGGCTGAGTTAAGGGCAATTGATTTTGGTCTGAAGCAGGTGGAAAGGTGTGGATACCAAGCAGCCATCGTTGAAACCGACTGCCAAAGCGCATTTCTCGCTCTGAAGCAGAAGGAGGTGTCGAGGCTGGAAGCTGGAGCGATGATCGCAGATCTACAGACCGCTGCAAGAAGACTGGGCTCGGTCCAGTGGAACTTTGCCAGAAGGGAGTGTAATGGGGCGGCCCATCTACTGGCCCACTTAACATGTAATTGGGATGCCCAAGTAATTTGGGAAGCCCGGCCACCTTTAGTTTTGTTACCCTTTCTTGATTCTAAGCCCGTGAGGCATTAATAAAATACAGGTCTGAAAAAAAAAAAAAAAAACTCTCTGGGTTTCAGTCTTCTTACTTCTGAGCGCCAATGGCTCTGGACTCTCACATAGAGAAGGTCCTATGGACGGCCGGCGAAATCTCCGACCGCGTCGCCGAGCTAGCCGCGGAGATCACCTCCGACTTGTCCCCCAATTCTCCGGCCCCGGTCCTCGTCGGAGTCGCCACGGGAGCTTTCGTCTTCCTGGCCGACCTAGTCAGGCAAATCAAGCTGCCGATTTCAGTGGATTTCATCCGCGCCGATTCCTACGGCGCCGGAACAGAATCCACCGGCGCTCCACGGCTCTCCCTCGACCTGAAGCTGGACGTCACGGGTAAACACGTCATTCTGGTAAGCGATTTCCCCTCACTGCCGGAAGCTGTTTAAAAAATTGGAACTGGGGATTGGGGAATGAAGAATTTCTTTCCGTGTAGGTGGAGGACATTGTGGATTCGGGGAGCACAGTGGCGAGTCTGATTGGACACTTGGAGAAGAAGGGTGCGTCGTCGGTGTCGGTTTGCGCTTTTCTGGATAAGCCGGCGAGACGGAAAGTTGAGTTTCGGGTTGTGGGTAGTGGAAATTACTACAGAGGATTCGAGGTTTGGGGCTTTGCTTTCTTTGCTCTATTTTAACATGCTTCTCTGCCTGCATTGCAAAAGAACTCAACTTTGTGAAGAGAACAGGGAACATGGAGAATTTCACGACCTTGGTTTGGTAGCATTTCCTTCTAAACTGTTATCCTTACGCAGCAGTGGCAATCAAAGAGTAGTTCAGAATTAGGCAGGAAACCAAAACCGTTAGAGACCCATTTCATCACCATGTACTCTTGTTCAATCTGTTGCACTCCCGTTTCCAACTTCTAAGCATCACACTTAACAGATTTCATCGTCGGAGTTGCAAACTTAATTGATAAAGTTTGCACCTTTGAATACGAAATGACGATGCTAAACTTCGTGGGTCTCTTTTGCTAAGCTGCTCATGTTTTGTGCATTTTGCAATGTCCAGATTACTTTGTGGTGGGATATGGAATGGACTTTGCTGAATTATACAGGAACTTGCCCTATGTTGGTGTCTTAAGCAGCAGTAGCAATCAAAGAGCAAATCAGAATTAGGCAGGAAACCAAAAACCATTAGAGCCACATTTCAATCTATAGCCCTCTAATTTCCATACATCACAGCTAACAGGGTTCATCGTCGAAGTTGCAAACTTAATTGATTAAGTTTGCGCCTTTGGATACGAAGTTCATCTATGATGATGCTAAGCTTGGTGGGTCTCTTTTGCTGAGCTGCTCATGTTTTGTGCATTTTGCAGTGTCCAGATTACTTTGTGGTGGGATATGGAATGGACTTTGCTGAAGTATACAGGAACTTGCCCTATGTTGGTGTCTTGAAGCCTGAGTTCTACAGTTAGTAAAGAGTCAAATCAGTCCCACAATTGCGAGCCCGGTACAAAGTATCAGAACCATTCTCTGGTTCTTCAAAATCTACTCTCCCGGTTTCTGTTTGCAGAAGGTCCCGGATTTTGACAGAACACACTTGAAATTTTCTATCTTTCTATTGATTGCCTCGGTTTCTCAATGGAGGCGTTTCGATAACAATGGCATTAAAAGAGTTTGCAGTTTCTTTCTTACTGAAATTGCATCGCCAAATCTCCCAGCAGCTTTCATGGAAGAAAAAGTCTTGGGAGTTAAGAGGCCTGGAGAGGGGGGGGACCCTTCAGTCCTAAACCGTGTTGTAATCACTGCCCGATGTGGAAACTTTCAGCATATTCTTTGTGCCATGGTGCCCAAAGTACAGTTTGACATGAATTCGCATCCGTTGAAATTAATCAGTCGGCACATATGGTTGTTGGATCTAAGAATCCAATGGCTCCTGTTCATCTTTTGTATATGCAGTTTCTTCCTTGCTTGTTTCTCACTCCAGGTAGTGGTGATTGATATCTAACGAAAAGTTTCAATCTTGTAATCAAAGTGTCAACCCCACGAAACTTAAAATGAAAAGGGCCACCTGCTGAGCTGCTCTGCCGTGGAGGAAGAAGAACCTCTCATAAGCAGAAAAGGGCAATTATTCGAATCTACATTAGTCACGACAAAGCGTGCTGTGTTTAGTTAAAACCTACCTGTAAACACGCAATTGCAGATCATTACACAGATCACATCTTGATTCTGTCAGCAGCATCCTCCATTGAAGGACAAGAAAATCTGCTGGATCGATATAGACATATACAGTACAGCTAACGAACTACTTTTTTGTAAGAAAAGTACACAGGCAAACAGAAATTGCAAGCATCTGACTATGAATGGCAGTCTTTTTACAGCAGAATGCCAGCTCCTAATACTGCTATACAGTTACTTCCCAGATCAAAAGGGTAAAAGAAAAAACCAAGGGAAGGAAAGGATTAAAGCAGAGAGGGATTGTTGTTGTTGTTGCTGCAGCGGCGGTGGGTGGAGGGATCGGCATACCGGACGGAGAAAGTTCGGCGGAAGTATTCTGGTTCATCCATGGCTGCTTCTGCAGCGGCTGCATCCCCTCGATCGAAGTTGAGGGCATAACTGAACTCATCGTATTGAGCAGTAGTAGCACTCTTTTCCTTCACCAGATTCAACAAAACCAGCTTCCATCTCGCCTTGCGCATGATTCCACTGGAAGAAGAAGAAGAAGAAGAAGAAGAAGAAGAATAAGAAGAAACACCGCTCTTCCTCCCTAGCTGAATAGTCTCAGTGCCTGGACTGCCGCACCAGTATTCTCCAATACCCATTTCCGGGCAAAAAACAGAAAAACAGAGCAGCAAAGAAGAGAGATTGTTCTTTCTTCGTTTGTATTCCCACTATGGAGACTGAATCCATGGAGCTCTGCGTTTGTTTGTTTATATATAGACTATAGTTCAAATATCTCAACAGTGGATCCTACTCAGCAACAAGTGTCTCTCGAATGGTCCAATTTGGCTGCCCACACATGGGAAGGAGCGTGTTCTGACGCGGAGCTTCAGTGTGAGGAAGACAGAGTCTGAACATTGCAGAAGCAAGGAACACAATCTTGTCCGAAATGTGGACCTTGCAAGCCCAAATCATACCTCAGACCGTGGGCCGAGATCGTGGGCCGGATTTGACCATAGGAGACACTTCCGAAGCCGATGGGACTACTACACATACTACTTCTCCATGTTGAGCTCTTTCAGCCATTGTGGTCAGACTCCACAAACCTTGCATGAGGTTTGTCTCAGCAGCAACAGTGAACACTCGATGCACCTGGAATACATAGTCCGATTCGTCTCGAAAACACATCCACAAATGGCTACAACACGCTCTCCACGACTGCAGAGGCAATGGAGACATTGCTTGATAACTTGGTGATGTGAAAGCACGTCATCAAATCTTCTAAAGAGAAATGGAAACACATGGATGAGATGAATCTCTAAGTCAATCTGACCATACATACATAATAATGAGCAGAATAGGTGGGAGGGCGGGGAGCCGAGTATGTTTTTCTTCTTTCTCGGGAAAAAGGTACATTACAACAGGAGGCTTAGGGGAACCTTTCCTTTCCTTGTAGCAAACCTAACACCCTCCAGACTTTGCCTTTAGACTGAAATACACTAAACCCACCATGTTCCTTTCGGACTGTGTATACCAGTTTACTGGTTTTCTCTCCAGACTATTACACCAGTTTCCAAACAACAGGGCAGCCATCATAGCCTTCTCCGTCATAATATAGATTTTAGTCACTATACAACATTTTAACTTCCTTTTTGTTCTGGCTTCTTTTTCAAAATAAGGCAAGGCCAGAATGAGCCAGTCAAAAGACATGAATACTGATGCTGGCAGCGGCTCATTCTACCGCGTGCGCTTTAAGGATGTCTTCTTCTTCTTCTTCTTCTTCTTCTTCTTCTTCTTCATCATTGATGGATATGGTAACCCCTCTACAACAACCAAAAACAGAATTCTCTAGCCATACTGATATTACTCTTGCTCCTTCCCCCAGGACTCTTAGGCAGGCAATACACCAGTGCTAAGAAGTGAACCCAACAACCTATATTAGGTTAGAACAGAGAGTGTCAGCTATTTCCGCCCCCAAATATGTAAAAACGCTCAGTACATTCATTAGCCGCGGGCTTTGCGACAGAAAGAGAGATGAGAGATTGAGTACCTGATTCTGGATTGGGAGACAGGCGGCCTCCTCCAACCAGTCGGAAGCTTTAGGATACCGTTCTTCCGTAGCATATTGAGGCAATATACAGATTCTTTGACCATTTATCCTATCATCATCACACAAGAAAAAAATCACAACCCTTCCTTCTTAGACAGTAGACCAAATTTATTGTGAATTAGATGAAAACAACAGCAAGGAAAACGAAAGATAGAAGAGATGAATCAATTGGTTGATAGCCTAACAGCCTAGCAAGCCAAAGGGTTTGTTTTCCAAGGATAAATCAATAAGGAGAGTTTATTTATTTCACATAGGAGCATGAGAGCAGAAAAGCCTAAAACTTTTTGGTTTACCTTAACGTGGGTACTAGGAAAAGCAGACGTTCTCAAGGTTTCTTGAGCAACTTCTGGTGTTTTCTTCTTGGGGGTACTAAGTATGAACGCAGCCTGGTCGGCTGTGGCTGCTGCTGCAGTAATTCGGTATCCATTCTCCCATCTTCTATGGATCCCTTCACTAGGGTAAAGGAAATCGAGTTCAACCACCTAGTTGAGAGAGAGCAGGGAGGCAACGTATAAGCATTTTGATCCATATTCGGATATTCCTTCACAAATAGATGTATCAAGGAGTGTGGTAAGATCATTAGCCCAACCTGGTTTGGATAACCTGCATTCCTGGACATGACAATCCCCCACTTACTGCCTGCAGTTGTCATTGAGGTAACAGAGAATCCTTCTTTCCATTTTTTATTGATCCATTTAAAAGGAAATACATCACTAACTTTGTAGGATTGCTGTGTATATGCAGTCCCTACAAAAACAAAGAAAGAAAATGTCAGATTTACTAAGCAAAAAGCTCTACGAAAACAATTATCATATTAACCAATACGAACTCAAGGGTAAGTGAAATGTGTATAAGCTGTTGGTTGAATACACTCAATACTTTTAAAACTGTATAGTAAGGAAACTATTGTTTCCTCATCACGCACTGTTCATGATCTTCTACTGCACGGGCATGTTTCCACACCCATACTACTTTTGCTTCATCGGGAAACTCTTAAAAAATCAAAACTTGCCACCCGTCATAGGAAACATCACTATTCTAGTAGGAAAGAGCTAGAACAGCATCCTTCTGAAACCAACTATAGTGAACTAAGGCACATCTTTGAGTAGGGTTTGCCTAATCCAATCTCGCCTAGTTCAGAAGCCATCAAACTTTGTTCATGAAAATCATAGACTTCAAAATCAGGGCAAATTCCTTCAATAATACAAGCCCTCAACCCTCAGCTAGCCTAGTCCAGTCTGTCTAAGTTCAGCAAGCCCCCAATCAATCAAAATCCTTCAAGATCATTAAAGAAAAAGAGTTTCCCACGTCAAAATACTGGAGCAGCTAGATTGATCAAACAAACGAAAAAATATTGAAAAGATTTTACAAACATTTTGTTAAAATATATCTATACCCTTTGACATAACCACCAACGAACTTCCATTAGTTGTCCCAGCTATAGAAGTTATGTAAAAGTTCTTGTCCCACTGCTCCATTATCCACTCCTGATGAGATAATAAGAAAATAACAAAGCATGAAAACGTTGCTGGCTAAGAAAGGACTTCCATATGTATTCCAGAAAAGTGAAGAATACCAACCTTGGGCAAGAAAATGGGAGATAATTCATAAACCTGGGCACTGAACCCAGTTCCTGCATCCATGACAACTGCCCACAAATTGGCAGATGAAGCGATGCAGCTAATGAATAGACCATCTTCCCTTCCTTTGTCAACATGCTGCCCAAGCCTTGAATCTACAACATTATAATGATACCTGCATGTCAAGAGTTCCCATCACCGGATTAGAAATCCAACAAATTGGTGTTTAAGACTCAAAATCCATGGCAGAAATAGGTGCTCTAATAGGCTAAATGATGCAAAAAGCGAGTGACTGGGATGAAATAGCACCCATGTAAACAAAAAAAAAATATTAATCAGATATACTAGATCATAATTCACAACCAGCACATAAGAATTATTTGTATTATTGTATATGCTCACAATACCACCGTGTGAGGATGTACAGCCTCAGTATGATTTGAATTATTGTATTATTTGCATCACATACCTCTGCTTCATTGAATTTCTACAATTGTATACTGAAATCCACTGTGTGGCAGGGGTCCCGAGCCTAATTTTCTTTTTCGGTTGGCCCTCGTCTCCCAAGTCAACAAGAGACCTTCCCCTCTTTTGGCCAGCCTAAAGCACATTAAAGACCAAAAGCATAATTTAGAAACTGAAGACCACTTAAAGCAAAACGACAGTAATACCAATTAAGCAACCAATAAACAACCTTTATGGCCCCATCAGTTAGAATTGGCCGTAGCAAGACATTGGAGCCTATACTGTTATCAAAAATGGATATGAGCTTTGAGTAATTTGGTTCTTCGTCAAATTTCATATTGGTGACCATTTCAAGAAAATGTTGAAAAGGAGGAGGGCACAAGCAACACAGCATCTCAGGAGAAGTAGCCATCTTCTTCTTACAGACAAGAAATCCTTTATTTTCACCCTGCATCACAACCAAACGATCACGTTTTAGCAGAATAAGAAAAAGCTAGATATGGAGATTTTTGTGGAATGTATAGTTACCACGTAGCCTTGCCATGGAAGCTTTCCCCTAAGAAGGAATACTAAGGTGTAAGCTAGGGACTCAAGGTCATCCCTACGGCTCCCTGTCCTACCCAAATGTGCATGTACACTAGCATAGCGCACGGTGCCTCTGTAAAAGGTAACATAAGTATGGTTATTGCATAAATTAGGGAGAAATGCAGTTATTGGGTATTAGGAACCCACAAACGTATGACGGGGGGAAGGAAAATCAATTAGACGCAGACAACACAATCTTCTTTCTGGATGTTAACTAAGTAACAGTACAGGGCCAACAGGAAAATTGACCCTCACTTCAGCCCAAGTTTTCAGAGGAGAGTAACACTAAAAGAAGCATAGCCATGTGCTAAAATCAAAGAAGAGAACAAATATCCAAACTTTAGAGAGATTCCATCCAGAGATCATTGCTAAAAGCAAAGAAGAGTGCAGATATTCAAATTTCTCAGACAGAATGCTGAAGGTGGTCCACTTATGTATGAATATATTCTTGAAGAATTCTCAGAAATCTCAAAATATATAAAAGAGCAGTTCCATGACAAACTGCTGCCATAACTCGATATCATAAGTTCCGGAAACAAAAACTGGAATTTCTCATTAATCATGATCATTCATTAGTGCAAGAGACATGAAACATCAGAGGTGATCACCTAAAAACATCAGGCTTTTGGTCATAATCCACATGACGACCAGATGCTGAATCCTTCCACCTTGAAGCTGAAATGGATAGTAGCATTATTGTTACAGTGTCAGTTCTCCCATTAAGAAAGGTGGAGGTTCATAGATCCCGAGTTAAAAATTTAAGAGACGGACACATACCCAAACCGAGATCGATTAGATACAATTTCTTCTCCTCAGGTGTTCCAGGCTGACCGAGCAAAAAGTTCTCTGGCTTAACATCTCCGTGCACAAAGCTAAGGAACAATACGAAATGCATTACATACTATCCGGTATGGTAAAAAAAAAGGGACAGAAATTGATGATTTCACAATACCCTCTTGAGTGCAGCTGTTCTAAAATGGATATTGACTCCACTGCTATACAAGCAACCATCTGTTCAGAAAGCCTGCATCATATGCATTTTGCAGTTAAGCATAAGACTGTATCATTCATCGTTATAAATGTCTCTATGAACAACAACAACAAAATCTGAAGGAAGGTAGCGCCAAAAAGGAAATAGATATATCAAGTACATTTGATTGTTAGAGTTCCAAACATCCCACAGGCTCGGCCCAAGCATGTCCATTACCTGAAGAAAACAAAAGTTCCAGAAAAAGAGACAGAAATACTGATGTAAGCATCAGAGGAAAGTTTCAGATAATTATAGAGAGAGTTTGTGTCCTTACGAGGATATAGTAATCTCCTTGTTGGCCTTTGTAATGGACTAAGGGAAGCCCATAACAACCATTGAGGGTGCTTCAAAAGAATTAATACCAAAAAAGGATGATTGTTAGGACATAGAATGTTAAGTTAAACCATATATTCAACTGAACCCCTCATAAATCATACCTATAAACTTGCCACTCATAGGGAGGACCATAATTGCATCCTTTACTATTCTTGTGCTCAAATTTCAAAGCAAGCTACAAAATTTGGAGAAGAAATGAGACAACAAGAAACATAAAGGCAACAAAGGTCATCAGGTACAAAGCTAAGTGAGAAAAGAATGTGTGTGAATTGATAAAGTGATTAAGGGACAAACCTCATAAGCATCAGGGCCTGAGCGCCCAGCGCCGCCCGACACCCTTCTTCCAACATAAACTTGCCCAAAGCCTCCTTTCCCAAGCTTTCTGTCTATCTTGTACACCGGAGAGTTCCCAAGTTTCACCTATTGAAGAAGAGTAAAAGGGAAAGATACTTTATATCACCTAAACAATATCAAGAGGAACACGAATGTAACATTTTATATTAACTTCCCAATATGTAAATTTTCTCCATCCTAAATTTCCAGTGTACCTTAGTTGAATACTAGACACTACAGCAATCAGCTTATACTACCTGCATTTGACCAGGCTCGAAATAACAGAACAAGGTTAAGGCACTGCCACAGTCTGGCTAAGAAAATCAGTACCCGTTCAGGTAGAGGACTTGTGCTGCCTTCCTCTTCACCAACGACCAATTTTTCAGCACTTCTCTCAACTGGTTGCCTAACTGGCATTTCCAAACCTGGGCGAACGTGACCCAAAAGCTTGCCATTATCGTTGTGATTCATCACTCTGCAGCCCCTTCCTCTGCCACGTCCTTCATAAAGACAAAGAAAACAAAACAAAAAAAACAATTAAGATATTTTCATATTTCTATAAATGTCTTACTTGATAATAAGTCAGCACCAGGGGAGCACAGTACCTCTCCTACCACCACGTGTCGCCGTAGCAACTACACCAGAAGGGTTCTGGTTATTTCTGACCCTCTGTGATCGCCGAACTCCAACTTGCAAATCTGGCATTCTTTTCCCATGCAAAAGCCAAGCACTTTATATCTCTATCCTCCAGAACAATGAAACAATAAATAACAATAGCCTAAAAGGAAAAGTAAGACAGGCAATTATGAGAAATCATATGTACAGAGGAAAACAACAATGAGATGAAGCAGGAAAAAACAACTCTTCTTACCAAGAACCTTAGTTCCAGTTGGAAAGTGATTTAATCAAAAAGCTGGCACTCCTTAGCTTCACCCTGTAAAAGTTAACAAACTAGATCAATTTCTCTACTCACAAATCGTCTGAAAATCTGTACACGTGGATAACCAGCGTACAAACGACAACGAACAACAACTCATCGAAGAGAAACAACAGCATGAGGCACATCAACCATTGAAATTTCATTCAAAATGTGCCACTTGGCAGTCACTCTTCAATGAACGCCTCCTATCGAAATCACTACACTAATTAAGACTGGATTGCATAAAACCAATGATCTGCCAACCAAATAATCAACCTAAGGATTCTAACCCTATAAGTACCAATGTGTTGCAACCTACATTGTGAGTAGCCTAGCTTCCTAACCAGTGACACCCAATTTACACATTCAGGCCACACACAAGATAATGAGAATCATCTAACTGAAACACATAGTGCCAACTCAATTGATCCCAATTGAACGATCGCAGAAAGACCCAAGATCATATCCAGATTTCCCCAATCAACCAACAACAGCAAAACTGAAACCCGATCATGAAAATCAAACACACAGAGCCAGCAAGCAAACCATCAGAGCATGAAAGAACACATGAAACCAGCTAAATCAAAAGCGTCAACAATCAGTTTAGCTCAGAGATTCGCACGATCCTTCAACAACGGCATCAGCTCTTAAAAAGGGCGAGACCGACACACAAATTGATTGAACATGTCTAAATACAGACGATCATCCCCAAAATGCCACACCAAAAGCTCATTTCATATCATCGCACCCACAGAAACCCAACAACGCGATCATCTGCCCACATGCAGATTCACCCTCATCAATGCATCATCGGCCAAACTACCACCGAAATGCCCGAAATCGAGCGAACCCAAGTCTTCCTCTTCCACCTCGTTCCCTCCTCAACTTCCATCGGGAAAGTGTTCGCGACCAAAACCCATCCCATCCCATCAACAGAGAAATGGAAGATTAAACGATGGTAGGGGCCAAAAGGGTAAACAAAAGAACGCACCTTTCCAACAAGGGAATCCGATATTTTCCACCCCCACCAGCACACATAGAACAACCGATCAAACAACACACAACACAAGAGAATCTGGACGGATAGAACAAGCTACGGATGGAGCAACAAAAAAAAAAAAGCAGAACTGGGAACTGGGTGAACAATGAAAGAAGAAGAAGAGGATTGGTATTTTGTTGTTTCTTTCTTTATCGGGTCTCCCTTCTTTTTCTTTTTCGTTTCGATGAAGAAGAAGAAGTAGCTATAAAAGAGAGAAAAGGGATTGGGTGGTGGGTGACTTGGTGATGGTGGTGGTGTGTAAGTATGGATTGGTATCGTAATTGTGTAAACTAACCCAACATTTTTGTATTAAACATGGCCAAAAAAATGATGGCTTTGTGTTTTTGTGACTGTGTGTGTGTACGGAGAGAGAGCGAGGGGAGGGTGTGGGCAAGGGCCAAGGGGAAGACGGACGGTGCACGGTATCCTAAGTGCGCTTTCGCGGCGCATTTTAGCACGAGACAACGTGTACGGTCGCGATTCTGATGGTGTAGATGGTTTACCGTGGGCGTCGTTCGTATGCGATCCGGCCCGCGGCCCGCAAAACCTACCATTGAACATCCAGCTCGAATAGTTCTCGGGTTTTTCTCATGGTCCATGAAACCGTATCGTACCAGTGGTTCAACCACAAAATACCAGTATTGGAGGCTAAACCGGTAGGCGGTATTTAACGGTATTAAAGGTTGAACTACGTTTAAACCACGGTTTTGCCATAAAATATCCTACCGCTTACTTTTCCGGTACGGTTTCATGGACTATGGTTTTTCTGGGTTGTTAAATCCAAAATGTTCTTTTATTTCTTTCTTATAATATATGATATGGTAAATCTCTTTATTGGAGATCTAGTTTATAAAATAAAATCTGCTCAATAATTCCTCGTTTATGGGTGTCTGGCTTTAAAGAAGGATTTATAATGTGAGGACTGAGGAATTGTTTACATTTGGAAAGTATGAAGGGTCGTTCGAAAAAATTGGAGTTTAAATCTATAAACTGTGTAAAGTAACAAAAATTAACTCTTTAAATTGTTACAAAATATTTTACAATTTTCATGTTTGGTAAATAGTAAATACGATAACTAAAATTCAATAAAATATGAAAATTCTATTCTTTTATCAAATGATATGTTTTCCTTAACTAAAAGAATCATGGTGACCAAAAAAATATTAAAAATTTATTAGTAAGGATATTTAGTGGGATAAAAATAAAGAAAGAGATAAGGTTGGAGAAAAAAATCTCACAAATCAAAATATTAAACCTCTTGGACTATATGAGATTTGATACTCTGGATTTTAGATATATGCAATATCTTTTTTTTTTGGTAGAAATATATATCTGAATCTAAATCTACGATAAAAAAGCTGCAAAAAGAAAATATAACTTATTGTTGAATTCAACGAAACAATGGTCCAAATAATTTTCTCCAACCTCGCCCTAATATCATATTAATTTATATACAAGGTGTTTGTATGGTCAATCATGTTCTGTTATAAAGCTAAGTCTTGCGGATGTCAAACTTGGCTCACCATACAGACCATGTAGATACAATCGACAATAGTAAGAATTGAGTGGGGTGTAGCCTCCTTATCAAGAGGTGGTACGACGTGAGATGAAGGCATGTCGCATCATGAGGTAAGGATTGGTATGAACGAGATGAAAACCAACACAAGCTTTGCTCCGAGCCCTCGAAAAAAGCAAGAGAAGCACCTACGTGATTGGGAGGGCAAGAGCCACTCATCCAACATTTGAAGCCACGTCCAAGGAAGGGGACGATTCTTTCTGCCACTTAAGTTATCACGACATGGTTATAAATAGAATGAAGGGTCAACACATGCAAGAGTTCATAGAACCAACATCTCGATGCATATATCAAGGGTTTACCATTTTTTTACAAGTAGTCATAGTCGTAGTATGGAGCTCTCACTAAACATTCGTAAGAGTATGGACAATTTAATACGGTTTGTTCCAAACCATCAGAATTCAAATGTCCTCGTTTGAACTGTGTTCAAAGAGGTGTGAACCGTGTTCAAAAAGGTTTGAACCATGCATTAGTGATCGTGATCCGATAACTCAAACATGATGCGAGATTGAACCTCCCATGAGGAGGACCTCTTCTCCGTGGGTGCTAATAGTTTCCCTTGTTGTTCACAAGTGTATTGGAATATAGAGTGTGGTTCATCCTATTGTTAATTGAGCTACCCATATAAAGTGGCGCTATACTGATGTTTGTCGTGTTTTGTTAGCATCTTTTGACTTTATAATCCGATTGGGTCGACCTTGGCTTATGTTTGTTGGGAGTTCCGCAACTGACATCTAAATGAACAACTGATCAACAGGGACACAAGAAGTAACCAATTTAAGGAGCAAAATGTTAAGTCAAGATCAACGGTTTACTATTTCACATGATTTCCGTTTACTACACAATTGACAATATAATTGGGACATGAGATAATTGCGGTGCTTTTTAAATCGTCACGCCATGTTTGTAGTATGGGAAATATAATCAACATCAGTGGATTTTAATAATAATAATACAAAATTGAAGAAAAATATCATTTCTGTATTGCATCACCAATTATTTGCGGAAATAGTAATAATTGTTGGTTTAGTGGCGAATTAAATAAACAAAAATAATGAAAATAAATGGAATAAATAAATAATTCTTTGATTGGTAGGGATGGTGATAATGGCACGAGTATATAAGTTGATGGCAAGGACTTCCAACTTTCGACTTTCGTTCTGGCATCTAGCTAACCTCATCTACGGTTGTCCCAAGGACCTCCACTTTGCGGTGGCAAAATTGAGATGTGGAATGGATCGAGCTGTTTTTATTTCCCTGGGATTTTAATAATTAAGTACAGTTTTTTTTGCACTACTATTTTTTTACCACATAGAGCCTAATAAAACACGTTGAGATATCTATGATTAATAAGGAACATCCAATCTTAATTGACAAGACGCGTTTTGGAGTGAAATAGATGAGTGATTTTTTCGGGAAAGTCATTATAATGTGCCCAAAAGCAGAACAATGTGACATTTGACCCAAGCGATCAAATATTTTTGTCAGAAAAAGGTTCGGATATTACAAGTGGTGTCACAGTCTCTCTGCGTCCCTCTTGGGTGATGGTGGGGCCAAACTCAACAAGGATATTGAGTCCCAAAGGAGTGTATGTCAACACCTTAGGAAAAACTCAGCATTGACAAAACACGAGTGAGATTTATGATTCATAAAAAACATCCAACCTTATCTTACAAGACGTATTTTGGAGTGAAATAGATGAGTGGCCTCCCCGGAAGTCATCATACGATGCGCCCAAAAGTAAAATAGTGCGGCTACAGGCCCAAAGCGGACATTTTTCTTTGCCATAAAATGTTTGGAAGTAACAAGTTGCATCAAATCCTCTTCCCGTTCTTCTTGGATGATGGTAAGGCAAATCACAACGAGGACGATGAGTCCGAAAGGTGCTAAGTCTGATCGAAGTTGCTTTTATAGTCGATTTATTTAGTATTATATAAATGTCATCATCGATTTGTCCACAATATACGTTATTCCAGGAGTATGACGTACAATATATAAATCTCGACTCAAACATAATCGTTTCATTGAGTATTCAGTGTCTTACTTTTCGTCCGCAACGACGATTTATAGCCTATTTTATATCAAATCACATATTATTAACGAAGTAAAACCAATTCGTATCAATCGAGTAAAACTTGCACATGACATTCTTTTACAACGAGATATTATAAGGGTAAATGACATATTTGGTCACTGAGATTATTAAATTGTGTCATGTTTAGTCACTAGAAAAAATTAATATCAATTTTGGTCACTCGAATTATCGAAACTGGTCAAATTTAGTCACTCTCCCGTCAATTTCCGTCCAACTCCATTAATGTAGTTGGACGGAAACTTTTGGGAGAGTGACTAAATGTGACATGTTTCAGTAATACGAGTGACTAAATGTGACATTTTTCAATAATTCGAGTGATCGGAGTTGGACAGAGACTACAGAAGAGTGACCAAATGTGACCTGTGTCAGTAATTCGAGTGACCAAAATTGATATTAAATTTTTTCTAGTGACTAAATATGACACGATTTAGTAATCTCAGTGACCAAATGTGTAATTTACCCTAATAATAAACTTGCTATTTGTCTGATATGAAAGATCAGCCACATGACTTGTTCGTTTCAAAGTTTCAACTCTAAACCCATTTATATCAAATCCATTTTGAAGCTGAAAAATCCCAAGAGACTAGTCTTGCAAATGTGTGGCCTAACGTATGTGCCAAATTTTGCCAACTAAAACTAACCATATGGATGGTAGATAATTGGGGATGGGCCAAAAAAACCCAAAAAAGAGAGACGAGGCGACTCTCTCAATATTGCAGGGCATGGTAACGGCCACCTTGGCTTGCAGATTCTTGTGGTGTTGATGAGTTTGATCCTTAAATAATGTCGGGGCTTTGTTATTTTCCTGCCTTTTTTATATTTAGGGTTTAGACCTTTTCTTCTCTTGCATTGATTTTGGTTGATTGTAATCTTAAGAAACAAATTTGGTTGATTAAGACCTTTTCCAAATGGATGAAAAAACAAGGGTTATAGGTATAATATGCCCCTCAACTATGACGTTTTATCAAGCACGCCCCTGTACTATTTTTTACATCAAATATGTCCCTGTACTTTGAAAAAGTTATCAAACATGCCCTTCTGTTAAAATTTCCATTGAAAAAAAATCGTCAATCATGGTTGAATTGAGATTTAGACGACCCGACATCGGCAAATGGGAGGGAAAATGTCAGTTTTGTCCCCTGTTTTATTTCCCTGGGTCTTTTCAAAGTGAAATTATTTGGATGATTTGATTATACAAAAGAACCAAAAATATTATAAAGTGAATTTATTAGGGGTATTTAGTCATTTGTGTCGCCCAAACTAAAGTTCGGCTTTGGTTAAAGGTTTTTTAATGAAAATTTTAACAAAAGGGCATGTTTGATCATTTTTACAAAGTACAAGGGCATGTTTGATGTAAAAAATAGTAGAGGGACATGTTTGATAAAACGTCATAGTAGAGGGGCATATTATACCTATAACCCAAAAAACAAAGGGGTCATTTGCTTGTAGGATTTTGATGAGGGATTTTGTCTCAAAATTCCACATATGATGGATTATGTCTCAAATCCATGTTTATTGACTAAAATGAGGCTGGTCTAAATCCGTTGGGCCCATAGATGTGAGATTATTTTTTTTGGCAAGGTTGACCTAAAATCCACTACTCATTACTTACCGCCAAATGGGGGAGTTGAGTCAGTTTTAGCAAGGTTGATTTTGTAGTTTCATTCACTAACTAGCAACTATAATTTATCATTTCGACTAATTAATAACTTAAAATGGTAATAGTTCTTCTATGGCAAAAAAAAGTTAATGGTATCGAGTTAGTTGTTTGTGGTGAACGTACGATAGGGAGGTCCGAGCTTGGATATTCGTATATGATTAGGTCGTCAAAGAATTGTCTCAAGGAACCTATACTTGTAGTTCTAGCTAGATTAAGATTTTATGTGGATGTTAAACTTGCGGAATAGTGATCTCAACTTGTTGTATTCGTTTAGGAACGATAGAATTCATATGAGAAGTATAAGCATACCCCTCCAGATGAAGAATGTCGAGAGCAACACATATGTATCAACCCCTAAAGCATAAAATTACGGTTTAGACGACTTCCTTCACTTGACCTTATTGTACAAAACTCCACAACGCCCAATGTTGGTGTTCCCGCTCGTTAGATAGATTGATGTCACTCTCGTTTTGTAGGCTTGACGCTATAAACATGGATGTCAGCCGTTCGAGCCTACTTATCTTCAACTCGTAAACTTAGCCGGTACAATACGATCCCACAAAACTTATAAATGAATAACCGCAATGAATCTACCGCCTCGGCCTTTGGCCCTTGAGAAAAATATCTATTTAACTTGAAAATGGGGCCGAGTTGGGCATAAGTTCTGGGCCAGTCAACTCAAAGCACCTACCGGGCTAGCCTGCTGAGCTAGTGTTTGGGAGCGTCTTTATAATGGACCTCTGGGCCCTAAAATATCTCTGCAGCTCAAAACAGGGCCCAAGCCGTGGGAAGTCTGCTGGACTTGGCCCAATATGCTACCTAACACCAGTCAACCCAAGAAGCTACCCCGCTGGCCTGTTGATCTGGTCATTCGCGTCTTTTTCTTCCCTGTTGGCCAGCTGTTAGCGCACAGAAGCTTCAACGGTGGGAAAAAAACACAGAAATATACCAAACGAAAACTGGAACTGCCAAATTCTTCCTCTAATGGAGGAATTTGTACTTCGTTATTCCTTTTTCAATATTCACCGCAACGAATCCATACAATACAACAACAACAACAACCCAAGAACGAAGGAAGAAACTAGGCTACAGTGTCTCCGTAAATGGGGAGAATCAACGCAAGAGACCCAAAAAGAATTATCAATTTTTTCGTTTCCTTTTTTCCCCCGCCTATCTACGACTATGAATTCAATCGGCTCATCACTGAAAAAAGGTAGAATCAATCAATGAACGAGGTATGTGACTGCAAGCGCCAGCATCAGGAGAAGGTAAGCAATCCCTTGATCAATCGCCGTTCCTGCAGCAAATTCAAGCAAATTTCAATTACAAATCCGGGAAATACCCAGAAAAAAACCCATTTGATTTCGAGACTTTCTCGAGGAGAAAAAAACAGTGGGAGTTGAAATCGGGTAAAAAAAGCGAACTTACCATCGCTGGACGGGCCCTCGGCGGCAGGGGAAGGAGCTAAGCTCTGTCCGTAGCTGAGCTGGATAAGGGCGAAGAGAAAGAAGCCGATGATCGGAGCTGCGTAGAACTTCATAGAGCTCATGTTTTGGGGATTGAAGGTGGGTGAATTGGGAAACAGAGCAGAAAGGGAGAAAAGTAAGGAAAAACAGAGACAGAGACAGAGAGAGGTTCAGAAATGAGGGGAATGAATGAAAGGAGTGAAAAACGATGAGATGGGCGGAGGGAAATGGGGGATGTATTTATATAAGTGGGGAAAAGGAATGTTCTTTTTTAATAATAATGATGATAATTCTGCGCTGCAGAGAGAAATTTCCAGGCTGGGGGCTGCGGTGGAGACAGAGAAGAAGAAGACAGGGGAAGTAGGAAAGAAGGAACGCGTTTGGGAGATTAGGAAAAATGAAAAGGCACACATTTGACTCACTGAGTCGAGCGCGCTGAGTGGGTTTGATTAGTGGTGAGTCGCGACTCGGAGGCCGGAGATGGTGGCGGGCGGCCGGGCGGCCGCCACTGAGGAATTGGCTCGTGCCACGTTGAATTTTCCCTTTCAAATTTTGTTTTTGTGTTGGCATTTTCCCTACACGTTTGACGAACGGGGTTGAACTTTGAATTATATAGATGGTGTTCTAGAAATATTTTGAGTTGGATCGATTGACTGCATTTTATTTGGACCTTTTTCTCTTTTTGTGTTACTCATTTTTTTGCATGGGATTTTTTCTAGAATATGAAATTGTGACCTCACAATCTCACTAAACGAAGAGGGCAAAGTTGAAAGTATTAGGCTCGTTTATTGGTGGATAAGCTCATACGCGGTCCGACGTCTTGAGCAACAACAACAAAAAAAAACACACCTACTCGTTTTTCGTATTAATTTTCTTAGTTTCTCATACTTTATGCATCTAAGGGGTCGTTTGGTTAAAATAGTTACAATGCATCGTTTTTATTTTATTTTTTGCACAAACAAAGGATTAAAGTGACATTTCACCCAAAAATGATATATTTTTAGATACTACAATAACCATCACAGAAATCAAACGATGTGAACTACAATACATCAATTTTCTTATATACATGTATATTTATGCATAAATTGATAACAATTAATCAATTAAATATCACCAAAACCAAACGACCCCTAAGATTGTGTTGTTTTGAAAATACATAGACGATTGTGGTGTTATATATATTTCAAAACTACAAAAGAAAAAAAAAACATAATGGACATTTCTCTTCCCCAATGGCTTAGTGACATCAAGCTTCCTTGTGAGTTAAAAAGAGTGATTTTTCTTAAACAAAAGTCATTCAACGAGAACATTAGTAAATTATGAAGTTTTTTTGCTTGACTTTTTCCTCTCCCTTCTATTTTTAACAAAGTTTTCTTTTTTTGCCATAGAGGAAATATACGACTATTTTGTTGGTGAAGTTGAGAAATTCAAAAATACTAGATTGAGTTATGGGTGAGGAGGATCGTATTACCGTTGAAATTGTTTATTCTCATGTTAGTGTCATCCAACTACTTTTTATAATAATACCCAAAAATATTTTTTGGCCCTACGATATCTTTAACCAACAAGAGATGCACAAGTTCTTTGGAATGGGAATTTGGCAGATCCTTTCTGATCGAAGTGATATAGGTAAAATACTCTTATGACGCTACTGTTTTCAGCGATTTATGTAGATCGTTGCAGTTTTCAGCAATTAATTTTTTAAATTACTGAATATTGTAGCGATTGAACCTAAAACTTATGTATATTGAATAATTTTATTGTATGTAAGAATTTTTTATAACAACTTTGACAAATTGGGGGGAAAAATCCTTCAGATGGCAACAAGAGTTTTGTTTATCACGTTGGCCAAGTTAGTTAAATTAATAAATTGTTTTAAACACTATTTTTGAGTCACACGACGCCATCCCAAGCTGTGGCACTTTTGTGCGCCCATTCGTATGCCTGTCGTTTGGTCCATCTTCCTGGGCTTGGAGATGTGGGTTGGGTTTGAGGTTTGAACTTTAAAAACTTCAGTATCCATAATTCCTGCGGCCCACTTCAAAAGGAATGGGCCCAAACTAGAACTATTCTTAACCAATGGACTCAAATTTGACCCACGACTTTTGTAATAATTTGTTAACGAGATCGCGCGCTCTCCCTCTAGCCGTTCGCACGTGGTTCCATCAAGTGAATGCCTCTATCGATTTTAGCTATGGGTTTACATTTGTTAACGAGTCGATTCGGTGGGATTGTTTAGCATCATACATGAGGACGAGGGGGTGGAGTACAACCTTCATGCTCGCTCTCGAGCATCGAACTATCATCTTGCAACTCTTCTTCATTGTTTTCTCACCCATAATAGAAAGGTGAGGATCGGATGGATTCCCGTGATAACGATTTTTGTTAGTACTTATTATTACTACCACATGTGTCTATCAAACGATAACACATAATTTCATCTAGCACATCTTTCACACCAAAACTCTGTAATGACAATAGCCGAATTGCATTAAGCAGCTAATCAACCAACAGAAACTATCAATTAGGGCTTACTGGTTAGTTACCACTAAACCAACCAGTCTAATCTTGTTCCTCTTATTTTCCCCAATGGATATATCTCTCTGCTAATTTGGCATCATCACTACCCACAGATATCTCAGAAAAAAGTGAAAAAAGAGTACCAGAAGAGCTGACGCTGATCTGACTAGGAAAAACAAACAAACAACAACAACCAGAACAAAAAGCCAATCCACCAATTCCCCAAAACCCCATGCACAAAAGAGATACGTTCTCTCTCAGAAGAACAGAAAAGCGGATAGAATCGTTAAAGGCACACGAATGCATGATGCACACACACACACACCACTGTATCGCCAGGTGGAAGCATCAATGGCGCCACCTGTGCCAAACCCACCTCAAAAAACAGAGAACGAACATCAATTGAGATGATGATAGCTAGCGGCGGCCGTTTTATCTCTGTTATTATGCCACAGCTATCCACATAAATGGAAGCGTCTGGCCTCTTTGCTTCTGCTTCTGGGGAGCTCCACTCATGGCGGTTGAGGGCGCAAAGATAGATAACGAACGAAGGAACGAACCCCATGTCTCTGAAAAAAAGCATAACCCTTTTTTTTCCCCCATGAAGGAATATAATTATTAGCAGCGATCAAAAAGCTTCCTTCCCACCTTTTCTTCCTCTTTCGTGGATTCGGGTAGAACTTGGGTTGGCCCCTCTGCTTTCTTTAAAAAGCTCTCTGCTTTTCTTTACTTCTTTGCATAAACAACCCCCAATTTCTCTGGGTCACTTCAAGTCGGGCAGAGAGATTCTTTTCCCCCCTCTTCTCTTTTAAAACCTCTGATGCTGTAACTCAAAGAGGTTAGGAGAGCTTCCCACTTTTTTCTTTCTTCTTTCTTTCAATTCCTCAAGGATAGGAGAGATCAGAAGTTTGGAAAATGTGTCTCCAAGTTGTTCCTCCTCGCGGCGGCGGCCGTCGTTGCCATCATGTGGTGGCGATGGGTCGGAGATGGGTGGTGGTGCAGGGGATTGATGGTCGTGTGGCAGAGGATGCAGGGGAGGCGGCAGGGAGAGTTGTCACCGGCGGGGACGGCGGCGGTGGGATGAGGTGGTGCGTTTGTTCGCCGACGACGCACCCGGGGTCGTTCCGGTGCAGGTACCATCGAGCTGGTTATGTATGGGGCGCTGCCGCCGGCGCGGCGGCCAGCAGATCAATGGTGGCTACTACCACTGCAGAAGCATGCAGATGATGAGCGAAGAAACGGGAAGATGTGGGGGGGGAAGAGAGAAATTGAGCAAGATAGGGTTTTGTATTTGAATGGTGAAAAACAGAGTCCATTTTATCTGCTGTTATTTTCTCTCCTCTCTGCTCTGCCCTGTATCACAGAACAAGAAAACTCTCTGTAATTAGAAACCAATATGCAAGTTGAAGCTTGAATGGAAGTGGCAGGGGATGAAGGAAGGCAAAGCTCTGTTCTGAGGCCGGCCGATCTGTTTCAGAGAGACTATGATCTACTGCTCTTAACGATTCATTGTCATCTCTCTGTCGATAATTACTTAGCCTGTAAGGTCCAATGAATTTTCTCGATTCGAAGGAAGTTCTGAGGGTTGATTGGCAATGGAGATGACTTTAGCTAAAGGGGACTTTTTAAGAAGGAAGGAATAAGGTTCCAAATGCAGGGAATAGAAAGAATTTGCATGTTGCCAAGTTAAATCGCCGGCATTCTTTATGAATGGATGCCATATTCTGGTCACCAATGTCACAAAATTAGGATCAGAAACAGAGTTGGTGCCATATTACACTTTATTCCGATACTGCAATAATTCATGAAACCATTTTCCAACGATCCAAACAAAGTGGAGTGCTGTACCCCCACTTCAAATTGATGTAATCTTGCTTTCTAGCTTCTCCTTTGTGAAAAAAGGACTCATTCTGATCCCGTGAGGAGGAAAAAAAAAAAAATCATTCCGGCGAAGAACCATGAAGCATGTGATGTTGCCAAAAAGGCCTCAATCGGCAATCTACAACACTGAAGACTTCTAACCAAATACCTCTCTAACCAAGAGAATCGTCGACAAAAATTGTAACCCGTGATTCCTTCAGAAAGGAGGACAACAATTCTGCTACTTACCCAAAGTAACAAACTTCGCTGATGGGATCAGCTATGAGTAAATCAGTATATGTACAGGATAATGTGTTCATGTAATACGCATCAGTTAGCTTCCAATCCGACGAAGTTGGTTGTCAGCAGGTAGTGAACACAAAGCTTATTTACGACTTGAAAAGTCTCTAATAACACACCTGCACAATACGTGAAGCCTCTGGCTGAAGGAGAAGCCGGATTTCGCTCTTCTATCCAATACGCGATACAGGGATCAGGATTCACGAACATTACACCATATATACTTGGGGGGTTTAACGAGCGTTGTGCTGTCTGATTCCAAGCTTCTGAGGTCACTGACAGAGTTGCACAGGAGGAAGTAAGAATGGATCAGTGAAGTTGACGACGGAAAAACATAGAACAAACAATGTAGGGAGAAAAAGAATGAATGTTGGAATCGTCGGTTCAAGATATAGCAGGTATGTGAAGACTGTTTCCGATTTTGAATGCTACCCTTCCAAAACAGATCAATGGATGCAATCTTATTCGCTGATGATTGACGTCTATGTTCTCAGCCTTGTTTGTTTGTGCGTTTCCATATATACAGGCATGAATGATGCAATGATATAGCAACTAACGAAGCACACACAGACACACTCTCCTTTCGAGTTGGCTCACTACGATGTAAACCAAGACATCACAAAAGGCACAAAGGAATCAGAGTTCCTTACCACAGGGTAGCAATTTTGCCGCACAACAGTCTGGTTGCTTGTACTCAGATAAACATCACAGGATACTTTCCCCTGCAACAGTGCCAAAGAACTTATGTCATCCCAAAGCAAAAACCAGAAGAATCATTGCCGAACAAAACGAACAAACCCCCTTTCACACAGAGTTGAATGGAGAAACTGCAATAAGCTGCTAGCAACAGTAAAGCAAGCATTCGACTCGTGTAGAATCTGTCAGAATTCAGCAACTCTCCAAAGAGCCCTCTTGACAAGCCATAGCATCAAAACCAAATTAAACAACTCTTGCTCTCACAGAGAGATAGAACCTAGTCAAGAACCAACTCAATGGCAACATGGCATTTCACTCCATCAGAGGCATTGCAGGCTGATCTCTCTTCCATCAAATAGCCCAATTCTCGATCAGTTCAAAAGGATCTACCCAAAACCCTAAATTTGCAATCCTCTGAAATCATACCCAATGCACTATCTACAACAAATTTTACAAAGTTCGCCGCTTCCCATCATTGTATGTTGGAAATGTGTATGAATAGCTTTGAAAGCTATAGACTCAGCCAGATCGGTAACCCTAATTTTTCTGTTCGATTTCTAACATTGTATAATTCGTGAAAAAGTCACGGAGGGAGTGAAGGAGCGAGCTTACCTCGATGGGGATCTCGAAGAACAAGAGCCCAAGATCGCCGCTGACCGTGGTCGTCGTATCGAAAGAGACGACTCCCTTAGCCAAATCCTCGAGCAAGTAGAAGGCATCCAAGAAGAACTCGAGCCCGTTCAAATTAAGCGCAGCGTCAACGTACGACGAACCCCTGGCCTTCACGATGCCACCGATCGACCTCACGACGCCGAGCTGCCGCCCTCTGTACCCGATCGAGACGGAGAGGTAATCGTAGTCGAGGGAGAAGAAATCTGGGTTCCGGACCTTGACGGTGAGGGATAACGAGACGTCGAGCGTGAGCTTCGGCGAGGAGTGGACTTGGATGTGGTTGAGCCCGACCCGGACGACCGTGATTTCCGGGTCGGAAGGGTAGAGGAAGAAGAGGGCGGCGGAGAGGAGGAGGACGACGGCGGTGAAGGCGGAGCAGCGGCGGAGGAAGAGGAGGGTTGGGCTTGGTCGGTGAGGGCGGTAGTAAGGGAGGACGATCACGTTCTGAGGGTAGACGGCGGGGATGGCGGTGTAGGGGACGGAGGATTCCGCCGGAGAGGCGGCGGCGGCGGCGGCCTTCCACGGCATAGGCTATCTGTTTCCGTCGTCTAGGTTTCTTTTTGGGCCGGGTCCTTCTGGACTCGATTACTTTGACTAATTGTGATGGAGGAGTTGCGTGGTTTAAGAAGAAAACGATGCCGTATTGGTTAAGGATTGCTTTAGAAAAATCAAAAATCAAATACGCATTTGTTGGTTTCTGACTTTCTTCTACTACTGCGACGCGGCAAATGACAAGACTTGTGGATTGTAGGGTTTTCCAATTGATGTCTTTTGAGTTAATATTCGAAGTTTGAAAAAAATAATTTAAGGTAGAAATTAAAACTTGCAAATTTAATGTTCCGGTATAAATTTAGTTTGTATATATGTTTTTTTTTACAATTTTATACAAACTGAATTTGTATTTTTATGTTATGGTACAGACTAAACTTGTATCACAAACATAAATGTAGAAATTTATTTGTGATACAAACTGAACTATACGTTTAACATTATGTTAGAAATTCATTTTGTATCTTAAAGTACCAATAGTTTAGAGCGTAGTAGAAGGGAACCATGAAGAGTTGTGTTGATGTCAATGTTCGATACTCTCCAAAATAGGTTTATACAAGAATTTTCTATGGTTAATCATAAGATGCATATTAGTTAGGACTTAGAAGGCGTATTATTAAAGTCGGACTGAGCCGGCCGGTTCGATCGATATAATCGATTACCGAACCCTAGTCTAGTCAATGTTATACTTGTGATCGCTTATTGAGAGCTAGTTTGATGAATTTGAGCAGTTAAACTACCAAACTGTTTAGACCACTTAGTCGGTTTGACGAGTTCAAGCCTGTCCCCAATATTTGTTAAAATTTTGGAGTGACAATTTGAACACACTAACATCTTCTTCAATTGTTTACCAACTGTACTACAAGCTTTATAGTGAAGATATTATGACCTCTTAATATATAAAACATTGAACTCTATACTAATTCTTTATCAAGAAATTAACATTTCCAAATACTTAGTAACAATTTTGTTGCCTTGCATTTTTCTTAACAATTTTAGTTCCTTTTGAAATTTCGAGATCGAATTATTATGGTTATTGTGTAATTATTGTATGGATAACTAATGTTTCCTTGATGTAAGGTATAGGTTTGTTGACGGTTTTATACTAAATAACCAGTGAAATGTGAACCACTCATTACAGCGGTTAATCCTCGGGTTCGGGTATGAAAACATTGCTTAGAAAGTTGATAGTGTCCTACAGTTGACAATATTTGCTTGCTGTGTTATTTAAGAATTTGTAGGGCAACATGATTGTTACGGGGTCGAATGTGATTCTATTGTAGATGCTTAGTATATGAAAAGAAAGCAAACACAATATACAAGGTTCTTGTACTCATTTTATAGACATTGTTCTATTTGAAATGACAATCATAACTATGAATTTCATTTAAAACTTTGAGTTCTCAAGTCTACTCAGAATATTGAGTTATTAGAAAGAGAATTTTTTTGTGCCAGTCTGTCCTGGAAAACATAAAATTTTTCCTAATTTAGCAAACAAATACACAAAAATATTTCCAATCAGACGACGAAAAATATCTCGTATCTTTTGATTGGCATTACCATTTTGGTATTAGATATATAAATAACAAATGTATAATCACACCAGACATCTCGAACATAAGACCATATTATATATTTAAGAATTTATATATACAATATAATATAGATATTCGACAAAAAATATATTATCCATAATATTAAGGTGATATATATTTTTTTATATTTGTCAAGTAAATCTATATCATAATTATTTTCTAATTTGGTAAAAAAGATAAGTAAGTACATGAATTATTCCCAATAATATTTTTCCATGTAGTGTGGGAAAAATTCAATAAGGCAATTACATTAATTTTCAATAAGAATTATCCCATTTAGAGTGAGAAAAAAATAAATAAGGCAATAACATTAATTTTTAATTATAAAAATTATTCCATTTAGTGATGGAAAACTCATTATCATACCCAATTTATATTATTATACTCAATTCACTACACTTCCCGTCCAGTATAAATAAGTATCAAACATATCCGACGAAATCAACATTATCCTTTCTGTCTCCATATACCATCTAACCTTATATCCCCACCAATTTCCTTTTGCTTTCCAACTGTTTCAAATGGCAGACAATAGCAACAACATCGTTGCCAAGAAAACAAAAGGGAAGCAAAAAATCGAGATGAAAAAATCGAAAAAGAATCAGACATGATAATCACCTTCTCCAAACGAAAGTCAGGAATTTTTAAGAAAGTACATGAACTTATCACATTAACTGGCAATAAGGTGGGATTTTTGGTCTTTTCTCCTGCAGGAAAACCCTTCAGTTTTGGTCATCCATCATTCAATGATATTGTACTCCGATACCTGGGCCAACAAACGGAACCCCAATTACAATCCTACAATGGAGAGATGTTTATGCAAGCTAGGATCCAGGAGCTGAACGAGACACATAACTCGCTACTCGACTTGATGGAAGAGCAAAACCAGAAAGAAGCGACGTTCAGGCGAAATCTTGAGGGTAAGCCACTAAATAACTGGTGGAACAAAGGTGTGGAAGAGATACAGGTGGGCGAACTTTCAGATCTTGAATATGCCTACTCAGATCTGTTGGCGAGGGTGGAGAAGAGGAGAATGGAAATAGTGAACCTTGGAAATTATATGACTAGTCTTAATGTCAATATGAATGGTTGTTTCAATGCTTCCTCTGCTTTTGCTATGCACCCTTACCATCACATAGTGAACATGGGATTGATAGCAACGTCGCCTGTTCAGAGGGTGGATCAACGACTCAACATGATGCCAACGATGATGACAACAACGTCTAATTATTCGATAGTTGGTCAAATGGATGGTGGAATCAATAATGCACTAGATCATCCATCATCCTCATTCGAAGTTCTTCATTCCAATGTATTTGGCTATGGTCCCAAACCGCTTTAGAGATGTTTAGCATTTAGTTTTGTATGTTTTTTCTTTTGATTTTAGACAAAGAACAATAAAGAATTTACTATGGTTTATATTTTGTTAGAAAGAAGACAACTCTTAATAAACTAGTCCTATTTGATCTTACGAACGCTACATCGAACTCTTGAGATCCACAAAAAATCGGACTTGAAACTCTTGCCTTGCCCAGCATCTTTTACGGACTTAGTTTTGAGGGAAGTGTTAAGCAAGTTGAATTAAATGTTCCATGGGTGATTAGTTTGTAGGCATCTCTTCTATAGAATGAAACTATGGATTCACAATTCTCCATCCACAAAATTTTGAATTCCCTGGGTTTCTCTGTGATGGTTGATTAGAGAGAAAGGGCGCAGGACAACGAAATAGGGAGAATTTTTTCAATCTGTTTTAAAAAGTAAATATTCATTAAGTTAAAATCTTCCAGTGCAAACAAAACAAACTGGTATAACTTAGCCATATTGACATCTATGTCCATATTATGTTGGCACCGTCACAATTCAAATCATGTTAAACTGATCAATTCAAATCTCAAGTCACAAATGTTTGAAATTTTTGCTGTAAGATCATTTCGAAAAACTCGTAACCGTACAATAAATGCCAGCATTGCAATGATGATAATTCGAACTTTTGGATAACTTACGAATTCATTAATTGAAATTACTAAATTATTTCATATTTATCCCTTATTTTTTTTATTCTATTAACTCAATAAAAGATTAGTTCAATAATCCAAATTTGATCACTGGTCGTAACCTTCCCTAGTCTGTGTTAACATAATTCATTTTTTTTACCGATGTGGCTAACCAAAATGCTTAGTAAGCCAATTTTCACCCGAAAAATTCAACCCAACCCGCCACTTCAAATTCTCAACTCGACCCAACCAAACCAAACCGAAACCCACCACACCAGATTCCCCAACCCAATCACATCATCTCTTTTCCCCCTTACTAACCAAGTTTCCCCTTAAAAATCAGCAATTATAACCAACCATTACTACTAAATCAAAGTATCCAACATATCACATAGTAAACACTAAACTATCAATAATCTTTTTGCAAGTCCTCAAAAGGGTTACACTAAGCATAAAAACAAGATAAAACTGCTTTTCCCCTTTCTCTCTCTAGTCTCAATTTTCCCAGCTCTCTGTATTTTTCCAGTCTCCCAGGGCTGCCGCCGGCACATCTTGGTGACCGGCGGTAGCCCAATCCTCCTTTTCATTTCCGATTTCCTTTCGTGCTCCTCGTCCTCTTCCTCTGTTTTTTCTTGTCTTTCCTTGCCATTTATGGCATTTTGCAGCCGTTGTGGCATTTTGCAGCCGTTGTGGCTTTTCTCGTTCCCTAAGTGGTTCTTTCCACATTCCTCTCGTTAGGAGGAGGATAGTCCGGTTTCTTCTATAGATCTTCTAGATCTGGTTTGGCTCTGCTCTGTTCTGGGTTCAGAGGATGCATATTGGGTTTCTATCCAAGCTTGGTGTGGTCATCTTCTCTTCCTTAAGGGTGATTGCATTCACCGATTCCCCATCCGTCGTCGCCCCTCGAGGCTTCGACTGACTGTAGTGGAAGCGGTGTCTCCTTCAATTGCTGAGGCGGGTGAACTTTGGTTGCAGTAGGTTTGAGATTCATTCAGGGTTTCGTTTGTTACAGTTTTTGTGTGTTGTTGGGAGTGTTTGTGTTGCTGGGGCGGCTTCTTTGGTTTCTGGGTTTGGGTTTGTTTTGGTGGTTCTCTGTCGGCGTTTGGTTTTGCAGGTGGTTTCTCTTCTCGGTTCTGCTTTTGTGTGGTTGTCTTTCAACCCTTGGGTGAATCTCACACTACTTTTTCATGGCTCTCTCCGCTCCGGTCCCGTTGGCCTTGTTTTCAGCTCTGAGCAACCCGTTCACAGTCCTTTCCACCGCCGCGCAATCCCTATTCGGCGATTCACTGTGATGGGTGTCTTTGAACAACCCCCAGCAGGCGGCATATGATTTAGCAATGCCTTTATCATGGTCAAGACTAGTTTTGGGTGAGCTGAAGCTGCTGTGTTCCACTCCGGTTGATATGATTACAAAGTTTGCTGATTCCTGTGATTTGGCTCATGGAAGGTCCCCTTGTTGTTTCTGTTCTTGTTGTGTTGCCTTCTGTATTTTTTTGGCTGTTGCTTTCCTTGTAGGTGTTCTCTGGATGTTGATGTTCTTTACTGGTTGGTTTGGATTTTCTTTCTTGTTTGGGGTTTTATTTCTGGTAGCTGAATTTCAGGGGTTTTCCTCTTCTTTGTAACCGTGTTTTGTCTAAGTGAAATACAAGCATCCACTTTGTCAAAAAAAAAAAAAAAAAAAGCATAAAAACAAGATCAAGCGAAGCAATCAAGAACAGAGATTAAACAAATTCATTTTGGGATCAAAGTGCTCGAATTTACATTAATATATATATATATATATTATTATACCATCATCACCGAACACATCTCAAACTTTACCCAAAACCAGAAAGAAAAGAAAAGAAAAGAAATTGAAGGATCAAGTGGATTCAACAGCTGCAGAAGAAGAAGGAGAAGATGAGTTATTATTATTATTATTATCAGAAGAACCATTAGCAGGCATGGAATAAGATCTCTTCATCATCTTGCTCCAGCCCGACGACGGTGCGCGGTGAAACCTGCACCTGAAGGATCCCTGGTGCGTCGTAGGGGAGCACAAGCACTGTCCTCCGCCGCCGCCGCCGGCCGCCGTCTTGCCGCAGTCGCTGCCGCCTTTGGGGGAGGCGGCGGCGGTGGAGACGGTGAGGCTGCCGTGGGAAGCCATATCTTAATGTTGGAGTGTGAAGAAAAACTTTGGGTGAAGAAGTGTGGAGACGAGCTGATTTATATAGAACGGTGGGAGAGAAGAAAGAAGGATATGTATGAAAAATTATATAATATCCTAGGAATAAAATAAAAAAAAAGAGTATGAGGTTATTAAAATTGTATGTATAATAAAAAAAATTGGTACAATAATTCCTAAATCACAAGAGTAGTGGGGTAATTTGTGTTTTGTCCCAAGTTTTTTTTTTGTTTTTTTTTTGTAGTGTATCGACAAAAAAGTTTTGTCCCATTTCTGTGTGCAAATTTTCTTCTTTCATGTATGGATATTGATTGGAAACTAGTGGCCTCCAATGGTTAGTTAATTACAAACACGCTAGCTACTTAATCTAGATTCGCAGCTAGATCTTTACTAATTAGATCTAGATGATTACTTGGTTTTTTAATTTCCTCTTACGATTTACTAGAGTAACTGGACTGCCTGTTTGTTCCAGTGACGATAATTCTGATTTGACTATATCGCAATTCGACTTGTCCCAACACATTTTGATGCGGGTATTATCTGCCTCGTTGTAAGATGGAAAGAGGGGCATATCATCAGTGGCGGATCTAAGAATTCTAGGTAGGGGTGTCCTCTATAAAAAATTATATTAAATATTAGAATTAAATTAAATAATTATTAAATATGAAAATATCTAACTAATAAAGTTTTATTAAAAGTTCAGACGTGTTTCATCAAATGATAAAATGCATTCGGTGTTTATACTGCTCAACAAATATCTCTCGACATATCTTACTAGACTAGGATATCCGGTAATTGAGTTTAATCGTTAGGTTTTGAAAATAATTTGAGATAAGAATAATATTTTACTATTATATTTGGATCTAAAACACAATAACAAATGAGTTGTAGCGTAATTGAAAATATATTAACTAATAGTGGCAGTGTCCCAAATTTAAATCACATAAACTACTACTTAAATATTATTTATACCAATACTCAAACTACTACGGGAGATTGGATAATCATTTTCCCAAATTTTAAAGGTGTCTCACTACCACTTAAATATTTTTTTTCTCATACGCAAATTACAATCGTAGGTTGAATAATCGTGTTCCCAAATTTTAGGGGTGTCCCGGGACACCCCTAACCATGCATGTATCCGCCACTGCATATCATCATCCTCAACCTGTTTTGTTATTTTTCTCATCTATACACTCTTTATTAAATCATATTTTCACCCCAATAAAATCTCGAATTGCAAGACTTCATCTTTCAAACTAATTATCATACCCAATGTCAATATACTATTTTTTGTTCCCTCTCTCATTTATCAAGTGATTTTCTTTGTTTTCTCCTAAAGAACTCAAGTCGTTACTTTTCATTTCTCTAAATAATACGTGAGAATGAATTGACTTATCCCATATATACAAATACAAGTATTATCCGATATGATCACCGTTTAGCACAAAACAAACATGAGCGGCGAGTTATCCACACCGGACGTCTTGACCCAATGTCGTTCCTATAATTCGTCCCTCGATTTTAGTTTCTCGTTCACATGAATGTTGGTTACTTAGGTTGAAGTTTTGACTAAAAAATAAAGTATCATACAAATGAACTGGCTGAAAGAAACATATATATGTGGTTAGGTTAAGCTCCAAAAACTAGTGGCCATAACAATCCGCCGGGATTTCTAACGAAGTTTGTACCATATATATGTAGAATCGGGATCGGCCAAGAATCCCAATGAGTGTTATAGTTTGTCACTTTACATGACAATCATAGTGTTATGATGAATGTATTACTCATTGGGGCAGAACGAACTCTCAAGAATATGCAACTAGTTTCATAGATTTTTAGGTCATGGAAATGTCTCATTTTCTTTTGGTAAATTATATTATGGGATTACTTATACCGTTATACTTGTCTAAGAAAACTACTTATCTTTCAGGATGTTATTAGATAGTGTCTTACTAATAATGTCTGATAGTTATTTTTTGCGGAGGTTCTCAACCGGTGATCAGGGATACTACATCAAGAAAGTGATCTTCACATTCTAAAGTCAGAGCCATTCAAAGGGAGGTTCATCATTCTCTCTTTTCATCCTTTGGGTCGGTTTTGTTTCCTTTTGTTCCTCGGAGCTTTCATAGCATTACTCACTTAATACAAAACAGACCCTTTCATCAGGAGTCAGATTGCATATGAATACCGTTCTTTTTTACCATCAACGTTTTAGATTTATTGTCCGAACATGCTTATCTTGGATTTTTTTTAAAAAACGTGAATAGGATCTAGAGTGAAAGTGGAGAAGGTACATGAGAAAAGAGAATGAATGCACATGAACGCAGGTGGAACACACTGCAGATCGTATAAGTGCAATACCCAGAGATGGTGATGCAGATTCACATGGGAGCTAGGAATGTTACTTTGGAGGTTGTACACGTATTTCATTCTGTCCATAATACTTTCTTTTCCCCTCGATCCTAAAACACTTAAACATGAACCATGAATATAATATGTCGAGATTGGATATCTAAACTCACATTGACACCATTTTTTACTGCCACTCACATTGACAATTTGACACCAATTATTAGTTATTACTAATTTACTACCACCCCCTCTGAGTACTAGAATCGTGCCAAGTGTCAGCTGCTAGGGCTTGATCCAGATTCCTAGCCCACTACCGAAGAGAAATAAATAATCCATTTTAAACGAAGATTTAGCTGCGAGTTTTGCTATAACGAAACAAGTAACCGATGAAATAAGAATATACAAACAGACACCAATTTACCCAGGGGTCGGTTGGATGTAAGTTTTGCTATGGCGGAACGAGCAATCGAATAAGTATAAGAATATACAAGTACACTCCAATTTATGTAGGTGTCGTTTGGATGATGGAATTGGATGAACCAATTTAATTCAGTTGTCTAAAAAATGAAGCAAATGAGTCAAATTGTATCGTTTGACAATACATAATAGGAATACAGTAATTGGATTGAGACCATGTGAATAGATTCGTTTTGCATGAGTTTAAATCCAGATATTTCGGAACGATGTATTTTTCGGACAATTGGATCGAATTTTGCTCACTTCAAAAATTTGATATCCAAACAATCTCTTAAAGTAACTCACACAATAACAAAATATGTTACCTAATCCCAACATAAACCAATCCTTGTCAACTCAATATTCTTACAAGCCCTTTAGGAATGAGTGAAGTTGTGGGCAGGGTGTGGGTAAGGTGATGGGCAATTGATCATGTGAATAGAACTTATAGAAGGGTAGGGAATCAATCAAAGTTCCCTCCACCATTGGAGCTCTCACTCAACTCAATCCACACAATGGACCGATTCCCAATAAGTTTCAGATTTTCATCCATTCCTCTCTCTCTCTCTCTCTCTCATTTTCCACACTACATGCCAATTTGCTCAACTTCTGTCACTATGCAAATTATGGTTTGTCTTTGTCATTTCTTTCAAATGTGAGTCACCACCTCCTCATAATTCCACCTATCTTAACCCCTTTTCTCTCACCAATTACCACCTTCTAATTACCCTTCAATTATTGGTGCTTCTCACTAAACTCTAGGCACATTTGGATGGCTTAACATTACTCTTGAGAGGGTGGGATTGGGATGTGGCCTAGGTTTTTAATGGAATGGTTGAAATGTGTCATATTCATTTGGAATTGATTGTTGATGACAATATCATGGGAGAGGAGGTATGAATTGACAATCTTTGTCATTGTGACATATTTTTACCTTCAAAAGTGTGTACTTGTTACAAGATTCATTGTACTAGTCCAACACATTAGCAATCATCTTTGTAGTACTATTTCGACATTACATCATTCGAACTTGTATGCGGTAAAAGATGTTCGTGACTGATGTAATTTATAACAATATCTTGTTTAGGTGGAGGTAGGTTTCAAAGGCATCCCTTATTGCAAATGAGTTAGTGAACAACATCTACAGAGGTAGATGAACAAGGGTTGATGTTCAAATTTGTTATCTTGATCTTTGACAATATGAACTTCAAAACTTAGGATGTTTGTTCAAGTTATTGAATATGATGAACTTTCTTTAGAGGTGGTGTTTTCCAATTTTTTATAACATAAAAGTGCAAGTTTTTTACACCATTCGACCAGCTCTAGATTCATTGTCATTCATTTATAATTTGAAAGAATCGTACGGATGGGAAACGATGCGGTTTGATCTAGACGGTTTATGGTCGAGCTGAGAAGGTGGAGCATAGACTAGGGACCATACCAAATACTACGCGATCCAGATCAGACCACGTTTGTGCTGTCTGAACCATGCAGACCACATCGATCTTAAAATGAACAGTTTGTTTAGTCACACGGAAAATGAAACCATTATTACTGGGGAGCATCAAGAAGAACGTTTCAGCTGGTTGGTGGGCTATCGCCTATCAGATCCAATCCAAATAACACACAGGCCCCAGCCCTCAGGAAAAGGGTTGGCTTCTGATCCTATCAGATTGGTCTTGTGTCTCAGTGAAAATAGAAAACAAAACTGGGCCCTGGCCCATTTCTTTCTAGAACGCGGATTGAAATGCAGTAGGATAATTATAAGTTTCCTAATCCGGATAGTATTCCGTTAGACGTAATACTGGCCCATGGCCCATTTGTACACAAAACAATTTCTGTAATGAAAATTGTGTCAGAAAAATGAAAAATGAGCCAAGTATTCGACCAAAAAAAAAAAAAAAAAAATTTGAGCCAAGTAATTGAATTCAGAAATTGGATCATTTTGATGCAACTGAAAATGGATGCTCAATCCTAATCATTCTCAAATATATAGAAATTTCAACAAAAGTAAGATGATCTATATTCAAAAGCCCAAACTACTATGCTCCAAATAGGGATGGCAATGGGGCGGGTTTGGGGCGGGTTTGCCTAAACCATCCCCATCCCCATCTTCAAATACCCAAACCCATACCCGCCCCATACCCATGCGGGGGAATGTTTTGCAAACCCATCCCCATACCCGTGGGTTTCGGGTACCCATGGGTAATACCCATCCCCGTACATCCAACATTATTATACCTAAAACTTACAAGAAAAGTTTTAATTATAACCATAAACAAACCTATTATATCACGAAGTCAACAAAACACGATCATTTTCTAAATACGATTCAAAGAATATGATCCTAAAACGTCCATTAATACATAATATAGACTATAATATTTTTTAAATTATTATGCTCTAACTCTTGATACATTTATTAAGTAATAATTAACTAACATAATTTTGTTGACAAGGGGAAAAGTGAAAGAGTGGAAGGAGAATTGAGGGAAATGAATTAGGTTTTGATTAAGGTGGTTACTCAATTGCATTTCTACTATTTATTTTCTCGAGTTATCATCATCATCATTGATAGATTACAATTTAATCCACGCATTTTTTGATATGTGAAGAAATTCTCTTGGTGGGGCGGGTATGGGTATGGGTATGGGCGGGGGAGGCTAAAACCATACCCGCCCCATACCCATCAAACCTTTTGCGGGTTTTACCCATACCCGCCCCATACCCGTTCAAAGCGGGGATTCCCCGCGTTGACTGGGTATGGGGCGGTCGGGTACCCGCGGCCATGGGTTTGATTGCCATCCCTAGCTCCAAAAACATCGATGCTTTCAAGCACAACAGATTTGGAGAGCTTCGGGAATAACTAATGAATTACAACTTTATTGTACCGTAATTGGTGCATTGGTATTTGCAGCCTTAATGCGTTTTGCTGGTTGAACTTGTACTATAGCGTTAAATATACAAGTTCAATTTGAACCATAACGTTAAAAATACAAGTTCAGTTTGTATCATCAATTTTTTTTTATAGAAAACACAAATACTGTGAAGAATTCACCTAATTTTATATCTCGCCCTCCAAATTACACCGTGACAAACAACTTTCTAGTTTGCACAATCCAGTATTCTACTCTATCCAATCCATCCACACATTACTAAACATAATGCTTCAAACCCAAAATTTCCAAATTCCAACTATATTGAGTAACAATTATGATCAGCTTTTCCATTTGCAACTTCGATTGAGCCATCATGAAGCCGCTTCCTCAACAACCAGTCCAACCTTAGCCATGGATATGAAATGGAAACTGAACTTACCGGTCCAAATCCTCCTGCCTCCACTATATTTTACTTCCTAGTATTTCACCTAATCAATCCACACAGTGACCCTTTTTGGGATTCCAGACTGGTTTCCTCTGCAGCTTGGGCTGGCTTTAAGATCCCATCACCATTCAGCAATTATGGCGATGAGAGGCAACAAGATCATACAAGCCAAGCTGGTGGGTAGTCTTCCCGTTTCATGCATCATCATCATCTTCAGCATCATTCATCACTTTCTTCCAACGTTTCATTACACTACCCGCAAGGTGTTTGTTAAATTGTCTCAGAGAACCTTGTAGAGCTGAAATCACTCTGTTTTCGTGCAGGTGCTTTTGGGGGACATGGGGACTGGGAAGACAAGCCTGGTGCTGAGATTTGTGAAGGGTCGGTTCCATGATTACCAGGTGATGATTGGGTACTGTTTTCGTAGTCGAATTCCTGACTGTGAATCATCTCTCCAGGTTTAGACAGTAGTAAAAAGTTGATTTTTTTGGGGGTTGTGTGATTAGGAATCGACAATAGGGGCAGCATTTTTCACACAGGTGCTGGCAGTGAACGAAGCGACCATCAAGTTTGACATATGGGACACTGCTGGGCAAGAAAGGTACCATAGCTTGGCTCCCATGTACTACCGTGGAGCTGCAGCAGCTGTTGTAGTTTATGACATCACCAGCATGGTATGTTGTTACATTACATATGGTGTTTGATATCCTCTACTCAAGGTGAATGAAAATCCCACAAATGAGTCTTAACGTGTGAAGCTTTGATCTTTGCGTCCAGGATTCGTTTGTTCGAGCTAAGAACTGGGTTCTGGAATTGCAGCGGCAAGGTACTAGAACATGTTGCTGTTGGGGTGTTGTTTCTCACCCAAAATCCCTCAGCTTTTTAGTCCTTTCTTGCTTTTCAAGAAACAAAACCTTTTAGTTCAGCCTTTTTCAGGGGTTTTTACAATCTCCAAAAGAAACCATTTTCTGGTACCCTTCTCCAGTAAAAGTCCAAGGTGAATGTTGTTAATTTATTAACTGGGTTAAGGTATATCTGTTATTGTTAATGTTGCAGAGAAGCCAAATTTGATAGTGTTCTTGGTTGGCAACAAGGCTGATTTGGAAGGGAAGAGGCAAGTTGGAAGCCAGGTACTGTAATTTTTGTTAATACCTTAATATTCCCAAAATTTATGTCTCTTTGCAGCTTCCATTGATTAAGTTGAACCAGGCACATAAACCAGTGTGAAATTATTTGTTCTGGAAATTGTTTACAGGAAGGGGAGGATTATGCTCAAGAAAATGGACTGGCCTTCCTTGAAACCTCTGCCAAAACGGCTCAGAACGTAAACGAACTCTTCTACGATATAGGTAAAAATGGAATCAATTCGTCTATTGTTCTTTAATATGAATTTTGGAAAACAATAACCCGTAAATCATCCAAACGATACCAAGTTACCAACTCTTATCTTATCACAAAAAAATTCCTTCTTCTTTCCCTTTAAATCGAATTAAGTTATAAAAATGATTTTACATTGATTCTGATATTATAAAAACAATTTGGTCGCCTTTTTTTTTTTAATTTTATTATAGCTCTGATAGACGCATGTGAATTTGTCGCAGCAAATCAACTGGCAAAAATTGTGCCTTCACGTCCAGGTGGAATGACGTTGAGCAATAGAAGAGGATCGGAAACAGGCGGGAGGGTATTCTTTTGTTGCTCCTCCTGATCACAGGAGGTGGAAACCTTCAATCAACACTAAATGATCAAATGTGCAATCTTGTTTTGGCGCTGCATTGTTCAATATTGTTTTATATGTAAAATACTAAAATGTATTGTGTAAAAAAAAATACAATATTATATAATTATCGGGATCAAGTCCGTTAATATGTTCGTTGTAAATTAACATCGTTGAAGTACTGCAATTGTTTGATTGAGTAAACGATATCCAAATTTACCCCCTTGATTTTGGGGAGTCAAACCTCAATTAGCATCCCTTCACTCGAAAACCCAACATTTGAAAAGGGAAAACAACCATCCAATCCCCCTCATTAACAACCTTGCCCAATTCTGCCCCTTTGATTTACGAGATTACCCTAAATTAGGGACTTAGCATGATCGTGAGATGATTGACGAAATTATTGGTGGTCGGATTATCATTTCTAGACTAGGCTTCTATTTTAATTTCCGCACTCGAATGCAGTGCAAATACCATGGTTGTGTCACCGTATTGTATCAGTGATCGGATTATCTATTCGCAATTCATTAACTGGTTCCGATCGGTATCATATCAGCAAAATATATTATCTTTTTTTAGTATTATTTTAACAACAATATCATACGTATATGCCATGAATAAATCATACATGATACATATACCACCAAATAGTATTGCACTAAATTGTTCGATATAATTTCAAATACAATTTTATGTGTATCCGCTATCCAACCATAAGAAATATCAGAGATGGCAGTGCATTGTTGCGTTTATCATAGACAAGGATAGTAACTAAACACTGCAATGGGAAGACTGTACTTTATTTTTATTTGTACTTTTTTTGGTCATAAATAAATGGAAACAGAGCAGGAGCAAGGTCAATTAAAAAAGGATAATGGAGGCATCCAAGGAAATATGAAGCTTCTCTTAAGCCCAACTGAATTGTGGTGTGTGGAGTCAAGGGTTCTGACTTACAGCTCTGACTGGTCATAAATTACCTAAAAACTGGACAAATACCACGGCAAGTGTATGTGAGAACGTATTCATAGCGTCATACATTCGTTAAATCGACACCGGTTTTTATAGAGCTTCTCATTGAGTCACAAACTAGCACTCATAACTCTTATTCGTGTTAAATTTCGAGTTATTCGATCGTGCCCTCCAAGTTATCTCGAGTGAAAACGGTCGTGGAAGAATCCGGTCAACCCATCATAACCGGTCAAATAATCAAATGTTTACAAAAACCCATAAGAAAACAGATCTATTTTAAAGATTAAAAGACAAAGAAACAGAGGGAGCTACAAATATTAAAAATGCAATTAGAAGTTACCCATACCCCTATTCTTCGTTTATGTTTTGCTTATATCCACACCACAACTACCGAGATCAAGAAAGAAAGAAAGAAAAACGAAGAAAGGGGAAAAGCTAAAACTGACTACGAATCGAATCACCACGACGGAGAAGTTGAAGGAGTGCATACAGAGGACGAAGAAGAAAGCAGCCCGTTGTTACTATTGGAATCAGTACTCCCGGAAATAGTAGCTTCCGCCGGGAGCAGCGGAGGAGTACTGCTGCTGCCCGCCGGAGGGCTGGCCTTGGTGGTTATCTCCTCGTCGCCATCGCTCTCCAGCCGCGAAGGCGACGAGTCCGGGGTTTCGAACGGGGCGTCACTGCCGCTGCTGTAATCGGCACCGTCGTTGCTGTTAGTCTTGGCGACGGCGGCGGGGGGAGGGCGGTTGTCGTAGATGGGATTGGAGATGTAAATGAAATGCTCGGCGGCGTTGTCGGGGGAATCCTTGTGAACGACGGCGGCGGCGGGGATTTCTGGAGGGGAAGGGGTGCGGAGGAGGCCGATCTGCTGCGGGCTGGCGTTGGAAGAGCCGTCGTAGAGCTCGAGGACGTGGTGGAGCTGGTGGTGGCGAGACTCGTCGTCGTCGTTGCGGCGGCTGTTGATCGGTCTCTTGGCTTCTTTGGCTGCCGGGATGGGGAAGAGGAAGCTTCTCGGAGGCTGGAGGACACCCACCGCCGGGAGGTTGGAAGGAGGGGAGGTGGTATCAGGGGAGGAAACCGCCGGCTGCTGGCGGTGCCGACGGCGGCGGAGAATGAGGTTGCAGTAGAGCTCAGCTAGGAGCATCAGAACTAGGGTGAGCACGAAGCCTAGGCCGATGACCATCGCCACCGTGGCTCCCATTATCACCTTGGAAGCTCCCTTCATCTTCTCTCTCTAGATTTAGCTGGCTACTTCGGGAGGAGAGAGATGGGAAGGAGGGAAGAAAGTGGGCAGTAAAAAAAGGGAAGACAGAGGGTACAGTTGGGTAAAGAAATGGAAGGAGGGAAGGCAGGCAGGTTTTGGCGGGAAAGAACAGTCATTTTCCTTTGACGAAGAGAAAGTAAATGTGGGAGATTGTAAAAAAACATCAGGAGGGAATCTTCTCAAAGCATGGGGAATGTAAAGGCGGTAAAAAAAAAAGTGTAAAACAGCATTTGCCTGCTATTCTGCACTCTTCTTCGGCAGTCTAGTTAATTAACAAGAAAAAATGGGGCAAAAAAACTGAAACGAAACAGGAAAAGCGAATTATTTGCACTCATTGTTTTCTTTTTTTTACTGTGTATCAAACCATCAATCAGAAGCAACTCCTCTAATGGAGGACGTGACATTCCCGCCTGGTCCTCCTAGTCCTCTCACACAGGAGCAAAAGGAACACAGAACCCTATTACAAAATGATAGGGGAAGGAGATTGAATGGGAAGTACAAATCTACGAAGCCAAATGAAGTAATGGAAACATCGTAATAATGGTGGTGGTGGTGCAGCTGTCGTCGTCCTTCCTGGCTATGGTGGTGATGGTGGGAGTGGGTGCTGTACTTAAACGACAGGAGACCAAATGGTGGTGGTGGTGGGGATTGGGGAAGAGAGTAAAAAATTGCAGCAGCGAGACAGGGACCAAAATCAATGCTTAAAGAGAAGTAAAAAAATTTGTGAGGAATTTCACAGTTTTACTTTTACCTCCCTTTCAGAGCTGCGAACCGGGCGGTCAAGTCGTCGTAGTCCGGTAACTTGGGATGCACGTGTCGAGCGGCGGCTGACCGGTCTGGCTCGAGGGTAGCGGCACGAGCGAACACTTTGTTCCCCTGAGGTGGTGCTGCCGTTGATGGTTGCTCGCTGGGGAGAGAGAATGATCTTGATGGATGGGAAGATGCTTCAGTGCTCGGATCACGGGAATGATGACGACTGGAACTCCTTGACGACTTCCTTCGAACCTGGGAAGGTTCGGGATCAAATGCGGTAGGTTTCTTGCTGTAGTGTATCAGCAGCTTGTCGATTATCCTTTCCTCCTCGTCGTTCTGATGCACCTCGTCGTCGAACAGGATCTGCAGGCCTCGCCTCGAGTCGTCCTTTCGGTTCCTGCTTCTCGATTTCCTCTTCGCCACTCCCGCGCTTTCCATGCCACCGGCGGCATCCTCGTGGCTAGTTTGTGGCTTCTGGTGTCGTCTCCGTGAAGAGGGCCGTGGTTTCGGTATGGGGTTGACTACCGTCTCGCCTTGATAGTACACCTTGGTGTCGAAGACATGTTCATCGGCACCCTTGGCTGGTCGTGGATCGTTGTTCTCGGAGCGATAGCCATGATTGATCCTTTCTTGTGCTCTGGATGTATCAACTGCACCGGTGTCTAAAACCGTAGTTGGAGATGCTGATGCGTTGATAGCAGACTTGGTATCCTTCGGCTTAGTATTGGGTCGAGTGTAAGGAGGCGGGATGGCGTTGTTGTAGAAAGATTTGAACTTCTGTGCTTCGTCTTCCTGTGCATCTCTCGTAATTTTTGCTGCAGAGTGTTGACCAGGAGATGCAATAATAGTCAATGGATCTTTGCTGTTGACCTTTGCCCACATTCCGGCATAGCTAGGAGAAGGTTCTGGCTTTCCATGAGTTGTGGTATCGATGCCATTTGATTTGGGAGGAGTGTTGCTCAGTCTGTCATCAATGCTTGCCTGCTGTGTCTTCCGAGAGGAACTGCCCAAACCCACCGTTCTCGGAGGAGTAGCCTGCTTAGGAATTTCATGCTTCTTTACCACAGGGATTTCTGGCCTTGCTGGAGGAGACGAGTCATATTTCGTCTTCCTCAGAGTAGGTTCTTTTTCTCCTCCGTTTTGCATTTTGTCGACCATGCTGGGAACTTCAGTCCTTTGATGAGGAGGATTCGGGTTGTCTCTTTTCCAGTCGGGTTTCTCTTCTTTGATTAACCGAAATCCACGGTTATCATTCTGTTCTTGCCTTGCTTTGGATTGGGCATCACGTTTAACACCTTGGTTGATGTTGTCCTTGCCATTAGTTAGGTCCGATTTACCGCTCCCAGCAAGTGAAGGACTTCTAAGTTGAGCCTGCAAAACATATTGACATAGAGGAGCATTCATAAAGAGAATAGAGTTAGCAATTTCGAAAACGTTCTCACAGGCAGAGAGAGAGGCCATAATAGAAACTAAGTAGAGGGTGAAACCTTCACAGGAGAAGGTCTAGATATCCTCTGTTCAAAACCTGTGGAGTCCCATCTGATGGAGAACTCTGATGCAACATCTCGCAGCAGTTGAACTTTCTTCTCCGTCGTTACAGGTTTTGCAGACATATTGTCAACAAACTATATCAACCACAAGTGTCGACATGTCAGTTCTCAAGAGACGACAAATTGCAAGCATTATTCCATAAATGCCAACGATCTGTTTCGAGTATTACCCCTTGATTCACATACAATTCCAAGGAATCGCCATATCTCTCCAGAAAAAGCTGCCTAAGGTCTCGCAACTCTGGCAGATCTGAGAATCTTGCGGCTGCAAACATCAAGGAAGACACAGCTTCCCTGCAGTCCTCTGCACAATGTCTGCCATGAGCCACAAATGAAACACAAAACCTAACATTAGCAAGTGACAACAACTAAAACTCCACCTCTCAAATGAAACACGAGTCGACATTAGTAACACAATACACATGTAAGAGTTCCTTCACCATACACCTAATGAACAGAATGGTTGCGATCCTCATGCACTCGGACAAAAATACAAACACAGCATCGACATGCACAATCATAATTGAGTTTAGAAATGATACACTTCCAATCCTTGTGAACTTGTACTGATGGAAAATGCAGCAGCTCATGAAATCAGACCACGCCTATATACAACAGTCACGCAAACCATACTCTCGTTCGGGCGAAATGTAAAAGACACCGTCTGAAAATCATTTCCAGAACACAGTGTCGAACTTGAACCAGAATCTCATTACCTCATCTTTTGCAAGACGGAGAGATGCTTCACCACAAGATCGCAACAGCGCTCAACAAAATCATAGCAAGAGGATAAGACCAATTCTCCAACAAGTCCTTCAGCCTGTTCCAATTTTACACCATCACGAACAAAGACATCATCAAGGCAGTGAGCCACAAAAGAACAAGCAAAATCGCCATAGCACTAAAAATAGAAGCACAGAGACAAGAAGACGATTCAACATCCAGTAATGTTAAAAATAGAAATTTTAGAGAGAAATAGCAAAAGGACAAGCCGAGCAATTAGACAATTAAAATTCCTCTCAGCAAAATTTGTTCCACGAGGAACAGACAAAACTCTGAGCTCGACACTGCCGTTAATTTAACTTATCGTCGCCGACGTATTAGTAAATTGAGTAATTCACTGGACGGAGACTGGCAGCCGGAGGTCACATCGAAACGTTTTCCGCTAGCTACCGTCGATGACAAAAGGAATTTCAAACTCAAAAAGTTTTCTGTTCATCGCCGTCGGTAGAGTAAGAAACTCGCAGGAGCTAGAGCTAAAGCAGGGGGAGAAATCGAGCTGAGCAAGCAATCAGATCAATCGACGCGCAACAACAAGAATAAGGAGACAAATACTGAGAAGATGATTATCGACGGGGAACCAACCCTGCCGTAAGCGTTGATGTCGAGTCCATTGGCGAGCAGATCAGCCACGTCCTTTTTTAGAAACTTGAGAGTCGCGCTCCTCTTCCTTCGAATCACATCGATCCGGATCTTGGTCTGTTTTATCAGCGATTTGCTGCAAAAAATAGAGAGAAGGCAAACAATCCGGCGAATCAGAAATCAAAGCCGGGGATCTTTACATCCAACCGACACTGAAGAAAAAAGAACGGCATACCATTTCGCAGCAAAGCCTCGACCTAACAGTCCGTCCAGCATTCTTCCCCGAGTTCGCTTCCTTCTATACTCTTACTTCTTTCGCTGAACTCCAGCTGGAGACTCCGGCTTTGGTTTCGCTTCCAGAAACCCAAGGCTACGGAGAGAGAGAGAGAGATAGAGGAGGAGGTCTAATCCGCCATTAATGAAGCTGTTAGTGCTCGCGAGAGGAGCAGTAATGAGCAGGGGCTTAAACGGGAGGAAGGAGGAGAAGAGAAGAGAAAGCTCGGAAAAGGGAAACGGGGAAAAGAATTCGATTAACAAATGGGGAAAAGGAGAAAGAGAAAACCAAAGAGCTTCTCTTTTCTTCTCTCTCTCTTTCTTTCTCTCCGCCTGTCGCTATCTGGTGGCAAGTATACGTTTCTTAGGCACTTTTTTTTTCAAATCAGGGGAGACTCGGACTACTCGGCTCGTGTCGCTGGTGAGTCAAGCGGCTGACTCAGTGTCTCTCCAACCGAGTTCATTTCATTTCCCCATTTCACGCTTGGGTTCTTTTTGCGTGAAATGACGGGAATGGGCTTGTGGTGGGGAAGCTACGGAAGAAGACAAGAGGGGCAAATTGGGGAATGGAGGGACTAATCCTGTGGAGGAACAAACGGCGGGGGAATTGGTGGGCACGTTTAATCGTGGCCGCCTGATGGTTGGACAAAGTTGGGTTAGTTTTATTGTTTAAAGTGGCAGTCGACGGTGGGAGATTAATGTAATGATATGGGAAGGGAATCTAGGGTGCTGATGTGTACCGCAGGTGGATTAGCAGCAAGGTTGTCAACCCGCAGGCTGCAGGTCGACCCACTTTGATCCTGACCCGGTGAGAAAAACGGGCCGCATGCACCCGCCGGACCGATCGCTACAAGGTACCGGGTTGGAGGTTAAATTGTGTCATTTTTTTCATTGGTTTGCGAAATGCGCCTATTTTCCGATTTTTCTTTTCGGCTAGCTCAAATTTTAGAATGCTAAGTTGAACATTTGAATATTTATGTTATATAAGTGTGTGTGAATTTTCACTATATGTTGGATCTATATACGATATGTTATTTTGGTGTAATATTATATGTTATAACTCATATGTTAGATAAGATTTGATATAATTTATGAGGATAAGTACAATATAACGACTTTTTCCATATTTCCGGGCCAAGCCGGGCTAAAACGGTTGACCCATTAACCCTTGACCTACTAGCTCGACCGGGTCCGGGTCAACCCGCGGGTTGACAACCTTGATTAGCGGAAAATTGAGCTGATCCTTTCTGTTTAACCTCAACCCAAGCATTGTAAACTATCGTAAAAGTTAGTGATATAGTATTTTATGTTAAATGTAGATAGAAAAGAGTCGGCAATACAATTAAATTTAACAAACATTGAAAAACCCCATCGAAGAAATGCTAAAGATATTTAAGATGAATTCATAGGACGAATTGAGGTCGTGGCAATCAAATCACATGGGGGAAAATCAAAGTTTTGTGTTGATCAACCAGAGGGCATTTGTAATTAAAATGATTTGTGAATATAGCAACCGGAATTAACTTGGTACACAAGTAGAAATGCGCGGTTTGGAATTACTATATCTGGGAATCCAAATTAGCAGCAAATAATCACACACAGTTTTGTTCTGACACATAAGATCTCTTCTTTCTTTCATCCCTGCCTGCCCTGCTGCGTCTTTCTTCTGATTTAGTCCCCTCGTAAATTCTGTTTCCACTGAACAACTGGATTAGATGGGCAGTCCACGTCAAATTGGCGAGATGGGAGCCGAAAGGTAGCTTCATCGCACATGATAATGTCGGGATTAAAAGGCCCAAATTGACCAATCAGGCAATTAACACTAATAATAATAGATAGAAGTGTAATAATTGAAGGCTTAATAATGCCTAATTCAAAGCTAAAATGGAACTCATCCAAATCAAATCATTGCCAAGGTTACGGAGACGTTCTGCAATTACGTTCTGATTACAACGGGAAGTAAAAGAAGGAGGAGAAACAAACAGGAACACCTTCACTACTTCACCACAGAGGTGTTAAAAAATGTTCAATTAAGAAGGTTCTTTCTGCATCAAGAAGGGCAACACTGCAATAGTTTCATACAAGAACCCTGACTGTAGGACGAGAGCTAAAATGTTCCATTAAGAGGGCACAAAATCTGAACGTGAGAATAGAAGGTGTAGCTAATAAGGCATGCAGTAACCAAAACAGCTTCCTGTCAAAATACTTCCTTCTCACAGATCGAAAAACAGAAAACTCAGAATTGCGCTCGGCGTTCTATTTTGCTCGAGTAGCTGGCTTTTATTTCTATCTACTAAATGTCGGGTTTCTCGGGCTCTTCCTCCTTATCAGGATTTTCATCTCCTTCCTCTTCCTCCTCTTTCTTCTTGTCTCCGTCTTCCTCTTCCTCCTCCTCCGGGGGAGGATCGTATGGCAGCGGAGGTGGAATCGGTGTTTTCATTGGGCTGAACTGGGGGAATATGTCCGGTCTTCGTCCAGGCTTTGGCCTTTCCCATTCCTGCAACGCCAAGTTCAGAATTGTAATACAAGAAAGACGCGAGACCACATTACCAGGTGGATAGCCAATCACATAGGTTAAGTAAGCTGTACACTTGACCTTCGCTATGAGATGGATGTTATCAAACATAAACAAGACATTAAATGATATAACCCATTCATCCACATTCGTCAGCAGTGTTTTGAGTTTTGAGTCACCTGTCAAGATCTGAGCATTCCGGATTTTTCGTAATTGTTTCATAGGACAAATCCTAAATCTATATCTGTTCAACTCGGGCAACCAACGCTTAAAGTTGTCATTGTAAGATGCCAACCTTACTTTCCAGTGGAGGCAAGATTAGTGACTCATCATTCTCCTAAAAGTTGTCATTGTAAGATGACAACCATACTATCAGTGGAGGCAAGAACAGTAACACATCATTCTCCTAAGAAAAACAGCAAGGATCCAATTGTTCACAAGAAATATGGCATCTGCTCCCCCTACTATCAGAACAAAACTGCTAAGGCAGGAATCTAATGGGAAAAGCCAATGACTGCAGCCCAGAATTGATCAAGGTCAAGCAAAGTCTTCAATCGTATCAGAGCGAGACGTAAAATATGAATTGGTACAACAAACTCAAGCAGCCTGAAAGGAACTCGTGGTTGAACAACCTTACTGGCCTTGCTATTAATCGTCCCCGAAAATTGATGAGTTAAGATGGCCATATTTCCTCTCTACCTAAGAAATCCAAATCTAAAGGACAAAGCACTCCATCCAAATTCGACAAGAAAATGGCTTGAGTTTGCCAACTCTTCTAGTAGCTTCAACTTCATTCATTGATGAATACTTCCCAAACGCAACATTATCATCTAAATTCATTTTCCATACTCCAAACCCTAATTAGCTAACATTGCCAGGAAGGAAGAACTGAAGTTGAACAAAGTCATCCGAACACACGCAATCAAATCCCAAATCACGAAAACAGCAGCAGTAAATCATAATATGAACTCGATATTGCAAGTTCCAATCGAAATGTGAGTTGCTTCGAACTAAAGACTCTGAACAAAAGGGAAGGGAGACTAGACTTACGATTGGGAAATCGAGAGGATTTCGACGAGTCAACTTCTCTTCGTCGGGAGCCATACGAACAACCTGTAACCTTCCCCTATCACCCGCGGAAGAAAGGAGGCCGCCGGAGCCATTCGCAGGCCGGAAAGAGAGAGAGCACTCGCAACCTTTCCCCGCCGTGGACGAGAAGCCCCGCGCCGCCGTGGAACAAGGTGGAACTGCTAGCGGTCTGGAAGTAGAACACGCGGAGAGGCAAATAGACGACATCGCCGCCTCCGTTTCACCTGCCAGCTATCGATACGGCCAAGCTGCTGGCTTTTCCCCTTCTATCCCGAGTTCTTCGAATCCCTAGATTTCGGAAGAGTCGCCGGCGAGAGGAGCCAGACAAGGCAAAAAAACCAGCAGCCTTCCTCTCCGGCCTTCAACAACCGCAATTTATTCTCCGAGGCGCAAAATTATATCCGCTCCACCGCCTCCTTCGCACGTTTATTGTTTCCTATCAGACTACAAATATTTATGGGCTTGTAACATTATGGGCCTCATTTTCGGCCCATTTGACATCTTTTATCCTCTCGGTTCGAGCTGATTCAATAAACCAAAAGGCCCAGTTAACTTCTGTTGAGGAAAGATAGGGCGAAAAAAATTATTTGTTGACAGTGGGATTTGAACCCACGCCCTTTCGGACCAGAACCTTAATCTGGCGCCTTAGACCAACTCGGCCATATCAACATTTGATGATGTATTTTCTACAACCATTTTTATATAAAGTGTGTTAGCTTTAGCAGTCTCCCCCATCTTCCATTTACCCTAATGTACTTATTTATAGGGTATGTTACTCGACAAATTCATGTTGGTAGATGATTCGGACTCGTAACCTCTTAATATGGTCAATGACAATCAATGAATTCTCTTCGTAATAGTATAATTTAAAAATCGGGCTAAAAAAACACACATTGTCTATCTCTTTACCTTACAATTTGAGGGACACCATTGAATTTATTTGCCGGACAATTCGTATCTGTTTGAAGCTTGGAACTCCATATTCAAATCAACATTTTGTTGTCACCATCTAAATGGACTTTTCCCCACCAGACACTCATCAGACTAATTCAAACTCAGCTTTCCCTCCACCATCTGTACTTAATATTGTAGTAATCCTGCGCTTTTCACAATCTTGATTCCCTACAAATTGTCCAATCGTTCGTTCCCAGCGAGTTTCGAGTCCGACCACCCAACAAAATTGCCCAAAATGTGATCGCATTAATCGTCACGTCAAAATCACGCACATCCCATGAATCTGTGTAATATATAGGATCTACGACCAACCAACTTCTTCCCCTTATCTAACTGCTGGCTTAGTTACAAAATCAATAAGCAGGCTGACTCATTAGCTCGTCGTGACACGATAAGTCCATAGATCAAATACTGTTGAGCCGGTTTTGGAAAATATACTGTTTAGGGATTGAGTCGGATGGGATGCTAACCGAAATTTAGTGGTCGATGATTCAACGATTAATCAATTATAGAATCGTTGGTGAACTGTTTGAGGAACAGTTCATGCGCTATAACATAAAATTCATATCATCTATCACCAAAAGGTCCTTAAAAAGTATTCATTTTTTTATATAATATTTTAGTTAATAATTAGGATGATAATACGTAGTAGACTACATAAAGCTAACAAGGAAGCCCGAGAAACGAAGAAAAGAAAGCATAAATAAAATTGGTGATTGAGTTTGGATGATCTTTTAGTTTGCATTGAAGTAATATTCTCTTAAAATTTGTATGGTTAAAATTATGAACCAGTGGACCAGTCAAACTGGGATGGTTCATCTGGTTTCATGTCAAACCTTTAAAAACCAATGAGTCCACTCCTAACCGTCCAATCAAATGAACCAAACAACGTAAATGGTTTAATGATTCTACTGGTCCAACCGTTTGTCCGTTTCGGTCCTTAATACAATGAATCAAGGTTCAAGAAAGCGCTATGCGTAACGCGAGCGTCGAGGCTCTGCCTTGCGCCTAGCATGCTTAGGCCTCGACTAGGCGTGCCTAAGCGTTAGATGTAAACGTAGTATAATATCTTCCACTTGTCCAGAATCACAAGTTTATGAACCAAATATCATTTCATCTACTTCTCATTTCTAAGCTTTCACCAACAACACATGGTAAACATAGTGTGGAGAAATGAGTAAGGAAGAAGAAGTTGGAAATAGCGAAACATAGTGAGACGAAGAAGCTCCAAAAGAAGGTAGAATCTACTATAAAGATGGTCATCTCTAACTATATCCTAGCCTAAGCATAGAGAAACCGTGATCGTCATCCCTGGTAGCATATCAAAAGGTAGAAAAAAGATATCGTGACATCATTTTGGGAGCACAACTCGATGTTGATTAGGTGCCATCGAGGCCACAACATGATTGTGATGCCTTCTCCGCTGCTTTTTTTCAAGTCAAAGCGTTTTTCTTCTGACTTGTGTCTAGGCAAGTTTAGACAAGTATCTAGGAGCACTTTTTAGAACCATGGATTGGATATTTGGGATCAAATAAGCATACCACAAACTGTGTTACATACAAATCATCAAATCCAAAACAACCCATTAACTCTTTTTGACTGATGGAGAAGGGGGAAGAACTTGGATGCCATTTGGAGAATCAAAAGCTCCGCAAATCACTGAATCCGGAGTGGCCACCTAACTCAAAACAGACGTGACCACCTGCAAAACCCCACAATCTCGATTTTCGCCCCCAAATTTACAAATACAAACCAACGGTCTGACCCGATGGGCCCTACCCGCTTCCTCCATTGACCTCTTCCAATCCAAACCACTCAAGTACTCAACCCAACCATCCGCGCGCGTGATGGGTCTCACTCAACTACCCCATTGCGCGTGGTGGTCCACTTCTCTCCACTCTCCTTTTCCTTCCCATCCTTTTTTGTCTGCTGACCCGGATCCGGTCAAAAAAAGAATTGCCCGCAAGAATCCGGCCCAGGCCCACCAAACACAACGCCCGCCGCTCACTCCTTCAGCTTCTTCCCTTCTCATACAAAACCCAGCAAAAATCCAAGTCGGGTCCCGCCCCGGAGCCCACCCGCCATTCTCCCCAAGTTCCCGCTGATCCCACGCGCCGGGTGACGCACAATCGCGGGTGCTTTTGGTTTTCGTTTTCCCATTTCTTTTTTTCAAGAAAAAGGAAAGTTTCAAATTTCATCATTTCGTTCCCCTTCCCCTCCTCCTTCTTCTTCCGCGGCTCTCCCGGTTTTTTAATGCGAAAGAGACAGAAGAAAAAAAAATCATCCATTCCATCGTCGATTTCCATCTCTCCTAAGCTCCTGCTTTCTACTACTTCTTCTTCTCGATTTTCACGGTGAGCGGGGCGGCGGAGCTTGGTTGGAGCTGAGCCGAGCGGCAGCTGTTTCTTTTTCTTGCCTCTTTCACTGGAAAGAAGGAACAAGATGAGTTTGGTGGGGAGACAGATGTCGCGATCTCACTCCACGGCGCACCACCACCGCCAGTACTCCGATAACTTCCTCGACGCCAGCAAATGGCTCCAATCGTCTTCTCAGGTAACCAGCCGGCTGAGCGCGCGTCTATTCTGCCGGCGAGTTTTTTTTTTTTTTTTTATATATGTTTTCTCTTTTGTTAACTTCGGCTGAATGGTGTTGTAGGACTTCGGGTACGGGTCAAAGATGAATCGGAGCATGCAGTCAAACCCGTCGACTCCGCCGGTCTGCTCGCGGTCGTCGAGCCTCCGACACGCTGGGGACGGCCAAGTGTCGCCGGGCCTGCTTGATCTCCACTCCTTCGACACCGAGCTTCTCCCCGAGGTTTGGTTATGGTGTTCTTTTTGTTTGTTTGTTTGTTGTAGTTGAGCTGCATTCCGGTTTTGATTGGAGTAGTAGCCGCCATTTTTAGGAGCTGAATTGGATCAGGGTTTTTTGAAATTTGAAGAAACGAAACAAATTGTGTATTTGAGAATGAGAACGGATGACGATTTTTAGGATTTGTGGTCTTATATGTTGGCGAATTGTTGGTCTGTAGATGCAAGTTGGGAGCCGCTATGAAGGATACTCGTTTGATCAAAGAAGCTCTCGTGGTAGGAGTTTTGATGACTCCGAGCCAAATCTCTTGGCCGGCAAAGTTGGAAGCAGATCGGCTAAAGGGCTGCCTGAGAATAGCCTTCTCAAGAGCTTCTCTGCTTCAGTGGATAAGGAGAGAGCCAACAATGTTGCCAAGATCAAAGTTGTGGTATGTTTGTTTTGAGGACATTCTACTATTTGTCTGTGTTGAGGAATCTCCCTATGGCGGAGCAGTTCTCGTTGTGATGGATCTTACTGATTGCAGGTGCGAAAGAGGCCATTGAATAGGAAAGAGAAGACGAAGAAAGAAGACGATATCATCACCATTGAACCGAATTCGGATGCTCTCACTGTTCATGAGACCAAGCTCAAGGTTTGTACTTGGTGTTGGTGCTATTGGACTTACTCTGGACTCCGTTATTGTGGGTGTGGTGAAGAAACATGAACCCTATGACTGCACCTGCAGGTGGACTTGACCGAATATATGGAGAAACATGAATTTGTTTTTGATGCTGTGCTGGATGAAGGTGTTTCAAATGATGAAGTAAGAATGCTGCAATGATTATCGTGCATGCCTGCATTGTTAGATAATTTGACTGATGTTGGAGCATTTTGTCTGTAGGTTTATGCAGAGACGGTTCAACCAATCGTGCCTTTGATTTTCCAACGAACAAAAGCAACTTGCTTCGCATATGGGCAAACTGGCAAGTTACTTCGACTGTCTTTTGCTGTGTCCCTGCTCGTTTCATGGGGGAACATTGTATTACCCATGTCTTTATACCATGTTTAGTGTTTTGGTTGTACATTTGCATATGTAGTAGTCCACTTTCCATTGATTTATAATGAACTTGCCTCATATTCATTTATCTTTTTCAGGAAGCGGCAAGACCTATACCATGCAACCACTTCCAATCAAGGCCTCACAAGATATATTGAGGCTAATGATTCACACTTACAGGAATCAAGGTTTTCAATTGTTTGTCAGCTTCTTCGAAATATATGGTGGAAAGCTTTTCGATCTACTCAACGATAGGAAGTAAGCGTTATTATGTTTGTTGAGGCAAACTGGAAGAACTTTCACATTTTGCAGTCTGTTGTCTGATGCTCAGTAACGTTGCAGAAAGCTTTGCATGAGGGAGGATGGGAAACAACAGGTGTGCATCGTGGGTCTGCAGGAATACAGAGTATTTGATGTGGAGACAATCAGGGAGCTCATTGAAAGAGGAAATGCCACAAGAAGCACAGGTACAACTGGTGCAAACGAGGAGTCTTCTAGATCACATGCTATACTTCAGCTTGTGATCAAGAGATCAGCTGATGGATCCGAATCAAAACCTGCCCGGGTTGTAGGAAAGCTGTCTTTCATTGATCTTGCTGGAAGTGAGCGTGGTGCCGATACCACTGATAATGATAAACAGACGAGGATGGAAGGAGCTGAAATCAACAAGAGCTTGCTGGCTCTGAAAGAATGCATAAGAGCTCTCGACAGCGACCAGGGTCATATTCCATTTAGAGGGAGTAAACTGACTGAAGTACTACGCGATTCATTCGTTGGCAACTCACGTACTGTGATGATATCTTGTATCTCGCCTAGCTCAGGCTCTTGTGAGCATACTCTCAACACTCTGAGATATGCTGATAGGTATGAGGACTGTGCAAAATGAAGTAGATAGTTACAAAATAAAATAAATGAAACTAGCTTTGTCCTATCTCGCTTGCAGCTTGAATTGACACTGCCATTCTTTCCACAGGGTGAAAAGTCTATCAAAAGGAGGCTCCAAGAGGGATCTTCTGTCCTCTTCAACTCCAAACCTCAGAGACTCGACTGCTTTGCTGCAGATGTCTGATGATAGCATAACCGAATTCCCCAGTGATAAGAACAGGTTTGGTTGGTCAAAGTCAGTCGATAGGGAATCATCTCCACCTCATAATCTGGAACGTGTGCCTAGTGGAAGATCACAGAGCTACCAAGTTTCTGTATCTGATGATAGATGGAGAAATGATGCTCCAACGAAACGGCCTGAGATCCTGATGCCTCAACCCAACAATTTTCATCCAGACGAGGACTTGAATGCTTTGTTGATGGTAAATTTACCTTTTAATCGGATTGTCTAATGTTCAACATCTTTTTAGACTATACATTAAATGCTGCTCTACTCTTTGGTATAGGAAGAGGAAGATCTTATAGCTGCACACCGGCAACAAGTAGAGGAGACAATCAGCACAGTCAGGGAGGTAAGTCAGTTAGCTAGCTGCTGCAGTGCAACTTCCAATCGCTTCCTATTTCCGCGTATTCGAGATTGTATCATTTTGATGCATTTAAGATTAGTTATGCAATTCCAAATACACTCCAATGCATTAATAATCTCGACGTATTTGTCCAATAGCATGTTGCTCAGATCACTCTTCCAAATATACTCAACCTGATGACATACTGATACAACCATCACTATGTAACCTCAGGAGATGGACTTGCTAGCTGCAGCTGACGAGCCAGGCAACCAGCTGCACGATTACGTCGCCAAGCTGAATACAATTCTCTCGCAGAAAGCTGCGGGAATCGTACATCTGCAGACCCGGCTTGCTCAATTTCAACGCCATTTGAGTGAGCATAATGTCATAGTATCTTCATCTGGCAACTGAATTTTTTCATCTTTGATGGAGTGGAGTGACACGTCTGTATTTATCTATTCCTTTTCTTTACACTTTGATCACTGTTTGTTTGTTTGTTTGTTTGCAAAATCGGCCATTGATTGATGATGGCATATACATCTGAGTTGCAGATCATATCAGTAATCAGATGTTATTTGTAGAAAGGAATGTGTTTGGCAGCAGAGGACATAATTGAGTTACAACTTTTGGCGTCATTCAATATTCATTCTGGTTCTTTGATTTTTTTTGGATGCTTGTAATTAGTAGACTGACTTGAGAGTTGAGATAATTTTGCTCCACAGTAGTACCTCTCTTGGGCAATTTAGGATTCTTAAATATCTTATTCTTGGGCTCTTGTCTAAAAAAATTGTTCTTCGTGGGCCACGAGTTGGGCCATTTGGTAGGATTGTGCTCTTCTTGAACTTGGGCCCTTCTTGCTCTATGAAGCCTCTTTATAGGCTACATGAGTGCGTGGAATTTTAACCGTTCGAGTATGTGACTCTTTCATCCCAGTTTCGAGTTCTTACGAAAACCGAATGAAGTTACTTAACGGAGTCAAACCAAAACTTTCACCGAAAAATTTCAGTATGTTAACTTTCCCTGAACTTGTAGATAGTCATTTGCTTTGTTGCTGTCTACAAGGAAGCTCAACTCTTATTTTGCAATCAATCAATAAATAACAAGCATGCATATTGTGTAAATGTGATATTTGTGGATAGTTTGCACATTTCACAACACTATAGTATTTGGAATGTGCTATTTTATCAAATATGTTGTTTGTGTAATGTTAGAAAGTGTGGCATTATGGTTGTGGTATACTATTTTCACTCCAAATTAGTTAAATGCTCATTTATCCTTCTCTTATTAAAGAAAGTAAACTAACATTCTTCTTATCTAACCCTGCGAAAATATAATTACGAGTTGATGTATCATTCGGTGAGAGAGTCGTATTCAATTTACCAAAAAAAAATCTCAATTTCACCAATATCAAATCGCGAAGACCTCTGTCATGTCGGGTTGCCACTCGATCCTCCTTATACGTGTCACATAGGTAGAACGTTTGTTGTTGTTGTTGTTGAGGTACTTAATATATAGATGGTACATAATGCCAATTTGCAAATCTTCCTTGTTTGATTGGAGGTGGTGGGTAAACAACTTTTATTCTCATTGGCTTGCCAATTTTGGTCTATTTTCCTCTTCGTTGAAGCTTAATTGTTTAATCGCAATTAGTTGTGTTTGGCTTACCTTTATTTAGTGGGCAATTTATTTAGCATTATTGGTCGACCCTACTACTAATTGGGGAAACAATGAAGATTTATTGGCTATTATAGGGAAGAAAATTAGGACAACCGTCCATATCCTCTCTAATTCTTTAGTATACTTAATTCGACCAATAGATTTCTTTCTTCTGTTTCAAGATAGCTTGACTCCAAATAATCTTATAATCTTATTACAAAAAAAAAAAGTACACATTATTCAACGAAGAAAAAAAAAACTACACATGCAAAAATTATTTTATTACGATGATTTACAAGTTATTATGATTTGAGAAAACGGTCTACCACTTTCACTAAGTGGTCAACCATTTAATTAGGGACGTACGTACAATATTAATAGCTATGTTTGTTGATAAAAGAATTGAAAGTTAGTACAAAGGTTGAAGTATAGATGAGAAGTTTCTCTGGTCATTGTTCTTCCGTAGGTTTGAAAAATGCAATGCATATTCATTTCTTAGACTTGACTTGCTTATAGAGACTTCCATCTTTCCTTCTAATTCTAAGTTCGCTTGTTTCTTCTCCTTTAGTTGTCTTGTGACGGAGCAACTTTGTCATTATTGTCGTTAAAAAGATATTTAAAAAGTAGATATAATTGTTATTTATTGTGTCATCTCCAACGTCAATAAATCTTCTATCATCTTGCTTTTGTGGGCTTTTATTCCACAGAAACAGTGCTAAAAGATGGTGTTATTTATTTTTATCTAGGCTTATAATCTTTGTAATGATTTGGTTGCCCACGGGTAATAGGATGTTGCATTACTACAAAACAATTTCGTATTTTAGGCTTCCTAACGTAAGTAGAAGATAATTTTGTCATTTGTCACTCGTTTGCTAGAAGCATACCGTTCAGCAAAAGCGATAGATCGTTTGCAGATCGTTCCAAAAAGCAAGTGTAAGTTGGAAGTAAGCGTGTCATCAGGTCGACTTTTTGTGGGAACTGGGAAGCAGTCGACCTCTCTGATAGATTAGTTGTCTGAAGTGCTCGATCGCTTTTTGAAAGTGGTAGACCTTTAACTGGGGATAGGTTAGGGTGGTTACTCAATTTTGAGTAATCACAGTGGCTACCAACATCTATACCATTCATTATCTTTATTTTATTATATTTTTAAATTAACGATTAAGATCATATAAGGGTAATTTAGGAAATGAAAAACGTACCACACCTGATTACTCTATATATTATACTCAAACCCTAATACAACCCCACAACCGCCGCCGTCTCTCCCTTCTCCCTTCTCCCACAACCGCCGCCGTCTTCTCCCTTCTCCCTCCTCCCTCCGACCACCCCAACCGGACCTCCCTCCCCCTGATGGCGTCCCTCCCTCCCCTCTCCCTCTCCCCGATGGCGTCCCTCCCTTACCCCTCGCCACCTCAGCTCCCCGCTCCCCTGCCGGCCGCGTCGTACGTCGAGCACCAGAAGGCCGTCACGATCAGGAACGACGTCAACGTCAAGAAGGAGACGGTTCAGATCGAGGAGGATGAGGAGAATCCCGGTAGTTTCCTCGTGAGGAGGAGACGGCAACGTCAAAGTTCTTCGCTTTTAAGCCTGTTGAAGTGGTGATTTTGAATTTTTGATGTTTTGGCCTTGTTCAATTTGCTAAATGTTCTGGGTTGGGGCTGTTTGTAGATGTGGTGAGAGATGATCCCGTCAACGTCAAAAATAATACCAACCGCCGCCGTCGTCTCTGCAATTGGAAGGAGGAATTCCATTGGAATGATATGTTTTTTTTTTAAATGGTAGTCATTTTTTTTCAGTAGTCATTTTTTTTAAATGGTAGTCATTTTTTTCCGTAGTGCTAGTGTTATAGTCGTATTGGTATAGTTTTTGTCGCATTGGTATTATTTTTGTCGCATTTGTATTGATTTTGTCGCATTGGTATTGATTTTGTCACATTGGTAGTGATTAAATCTGCAATGGTATTGATGTTTTGTGAAATGGTAGTGTTTTTATTTCTTGAATGGTATTGATGTTTTGTGAAATGGTAGTGTTTTTATTTCTTGAATGATAGTTTTCGTGTAATGGTATAAATTTATTTATGCAATGGTAGTTTTCGTGTAATGGTATAGATTTATTTCTGCAATGGTATTGATATTTTTCAAAGTGGTAGTGTTTGTCTAATGGATTGGTACTGATTTCGTTTTTTTTTTTTTTTTTGCAGAAAGATTGAGAAAAATATGGAAAGAAAATCTGGCTGGAGATTACGGAAGTGAGAGAAAGAGAGAATTTTAATTAATAGATTTTTGTAACTACCTTAAATGTAATTTATTAAAAAATTAATTAATATAATTTATTTTTCCATACCCAATTTACCCTTAATAACCACGGTGATTACTACTTTGGAGTAATCACCGTAACCTGTCCCCCTTTAACTGAGACAAACGTTTGAGCATTTTCTCCAAGTCACCATAGGTATAGCCAAAAGTTATTATTCTTTATTCAAGTGGTGGGTTTAGGTACAAATTATTTGTGTGCATACCTGTAAAGCACAACTCGGGTTTTCTATGTAGGATTCTGAAAGTTTACCATAGGTCACACTGCTGGATGTTAGGTTAATGATTTAAGATACAGTTAAAAAGAACATTCGTTATTATGTAATGTTTCAATGAGGTCTAAAAATGAAGTAATTGGATTAGATAACCTCAACAATATGGGAATGCAACAATTGGAACGAGGTAATTTTAATTCTCTCGTTTTGCATTAATTTGACATGACAAGGGCAAATCTAGTGAGCTGAAACGTTTTTTGCGAGATGAGATAATTGTAAGTCAATTATGTCAAATTATCTCATCTTGTGAATTTATCATCCAAACAACCCCTGTAATAGGATGTTAAAATATTCCGATTCAATGAGTATTAAATTGGTACAATTTGTCAATACGATATGGTTCTATATACATACAAATATATACATCACCAAAACTATTGTCCATTCGTTTATCTATTGTGAATCACTATATAAAATTGACCCGATTTTCTAACATGTAGCCGTTGTACCGGTGCTAGCTAGGTGGCCATTTGTGAAGGAGAATTATTAGTTAGTATACCATGTATATTTATGTATTCGTATATATGGTGTATTTGAATTTAATTTCAGAGAAAAATGTGTACGTATTTGTCTACAAAATTAAATATACACGTTTGTTCCGTATACATAACAAATACAAAACAAAAACTATTGTACATTTACTTATTTAATGGAAATTCGGAATATAAGATTGATCCCATTTTCTAACATGTAGCCGTTGTACCCGTACAAGCTAGCTAGGCTAGTTGGATATTCTTCAAGGGAAATTAAGTATATTCGTATATATGTAGTATTTATTTTTATTGAATTTAAGAGAAAATGTGTACGTATTTGTTTACTTCAAAGATATCTGAGGGGTCGGACATTCTTTTATCGCCAAATGCTTTGGGTTCCTTGATGGGTGTAGGGGAATGGAAAATAAAGAAGCATATGAAGACTGATCGGGAGTGATAGAACTTTTATATACAAGTCGGGAGTGGGTATGAGTTAGGGTATTAATGCTACGATTAGACGTCCGACACTTTCTGTCACGGTTTATATACTTTTCATCAAAAGTGCGTCCGACACTATAACTTTTGTTCCCATGAATCCTCTCATGGTGATGTTAGTTTCGTATATGCATCAAGTCCTTAAACCATGTTACAATCCATGAAACACTGTCTCCAGGTCCGGATACACTCGAGATAATCTCTAAAACTCAACACATATGAAAGCTCATACACCTTTCAACTCGTTCCTTCATTAAATTGGAATGAAAATAACAAGTAGTCATATCGTTACAGATGATCTCTCTCTACATTTTCACTTCGTATTTGCTTATAACGTACTTGCTACATACGACTCGTTAGTAAACAATCCAATTTTGAGCTAACCCTTGTTTGGCTCGCGTAAGGCTCGTGATCTAGCTCTCCTCCATGGCTTATTGAACTCAACTCTTAAGCTAGCTCGTCTTGAGCTATGCACTGGCTCGACATGAGTATACATGGCTAACAATTAAAGCAATGAGCGAATCCATTAATAACTTATCATTAATTCTCTGGTAATTGACATATTATTTTACATATCGTTTGGACACGGATTATGTCCCATTTGTAGCTCTACCCCACCTCCTCCTTAGATCTCATTCACACCAACTAGATCGAGAAAACAAAACCTAGATTGAAACTCCACACAATATGTTCTCCACCCAAACCAAAGTTAATTACTTGATCAAAACACTTACACGTATAAGTTTAAGAGTTCATTACAATTACTTTAATCAAACAAAATTCAACCACCACATACTTACATCTCACGAGAAGTTCCCCATGAGACACTCAACCCTCATCCCCTTCTCTTCTTAATTAATTAAGTACCCAAAAATAATAATTAAGGGCCTCAAAATTTTGTATTAGCAGAACATAACGCACCGAATGACGAATGTGTGAGCTTGGGAGAGACGACGAGAAGAAGAGAAGGACAAAAGAATATAATCTATGGGGTTTGGGTTTGCTTGCACCCTGTGGTCCAAACATCGACGGTTAAGGAGCAGCCAATTAGAAGTTAAAGCAGTTATTTAACAACGATAATGATGTCGCTAATAATGGGTTTGCTTGCACCCTGTGAACCCATCAATAACAAACGGACATGTATATGGTTGGAGCTGCTGCGTCTACATAAGGTTGAGATACGAATTTTTTATGATCCGAGTACAATGGTACAATGGAAACAAGAGTTGTGTATAGTCGGTAATAACGAAGCAGTATCACACGTAGATACAAGGATGATAGGATCAAGGTGAGCAGGTAACTGAATAGGAGGAAAACCGTCATGGAACCGTCCGTGTGATAACTAGATAACCACAAGAACAATCTCGCAAATCGACGACGGAGATAAACGGGTTGATGGTAACCACCAGAAACCTTGGCGACGTAACTGTCGATGTAAAACAAGCCTTTCGCACGTAAATGGCACAATGCCAAAACTCCCCAACACTAGGAGTGAACGTCGAAGCAATTCCCCGAAGAGATCGTGAAAGAGAGATTTTCGAGAGAGTGCATTATCGAGTAGCATTATCGAGTCACAGGGGACTCAATTCGAAAGTATGACTCATGACAACTATGTTTGACAAGTCACATTATCTCAAACAAATACTCCAGTTTTCTCCTCCAATAACCCAATTAAAGAGAAGGATATAAACCAGAAATACCCTTGTGATAAATTTGATCTTACCTCTTAAACCATGTCACAATTCACCAAACACTCGTCTCCAGAGGTCTGTATCCACTCAACACAATCTCTAAAACTCGACATATAAGAAAGCTCCTACACCTTTCGAAAGAGCTCATTTCTCCTTCATTCAACTGAAATGGTAAAATAATAATCGTATCGTTTTACAAATTATATCTCTCTACGTTTTCCCTCCGTACTTGCCTCCGCAACATACTTCAATTTTTTTTTTGCGAATTCGGCTGTCAGAAATCCAGCTCGAGAGACCTCCCCCAACTTTCCATAGATCTCATTCACATCAAGTCCTAGATCGAATAAAACAACACCTACATTGGAGCTCCACGCATTATGTGTTCTCCATCCATACTAAAGTTAATTACTTTATCGAAACACATCTAGTCCTTGGTGTAATTAACGTGATAAGTTCAAACTCCACCACAATTACTTTAATCAAGGAAATTCAACAACCACATACATACTTACAAGCATAGTTAGTAAATACTCCGTTTAATACACATATATGTACCCGTACGTACTTTATCCGTTTAAAACTTCCGTATCCGTATTATTGTCAAGCCGTTTCATTTTTTCCCCGTTCATTTCATGGTTCCCGTACTAAACACGTATAAAACCCGTATAACACGTTTATTATCCGTATTTTACGAATTAAATTGTTCACTTTACTATTATTTATATATTTTTAAAATGATTAATTTTATATATTTATGACTATTAACATACTATTAAACGTAATTTTAGCTTAAAGATGAAGTATAATGCCCGTACGTATCTTTTACGTAACTTTCCCGTACCGTATTTTACTAACTATGCTTACAAGTAATTACATCTCACAAGAAGTTCATCATGCCACGAGACACTCATCCCCCCCATTCCCCTTCTCTTCTTAATTACCTATAAACTAATAATTAAGGCCCTCCCTAATTTTGTATTAGCAGAACCAAACGCACCGAGTGACGAATGAAATGGGGTTGGGTTTGCTTGCACCCTGTGGTCCAAACATCGACGGTTTTAAGGAGCGGCCAATCAGAAGCCAAATTAAAGCAGTAGTTTAAAAACAACAAATAATGATGTCGCTAATAATGTTTGTTTAAGGAATACGGTGTACGTGGCGGAGCAGGCAGGAGACACGTACTATGGATTGACTGGCTCCCCTGCTCTGCCTCCTATGATGCGCCAGCCCAGAGGCCACATTAAATCATTTTTAAATTACGAAAGTAAAGGCCCAAATGATAATATATATATGGTTTGATAGGTGGAAAATAATATATAATAAAACTATTAATAATGAAAGAAAAAAGTAAGCTCGTCCGTCGACATTCGACCGAATCTAACTCACTTTATTTACATATTTGTGTCCTTGATTGGGGTTGTTTACTATTATTATTATTAATTATTATTTTACATTGAATTATTAATTAATTAATTATTATTATTATTGTGTTATTACTTTGTTTACTTTAGCTAAGATATTGTAATGCGAGAACTCGTTATTAGGATAAAAGGAAGCTAGCAAGTTTCACCAAAGGAGGATTTGATCGAAGAACATGAATAAAATTGAGATCTGACACATTGAGACATGAATGATGAAGTTGTATTTTGTTGTAATATATAACTAGAATGTATTGTATATAAATGAAGATAACTTAATTTATTATTTAATTATGGTTAGGTGATAGAAATATGAACTAATATTGACGAGATAATTAGAGTTTTAAACTTTAAACTCTCACCAACATCTAACTGCATATCAATATGTACACATGTTTTTCTCGAATCGAGGTGGATCTCTGGGCCCACCTTGTTGTGTATTGGCTTTTGCCTCTGCCTCTGCCTCAAATCGTACTATAGTATTCACTATCTTTTTTTGTTTCTGAAATGTCTGAAATATAGATATACTACTCCTTTATCCCCGCAAGTTGTACCAGATAAGTTAATGATATTACATTTTGTGATTAGCCCTTTCGTACCAGTAAAATTCTATACTTGATTAGGCGTTTGCCTCAAGACTGGATCTCTGTTCCGAATGTATTGTCACCGCTATTGTAACCTTTTGTTGGATTTTGGGTTAATGCAGAATCTCTTGTCAAAAAAAAAAGTAGCGCTTGCCGATCGAATCGACATTAGGATAGCTAATTTTCAAATCAATTACAAATATAATAAACGAGCTTTTTTTGTTGTTGGCTTTGAGTAAATCCCGCTTGTATGTAACCCGATTCCTGGCTTCCAGGCTCCAGCTTTACCCTCCAAAAAAAAACTGTCCGTCCGTCCCTCTAAATTACAATTTATCAAAGTGGGACCACCATTATTAACATTTTAACAACACCCAACAGCCAATCAAAATCCGAAAACGCATAAGGAAGGCAAAGAAAGAAAGGAGGATTCCACGACCCACACGCTCCACCTAATCGCGCGTGCGTTCACTCCTCTAAAACCAATACTCATTAATTTCATCATTAAACTAATCACCTCCCCCTGAAAATATCTAACCGCAAAGCCCAAGCCCATCCCTGACGTGTACCCACAAAAGATTATAAAAAGCGAAGCCCAGTGGGCCCCACCACCCAATCCCGCGAAAATATCACAACCGTCAAGATCTCCACTCCCCACCGTTTATATATTTATTACGGAACGGTGAATCCGTTTCGTTAGAAAGAAAACGGAACGGGGGGGAAGGAAAAAATCAAAAAGGGGCACTCAGCCATTCAGCTTAGCCGTCGTGTGCCTTTCACTCTGCTCTCCCTTCCCTGAAAAGAGACAAAAGAAAGAAGAAAACAGAGCAACAAGCCGCCGCCGACGACGACGGCGAAAGCTCGGAAGGAGGAGTTGTTCTTGACCGTTTATGGGATGGAAGGGAACAACGGCGGGGACGGCGAAACCAGCACCAACACCATCGCGCCGTTCGTTATGAAGACGTATCAGATGGTCAACGACCCATCGACGGACGGACTCATCTCCTGGGGGAAAGCCAACAACAGCTTCCTCGTCGTCGACCCGCTCGATTTCTCCCAGCGAATCCTCCCCGCTTACTTCAAGCACAACAATTTCTCCAGCTTCGTCCGCCAGCTCAACACCTACGTATGCGAATCACAACCCACCGAAACGAATTGAATCGGGAATTGGAATTGGAATTGAAATTGGGATTCCTCTGTTTATTGAGCTTCCTCTGTTTTTTTTTTTCCTCCCCCAATTGTTGCAGGGGTTCAGGAAAGTAGATCCGGACAGGTGGGAGTTTGCGAGCGAGTGGTTTCTAAAGGGACAGAAGCATTTGCTGAGGAAGATAGTGAGGCGGAAGCAATGCAAAGGGTCGAGGTCGATTGAGGAGTTCATGATGGAGGGGAACGAGGAGATGGCGGTGGAGATTGGGAGGTTGAAACAGGAGCAGAGAGCGATGGAGAGGCAGCTGGAAGGGATGAGCAAGCGATTGGAGGCGACGGAGCGGCGGCCGGAGCAGATGATGGCGTTCCTCTACAAGGTCGTGGACGACCCTGACCTCCTCCCGCGGATGATGCAGCGGAAGGAGCGGAGTAATCGGCGGCAGCGGCTCCTCGCGGCGGGGCAGAAGAAGCCTCGGCTGGACATTTCGTCGAACAATTCGTCGTCGTCTTCATCCGCCGGTCTCGCGGCGGGGTCGGTGAAGTCGGAGGAGGAAGTGGAAGGTGGGGGGTTTGGAGTTGGAGGGTTCGTGTCGTCTCCGGAGAAAGGGTTCGGCAGGGTGCAGTACTCGTCGTCGCCGGAACCTTCACCGTCGCCGGAGACGGTGAGCGGTTCCGGGTGGTGTATTGGGGAGGTTAGCTACCGTCGTCCGGTCGGCGGTGGGGGGAGTGGGGTTGCTTTCACGACGTCGAGTGGGGGCGGGTATGGTGGTGGTGGGGAAGTTAGTTATTTCGGAGGGATGGCGGCGGCGGCGGCGGAATCCAGACCACCGCCTCCGCCTCCGCCTTATCCGTTCTCGCTTTTAGGTGGTGAGTTTTAGATGCTCTGTTAGTCTGTTTGTTTATTAATTACGTGGACTTTTTTTCCTTTTCTTTCTTAATTTCCATTTCCCCCTTTGCTTCTTCATTTCATAGTATTTTTTTTTTGGTTCTAATTATGTTGATAATTAGGGTTAGGATATTGGATGTTGCATAACTTCTGTATGCAGCTTTTTTTTCTCCATTGCTAGATTGGAGATTAATCAAAATAAACCGTGACAACACCTAACTGTAGCTTTAGAGGTTATCTTGTTAACCTCTAAGTGATTAGCGCCATTCTAATCAATATCATAGTAGTTGATTCGGTTGCTTCCATCGTCTCATCTTCTCCATCAAATAGTAACATAGTTGGTGTTATTTTTTTTCATTTGATTTTTTTTTTTGCAATTAAGATATCTCCATTCTCGTCTATCTTCCCCTACTCTCTTTCTTGTTCCCCCCCCCCATCCACGCAAGCGTCGCCCCTCTTCGTGTCACTCGCTCTTTCCCCGTCGCCTCCATAATCTCGTAAAACAAGTCTATGCGTCGCTTCGTTGCTTTCTACACCACCGACTGTCGAGGGAGTCTCTATCTGCCCTCATGGAAAATGCCCACTAACCACCACGTCTACAAAGTGCTCCCCGTACCGTTTATTCATAGAGTGTCGAATGGTGTCTAGATCTGAGTTCTCTTGTTCCTATGTCGAGAACTGGCCTTCAGGGAGCAATGTAGTTGTCGATAGAGTGTTGTATGGCCGTTATAGTTGTCGATCAAGATTGTAGTTGTCTATTAGACTAATGTTAATTATTATAGTTATCGATTGGGGGTGTAATTATTGTAGTTATCGTCTATAGAAACGTAACATTAAAAAAAAAAAACATCATTGAATCCTCACCCTCATTTTGACCTCCACATCAAGCGGCCGATATCTGGCCAGCAGGGCCTATCAGAAAGCATCCCTAGACACAGACAGAGAGCAGGCCGGCATCGCCGGCCAGGACAAAGTGGTCATTTTTCCGGCGAGGTATACAGAATCCTGAATAGGATGAAGTTATGTCATTGTCGAATGGGGGCGTGACAGCTGGAGAATGGCGACTGTACAGGTTCGCTAAAAACACACACAGAGTCCCCATGAAAGCAAAGCATGGGGGATGGGCGGCGGGCACTGTCCCCAGCGTTCTACCGCAAGTGGCAATCCAAGTAGAGTGTGCAACAGACAACAGAACATAAAAATGGGAAACCAAGGGTGAAATATCGATGTTTGTGAAATAGACTGGAAAAATATTGTATCGTAGTTCGAATTGGTGGGCAGCTTTTTTTGGAGGTATGAAATGAATGAATTACGGTTTCAATGCAACATATGATCTGGTTGAAGTTTTCGACATACAATCTGCGATATGATTTGCAATTGGCTGGTAATGGAGAAAACATATCAGAGAAAGTCTTGTGTGAGGAATGGTTTTTATTCCATCTACTTGCAATAGCTGGATATCAAGACGAATTGATCCCCGATATGATCTCATGGTGTTTGATGCATACACAACTAACCAATACTATTAAGATCTCGTGAATGCCCGATAAATCGATGGGAGCTAGCATTTCAATCTTATAGCTTTGTCAATGGTAAGTTGGATATCGATCCTGAGAGTATATCATATCAACCCCGTGCATTTTTATCACTTACGAGTCGGTTCATGATGTCCAACCTTAGGAATTGATTTAAGCACAGGATTTCGGGTCTTCAAACCTTGACAAACTCATGATCAATTGACTTTTGTTTAAAGAAACGAGTGAGAAATATCATATAAAAATTCACGTTTGAGATTCTACCAACAACTAATGTTATTGGTTTGATACAATACAGGTTGTATTCGACATGCATCATAGCTTTCACCTCACTCCTAACTCTTAACTCTAAAGAGCGGGGATAAGAAAAAGGATCTTACCAATCAAATACGATATACAGAGATCCTAATCACCCGGTTTATTGTAAATTGTAATGATGCCATTCGCAACACCGACATTTACACACTTGGCGACAACTCATTGAAACTAAAGAAAAACAGACATCGAGATTAGTAAGAGTTAGTGATCTCACGAGTTGTTTCTTATCTTGTTGGCACTATGATTTGTTGAAGGGGTCGTTTGGAAGTTGCGATAGTTTTGTTGAGATTGTCATTATGCATGTATTGTTTACAATGCATTGTTTTTTTAGCAGAAACAATACATGGATTGTTTCTGTGATGTGACAGAAACTATCACTCATTTTGAGTCATTGTTATATCTCAACTTTTAGTTGTGATTGTTGAGATAGTTGAGTTGAGATTGTTTTGTCTCAGCTTTTAGCTGATGCGACATACACAATCACACATACCAAACGTTGTATTCTACAATGCATCAAATTCGACAATACATGTATAATATTATACATGCATTCTCAACAATACATCTATTTAACAATCTCAACTTCCAAACGACCCCGAAATGAGAAGGATTTTTGGTGTATTGTGTTTGGTGTTTCGTTTTTTGTTGCTGTATTTCTCAAGTACGATTTCCTTTCAATCATTGGCTAGTTGCTCCTAGGATGTTTTACTCTTTGTTTTGAATTCAATGTCTATTTTTTGTCTCCATAACTGATAATTCAAAATGCATTATAAGTTTCTCTTCGAAAAAATATAGTAATAGCTGGCCTGTAAACGACTTTTGTCTTACACCCGTGCTCATAAAAAATAAAGTTTACGAACCGATGGGGTATTGTTAGTGACTGACGGCAGAGTGGATACATAGCACTCAAATTTAAAAGTAGCATTTCAGACATGAATTTTGAATTTTAATTGGCGGCATTAGTATGATATGATATGAATAACATATCTTCACAAGTCACAACTAATCAATCCATTATCCTAACTCCTAAATTTTCAATTTTGAACACCGAACCAATTGTAAGGAACCAGTTGCTCCCAATAACTCGAGTTGTTGGGAGAGGTTCAATCGTGGATCATATACCACAACACTAACACGCCCCCTCAAACGAAAGCCACTCGCAAGGGCTTGAAGTTTGTACAGGTCTGAAGACAAGAATACCATGTGCTTAACAAATGGGGGTCACCGGGAATCGAACACAAGACCTCTCGGTCACAGAAGGCTATGATACCATGTCATGAACCAGTTGCTCCCAATAACTCGGGTTGTTGGGAGAGGTTCAATTGTGGATTATATACCACAACACTAACACCAATACCCCCAATTATAAACCCTAAACCCTAACCATAGATACTAAACCCTAAATTCTTCAAATCAAAGTAAATCTTTAACCAATTTTGTGCAAATTCATGTATTTTCTTGTTTATCATATCACAGGTGATTATTAACGTCGTTTCGACCTGAATCATCTACTCAAAACACGATGATTATAAGGTGACTACATAAAAATTGAATGCACAAACAACTAAACAAGTGAGTAGGGATGGCAATCAAACCCATGCCCACGGGTATCCGACCGCCCCCGACCCAGTCAACGCGGGGAATCCCCGCTTTGACTGTGTATGGGGCGGGTATGGGTAAAACCCGCAAAATGTTTGATGGGTATGGGGCGGGTATGGTTTTAGCCTCTCCCGCCCCATACCCATACCCATACCCGCCCCACCAAGAATAATTGTTCACATATAAAAAATACATGGATGAAATAGTAATCTATCAATGATAGTGAGGGTAAATCAAAAAAATAATTAGTAGAAATGCAATTGAGTGGTCACCCAAATCAAAACCTAATTCATTTTCCTCAACTCTCTCTTCACTCTTTCACTTTTCCCTCGTGTTAGCAAGATTATATTAGTTCATTATTGCTTAGTATATGTATTAGAGTTAGATAAATAATGATTTGGATTACATTGTAGTACTCTATTTTATGGATTAAGGGAAATTTTAGGATAAGATGCTTTGAACCATATTAAGAATTATTGTCACTTTCTCGACTTCATGATATAATAGGTGCCTTTAATGTTATAATTGAAAATTTACATGTAAAATTTTATGTATTATAATGTTGGATGTACGGGGCGGGTATTACCCATGGGTACCCGAAACCCACGGGTATGGGGATGGGTTTGCAAAATCTTCCCCGCATGGGTATGGGGCGGGTATGGGTTTGGATATTTAAAAGCGGGAATGGGATGGTTTAGGCAAACCCGCCCCAAACCCGCCCATTGCCATCCCTACAAGTGAGTGGATCTATTACAAAACCATATATATCGAGCATGGAGGGGGGAAAAGGAATCTAATGCTTTAATTTGTTTGTCTCCGGACAAGGAAAGTTGGTATTCCTCTTTATCTCACATGGTTAGCCAATCGGTGGGCGACAGACACTTGCGCCCCTTGATTTGGAAAGGTTTGTTACTCACGTGCGGTAAGTAAAGAAAGTCAATCGCCGGAACAAAAGTGGGTACCGGAAGGGAATTGATCGGCGGGGAGCCTCCGATAACATCGAGGCTGCCGGAGGAAGATGACGACGGGTATAAATAACGGATGGAGGAGACTTGGTGGCGGGAACTGGTAGGTCCCACCAGGAACAACCACATCCCCGTTTTGGGGAAATTGAGCCCTGGACGCGTGTCGGTTGTCGGAGCGAAGGAGTGAAGGGTAAGGTAACAGTAACCAACCCATCACTATTTATTTATTATTAGTTAGAAATAAATAAAAATAAAAAAAACAAAATAACGGGACGGAAAACGAAGGGTCCACCTCAGCATCTTGACACGCTCACTCTCGGTGACAGGTGGGAAGGTGGGGACCACTATGCTCCCAGTCAGTCAGTCAGTCACTACTCGTCAGCGGATCCACGTGGGCAGTGGAAAGAGGGCACGTGTTAGCATTTCCCGACGCCTCTTGCGCTGTTCGAGGAGCCAATGGGAGTGCGCCTTTACTGTGCCACCAAAATGTTATGGAGCCACTTAGGTCCCACCACGTGCCCTCCAGCTTGCTCATTTTGATTTGGGTTTATATGTAAAATATGTCCTCTATATTATGTCATTTTATCAAACATTGTTTCTCTTTTATTTTTTTTACATCTCCTAATTTTTGAAAAAATAATTAAATATGTCTTTTTGTTAAAATCTCTATCCCAAAATTGTCAACTATGGTCGAACTTTAGTTTGGACGACACAAATGTCTAAAATATCCATAATAATCTCACTCTATGATTCTTTTTCTTCTTTTTCTTACTTGCATATGGAATTGCATTTATTGCAAGCTTGCAAATATTCAATTGGTAGCCACATCAATGCAATTGATTTTGCAATTGCAAACACCTATGACATGTCATTTTACAATTGAGAATGCAATACCAATTTGGATGCATTTCTGGTCCAGACTTCTAGTGCAAAAGCCTTGGGCTATACCTAGTTTAAACATTGGGCTTCATGACATCATCTGTGGGCTATAGCCCATTTAGGAGTTCGCGATCAATAAGTAACGGATTCAGTAGGCCCAACGTCATGCAAGAAGTAAACCTGGCCCTAGATTCCTTATATTTAGCCGAAGTTTAACGCCAAAACCCTAGAGGGTCTTCTTCTTTCCAGTCTCCGGCGTTCAGAGCTTGCGCTGTCCGCTGTTTCGGCCCTCTCCCCTGCTCCAGGTACAGCAACAATCTCACCCTTTAATCTCCCTGGTTTAATGTCATCTCCTTCGTTTCACTTGCTTGAGCTCTGATTTTTTTTTTTTTTACATAAAGCAAGTGAAATTGTTGCTGTGTAGTAAACCTGTCATATTTAGGGATCTAGCCGGCTAGTTGTTATCTCCTTGACCGACCTGCTTTCGCTGTGTAGTCTTAAGATAATCGTTAGTTAAGGTGTCTGAATCAAGCTCTTGGGCTTCAGTTCTCCAATGGAGCTGGTTATTGCATAGTGTTCGATTATGTAATTTCGTGTTTGCTCGTTGAGCTTCCATTTCTGCGGTCTCGGCTTCCTGATTCTGATTCGACAATGGGTGGCTAGGTTTCGTTTTCCCACCATTTGCTGTTTCTTACCCTTTTGCGCTTATGTTAGATCCGTCAAGATGTACACGTCGAGGCAGAAGATCCATAAGGATAAGGATGTCGAACCTACCGAGTTTGAGGAGTCTGTTGCACAGGTTTGTAGCTCTGCTAATGGCTTTGCTGGGTTAAGCCGTAGCTTGAGTGTTAATGCCTGATATTTGGAGCTTTCCTTCCTTCTTGAAGGTATTTTTTGACTTGGAGAATTCCAGCTCGGAGCTGAAGAGTGATCTGAAGGATCTCTACATCAACTCCGCAGTGTAAGTACTTTGGTTTATAGATGTGTACTTCCAAAATTGCAAGGTAAATTTTTCTGCTTACTCAAGGAATTATGTCCGCTACCCTGCAGTCAATTGGATGTCTCGAACAACCGCAAGGCTGTGGTTATCCACGTTCCTTACAGGTTGAGGAAAGGTTACAGAAAGATTCATGTCAAGCTTGTTAGGGAGCTTGAGAAGAAGTTCAGCGGGAAGGTATAATATTCGTCATGTCTGTACAATTTTCTGTTTGATGAAGTGCCCTTGTGACTTGTTAGTAGTTGCCATAAAGTGGTTGCCTTTGTCATTTTACCTTAGGATGTGGTTGTCATTGCTACTAGAAGGATTGTGAGGCCACCGAAGAAGGGTTCTGCTGCGCAGAGGCCACGTAGCAGAACACTGACTTCTGTCCACGAGGCAATGCTGGAGGATGTTGTGGCGCCTGCTGAGATTGTTGGGAAGAGAACTAGGTATCGTCTAGATGGATCCAAGATAATGAAGGTATATTGGTTCACCCTTCTTCAACTTATATAAACCGAGGTTCTTTCTCCAAGTCACAGTATGATAGCTAGCTCTTCAACTATTTCTGCAGGTTTTCTTGGACACAAAGGAACAGATCAACACAGAATACAAGCTGGAGACCTTTTCCTCTGTTTACAGGAAGCTAACCGGCAAGGATGTTGTGTTCGAGTTCAGGGCAGCTGAGGCATAGAGAGAGATGCCTAGTCTCTGAGATGTAGTAATCCAATGCTTGTTTTTGCTTAGAATCTGCATTTCAAACTGTTTCAGAGTTGAGTTTTGACGTCTGCTAGTTGAATTAGAAATCTTTGAATGTGCAATTACTTGTGGCTCTGCTTTTATGCCCTTGTTATTATTTGTCTGTGTCATTACATGAGAACTCAATTGAAGAATATGTTTTTCAAGCTCGTAGTGAAGATTCTATCAAAAAAATCTATTTGATTGCGATCAGTATAGGGTTGATCTGAATTTCCAAGGAACAATGCTCATGAATTGCACCAGGATTTTACACTCTTCTTGTGACGAGCCATCAACACTTTGAAAAGCCCAACTTAGTATATACGAAGTCTGTAGACCAAAAAATTGAAGTTGGGGAATCAATCGTGGTTAGGAGCTCTATTATTAATGGGAATGGGATCTCCATTAGACAGAATAATACAGGTACTGCAAGGAAAGTACTTCAAATCCAAGGATGGTATGATCACATCAACGAAGACAAGCAATCCATCCAATCTATGGAGAGCAATCAGGAAAGCAATGCCTCTGATGCAAAGTGCTGCAAGCTGGAGCGTCAGAGATGGGACCACTACAAGCTTCTGGCACCACCCGTGGATCGACCATGGAGTCATTCTTGAGGACTCCCTGCTGAAAGACATTCCTGAAACTGATAGAGCCTCTGATGTTGCAAGTTGGGTCACAGATGAAGGGGAGGGGGATTGGACGAGATTGAATGGCCTTCTTCCTCCTTGTTTGCTTGCTCTTATCGCAGGTATGGAGACCCCCAAACAAGAGCTGGGAGAGGGCAAGATGATTTGGGGGATCGAGCGTGATGGCAGATTCAGACTTAGCTCAACGTACAAGCTTGCATCCGACCAACTTGACTCGGCAACGGATCCTCTTTGGGAGAAACTCTGGAAATGGAAGGGGCCTGCAAGAGCAAAACACTTTCTCTGGCTTGCTTTCCATGACAGGTTACTCACGAACAAGGAAAAGAAGAACAGGAAGCTTACCGACAACGCAAACTGCAGCCACTGTCCGGATCAGGAAGAATCAGTTGAGCACATTCTTCGTGGCTGCAAGAAAGTGGAGAGAACTTGGGTCAACTTCAGACCCTACCTGACTGAAAGCAGTTTCGACACTCCCTTCCATCCTTGGCTCATCAATAACCTTTGTGATGATAAAAGAGGAGTGGAGTTCGGCCTGATTTGCTGGCAAATTTGGAAGCAACGGAACGAAGAATGCATGGATGGAGCGAGCTTCTCTGAAGCGAAACTGGCCTGCAAAATTGAAGCCTGGTTTTTCATCTTCCATCAGGCTCAACTGAATGCTAACAAGTGTTTCAATCCACTAGAGAAACAAAGGGTGGAGATGGATCTGGCATGGAAGCCTCCCCCTGAGGGATGGGTACAGATTCAAGCTGACGGTTCTGTCCTCTCGCCCTCAGGAGGAGCTGCTGCACGAGGGCTAATCCGCGATAGCATGGGTAGATGCTGTGCAGCCTACGTGTGTAGCCTTGGTCACTGTTCAATCACGGCGGCTGAACTCAAAGGAGCGGCTGAGGGCTTACGTTTGGCTTGGGACAGAGGATTTAGAAAGGTTGAGCTCAAGATTGACTCAACTACTGCGATTGCTGTGATGAAAAATTGCAAGGACGACAGCCACAGGCATGGCCTACTTGCACAACAAGTCAGAGTTCTTTTGGATCGAAATGGGAGAGTGCGCATCTCTCATGTTTATAGAGAATGTAATTTTGCGGCCGATTACCTTGCTAGTAAGGGCCATAGTGTTGATTTTGGCACACATCTGTTCGATGTGAGCGATCCTGGTCTAACCAAATGGATCAACTATGATGTTATGGGCGTTGCCCAACCTCGATTTATTTGCAATGATAGTTAGGACGCCTTTGCGTCCGTCTTTCTACCAAAAAAAAAAAAAAGAATAATACGGTAGTGAAGAATATGAAGTGAAGAACATTGAAGAACAAAGTACAATTCGTTGAACAATGAAGTTATTGTTATAAAATCCCCTGTTGCTGGCTTGCTGCTCTCTTCCAGCTTCTTCATTTAGGATACAGGTACTCATCAACAAAGCCCTCTCACGACTTCTAATTACGACGACAGCAGATCAGGAGCCGCCGTATAGAAAAATTCGGCATAAACATCCAGATAAAACTTGTTGACGATGTCGAGATATTCAGGGCAGCGGAGTCGAGAGTAGTAGTGGAGAATTTCTTCGATGTCCAGAGGCCAGAGCATGATCCACCGTCTCGAGCTCCTTCAGCTTCCGCTCCAAATGTCAGCTCCTTTCGTCGAGCTTCTCCTCTCCATTACTCTCACCACCATCATCTCCCATCTTGGGCAGTGATTTCGATCTCGATTGATACCTCTCGCTCTTCTAACTCTGAGTCCTCTGTGTTCTTTTATATCAAACAGAGTAATTAAGCAAGGCGTGATACTTGTCAAATATGCAACGAGATTTTGTAATCAAAGTAGTTTGATTTATGAGGTTTCTGATATACTCTAGGAAACTTGTGGTCTCTTTTATAAATTTTTGGGTAAATACAATTTAATATCCAAACCTTTCATTTTAAACAATATAATAGCCAAACCTTTTCGAAAACAATCTAATATCCAAATCGTCAACTTTCCGTCCGTTTGACCGTTGGTTGACACTTCAAAAAAGCTTTGTTTAGGAGAAATTGTCACAATACAACTTTGTTTTCTTGTTTTGGCATTGCAGATGACTGAATATTTAGATATTCTATACCATCATGGTGGAGTCATGGACTTCTCGGGTTTGGAACCACGATATGTTAGTGGTTTTTCAGAGAAGATATCGATGGATATTGATGAAGCGTCGTACTTTGAACTTTTTTGAAGTGTCAACTAACGGTCAAACGAACGAAAAGTTGACGATTTGGATATTAGATTGTTTTCGAAAAGGTTTGGCTATTATATTGTTTAAAATGAAAGGTTTGGATATTAAATTGTATTTACCCTAAATTTTTTGTTTTATGGTATGCTTTTAAGGTTGTTTCATGACACATGTGTGCTGTCATAATTTTCATAATAATAAAAAGTAAAAAACAAAAAGGATTTAATTAGCGTTAATAACACTAGTCTTGAATCAGTAGGTGTCCGATTCGAATCATATAAATAGTATCTAAAAAAAAGTAATTCTATATCATTATTGTAATTGTGAACTTGTGGTTTCAGGGAACATATGATATGATTTGTTTTATGAGTTTTCTATTATGTTTCAGTGAACTTGCGGTCTGCTTCGAATTTTTTGTGTGCTTTAAGAATTTTGTGGTGTAGTGAAGTTCTGGTATGCTTTTAAGGTTTTTTTGTCCACTTTATATTATTTGTGGTGTATTTTCTAACTTGTGTTTTATGGTATGTTTCATGATACTTGTGTTTTATGGAATGCTTTTAAGGTTGTTTCATGACACCTGTGTGCTGCCATAATTTTCATAATAATAAAAAGTAAAAAACAAAAAGGATTTAATCTGGCGTTAATAACACTAATCTTGGATCAGTAGGTGTCCGATTCGAATCATATAAATAGTACCTATTACCTAAGAAAAAAGTAATTCTATATCATTATTGTAATTGTGAATCTGTGATCAGCTCCTTACAATTAAAAGTTATCGAAATTAAATGTTGTTATAACATCCTAACCTCTGCTGATTGGATACATACTACTACATACATTATACATTTGCTAAGACCCATTATGGGCTTTGTACGCTGGGCCTGTAGGTCATATGGGCTTCGCTGTGTGACCCAACCAACCAAACGGGTGTTCTGAGACCCATTAAGTAAGGCCTCCTATCCCCTATAGCACTCACTAGACCAGTACGGGAAGAGATGGGAACAGGAAAGCGATGACTACTAAATAAATGTATATCAAATTTATCATTCATTTGATAAATTAAAGATGGATATAAAACGTGTTATACAGATTCTATACTTGTTTAGTATGAGAGTCATTAAATCGACGGAAAAAAAGAGAGGAAATAAAACGATGTATTACTGATACAGAAATGAAACTTTTAAACGGATAAAATACAGACGTTCACATTTATCGTGTACTTGATGAAAAGAGAAATCAAGGAGTATTGTTTGAAATACCGTGACAAAACAGGCCCTCGCATCGATGGATCAGCGCGACTTGTTGACCATCGTCTTAGCTCCTTTTTTTTTCCTTTCTCCTGACCGTTTGGTCTTGTATATACTCGTATCTTGCCATTCTTCCGGAATATCTTTGGAAAAAAAGAAAAAGAAAAAGAAGGGAGTATCGTTTGAAATAAATGTGACCACCACCGGTACACAGGGAGAATTAATGAATAAAGAGAGTAGAAGGCCAGAAGAAGAAAGTAACGTGCATGCATGACCGATATTGCAGATTTTGCAGTAGTTTCTTTCTTTCTTTCTCGGCAGAGAGATAAAACCCTAAACCGAAACAGCGACCTGAACTGCTTTTCACAGCTTCCATATCTAGCTATAAAGAGATAGAGAGCGAGCTAGCCTTCTTTCCTGCCTGCAGATTGGAGGTCGGGCTTTGACAGCAATGTTACGTCCCAATTCAAGTTTACCCTTTCCCCCGTTTTTTGTTTCATTTGCTGGGTTTTTCATGACAGAGAGGTTCTGTAAAAATTGACAAAGGCAAAAAAGGGGAGTGGGGTTTTCGGTCTTTCCTAAAAGGGAATGCAAATGGGGAAGAAGAGTTTGGTGGAGAAGATGGCAGTTCTATTGCTATCTAGCTAGCCATTTATTAATTAGCATCAGTACTCGCTCGCATTTTTTGGGTTCTTGAGCCATTAACATAAACCACACAACAGCCAGCGCGCACATGCAAAAGCCAGCCAAGCCAGTACTTGAGGTGGAATGAGTGAGTACTCTTCTCGAGTGGACTTGCCTGCGCCCTACCCATTTTGTCTGAATGACATGTAATTTTACTTAAGTTGTTTAGAATTTTACTTTTGTTACATCGTATTTAAGCTATAATGGAGTTCTAAATAGGTGAGAAACCTGCTTTCTCAAATAATTTAACTACATTTATCATGTTCATATAGTTTGTTTCTAGGTTTTGAATGGAAAAAAATGAATATTTCTAATGTTTTCTGTTCTCCCCTAAATCACATACACATACGGGTCGATCTGCCCCGATCATATGCCCCATAAGAAATTACCGGACATGTCACGAACATGGTATGGATATCGAGATACTCTCGACGGCGTGTCCATTGTCATTCCTACCTTGAAGTCGTGATATTTGCGTTTATGGTACTGCTAAACCAGAGCTGTAATAGTGTACGTACTACGTACCTTGTAGGGATGAACGAAAACAACTGCAAACCCGAACCATTCGTCCAATCCAACCCTACACACCTGTATTTACTGCTCAAAATAAAGTTTAAGGGTCCGGCAACCGTTTACTTTTATGGAACCCCGTCTCGTTTGAGTTATCTGCGGATTTTGAATTATACAAATAGTAGATACCCACCTCAACCCATGTTACAACTATTTTTTCAAGTGTTGGTACCCAAAAAGATACCTGTGTCATATATAAACAGATTTGTGAGGAAGTTATTACTTATTAGAATTATTATCATGCATATTTTTCTCTTGTTCTCTCGCTAACCAAATGCATTTTCAACTAAAATTAATAAACCTAAATATAATAGTTATACATCGTCTTTCATTCCATGTTAAGTTGAGTTTTTTCTCAAAAGTATAGTTCACTCTACCCAATCCAATCCTACCCAAAACCGTTAGGGTTCTAAATTATTTGATTGGGTTATTCGAGTGATTAAAAATGACTAAACCCAATTCAACTAACCTATGTACACCCCTAGTATTGATACCTTAAGCTTTATAGTTTTTATTGCAGACACTATATATTTGGTTCTCCCTCTGTCGTCGTTGGGGATCAAATTGACAGGCCTCCTAGCTACTAACTCCTAACTGGGTGATGCAATAGGAAGAGTAGTTGCTGCTATTTTTGCTGCAGAACTTGCATTCAATGTTGCATTTTCTGGGTTCTTGAGCCCCCATATGTACATACATTCACCACTATTTTGCTGCATCAATACACATAAATGGGGCTGGGGGGGCCTCTCTCCCACTGTTATACATAATAAATTGCCAGATGATGCATTATACGTACCTTCCATATTGTCTTGTTGTATTACCAAAAGCAGACAGTACGGGGGAATTAGGGAAGGAAAGATAAAGCAAAAGGGGTGTTGTTTCTGTTCAGACAAAGAGGGGTTAGGGTTTCTGATGAGTTTGATATTGTTAGGTCTGGCCTGAATATGGATTGGATTTCAGAACTTCTTTTTCTGCACTAGGGAAGAGGGGGAAAAGAAGGTAAGGGTTTGAATACCGTTTATATCTCATTATCGAGAATCATTTGGTTCCCGATAATTCGAATTGTTGAAAAAGATTTTAGAACGGGTTTTGTACGGTTTTGTTACATAAGGTACAATGCATTCAAAATTTCGGTACAAACGACTAGCGAGGTTGGATCAATTGAGCACTTTTACTATGCTATATAGTATTGGTGCTTTAATGTACAACTTCTATAACATTAAATGTATAAGTTTAGATTGTACCATAAAGGAAGTTGTACCATTATGTTATGATACAACTTTACAACTTTAAGTTGTACCATCACATAAAAGTATAAGTTCAAGTTGTACCAAAAAAGAATTTGTACAAAAAGTATATGTACAATCTAAAGTTGTACCATAACGTTAAATGTACAACTTGTTGTACCATAAAGGCAAAAACCTATAGAGTGTAATAAGTGAAAAGAGTGTGAATAGAGTGTAATAAGTGAAAAAATGAATTTAATGTGAATAGAGTGTAATAAGTGAAAAAATGAATGTTTCAAGATGATTGATCTAGTTCCCCTTCAGAATCGGTGTTTAATAGACTTATCCATCCCTAAAAGATAGCTTCAGGCTGAATTCGTGATCTGCACCCTTCAAAATTGAAGGAAATTGGCCTTTCAAAAAAATCTTCTAAAAATTACGACAATGCCATCTGGAAAAATTCGACCAAATTTCCGCCCAAATCGGTCATTGCTAGACTTCATCGTTGGTGGAGAGTACCCTAAGGCCGAATATGTGATCCATCGCCTTCAAAATCCAAGGAAAATGGCCTTTCCAAAAAATCGTCCGAAATCGGGGATGGTACCATTACAGATTTCGAGTGATTTTTACGAAATGTCATTTTCTTTCGATTGTGGAAGCAACAGATCACGAAATAAGGCCAAGGCTATTCTCCACCGATAATGCAGTCTATTGATCTTATTCTCCAAGGATGATAAGTCAATTAAGCACCGATTTGGACAAATTTATTTCCGGATGACATTTTCGTAATTTTTTGGGCTACAAAAGGTCGTTTCTTTGGATTCTAAAGGCTACAGATCACGAATTCGACCTAACGCTATTCTTCAATGATGATTAAGTTCATTAAGCACCGATTTGGGCGGATTTATTTCGGGTCAATTTTTCGCAGACTCCAAAGGGGTACCATCACAGATTTCTGGCGATTTTTCTGAAATGCCATTTTCTTTCTATTCTGGAGGCTATAGATCACGGAATAAGGTCGAGGCTATTCTCCACCAATAATGAAGTCTATTGATCCTATTCTCCACAAATGATAAGTCCATTTAGCACCGATTTGGCCAATTTATTTTCGGATGACATTTTCATAATTTTTGGGCGACAAAAGGCCATTTTCTTTGTATTTTGAAGGCTACAGATCACGGATTCGGTCTGAGGCTATTCATCGACGATGATTAAGTCCACTAAGCACCGATTTGGATGGTTTTATTCCAGGTCAATTTTTGGCAGATTCCAAAGGGGACCTATACACATTTCGGTCGATTTTTCTGAAATGCCATTTTCTTTCGATTCTCGAGGCTAAATATCATGGAATCAGGCCGAGGCTATTCTCCACTGATAATGAAGTCTATTGATCTTATTATCCATGGATGGTACCTCCATTAAGCACCGATTTGGGGCCAATTCTTTTCGGATGTCATTTTCAGTAATTTTTTGGGCGGAAAAAACCATTTTCTTTATATTTTGAAGTCTACAGATCACGGATTCGGTTTGAGGCTATTCTTCAACGATGATTAAGTCCATTAAACACCGATTTGGGAGGATTTATTCCGGGTCCATTTTTAGCATATTCCAAAGGGGTACCATCAAATAATTCGGGCAATTTTTCCGAAATGCTATTTTCTTTCGATTCACGAGGTTGCAGATCACGGAATCAGGCCGAGGCTATTCTCCACCGATAATGAAGTCTATTGATCCTATTCTCCATGGATGATAAGTCCATTAAGCACCGATTTGAGCCAAATTATTTTATGATGACATTTTCGTAATTTTTTGAGCGACGAAAGCCCATTTTCTTTTTATTTTGAAGGCTACAGATCACGGATTCGGCCTGAGGCTATTCTTCAACGATGATTAAGTCCATTAAGCGCCGATTTGTGCAAAATTATTCTTGGTCCATTTTTGGCAGATTCCAAAGGGGTACAATCACATATTTCGGACGATTTTTCTGAAATGCAATTTTCTTTCGATTCTGGAGGTTGCATATCAAGGAATCAGGCCGAGGCTATTCTACACCGATAATGAAGTGTATAGATCCTATTCTCCATGGATGATAAGTCCATTAAGCACCGATTTGGGCCAAATAATTTTTGGACGACATTTTCGTAATTTTTTGGTCGACGAAAGGCTATTTTCTATGGATTTTGAATGCTACAGATCAAAGATTCGGTCTGAGGCTATTCTTCAACGATGATTAAGTCCATTAAGCGCTGATTTGGACGAATTTATTCCAGGTCCATTTTTGGCAGATTCCGAAGGTGTACCTACCATCACAGATTTCGGGAGATTTTTCCGAAATGCCATTTTCTTTCGATTCTGGAAGTTGTAGATCACGAAATCAGGCCGAGGCTATTCTCCACCGATAATGAAGTATATTGATACTATTTTCCACGGATGGTACCTCCATTAAGCACCAATTTGGGCCAAATTATTTTCGGATGGCATTTTCGTAATTTTTGGGGCGAAAAAATGCCATTTTCTTTATATTTTGAATTCTATAGATCACGGATTCGGTTTGAGGTTATTCTTCGACGACGATTAAGTCCATTAAGCACCGATTTGGGAGGATTTATTCCGGTTCCATTTTTAGCAGATTCCAAAGGGGTACCATCACAGATTTCGGGCGATTTTTCCAAAATGCCATTTTCTTCGATTCTGGTGGTTGCAGATCATGAAATCAGGCCGAGGCTATTCTCCACCAATAATGAAGTCTATTGATCCTCTTCTCCACGAATGATAAGTCCATTAATCACCAATTTGGGCCAAATTCTTTTAGGATAGCGTTTTCGTAATTTTTTGGGCGACGAAAGACCATTTTCTTTGGATTTTGAAGGCTACAGATCACGGATTCGGCCTGAGGCTATTCTTCAATGATGATTAAGTCCATTAAGCGCCGATTTGGGCGAATTTATTCCGGGTTCATTTTTTGCATATTCCAAAGGGGTACTATCACAGATTTCGGGCGATTTTTCCGAAATGCCATAGTCTTTCGATTTTGGAGGTTGCAGATCTCATAATCAGACTGAGGCTATTCTCCACCGATAATGAAGCCTATTGATGCTATTCTCCACGGATGCTACCTCCATTAAGCACCGATTTTGGGCAAATTATTTTTCGGATGGCATTTTCGTAATTTTTTAGGTGACGAAAGGCCATTTTCTTTGAATTTTGAAGGCTAAAGATCACGGATTCGGCCTGAGGCTATTTTTCAATGATGATTAAGTCCATTAAGCGCCGATTTGGGCGAATTTATTTCGGGTCCATTTTTGGCATATTCCAAAGGGGTACCATCACAGATTTCAGGCGATTTTTCCGAAATGTCATTTTCTTTTGATTCTGGAGGTTGCAGATCACGGAATCAGGCCCAGGCTATTCCCCACCGATAATGAAGTCAATTGATCCTTTTCTCCACGGATGCTAAGTCCATTAAGCATCGAATTAGGCCAAATTATTTTCGGATGACATTTTCGTAATTTTTTGGGCAACGAAAGGCCATTTTCTTTAGATTTTGAAGGCTACAGATCACGGATTCGCCCTGAGGCTATTCTTCAACGATGATTAAGTCCATTAAGTGCCGATTTGTGCGAAATTATTCTGGGTCCATTTTTGGCATATTCCAAAGGGGTACCATAACAGATTTCGGGAGATTTTTCCGAAATGCCATTTTCTTTCGATTCTGGATGTTGCAGATAATGGAATCAAGCCGAGGTTATTCTCCACCGATAATGAAGTCTATTGATCCTATTCTCCACGGATGATAAGTTCATTAAGCACCGATTTGGGCCAAATTATTTTCGGATGGTATTTTCGTAATTTTTTGGGCGACGAAAGGCCATTTTCTTTGGATTTTGAAGGTTACAGATCACGGATTCGGCCTTATGCTATTCTTCAACGATGATTAAGTCCATTAAGCGCCGATTTGGGCGAATTTATTTTGGGTCTATTTTTGGCATATTCCAAAGGGGCACCATCAAAGATTTTAGGCGATTTTTCCTAAATATCATTTTCTTTCAATTCCGGAGGTTGCAGATCAAGAAATCAGGCCGAGGCTATTCTTCACCGATAATGAAGTCTATTGGTCCTATTCTCCACGGATGGTACCTCCATTAAGCACCGATTTGGGCAAAATTATTTTTAGATCGCATTTTCGTAATTTTTTGTGCGACGAAAGGCCATTTTCTTCGGATTTTGAAGGCTACAGATCACGGATTCGGCATTAGGCTATTCTTCAACGATGATTAAGTCCATTAAGCGCCGATTTGGGCGAATTTTTTCCGGGTATATTTTTGGCAGATTTCAAAGGGGTACCATCACAGATTTCGGGCGATTTTTCCGCAATGCCATTTTCTTTCGATTCTAGAGGATGCAGATCACGGAATCAGGTCGAGGCTATTCTCCACTGATAATGAAGTCTATTGATCCTAATCTCCAAGGATGATAACTCCATTAAGCACCAATTTGGGCCAAATTATTTTCTGATGGCATTTTCGTAATTTCTTGGGGGACAAAAAGCCGTTTTCTTTTGATTTTGAAGGCTACAGATCACGGATTCGGCCTGAGGCTATTCTTCAACGATGATTAAGTCCATTAAGCGCCGATTTGTGCAAAGTTATTCCGGGTCCATTTTTTGCAGATTTCAAAGGGGTACCATTACAGATTTTGGGCGATTTTTCCGAAATGCCATTTTCTTTCGATTCTGGAGGTTTTAGTTCATGGAATCAGGCCGAGGCTATTCTCCACCGATAATGAAGTCTATTGATCCTATTCTCCACGAATGATAAGTCCATTAAGCATCGATTTGTGCCAAATTATTTTCCGATGGTATTTTCGTAATTTTTTGGGCGACGAAAAGCCATTTTCTTTGGATTTTGAAGGCTGCAGATCACGGGTTCGGCCTGAGGCTATTCTTCAACGATGATTAAGTCCATTAAGAGCGGATTTGGGCGAATTTATTCCGGGTCCATTTTCGACACATTCCAAAGGGGTAGCATCACAGATTTAGTGCGATTTTTCCGAAATGCCTTTTTCTTTTGATTCTGGAGGTTGTAGATCTCGGAATCAAGCCAAGGCTATTCTCCACCGATAATGAAGTCTATTGATCCATTCTCCACGGACGGTACCTCCATTAAGCACCGATTTGGGTCAAATTATTTTTGAATGACATTTTTGTAATTTTTTGGGCGACGAAAGGCTATTTTCTTTGGATTTTGATAGCTACAAATCACGGATTCGGCCTCAGGATATTCTTCAACGATGACTAAGTCCATTAAGCTCCGATTAGGGCGAATTTATTCCGAGTCCATTTTTGGCAAATTCCAAAGGGGTACCATCACAGATTTCGGGCGATTTTTCCGAAATGCCATTTTCTTTTGATTCTAGAGGTTGCAGATCTCGGAATCAGACCGAGGCTATTCTCCAATCTCCATCGATAATGAATTCTATTAATCCTATTCTCCACGGATGCTACCTCCATTAAGCACCAATTTGGGCTTTCGGATGGCATTTTCGTAATTTTTTGGGCGACGAAATGCCATTTTATTTGGATTTTGAAGGCTACAGATCACGGATTCGGCCTGAGGATATTCTTCAACGATGATTAAGTTCATTAAGCGCCGATTTGAGCGAATTTATTCCGGTTCCATTTTTGGCATATTCCAAAGGGGTACCATCACAGATTTCGGGCAATTTTTACGAAATGCCATAGTCTTTCAATTCTGGAGGTTGCAGATCTCGGAATCAGACCGAGGCTATTCTCCACCTATAATGAAGTCTATTGATCCTATTCTCCACGGATGCTACCTCCATTAAGCACCGATTTTGGGAAAAAAAAATTTGGATGGCATTTTCGTAATTTTTTATGCGACGAAAGGCCATTTACTTTGAATTTGAAGGCTACAGATCACGGATTCGCCCTGAGGCTATTCTTCAACGATGATTAATTCCATTAAGCGCCGATTTGGGCGAATTTATTCAGGGTTCATTTTTGGCAGATTCCAAAGGGGTACCATCACAGATTTCAGGCGATTTTTCTGAAATGTCATTTTCTTTCGATTCAGTAGGTTGCAGATCACGGAATCAGGCCCAGGCTATTCCCCACCGATAATGAAGTCTATTGATCCTATTCTTCACGGATGCTAAGTCCATTAAGCACCGAATTAGGCCAAATTATTTTCGGATGGCATTTTCGTAATTTTTGGGTGACCAAATGCCATTTTCTTTGGATTTTTAAGGCTACAGATCACGGATTCGGCCTAAGGCTATTCTTCAACGATGATTCAGTCCATTAAGCGCCGATTGGGGCTAATTTATTCCGGGTCCATTTTTGGCAGATTCCAAAGGGGTACCATCACAGATTCCAGGCGATTTTTCCGAAATGCCATTTTCTTCTAATTCTGGAGGTTGCAGATCACGGAATCAGGCCCAGGCTATTCCCCACTAATAATGAAGTCTATTGATCTTATTCTCCACGGATGCTACCTCCATTAAATACCGATATGGGGCAAATTATTTTCGGATGGTATTTTCGTAATTTTTTAGGCGACGAAAGGTCATTTTCTTTGGATTTTGATGCTACAGATCAAGGATTCGGCCAGAGGATATTCTTCAATGATGATTAAGTCCATTAAGCGCCGATTTGGGCGAATTTATTCCGGGTTCATTTTTTGCATATTCCAAAGGGGTACTATCACAGATTTCGGGCGATTTTTCCGAAATGCCATAGTCTTTCGATTTTGGAGGTTGCAGATCTCATAATCAGACTGAGGCTATTCTCCACCGATAATGAAGCCTATTGATGCTATTCTCCACGGATGCTACCTCCATTAAGCACCGATTTTGGGCAAATTATTTTTCGGATGGCATTTTCGTAATTTTTTAGGTGACGAAAGGCCATTTTCTTTGAATTTTGAAGGCTAAAGATCACGGATTCGGCCTGAGGCTATTTTTCAATGATGATTAAGTCCATTAAGCGCCGATTTGGGCGAATTTATTTCGGGTCCATTTTTGGCATATTCCAAAGGGGTACCATCACAGATTTCAGGCGATTTTTCCGAAATGTCATTTTCTTTTGATTCTGGAGGTTGCAGATCACGGAATCAGGCCCAGGCTATTCCCCACCGATAATGAAGTCAATTGATCCTTTTCTCCACGGATGCTAAGTCCATTAAGCATCGAATTAGGCCAAATTATTTTCGGATGACATTTTCGTAATTTTTTGGGCAACGAAAGGCCATTTTCTTTGGATTTTGAAGGCTATAGATCACGGATTCGACCTGATGTTATTCTTCAACGATGATTAACTCGAAAGATGATGATAATCATGGCCGGTTAGTCTTATTATTATTGTTTATATATAATGATACTTTATGTTAGTGATACCATATGTTATGTTTTATTCATTAATATGATAATTGTTTTCATGTAATGTTATGTTATTTGGTTAATCCGATTAACCAAACCAATTAAACTTTGATTTTGTTAATTTAGTTTCGTGTTAACGACTAGTGTGGTTGGATGAGTAAAAAATATATTATTCAACATTTAATGTATTAGCTTGCGTCTGCCGGGAGTCGAACCCGGGTCTATTGCTTGGAAGGCAATTATCCTAACCGTTGGACTACAAACGCAATTGATAATGATGTTTGAATCGCATAATATTTGTCTGCACCCTATTCGTAATAGAAATTCAAACCAATTTTCTACATCTAGTTTAATGTATTAACTTGCGTCTGCCGGGAGTCGAACCCGGGTCTATTGCTTGGAAGGCAATTATCCTAACCGTTGGACTACAAACGCTATTGATAATGATGTTTGAATCACGTAATATTTGTCTGCACCCTATTCGTAATAGAAATTCAAACCAATTTTCTACTATTCATTCAAAACTTCGTTACAAACGACTAGTGTGGTTGGATGAGTAAAAAATATAGTGCAAATACAATATATTATTCAACATTTAATGTATTAACTTGCGTCTGCCGGGAGTCGTACCCGGGTCTATTGCTTGGAAGGCAATTATCCTAACCGTTGGACTACAAACGCTATTGATATGAAATTTGAATCACGTAATATTTGTGTGTACCCTATCCTATTAGTAATAGAAATTCAAAACAATTTTCTGCACCTAGACTAGCATGAATGTATCATAGTATCTTCAAACTTCAAACCTAATACTTTGATTTAAGCCTATAGAATCACTGCCACACCCACATCATCCAAGTTCAAAATAACAGAGGAATTTACTGCACCCAACAAGCCAATCCAATCCAATCAGATTCAACGACATCAAACACATGCTTCAGTCCACAGAGTACATTATATAGAAATCATGATGCGCGTTAAGATCCTAACGTTCATTGGAGTTAGGATGTCCTAACCGTCTAATGTTTGTTGCTTCTCTGCTTCAATCCGGGTAAAACAGAGTAGAGAGCCAGCAAGAAGATCATCACAGATCTGTCCACTTCGCCATTGGAGATTGATAGGGAACCACTTTCACCCTTTTCATCGAATCCGAAACCTGGAAGAGAAGAGCACAATTTCTTCAGGCAGCAGGCCTTTTCCCTTTTGTTCCATCTTGTCAATTGTCAACAACATACACATTTCGCACGCAATAGAAACAGAGTTTACAGAGCTTGTAATGCTAATACACTACTGATAACAACAATTATTATACTAATGATCTTGATTTATTGACTAAATTGATCATCACGACCAGGTGGAGAAGAGTGCCTCCCAAATCTCGGTGAAAACCTCGACGATGATCCTGTGGTGATGGTCGGCGTTGAGAGACAAGAAACACTGCAGCAGCTGCTCCAAATCTTTGGCACCGAATATCTGCTTCTCGATGATCATCTCCACCATTGAAGTCCTGAAATCGTTGTACGGATCGCTCGAGCTTTTCACCACTGCAAAGCTCCCCTTCACTTTCCCTTCCAACGGCAGCATCCCCCTTTTGTCACCACCTTTAGCTTTGTCGGCAGTCTTTTTAGCGACGACGCCCTTCTTCGGCGACGAGTTGTCGATTTCCCCTCCTCTTTGTTTCCTCCTCCCGGAATCATGATTTTCACGGCGGCGAGGTTTCCGCCGGTGGTGGCGTCGGCTGGCCGAGAGAGCCGACGAATCGGATGAGAGGCTTCTGGAGGAGAAAAACAGAGTATCGGATTCTTCGTCGTTCTCGTACCCATTTTTTACGCCTTTTCCTCCTTCTTCGCAGTCGCTGCTGAACCAATAGTAACTTCCGGCGAAATAGGCGCTGTCGAGGGAGGAAGAACTAAAAAGGGAACTCGTTTCCCGCTTCTGGGCTGTGGCCTTTTTCTTCTTCTTCTTGCTTTCCACCCTCTGTTTTTGGGTACTCTGTTTTTTCTGGTAGTAAGACCGGGTCAGGGGAGAAGCAGGGGACGCCGGAGGGAACCCGTTCCCTTTGCCGGAGTTCGGAACGAGAGGAGGGTATCGTCGGCGGTGGGATTCCTTTCTTCTGGAAGGGATGGTACAGTGATTGATCACTTGACTGGCGTTTTCAGGACAGGTTGCTGCTCTGCATATGGTCGGGAAAGGTTGAGCCTTTAGCGACGAAACAGAGCCGGTTTCATCGTTGTTGGCAGTTTGCTGGTGAGGGAGGAAGGGGGATTTCTCCACGACGTCGGATTGATTCCGGGTCCGGCAGGAGGATCCGAATGATCCCCTGAACATGCGAGAGATCCGGGAACTCAATCGGTTTTCCATGGAAGGCGAAGAAGAAAGCAGAGCAGAGCAAGGACGGAGAGGGGTTTTTTTTTTGGGTTTGTGGAGAAACTGAGAAAGGGGAGAGGGATAAATACAAAGGCCCAAACTGGAAGTGGAAGTGTCATTTATTACTTGGTGGGTTTTTTGAATCGTTTTTTTTGTTTGTTTATAATTGGAGGCAGAGGATGATACTTTCTGCAGCAGTTCTTCGTCTTGTTCCCTTTGTCTGCATGTTGGCCATAGAATGATAGAAATGGAGAATGGATACGACCTTAATTATCCATCAATCATTTTTTAATTATGACTTTTTCTTCTTTTAAGCAGAAGTTATAGCCAAGAAACAGGGGAAGTCAGGTGGAAGAAGAAAAAAAATAACAGGGACACTTTTATTTTGAATAGTTGCTCTTCAATTTTTATTTGAGTTTTATACATGGAATGCGAAATTTCATATATAATCCGCAAATTTCAATAACTCGAAGCCATTCAATCAAATAAGACAATAAGTGAATAACAATAACTCACGCAAATCCCAGTTCTCATGAATGCTCAACAAAATTATGAGAATTGGCCGTAATTAGAACTATGTTGTTGGCCACCAAGAGATTTAACTATAAAAAAAGTATTGTTGTTTGGTGAGAAGAGCTATCATCGGATAATTGTACATTAATAGTCCTGCTATTAGACTGGCATAAATTACCTTCGACACAAGAGGAAAGAATTGAAGTCAGAAGCACACCGTGTTAACCCTCCTTATCTTACCACTTGAGTTAAATATTGATGGTTAGACAAAATATCTATTAATATTAGGTGTCGTGCATAGTGAACATCAATCATATTTACTAAAGATTTTAATATCATAGCGATAATTTCCTCTCGATAATTTGAGTTGTTGGAACTTGGGAGTTGGGAGCGATCAAGTAATTTTTTTCTTATTGGTGACTCAACAAAGGGAAATACGAGAGGGTTGTGTTTTACGTTGTGTTCAAAATGTATATTTATTTTTATATAAAAAATAGAGAAGCTTATATTATTCAAAAAATCGTATATGCATATATTTTGATAAAAAAAAGATAGTTTATAGTGTTAATACAATTTTTATTTATTATTTTGCGTCTGCCGGGAGTCGAACCCGGGTCTATTGCTTGGAAGGCAATTATCCTAACCGTTGGACTACAAACGCCATTGATATGTAGTTTGAATCGTGTAATAATTTGTGTATCATATTCGTAATAGAAAGTCAAACAATTTTCTATACTTAGGCTAGCATGAATGTATCAATGTATCTTCAAACCTCAAACCTAATCCTTTGATTATGCCGAGAGAATCACTGCCCCATCATCCAAGATTTACAGGAATTTCCCATTTAGGATCAATGACACATAACTTTTACTCTCTCTTTTTTTTTATCGACAAAGAATCTCTTATACTTAAATCAGGTTGCATGCGAATAACGTTCATTAGAGTTAGAATGTCCAAACCTGTTAATGTTTGTTGATACAGAACTTTACCTTCAACACTAGAGGAAGGAACTGAAGTCAGGAGCACACCGTATTAACTCCACTTACCTTCCCACTTTGAGCCAAATCTTGATGGTTTGATAAAATCGATTATCGATCATTCCATCAACTATTAAAAATATTATGTGTCATGCTGAGTGCATCACTCCCATCAACCAAAGACTTTAATATCATATCGATAATCTGAGTAACTGGAATCTATCAAGACTATAAAAAAAAATGATCGCAATCAATGAAAATGAACTCAAAGGAGAGCTACTAGGACAGTTGACAGTTAGGTCTCTAGATAGAACTCTAAAAGCTCTGTGATTCCTGTTTCCAACTCTTTCTTCCTCTTCGATTTCCTTTTGCTATATCTCTTCCTACTTTAAATATGTTATCCGAATTGGATCTTTTTATGAATGTTTCCACCTACCTTAACAGATCACAATCTAACAATTCTCACCCTGGAGGCTAACTTTATACCTTGCTCTGTTTTGTAATGCCATTATCAGAAGGAAGAGCCCATTGGTAACATCAAACTATGGCCATATGATTGTTAATGAGATTTTGAAAAAAAGATGTACACTTTCGAAAAGGGTTAGGAGTGTGAACATTCCCTTCATACCAATTCTGACAGAATTGAGATCGGTCCAGATAAAAATACATGTATAATTTCGATTTAGTTTCGAAAGTTAATCCGCAGTGCAGCTGATGTGACTGGATTTTCATTTTTCCATCTCAAATGACAAATATTATGTTTTTGAAGTTAACTAGAATGTGATGAATCGATTCAAAAAAATAATGTGCCACATCAAAATCATATACAAATAATTATTATCATTTGAATCCTATACTAATTCGATTTGATTCCGAAACCATAGTGTTGTCCAATGTCCACCATAGAAAGGGTTTGAGAGGGAGATGGCTATTACATTCTAGGATAACAAATCAAACAATTGTGCAGGTCAAATTGAACCACCTGGTTAAGGAAACTCTTTCTGCTTGATATTCAGTAAATGCCAAACCAACCCTTCCTTGGGAGCTTGTCCCTGAATAACCTAGCTAGCTTTTGGCATTAGGGTTTTTGAAGGAGGACCAAAGCATAATTTTCCACCGTTTGAATTTCAAATGACTGAATAACTAAACTTCAACAACAATTGCTGTCATGAAATGAAGATTTTCAACAGATTTACCTACTTACTTACAGTGTTTCTTTATGGATAGTTAAGAGGTTGACAGTTTGGTTTTGGTTTCCGCCGAAACCGGACTGGTTTTATAGGCTTATCCGTTTTCCTTAACGAGTAAAATCAATAAGCCCTTAACGGTTTCTGTTAAAATCGAAAAACGATAAAAAAATCGATAAGGTTCAAAGCAATCAAAGTTTCGTCTTTGGTTTTCCGATTAATTATTACCTAAACTGAATCTGTTAAAGGCTTATCGATTTTCAATTTTAACCGAAAACTATTAAGAGTCGGTTTCGAGCAATTGACTAATTCGATTTTCGGTTTGTAATGGTTTTCGATTCAGTTAACCGAATCACCTCCAGTAGTTGGCTACAGAAGACAGTGACCCATATGTGTGGGTTTTTTGAGGTAGCACAAAGGAATTAATGGAGATGGGTTGTTCCAAAGCAGTGGCTGGCCTTGTCTGGTAGCTTTCTTTATGTAGCATTTACAGTACTGCAACTTCGTTTCAGAATATGAATAAAGCTAGCTAGCTAGCTAGGGCATTTTCCATTCTTCAGTCACTGAAACGAAGTTGCAGCAGAAGCAACGTTCTTACATCTCTAAGCTTCCTGTAATGGCAAACTTTGTACCGTTTGTCCTCATTAATGCTTAAATGGGGGACATATAACGACCCTTTTAAATACAGGGTTTTGTTTTTTATGTATTGTGTTTTGTGAGTTTTTCGGGGTCTGAATCGGACATGAATCGGGAAATTTCAATGGATCATGGTTCATTGGTTCTTCGTTAGCCGGTAGTTACCTGTTTGTAGAACATTTTTATTTTTTTGTAAAATAGAAATATAAAGCTGACATATAGAAAGTTATTTTCATTTCATATGGAAATTATTCATTCCTCGTAAATAATTTAAGATTCATTGCATATGGAAATTATCGAACCGCTAACACCGATTCATTGTCTAGATGTTTAAAACCATTTCGTTCTCTGCTAATTAATAACAAAGGGTTAATAACCATTTGATATGCTCCTAATTAATAACAGAGGGTTGAAAAAGTTAGCTATTTTGACTTGCAAGAACAGGCAAAATTAATTTCATGTGCACGAAAATTGAAACTAAAATATTTATGGTTTCTTTTCAGCCATTGAAGCCGGAACAAACCCTAAACCCCAAAATTTTGGGCTAGAGAGAGACTGTGGAGTTTTGAAATCTGAGATTTGAGAGTGGAGGACAATAGAAAGGTGAAAATTTGTCACCTTTTCCATGTTTTCTTGCGGGCGGGACCAAAATCCTTTTTGGTTGTCAAAGATCAAGGACTTTTTCAAATATACTGCAGACCTTTCTTGTATTTGTAATTTCTTTTTCCCAAAAGACAGATATTGGTATATCTATGGGATTTAATTACTTAGGTTCATTTGGATGGATCAATTTAGAAATGAGTCAATTTGATCAATTGTCTCGTTTATAAAACGAGTCAATTCGAATTATCTGTCCCACCCCAGGTAATTGAAATTGACTCAAAACGGATCAATTCAAAATACCTCAGGTAGATTGATCCATCCAAAATTTTTGCTGGCAAACGAGGCAATTTTGTACAATTGTCTCAAAACGAGACAATTGTGTCAAATTGATCCGTTACAATTTCTCATCCAAACGACCCCTATAATAGGTGCATTCATGCACCGGCTTAGTCATACCTTATATGAACTCCCACTTATCAGCAATGTAGCTACTACAAAACGAGTTGATCGGAGCCGATCATCAACATACCACAATCGTGTCGAACCCAAATAACATTGGATTAGAGTTAGACTCAGAAGAAGTACTATAAATATTTCTCATACTTTTCTGTAATCTGTATCTACTCGAAGTATAGCGAAACTGGGCTCTCTCCTTCCCAGGAAGTAAGTCGTATGTGTGTGTTTTTCCGCTTCTATTTCTTGCATTGTCGAATCCTCCTATTTCTCGATCCACAGAAAACCGTCGTGAGATTCACAAAATCTTCTTCGAATTCTCCTCCTGATTTCGGTCCATTAATCACATCATACCACCTCATGTTCAAGCAGCAGAGAGAGTGCCCTCCACCAGATCATCATGCTCTGTTTTTTAATGCTGTGCGGCGGCAAACACCAGAGCGTGCTAGATGCTAGTGTGCTCCACCTACATTGGTTACTACTGGCTTTACATAATATAATAGTGCGTACGATCGGCCGTGTGCGCGCATAATCAAGGGCTTATGTACAATCCATCTCTCTTATAACATCAATTTTCGAACAAGCATCTGAAGGGATCGACAACCCTCCAAGAGCACCGAAACAGAGTCCTCCGGAAAACAGAGTGCTAACCCCATCTTTTCAAAAAACAGAGCACTCCCAAAGTGCTAGCCGACACAGTTTTTTCTGGGGAAAGGCTGTTTCAGCTTTTGGGTAATGTATGTGACAAGCGGAAGGAACAAACAACCGAATCCTAGATGGTTTTGACATTTTCATCCACCATCATCATCATCATTTCCTGATGAAGCCGCACCAGTCCTACCTTTTTGGCTGTGATTGAAGGAGCTCTGAAAATTTCAAAACCCTAAAATAAAAAAACTGCCAATGAGAAAGCTAGGGGCTGGTTGGGACTAGGGTGGCTTCTTGTTCTTGACAAAGGGCGGTGGGTGGAGCATATCTTGAGTCTGCATTGCGTCACTCGGTTCATGGGTGCTTGTCCTTTCTGCTTGGCATGCATCGGTGTGGGTCGGTGTGGGTTGTGAAATTGGGCGATTTCAATAACCAGGTGGGTGTTCGATTGTTGTTTGGTAACTCAAAAACTCGCTCAACTGTCTTCTCTTGAATTCGAGTTAACTAATGAGATTGAAGTTTGTACAAATTTACTATTTTTTTAGTTCAATCAATTATTAACGTTTGGGGTCGTTTGGGGTCGTTTGTCGAGAAGAGTTCAAATATCGATCTTATATATCCTTACTTCACCTAACAGAAGAAAACTTAGGGGTCGTTTGCTTGTTGGATTTGAAAAATGAGGGTTTTGGCTAAAAAAAACCGTTGGATTTATGAGGGATTTGTATCATCATGGATTTGAAGAGTTTATTGTTTGCATGATAGATTTGATTATATAATTATGATGGATTTGCTATAAATATAACTAGCCATCAAGGATTTACAAATCCCACCTCAATATGTGGGATTTACAAGTCCGTGGGGTCCACGGATTTGGATCCAAAAAAGGGGGAACAAATCCGTGGACCCCACGGATTTAACACCTAACAACAAACAATGGACTTGGCTAAAAACCATCATGCTTGGGATTTGAGTCCCAAATCCATGACCCAAATCCATCAAGCAAACGACCCCTTAACAAAACCTCACATATTGTCATCAATTACCCACATTTCATCGACAAGTACATGCTCGAGTGAGGGCGGGTCATTTCCCTTATCACCTATCAAGTGCTAGGTCAGTGGTGGAGCTACGTATAGATCGGCCGGGGTGGCTTATAGGCACTCCTCGATATTTGATCTTTTATTGTAATTTATGGATCATACGAGAAACAAATGAGGATAATTGATGGAATATGGACTATCAACCCCCTCCTCCAAGATCTTAGCTTCTTTTTTTTTCAATCCTTCCTCACTATAAATTCCGACTTCGCCACTATGCTAAATAAGTATTATCCAGACACCGGAGAAAGTTTTGTTGTGTTTTCTCCGGAAAATGTTTCGATCTATGCCCTCTTCACTTGACTGGTCTCTCTTCCGATCCTCTAGAATCTAGCATTAATTCAGCAGTGCAAGTTTTACCTTCACCAGCAAAGTTTGATTAAGATCTCCAATTCCTTGCATGACTCAAGTTGACCATTAAACAGTCTCAAATAGAGAGTTTGGAAGAGTATATATCATGGAGGAGTAGTAGTAGAAGACAAGCTATCTTACCTCCATTATTATGTTCAAAAAAATTTGTCTGATGTTGCCATCTTCTTGGCTACTTTTCCCTACCATATGTTCCCCACCACAGCACTAGTGCCTTCCATCCCAATTCTCACCAAGTAAATGAAACCAAACTTTTACCCATATGTACAGAATTTTTCTAGATCATGAGATGAGTCCAGAGGTAGCTGTTAGGTTCTTTTTTTTATATCGTTGTACTTGCTTAAGATTGGATAGTTATTCTTGATCGTGATTTGCTTTCAATAGATTGATTCTCACCAAAGTTTTATTGAAATGGCAATGCCCCACTCTCTATTCTCGGTCTTTTTCGTTCTTCCTTTCTCATGCAGATATAGTTGGTAGTGATTTTGTTTCATCTTTCAGCATGGTCTCAATATTGCTTGGGAGTTGAGAATTACGAAAGTTGTTCTACAGACAGACTCACATACAACAATTCATTTGATATAGTCTGCAACTCCTTTTCATCTGCATTTTTTTGCTGGTTGCAAAGATTCGTCGACTACTATCATTACCTGAGACAGGTTCAATTTGAACATGTATGTAGAGAGGCAAACTTTGTAGCTGGTCGTTACACCATACTTTACTGATAGGTGAACACATATTTGATTCACCATGCTGAAATTTGGGATATTGGTTGTATAATAATCAGCTTGAGGTTGTACACCTCTGAGTAATTAATGGATAAAGGCCAAGACAATTTTAAGCGCTCCATTTTTACTACAAAAAAAAAAACAAATGGTAGTTATTTTAGATATTGGTAAATATTATTATTTTGTAAAGGAGTATCAATAAATTTGTGTTTACTAAATTACCCGTCGCTATAATTAAGATTTCGATGATATCGACCAGGATTTAGTTTAGCTTACACGAAGTATATATCTCACTATAAAGAAAAACATCAAACCAAACATTTGTTATACACCTATCAAATTCAACACTATAGAGTCATTTACACAACAACCAATTTACAACTACACATCATAATCCATGCACACCAAACTGTCAAACCTAGCCCATCAAGTCACTCTAACCCTAGCTAGTCCCACAAAATACCCACTTCTTCATTAGTCACAAACCTAACCAAACTTCAACTACCCATTATAATACCCATCTAGTTGTTACAAAAGGTGGGAACTTTTAGACACCAAAATGACCATTCTAGGTCAATTCCAAATCTACCCTTCTCACTTCCTTCCTCTCCACGTCACCTCCCTCCTTGCCCTGAAATAGGAATTGGATCTCCTCCAAGCTCTTCCCTTTGGTCTCCGGCATCACCACATAGAAGAAAACCGTCCCGACCACCATTATCCCACCTAGCACGAAGAACATCCCTCCGAAACTTATCTTCATCGAAACGGTCAGAAACGTCATCGAAACGACCCCACTAACCAACCGGTTCACCGAGATCGCGAGCCCCGATCCCTGGGCTCGCAACCTCAAGGGGAAAATCTCGGAGGAGTAGACCCATGTGATGGGCCCGAGCCCGATTGAGAAGAACGAGACGAACCCGCACACGGCCACTATGCACATCGTGACGGCCCATAACGGCTTGGAGTCGGAGTGCTGAAGGATTTTCGAGCCCAGGCCCAGTATGAATAACGACAGGGCCATTCCGGTCGAGCCCAGTAAGAGAAGCGGCCGCCTGCCGAATCGGTCCAGGTAGAACGCGGACACCATCACGAAGGCAGCTTTGGAGAGTCCCATTATGACGTTCACGCCGAAGAGCTGCCGCTTGTTGTGGATCCCGGCGGCGCGGAAGACCTCCGGTGTGTAGTAGATCACGGCGTCGTTCCCTGACGCCTGCATGAAGAAGTTGATCCCGACGGCGGCGACGAGCATCCGGCGGACGGGTTTGGAAGGTTTGAAGAGCAGCTCCTTCCAGACTCCCTGCCCCCGCCAGGTGTTCGATGAAATGCCGCTGTGAAGAAATTGAAATTCCCTTGACGCTGAATCGGTTATCTCCTGGAGCCGGAGCTCGGCCTCTTGGGGGGAATTCGAGATTCGGATGAGAACCCTTTTCGCCTCGTCCGGTTTCCCTTGCATCACGAGCCAGCGAGGGGATTCCGGCATGGCCATGACGCCGAAACCGATGACTAAAGAGGGGACCGCGGCTAAACCCAGCATGATTCTCCAGTTTATGTTCGACGGAAGGCCCGAGAGAGCGTAGTTGACGATGTAGCCTACGAGAATCCCGATTACGATGAAAACCTCAGGGAGGGAGGTGAGGAATCCGCGATTCATGGCCGGGGACAGCTCGGCGGTGTAGACTGGAGCGATCATGAGGGAGTATCCGACTCCAATTCCGGCGACGACTCTGCCGGCGAGGAGGAAAGGGTAGGAAGGTGCGAAGCCCATCAGAACCGCGCCGATTAGGAACGTGGTCGCTGCTAAGACGATGGTCTTCCGCCTGCCGATGTAATCCGAAGTCTTGCCGGAGGCCAGCGAGCCGAACAGCGAGCAAATGTTCAGCACGCCGACGAGAATCTCCACTTGCACAGACGAGATTTTCAGATTCTCTTTGATGAAAAGGACAGCCCCGCTCATCACACCAATATCTGCAATCGAATTGAAGTCATCATCCCAATTCTACAAAGATTCAGTCAAATCTGGGTGGAAAGTGAGGGAGAGAAAAAGCTGATGCCTTTTTGGTTTAGTCCAGACGTACCGTAGCCTAAGAGGGTGGAGTTGGTGGAGGCGAGAAGAGCGCAGGCGAGAGCGTAGCGGTTGAGCCCTGCCGCTTTGCCCTGACTGGGAACTGCAGCATCGCCGCCGCTGCCGCCGGCGTCGGGTTGCATTTGTTGTTGGGAATGGGACTTCTTGTTGTTGTTGTCAAGCTGAGCTGCTTCCATGTGGGTAGTTGAGTGAATCACTACTGATTTCAGTCTGTGGTGTGAGGATGAGGTTTGATTTGAAACGGCCGGCTGAAAAGGCGCAGGGGAAGTGATAATAGGCTTTGTTTGATTGCAGAGGATTTGTCTTTGCCGTCCCTTTTTTGGGTACCCTGAATTCAGTGGGTTCTTTCTTTCTTTATCTTTACAGTGTGGCAGAGAGAAAAGAAGAGCAGCTACCCAAATTCCATGGGCACCGATCCCATGAACTATAAAGCAGGTAGGCCTTCTTGTTTGTCCAAAATACAACTCCCTTTTTTCCTCATTTTAGATTCTTCATGAGAATCACTGTTAGATTAGACACAATTTGTTCTTTCTAACTACTTCTCCCTTTCCTATGATAATAGGTTTCTCACACAAATAAATTAGCACGTTTCTTGGCACTTGTTGATATTAAATTCTTTGTTATGCGTTTCAAACTCTCGGAGAGTTGTATATATGCTCGAGGGGATTCCTCACCTAATAGTCTAATACTACATCCACGATTCTCGATATATATGGATGCGGTAAGCTATTTTTAACTACTAAGAGGTACTTTTAAGGAACACGTGAGTGACATGAGCTGACTTAGGTGAGAGGGTATCGGATGAAAGATTCAATTTGACTCGAGCACACTTATCGACTTTATCTCTCTCACTCCATTCGTCACTATTCGTTGCTTTTCTTTATGTTATTTCGCCACTCGAATTTTCGATAAACTCACACGAATTTTCGATTTTCGATAAACTCACAGTCATGGTTGTCACGCCGGTGGCATGCCACCCGGTTGAACCTGGTTCAACCTGTGCCGGTCATGAAACCATGGTAAAGGAAACCGTACCGGACGTCATACCGGATCCGCCAGTGGTAGGGTATTTTGTGGTACTACCGTGGTTCAATCGTTGTGTACCGGTAAAATACCGTTTTTGTAATTAAATAATATTTTTTTGTTAAAAAACCGTACCGGCAGATTCGGGATACCGTTTCGGAATAATACCGGAATAAAATCGGAATATACCGAATAACAAACAACATTCTTATGCAAGGAACAATGAGCCCAAGTTGGATCACTTTTGCTTCGTACACTCTTTGCGATGACCTTCAGATTACTAGGAGTTACTCCTTTATCAACCGATTTGGCTTCTTCTCCACCTCCACTAGCCATTGCGGTCAAAACAACCAAAATTGTCATTGAAATAGAAATTTACAAATTACTGTCATACAGATGTCTAAGACACAGGAGTTTGAGTAAAACTCTATTTAGCATGATTTATTTTTAATGTCTTGGACCTGATGCATAACTTCAGATTAGTCTGATCACTTTCACAGATATAGGATAACTGAAACCGAAAGACACATATAACATATAAATATATAATATAGCTCGCTGGCAAGAAAAAAACGAAATTTGCTCTCACTTTAGCTTCAAATTTGGATATGAACCAAAACAGATAGGCGAGGAATGCCGGCTGAGGAGCAGGAGAGGGAGAGGCGAGGCGCGCCGGCTGAGGACGGAGGAGCGACAGAGTGGTGGAGCTGAGCAGCGCGGCGGCGGATCTCCTTTCGTCGGTCGCCACAGGCTGGTTGCGGGTGTCACTTTCGCGCGCCAGTCTCGGGTCGCCGGTTGCAGGCGGCCAGATGAGATGAGGAGCGGCGGAGCGGGGCTGCGTCTCCTCTGCCTCTGGTGTGGAGAAGAAAGACCCAGGAAAAGAAAACTCCAAAGTCCAAAGGCAAAATCTCGATACATTAGGTTTTTGCGGTTTTGGCTTTCGGCCGAATTTTTTTTTTGTGTGTGCCAAACGACGTAGTCTGACTGTCATACAGCTTACCGCCGGTTAGACCAAAACCGGGCGGTTTTTTGTTTTGTGCCGGTTAAACCAGCAAAACCGGGCGGCACGGTAATCTTCCCGCAAATAGCCTGCCGTATCGTCCCTGGTCCGGTTCCCGGTTTTACCGGTCGAACCGGCCGGTACGATCCGGTTTCCTGGTCCATGCATGAAACTGGCATGACACCACCGGTATGACCGGTATGATCGACTTACGCATTCTAAGTAAAATGACATCATTTTAATGAGTTTAATGAATAAAAAAATTAATTTATTATTCATTTTATGAATGTAATAGTTAAAAGTTGATGATATTTGTTGGATTGTAACTAAATTGTCCACAAATATGTTTTATATATGATTAAATACATGAGATATTAATTGTTTTCACATTTTTTTAAACCGGCATGAACCGGCACAAACTGGTTATACCACCAGTCGTACCATTCCATTTGCCAAACCGGCATAACGGTATAAACCGGTTTGACAACCTTGCTCACAGTTCAAATTGGAATATTCATTCAGATTCTTACTCCACCACATCATTATGAATGACTGAATAGAAGAATGTATAAAGTTCTGTGCACTTGCAACAAATAAACAAATGTAAGTGTTTAAATCACAAATTGTATTCCAAGTATACCAAAAAAAAAAAAGAATGCCCAAGAATTTTGCTACACTTACCTCTGTAAAGTACAACAAAAAACCGACTGGAAATCAAGAAACAAAGAGCCTTCGACTCTCATCATCTTGATCCTCAAACAGAAGCCCAATCTCCTCCAACGTCTTCCCTTTCGTCTCCGGCAAGTAACAGTAGAAGAAAACCGACGCCATCACCATAACCCCGGAGAGCGCCAAGAACATCCCTCCAAACGACATCGCTTCGGAGACGCTCAGGAACGTCATCGCCACCACCCCGCTCACCAGCCTGTTGACGGAGATCGCCAAACTGGACCCTTGAGCACGCAACCTCATCGGAAAAATCTCCGACGAGTACACCCACGTGATGGGCCCAAGCCCAATCGAGAAGAACGACACATCAGCACAAACCGCCACGATGCACAGAACAATAGCCCAAACGGGCTTATCATCCTGGCATTGGTCCAGATACTTCGAGCCCAGGCCCAACAACGCCAGAGAAACCGCCATCCCGGTCGAACCGAGCAGCAGATGACAGAATCGAAGAATTGAAGATTGCAGAGTTGCAGAAGAGAAGCAGTGAAGAAGAGAAGTCGAGCAGATGAAGAAGAAGAAGAAATCCAGATTGGGGAAGGATTCACTGGAATCATTGAAGAAGTAAAGAAGAACGACGACGTATTACTAGAAGAGAAGTGAACAAGAGAAGACGACAACGTTTTGTTTATTTCCACTTAATAGCCGTTAAGTTACTGTTTAGTTTTGTCTTGGACGAATGATGTAAGGACAACTGGTTCATTTTGTTTAATTGAATCCCAGCTATAAAAGCTGAAGGAAGACTCAGAGATACCTGAGCTTCTTCTCCAAATCTCATTACAAAATTGTTATGGTATCAGAGCTCAACGAGCTCTAGGGTTTTTCCGCCGCCCACAGCACAATGTCTGCAGCACAGACTCCACCAAACACGCCGCCGAACAATGGAACAGGTGGTAGTGCATCGACGACGACTACAGGTGCAACAGGGTTTCAGTTTGGGACCTTCAACCAGAACCAACTTCAACCTGAGACAGTGGTATTTGGTAACCCTTACTATCTCAACCCAAATGAGAATATGTCTCAATCCCTTGTTGCTGAGAGTTTCGATGGAACTAATTATGTGATGTGGAGTAGATCTATGCAAGTTGTTCTTAAGACTAAGAACAAACTGGGTTTTATTGATGGGTCAGTGCCCATTCCTCCTCGAGATGCAGATTTGTTTAACTTGTGGGATGCTTGCAACACTGTAGTTCTCTGTTGGCTACAGAACTCTATGATTAAGGAGATAAGAAGGTCTGTATTGAATCACACAAATGCTAAGGCATTATGGGATGAGTTGAAGAGACGATATGGTCAACCTAATGCACTTAGAATCTTGAACTTGGAAGATGAAATACAGGCTTGTAAACAGGGAACTAGATCTATAAGTCAGTATTACACAGCCATCAAAGGGCTCTGGGATGAGTATGTTGAGTTTAGTCCTGTTGTTCCATGTGTTTGTGCACCTGGGAATCCCATACCCTGTGCTGCTGTGGCTGCTTTTATCCAGAAGCAGGAGACTGACTACCTTGTAAGGTTCCTGAGAGGACTCAATCCAGAGTATGAAGTGATCAAGACTCAACTCCTGCTGCAGAAACCATTGCCTACAGTATCAACAGCAGTGGATGATTTGCTGCAACATGAGCAGAAGTTGAAGGCAGATAACTCTGCAGGAAACAAGAAAGGCCAAAGTCTGGCTTTGGCAGTTGGTGGAAGCCCTGGTAACAATTCCAGGGATAACAGTTCAAGGGACAACAATGAAGGAAGAGGAAGGAAGTTTTGTCGATTTTGCAAAATGAACAACCACAATATTGAAGACTGCTGGAAGCTGAAAAGAAAGCAGGAAATGCAAAGAGATGGCAGTGGTAATGGGGGATCATCCTCTAGTTCTGGTTCAAGCTCCAGCACTCCAAGGTTTGCTGGTTCTATCTCTCAGAACAGTGGAAGTGACAGTGTGTCTGAGGGAAGTGTCATGAATGAGAGCAAATCATCCACAACACTTGGTTTTACTCCAGAAGAGATGAACAGACTCAGGATTTTATTGCAATCTGGTGCTGGCACTCAACCTTCACCACCCACCTCACCATCCATTAACCACCAAGCATATTCAGCCACTCTTTACCCTACCACCTTCCCTTCATTCTCAGGTAAACATGTCCTATCTTCCTCTCAGAACTGTAAAACACAAAACCTAGCCTTATGGATTGTAGATACAGGAGCCTCAGATCACATAGCCTGTCATCTATCCCTTTTCTCCAGTTATAGACCTGTCCAAGATACTTTTGTTTATCTCCCAAATAGCACAAAAGTTAATGTCACATGTATAGGGACAGTTACACTAGATTGTGGATTAAAACTACATGATGTTCTCCTAGTGCCACAATTCTCTTTTAACCTTATCTCTGTTAGCAAACTTACCCTTGATAACCCATATTCCTTACATTTTCATTCTGATAAATGTGAAATCCAGGACCTCTTAAACCAGAAGAGGATTGGTTTAGCCCACACAACTAGAGGACTCTACCATCTTGCCCTATCTTCAAGACAACCAAAGCCTTCCTCACCACTTCTTCAACACCAAGCAGCCACCATCTTCAACTTCATTCCACAAGACCTCAACCTGTGGCACTGGAGACTAGGACACCCTAGCCATGATAGGCAGTCTTTACTTAGTCATGTAATTCCCTCTATAGCTAGAACCAAGACCACTCACTGTGAAGTGTGTCATTTGTCCAAACAAAGAAAATTACCTTTCCCTGTTAGCACCAGCATTGCACCTGAGGCTTTTCATTTGATACACATGGATATTTGGGGACCATTGTCCACAGTTTCTTATGATGGATTTTCATACTTTTTAACTGTTGTGGATGATTTTACTAGATGTGTGTGGGTGTACTTGATGAAACACAAAAGTGAGGTAAGGGGGTTAATCCAAGGTTTTTGCAAGTTGGTTGAGAACCAGTTTCACAAATCTGTTAAGGTTATTAGAACAGATCAAGGTAAAGAATTTGAAATGTGTGAATTCTTTAGTTCAGCAGGCATAGAACACCAAGTCTCCTGTGTAGAGACCCCTGAACAGAATGGGAGAGTGGAAAGGAAACATCAGCACATTCTTAATGTGGCTAGATGTTTGAAGTTTCAGTCAGGGCTGCCTTTGGTTTATTGGAGTGACTTTATACTACATTCTGTTTACTTGATCAACAGAATGCCTACCCCCATTCTAAACAACAGAACCCCCTATGAACTGTTACACAAGAAAGCTCCATTTTTAGGCCATTTGAAGGTATTTGGATGTCTCTGTTATGCCAATACCTTGGTCCATGGTAGAACAAAATTTGCTCCTAGAGCAAAGCAGTGTGTGTTTATAGGGATCCCCTCTGGTCTCAAAGGATACAAAGTCCTTGACATCCACACCAAGCAAGTCTTTTTCTCCAGAAATGTTTCATTCTATGAAACTATACTTCCTTTCAAATCTTCTGACACAACCTCCTCTCCTCCCAGTCCATCTACTCCTAATACTTCTGATACAGTTCCAGCTCCATCTCTGCATATTCCCTTTTCTATTAATCCTGCTCAACCTGCTCCACAGTCTCAATCATCCATGGATGAAGGGGGGGATCCTGAGCAGGAGTTCTCATCTGGTCCAAGGACAACACCAAGAAGTGACCACTACACTTATTTTGACTCAGATGAGCAAGAGCTATATCCTCAAGCTGATCCAGACCTTAATGAACCCAGCACAGAGGATAATAGAAGGCCCTCAAGACACATAAAACTGCCAACCAGGTACAATGATTATGAATTGGACTCCTCTCTCAAGTTTGGAGCATTTGGTGGGGTAAATGCTAGCACCAAGTACCCTATCTGTCTGAATGTTAATTCTTTAAGCAAAGAAGACAGATGTTTTGCACTGAGTGTTATCAATCTTGTGGAGCCAAAATCTTATTATGAAGCAGTGAAATCAGATGTGTGGAACAGGGCTATGAAAGATGAAATGCATGCCTTGGAAGAAAACCAGACATGGGACATAGTTCCATTGCCACCAGGAGTGAAGGAAATAGGGAATAAGTGGGTTTATAAGATAAAACTACATCAGGATGGATCACTGGAAAGGAGTAAAGCTAGACTAGTAGCTAAGGGCTACACACAGGTGTATGGAATTGATTTCCTAGACACCTACTCACCTGTAGCTAAGATTAATACAGTGAAAACATTCTTAGCAGTTGCAAGTGTGAAGCAGTGGGTCCTAGAGCAATTGGATGTATCCAATGCTTTTCTACATGGAGATTTAGAGGAAGTTGTTTACATGAAGTTACCCCTGGGATTGGAAGTACCATCTGGAAGCAATCAGAAGATGACTTGTAGACTGAAAAAGTCACTCTATGGCCTCAAGCAGGCATCAAGGCAATGGTTTGCAAAATTGACAGGTTTCCTTTTGAAGTTTGGTTTTTCACAATCTGCTTCTGACTATTCTCTTTTTACCAAGTGGACACATGGGAAGATTACAGTTTTGTTGGTGTATGTTGATGATATCATATTGGGAGGTGATTCAAGGAAGGACATTGAGCAAGTGAAGGCAGCATTAAGTAAGGAATTTAAGATAAAACTTCTTGGACCTTTGAAATACTTTCTGGGGTTGGAAGTGAACAGAAATGAGAATGGACTGGATGTGTGTCAAAGAAAGTACTGCATTGACTTGTTAAAGGATACAGGGTACCTGGAATCTAAAGGATGTAAAACTCCAATTGATACCAAAGTAAAGTTGTCATCTCAGGGCACTTTATTAGAAGATGCAGAAAGTTACAGAAGACTGGTGGGAAGACTGCATTATCTAACTATCACTAGACCTGACATAGCCTTTGCTGTTCAGCAGCTATGTCAGTACCAGAAGTCTCCTTGCTCAGAGCACATGCAAGCTGCTTACAGGGTCCTCAGGTACTTGAAATCATCTCCTGATCAGGGTATTCATTTTAGCAATCAGGCTGAGTTAAAGTTGACAGGATACAGTGACTCAGATTGGGCAAGTTGCCCAGACACCAGAAGATCCATCACTGGATATTGCACCATGCTTGGTTCCTCCCTGATAACCTGGAAAACAAAGAAGCAAACAACTGTCTCAAGATCTTCATCTGAGGCAGAGTATAGAGCACTGGCTCACCTTGTCTGTGAAGTGGAATGGCTGAAGAGGTTGCTGACAGAGTTAACAGTGGAGGTCCCATTGCCTATAACAGTATACTGTGACAACAGATCTGCTATTCACATAGCAGAAAACCCTGTTTTCCATGAAAGAACAAAGCACATTGAAATTGACATTCATGTGACTAGGGAAAGGATCAAGACAGGTTTAATCACTTTGAAGTACATCAACACAGCAGAGCAACTAGCTGATTTATTCACCAAAGGATTGGATCGATTCAGGCTAAGAGACTTACTTGTCAAGTTGGGGATCAAGTTGATACCACCAACTTGAGGGGGGCTGACAGAATCGAAGAATTGAAGATTGCAGAGTTGCAGAAGAGAAGCAGTGAAGAAGAGAAGTCGAGCAGATGAAGAAGAAGAAGAAATCCAGATTGGGGAAGGATTCACTGGAATCATTGAAGAAGTAAAGAAGAACGACGACGTATTACTAGAAGAGAAGTGAACAAGAGAAGACGACAACGTTTTGTTTATTTCCACTTAATAGCCGTTAAGTTACTGTTTAGTTTTGTCTTGGACGAATGATGTAAGGACAACTGGTTCATTTTGTTTAATTGAATCCCAGCTATAAAAGCTGAAGGAAGACTCAGAGATACCTGAGCTTCTTCTCCAAATCTCATTACAAAATTGTTAGCAGAAGCGGCCGCCGCCCGAACCGGTCGAGAAACAGAGCCGAAACCAAGGCGAAAGAAGCTTTAGCCACTCCCATTATCACCGTGACTCCAACCAGCTGTCTCTTGCTCGAAATTCCGGCGTCTTTGAACACTTCAGGACTGTAATAAACCACCGCATCGTTGCCGGAAGCCTGCATGAAGAAGTTGACCCCGATCGCCGCGATTACAATTCGTCGAATCGCATTCGACCTCGGGGAGATTAGCTCGTGCCAAGACGGTCCATTTGAAGGCAAGTCCAGTGACGCCTTCACCATTTCGTTGACCCTCGAGTCAACTGATTCAACCTCTTCCTCCGACGAGGACGTTTTGATCAGGACCCGTTTCGCCTCGGCGAATCTGCCTTTCATCACGAGCCAGCGGGGCGATTCGGGCATGAAAACGACGGCGAATCCGACCAGGAGAGCCGGGAGTGCGGCCAATCCGAGCATTACCCGCCAATTGAGGCTCGCCGGAAGGCCGGCGAGGAAGTAATTGGAGATGTAACCCAAGAGGATTCCGACGTTGATGAAGACTTCGGGGAGGGAGGCGAGGAATCCGCGGGTGGAGGCAGGGGAGAGCTCGGCGGAGTAGACCGGAGCGATCATCAGGGAGAATCCGACGCCGATTCCGGCGACTACCCTGCCGGCCATGAGGAAAGGGAACGATGGTGCGATTCCCATTAGGATTGCGCCCAGGAAGAATGTGGCTGCTGCGAGGAGGATGGTGTAGCGCCGGCCGATTTGGTCGGAGGTTTTACCGGCGGCTAAGGAGCCGATTAGGGAGAATATGTTGAGACAGCCCACTAGGATTTCTTCTTGGGTCGATGAGATTTGGAGGTCTTCCTTGATGTAAAGCGCCGCGCCGCTCATCACTCCGATGTCTGGAAAAACGTAGTTCCGATCAATTAGGGCTATAGGGAAAATTAGGCCAAATCCCCAATTGGGTAGTCCAATTGATTACAATCCTCACCGGTAATTAATAGACTTGTGCTCGAATTTCATTATCAGCGACCGAATTTCGGGAAATTAAACCGGACGAATTTGTAGAAAAGGGAGAAATAGAAAACAGGGGAACTCACCGTAGCCCAGGAGGATTGAATTCGTGGAGGCGAGAATCGCGCCGGCGAGAGCATATCCGTTGACGGAGGTTCTCCGATGACTGCGGGATGGGCCTCCATGTTTGAGTGAATTCCGGTAAGATGATTCGGAATCAGGGAGACGGCCGTAACAGTCTCCTCCTCCTCCGCCGCCGCCGCCGCCAGGGTCGGATTCCAGAGAAGGAGGACTACCGGTGAATTGCATGTCTCTGTTTTCTGAATCGAAAGACTGGAACTTTCTTGAAAAGGGTTAACGAAAAACAGAATTTGTGAGAAGCAAAAAAGATCGAATTGACGGAGAAGCCCCTTGAGGGTTTTGTGCCTTAAGCCGGAAATAGCTTTGTGTGTGCTGAAGCTATGAACAAACGCATGCCAGCCACGCTTCTTCTCGAACAATAATAAAAAAAAGAAAACAGAGCAAGAAGACAGAGCAGCAGAACACAAGCAAATCCTTATTTGTTTGTTTGTTTGTTTTTTGTTTATGGAATTGGGATGTGGGTGAAAGCTTTGCCGTTTTGGTGGAGGATTTGAATGGAATATCTGGCTTCCTCGTCGACATGGAAACTCAATCCAAGCTCCAAACTTGAGATATTGTCATAATTTTGGAGCCAAAAAAGGATAGCAATGGTTCATAATGAATGTCTGGTTTGGTACTCTGTTATGATGTTGGGCATTATTCAGATTTGGGTAGATTTTCTTTACCATATGCGATATCGTTCAGTTGTGTAGATTAATGAGTTCCATTTTTGAAGTTATTTCCATAAATTTCAATTTTGTACATGAGATTGTTGACCCTCATGCTGAGTGGCGGATTCAGAAAATTGGCCAAGTGGGTGTCTTTATCATATCATAAAAAATTACCTATATAATAGAAAAGTTAACTCTAAATGAAACAAAAAGTCAACAACGCAATACTCTATACGATTACATAAAAATAGTTTCACATATACCGGTTACAACGTCAAACAAATTAGTTCAGTACATACAAGTCAAGAATTCCATTAATCAAATATTACAAATTAGAACTCAGAAGTATCTTGGGAATTGATTTTCTGAAATAAACAAGTGAACTTCAATTGGTACTTCTTCACTTTCAAGTTTGTTTAAACAAAAGACAGGAGATTTTTTTTTATAGAAAAAAATACAAGAGATTCCTCTGTTGTGGAGCTACAAAATAAATGAGCAAGTTTAAACAAAAAGCAACAATTCGTTACTATAAATAAAGACGAAAGTGCATTGCATAACAAAACTCACTCGGTCTATATGGTAAAAAATTCTCCTTACAACTGAATATAGTCACTCTTTCGAATTTGTATATACCCCTAATGGGGGAATTTTTTCCCAAACCCAAAGGGGTGCAAGCACCCCCTCCCCTCCAAGTGGCTTATTATCATAGTATTCAAATGAATTGATCAAGAGAAAATAAGTTCAAATCTATGAAATCAATGAAACACTCTCGAAAAGTCGTTCTGAACTCTCTTGCTCTCTATAACCAATTTGAATACTTAACCGTCGCACTCTTACTCTATTTCTTTTTTTCTCATTTTTCATCTCCGTGATAGTGAAAAACATTAACACGAATGCACAAATTATTAAGCACATAATGTTTGACTTAAGAAGAAAATTCAGAGCCACATTTTCCATTTTTGTTAAACAAAACGTTGATAATCTCATCCACACACTGTCTTGCCATGAAAACCACATCTCTGTTCTATAACACGTTTCTTCTGTCACTTTCTTCTCCCCCACAGCAAAAACAAAAAACAAACAAACAAAAGAGTTCAACTTTCCAGCCAGAAAAAAAGAGTAGAATCCAAGCTTTCCCATGGACCATAATTAGAAGCAAAAAGGGTCTTTGCTTAGATTTTGATTGTAAATTGTTAAATATACAATAATAATGGATAATGAAATTGATTGTAAATTGTTAAATTGTATAAGCAAGATAGTTGTGTGAGTCTACTTTGTAACTCAAAAACAATTTAAAGCAAATTGTTAAATATACAATAATAATGGATTTATATATACTCATTAGTACTCCTACTCAATCTTGATAATTAAATAAAATTATTTAGATGATAGGCTGGAACTAGACGTGTTGTAATTTGATTGATGCGTGTGTACAAGCTGATGGATAATGAAAAGTATTTGATAATAATTTAGAGGAATAATTAGACCTAAAAAGAAACTTATTATAAAACAACAACATATTACCAGATCGAGCTGGAAGGGATTATCTTCTCTTTGTATGTACTAACCATATCCACAGAAAGTGGGAAGTGGGTCCATAGTGTTATGGATCAGTACAAGGAAGTAAAAAAGAGAAGTTAAAAGATTTTGAGGGTAGTAAGTTCAAAGTGCTAATCTTCGTTGGATTGTATGTTGACAGTATATGTCTATACGATGAGTTATGAATGTATTAGATCGCTGATCACCTGCTCAATGTTAGATCTAATGCGTTGACGTTCGATGGATGTATTAGATCGATGGTCACCTGCATAACGTTAGGTCTATATGATGAGTTATGAATGTATTAGATCGCTGATCACCTGCACAACGTTAGGTTTATATGATGAGTTATGAATATATTAGATCGCTGATCACCTGCACAACGTTAGTTCTAATGCGTTAACGTTCGATGGATTACACGTTGAATGTATACTATGCGTACTAAACGTACACGATATTGATTCAAATAATCCTCACTGTTGATGTGACTAGAATCGGACTATCAGCCGCTACGACTGGTAATCGGGGGTCTCGCTGGAGAAGTACTATAAATACTTCTCATACTCCTCTGTAATCTGAAATCTCCTCGATATAGTGAAACTGGCTCTCTCTCACCCGTGAACGTAGCTAACACACATCGTGTTAGTGAACCACGTAAATCGTGTGTCTGTGTTTTTCGATTCTCGCTGCCGTATTCTTGCTTTGCCGATTCCGGCGATTTCCCGATCCGTAGCAACGCGTTTATAACACTCACCAATCACCATATTCATATGTGTGATTTTAGTCCTATGAATATTAATTCAAATAATGTTCGATGGTTGTCCTCCTAGTTCGGGTGAAAGCTTTACCTTGGGGTCGGTCGGATGACCTCACCTCCCGGCCCCACCTTTTGGTATCGTCACCGGCCGGCGGCCGCCGCCGTCGTTTAGTAGCTAGCTACTGAGCTTTTTGATCTTTGTCGTTTGGGTTGACACGGTGGCATTATCGCCAGCTTTCCGCCCTTTTTACTGACACGTGGCAGTCCTCAATAGGCTCATGGTTCCTATATATACAGGCCCCACGCTTCGCCTCTTGCATCTTCCCCGCCGCTCGCCTGAGAAAATGAACTCTCTGTTTCTTCTCTGCATCACAAATTTCGTTTCGATCGGTTTTCTGTCAGATAATTGGAAGCGGTAAAGGCCAAAGGGAGGAGGATGACCAGCGTCGGATCGGAAGGATGAGGTTCCTCCGGTCAGTTCCCGGCAGGTTCGAGTCCAAGTTCAGAATGACTTTCCTCTGTATTTTACACTCGTCCCCTGTTTCTGGGACAATGGCGGGGCAGAGGCTCCCTCGGGAATTCCTGGAGGGAAGGCAAATCTGCGGAAAGACGTCACCTTTACAAGACTGATCTAGTTTCTCTAGAACACCAATCTTGAGCAAACCTTGACACTGAGCTGTACTTCCTTTGTCCAGGACGATCTTTTAACTAATGACCCTGGCGTTGCATCAATTACAGGCTTGAAGCTGCGCATTTTGTCTGCAAATTCGGCTTGAAATCGGTCTTCAACCTGTCCGCCCCCATAAATCCTTCACAAAAGTGCACCCCACAAACATGTGCCAAACAGATTCCTCTTCCCTTGAACATAAACAGCACCTGTTAGCCAAACTCCAACCCCTTTTCTTCAAATTGTCCAGCGTTAGTATCTTGTTATGATACACAAGCCACACAATTCGAGTAAGGAAAAGCTCTGAACTTTGTGCTGCGCCTTCATCTTTGTTTCCATTCGAGTAAGGAAAAGCTCTGAACTTTGTGCGTTGTTTTGGCAGAATAAAGTAGCAGCGAGCTTCTGGAAGAAGAGGCATAAGACGCGCAGTCTCTGCATCAAATGCATCCACATCCAGAAGAGCTGTCGCTCGCCTCTGGAAATGTTTACACTTCTTTCTACATATTTAGCAATCCTCTGTTTTCTGCATCTTATAGTTTGCTGCGATCAATTTTTCGTCAGAACATTGGAATGAGAAGACCAAGCGGAGGTAGGAAGCCTGCAAAATCGTGACAAGACAATCTAGTTCTCTACAGTTTTCATATCTTCCAGCTGCTGTAACTTTGGACATCAATCAATAGAAACGCTTTCTAGTTTGCAGTTCAAATGCTCGGGAGAAAATAAATATTTCAGTCTATCAACAGGGTTTGAGATATGTACACACTATTTGTGTATCCAGTTGGATGAATCGATATCAACAATAAAGAGAAAGTAAATGAAGAAGAAGACAGGGTCTGCACTGTGGATATTCTGATTCTCACACCAGGTATTGGCCAACATATTCGTTGACCGACTCGGCAACTTGGGACACGAAATTCACTGAAGAGCCAAAGAAGAGCTCCCAGAACCAGAGATCCACGGCCAGGACCGTTGAGAATATGAGCAATGCCAGAGTTTGGTACCGGTTCAACGGCCATCCTGAAACTTCAGCCATTGTCTTCAGGAATGGAAGGGAATTGGTCTTTACATCGCGGTTCTCGATCGACCATGCGGTTATCCACTGGACTCTTGAGGGAACCAAATCGAATTCTTCCCTCAGCCGCCGTCCTAAATCCGGCATGTGGCCTCCACCGTACAGTATGGCAATCTTGTTTTGGCCGTCATCCATTGCTCTCTTCAGTGCTTCCAGAGCTACTCTGTTCCTCTCTCCGATGATCACTGACTTCTCCTCCACATCAGCCGTCACCTGGGTGAACCTTCACAAAACAGAACAAAAATGTTGCCTTTTTGGAATTTGACTGAATCAAATTCTTGAGCTAATGCGAACTTCAAACAAGTAACTTACTCGGATGTGAGTCGCTTGGCAAGAAACACCTTCATGGCAGCACCAAAATCGAGCCTCGAAAGGGCTTCGACTTCAGAGTAGTCTGAAGCAGGACTTCCCACATTGCAGAGTGTTCCAATAAGGCAAAGGCCAACGAGGGGCATAGGAAGAACCCGAGATGCCCATAGAAGCTTGGATCGCAAAGGGCCGAGATTATCTGGTATAGTGGGCTGAAGCATGGCTTTTGTCGACTTAAGGGTCATGTCTCTTGCAAATGTGAACAAGCTTTCACCCTTTTCAAGCTGCAGTAAATAACCAAAGTGAATATACACTCATGTGGCATCTGAAAATCAACCAGCATGAACAGATGAACCAAACCTGAAGTTGTTTGAAAGTCTCAAAATCGAGATCAGCATGATACCAATTCTCTGCTTCATAATCAAGACAGTCTAGTTGGAAATCAAGGGTGAGAATTCGAGCCATTTGGCGCTGAATGAACCCTAAAATGTTAAACCCTCTTGACCTGGGGCCTTTCAGCCTTCTTATAGCAGTTGGGTTTCTTCTGTTCTCTAAACTTTCTCTACTGGCCACCATTTCATACAGGACACAGTCATAAGACTCGAGCTCCTTTTGAAGGGCCGAGAAGTACCTGTAAGACAGCTTAAATTATCAGTACACAAGAAGCTCTATCCGCCAAGAACACTCTCCACTACAGGATTCATTCAATTCATAGTAAACCCAACAAGCAAATTTTGGATTTTGGGTTAAAGAGCATGATGAGCTTACTCTTTGTCAGCAATGTGAATGGTGGAAACCAAATCAACCTGTAAATTAACCCAGAAAGTCAGCTAATGGGTTCATTGGGTTGAGGGGGTGTAAATGACCAAATCGATTTAACAGTTGACGACAAGCTTTCAGCAATCACCTGAAGAAAAGGGCTGAGAATAGACCAAGGGAACCGCTTCCGGTACCGGACAACCGCCGTCTGCAACTCGCCGCTCCCTCTATCGGGCCCTCTCTTGAACCTCATGAAATCGGCAATCGAATTGCTCTCGAGGAACATCTCCGGTGACCCATCTTCGTAAGGCGAGGACGGGGAGTCAGCGGCGGAGGACGAGGCCGAGATTGCTGGAGCTCGGGAGCTGCGGATGGAACGGGAATTGAGTGGACGGGAGAAGATAAGATTGAGTTTGTTAATAGGGTTGGGTTTCAATTTCAATGGGTAGGAGGAGGTGGAAGTGGAATCGGCGGCAGTTGTGGTTGAAGCGGCGGGTGATATAATCGAGAAAGAAGCTGAGACCGCCATCAATTGGGAGCGTCTCCGTGGTTACCCGCCGGCGGGAACAGAGGAAGAGGCCTTTTGAACTGAGAACCAGAAATTTTTTCCGTTTATCCAGCGGGTTTTTCTTCGGCTCCGGGGCTATGCCAGTCGACAGGAAATGAATGGCAAATATTTTCTGAACCATTATAAATTGAATAAATAAAAAATAAAAAAAAAAAATCTCCCTCCCATTTCTCTGGTTTCATTTCTCGAAGCTTTTTACTTATTAGAATTTTTTTTTTTTTTTTGCCAGGAACACCCTCCACGGTCACCATCTTTGGTGATGCCGTAGACGGGCCAAATCCCGGAACCTCCGCCAACAGTCCGGGCAAATGCGGGGTGCCTCCAGGAACACCATGGTGGCGGTGAGGATCGAACCTGGGACCTCTCGATCACCAATTCGCCTTTCTTACCACCAGGCTATGTGACCTTTGGCACTTATTATAAATTTTCTCAAAGCTTTCGGCTCCTTTTGGAGATTTAATGAAGAGTTGATAAATTGTTTGCAGTGAATAAATTAAATAACTCAAATCTTTTATGGTGAATACAGAATACTCTAAAAAAATTCGAAAAAACGAGAGATATTTTTTTGGGTGTGAAAACGAGAGATTTATTGATAAGAAGAAAGAAAAATTGAAGTGAAATGCATTTTGGCCTGAAATCAAAGAGATTTTGTAAGAACTATGAATTTTAAAAGTGTTGGGGATATATTATTTTTTGGGAAGATATCATGATGCATTCCAAAAGCAGGCGAGACTAGATAAAAAATGGACAATATTTAGATCAGAAAAAGAGTTGATGTTACAAGTAATATTAAAGTCTCTACGGGTCTCTCTTGAAAGATTGTGGAGCAAATTCCAGTAAAGACGTCGAGTTTCAAATGTAATGTAACATCTTAGAAAAATCTCATATCAACAAAAGCACGAAAAATATCCATTAGACATAAGGAACAATCCAGCATTTAACTAACAAAACGTAATTTGAAGTAAAATAAAGAAATTCTTACCAAAACTCTGAAACTAAACTTGCTCAAAAGAAGTGCTAAGATTTGTGATTTCTGTAAAAGTTGTCATAATACAGCTAAAAACAAAACAGTAACAAATGTATAAATCACCTGCCTCAGGCTAAGAGTTTGTATTAATGAATACAAACTCTTGATTTCATTACGCAGTTACTTGGATTAGCTTTTGCCGCCATAATCCATCAAACACCAACCAATATTTCACTACAAAGACATTTCCTCTTCCAAATTGAGAACATTTTCTAATCTTAAGCAAACTTCGTTAGGGGGATACAAACTTGGTAAGAAATTACACTCTGCAACAACATTCCGCCACAATACAGATCACAACATAACATCTCTGGAAAAATAAATGGCTGATGGATCACAGCAGCTGCTTTGGTTGGGATGACCATAAGAATGAATGATAAGCCTAATATAATGAATTCTGGCAAAACAATACAAGATTTTTTTTTTGCTGTTGCTATATCTACACATGAGTCCTGCTTTATACCAATGAATCAATTGGCAGCTATCCAAGAATCGAAAGTAGAGAGACACTATAGTATTACCAATGGGCATCGATGAAGTTATTACCGAGACAAGAGCCGCAACCCTGCTTCCAGATCCTCCAAGGCGATCGTCCTTAGTTTCTCAGTGTCGATGCAGTCGAAATCGAGTCTGAGATCCAGATTCTCCCTCGCGTTCACCAGCATCGTGTCGACTAGCCCTCCGTTCATCTCCCTCCGCTGCTTCTCCGTGGTCTCACTCTCTATCAACCTCGAGGTGGCATCGATGCTGCACGAGGGATGTAACTGGAAGCCGTAGAGCATGCTGGATTCCTCTTCTTGATCAGTCATCTTGAGGTGGACGATCTCGGCTAAATCTTGGGAGGTGAAGTCGTCGAATGTGAAGAATTTGGTCACCCTTCTGCAGAAACCTTCGTTGGAAGCAATCACACGCTTCATGGGTTCGGTGTACCCTGCAAATATGACCACGATTTTGCCACTGTCCATAACCGACATTATCTCTTCCAAAGCTTCTAGGCCGTAGTCCTTATCGTCTGCTTTCTGCATTGGGATGAGACGGTATGCCTCGTCCACAAATAGAATTCCTCCCTCGGCTTCTTTGATCTGGAAAAGCAACCTTTAGAATATAAACCGTTGTTTTATATCTTCATGATCTGCAAAGAGAAGTAGTAAGCCTGGTTGAAAGGATACCTTCTTCCTGGTTTTTGGACCGGTATGGCCAACAAATTCACCAACCAAATCAGTACGTTGTACTTCGGTTACTCGGTCTGTAGGTAGAATACCAACCAGATGAAGCAATCTTCCAAGAATTCGAGCCACCATTGTCTTACCTGTAGCATATCAGGAAACTCTGACATTAATATCTGTAAATGAAGGTTATGTGTCTTAATCACATGCTTCAGTTGCATGATACAGCAAATATCAATTTCTCACACAACCAAACCGACATCTAAGTGAAAACTAAAATCATAGGAAACCAAGAAAAAAGTTCAGAAGTTCGAAAAACATAGAACTCAATGCACACTATAAAGATCAGGCAACAATTTACCTGTTCCAGGATTTCCAAGGAAAGCCATGTGCGGAGGCCTTCGAACACCCAATTTCAGACCGAGGGCCCTGCGCCTCTCATCCAAAAGCATTCCCTTGGCCCATTTTCTTAGCTGAACCTTGAGTTCATGCAGCCCTATTATGCTTGACAATGCTTTCTCAAGTTCTTCCATTTTAGCTTTTGACTCGCTACATGCTTCCAGTGCTCGCCTCCTTCTCTGCTCCTCAAGATGCCGTTTTAATAAGGCACGCAACTTTTCACTGCCTGGACCTTGCGAGATATGGTTCACAGGAGTCATGCCCTCCTGCAATTAACATAAAGACAAGCAATCAAAACCATGTAAACCCAAAATTGAAGTTAGGAACAGAATAGATAGCAGCGATATAGATTACATCGTCCTTTGCACTACAATCAGCATTATGCTCCAGCAATGTCTTGACGGTCGAACAATCATCTGATCTTATAGAGTCCCACACAGCTAGGTGCAGTGGAGTCATACCATTCTGATAAGACACCCAAACGGAAAAAGAAGAAGAAGAAGAAGAAAAACAAGTTAGTTCCTTTCCGCATTGGCCAGCTAGCATGAATTCCCAACTAAAACAGAGAGTTGAGAAGATATTTACATTAGCTTTAGCCTCAATGAAAGCGCCATGAGAAAGGAGTAACTGTGCAGCTTCATTGCACCCGTTCTTCGCTGCCATGTGCAATGGAGTTTCTCCATACTGGCAAAGTTGAGATTAGAGAGCAAAAGTCAACAACAAGCAGGATAATCAGCATGGAGAAATGACTCTATAACCTCCAGGGAAGATAATACTAATAGGTAAAATTGAGCTCACCATGTTCTTGGCTTCCAATTCAACTTTCTCGGCACCCTTCAAACTAAGCAGAAATTTGACGATCTCCCATTTGTTATTACCAGCAGAAACATGAAGAGGGGTCTGTGACATCTGCGGTAAACGAAAAGAAATCAAATTACATGAGAAGTCTTTCATGGAAAGAAACAGAAACCCTGTTCTAAACTCTCTGGTTTAGCATTCCAAGATGCGTTACAGGTCTAGCCAAAGAAGATCTAAAGCCTTAGAGGTTTATTCATCAAGGTCAATGAATCCATCACCAACCAAATCCCTCCTACCTCCACTATCAAAATCTTAGCAACAGCGCAAAAGCATCTCTAGTTTCATACAATCTCCATAAGAGCTTTCGTGAGCTAAAACAACGAATTTAACCCCATAAAGAGAACATTTGTTCAAATGCCCAATACGAAAATGACCAAAATTCAAAGCTAATCTTGAAAAGAACGCTGCTCTATCGAAGTATGAATCCTCCCCAGAAACCCCAATTGGGAAGAAAGGAAGAAAGTTGGATTCTCTAAGCAGGGAAATGGAAGAAAGAAAAAGGGGGAAATGGAATAGTTGAGAATGATCTCACAACTGGGTTCCTCTCGTTGAGGAAAGAAGGGTTGTCACGGAGCAGCTTCTGAACGGCGGGAAGATCGCCGGACTGGGCACAGGCATGAATGGTGGCGGGCTTGGAAGATCTCGACCGTTGATCCTGGACAGGCTTCTGCATTTTGTTTCCCAACGGTGGCCGCTGCGGGCAGCGGTGATATATGTTAAGGTTTTGGCCGGTGGCGGCTTCTTCTCTCCCGCCGGTGAGAGAGAAGGAAGAAAAAGGAAGAAGGCTGGAACGCGGATTTTGATGTGGAAGAAAAAAAAGGAAGGAACTAAAGAAGAGGCGAAGAAAGAGAAAGAAAATCTGAAAATGGCTGCTCTGATTTTTAATTTCTACCGCGAGTCCTTTTGCCCTTTTGGCGGCCACCATTTTATTTTGATCTTAGGACTTTAGGTTAACCCTTTCTAATTCAGTTTTTTTTTTTTTTTTTTGTGGATATCTAGTTAATTTTGTAATTGAACTTTTTTAGGTGAGTTATTTTTACTATTGTGGTGAAATTGGCTTGGCTAAATCTCCATTAATCGGGTTAACAATTTTATACAAGTAATCGAAATTCAAGACGAAGGTGGATATTCAAAAACACATTCATACGAAATTTAGAGGATACGAATTTTAAGATTTTAAAAGATAAGTACAAGACAGAGGCGATTCACTTCAAATTCACCCTATTGTTCTCATGTATATCTTTTGCATTGGACTATCTTGGACTCAAAATATCATTATTTAATTAACACAAAATCACTCTAAATATTATACTCAATAGGATATGATAATCATTAAGAGGGAAAAAAAATGAAAGTGCATCTAGTCTAAAGCTACCTGCTTAATTACTCTAATGGTGTGTAACAGCTCATTGGTCATTTGCCAAAACTAATAATAATCTTCTCCCTTCAATAATTCCTCTCCAAACAAACAAACTAGTCGCATGTTACAAATTATTGGATATCTATTTGAACTATGAAGAAAAGTAAAACCCTGCATTAGTTATATATTATGATACTATTTATGATCATATTTAACGATTAGAGTGAAATTATCGTTAGTTGTAATATCTCTAGAATTCTTGGTGTATATTATGGATTTATCATTAGTTCTAGAATTGTTACGTAAGATTATCATATTTTACGTAATTATTACGTAATGCCTATTGTATTATACGTAATGCGACCTGTGAAACTTGTTATAGCAGATAAAAAAATTCAATTTACCTTACTTCAAATTACCTTAGGAAGAGAAATATGAAATGTTTGCAAGCAGAAAAAAGAAACCACTCAACGAGGGAGGAAACAAAGAGGCTGGATTGGGGAAGTAGTACAAAAAAAGAAACAAAAATTGACATAGTAGAGACGAAACTAGAGATGGTAAAGAAGGCCACAACACTTCATCCACTCAGTCTTAAATCGCCTCAAACGGTTAATCTGCAACACGACCCAATGGCAGCAACATCATTGCTTTGAGATTCTACAGCCAAATTTCATTCGTCGGCCTGCCTACCTTATTGGCACTAACCAACCAACTAGAGAGCTTACTACCAATCCCGAAACACACCACATGCGGCGTGCAGCACACTCCCTTCTTTCCTTTTTTTCAAAAAGTTGAAAGCAAAAATATTCGCACTTATTTTTCTTTTCATAAATAAAAAGACCAAAATTTCCTACTACTTTCTCTTCCCATAAATCAAAAGCATCAAAATTCCTCTTCTTTCTTTCCCAAAAAATTGAAGCACCAATTTTCCACTTTTTTCTCATCCTGAAAATTTCAGTTGAAAACACCAAAATTTATGAATTCTTTTAGAATAATCAAATTCTAAAACAAATTACTTTACTTTGTTTACATTTAATTGATAATTTTGTTGAATATTTAAACTCACCAGGATTTTAATGAATATGTTATATTAACGTTATACATTGTCTCAAAATTTTAATTCTTCATTATCAATATTGGTATAATGTTGATTTTATATTTCATATTTATTTTTAGTTTTTCTAAGAACTTTATATTTAAGTAAACTTCATGTTTTAATTTGTGTGATTTGTAACAAATACACAATTTCAAGTGCATTTCATATTTTGAACTTTCCTTTAGAAGATGTAAAATAATTTTATGTAGGGTTTAGAGAAAATAAATCATTTTGAAAGACTACTATATAGTAATTTTTCAGGTCAATCGGGTGGGTCACGGGTTAGTCGGGTTCAATTAAATTGGATTAGTATTACAGGTTTAATAGGGTTGCGGGTCAATCAAGTTTAGGTTACGGCCAGCCATGTTGCGGATTAATCAGTTTGAGGGTCAATCGAGTTACGGGCCAGGCGGGTTGCGTGTCATTGACTTTTAGTCAATTCTAGTTGAGGTTGGGTTGACCGAGCGGATTACTCGGATTAGATTTTGTTTTGACACCTCTATTGGCAACGGTATTCTTACTCTTAGTTGTTTCAATGCATAAAATCAACTCTGAAGTATTGGTTGCCACTATGGGTGCAACAACTCAGTAGCACGAGGTGAGCTGAATCTCTCAACTGAGTGATAGTTCCATTGAAAACGTTCAAAATCTAATGCTGATCAAAATTGTTTATCTAGTTGAAGGGAATGCTTTTGGATGAGAGGCGCAGGGCCCTCGGTCTGAAATTGGTTGTTCGAAGGCCTCCGCACATGACCCCGTATGGAAATCCTGGAACAAATAAGTTGTTGCCTGATCTTTATAGTGGCATTGAGTTCTATGTTTTTCAAACTTTTAAACTTTCATGGTTGAAAATTTTCTCTTGGTTTCCTATGATTTAAGTTTTCACTTAAATGTCTGTATGGTTGTGTGAGATATTGATATTTGTTGTTTCATGCAACTGAAGCATGTGATTAAGACACATTACATTCATTTACAGATATTAATGTCAAAATTTCCTGATATGCTACAGGTAAGACCATGGTGGCTCGAATTCTTGGAAGGTTGTTCCATCTGGTTGGTATCCTACCTACAGACCGAGTAACCGAAGTACAACGTACGTATACTGCTTGAGCCCCCCCCCCCCACCTCGAAACCCACTCAGGAAGGTCATTACGCACAATATTTCCCTATTAAGATCATTGTTGGTACACTCTCTATTTTTTCTCTTGGTCAACATCTCAACCCTACTCCATTGGTGAACCACCCTATGGCGATTTTGGGCGTTGCTATTTCGACGATATAGAGTGGTGTGGTGGGAAGTGCAAGCCTGAGGCCCAAAACACTAAGCATGCAGCCCATTATCAACATAGACACCGATCCAGCAATGGCCATTAGGAAGCATCCCAATAAGACCAACATCCTAGAGATTATGAGCAGCGGCTGGCGACCGATCAGATCAGACAATGCACCGAAAGGAAGCATAGTGAGGGCGGAGAGGAACTGAATTATCCCCACAAAGCATGTTACATACAGGTCCTTCATCTTCAAGGTGGTGAATGAGTTGTACATGGTACCTGATTTTACGGCGACTACTCTTTCAGTCTGAAAAGCAAGCCTTGCGATCCAATAATCGAACGCTCAATAATAAGGAATGAATTCGAGAGTCCACAAATTCGTAACAGTATGTGACTGTTTCTCTGGTGGAGTCATACGACCAGACGTCGTGCGTGACCCACCCCCTTGCCAATTCATGCTTCGTTATTGACTGCCCCGTCATTGGATCGCAAGGCTTGAGCTGAAAAAGCAGTAGTTGTAAAACCAAGTTACCACGTACAACTCATTCACCGCCTTGATCTTCCTGGGATGAACGGTTGGGATTGGAGTTGTGAGAAGCCCCATCGAACCACTATCAAAGCTTACCTTAGATGTAGGGTGGTTCACTAGCGGAGCAATGCTGTAATTGTGAGTTGTGACCGAGAGAAGAGATAGGGAGTGTATCAAGAGGAATGATACATGTTCCTAATCCATAACCAATCATTAACATAATGAAACAAGATCGAAGTGTTGCGGAGGTTGACACTGATGTTGGGGTCACCGAGGGAACCTGGTACATATCTTAAAAAAAAATTCTTTAACTAACGTTGTTTTAGCTATAGATTAGATAAGTTTTCCCTTTTGGTACAACTTACCTCAAAAAGTTTTTTTTTTCTTTTCTCACGTATAGTTTTCTCCATCTTAATCCACGTTTTCTAGCTGTTGATTAGATAAATTTCCCTTTTTGCTAGGAATTACCTTAAAAGGATTTTTCTTCTTCTCTTACGTATGTTTTTTCCTTATTCCACATCATTTATAGTTGTCGATTAAACAAGTTTCCATTTCGCTAAACTTACCTTAAAGGGTTTATTCCTTCTCTCGCGTATGATCCCCCCTAATCCACGTTTTTCCAGTTGTTGATTAGGCAAGTTCCCATTATCTCAAATGCTAAATAACGAACAAAATCAATCTCAATACGAAATGTTTCGATATGGTATATAGTATAGACTAAATACTAAACTAAATAACGTCATATTAGTATGTAAATTGCGCAAGTTTGTTTAAGAGGTCTGGTGGAGTGTGGGAGGGTGCACTATAAAACTTGCTATGACTTACCATAAATATATGTCTTTCCTTAACCCATGGTTTCCTAGCTGTCTATTAGGCAAGGTCCCCCTTTCGATAGAACTTACCTTAAAGGGATTTTTTTATTCTCTCATTTATGTTTTTTTTTTCCTGCGCTCATGTTTTTCTAGCTCTCGATTGGACACATTTCATTTTTTGTAGGACTTACATAAAACAGTTTTCTTCTTCTATCACATATGGTTTTTCCCTCTAAACCCACGTTTTTCAGTTGTCGATTAAGTAAGTTTACCCTTTTCACTAGTACTCATGTTGAAGGGTTTTTTTTCTCTCACCCCTATTTTTGTTATAGATTAGGCGAGTTTTCCTTTTTCTCAATTCATAAGGAGTTATATTAGTGGACATGGGAGGGTGCTATACGACTTGTTAACAATTACCTTAAAAATAATTTTTCCCTCTAACTCATGTTTTTCTACGTGTTGATACGAAAGGTGCACCATAAGACTTGCTAGCATTAACCTCTCCCGAAAGTGGTCATCAAAAGCTTCTTTGATTTCATCGGACTCATAAATCATCCTCCCATTCACCTTATTGGAATTGATTTTTCTCCTTCTATTGTTCGCCGCGACAACCATGTGAAAATAGCCACTATTTTTGTCACCCGCAGTAAGCCATAACTCCCTAGATTTTTTAGGGCATAAGAATTCTTCCTGAAATAGAACTCTCTCCAATTCTCATTTAAGCAGGCTTCTCTCAACACCGCAAGAAGCATGTAAAGCGCCTTGTTCTTCTAACATATCAATAGCCTTAATTTTTTCCACCAAACTTGCAATCTTAACCTCCACTCTCCCAAATTCCTCCTTATTCGTAGTCTGTATCAGTGATTTTGTGACCCGAAGATGTTGCCCAAACCTGAACAACCCTCCAATACCAACAATGAAACGCTCCACCATCCCACAAGACTAGATTCGAAGGCCTCCTTTGTCAACCACATGTTTTCGAACTTCCATGGCCTTCGAATACGATTAGAGCATCCCCATTTTAACAAGATCGGATTAAGATATGATTCAACGCGATCCTAGGCAATAATGGAATCCGGCGATAACTCTTCCTCAAACCTTGCATTCACGAGGGCTCTACCAATTATGGACATCGAGCTAGATCCATTACTTCAGGTTAACATTGAACCGAACAAAGGTAACTCCAATAGCTCGTAAGAGTTGATAAAGCTATTGAATTCAAACATATTTATGTTATTCATAAAAAAAGTTATTGTCCTAAATGTTTGTCCAAAACATATTTATGTTGTATGCAAGTATATTTGTGAGCGAATTGTGTTCTTTTTATTTTTTGTCATATTAGGCATACTTAATATAGATTATGATTCACGTTGTTTTTTTATTGTGTCTACACAATTTTAGAAGAAAAAGTATTTTGTATGTGGTAGCTTATAATGAATAACATCTTTAGCTATTTTCAGTAAATATTTATGAAAAAATATTATATATATATGTTAGAAACAAATTGCACTTTATTGAGTTTCATACAAGTTCTATGTATTTTGATGTCTTTTGCTTCGGTTTAAGTATTTTTTTATGTTTTTCCCTTTGATTTATTTGCTTGAAATTGTAATTAGTTGTATAATTTATTAGTGTTAGGTTGAATTTTTACCCAACTCATTCATAAACAGTAAGGTTTTAATTTTTGGTGAGTTTGAACTTTAGTATTTTTCGAAACGAAATTGTACGAATCAGATGATTAAAAAGGCTAAATTACACGTTTGGTCACTCAAATTACGTAAATCTTTCATGTTTACCACTCGAATTACTTTTCTTTCTTATTCGCCACTAACTTTATGAATCCTTTCACCGGTACCACCGGCTGTTAGTCTCCGTCAAAGTCCGTGAACTCCATCAGTTATTTGATGACATGACAAACGAGAATACTGACTGGACCATTAATTTATGACATGTACATTTACAAAAATGAAAACTAATAATAATAAAAAATTAACAAGAAGGGAAAGATTTGCTCCGGGCAACACTGTCTGTTCGACTTGCTCTCACCTCCACTACTCAGGCGGCGGAGGAGGAGGAGAAGAACTGCAGAAAGATGGGGAAACTGGCGGCGCTGAAAGCAGAACCAACACTGAAGCTATCGCCTGCAACAACAACATCGCATCTCTAATCCCTAATTCCCACATTTGGAGAACGCGGATTCGGAAGCGAAGGAATCCAGATCCAGATTTCACATTCGTCATAGCAATCAGTCTCAAGGTCGCGGCTGAAGCCGAAATTTCAGCAGAACTATTTGTCGAACGCCATCGTGGGGCTTGAAATCATCCTGAAGGAGGGGGGACTTATTGCTGTCGCTAGATCATGTGGTGGTGGAGGTTAACAGAGTGGTGGCCGACCAGACGAACGGGAAGTTGAAGGAAGACTTGTGGTCTTGGATTGAGAGTACCCAGATTCCAACGACGGCCGGGTTCTCCTTGGCGGGGGCATCGGGGCTAAGTAGTTCGCCTGGGTTTGATGTTTACGGGAGTGATTTCAGGTAGTGGAGGCGGTGATGAGTGGAGGCAGGAGCAAATTGGAAGGGAAGGTTACGGTGTTGCCCGGAGCAAATCTTTCCTTCTTGGTAATGTTTTTTATTAATTTTTATATTTTTTATCGACATGTCATTAAGTTAATTGTCCAGTCAGAAGTTCCGTTTGCCATGTCATAAAAAAACTGACGGAGTTAACTGACTTTGACGGAGATTAACGGCCGGTGACTGCTGGTGAAACGATTCGTAAAGTTAGTGGTGAATAAGAAAGAAAAGTAATTCGGGTGGTAAATGTGAAAATTTTATGTAATTTGAGTGACCAAACATGTAATTTAGCCTGATTAAAAATATTAAATTGGAACCCGATCCATGTACATCTCTAATTATTTACACCATAAAACACATGATAATGCTCAAATGAATGGATATGCGATCTATATGTCTATACTCTATACATAACATTTGACATCTAACTGCATTCTGGTATTGCTGATCGCCATGATCAAGATTCAAGGTAACAATAAGGTAGTTGTTAGTCATTTTCATATAATCCACTTGTTCTTGCCTGATAAGTCTTGTTACCACTACAACGAGAATTCCCCATGTGATGATACTTTGAAGACGTTAACCTAATCACACACTGACAATCTGTCTCCATAGTTGCAGCCAAGTAATTTCAATCTTCAGAAGAAAGAAGTCCCCAACAAGATTCCAGAAATGATAGGCTTCTTTGACACCTCTACTGCTCCACATCACTCCAAAACCCAAAACCCTAAACACACTCAACCACCTAATCAAGCGGTTAATCACATCAAAGCGTGCAAGGCCCTTCTTCTGTTCTTCATCCATTTGGTCTCTTTAGCCCATTTGGCGTCCAGCCAAGCTGCCCAGAACTGGGGAAAATGACACGATCATACAGACCCACGACGCCACGTGTACACTAGATGAGGTTGCTTTAACGTGTGGCCATCACAATCTTTTTTTTCCTCTCCTTTTTCCCCACCACCTCACTCTCCAGAATCCAGAATTCTTGATATTTTTGAACTTTGTCCAGTTGTAATCTTCTTTCTTCCTCAGATATTTGACTTGCTTTGGAAAGAGGATAAGTAGCCAACCAACCATTGCCTAATTAACACTCACCGGAGAAGATTTTCCTGCCTTTTGCCGTACTATATGCTATCTGGGGTTGGATTGGGGTTTCTCTAATGGCTGGCGTTGCAATTGCTAAGCTCCATGTCTACCCTGTCGATCACTTGGCAGCTTGCTGCGGTGAACGGCAGAAGGGAAGTTCTGGGTTCCTTAGACCAGCAGCAGCAGGGCTTTTTCGTGTCCAGAAGGGAGGTTGTGGCGGAGGACAGCCGTTGTCGCAACACTGCAGGTCTTTCAGGTCTGAAGATGGTGGCGGTGGAAGGGAATTCGATGATGGGGAAAAGGAAGAAGGGAAAGATGAGATTTTGAAGGGGGGAAAGGCAGAGAAGTTGAAGAAGGGAGATGGGTTGTGGGTTCCTGGGGTTGGTAGGTTGAAATTGCCTTCAAAGGATGAGTATAGTAGAGGAATTGCTCAAGTGGAGGAAGTCTTCTCTTCGGTGAGTTCCTGAATAGTGACTAAATTGTGGATTTAGTTATGGTTAACATGTAAATCTAACTGTACATCTGATGAACCAGGCTGCAATCCACGTTGGGAGATACATTGTGACCATGATGAGCACTGGAGTGGTACTTGCTACTGGTTTTCAGTTGTCAGGTTAGTTTGAAGTTTCTATTATGTTCTTTTCCAGTTTGGATGAAATCATGTCTTATCTGAAATGTTCAACTGCGAACAAAATTTGCGTGTGAAGGTGGAGACGGTCAAATGAATGATCTTATCTGGTATAGCTGGCTCGGAGGAATCATAATTGGGACAATGACAGGTGCGAACATGGTGTTAGATGAACATTGTCGAGCAGGCCCTCGTAATGTTGTCATAACTGGAAGGTATATATAGTTATATACCCTTTGGCAATGCTGCTCAAGATGCTATTGAGCCTTATCTTTTCCTGAGATGAGCCATGTTTGTTAACTTGCCCAATTCATTTCCTGATGCATGTTATAACCAATAGCACAAGGGGATTGGGGAAGGCACTTGCTAGGGAATTTCTTCTATCTGGCGATCGTGTGGTTGTTGCATCACGAAGGTTTGTCCATTGATATCCTGTCACTCTGGAGAAACCTATCTTCTTGGATATGTGATTAGTACTCACGACCTTGTTTTGTGCTTGGAAAAACTCAGCCAGGAATCCGTCGATATGACAGTGAAGGAGCTGGAGGAGAACCTCAAGGAAGGAATGGTCTCAGCAGGAGGTTCATCAAAGCGGAATCTTTCCCATGCAAGAGTAATTGGCATAGCCTGTGATGTCTGTCAACCATCTGATGTGAAGAAACTAGCTAATTTTGCAGTCAGTGAGTTTGGTTCCATTAACATATGGGTGAGTACTGATTCTCCCAAGCTGATGTTACTCATCACTTCCGTATGTATATGTTCATTTGGTTCTTCTATTTTACATATGGGTGACTAGTTTTGGCAACTTCCAATGATACAAAAAACAGATAAACAATGCCGGGACGAATAAAGGTTTCAGACCCTTGCTGCAGTTCAGCGATGAAGACGTAACTCAGGTAAGTGAAACTGCATTCAAAAAGCTTCAGAGTTGCATTACATAGATGGGGTTCATCTGCAATGTGTTATTGTGTGACTGACATTATCTGATTCTGGTAGATTGTCTCGACGAATTTGGTGGGGTCAATTCTGTGCACCCGAGAAGCCATGCGAGTGATGGAAAACCAACCTAAGGGAGGCCACATTTTCAACATGGACGGTGCAGGTTCTGGGGGCTCAAGCACTCCTCTTACTGCTGTGTAAGACATGCTGACTTTGTGTTTTCGATATTAACAGTGTACATAGAAGTTGAATGTTGTAAGTGATGCTCGGATCCCATTTCTTTCCCTTCCGAACTTGTAGTTATGGAGCTACGAAGTGTGGTCTGAGACAGCTTCAAACATCACTTCTAAAGGAGAGTAAGAAGTCTAAAGTGGGAGTTCATACAGCTTCCCCGGGCATGGTCCTCACGGAATTGCTCTTGAGGTACACTATGGAGATTCTATGTTAACACATCCCTGATCTCTGGAGGCTCTTGCTTTCTTCTTTCGTTAACTATTCACTTACTGTCTCTTCTACAGTGGATCAACACTGAAAAACAAGCAAATGTTCAACATAATCTGCGAGCTCCCAGAGACCGTTGCTAGGACTTTGGTCCCACGGATGAGGGTCGTGAAAGGCTCGGGGAAGGCCATCAACTACTTGACTCCTCCCAGAATCTTACTTGCCCTAGTCACTGCTTGGCTGAGGCGTGGTCGGTGGTTCGATGACCAGGTAATTAGTTGTCACATTTCCATTATCCACTAAAGAAACTCCTTTACATCAGTAAATCAGCACAAAGTATAAACTCAATTCAATATTCCCTTTGTGTATCATTCAGGGAAGAGCATTGTACGCAGCAGAGGCAGACCGATTACGAAACTGGGCAGAGAATCGTGCTCGGTTTTCGTTCACCGATGCCATGGAGATGTACACCGAGAACACATGGGTATCGGTTTTCTCGCTCTCTGTTGTCTGCGCGTTCATCATACTGTCTAGCACCAGCAGCATTACTCCTGGCACCTAAGTCGAAGAAGACTGCCCCGATTTTAAGTAAAGTCAAAACAAGATCCAAGCAAAGCACCAAAGTTACAGAAGATTTTAGGCAATCCCTTTTTCTTTTAGTTTTTAGCCATTCATGGAAAGGGTTTCTGCTAATACGGGCTGGATGTCAGCCCGGGGCTGGTGATTGTCACCCATCTTATTGTTGTATTTGTATACAAAGTCCTGTAAATGTGAATTGCTCGTTTTGAACGTGTAATGAAATTGTAAGAAAGTTGCAGTCTTTTTGGACTTTTACGTTTCTCTTCAGCTGTTCATGGTCGACAACCGTAGCAACACATGTCCGGCGGGAAGATTTTTATCTTGAGGACTAATCCATCGTCATTGTCTTGCCTATATAGTAAGACTATTAACCACAACGCCACTCACGTTTGGTTTCAACTTTCAACTTTCAAGTCAGCTGTTGCATATTGGGATGACAATTGACAATCACCATTCTCCAGCCACGATGCCTTGAGCCCATTTATAAGTTGTTGGATTTGGTCATTTGGGCCTGCTGACGATATCTGCTGCTGATTCGCTATCAAAACTCAGTAAGTGTTTATCTTCCCAAAGCATCTACGGCGACCCATCAGAGAGAAGTCGTCTGCTTCCCTACACCGCTCGACCTCTGTCTTCCGCTGCTGGGTTTTCTCTTTGTAACTTGCCGGGGGCTCCAGTCCGGCGATCAGCGGATTCTTCACCGATGTGAAGAGAATAGGGAAAAGGTGGGAACTTTGACTCTATTTCCAGTCCATTTGCCCTTCTATTTGCCGATGGAATTTGTAGACTCGAATGTTAGCAAATTGGATTGGGAACTTCGGTGGTGGAAATTCCACCAATCCCTTGTTACGATCGTCCTTTTCTAGGTCGTTTCTTTTATCCGAATGATTCTCAGTTCTGTTCATTTGGAATTCAATTAACAGTTATACCCATCAGTTCTCTCTCTCTCCCCTTGCTCATTTGCTCTGGGAGTTGCCGGGTTTTTTTCTTTCTAATCGCCGGGAGCTTCAACCGGCGATTAGCTCTTGTCTTTGCCGAGGTAAACAAAGCAAAAGTTGCAGACTTTGACTCAGTTTCCACTCCATTTTACCATGAATTACACAACAGTCGCTCTAGATCGACAAATTTGGTTAGAAAGTCTGCGGTGGTCGTTTTTTGTATGTAATCTCAGTTCTGTTTATTGGCAATTTTCGGTTTTGGCCCGAATCAGAGTTTTGTGATTTCAGATTCAACTGGCCCAGTTTGTTATCTCCCTCTTTTTTTTATTTGCTTGAGGTTTCGCACCAGTGACATATCTGCTTTATCTGAAAGCTTTAAAATTTCTGGGAATATCCTTCATTCTAACAATCTTAACATCACTCGATACTCCATCAGGGAATTGGAGCATCACAAAAGTTTTCACAGGTTCTACTAGCTTTCATCATCCTCGAATCGATGGCTGCTGCAGAATTGAAGACCGAGAATGTCGATGTCAAACCAGTGGGGAATGCAGCAGCAGCAGCATCATCAGTTAACGTAAGGGTGTTGTTCTTTGCCAGAGCTCGAGACCTAACTGGCGCAGCAGATACTTTGTTGGAGGTGACATCGGGCAGTACAGCAGGCGACTGCTTGATCGAACTCATTGCTAGATTTCCAGGGTTGGAGGAGATTAGAGAATGTATGGTGCTCGCCCTGAATGAGGAGTACACATCGAATTCTGCAGTCGTCAAAGAGAACGACGAGCTGGCTATCATACCTCCCATCAGTGGTGGTTAGCTACATTCACCTTCCAAAATTGTATAAGCACGCTCGCGATTGTGCTCGTTGTATGATCAATTTGCTTCCTGTATGTGGTGCAAAAGATGTTCAAACTTTTACATGACAATGATACGACTTGGCAAAGCTTGAGAATGTAACAGCTTAGGCTGCTATTGCAAATGTGCACTCTATTGCAAATGATACGACTTACCTTCTTATCGTTGTCGATTGAAATGTGCACTCTATTTATCGTCAAAAATACATTTAGATAAATAAATCTATGAGATACTGAAGAGAACCATAATACACTAACAGAGAGTATGGAGTATCAAATTGTCGACAAGAGATCAAGAATTAACTCCTTAATGTCGAGTAACTCACTAGGATATAGCTGGAGTTTGAAGACTATCATTGAGTAAGTATTAGCATTGAAAATTTAATGATAACTAGTCAGTTTCTTTTTTATGGCGCAGGCCGATAATCTAGGATGCAGCAATCTAGGAGCGAGGTGATGAAGCGAAGTCGGCGACGCGATAAGATTGAAGGAGAGGCAGGTCGGAGATGGAGAAAATTAGGGTTGACGGCGCGAGAAGAGAGATGAGAAGGGTTTGATGGTTCGAGGTTGGCTTGCGGACGACTGACGCAGAGAAAGGTGAGAGCCGAGAGGGGAGAGGGTTGTATGCTAAAGAGTTAGGCTTTTGGTCGGGCTTAGTGATTTAGGGTTTCGTTTGGCCTTAGGGAGTTAGGGGGTTTCATTTGGGCTTAGACAGTTAGAAGGAATAAAAATGAGTTTTGGGCTTATGTAATATATTTCAGTTTTTCGGTCGGGAATTTAAAATCTCGGTTCGATTGAAAGAACCTTGATTTTCGAACTATCTATATTTCACTTTCAAGTTCTGAACTGAGTAGCAGTATTTCGATTTTTTGCGGTTTAGTTCGATTTCGGTTTCGATTTACTGAAATATATGCCCATCCCTAATGAAACCGATCCTATTGAGAAAGAGCAGCAACAAAAAAAAAAAGGAGTAATAGCGAAACTTGCGGGAATGCTCCATGGCTGACGTGGAGGCCCGCTTTTTCCAAACGCTTTTAATATTTTGTAAGAAAGACTAATTAACCGTTACAATGATTCTCTTGATAGCCCATCCAAGCGCCATGGCCCATGGCCCATAACCCACCATCACGTGGTTCCAAAGCCCATATCCGAGAGCCCGCGCCAACTTCCTTCACATATATAAACAGAAACCCTAATCTCAACTTCCATCGTGACCACCACCAGCACTTTCCTCTTCACTCCCTCTACCGGCGGCCGAAGATCCAAAGCTAGGGTAAGCTCTCTTCTCCTCCCTCGTCGGCGGCGAAAATGGGTCGTGTTCGCACCAAGACCGTGAAGAAGTCCTCCCGCCAGGTGATCGAGCGCTACTACTCGAAGATGACGCTCGACTTCCACACCAACAAGAAGATCCTGGAGGAAGTCGCCATCATCCCGTCGAAGCGCCTCCGCAACAAGATCGCCGGCTTCTCCACCCACCTGATGAAGCGGATCCAGAAGGGTCCCGTCCGTGGGATCTCCCTCAAGCTCCAGGAGGAAGAGCGCGAGCGCCGCATGGACTTCGTCCCCGAGGAGTCCGCCATTAAGGTCAACAGCATTGAGGTCGACAAGGAGACGCTCGAGATGATCAGCGCCCTCGGCATGGCCGATGTCGGTGGGATTTCGGTCGTCGACCCTGTTGCTGCCTCCGCTCCGCAGTTTGGGTTTGGCAGAGGCAGGCCGAGGTATTAAGCGACTAAAGGAAAGGGTTCAGGGAGGGAAAAGTCAGTCATGGCTTTCTGCTTCTTCTATCTGCAGTTTCTTATTTGTATTTTTGTTCTTTGTTATATCAGAATCTGGAGAATTTCTGTTTAGTTTATCTTACTGCCAGAGAAGTTTTGTTAGACCATGCTACTCTTGTTGAATTATTGAGATGAATGGATGGTATTTTCTGAAATGGGGTTCTTCCTGGATATCGCATTGGTGCTCTGTTTAGCTGATATGCAAGTTTGTCTATTGTTGCTCTCTATGTTGTCTATTGTGGTTGGTGATTATTGATTACTAAATGCTAGAAGTTTCAGTAATGATGGAACTAAATCGATGCTGGTTTCTGAAATGGGGTTCTTCCTAGCTATTTGGATCTGTGCTTTTAGCTGCTGTGCTAGTGCAATTTGATTTGCAGTTGTTGGATGGATTGGTAGTGGCGAATTAGGCTTTATCATGTGCAGCAGCAGTATGGAATATGCTAAGATTGGAGCTGTTGGGGGTTAATAGTCTCGTTTCAGTGTGTTCCGTTAGTTTCGATTTCAACATTTGCTATTCTTGGAGTCTTGGTAGAGCTGTAGGGATGCTGCTTTCTGAGTTGAGTGTTGCTTTGCTAACTGTGGATGTGAAGTTATTTGGATGAAGGTTTGTGCATTGTCGCAGCATTTTAGTGCAGCACTTGCTTGAAAGGAGGTTTTGTTTGTCATTCACTGGGGTCTGGGGTTGAGCGAGTTTGAGCTTTAGGCTTAGTGTTGAATCCTTGATTCTATCAAAGATGGGGTAGGGGATGCTTATCACTTGAGATTTAGGATTGAATGGAGCTTAGCATTTTCGCAAATGATTGTGATTTCATAAGCTGAGATGCATCTGATTGGACGTTCGCAATTTGGTGTTAGGGAATGAAAGTCGAAATGAAATGCAGCAGCCTAGGGATCCATCCTTTACTGCACATTTATCAGAGTAGGGCTTAATTATACTGCAGAAAGAAATGTATCGTGTATTCGTGTTAGACTTGCAGGTTTCTTGCATCTTTCAGTGTCGGTATATCTGTAGGGATATACCTGATACAATATCAGTACATGGAGAAATTTGGTCTGGTCAGTTTTCTATGATTAGAATTGGGTTGGTGCATCTCGTTTTGTTCAAGGATTCATGAAAACAGAACTGCTGGTCTCACTGTTCCATTTTCCAGCTATTGAACGCAAGAGATCCAAGCTAGTCAAACTATGGACTTAGCTTGACAGGATGTGACTTATGAGTGTGATCTTCAAAGAATATGAACATACTAATGTATGGATTTCTTGACACTGGTGCATCATACCATACAGTTTGCGTAATCACATGACAAAACTATTGCATACCTTCATAACTTGACCAAAATCATGGACAGTCAGCGCAGCCCATTCTTGTGCTGTATTAGCTTGGTTTAATGGCGTTGGGAGTTGATGCCTGATGGAGCTATTGGGGCAATTGAGATTAGTAGTTGATTAGTAGGGGTTGCTATGGGTAGGGATGAGTATTGAGATATCCGTTTCGTCCCACTCGTTTGTTTGTCAACTCTAGTTATGCGTACTTACTTCATTGATCAATGGTGGATAGAGGTGGCAATTGGATCGGATTCGTAGATTCGTGGATTGGTGGATGGATTGGATCCAATGGATTGGTAGATTCATGGATTGGATCAAATGGATTGGTGGATTGATCCATGAATCCAAATGACATCAAAGGCTTGGACCAAAATGTAAATTTTGAAAAGTTTAGGTACTAAAATGTCATAATGAAAAATTTTAGGTACCAAAATGTAAAATATAAAAAACATAGGTACCAAATCATAATTTGCCATTTGGATCCATGGATTGATCCATGAATCCACCAATCCAATTGGGTTTGGATCAAATGGATTGGATTAAGTGGATAATTTGGTGGATGGATTGGATTGGATTCATGGATTTGGATCCTAATTGTCACCTCTAATGGTGGATTAGTTTTGAGCTCCAAATTCACTAATAACTTCAGGGGTTAGGCCCCAATATGATCAAAGTATGTCACAACTAGTATCCCAAAGGAAAGTAGAGAGTAAAAACAAGTATAGCGAGTGTCCTAAAGAGCTAGATAGAAAGAGAGACTATAAAATATGACCTATCGACATGCTCTATCCAAACATGTCAACAATAAGCTAACAAACGTGTAGTTTTCGTCACTATAGCAGAATATAAATGAGTCGACTTAGCACGTGATGAAGGTTAGTAGATGAAACTATTGGTCTCTTTCTATACAAATACAATGTGTTGCTAATTACTTCCTATTATCCAACTCCCCCTATTAATATCCTAATCTCTATTAGCATATTAAGTATTAACCCAGTATGACCTACTAGTTCCCTAACAATTTGCGGTTGAAATCTGTGATGTTCAGCATCTTGTGAGACCAACAACATGATTGGTTTACCACGTTAGGCATTCCCTCACTCCCCATAGTTTTCATCCTTGAAACCAAACATCAAGTAGCACTAGTGTATGACTTTGACTTTTAGAAGGTTCACTTGTGGCATTAAAGAAGGGAGGGAACCCTAGAAACCCTAATTAGGTTTCAATTACTTCAGTTCGTATGAGTTAGGTAAGCAAAAACAGTTTCTTATTGATGGGTATTTGTGGCCAAATATCTAACAAATTTTATTATTATTATTTTAGTTATTATCGTATCTATTTTGTTGTTGAGTATTGATTCTACTCAGTGAAATTTGGAAGAACTAGAGAGAAAAGATGAATCGTGAGGAGTTCGGTAAAGTACTTCGGATTTCGCTTTATTTTTTGTTATTGGTTATTAAAGATACGCAGGCTGAGGTCTAGTTAGACGGTTGGATTTTACTGATTGCATGAGTCGGGGCAGGTTGACTCATACGAGTATGTATTATAACGGAACAACACTTGATACATTTATTATTCTCATTACTAATTCGACCAATAAACTATAACATGACAAGTGTAGTTAAATTATTCAAGAAATTGAGATTCTCATTTGTATACAACTTTATCATATCTAAAATAGAATGTAATATTAAGTAAAATTTTAAGTAATTTTTTTGAAATTATCATAATTTACACAATAACAGGTCGATAATGAGGCAAGTCATAGCGGGTCAGGTCGAGCACAGAACAGTATCCATATCTGCCCCGTCCTGCCTACCTGACGGGTATTACCCACCCAAAATAGAACAAACAAAACAGGTGGAACGAATCAGGCTGAAATTGTCATCTCACTCCCAAATAAGGGTGTTGATTGGAAGAGAAACAAAGTTTTGGTTTGGAAAGAATAAGACGGTACTATTTTCTCATCTTAAACTGACTCACTGACTGCCGCTAATCGCGCTTTCCCCCATGGCTTCCATCTCTGTAAATGGATTAGTTGGGTTATTAACTTGTTATCACCCTATCGATTTTCCATTAACAGCAACACTTTTTTGTTGACAACACTTTTTAGTCTTCCTTCTATTTTCCGGCAACGTGAAAAGTGGTGTGTGAATGCAATTAGTAGTATTCTCTTTTTTTTTTTTTGGGTTTATAAACTCATCCATCAGAAGATAACAACGCGGTTACGTTTACAATTTCTACTCACATAACCTACTTCTAGGAATGGCAATGGGCAGGTCCGGGGCGGGTTTCTTGGTACCCAGACCCGCCCCGTGGCAGGTCGGGTTCAGGTCGGGTAATTTATCACAGGTCACGGGTCGGGGCAGGTCGACCCAATGAGTAAGCAATTTAGATGAAAAACATTAGAAATGTTCGTTATTTTTATTATAACCATGGAAACAAACAATATTATGATAAATATAGTTAAATTATTGGAGAAATTGAGGTTTTCACTAATTTACAACTTTATTGCAGCTAAAATTTGATTTAGTAAAAGGAAAATCCTAAGTAATTTGACTAAAATTAAGTGTAATTTAGGCAAGAACGGGTCGAGAATGGGGCGGGTCAGGGCAGGTCGGGTCTATGAGAGTACCCATGCCCGCCCCGCCCCACCTACGGGGCGGGTCGGACCCGCCCCGCCCCAAAACAGGTCAAACAGGTCGGGTAAAACGGGCCAGGTCGAAATTGCCATCCCTACCTACTTCTCTTCATGGTCCATAAAACCGTACCGTATCGGCGGTTCAATCACGAAATACCAATATTGGAGGCTAACCCGGTATGCCGTATTTTGTCAAGAACCAGTTGGTCTCAATAACTCGAGCTGTTGGGAGAGGTTCAATCGTGGATCATATACCGTTTACTAACACCCCCCTTCAAACTCAAGCCATTCAGATAGGCTTGGAGTTTGGACAAACACAGGTCCGGACACCGTGTGCTTAACAGAAACAGATGGGGGCTACCGGGAATAGAACAGAAGACCTCACGGTCACAGAAGCCTCTGATACCATGTCAAGAACTAGTTGGTCCCAATAACTCGAGCTGTTGTGAGAGGTTCAATCGTGGATTAGATACCGCTTACTAACATATTTAACGGTCTAACGATTGAACTACGGTTAAACCACGGTTTTATCATAAAATATCAGACCGCTGACTTTTCCGGTACCGATTTCATGGACGCTTGCTTCTCTTGCCTACTTGACGGATACCAGAGCTGGTCTATGGGCTTGGGCTTTGACCTGGGCCTCGTTCTTCATACTGATTTTTCTGATTTCCAATTGGCTGGATAAAACTTCCCTTTTTTTCCCATTCCCACACAGAAAAAAAAAAATTGGCTGGATAAAATCGAACAAACTGGGAATCAAATCAATGGACGATTATTATTAGGAATTGAAAAGCAGCGAATGTCATGGCATTGATTGTGAGAGAAAAATTCCAAACATAATAATTTGATATATTTCCAGCAAGACTGCCCCTACATCCCCAGATCCATGTGCTTTGCTTCTTTAATCTTTGCCCGCCCTTCAATTATCTATCATTATCCTTTCAATTATATTTTCTACCTAAAATCGGTCAGTCGATCGAAATGAGCGGCGAGAATGGTTGACGCCGGCCGGCTGCCTGGCTGGGTCATGAATTATGATGGTGGGCCGAAATTATTCAGCACGACCGATTCACCGGTCAATATTGGGCCAACGGTGCTGTAGAAAATGGAAGTTTCTCCTCAGAAAAAAATTATATTTATTTTATTTTATCTATAAAAGCTCCACTTGCACCGTCTTGCATGGTTTAGGAGAGAAAGTCTTACCATCCATTCTTTACAAATTTATTTATCTCCTATTCTAAATATATTAATATATTTACGCTTTGTTGATCTTGTTCAATTCCATGGTGCTCCATCTTCCTGTAGAGAATGGTATGTATGGATATGTTGTTTAATTTTGGCTCTAACGTAGAGAGGTGTAAACAGTAGCATGCATGCATATGGTACATCTTTCCTTCCATGGATGCCAATGCTGACTTCTTCTAGATTCAATAGGTTGGGACTTGGGATATAAGCTGTATGGGTTTTGAAAATTATGTTCAAAACTACAAAATACGACGATAAAGTTTAGAAGTGTGTGAATGATAAACTTTGTAATCGCTTCTATATATATCTTAGTGGAGAAAGACGGTTTGTCGCGCTTTACGAGTCATTGGTCGCGGTTTTAATACCCAAGAGTAGCAATATTATTAGTTCTGTTTTTACTTGTAAGATGTAACTTTGACATAAAGTCGATTTGGTTACTTAGCTTTCACTAGTAGGTTCTAATTTATACAAAATTTCATAATCAAACTATGCCAATTTGATCACTTGACTTACATACTTTCGATATACGACCCTTCAAATTCAGACTATATCAAATAAATTATACTTTGATTTCGTAAATCTTTTAAATTTAAACTTTTTCCAACTAGATCCTTCAATTGTTAACTCTTATTTTATGAATAGATTTGAATGTATAATGAATAAGTTAATTTTATTTTTGATAGAAATTTGATTTGCTTCATAGTTTACCTTGTCATACCGCGACGATCAAACCCCTAAATAATATAATCTTCCAAGCTTTCAAAAGTGGGAAAATATGCTAATTTAATAATTAATATTGAACATATTGCATACTTGTGTGTTAAAATTGTATTTTGAGAAATTGTAATTATCTAAAAACATCTTGCAATGTTATGAAAACTACTCATTTTTTCCTTTTTACAAGGGGTTGGAAAAATGACACCCCTATTAATTATAGTTATTTTTTGTATTAAATTCGTGGTGCATTTAATAATATTTGGAAATTAAAAACTCATCTTAATTACATTCCTTTTTTTTAACTACCATTGTACTGATACAACTACCATTGCACCTGTATACTGAACTCGTATTAATTATGTTCCTTTTTTGGAACTACCATTGCACTGATACATCTACCATTGCACCTGTACACAACTACCAGTGCACTGATACAACTACCAGTGCACTGAAAAAAGGAAAGTAATTAATATGTGTTTTTAATTCATACAGATTATTAAATGCAACACAAATTAATTACCTTAAAAACCTATAATTAATAGGGGGTGTAATTTTTCCAACCCTTTTATGGGTAGGCATGCTATCTCATCCCTTTCTCTTGTATATGTAGCTAAAGAAATAATTGTCCACAAAAACTAAAATCCCAAGAAATTTGGAGAATATTCTGAAGAAACACAAGTAGTAGAATTAATCATGCAACGGACTACTCCTTGCGGAAGCACCTCCCATCATCAACAACACAAATAGCAATAATTAAGCCATTTAATTAACTTGCTACGTAAACTAAAAAAATAATACAATTAATATAATGATAATTATATATACCCACTAATTAATTAAAATAATTAAAGGAAAGTCGAAATGTGCGCATGTGGTAGGAAGGAGGTAAGTAGAAGTTGGTGCCCTCCAGCTGTTTTGTATCCTCCTAGCAAGCTACCACCTTAGTTAAGAGTAACGGTCACAGCTAAAATATAAACTCCTCCAATTAATTACTTAATCAATTAATCCTGCTTAAAAAGGCTGATTAACATGACTCACCTAATCCACGACATTCCAGTTTTCCAGTTTTCTTCCTTGGCTTGCGTCATTCATTCATAATTCTGTCCACTTACTGATTTGATTTTCGGTATTTCCGGTACACTAAGATTTCGATATCTAAAACAATTTAGGGGTGGAAAAACGGTTGCGGTTTTGCGGTTAAACTGCAACCGTACTTAACAAGAGCGGTTTGTGGTTAACTGCAAACCGTTTAAAAGAGCCTTTATTCGGTAACAGTTAGTGAAATAGGCTCTTTTGCGGTTTGTGGACTCACCGCACCGAATAAGTAACTCCACTGAATAACTAACCGTGTAAGACTCTAAGAGTATACCCAACCCAAACCCAACCCATCCAACAACCCAAAATGCATTTTCCAGGTGCATTTTCCTTATTAGAACTTAATGTGGATGGTTTCTTTTGGATGTTTAGAACTTAATTCCGTTTCTGACTTTTCCAGGTACATTTTCCTTGTTTTAGTGTTAATTTCTCAAGTGCATGTTGCTGAATTTTACAGGTTAATTCGGTTTTTGTTGCGGTTTTGTTTCATTTCGCAATTTTTTACACCGTTTAACTCTTAATCGCGGTGTGCGGTTTAAAGTGCAGTTAACCGCAACTAACCGCTAACCGTGATTTGCGGTTAGTGGTTAACCGCAAATCGTTTGCATTATGATAACGGTGGGTGGTTTTCCCCTTGTGCGATGACGATTAACCGCGCTTATTCGGTGCAGTTAACCGCAACCGCACCGTTTCCCACCAACATACTTAGTAATTTGGTTTGTGATTGTGCTTTTCTGCTGGAAATGGGTTGTCGATTTGGTTAGTTGTCTATTTCAAGCCCAACCCATACTCAACTTCCTTCCACACTCATATGATTATGAACTGGTTTTCTCCCTTTCCTGTCTCTTGCTCCAACCCTTTTGTTTGTATTGCAAGGACAGTTTGTTTCCCATTTCTTTTCTGCATATTAAAGTGGAAAATCGAATAGAAGGAAAAAAAAAAAAAAAAAGCTCAATGAACCAGCACAGCGGGTCTTAATTAATGTTGTAATGCGGGGAATCAATCATGTCACGGTAGTTAGGAACCACGTCCTAGGTTGCTAGCTAGGAACAGGGTCAGATTGGTTGCCAGTCGGATCGACCGGGATGAACCAAGTTCACGATTGTTAGGAAGTTCAGTCTGTGTTTTGCTCTCATTGTCGATATTTATCTAGCACAGACTGGATTAGCCGTATGTTCAGGGTTGTCCCCTCTTGATTTGATTATGGTTTCCCTCAGTTTGTCTATCTTCGTAATCGATCGATCATCAGAGAAGAAGAAAAATAAGTTGGCTTCCCCATTGTATACAATGAGTAGGACCAAAACTCAACTTTCCCTTTTTTTCTCTCAAACTCGATCGGGGTTGCAATTCGGCTTTAGAGTCACACACTTGGGCTAATCTCACATTTGGAACCATCGATCACAAAATCTAAACTGATGAAGTACCCGCCGAGTCTATAGTTGGTTTATTGAATAGAGATTCAAAGTACAGAGGGATTCAGTAGTTTCATTTTCAACTGATACATTTGTACACCAACCAACATCTCATCCGATTTCATCCACATTTGTCATGTTGGCAGTTGGGCCCCTACACTCTGGAGTGGCTGATCGCTTCTTGGCAGAACTGCTTGCAGCTAGAGATGTCATTTCGCTAGCTTGTCGTCTCCAGGAACCCGTCTCATGTAGGTGCAATCGTGGAAGGTGATTCCGATGTGGTGATTCAACAGCTTCGCCAAGGTGTAACGGGCATTAGCTTCGAGATTGTCTTCAGCTCATTATCTGTGTCTGTTTTTATAGAATTTAACGTGGTTCTTTGAATCGCAAATAGGGCTGCCCATAGAGTGGCACGTAAAGCTCTGCTGTTGTCTCCTCTTGAGTTGGTTTCCTTCGACTTTATAGGATGACTCGACTGAGATAATTGCTTTGGAAGGGTTCCTAAGTAGTTTTTATTGTTTTCTCTCTTTCTATGAATCATTTTGTGCAGTAATCCATTTAGACTACAAATATTATTGATAAACTTGTTGGTTCTAGGCTTCTATCTAAGTTTTGAACCGTTATATTTATCCCTTGAGGTCATTAAAATTAGGGCTGAAAGTATGGTACCGGTATTTGGGATATACCAAATACCGTACCGAAGTTGTCTATATTTGGTATTACCGAATACACGTATTATTTATTGGGATTGGGATTGAGATTCAATTTCAATTGTTATTCAGTATTAGGGATTACGAGATTGGGATTGGTATATACCGAAATACCGAACAATACCAAAATATAAGCTAGTATGTATTTTATCCTCTCAACTAGACTCTTACATACACAACTACACAACCCTCAACCACCAAAAAGCAAACACTAGTATTAGTCTTCTCTCAACATCCAATTCGTCAAATTAAAGATTACCAATGTCAAAAACTTGAGATGTCACCTCTCCTCCATTCTCCTTATCCATATCCTAGCTCTAGCCAAACTTAAGAGTCTTTGCTTTAGTCTCTTTGTCCTATATTAAACAATCAAATCTAATTTATATATTTAATTATTAACTGTAAATATAATTAATTTCGTATTCGATAATACGATTTGGAAAACCGAAATATTTAGGGATTGGGATTGAGATACCGAAATTATTGAGGGATTGGGATTGTGATTGATTTTAGAGTGTAATTCGGTATTTGATATTGGGATACCGATATCATACCGATTTCCGCACCTAATCAAAATGGCACTAACCAAAGTGGTGGGTCATTATTCTATGTATAGTACCAAATCTTGAATGGCTCCATATAAAAGAACTAACACCCTTTTGATTGGCTTGGAAGGGTATAAAAAGAGAAGGAAGTGGACAAAAATCCCATTTTATTTACCCTTTTCCCAATAGAACACCAAATCCAGTGATTCCATTTATTAATCAACCTAAGAAAGGCGATTTGGCCTTTGGGAAAAAAAGAGGATTCATTCCATTGGAGGAGGTTTAATTTACATCCATAAAATACAACAAAGCAACAACTTCCATCGCTATTCGCTACTCTCCTTTCTGTCGTTTCGTTTTTGGAAGTTCCTTAATTTCCGATTATATATCCAACTGGATAATAGTGTTACGTATTTATTCATTTATTTTCTTATTTTGGATGAATCTAATTTTCTTTTTATGTTTGGCAAGAATGGATGCTGCCGCCAGCATCCCAGTTGATAATTGTTTTTTTTATATATATTTATCATTTCGAAAATTAAAGAGGAAAAAGAAGATAATTCTTAATATCTAGAAAACGTAAATCACACTATGCAACTTGTATTAGGATTATTAATTATAGTTCCCCTGTCCAACTCTAGCTGGATTTACGTTGCACAAAGTAAATTTTATATTTAAATTTCCAGCCATTTTTAGATTTAATTCAATTGAGAAAAAAAAACCCGTTGACCTACAAAATTCCAGTTAAGCAAGTCAGAGAACAGAAATTCCCCATATCTCTATTTATTTTTATTTTTTCATGATCAATTATTATTGATTAGGCAACGGTGGTCGGATATAAAATAAGCGGGGGAAAAAAAAAGATAAACAGAGAGGCCGGTCGGAGACGGACTCGGCGCCGCTTCCGGTGCCGGAGAACAAAAAACGCGGCCCCGCGGGCCATCCGTGTAGGTCCCACCATTTTTGTCGCCACCGCATTCCGCAGCCAGCCTGCTCCAATCACACGCCGTCGCTCTTTTTTTTCCCCAGTAAAAAAAAAAAAAAACTAATTAGAATTAATTTAGTAATAATTATAACAGTTGTTACCTCCGAGCAGAATTGCAAGCTAGCTGGTGTTGCCGCTTTCATCATCTTCTTCCCTTTTTCCTCTCTTCTCTTCTCATCTCTCCCATCCCCACATGCGAAGCTGAAAAGCAGACTCTGCAAAAAATATCAGAGAAAAAGCGCCATTCCCATTCCTCCACCGTCACAGAACTCACTGCCCAACAACAACAACAACATTCCCACTAATAAAGTCTCCCCCTTTTCTCTCCTTTGCTAATCGGCTAACCAGGGAAGAAGAAGGAGGAGGAGAATCCCGCCGGCGCGATGTCAGCTCCGGCGCCAACCTCGCCTCCGTCCACCAACTCCACCGCGACGCCTCCCGCCACACCCTCGGCGCCTCCTCCGGCGACTCCCTCCGCGCCTCCACCTTCCCCTCCCGCCGCCGCTCCTCCGCCGGCCACTCCTTCCGCTCCTCCGCCGGCCACTCCTTCCACCCCTCCCCCGGCGGCGCCCGCCACTCCTACAGCTCCGGCGCCTGCTTCCCCTTCTCCGCCGACGACTCCTTCGCCTTCCCCGCCTTCGCCTCCTTCCACCACTCCTTCGCCGCCTTCTTCCACCACTCCGCCGTCGACCCCCACACCGGTCACCCCTTCCACGCCGACCCCAATCACGCCGTCTACCCCCGGGACCCGCACGCCTCCGTCATCCCGCTCCCCGCCGTCGTCTTCTTCCGGCGGTTCGCCGCCGAACTCTTCCTCGCCTCCCTCCAACTCGTCGATATCGACTGGAACGGTGGTCGGGATTGCAATTGGAGGAGTGGCGATTCTGTTGATACTGAGCTTGTTCTGTATTTGTAGAAAGAGGAGGAGAAGAGGCGACAATGAAGCCGCTTACTACGCTCCTCCGCCGCCGCCTTCTTCTGGCCCTAAAGGTTCGATTTCTTTCCCCCACTCTTCTTCTTGCCCCCTCTGGATTCGAAGCTGGAATTGGAGAATTTTCTCGGGAGAAACCAAAATTTCCCCTCCCTCAGTTTGACTCGGGTCAAAATTACTCAGATCTGCTTCTTCTCCAATGGCGTACGAGATTCTAAAAATTGATGGGTGATTTCTGATTAATGGTTGCAGTTGACCCATACGGCGGCCAGCCGCAACAGCATTGGCAGCAGGTAGCTCCGCCGCCGCCGGATCGAGTGGTGGGATCAATGGGAAAACCGCCACCTGCGCCACCAGCTCCGGCGAGACAACCACCTCAGCAGCCGGCTTACCTGAGCAGCAGCGGGGCGTCCAACTACTCCGGCACCGAAACCCCGCTCCCGCCGCCTTCTCCTGGACTGTCATTGGGCTTCTCGAAGAGCATGTTTACATATGAAGAGCTAGCGAGGGCTACAGATGGGTTCTCGGATGCCAATTTGCTCGGGCAAGGTGGGTTTGGATATGTTCATAGAGGAGTTCTTCCAAATGGTAAAGAAGTAGCCATCAAGCAGCTGAAGGTAGGGAGTGGTCAAGGGGAAAGGGAGTTTCAGGCTGAAGTGGAGATCATCAGCCGTGTTCATCATAAGCATCTGGTTTCCTTGGTTGGTTACTGCATTACTGGAGCTCAGAGATTGCTGGTTTATGAGTTTGTCCAGAATGATACATTGGAGTTCCATTTACACGGTAATGTCTCTGTTCGTCGTGATTGAGGTTCGATTCGTTGGTCGTGTTAGCGCATTGTAGCTGATGGGTGGAAATGGTGAAAATTGATGCAGGGAAAGGGCGACCTACGATGGAATGGCCGACTAGGTTGAAGATCGCTTTGGGGTCTGCTAAAGGGCTTGCCTATCTTCATGAAGATTGTGAGTTGGCTGATTTTGAATGGGAGAATCGGTTGTGTTTGCTTTGCAGCTTTTCTTGGAGTTTGTCAATTTACATTGTTGGCAATTTGCTTTTGTTGGTATGTTCTTCAGGTCATCCTAAGATCATTCATCGTGACATTAAGGCAGCCAACATACTCTTGGATTTCAAGTTTGAGGCTAAGGTACTTTAATCCAAGCAAAAGCTGTGTGCTTTCTGAATGAATATCACAAGCTTGATTGCAGAACTAACTCAATGTGTTAAACCCTAAACTGTTTCTAGGTTGCTGATTTCGGATTAGCGAAGTTCACGTCTGATGCTAACACTCATGTCTCCACCAGGGTGATGGGAACTTTTGGGTAAGGCTCTAATGGAGGTTACCATTTTACTGAGTGTAGATTATACTAGTCAGCTCTTCTAGACTGAGTTTGCTCATACATTTGATTTCACTTCTGCAGATACTTGGCCCCAGAGTATGCTGCAAGTGGAAAGCTCTCCGACAAATCCGATGTGTTTTCCTTCGGAGTAATGCTTCTAGAGCTGATTACAGGGCGCCGCCCTGTTGACACGACTCACACTTACATGGACGACAGTCTGGTGGACTGGGTAAGTTTGCTTGCTTGACCATGAAGTTTTGATCTGCAATGCAGAGTTTCAAGTTAGTTCAACAAAGCTAATCAACTTCATTGTTTCTAATTGCTCTCTAGGCTCGGCCCTTACTTTCACGGGCTCTGGAGGATGGAAACTACGACTCCTTGGTCGACCAAAAACTCGTAGACTACGACCACAACGAGATGTCTCGCATGGTCGCCTGTGCTGCCGCCTGTGTTCGCCACTCTGCTAGGCGTCGCCCACGCATGAGCCAGGTAAAATCATCAGGGCTCTTTATTTTCCCACGACGCACTTCCAAAGGCTGGAACTTTTGCTTCTGTAACTTGACATCAAAACCGTGCTCAACATCATCCACACAGGTAGTGCGAGCTCTAGAAGGAGATGTATCGCTAGCAGACCTCAACGAAGGGATTAAACCAGGGCACAGCCGAATGTATTCATACGAAAGCTCGGATTATGACACAAGCCAGTACAATGAGGACATGAAGAAGTTCAGGAAGATGGCACTCGGCAGCAAAGAGTACGGTGCGAGCGACGAGTACAGCGGCCCTCCCACGAGCGATTACGGGCTCTACCCTTCCGGATCGAGCAGCGAAGGGCAGACGACAAGGGAAATGGAGATGGGGAAGGTGAAGAGAAACAGCCAAGGTTTCAGTGGAAGCTCTTGAGTTGAGCCTTCTCACCATCTCTCTATGTAAAGCCAATCCCTTCTTTCCCCTCCACTACTCTATTTTCTCGAATGGAATTTTTATTTTCGGTTTTGAATTGGATCATTGGATGTCACATTGATTTCCCAGAACGATATGTGTGTTCTTGGTGTGATCAACCAACACATGAGCAAAAAGTTTTTTCTTCTTCTACTTCTTCCCTTGCTGATCAGTTTTTTTTTCTTTTCCTTTCTCTTTGATTTTCTACCAATGTATTTATTAGTAGCGAGTAAATACTGGAAAGACAGGCTAAATTGACAGTATAGTAGAAGCTTTATTTTGATTCTTTGATTCATTTGCTGCTTATTTGAATGGAATGTGAATACATGCTGCAATGTGTATTCGTTTTGTGTCCTTGAAGATGCTTCTGTAGTTTCGATTCAGCGACTAAGCCGGTAATGATTCGTGCACAGTACGACGATAACAAGTTTATCACTGTACTTTGAACCGTTAGTCTTACCGAGTAGATCTGTTGTAAGTTTTCGTACTATACCCCGTTTTGGTGTAAGGAGCACATTCTATTGATGTGTGTGAGCAGGACATGGCAACCATTGAGAATGAATGCAGTGCAAGGGATGAAACAAAAAGCTAAATTTGTTTGTTGAGATTTGGGGTTATGATGAAGGTTTTAGACCAAAGTTTGTTGGTTAAGTCTTGAAAAGGCTTCAAAGTCAGAGAGGAAGGTGGTGTGGAGTTGGTTTGAAGCTTTGGGAGATGAAGGAAGATAAGTAATGGACAGCTCATCTTTTTTGTTGGGCCTGACTTTGTCATTCCAAATGTTGGATGACAGCTGGTGGGCCGGCCATGGACCTTTCTTCCTTTTCAGTTTCCATTTACTGTTAACGGTTAATATCCATATGGGACACTTAGCGTAAATGGAAACTTTTATCTAACTGTCAAAAATAATATCAAAATTTCATAATAACGGAAAATTTTGGCTCAATGCTTTGTAATCAATTCCATGGATGAAGAACATTTCTCATTTACTCTCCAGAAAGCTCAGTCTTACACAGAGCATTGTATGTAGTCAAGCCAAAGAGAAATGTACAGTGAAGTCTATATAGAATGATGATAGAGAAGCCTACCTTCCTTTCCTCTCTTCTACAACACCAAAAATGCTTCATCATTCATTTTCCTGTGTTACACAATCAGTAGTAATGGAGAAACAGGTAGACCGAACCCGAGAACGAAGAAGAAAAAAGAAAATGGGTTGTGTGCTCTACAGATTTCCTAAACGACCAGACCCAGATCCTCTCTTCCTCCTCCTCCGCCTCTGCCGAATCCTCCATATGCTCAAAAACAACAACACACCTGCCACACCGGCACAAACAAGAAGGTTTGAGTAAACCAATGCTCAGTCAACTAACGACTATCCCAAGTATGCGAAAGATTCTACTGAATACTTCACAAACCTGTAATGGCTATTGCTGCAGGGACAAGCCAATGGCTCCCTACCAGAACGGGCATATCAAGCTGCGTATGGAACCAATCAACAGATTGTTAAGTTGCCATGATTTGAGGACAACGATGATGAAAAAAGCCACCAGATTCCACGTTCTTACCTCATCGCCATTGAGAATGCCTAGGAGATGATTCCCTTGTGTATCTCCCTTGTTTCTTCTTTCTGTAACTTTTGAATGCTCGACCTTGAAAGGGTTGGGCGTAGTAGAATTCAGACCTCTCCCCAGATCTATGATAGGGTAGCCTGGAAGTCTCCGGTTTCTTCCTCTGACGTGCAGGTTGTAACCTTTGGTACCCCACACTTCGAATCTGGAGTCCCTCCTGCATATCAGATCCTGGCCCAGCACTGCAGAGTAGGAAGAGAAGTTTACATCTGTTCTACGCGAAGGTAGCTGGTTGTCATCCACGTAGATGGCCATGTCTTGTTTTGCAGATTGGGAGAAGAGCAACGGATCTCGAGCACTAGAGCTGGTGAAATCTAGTAGTTTTTTGAGAAGCCAGTAACAGTTGGTGACCATGTGGCTACTGTCCAAACAGTTGGAGTCTCCGTAGACTGCAATTCGCCCTTCGCCTGCCTCCACAAGGCCTAGAATTGGAGAATCCGCCTGCACAATATATTACAGCATAATAAACCCATCAAAATTCCAAACACAATTCCACATTGCAAAGATCCTTTCTTTTCCAGTAGAATTGTGGACTATTTCATTAAAAATTATTTGCTGATTGCGACAAATATGTATGCAAATTGCTCCAATCGAGGCAGCAGATTAAATTGAGACTTAGGCTGTCTGTTTCAGCTTAAAGGTATACACCCTTTAATTTCAGCAAATACCGAAGTGGTAAGAAGACAATGTTTATGGAATTCAGATTCTTTTTACCTTCCCTGATCCTGAATTCGACAGCACATTCTGAGTTGCACCACTCTCTGAGCTATCCAGTAAAGGGAAACCATGCACGTAACCACCTGATGGAAACCTCACAATATCAGTTCCTGATGCATACCGACTTTGCTCTCCATCAATGGAGAAATCTCCGTTCAAAATCTTATCCCCAAAAGCAATCCCAAACGGAGCCAAGAGATCATTCAATCCAGGAACATTCGCTCCTCCCGTAACAGGTGTCCACCAGCTTCGTGTGTTATCGTCAAAGAATCTCATCTTCACCATCGTATCCACATTATACCATTCAGCAAACACAGCTAATCCTAAACCACTGTTAATAACATCGTCCCTCAACTTCTCAATCTCCTCTGCAAAGTACTCATCTTCGAGATCCACAAGTAGAAGTGTTCCATAATGGCGAGCATCAAAGCATGTGAAAGGAGAACCAAGCGTCTCAACATAGTATCCAGCATCTCTTAACATGTTAAACATGATGTGAAAATTTGTGTGTAGATGATCTCCATGCCAATCAAGAATGTCATTCCGAACATCTAAAGAGTCTCTCGGAATATATCCTGGAGGGTATTTGATGTTGTGAAATTGGTCCCACAAAATCCGCTTCGACCTAGGTGGAGTGGGGACCACCTGCAGTTTCAGGTGAAGCACACACGTGCTTCTTCTTTTCGTCTTCTCACCAGGAGATGGAGGACTGTAGATAGTGAGAGTTACATTACCCTCGATTTCACCAGAAAATTGGGCACCTTCTTCTTTGATTTGCATGTGAAGTGCTATGTAGCCTGTCCATGGCCAGATGATTTCTGAATAGGTGAAGTGAATGTTTAACAGATTTCCATCTTCATCTGAGGGATTCCATATGGGGGGACTTTCAACATAACCAATAACGCCCATGCCATTTAGAATCGTGGCATTGAACATAATTGGCATTGCCCCGGCGTATAAGGGTTGGCGGCAGAATGGCCAAGAGTAAGGGCAATCTGAAAAATCAAGAATACCAGGGAAGATGGTCGCCCGAGGTTGATAAATCTTCAAGATTTCATAGGACTCCAACCTGAGAAAGAAGGGAAAGTTAAGACAATATAGTTGCTCGTGTAGTAAAGCAGGAAAGTGAAATACCATGAAAAAGAGAACCTACAGATTTACTCTTCCTGCACCCTGCTCATACAGATTGGGACCAGAAAGCTTGGCAGCTCCTTCAACCAGTGCTTGTTTCATGCTTGCAGGATTTAGAATGGCCTTACGGTCACTCTCAGGAATCACACTAACAAGTAGGCAGACTACACCAGCAACCACAGGGCTTGCCACACTAGTCCCTGATAAGCTTTTACACCCTGAACTTATCTTTGATCCCATGATATCTTTCCCATATGCAACGACATCTGGCTTCACACGGCCATATCTATCAACCAAAATTAGAAAAAAGTCAAGGTCTACTACAAACAAATAAAAATAACAACGGGCTACATACTAATAAAATGATCTCCACACGATCGCAACTGCTGCTCATACTTGGCAAGAAGAAATGAACATGTAAATAGGTCAGGACTCCTGCTACCTTTCACGTCCTAATTGATAAAGTTTCAAGGCAGTGCAGAAAAGTATATTAAACATAAAGCGATCAAGGTCAAAAGATATCTTCCCTCTACTCTATTTGCATCAAAATACCATATCAGAAAAAGGTCCGATCTTGCAATGCAACTATGGGCAAACTCGTGAATATTTGGGAAATATGGTGAGTCTACAAATGAATGCAGAACACAAATACTTGAATCATCTGAAACATGAAGCAGTCAAATGAAAAGCGTAGCATTCAAGTCTTCTCCCAACAAGAAATTTGGTCAACCATAAGCTATAACACAAAGCCGTTTAGAAGAGTAAATAGATTACCCATGAGGAATCTCCCAAGTGCTCATGCCACGTGATGAAAATGGGGCAATATGATCATTGTAATCTATTCCACCAACGCCAATTACATCACTTTGGTCTGCTGGATTGTTTAAAGTGCCATAAAGAGGCCCATCATTTCCAATAGCGGAGACCATAATTATGTTATTGGCTGTTATCTCCCATATCTGATGGTCAAGATGCAAAGGAACACTGGGATCAAGAAAAATAGCCAATAAAACTAATGCTAAAGACTTTCGTAGGAAAATAAAAAGAGTGAAACACCAATGCTAGCCATACTAGAATGAATAATTGAAAATAGAATTGCAAGACACTACACAAAATGATACCCTAAACCAATGTCCAATTGACCCACACAAATACTTGAGATACCACGTCTGAATATCAAATGATAAAAACATGATGATTGATAGGGAGTTTGTTGTCCAATAAAATTTAGAGTGTGTGCACGGCAGTTGCTCTCTCCTGCCTATGCCTATACAAGAGTTAACAAACTCCCAAAACAACTCTTACCTTTTCAACGAATGGGAGGTCCAGGAAATCAGGGCCACCGATGCTCAAGTTCAGTACATCCATTTTTGTTGCAATAGCATAGTTAAATGCGTCAAGGAACCATGATGTGTAAGATACCTGCAATAGGCTGAATACGAAATTCTCATAATCTTGGTAAGTCTAACGACTTAATCAAATTGCAAAAAGGAAAACGGTAAAAACAATTTGAATATTCACTAAAACATATACAACAGTCTACCAGATACTTCTCGCACCATGCTATCATCAATCTAACCCGTAGAAAATGATTCTACAGTCCAATGAAAATATGGGAGCCACTTTTGGACCCTAAAATGCAGTTGGCTTTTGTCTCCATGCACTCAGCTTGATAAATATTTCATACTCTAAGGAAAAGAAAAGGATAGGCTGCTATAATCTTCACCAAACCGGTAAATTTGAAAACAAAAAAGTACTTCTAGCTAATAATTACCTGAGCATCTGTGAATACCCGGAATGCATAAATCTCAGCATCAGGGGCAAAACCAAGACATTCTTCATCTTGGCCAGCGATAACACCCGCAACAAATGTCCCGTGTCCCAGGTTGTCATTTAAAGTATCCTCACTTGTCCAGTTAGTACGTTCCTGAGACAGTATACAAAAAATGCACATCATGGTTTCACCTTCTCCCCAAAACCAAATACTGAAGAATGTAACCTTTGAACTGGAGTAGAAGAGAAACAGAAACATAAAATGAAAAATATATAGTTCCTCGCGATTCAATACCTTGATGTTACGGAAATGTGGGTGATCAAATCGAATTCCAGTGTCAAAAATAGCCATCTTCACCTTAGCACCGGTATACCCTTTAGACCAAAGAACGTCAGCTCCAAATAAAGAAGTCACCTGTGACTTCTGCTGCAGAAAAAGAAACTCACAATAAGAAGATTTGGAGAAGAATGGAAGTTTGGCAACGCTTTTTCCCTGCTCCTAGCAAGGGAAACCACTCATTTTGGACAGTTTGTAAAATGAACCAGCAAGCAAAGTTAAAGCAAGAAAATCACTCCGTAGCTAACAAGTGTACCATCAGATAACTACTGGCCCGGAGAATTCTACCAGGTATCTTATGAAATCAAGTTTGACTTTGAAATTTCAGAGTGCAGTTTGGAAATGACGGGCTGCTGGCATCGAATCGATATATTCACATCAAACTGCATCTAATCTCCATTCAATTGCAAGCAATACGACAAAGGGAATTGCGAATTCCGGAAGTTCAATCGAATCAGAATGCACCAAGAACAGCATTCATTGATTGATTCATTCAGGAATCTACGTTTATCAATTTGCCTATCCTATGATAAGAACACACCTGTGCTAGCAGCTCCCTTCCCCAATGAATAGAAGAATTACTGGTTTCGGCCACCGCATGATGCCGCTCCTCGTCTTCACTGAATGACATAGAAGTGAATATCTTCCCAGGCCGTTTCTTCCCATCGGAAAACGAACCACCGCCACCTCCACCGCCGCTGCCGGAAACGCCAAGCAATTCCCTCTTATAGCTGACATCCACATTCACATCCTTGACCATTTCCAACTTCCCAATCTCCCCCACCACTCTCTCCGCCACACTTCCCTCCACAGCCACCAGCCCAAAGTCCGTCGCGAACTTCATCGCCGGATTCCTCCTCTCGATCCATTCCCACCCTCCCCCCAATCCAAGCTCCGATTCCAAGTACCGCCGGTGGTCCTCCGCCTTCTTGTACTCCCTGAATCGCACTATGTAGTTGTTGTTGTTCCGCCCGGTCTCGTTCTTCCCGCCCTCGGAAACTAGGGTTAGGGTTTCCTTCCGGCGAAATGGAGCGAAATACCGGAAGAGGAAGATTGAAATGACGGCCGCGAAGACCGCGGATTTGAACGGAAACCTCGAGGAAGTTCTCCGACGAGCGGCCATGGCTACGGAGCCCGGTTCTTCGTTGCTGCTGCAGCTGTCGGAGCTCGTTTGGTTTGGCGGGAAACCCCACACATAGAGAAATGGAAATCGGGAAAGTATCTCTCTTTCTCGTTATGATGAGAGTTGATCTGTTTCCTTCTTCTTCTTCTTCTTCTTCTTCTCCAGTCTGAAAGCTTTTCTCTTTTCTTTCTCTGGGTGGAAAAAAATTCGATCTTTTCCACGTTCCGCTATTGAGAGGTACCTCCCCTAACTAATTTTAAATTCTCCATAGGTCCCACTTCTTTTGAAAATTACACTTCTTACCCGATAAAAGATTGAGATAGTCAAACACGCCCTCTTCCTCGTTCTTGTGAAACGTTGTCGTTTCCACCCTCGCCGCCGGTACAAAGGCCGCAGCCATAGGAAGGGGAGGAAGTGGATGATTGATGGCGGGAGCAGGATTGGGTTTCAGTTCGTCTCTCTCAGCTCAAAGCAGGGCGACGGCCGGAATTATGGTTAGGATTCCAGTTCCGTTATTGAAGCGACGGAAGTTGAAGTTCGCGGGATTGAATGAGGTTTTCCGCATTCGAGTGGCGGGTTGCGGCGTATCTTCGACTCGATTGTATAACTGCGGGAGTTGTGCGGCTGAGGAACGAGTCTCGGTGGACATGGAAAGGTACAAGGAGGCTTTTGGGAGGAGAATGGCCGTGGCTGGACTCAAACCTCACCATTCTATTGGTCAGTCTTCTGTTACCTATTATGCGAGCATAAGACCATGGTAGTTCTGTAGGTGAATTTGGTTAAACTGTGGAATTTTGTGGGAAGGGAAGGGGCGAAAGCAATTATCATTTTGGTTGTGGAGGTGGGTTTTCTCAGAATCGTGTGGTTTTGTTGATTGAAGCTTTCATCTTTTCTTCTTGGAACTTGTAGTTAGTAGTGGTGAAGTGGTGAAGTTGGCTGAGAGAGTTGTGTTATATTCCCGCAGCTGTAGGAGTCTCAGGCGGCCCTGACAGTATGGCGTTGTGTTTACTAACGGCTGCTTGGAAAACTGATGGTCCTTATGCTGCTAGCCAGAGTGATGGTTATGTTGATGGACTTTTGGCCATTATCGTTGATCATAGGCTACGCGCAGAGAGCAAAGAAGAGGCACACATTGTTTCTCGCCGTGTTTCTAAAATGGGTGCATTTCGGTTTCTTTTGCGCTTTGTTAGCATGTTTCAGCTTTTTTCTTCTACTATGGCTTAACTTGAACATTTTTGTAGGGATCAGATGTGAGATTGCAGAGTGTAATTGGTCGGATGGAAAGCCGAAACAGGGTCATTTGCAAGAAGCAGCACGAGATATGAGGTTCTGTTCTATATGTCTTTAACAGTCGAGCTGTGAATACTGAATACCACTTGTTTAGCTGGCCTAGGATTTGATCACATTGATTTGCTTTGTTTCCTATCCTAATCTGCATTCCAGGTATCAAATTTTTCAGAAAGTTTGCATTCAGCATCAAATTGATGTGCTACTTATTGCTCATCATGCAGACGACCAGGTTTGAATGACGATGTTCTTCATGTGGATCCCAGGTTTTTACCTTTTGCTGATTAGCATGTTGAAAATGAAGGTTTGCTTGGAAAACAAATTTGCAGGCTGAGCTACTGATTCTTCGACTTTCCCGCGGTAGTGGTGTGCTTGGACTTGCGGGCATGGCATTTGCTTCTCAGTTATTCTCTACAAGCACGGTTTTGCATAATGAAGGTTCGAACAATAAAGGCCTACTTCTAGTGCGTCCACTGTTGCACTTTTCTAAAGAAGATATGTACAAGGTTAGTGCATATCGAGATGCACTTTTACAGAAAGAGAGATTTTCATTTCTTGAAGACAATGATTTTTGCATATCAAAGCAATCAATTGATATTACATGTGGAAATGCCCTGTATCTGAAGTATATTCCTTTCTTCTCCAGATATGCCAAGCAAGTAATCAAGACTGGGTGGAGGACCCAACAAATCGAAGTCCAGCTTATGCTCGGAACAGGATCAGAATGTCACTGGGAAATTTGTCATCATGTGAGCCCTTTGGCGATTAATTTTATTGCACATAAGATATTTTTTAACTTAAAAAGAATTTAAGCTTTACGATTTAAATGCTATTGGTTGGAATTCTGATTTGTGTCGTCTAATGTTCCAGATACTTTCCAGTCTGAAATTCAAGAGCTAATATCTTCATGTCGAAAAACACGTGCATATGTTGACCACATGTCAAATGAATTGATTGATCAGGCTGTGAACATCATGGATGTAAGCATAGATTTTACTGTTGAATTATGAAAGTTTTATTTAGATACTATCCTTGTCATGTTACTGAAAGTTTATATCTTGCTTGTTATTCTTTTGAACGGCATCGGGGTCCTCGATGTTTTCCCAGCAGCAAGGTTATGCTGTTATTGATTTGATGGTTCTTAGTCCATCCAAAGTTCCAGATATGTGCCTTTCAAAGTTTATTGCGTTGGTCTTGCAGGTAATTGTCATTTATATTATCTTCTTGGATACGGTTTTACCTTTTGGTCTAGAATTGGCTAGTTATGTTCCTAACAGGCTAATAGTAATTTGTCATCTGAATGCCTCAGTTTGTCTCTCAAAAGCACAGAACTGTTAGAGGCGCCACTAGTAAACGGTTATTGGATTACGTTCGCACTTTCCCATGTAAGGCAAGTTTACTAGTCTTAAAATTTTGATGCAGTTATATTTTGGTTATTCTTGGTCAGAGACTCAGAGTTAAGCTTTTCCTCGTCTTTCTGATGCACTTTGAGTACCTTGCAGACGTCTTTTACTGTAGCTGGATGTTATCTCTGCCCTTCTCCTGGTTCTAGGGGGACGAAACTCTTAGTTTGCTGCTCTGTCAATTGCCATCTGCCTTCAACAATTGAAGTGAATAACTCAGACTTTGATAGAGAACAGAAGCAGTATCCTAGCATGTTGGATGAAATCATAGCCGAAGGGAAGTCTTATGTAGATCAGTTTGTACCAGATGTAGTAGATGTGAAGTTCTTGGACATGACATGCCAATCAGTGTTAGCAGAAGCGAAAAGAATCGGTATCATCAGCGAGTCAACTCATAACAACATAACCTTACTGGAGAGGAATGAAACAAAGTATTTCAAGCCTGAGAATAAGGTACACTTGGAGCAAGAGATCATAGAAAATCCCAGCACCTCAGCATCTGAAAGTGAGCTACTCCACCCAGGCAAAGCATGTTACTTCATGGACAGATTCATGGTTACTTGGAATGAAAGACCGCTCAGTTACTGCTCATCTTTGGTAATTGATCATCGAACAGCTGCTGAAGTACGCTATATGGCCGAGTCTGATTGGCTCTATCTGGCCAAATTGGCCAGGTGTAAAAATTTGCATGATTTGGTGCCACAAATAACTGATGCAGACAGTGAAGTAGAGCAGATAGCAAGAAAGAGAAAACAGAGTTTAGAATACATGCAGTTATCGGCAATAAAATCTCTTCAATCTTTGAAGTCCATCCCAGTTGCTGCCAGAAGAAGCCTGCCTGTATTAGTAAACCATGAAGGAATCCTACTGACTATACCTGTATGTTTTCATCTCTGAAATTCTGATACTCCATTTATAAGTTTTGCTGTCAAATTGTTCACGGTTATATATATCATTAAACCTTGTAATCCTTATCTCATTCGTGGTCTTTTTTCTCTCTCTTTTTGCAGAGCATTGGATTCCAGTGCTGCCCTTGTTTGATTGTGTCCTGCGCATTCAGGCCAAGATTGCCACTAGGGGGAGGTCACTCTTCGTTTCTGTAGTTTATGTGCATTAGCAAAGAGCATATGTATAATAGAGGCCTTCAATTTTGGTGTTTGTTGTTACTCATTTGTACATCTTTAGACTAGAAAGAATTAATAGAAAGGTGGAAGCACAAATCCAACCATGAACAAACTGTATTCCACATTATGCAGTAAGAAACATCAATAGTTTAATCTGTCAACTCACAGGATTCATTCAGATTCTTGCATTAAAGCTCGGGAATGAATTATTATGGTTGATACAAATTCATACAGCAGCAGCAGCTAATTCAATTCCCAAATCCAATCTTAAAAAAAACCTATCCTGCTAACTCTTCTCATGTTACAGTGAAGAGAGAGATTCAAAGAGGAAAATAGTAAAAAATGATAATAAGGGAGGAGAACATAGTCATCATTATCATAATCCACCTTGCCCTCCTCTCTCTTTCAAAATCTGGAACGATTTGAACCACTGTTTCCATGGAGCATCTTTTTGTTGGTCGACCCATGACAAGAAAGCACTGTCTATCAAGCAAAAGAAATTGACATAGAGAAGTTGGTACTGTACTGGTACATATCTGAAGTTAGCCACCTGAACCAGTGGCCAAATACCGCCTTCCAAGACTAACGACGGAAGGAAGTCCCTCTTCACGTCTTCTTTCACTTGAGCAGCACTCTTCCCTGTAGAAAATCCAATGTAGGTGAAGAACACTAGCAGATCCAAGGGCCCAAAGATTATGCCGTCAGCTGCCACTTTAGCCGCCACAAACCGAGCTGATTTTGGTGCTAGTTTAAGTCTCAACCTGATAAACTTGTCCAAGTACTCATACCTAAATAAGAAATAGGACTCGATTTAAGTTAAGAACTGATTGAAGAATATGACTTGCTAAAGCTAAATGATTGACAAAAAGACGAAGAGGCAAACCAGAAGTGGCCAACTGGACCAACAAATCCGAGGCCAAATGCACTGGTAGTAGCTACACGCTTCCAATTTATTCTGAATTCAGCCTCTTTATCCTGCCACATGAAATACAGTTACTCATCTTCCTGGAGTTTAGAAACTACCTTCAGTAATCATTGCAGATAACAGCTTCAGCTTAACAAAATGGCTACTGAATTCCCAGAGGACCACATGGTATTTAATGATTCTCAGCCACAACATGAAGATGCTATAACAGTAACACAGAGTAGGCAAAACTGTTGGTGATTCAAGTTCTTAAGGTGATGAAACTCTGGCAGCAATATGCAGTCTCGTGATTAGATTAAACCACGTACAAAAAGCTCCTCATGGTGTTAATGGAGCAGACACAACTGAGTTAGGTCAAAAGAAGGTACACATACAAATTGATTTTGTTCCTTTTCCCCACCTAAATAATGTCTCAAGTCACGTTTCGTCTCAGAACCAAAGCTGAAACTCTAAATTATTTACACATCATGATATCTGATTGTTGACCGAACAGCTAACTAGCGCGAAATGATATAACCATTGGCATAATGTTCAGGTGCAATATGCAGCTACCAGACCATGAACTTGCTGCAATCATGCCAAGGGCATTGCCGAAACTACAACAAGTAAGCCGTGTTAGAAACAAGCCCGTGTTCTGATAAGCTTCAGTACTGTACCCAGAAAAAGATTTTCATCTAGGAAAAAGAAAAACAGTAAAAGATTCAAAGTAGACCTTTCCAGCTTTCCAATAGTAAAGGCTACCAAAAACTTCAACGCCGAGAACAGTGAGACACGTCCATTCAACAGAACCAAAAGCATTCAAACACATTAAAGTCGTCAATTGGTCAAAAACCCCAACCAGCGCGGCGGCGGCGGCGCCAGGATTGTCCCCGGCAACCACAACAAAGAACCATACGGAAAGGGCGAAACTTGTCGAAACCCAGTTCAAAGAACAAGCAATTGAATCGAAATCCGAAACAATCAATGATCCCCAACGAAGCTAATGATGAAATGCGAACAAGAAGAAGAGGAAGAAGAAAAGAGGGGTTTACTTACGGTACACTGAAGACGTTTAATAGCAGTGGAGTGAGTGACATATTGAGCACCGATATCGCCGGCGCCCCAAAGGAAACCGGAGCTGATGACCTGGGTCTTCAACGGATGAGAGGTTAGGCAGTTGCGATACCAGCCCCATAGCTTCAACAACATTTCTTTCGTATAGGTGAAGAAAGGGAACGGAGACTCGGAGAGAGGGAAGAAAAAGAAGAAAACTGTATACGAGGAAACAGTTCATATTTATACTGGGAGGAAAATTGTAAATAGTCATCAAACTTTGGTGTTTTTATCAAAACAGTCATTAAACTATTAAAATGTAACAGATGAGTCACCAACTTCTTCATTTTATAACAACATGCCTTCATTTGGTACCCAAATTGCGTAATTTATAATGACCTATCACTAACTCTAATCCGTTCTAGTTGGTTTAATCCAAAATTTCAACTTCAAAAGTCTGGACAAACCACAAAAGCAAAACTCAATGCATATCATCCTCTTTTACTTTCAATAAGGCGAGCTATTGTTGAACCAAAGGATCCAAGAACGAGAAAGCTAGTTGTATACTTATATGCCTTGATCTTAACTCATGAAAAGATTGTATGAGTCCTTAAATCCTCATTAATCGATCATCTTGTTTCGGTCCAAGAGAATTGATCGAGTTTTAGAGAGCATCTAATAAGAAATTCTAGCAATGGAAACTCCTCACCCATAAAAGTGTTTTATTTTCTCGAACTGGAGTTGGAAAATGAGTATTTGAAAACCTTAATCACCTAGGATTTCCACATTTGCATATCTCACTGAGAAAGATCTAGGATATTACTATTATCTCTTAAATTAACCACAGTGATAATTGGCTCAATCCATTGAAAATGGCTACCGTGGCACTCTCTGGTCCTCCAAAATCCAAATATTAGTTAGTATTTTATAGGTGGTAGCAGGCCAGGCATAACCCTTTTGGCCTTTGTTTGCATGGCCTCACAAAAAAATGGGCAAAAAAAAATACTATCCACAATCTATTTCTGATAAAATTAGTGGATAAGAATCCCTCTACGCTCGCTTCTTTCACTACAGAACAAAGCCCTTCTTATTTTTCTCCCCAATCAATTGTGTATTACTCCAGTTGTGCTGCTCCTACTTGTACAGGTCGTCTCATATCAGCCATGCAACTCCACCCCATTCTTCATTCTCCCACCTCCTAGCTTCTGCCCAATCCAACAGGTAACTGCCCATTTGAGCAAGTTTCTTGATTTCCTGTGTAGCAGTCTAAAGTAATGAACTTTGATATGCATCTTTGCGATCTGGCTTCAAAATCGGTTCCTTTTGGCAATTTTGCGTCTTGGGTTCTTGCCTGTTTCATGTTCTGCTTTGAATCGTTGAGAAAGGGTCAGTTGCCAGTTGGGTTCACTTGTTGAGGTTTCTGGTAACTGAGTAGCAATTGCTTATTTATCTTTTGAACCAGTTCTGCTTTGATTGGGACTAAGTTGTGAATAAGAGGTCTTTATCCTTCCTACTTTGCTATATTAAGTGGCTTCTTGAGGTGTGTATAGCTTAAACATGATAAAGAAGTTCTCTGTCTTTGGAATCACTTTCGAAAGGTTGTTTATTGATTTTGTAATGACTGTCTAGTGTGTTTCAGGAAGGAAGATGGCTAGATGCCAAGATGGAACAATCACAAGCAGCAAACTGGTTGAAGTTTCTCCCATTGTGGTAATACATGCATTCTTGTTAATTTTCCTTCTTAAGTTAAAACCATTCATGATTTGGATCTGTTGGTTGTTAAATTCTTCTGGAGCATAAGCAGTTGAATTCATTTCTGCGGCGACCAATCTAGAGTGGTTCTGCTTTAAGTTCTGGTGCATTGTTACTTTACTGTGAGCAACAAGAAGAAAGGCCTTGACCTTGCTTATTGTTATTGATGTCTTGTTTATCTTAGACATGAGATAGTGCCCTTTTCTTTCTCTTTTCAGTTGGGGTGACAGTCTGATGAAAAAGCTTGTGACTCATTATGAACTCACAGGACCGATTTCGCCCAATCTCCTCGAATTCACGAGTTCAATCATCCTGCCCATTCTGTACAGGCAAGAATGATAGTTGCCAGATAGTCCGGTCAAGAACAAAGTTAATGAATATTATGATCAAAAGAAGGAAGCCCAAAGAAGCGGAATCTATATTCGATGGTCTAATGGAAGATGGCCACAAGCCAAACCTTCTAACCTACACCACTCTAGTTGCTGCATTGACTCGTCAAAGGCGTTTCAAGTCCATCCTGTCTTTGATCTCCAAAGTTGAAGAAAATGGGATGAAACCTGATTCCATACTCTTCAATTCGATCATCAATGCATTTTCTGAATCTGGAAATGTAAAGGATGCAATGGGAATTTTCCAGAAGATGAAGAGCAGTGGATGTAAGCCTACCACCAGCACTGTCAATACTCTCATCAAAGCATATGGGAATGCTGGGCAACCCGAACAAGCTTCGGAATTGTTGGAGTCATTGTTGAAGGAAGAAGACGTGAAGCCAAATGAGAGGACATACAATATCCTAGTAAGAGCTTGGTGTAACAAGAGAAACATTGATGAAGCTTGGAACGTGGTAGACAAGATGGTGGCATTCGGATTGAAGCCAGACGCTGTCACATTTAACATACTAGCTAGGGCTTATGCTGAGATAAGCATGACGAGCAGAGCGGAAGACTTATTGTCTGAGATGCAGAGAAATGGATTGGCGCCAAATGAGCGTACTTGTGGCATCATTGTGAATGGATACTGCAACGAAGGAAATATGGTGGAAGCCTCAAGGTTTGTGTACAGAATGGAGAAGCTTGGAGTGCATCCCAATCTCATCGTTTTCAATTGTCTCATTAAAGGCTTTGTAGATAACCTGGACAAGGATGGAGTTGAGGAGGTCAGTTTCTATACCGAGAAATGTTATAATTGCTATAGCATTGTGTAAAAGAGCTCCAACCAGCTTCATTTCTTTGTTGGGTTAATGTCACTGAACTTAGGGTCACTGATATATCACTCTGACATTTTGTTAGTATTGAACTTGTCATTGAAGTAAGTGTGAATTCGTGAATAACTGGAAAAACACAACATAGGGGTAAGGAGAGAGATAATTAAGTTGATTTGAGGTAATCGGTTTTGGAACTGGATTGAATATGAATTGAAATGTATTATCATGTTAGCTAATGAGAGTTTCTGTAGACATTTTTTTGTAATTACTTATATGATTTGGCTTGCTTATCCGGAATTTTTTGTTAAAAACTTTTCATGGAAATGGATGAAGTGACTACTATAGTTATTTTAATTTTCAACGACAAAAATTACTATGTTACAGGCACTTGATGCTATGGAGGACTACGGAATCAAGCCTGACGTGGTGACATTTAGCACGATAATGGATGCATGGGGATCTGCAGGTATCATGGACCAGTGCCTAGAGATCTTCAATGATATGTTGAAAGCTGGTATAGAACCAGACATCCATGCATTCAGCATCCTCGCGAAAGGTTACGTGCGAGCTGGGGATCCAGAGAAGGCTCAGTCGGTTCTGGCATCCATGGGACACTACAGCGTGCGCCCGAACGTAGTAATATGCACAACCATCATTAGCGGCTGGTGCAGTGCTGGAGAAATGGACGCTGCAATGGAAGTCTACGAGAGGATGTGCGAGATAGGGATTTCGCCGAATTTGAAAACGTTCGAGACTCTGATATGGGGATATGGAGAAGCCAGACAGCCGTGGAAAGCACAGGAGTTGCTGCAAGTCATGGAGGAGAAAGGCGTATCTCCGGGGAAGAGCACTATGCAACTCGTTTCAGATGCCTGGCTAGCCGTTGGTTTAACAAGTGAAGGCAAGAGAATAGTGGCTGAAGGAGAAGGAGATGAAGCTGCAAATTCTAAGGTTGCTGTAGATACAAGAGAGGAGGAGATGCCGAAAGACCCAGATCTCTCGGCCTCTTATTCCAAGGTGTTGGAGGTGCCTGGAGATGTTCTGAAAGGTCCAAATGGATCATCATCTCCTGTTGTCAAGATGAGAAGCCAGATGATTCTGAAGGACCCCAGGTCTTCATCAGAGGCCTTATCGCCTAGTTTGAAATCGATGTTCTTTTTTCGCGCATCAGGTTTTGGAAGACAGCCGCGAGTTATTTGTAGAAGGCAGGAGCAAAGCCTTTCTTGCATTCGTGGGAAGTTCACGAGATCGTGTGGCATCTTGTCCATTGCATGAAGGCTGAACTCATGTTAGCTGCTTGTGCTGGCAAGGTGTAGAAGAACAGTGCCGGTTGAAATGAACTTTCAGAAGTGCTTCCTGAAGTTGTAGATATACATTTGTTCTTGTACTGAACCACAGTGCTTAGCTTCCTATGCCATTGACTACAAATGTAGTGTTTTTTATAGGTAACAATGCATTCGAATATTTCCTCCAATGGCCTTGAGGCTATATCTGGATGGGTAGACATGTTCATAAAAACTATAATGTACTTTTCATGTACTGATATAAATTCGTGTACTGATATGACCAAAAGTCACGTTCATGTATCGGAATGACCAAATCATGAAAATTCAAAGGTAAAATTGATCGATCAAAGAGTTCTTCCACCGCTTCGCTCCTTTCTCCTTCACCTCCTTCGAGAGGCAAAAGCCATCCATAAATTTGATTGGCGGCCGATACTATAACCTGTTCTCCGGTGCTACAGCAAACAACTGAGCCCAGGAGGAGCCGCCACCAGTCGGCGGGATCTCCAATGACAAGGCAGTCATCGCAACCCTAACCGAAACTAGAGAGAAAATAGAATACTATTGTTTATTTTTATTGAACTAAATTCTCATTATTTGGTTTGCAGGTAAATATTGTCCTTTTTACATCCAAAGCCTCACGTTGGCCATATCTTTTATTATTCAAATCACTTTTTTAGAAAGGTTAATACCTTATTTTGGTTCGAATTACACTCATTTAATAAACTTTGGCCAGTGATTTCAAAAATTCTCACTTTGATCTCAACTATAAATCATATAAACTCAACTGGTTCACACAATCTGAACCACAAACCGTGTATATGATCTAATCTGGACCACACGGCACCGTTTCCTCTATAATATTCATTGTCAACCAATTGGGCCATTATAAGCTATGAATGGGCCAACGAGGAAATATTGGGCCCATTGCAAAAGCCCAAAGAACCAAACTAGGAGTATGACTCCAGTCTCCAGGCAATTCGAGACCGGGAATCGCCACCGTCTCCTCCATCTCCCCGGACTCTGGAGCTCCGAACCTAATCCAGATTTCCAGCTCCACTGAGAGCTCCTTAAATCCTTCTGCTTTTTCAATCATGATATCTCCCCAAATCGTTAATTTCCAGTCCATTCAAAACCCCAGTCTCCCTTCGCTTCCCTTGTTTACAGCGGCCCACCGCCGTCTCTCTATCCCGAATTTCACCCCGACCCACGTCAAATTTCCCGTTGAAGATCGCGACTTTCGCCGGAGGTTAGTACCTTCGGCTCGGTTGCGGAGGCCTACGACCTGTTATGGGGTGAAGGGTTCGAAAAATGCTTCGGCGGTGGACTCTAGTAGTAGTGGCGGCGGCGGAGACGGCGGTGGCGGCGGAGGTGGTGGGGACGACGACGGGAGTGAGGGGAAAAGCAGTGGGCTTTTGCCGGAGTGGTTGAATTTCTCTCTGGACGATGCCAAGACGGTGGCCGCGGCGGTGGCCATCTCGCTTGCGTTTCGGACTTTCGTGGCCGAGCCCAGGTTCATTCCTTCGCTGTCGATGTACCCAACTTTTGATGTCGGCGACAGAATTGTTGCAGAGAAGGTAAAAGAAAACGCTCCCCTTTTCATTCCCATTAAGCTAGAGTTAGTCCCATTGCTCTAGTCAAGGATTTTGGAGGGAAGGGGTGGAGTTTTGTTCCTGGATTCTAGTTTGAGATACTTACTGGGAATTCGAATTGGACAATTGGGAATCTAGCTTGGCAGAGCTATCCCTCCAATCCAGCTTGATTATGGATTTGAGAATCCACTCGGATTTAATCAAGCAAGGACCAATTTGATGATGGGGGGTTTGTCTTGCTTCAGTGCACTTAGGTTCATGGAAATGTTGATCAGATTATGTATTCTCAGTCTAGGTTTCTTGAATGTATAAGCTTGTATGGGGAAATTGAGAATGAGAATTCAAATGCAACTTTTCAGGTCACATACCGCTTCAGAGAACCTTGTACAAATGATATAGTTATATTCAAGGCTCCTCCCGTCCTCCAAAAAGCTGGATACACGGACGAAGATGTGTTCATCAAACGAATCATTGCCAAGGAAGGCGACATTGTCGAGGTCAGATCCCTAACCTAAACAAGGGCGAGCTTTTCTTCTTCCTCTCGATGTTACTGCTGTCGTAATGACTTGGTTGATATGCTTAATCTGTCAGGTCCGTGATGGGAAGGTTATAGTGAATGGAGTCGAGAGAGATGAAAAGTTCATCTATGAGAAGCCTTCTTATAACATGAAACCAATTGTAAGCATATTCACTCTATTCTCTTTGTTCTGTAGCATGATGAAACTTCCAAGGTTCTCAATCACACACACAATTCACTGTTCTTCTGTGTTTATGCTTGCTGCAGAAGGTACCCGAGAATTATGTATTCGTGATGGGGGACAACCGGAATAACAGTTACGATTCACATGTCTGGTAAATGTTTCCCAATCTTTTGACCTATCCTCTGAAGATAAAAGATTCCAAAAGATCATCTATACTTGTTGCTTTCACTTCTACTGATACATCGAAATGCTCTTCATATAGGGGTCCTCTTCCGGCAGAGAACATACTGGGAAGATCAGTGGTCCGGTATTGGCCTCCTTACAGGATCGGCAGTACAGCTTCTGAGACAAATTGCTCTGCTGATAAGCTGGAGAGCATCAGCGTCCGAGCCCCTGCAATCAAGTCCGACTGACTGGCAGGCCTGCATCTTCACCGTTTTCCCCCTTCCCATGTTGTGTATCATGTCATTTTTTGGTAGGATTGTAACCATAGATCAAACAACCAGCCTGGTTATAACGATTCTTAGCGACAAATCGATGGATGCTTATATTTTGCACAACTCACATTGCAAAACTTTTGACGGTTGTAGATCTTTTATTGCTCATGTCATCACTTGGCAGCACAATTCTTTGCTCAAAATACAGAAGTGCTCGAGATCATACGAGCTTGTACGTACAAGAATGCTTCTTAAGCCGAATGGGGTTGCTTGTTCGAGAATCAAACATCAGGGCACAAGAGATCCTCTGTGTATGCCTAGACTTCACCAGCTTCCCCACAACGTAGCCTCTCGACCTCACCTCAAACACCAACCTCACCGGAACTTGCACTTCCTCCTCCGCCGATCTTGTCAGGCTCGCCCCTGCACCGTAGAGAGGCACCCTCATCCCCTTGACATTGACCGAGACTGCCTTGTGGCTCTTCCTCGGCTGGTAATACGACCTCAGCTGCAAAAACATTTCACAACAATACAATACAACATCACCGCCCGAACCAAAACCATAATCACGAGCTTCGTGCAGTCGATCGATCGCCACATCTAGCTTACCTGGCCTGTCGCGACAACGAGCTGGGAGAACATGATATGAACCGGAGTCGAGCTCACGCTGATTCCGAAGAACGAAGCCGGGTTATAAACCTTGATCCCCACGGAACAGTTGGTGGTGAGCATTTTCGTCGGGACCCCTGTCAGGTCCGATCCTTGCCCGAAGTAGAAATTGTGAACCGTCAAGCTCTGCCCCCAATCATCATCAAAATCCATAGATATCATCAATCAACTGGGGGCTAATTCGCAAATCGCAAGATTGAAACATTTTTCAGGAACCCAAATCTGTAAATCTCTCTCTTTCTCTCTTTACCTTGACAGTGATTTGGGGGCTGAAAGGACGGCTGGCGCCCCAGAGAAGGAAACAGAACGCCGTGAAAATCGCGGCCAAACCCATGACCGCCAGCAGGACCCGGCACCTGGCCGGGTCGCCGTAGCCATCATAATCGCCTCCTCCTTCCTCGAGGATGACGTGGCAGTTCCCGGCGGAACTGGGCCACCGTCTGATTTTCCCGGTGGGTTTCCGGGTGGCGGAGGCGGAGGAGGGGTAGGATCCGCCGGAGACGCGGCTCGATGAGGATGCGCGTGAGTGGCGGCCCGGGTGGTAGTAAGGGTGGGAAGGGGAGTCGATCGGAGTGGTGTTCGGCAGCGAGGAGGAAGAGGCGGTGGCGGATTTGTCGCCGTCGTCGTGGGAGTCTCGCGATGGGCTCTGCACGTAGTACACCGGCCGCTTTGGGGATCGCGGCGACGACGGCTCGAGGCTGGTCAGGTCGGAATCCGACGATTTCGCGTATTTGGCGTACATTTCTTTTTGTTGTTCGTTGGGTTTGAGTGAGTGGAGTGGTGAAGAAGAAGAAGCTGTGAGAGTGTGGAGTAATGGAGTTCTTCTCTTTTTTTGTTTGGCAGTGAAATTGTGAAACGGAATTGGGTCGGAAAGCATGTGATTGCGGAGGAAGAGGGAGAGAATGAAACGGTGGGGTGGACACTTGTAAAGGAGAAAACAGAGCTTTTTTTTGGGTTGAGTTGGTCAGTTCATGAACTAATTTTTTTTTTTTTTTATTACCTAAGTTTGAGTGTTTACTGTTTAATGTTTTTAAGGATCTCATTAAATGTTCAATTTTTATGGTGAAACTGTATATGGAAAGACTAAACTTGGGAAACTACTGGTTCGATGCATAATAGCAAAATAGTGCCAAGATTGTATATGGGGAAAAAAAATTATCATACGGCGAACAAGGGATCGGTCAAGTTAAAAATAAATTTTACATGATTTTAGCATATAACAATATGGTTAAAATTTTGAAATTGGTTATAAAACTATGTTAATATAAATTAAAACTTATTAACTTATTAATTTGATTCATTGAAATGGGTTAATTAAACATGTTTTAATTATCGAAGCATAAACAAAACCAAAAAAAATTAGACAACTATGCGATAGCATGAAAAGAGTGTTTTTTTTTATATTTAGTATGCACACGAGTATTAAATGAATATAGAGCACTTCTACTATGCTATATAGCATTGGTGCTTTAATGTACAACTCAAAGTTGTACCATAACATTAAATGTATAAGTTTAGGTTGTACCATAAAGCAATTTGTACCATTATGTTATTGTACAACTTTACAACTTGAAGTTGTACCATCACATAAAGGTACAAGTTCGAGTTGTATCATAAAAGAATTTGCACAAAAAGTATATGTACAATCTAAAGTTGTACCATAAAGACAAAAACTTATAACACCAATACTATATAGTATTGTAAAATTTCTCATGAATATATTATGATAATTACTCCCGTAGAAATGAAAGGGAACTCTTGAAATTGACTATATAGTTCCTTCTTTCCCTTGCATTCCATAATATATGAAAATATTATTGCTGTCTCATCGTATAAAAGAGCATCACCAAAGACAATATCCAACAAATTATTTTCAAAAATACAAATACTATATCAAAATATGCCACATTGGTAAATTAGCATACCACAATAGTAAGAATTTTCATACCTTGTTATGACTGTGCTAAGATCCAACCTAACAATTTATTTTGTCATAACACCATCATATAATTTTCATCTAACCGTTATGGTAATTCTCTGTTCCAAGACTTATTATCATTATATCAAGATCTTACTATTATGCTAAAACTCTCTTCAGTGTCATAGCAGGCAAGCTCATATTGTGAACTATTGTATATTAAAACTGTGTATATCATATTATCATATCATAATCTTATCATTGTGCAAATACTATGTTATTTGTTATATCAACACCTTATCGTTACCACCGTGGACATACTCTTCCCTGTCATATTATCATGTTATACAAAAACTTATAGCACATGAAATGCAAATAATTACATAAAAAGTTCGTTGAATAGGGATGCTCGTTATTCATATTATACATTATTTCAAAACTAATAAAATCACCAAACCTTCACGTTTTCTAACCTTAAGCACATAAAATTACTATACCCACATTCGATTGTTCTAGGAAATATATAATATCAAATAAAAGCACCGCCACTAGCATTTCTACCTTGACCCCTAAAAATGCAGCCATTCATTGTCTCAATCTTACCTTTGTTCTTGAAACCTAAAAATGCAGGCATTCGTGGCGTCAATCTTCCCTTTGTTCTTAGAATTATGTCGGCGAGGAATATGTTTCTCAAGCACTAAAGGAGTTCAAATAGTGATTGATACTTGAAGTGTTTTTCATGGAACAATGAAAGCCCTTAGATTATGATCAGTCTCTTTGTTTTGAGTGTTGTTTATGACTGATCTTTATGAAGTTGGGAATATTTGGACACGATTTGGTATCTCATTGAATGGACTGGCTTCATGAACCAAATTAATGTAACTATTACAATAATAACCACTAAATTTTGTTACAGCAATCCCAGATACATTAACACAAACAATGAAAAATTTGTATAAAATTTCATTTAGCCAAACATTGTACAGTGTAGCAATACGAAAAAAATCATGATACAATGGAATATGGTCATATGGATGAAGAATTGCTATAAGTCAAGAGCAGCCAAAACTGATGGAATCGGATCAACCCTCCAACTATCTCAAACATTAGATTGGAACAAGTCAAGAACAGCCAAAACTGAGATTGGAGGTCTGTTCCTCTTCCAGAGGCCAAAAGAACCATACAGCCCATCACCATACTTATATCTTCACACTTCGAATTGTACCTGAAACCAAAAGAACTACGTCCAGCCAAACCATTCTCGAAGAACCAGTACATTGATACAATGTTCGCCATTAGTTCAAAAATGGAGTCCATATAAAATATGGCCTCATAGGGAATCCGATTTCGGTTGTCGACATGAAGTTTAGATTCAGTCATATGCTTGTCAAAAGAGAAATCATCGGCCATCTTTCTTGACATAAACACCACAACAAGAGATCTCAAATACTTAACATTGAGAAAGAACACGATTTCAGGGTCATCAGATAGGAGCGAAAGACTAAAAAGGATTTATCTAATCACAGTGATTACTCAGCTGAACTATGCATTATAAATCATCACCTGACCCCATTAATCAAATCCATGAAAAAACAGTAAATCTTGTTTAAAAACAAACAGAGGAAACATAAGCCTCAGAAGGAAGGCAGTAGTGGTTTGTTATGTAATCAAGCAATTCGTCATACTGACACAATATCACCAGTTCTCATCACAGGCAAAAACAAAAGCATTGAAAACCCAGATGGAAAGAACAGATCTTGAAATCGAATTGAAATGGCCTCATAGAGAAGATTAGGCGTATCAACATGGTTGAAATTCAGACATATGCTTGTCAATTTTCGATATTAAATCATCGGCCATACAACATCGAAATCGAAAGGGGAAAAAAGAACGAAACTTGGAACTGGGTTTTTTGTTAGAAGAAGAAAGTAATTGAAGGGGGACTCAGAATATGGGTGGTGATATATCAGAATGGTCGTCAAGGCCTTTTACAGCCATTACGACGAACGAGACCTTTCATGATAGTAATCGTCACCGTCCCGCTACCACTCGAGAAACCGAAGAAGGAGGAGTAAAGGAAAGGCGAAAGAATCAAATGAAAACCCTAAACCTGGAGGTAGATCTGGACGAGATATGAGAGGAAACGCAGGTACTGCTACTTATAAGAGAGAGAGAGAGAGAGATGGCGGAAAGGGGAAGCGGCTAGGGTTTTGATGAGATGATTGCAAGGGTTTCGGATCTGGTAGTTGTTTCTTTAGCGGGGTGTAGAGAGCGCGCGTAAAGATGGCTTTTTTCCAATATGGGCTTTGATGTTCGACGATTGGCTGGGAAGCCCAGGCCCAATATTGAACGATTCATAAGCTATAGGCCCATTCCTGGCGGCAATTTACCACCAGCCGGCTGGAGTTACCAAAGCCTTAGGGCGCACACGAGAGTTTTTGTTGGTTCTCCGTAACCTCGATTAGTTTTGAATGAAAGGTTAGAATGCATTTTTCACATCGAAAAATGAATTAAACAGAGCTGATACCTACGAGCCACAAAAATGACACGTTGTCTTATCTATACGACAAACATTTTTCACAGAGCTAAATGTCAGAAAGAGATGCTACCAAGTACAGGGACGAAGCTACATAGTGTGTAGGGGGAGGCCATACGAATGTTCGAAAGTTCTGGAAATTTACGTATCAACTGAAGTAATTTTTAATATAAACAGTTTAAATGTATGGTTTCCTCGCGGGGCATTCTTCCTCGGTATGTCTAGTTAGCCACACTCATAGCCAGATGGTCGGCATGTTCTTGTACAAAACTTTCGGTCATGAACTTTAGCGAAGTTCACGTCTGATGCTAACACTCATGTCTCCACCAGGGTGATGGGAACTTTTGGGTAAGGCTCTAATGGAGGTTACCATTTTACTGAGTGTAGATTATACTAGTCAGCTCTTCTAGACTGAGTTTGCTCATACATTTGATTTCACTTCTGCAGATACTTGGCCCCAGAGTATGCTGCAAGTGGAAAGCTCTCCGACAAATCCGATGTGTTTTCCTTCGGAGTAATGCTTCTAGAGCTGATTACAGGGCGCCGCCCTGTTGACACGACTCACACTTACATGGACGACAGTCTGGTGGACTGGGTAAGTTTGCTTGCTTGACCATGAAGTTTTGATCTGCAATGCAGAGTTTCAAGTTAGTTCAACAAAGCTAATCAACTTCATTGTTTCTAATTGCTCTCTAGGCTCGGCCCTTACTTTCACGGGCTCTGGAGGATGGAAACTACGACTCCTTGGTCGACCAAAAACTCGTAGACTACGACCACAACGAGATGTCTCGCATGGTCGCCTGTGCTGCCGCCTGTGTTCGCCACTCTGCTAGGCGTCGCCCACGCATGAGCCAGGTAAAATCATCAGGGCTCTTTATTTTCCCACGACGCACTTCCAAAGGCTGGAACTTTTGCTTCTGTAACTTGACATCAAAACCGTGCTCAACATCATCCACACAGGTAGTGCGAGCTCTAGAAGGAGATGTATCGCTAGCAGACCTCAACGAAGGGATTAAACCAGGGCACAGCCGAATGTATTCATACGAAAGCTCGGATTATGACACAAGCCAGTACAATGAGGACATGAAGAAGTTCAGGAAGATGGCACTCGGCAGCAAAGAGTACGGTGCGAGCGACGAGTACAGCGGCCCTCCCACGAGCGATTACGGGCTCTACCCTTCCGGATCGAGCAGCGAAGGGCAGACGACAAGGGAAATGGAGATGGGGAAGGTGAAGAGAAACAGCCAAGGTTTCAGTGGAAGCTCTTGAGTTGAGCCTTCTCACCATCTCTCTATGTAAAGCCAATCCCTTCTTTCCCCTCCACTACTCTATTTTCTCGAATGGAATTTTTATTTTCGGTTTTGAATTGGATCATTGGATGTCACATTGATTTCCCAGAACGATATGTGTGTTCTTGGTGTGATCAACCAACACATGAGCAAAAAGTTTTTTCTTCTTCTACTTCTTCCCTTGCTGATCAGTTTTTTTTTCTTTTCCTTTCTCTTTGATTTTCTACCAATGTATTTATTAGTAGCGAGTAAATACTGGAAAGACAGGCTAAATTGACAGTATAGTAGAAGCTTTATTTTGATTCTTTGATTCATTTGCTGCTTATTTGAATGGAATGTGAATACATGCTGCAATGTGTATTCGTTTTGTGTCCTTGAAGATGCTTCTGTAGTTTCGATTCAGCGACTAAGCCGGTAATGATTCGTGCACAGTACGACGATAACAAGTTTATCACTGTACTTTGAACCGTTAGTCTTACCGAGTAGATCTGTTGTAAGTTTTCGTACTATACCCCGTTTTGGTGTAAGGAGCACATTCTATTGATGTGTGTGAGCAGGACATGGCAACCATTGAGAATGAATGCAGTGCAAGGGATGAAACAAAAAGCTAAATTTGTTTGTTGAGATTTGGGGTTATGATGAAGGTTTTAGACCAAAGTTTGTTGGTTAAGTCTTGAAAAGGCTTCAAAGTCAGAGAGGAAGGTGGTGTGGAGTTGGTTTGAAGCTTTGGGAGATGAAGGAAGATAAGTAATGGACAGCTCATCTTTTTTGTTGGGCCTGACTTTGTCATTCCAAATGTTGGATGACAGCTGGTGGGCCGGCCATGGACCTTTCTTCCTTTTCAGTTTCCATTTACTGTTAACGGTTAATATCCATATGGGACACTTAGCGTAAATGGAAACTTTTATCTAACTGTCAAAAATAATATCAAAATTTCATAATAACGGAAAATTTTGGCTCAATGCTTTGTAATCAATTCCATGGATGAAGAACATTTCTCATTTACTCTCCAGAAAGCTCAGTCTTACACAGAGCATTGTATGTAGTCAAGCCAAAGAGAAATGTACAGTGAAGTCTATATAGAATGATGATAGAGAAGCCTACCTTCCTTTCCTCTCTTCTACAACACCAAAAATGCTTCATCATTCATTTTCCTGTGTTACACAATCAGTAGTAATGGAGAAACAGGTAGACCGAACCCGAGAACGAAGAAGAAAAAAGAAAATGGGTTGTGTGCTCTACAGATTTCCTAAACGACCAGACCCAGATCCTCTCTTCCTCCTCCTCCGCCTCTGCCGAATCCTCCATATGCTCAAAAACAACAACACACCTGCCACACCGGCACAAACAAGAAGGTTTGAGTAAACCAATGCTCAGTCAACTAACGACTATCCCAAGTATGCGAAAGATTCTACTGAATACTTCACAAACCTGTAATGGCTATTGCTGCAGGGACAAGCCAATGGCTCCCTACCAGAACGGGCATATCAAGCTGCGTATGGAACCAATCAACAGATTGTTAAGTTGCCATGATTTGAGGACAACGATGATGAAAAAAGCCACCAGATTCCACGTTCTTACCTCATCGCCATTGAGAATGCCTAGGAGATGATTCCCTTGTGTATCTCCCTTGTTTCTTCTTTCTGTAACTTTTGAATGCTCGACCTTGAAAGGGTTGGGCGTAGTAGAATTCAGACCTCTCCCCAGATCTATGATAGGGTAGCCTGGAAGTCTCCGGTTTCTTCCTCTGACGTGCAGGTTGTAACCTTTGGTACCCCACACTTCGAATCTGGAGTCCCTCCTGCATATCAGATCCTGGCCCAGCACTGCAGAGTAGGAAGAGAAGTTTACATCTGTTCTACGCGAAGGTAGCTGGTTGTCATCCACGTAGATGGCCATGTCTTGTTTTGCAGATTGGGAGAAGAGCAACGGATCTCGAGCACTAGAGCTGGTGAAATCTAGTAGTTTTTTGAGAAGCCAGTAACAGTTGGTGACCATGTGGCTACTGTCCAAACAGTTGGAGTCTCCGTAGACTGCAATTCGCCCTTCGCCTGCCTCCACAAGGCCTAGAATTGGAGAATCCGCCTGCACAATATATTACAGCATAATAAACCCATCAAAATTCCAAACACAATTCCACATTGCAAAGATCCTTTCTTTTCCAGTAGAATTGTGGACTATTTCATTAAAAATTATTTGCTGATTGCGACAAATATGTATGCAAATTGCTCCAATCGAGGCAGCAGATTAAATTGAGACTTAGGCTGTCTGTTTCAGCTTAAAGGTATACACCCTTTAATTTCAGCAAATACCGAAGTGGTAAGAAGACAATGTTTATGGAATTCAGATTCTTTTTACCTTCCCTGATCCTGAATTCGACAGCACATTCTGAGTTGCACCACTCTCTGAGCTATCCAGTAAAGGGAAACCATGCACGTAACCACCTGATGGAAACCTCACAATATCAGTTCCTGATGCATACCGACTTTGCTCTCCATCAATGGAGAAATCTCCGTTCAAAATCTTATCCCCAAAAGCAATCCCAAACGGAGCCAAGAGATCATTCAATCCAGGAACATTCGCTCCTCCCGTAACAGGTGTCCACCAGCTTCGTGTGTTATCGTCAAAGAATCTCATCTTCACCATCGTATCCACATTATACCATTCAGCAAACACAGCTAATCCTAAACCACTGTTAATAACATCGTCCCTCAACTTCTCAATCTCCTCTGCAAAGTACTCATCTTCGAGATCCACAAGTAGAAGTGTTCCATAATGGCGAGCATCAAAGCATGTGAAAGGAGAACCAAGCGTCTCAACATAGTATCCAGCATCTCTTAACATGTTAAACATGATGTGAAAATTTGTGTGTAGATGATCTCCATGCCAATCAAGAATGTCATTCCGAACATCTAAAGAGTCTCTCGGAATATATCCTGGAGGGTATTTGATGTTGTGAAATTGGTCCCACAAAATCCGCTTCGACCTAGGTGGAGTGGGGACCACCTGCAGTTTCAGGTGAAGCACACACGTGCTTCTTCTTTTCGTCTTCTCACCAGGAGATGGAGGACTGTAGATAGTGAGAGTTACATTACCCTCGATTTCACCAGAAAATTGGGCACCTTCTTCTTTGATTTGCATGTGAAGTGCTATGTAGCCTGTCCATGGCCAGATGATTTCTGAATAGGTGAAGTGAATGTTTAACAGATTTCCATCTTCATCTGAGGGATTCCATATGGGGGGACTTTCAACATAACCAATAACGCCCATGCCATTTAGAATCGTGGCATTGAACATAATTGGCATTGCCCCGGCGTATAAGGGTTGGCGGCAGAATGGCCAAGAGTAAGGGCAATCTGAAAAATCAAGAATACCAGGGAAGATGGTCGCCCGAGGTTGATAAATCTTCAAGATTTCATAGGACTCCAACCTGAGAAAGAAGGGAAAGTTAAGACAATATAGTTGCTCGTGTAGTAAAGCAGGAAAGTGAAATACCATGAAAAAGAGAACCTACAGATTTACTCTTCCTGCACCCTGCTCATACAGATTGGGACCAGAAAGCTTGGCAGCTCCTTCAACCAGTGCTTGTTTCATGCTTGCAGGATTTAGAATGGCCTTACGGTCACTCTCAGGAATCACACTAACAAGTAGGCAGACTACACCAGCAACCACAGGGCTTGCCACACTAGTCCCTGATAAGCTTTTACACCCTGAACTTATCTTTGATCCCATGATATCTTTCCCATATGCAACGACATCTGGCTTCACACGGCCATATCTATCAACCAAAATTAGAAAAAAGTCAAGGTCTACTACAAACAAATAAAAATAACAACGGGCTACATACTAATAAAATGATCTCCACACGATCGCAACTGCTGCTCATACTTGGCAAGAAGAAATGAACATGTAAATAGGTCAGGACTCCTGCTACCTTTCACGTCCTAATTGATAAAGTTTCAAGGCAGTGCAGAAAAGTATATTAAACATAAAGCGATCAAGGTCAAAAGATATCTTCCCTCTACTCTATTTGCATCAAAATACCATATCAGAAAAAGGTCCGATCTTGCAATGCAACTATGGGCAAACTCGTGAATATTTGGGAAATATGGTGAGTCTACAAATGAATGCAGAACACAAATACTTGAATCATCTGAAACATGAAGCAGTCAAATGAAAAGCGTAGCATTCAAGTCTTCTCCCAACAAGAAATTTGGTCAACCATAAGCTATAACACAAAGCCGTTTAGAAGAGTAAATAGATTACCCATGAGGAATCTCCCAAGTGCTCATGCCACGTGATGAAAATGGGGCAATATGATCATTGTAATCTATTCCACCAACGCCAATTACATCACTTTGGTCTGCTGGATTGTTTAAAGTGCCATAAAGAGGCCCATCATTTCCAATAGCGGAGACCATAATTATGTTATTGGCTGTTATCTCCCATATCTGATGGTCAAGATGCAAAGGAACACTGGGATCAAGAAAAATAGCCAATAAAACTAATGCTAAAGACTTTCGTAGGAAAATAAAAAGAGTGAAACACCAATGCTAGCCATACTAGAATGAATAATTGAAAATAGAATTGCAAGACACTACACAAAATGATACCCTAAACCAATGTCCAATTGACCCACACAAATACTTGAGATACCACGTCTGAATATCAAATGATAAAAACATGATGATTGATAGGGAGTTTGTTGTCCAATAAAATTTAGAGTGTGTGCACGGCAGTTGCTCTCTCCTGCCTATGCCTATACAAGAGTTAACAAACTCCCAAAACAACTCTTACCTTTTCAACGAATGGGAGGTCCAGGAAATCAGGGCCACCGATGCTCAAGTTCAGTACATCCATTTTTGTTGCAATAGCATAGTTAAATGCGTCAAGGAACCATGATGTGTAAGATACCTGCAATAGGCTGAATACGAAATTCTCATAATCTTGGTAAGTCTAACGACTTAATCAAATTGCAAAAAGGAAAACGGTAAAAACAATTTGAATATTCACTAAAACATATACAACAGTCTACCAGATACTTCTCGCACCATGCTATCATCAATCTAACCCGTAGAAAATGATTCTACAGTCCAATGAAAATATGGGAGCCACTTTTGGACCCTAAAATGCAGTTGGCTTTTGTCTCCATGCACTCAGCTTGATAAATATTTCATACTCTAAGGAAAAGAAAAGGATAGGCTGCTATAATCTTCACCAAACCGGTAAATTTGAAAACAAAAAAGTACTTCTAGCTAATAATTACCTGAGCATCTGTGAATACCCGGAATGCATAAATCTCAGCATCAGGGGCAAAACCAAGACATTCTTCATCTTGGCCAGCGATAACACCCGCAACAAATGTCCCGTGTCCCAGGTTGTCATTTAAAGTATCCTCACTTGTCCAGTTAGTACGTTCCTGAGACAGTATACAAAAAATGCACATCATGGTTTCACCTTCTCCCCAAAACCAAATACTGAAGAATGTAACCTTTGAACTGGAGTAGAAGAGAAACAGAAACATAAAATGAAAAATATATAGTTCCTCGCGATTCAATACCTTGATGTTACGGAAATGTGGGTGATCAAATCGAATTCCAGTGTCAAAAATAGCCATCTTCACCTTAGCACCGGTATACCCTTTAGACCAAAGAACGTCAGCTCCAAATAAAGAAGTCACCTGTGACTTCTGCTGCAGAAAAAGAAACTCACAATAAGAAGATTTGGAGAAGAATGGAAGTTTGGCAACGCTTTTTCCCTGCTCCTAGCAAGGGAAACCACTCATTTTGGACAGTTTGTAAAATGAACCAGCAAGCAAAGTTAAAGCAAGAAAATCACTCCGTAGCTAACAAGTGTACCATCAGATAACTACTGGCCCGGAGAATTCTACCAGGTATCTTATGAAATCAAGTTTGACTTTGAAATTTCAGAGTGCAGTTTGGAAATGACGGGCTGCTGGCATCGAATCGATATATTCACATCAAACTGCATCTAATCTCCATTCAATTGCAAGCAATACGACAAAGGGAATTGCGAATTCCGGAAGTTCAATCGAATCAGAATGCACCAAGAACAGCATTCATTGATTGATTCATTCAGGAATCTACGTTTATCAATTTGCCTATCCTATGATAAGAACACACCTGTGCTAGCAGCTCCCTTCCCCAATGAATAGAAGAATTACTGGTTTCGGCCACCGCATGATGCCGCTCCTCGTCTTCACTGAATGACATAGAAGTGAATATCTTCCCAGGCCGTTTCTTCCCATCGGAAAACGAACCACCGCCACCTCCACCGCCGCTGCCGGAAACGCCAAGCAATTCCCTCTTATAGCTGACATCCACATTCACATCCTTGACCATTTCCAACTTCCCAATCTCCCCCACCACTCTCTCCGCCACACTTCCCTCCACAGCCACCAGCCCAAAGTCCGTCGCGAACTTCATCGCCGGATTCCTCCTCTCGATCCATTCCCACCCTCCCCCCAATCCAAGCTCCGATTCCAAGTACCGCCGGTGGTCCTCCGCCTTCTTGTACTCCCTGAATCGCACTATGTAGTTGTTGTTGTTCCGCCCGGTCTCGTTCTTCCCGCCCTCGGAAACTAGGGTTAGGGTTTCCTTCCGGCGAAATGGAGCGAAATACCGGAAGAGGAAGATTGAAATGACGGCCGCGAAGACCGCGGATTTGAACGGAAACCTCGAGGAAGTTCTCCGACGAGCGGCCATGGCTACGGAGCCCGGTTCTTCGTTGCTGCTGCAGCTGTCGGAGCTCGTTTGGTTTGGCGGGAAACCCCACACATAGAGAAATGGAAATCGGGAAAGTATCTCTCTTTCTCGTTATGATGAGAGTTGATCTGTTTCCTTCTTCTTCTTCTTCTTCTTCTTCTCCAGTCTGAAAGCTTTTCTCTTTTCTTTCTCTGGGTGGAAAAAAATTCGATCTTTTCCACGTTCCGCTATTGAGAGGTACCTCCCCTAACTAATTTTAAATTCTCCATAGGTCCCACTTCTTTTGAAAATTACACTTCTTACCCGATAAAAGATTGAGATAGTCAAACACGCCCTCTTCCTCGTTCTTGTGAAACGTTGTCGTTTCCACCCTCGCCGCCGGTACAAAGGCCGCAGCCATAGGAAGGGGAGGAAGTGGATGATTGATGGCGGGAGCAGGATTGGGTTTCAGTTCGTCTCTCTCAGCTCAAAGCAGGGCGACGGCCGGAATTATGGTTAGGATTCCAGTTCCGTTATTGAAGCGACGGAAGTTGAAGTTCGCGGGATTGAATGAGGTTTTCCGCATTCGAGTGGCGGGTTGCGGCGTATCTTCGACTCGATTGTATAACTGCGGGAGTTGTGCGGCTGAGGAACGAGTCTCGGTGGACATGGAAAGGTACAAGGAGGCTTTTGGGAGGAGAATGGCCGTGGCTGGACTCAAACCTCACCATTCTATTGGTCAGTCTTCTGTTACCTATTATGCGAGCATAAGACCATGGTAGTTCTGTAGGTGAATTTGGTTAAACTGTGGAATTTTGTGGGAAGGGAAGGGGCGAAAGCAATTATCATTTTGGTTGTGGAGGTGGGTTTTCTCAGAATCGTGTGGTTTTGTTGATTGAAGCTTTCATCTTTTCTTCTTGGAACTTGTAGTTAGTAGTGGTGAAGTGGTGAAGTTGGCTGAGAGAGTTGTGTTATATTCCCGCAGCTGTAGGAGTCTCAGGCGGCCCTGACAGTATGGCGTTGTGTTTACTAACGGCTGCTTGGAAAACTGATGGTCCTTATGCTGCTAGCCAGAGTGATGGTTATGTTGATGGACTTTTGGCCATTATCGTTGATCATAGGCTACGCGCAGAGAGCAAAGAAGAGGCACACATTGTTTCTCGCCGTGTTTCTAAAATGGGTGCATTTCGGTTTCTTTTGCGCTTTGTTAGCATGTTTCAGCTTTTTTCTTCTACTATGGCTTAACTTGAACATTTTTGTAGGGATCAGATGTGAGATTGCAGAGTGTAATTGGTCGGATGGAAAGCCGAAACAGGGTCATTTGCAAGAAGCAGCACGAGATATGAGGTTCTGTTCTATATGTCTTTAACAGTCGAGCTGTGAATACTGAATACCACTTGTTTAGCTGGCCTAGGATTTGATCACATTGATTTGCTTTGTTTCCTATCCTAATCTGCATTCCAGGTATCAAATTTTTCAGAAAGTTTGCATTCAGCATCAAATTGATGTGCTACTTATTGCTCATCATGCAGACGACCAGGTTTGAATGACGATGTTCTTCATGTGGATCCCAGGTTTTTACCTTTTGCTGATTAGCATGTTGAAAATGAAGGTTTGCTTGGAAAACAAATTTGCAGGCTGAGCTACTGATTCTTCGACTTTCCCGCGGTAGTGGTGTGCTTGGACTTGCGGGCATGGCATTTGCTTCTCAGTTATTCTCTACAAGCACGGTTTTGCATAATGAAGGTTCGAACAATAAAGGCCTACTTCTAGTGCGTCCACTGTTGCACTTTTCTAAAGAAGATATGTACAAGGTTAGTGCATATCGAGATGCACTTTTACAGAAAGAGAGATTTTCATTTCTTGAAGACAATGATTTTTGCATATCAAAGCAATCAATTGATATTACATGTGGAAATGCCCTGTATCTGAAGTATATTCCTTTCTTCTCCAGATATGCCAAGCAAGTAATCAAGACTGGGTGGAGGACCCAACAAATCGAAGTCCAGCTTATGCTCGGAACAGGATCAGAATGTCACTGGGAAATTTGTCATCATGTGAGCCCTTTGGCGATTAATTTTATTGCACATAAGATATTTTTTAACTTAAAAAGAATTTAAGCTTTACGATTTAAATGCTATTGGTTGGAATTCTGATTTGTGTCGTCTAATGTTCCAGATACTTTCCAGTCTGAAATTCAAGAGCTAATATCTTCATGTCGAAAAACACGTGCATATGTTGACCACATGTCAAATGAATTGATTGATCAGGCTGTGAACATCATGGATGTAAGCATAGATTTTACTGTTGAATTATGAAAGTTTTATTTAGATACTATCCTTGTCATGTTACTGAAAGTTTATATCTTGCTTGTTATTCTTTTGAACGGCATCGGGGTCCTCGATGTTTTCCCAGCAGCAAGGTTATGCTGTTATTGATTTGATGGTTCTTAGTCCATCCAAAGTTCCAGATATGTGCCTTTCAAAGTTTATTGCGTTGGTCTTGCAGGTAATTGTCATTTATATTATCTTCTTGGATACGGTTTTACCTTTTGGTCTAGAATTGGCTAGTTATGTTCCTAACAGGCTAATAGTAATTTGTCATCTGAATGCCTCAGTTTGTCTCTCAAAAGCACAGAACTGTTAGAGGCGCCACTAGTAAACGGTTATTGGATTACGTTCGCACTTTCCCATGTAAGGCAAGTTTACTAGTCTTAAAATTTTGATGCAGTTATATTTTGGTTATTCTTGGTCAGAGACTCAGAGTTAAGCTTTTCCTCGTCTTTCTGATGCACTTTGAGTACCTTGCAGACGTCTTTTACTGTAGCTGGATGTTATCTCTGCCCTTCTCCTGGTTCTAGGGGGACGAAACTCTTAGTTTGCTGCTCTGTCAATTGCCATCTGCCTTCAACAATTGAAGTGAATAACTCAGACTTTGATAGAGAACAGAAGCAGTATCCTAGCATGTTGGATGAAATCATAGCCGAAGGGAAGTCTTATGTAGATCAGTTTGTACCAGATGTAGTAGATGTGAAGTTCTTGGACATGACATGCCAATCAGTGTTAGCAGAAGCGAAAAGAATCGGTATCATCAGCGAGTCAACTCATAACAACATAACCTTACTGGAGAGGAATGAAACAAAGTATTTCAAGCCTGAGAATAAGGTACACTTGGAGCAAGAGATCATAGAAAATCCCAGCACCTCAGCATCTGAAAGTGAGCTACTCCACCCAGGCAAAGCATGTTACTTCATGGACAGATTCATGGTTACTTGGAATGAAAGACCGCTCAGTTACTGCTCATCTTTGGTAATTGATCATCGAACAGCTGCTGAAGTACGCTATATGGCCGAGTCTGATTGGCTCTATCTGGCCAAATTGGCCAGGTGTAAAAATTTGCATGATTTGGTGCCACAAATAACTGATGCAGACAGTGAAGTAGAGCAGATAGCAAGAAAGAGAAAACAGAGTTTAGAATACATGCAGTTATCGGCAATAAAATCTCTTCAATCTTTGAAGTCCATCCCAGTTGCTGCCAGAAGAAGCCTGCCTGTATTAGTAAACCATGAAGGAATCCTACTGACTATACCTGTATGTTTTCATCTCTGAAATTCTGATACTCCATTTATAAGTTTTGCTGTCAAATTGTTCACGGTTATATATATCATTAAACCTTGTAATCCTTATCTCATTCGTGGTCTTTTTTCTCTCTCTTTTTGCAGAGCATTGGATTCCAGTGCTGCCCTTGTTTGATTGTGTCCTGCGCATTCAGGCCAAGATTGCCACTAGGGGGAGGTCACTCTTCGTTTCTGTAGTTTATGTGCATTAGCAAAGAGCATATGTATAATAGAGGCCTTCAATTTTGGTGTTTGTTGTTACTCATTTGTACATCTTTAGACTAGAAAGAATTAATAGAAAGGTGGAAGCACAAATCCAACCATGAACAAACTGTATTCCACATTATGCAGTAAGAAACATCAATAGTTTAATCTGTCAACTCACAGGATTCATTCAGATTCTTGCATTAAAGCTCGGGAATGAATTATTATGGTTGATACAAATTCATACAGCAGCAGCAGCTAATTCAATTCCCAAATCCAATCTTAAAAAAAACCTATCCTGCTAACTCTTCTCATGTTACAGTGAAGAGAGAGATTCAAAGAGGAAAATAGTAAAAAATGATAATAAGGGAGGAGAACATAGTCATCATTATCATAATCCACCTTGCCCTCCTCTCTCTTTCAAAATCTGGAACGATTTGAACCACTGTTTCCATGGAGCATCTTTTTGTTGGTCGACCCATGACAAGAAAGCACTGTCTATCAAGCAAAAGAAATTGACATAGAGAAGTTGGTACTGTACTGGTACATATCTGAAGTTAGCCACCTGAACCAGTGGCCAAATACCGCCTTCCAAGACTAACGACGGAAGGAAGTCCCTCTTCACGTCTTCTTTCACTTGAGCAGCACTCTTCCCTGTAGAAAATCCAATGTAGGTGAAGAACACTAGCAGATCCAAGGGCCCAAAGATTATGCCGTCAGCTGCCACTTTAGCCGCCACAAACCGAGCTGATTTTGGTGCTAGTTTAAGTCTCAACCTGATAAACTTGTCCAAGTACTCATACCTAAATAAGAAATAGGACTCGATTTAAGTTAAGAACTGATTGAAGAATATGACTTGCTAAAGCTAAATGATTGACAAAAAGACGAAGAGGCAAACCAGAAGTGGCCAACTGGACCAACAAATCCGAGGCCAAATGCACTGGTAGTAGCTACACGCTTCCAATTTATTCTGAATTCAGCCTCTTTATCCTGCCACATGAAATACAGTTACTCATCTTCCTGGAGTTTAGAAACTACCTTCAGTAATCATTGCAGATAACAGCTTCAGCTTAACAAAATGGCTACTGAATTCCCAGAGGACCACATGGTATTTAATGATTCTCAGCCACAACATGAAGATGCTATAACAGTAACACAGAGTAGGCAAAACTGTTGGTGATTCAAGTTCTTAAGGTGATGAAACTCTGGCAGCAATATGCAGTCTCGTGATTAGATTAAACCACGTACAAAAAGCTCCTCATGGTGTTAATGGAGCAGACACAACTGAGTTAGGTCAAAAGAAGGTACACATACAAATTGATTTTGTTCCTTTTCCCCACCTAAATAATGTCTCAAGTCACGTTTCGTCTCAGAACCAAAGCTGAAACTCTAAATTATTTACACATCATGATATCTGATTGTTGACCGAACAGCTAACTAGCGCGAAATGATATAACCATTGGCATAATGTTCAGGTGCAATATGCAGCTACCAGACCATGAACTTGCTGCAATCATGCCAAGGGCATTGCCGAAACTACAACAAGTAAGCCGTGTTAGAAACAAGCCCGTGTTCTGATAAGCTTCAGTACTGTACCCAGAAAAAGATTTTCATCTAGGAAAAAGAAAAACAGTAAAAGATTCAAAGTAGACCTTTCCAGCTTTCCAATAGTAAAGGCTACCAAAAACTTCAACGCCGAGAACAGTGAGACACGTCCATTCAACAGAACCAAAAGCATTCAAACACATTAAAGTCGTCAATTGGTCAAAAACCCCAACCAGCGCGGCGGCGGCGGCGCCAGGATTGTCCCCGGCAACCACAACAAAGAACCATACGGAAAGGGCGAAACTTGTCGAAACCCAGTTCAAAGAACAAGCAATTGAATCGAAATCCGAAACAATCAATGATCCCCAACGAAGCTAATGATGAAATGCGAACAAGAAGAAGAGGAAGAAGAAAAGAGGGGTTTACTTACGGTACACTGAAGACGTTTAATAGCAGTGGAGTGAGTGACATATTGAGCACCGATATCGCCGGCGCCCCAAAGGAAACCGGAGCTGATGACCTGGGTCTTCAACGGATGAGAGGTTAGGCAGTTGCGATACCAGCCCCATAGCTTCAACAACATTTCTTTCGTATAGGTGAAGAAAGGGAACGGAGACTCGGAGAGAGGGAAGAAAAAGAAGAAAACTGTATACGAGGAAACAGTTCATATTTATACTGGGAGGAAAATTGTAAATAGTCATCAAACTTTGGTGTTTTTATCAAAACAGTCATTAAACTATTAAAATGTAACAGATGAGTCACCAACTTCTTCATTTTATAACAACATGCCTTCATTTGGTACCCAAATTGCGTAATTTATAATGACCTATCACTAACTCTAATCCGTTCTAGTTGGTTTAATCCAAAATTTCAACTTCAAAAGTCTGGACAAACCACAAAAGCAAAACTCAATGCATATCATCCTCTTTTACTTTCAATAAGGCGAGCTATTGTTGAACCAAAGGATCCAAGAACGAGAAAGCTAGTTGTATACTTATATGCCTTGATCTTAACTCATGAAAAGATTGTATGAGTCCTTAAATCCTCATTAATCGATCATCTTGTTTCGGTCCAAGAGAATTGATCGAGTTTTAGAGAGCATCTAATAAGAAATTCTAGCAATGGAAACTCCTCACCCATAAAAGTGTTTTATTTTCTCGAACTGGAGTTGGAAAATGAGTATTTGAAAACCTTAATCACCTAGGATTTCCACATTTGCATATCTCACTGAGAAAGATCTAGGATATTACTATTATCTCTTAAATTAACCACAGTGATAATTGGCTCAATCCATTGAAAATGGCTACCGTGGCACTCTCTGGTCCTCCAAAATCCAAATATTAGTTAGTATTTTATAGGTGGTAGCAGGCCAGGCATAACCCTTTTGGCCTTTGTTTGCATGGCCTCACAAAAAAATGGGCAAAAAAAAAATACTATCCACAATCTATTTCTGATAAAATTAGTGGATAAGAATCCCTCTACGCTCGCTTCTTTCACTACAGAACAAAGCCCTTCTTATTTTTCTCCCCAATCAATTGTGTATTACTCCAGTTGTGCTGCTCCTACTTGTACAGGTCGTCTCATATCAGCCATGCAACTCCACCCCATTCTTCATTCTCCCACCTCCTAGCTTCTGCCCAATCCAACAGGTAACTGCCCATTTGAGCAAGTTTCTTGATTTCCTGTGTAGCAGTCTAAAGTAATGAACTTTGATATGCATCTTTGCGATCTGGCTTCAAAATCGGTTCCTTTTGGCAATTTTGCGTCTTGGGTTCTTGCCTGTTTCATGTTCTGCTTTGAATCGTTGAGAAAGGGTCAGTTGCCAGTTGGGTTCACTTGTTGAGGTTTCTGGTAACTGAGTAGCAATTGCTTATTTATCTTTTGAACCAGTTCTGCTTTGATTGGGACTAAGTTGTGAATAAGAGGTCTTTATCCTTCCTACTTTGCTATATTAAGTGGCTTCTTGAGGTGTGTATAGCTTAAACATGATAAAGAAGTTCTCTGTCTTTGGAATCACTTTCGAAAGGTTGTTTATTGATTTTGTAATGACTGTCTAGTGTGTTTCAGGAAGGAAGATGGCTAGATGCCAAGATGGAACAATCACAAGCAGCAAACTGGTTGAAGTTTCTCCCATTGTGGTAATACATGCATTCTTGTTAATTTTCCTTCTTAAGTTAAAACCATTCATGATTTGGATCTGTTGGTTGTTAAATTCTTCTGGAGCATAAGCAGTTGAATTCATTTCTGCGGCGACCAATCTAGAGTGGTTCTGCTTTAAGTTCTGGTGCATTGTTACTTTACTGTGAGCAACAAGAAGAAAGGCCTTGACCTTGCTTATTGTTATTGATGTCTTGTTTATCTTAGACATGAGATAGTGCCCTTTTCTTTCTCTTTTCAGTTGGGGTGACAGTCTGATGAAAAAGCTTGTGACTCATTATGAACTCACAGGACCGATTTCGCCCAATCTCCTCGAATTCACGAGTTCAATCATCCTGCCCATTCTGTACAGGCAAGAATGATAGTTGCCAGATAGTCCGGTCAAGAACAAAGTTAATGAATATTATGATCAAAAGAAGGAAGCCCAAAGAAGCGGAATCTATATTCGATGGTCTAATGGAAGATGGCCACAAGCCAAACCTTCTAACCTACACCACTCTAGTTGCTGCATTGACTCGTCAAAGGCGTTTCAAGTCCATCCTGTCTTTGATCTCCAAAGTTGAAGAAAATGGGATGAAACCTGATTCCATACTCTTCAATTCGATCATCAATGCATTTTCTGAATCTGGAAATGTAAAGGATGCAATGGGAATTTTCCAGAAGATGAAGAGCAGTGGATGTAAGCCTACCACCAGCACTGTCAATACTCTCATCAAAGCATATGGGAATGCTGGGCAACCCGAACAAGCTTCGGAATTGTTGGAGTCATTGTTGAAGGAAGAAGACGTGAAGCCAAATGAGAGGACATACAATATCCTAGTAAGAGCTTGGTGTAACAAGAGAAACATTGATGAAGCTTGGAACGTGGTAGACAAGATGGTGGCATTCGGATTGAAGCCAGACGCTGTCACATTTAACATACTAGCTAGGGCTTATGCTGAGATAAGCATGACGAGCAGAGCGGAAGACTTATTGTCTGAGATGCAGAGAAATGGATTGGCGCCAAATGAGCGTACTTGTGGCATCATTGTGAATGGATACTGCAACGAAGGAAATATGGTGGAAGCCTCAAGGTTTGTGTACAGAATGGAGAAGCTTGGAGTGCATCCCAATCTCATCGTTTTCAATTGTCTCATTAAAGGCTTTGTAGATAACCTGGACAAGGATGGAGTTGAGGAGGTCAGTTTCTATACCGAGAAATGTTATAATTGCTATAGCATTGTGTAAAAGAGCTCCAACCAGCTTCATTTCTTTGTTGGGTTAATGTCACTGAACTTAGGGTCACTGATATATCACTCTGACATTTTGTTAGTATTGAACTTGTCATTGAAGTAAGTGTGAATTCGTGAATAACTGGAAAAACACAACATAGGGGTAAGGAGAGAGATAATTAAGTTGATTTGAGGTAATCGGTTTTGGAACTGGATTGAATATGAATTGAAATGTATTATCATGTTAGCTAATGAGAGTTTCTGTAGACATTTTTTTGTAATTACTTATATGATTTGGCTTGCTTATCCGGAATTTTTTGTTAAAAACTTTTCATGGAAATGGATGAAGTGACTACTATAGTTATTTTAATTTTCAACGACAAAAATTACTATGTTACAGGCACTTGATGCTATGGAGGACTACGGAATCAAGCCTGACGTGGTGACATTTAGCACGATAATGGATGCATGGGGATCTGCAGGTATCATGGACCAGTGCCTAGAGATCTTCAATGATATGTTGAAAGCTGGTATAGAACCAGACATCCATGCATTCAGCATCCTCGCGAAAGGTTACGTGCGAGCTGGGGATCCAGAGAAGGCTCAGTCGGTTCTGGCATCCATGGGACACTACAGCGTGCGCCCGAACGTAGTAATATGCACAACCATCATTAGCGGCTGGTGCAGTGCTGGAGAAATGGACGCTGCAATGGAAGTCTACGAGAGGATGTGCGAGATAGGGATTTCGCCGAATTTGAAAACGTTCGAGACTCTGATATGGGGATATGGAGAAGCCAGACAGCCGTGGAAAGCACAGGAGTTGCTGCAAGTCATGGAGGAGAAAGGCGTATCTCCGGGGAAGAGCACTATGCAACTCGTTTCAGATGCCTGGCTAGCCGTTGGTTTAACAAGTGAAGGCAAGAGAATAGTGGCTGAAGGAGAAGGAGATGAAGCTGCAAATTCTAAGGTTGCTGTAGATACAAGAGAGGAGGAGATGCCGAAAGACCCAGATCTCTCGGCCTCTTATTCCAAGGTGTTGGAGGTGCCTGGAGATGTTCTGAAAGGTCCAAATGGATCATCATCTCCTGTTGTCAAGATGAGAAGCCAGATGATTCTGAAGGACCCCAGGTCTTCATCAGAGGCCTTATCGCCTAGTTTGAAATCGATGTTCTTTTTTCGCGCATCAGGTTTTGGAAGACAGCCGCGAGTTATTTGTAGAAGGCAGGAGCAAAGCCTTTCTTGCATTCGTGGGAAGTTCACGAGATCGTGTGGCATCTTGTCCATTGCATGAAGGCTGAACTCATGTTAGCTGCTTGTGCTGGCAAGGTGTAGAAGAACAGTGCCGGTTGAAATGAACTTTCAGAAGTGCTTCCTGAAGTTGTAGATATACATTTGTTCTTGTACTGAACCACAGTGCTTAGCTTCCTATGCCATTGACTACAAATGTAGTGTTTTTATAGGTAACAATGCATTCGAATATTTCCTCCAATGGCCTTGAGGCTATATCTGGATGGGTAGACATGTTCATAAAAACTATAATGTACTTTTCATGTACTGATATAAATTCGTGTACTGATATGACCAAAAGTCACGTTCATGTATCGGAATGACCAAATCATGAAAATTCAAAGGTAAAATTGATCGATCAAAGAGTTCTTCCACCGCTTCGCTCCTTTCTCCTTCACCTCCTTCGAGAGGCAAAAGCCATCCATAAATTTGATTGGCGGCCGATACTATAACCTGTTCTCCGGTGCTACAGCAAACAACTGAGCCCAGGAGGAGCCGCCACCAGTCGGCGGGATCTCCAATGACAAGGCAGTCATCGCAACCCTAACCGAAACTAGAGAGAAAATAGAATACTATTGTTTATTTTTATTGAACTAAATTCTCATTATTTGGTTTGCAGGTAAATATTGTCCTTTTTACATCCAAAGCCTCACGTTGGCCATATCTTTTATTATTCAAATCACTTTTTTAGAAAGGTTAATACCTTATTTTGGTTCGAATTACACTCATTTAATAAACTTTGGCCAGTGATTTCAAAAATTCTCACTTTGATCTCAACTATAAATCATATAAACTCAACTGGTTCACACAATCTGAACCACAAACCGTGTATATGATCTAATCTGGACCACACGGCACCGTTTCCTCTATAATATTCATTGTCAACCAATTGGGCCATTATAAGCTATGAATGGGCCAACGAGGAAATATTGGGCCCATTGCAAAAGCCCAAAGAACCAAACTAGGAGTATGACTCCAGTCTCCAGGCAATTCGAGACCGGGAATCGCCACCGTCTCCTCCATCTCCCCGGACTCTGGAGCTCCGAACCTAATCCAGATTTCCAGCTCCACTGAGAGCTCCTTAAATCCTTCTGCTTTTTCAATCATGATATCTCCCCAAATCGTTAATTTCCAGTCCATTCAAAACCCCAGTCTCCCTTCGCTTCCCTTGTTTACAGCGGCCCACCGCCGTCTCTCTATCCCGAATTTCACCCCGACCCACGTCAAATTTCCCGTTGAAGATCGCGACTTTCGCCGGAGGTTAGTACCTTCGGCTCGGTTGCGGAGGCCTACGACCTGTTATGGGGTGAAGGGTTCGAAAAATGCTTCGGCGGTGGACTCTAGTAGTAGTGGCGGCGGCGGAGACGGCGGTGGCGGCGGAGGTGGTGGGGACGACGACGGGAGTGAGGGGAAAAGCAGTGGGCTTTTGCCGGAGTGGTTGAATTTCTCTCTGGACGATGCCAAGACGGTGGCCGCGGCGGTGGCCATCTCGCTTGCGTTTCGGACTTTCGTGGCCGAGCCCAGGTTCATTCCTTCGCTGTCGATGTACCCAACTTTTGATGTCGGCGACAGAATTGTTGCAGAGAAGGTAAAAGAAAACGCTCCCCTTTTCATTCCCATTAAGCTAGAGTTAGTCCCATTGCTCTAGTCAAGGATTTTGGAGGGAAGGGGTGGAGTTTTGTTCCTGGATTCTAGTTTGAGATACTTACTGGGAATTCGAATTGGACAATTGGGAATCTAGCTTGGCAGAGCTATCCCTCCAATCCAGCTTGATTATGGATTTGAGAATCCACTCGGATTTAATCAAGCAAGGACCAATTTGATGATGGGGGGTTTGTCTTGCTTCAGTGCACTTAGGTTCATGGAAATGTTGATCAGATTATGTATTCTCAGTCTAGGTTTCTTGAATGTATAAGCTTGTATGGGGAAATTGAGAATGAGAATTCAAATGCAACTTTTCAGGTCACATACCGCTTCAGAGAACCTTGTACAAATGATATAGTTATATTCAAGGCTCCTCCCGTCCTCCAAAAAGCTGGATACACGGACGAAGATGTGTTCATCAAACGAATCATTGCCAAGGAAGGCGACATTGTCGAGGTCAGATCCCTAACCTAAACAAGGGCGAGCTTTTCTTCTTCCTCTCGATGTTACTGCTGTCGTAATGACTTGGTTGATATGCTTAATCTGTCAGGTCCGTGATGGGAAGGTTATAGTGAATGGAGTCGAGAGAGATGAAAAGTTCATCTATGAGAAGCCTTCTTATAACATGAAACCAATTGTAAGCATATTCACTCTATTCTCTTTGTTCTGTAGCATGATGAAACTTCCAAGGTTCTCAATCACACACACAATTCACTGTTCTTCTGTGTTTATGCTTGCTGCAGAAGGTACCCGAGAATTATGTATTCGTGATGGGGGACAACCGGAATAACAGTTACGATTCACATGTCTGGTAAATGTTTCCCAATCTTTTGACCTATCCTCTGAAGATAAAAGATTCCAAAAGATCATCTATACTTGTTGCTTTCACTTCTACTGATACATCGAAATGCTCTTCATATAGGGGTCCTCTTCCGGCAGAGAACATACTGGGAAGATCAGTGGTCCGGTATTGGCCTCCTTACAGGATCGGCAGTACAGCTTCTGAGACAAATTGCTCTGCTGATAAGCTGGAGAGCATCAGCGTCCGAGCCCCTGCAATCAAGTCCGACTGACTGGCAGGCCTGCATCTTCACCGTTTTCCCCCTTCCCATGTTGTGTATCATGTCATTTTTTGGTAGGATTGTAACCATAGATCAAACAACCAGCCTGGTTATAACGATTCTTAGCGACAAATCGATGGATGCTTATATTTTGCACAACTCACATTGCAAAACTTTTGACGGTTGTAGATCTTTTATTGCTCATGTCATCACTTGGCAGCACAATTCTTTGCTCAAAATACAGAAGTGCTCGAGATCATACGAGCTTGTACGTACAAGAATGCTTCTTAAGCCGAATGGGGTTGCTTGTTCGAGAATCAAACATCAGGGCACAAGAGATCCTCTGTGTATGCCTAGACTTCACCAGCTTCCCCACAACGTAGCCTCTCGACCTCACCTCAAACACCAACCTCACCGGAACTTGCACTTCCTCCTCCGCCGATCTTGTCAGGCTCGCCCCTGCACCGTAGAGAGGCACCCTCATCCCCTTGACATTGACCGAGACTGCCTTGTGGCTCTTCCTCGGCTGGTAATACGACCTCAGCTGCAAAAACATTTCACAACAATACAATACAACATCACCGCCCGAACCAAAACCATAATCACGAGCTTCGTGCAGTCGATCGATCGCCACATCTAGCTTACCTGGCCTGTCGCGACAACGAGCTGGGAGAACATGATATGAACCGGAGTCGAGCTCACGCTGATTCCGAAGAACGAAGCCGGGTTATAAACCTTGATCCCCACGGAACAGTTGGTGGTGAGCATTTTCGTCGGGACCCCTGTCAGGTCCGATCCTTGCCCGAAGTAGAAATTGTGAACCGTCAAGCTCTGCCCCCAATCATCATCAAAATCCATAGATATCATCAATCAACTGGGGGCTAATTCGCAAATCGCAAGATTGAAACATTTTTCAGGAACCCAAATCTGTAAATCTCTCTCTTTCTCTCTTTACCTTGACAGTGATTTGGGGGCTGAAAGGACGGCTGGCGCCCCAGAGAAGGAAACAGAACGCCGTGAAAATCGCGGCCAAACCCATGACCGCCAGCAGGACCCGGCACCTGGCCGGGTCGCCGTAGCCATCATAATCGCCTCCTCCTTCCTCGAGGATGACGTGGCAGTTCCCGGCGGAACTGGGCCACCGTCTGATTTTCCCGGTGGGTTTCCGGGTGGCGGAGGCGGAGGAGGGGTAGGATCCGCCGGAGACGCGGCTCGATGAGGATGCGCGTGAGTGGCGGCCCGGGTGGTAGTAAGGGTGGGAAGGGGAGTCGATCGGAGTGGTGTTCGGCAGCGAGGAGGAAGAGGCGGTGGCGGATTTGTCGCCGTCGTCGTGGGAGTCTCGCGATGGGCTCTGCACGTAGTACACCGGCCGCTTTGGGGATCGCGGCGACGACGGCTCGAGGCTGGTCAGGTCGGAATCCGACGATTTCGCGTATTTGGCGTACATTTCTTTTTGTTGTTCGTTGGGTTTGAGTGAGTGGAGTGGTGAAGAAGAAGAAGCTGTGAGAGTGTGGAGTAATGGAGGTTCTTCTCTTTTTTTGTTTGGCAGTGAAATTGTGAAACGGAATTGGGTCGGAAAGCATGTGATTGCGGAGGAAGAGGGAGAGAATGAAACGGTGGGGTGGACACTTGTAAAGGAGAAAACAGAGCTTTTTTTTGGGTTGAGTTGGTCAGTTCATGAACTAATTTTTTTTTTTTTTATTACCTAAGTTTGAGTGTTTACTGTTTAATGTTTTTAAGGATCTCATTAAATGTTCAATTTTTATGGTGAAACTGTATATGGAAAGACTAAACTTGGGAAACTACTGGTTCGATGCATAATAGCAAAATAGTGCCAAGATTGTATATGGGGAAAAAAAATTATCATACGGCGAACAAGGGATCGGTCAAGTTAAAAATAAATTTTACATGATTTTAGCATATAACAATATGGTTAAAATTTTGAAATTGGTTATAAAACTATGTTAATATAAATTAAAACTTATTAACTTATTAATTTGATTCATTGAAATGGGTTAATTAAACATGTTTTAATTATCGAAGCATAAACAAAACCAAAAAAATTAGACAACTATGCGATAGCATGAAAAGAGTGTTTTTTTTTATATTTAGTATGCACACGAGTATTAAATGAATATAGAGCACTTCTACTATGCTATATAGCATTGGTGCTTTAATGTACAACTCAAAGTTGTACCATAACATTAAATGTATAAGTTTAGGTTGTACCATAAAGCAATTTGTACCATTATGTTATTGTACAACTTTACAACTTGAAGTTGTACCATCACATAAAGGTACAAGTTCGAGTTGTATCATAAAAGAATTTGCACAAAAAGTATATGTACAATCTAAAGTTGTACCATAAAGACAAAAACTTATAACACCAATACTATATAGTATTGTAAAATTTCTCATGAATATATTATGATAATTACTCCCGTAGAAATGAAAGGGAACTCTTGAAATTGACTATATAGTTCCTTCTTTCCCTTGCATTCCATAATATATGAAAATATTATTGCTGTCTCATCGTATAAAAGAGCATCACCAAAGACAATATCCAACAAATTATTTTCAAAAATACAAATACTATATCAAAATATGCCACATTGGTAAATTAGCATACCACAATAGTAAGAATTTTCATACCTTGTTATGACTGTGCTAAGATCCAACCTAACAATTTATTTTGTCATAACACCATCATATAATTTTCATCTAACCGTTATGGTAATTCTCTGTTCCAAGACTTATTATCATTATATCAAGATCTTACTATTATGCTAAAACTCTCTTCAGTGTCATAGCAGGCAAGCTCATATTGTGAACTATTGTATATTAAAACTGTGTATATCATATTATCATATCATAATCTTATCATTGTGCAAATACTATGTTATTTGTTATATCAACACCTTATCGTTACCACCGTGGACATACTCTTCCCTGTCATATTATCATGTTATACAAAAACTTATAGCACATGAAATGCAAATAATTACATAAAAAGTTCGTTGAATAGGGATGCTCGTTATTCATATTATACATTATTTCAAAACTAATAAAATCACCAAACCTTCACGTTTTCTAACCTTAAGCACATAAAATTACTATACCCACATTCGATTGTTCTAGGAAATATATAATATCAAATAAAAGCACCGCCACTAGCATTTCTACCTTGACCCCTAAAAATGCAGCCATTCATTGTCTCAATCTTACCTTTGTTCTTGAAACCTAAAAATGCAGGCATTCGTGGCGTCAATCTTCCCTTTGTTCTTAGAATTATGTCGGCGAGGAATATGTTTCTCAAGCACTAAAGGAGTTCAAATAGTGATTGATACTTGAAGTGTTTTCATGGAACAATGAAAGCCCTTAGATTATGATCAGTCTCTTTGTTTTGAGTGTTGTTTATGACTGATCTTTATGAAGTTGGGAATATTTGGACACGATTTGGTATCTCATTGAATGGACTGGCTTCATGAACCAAATTAATGTAACTATTACAATAATAACCACTAAATTTTGTTACAGCAATCCCAGATACATTAACACAAACAATGAAAAATTTGTATAAAATTTCATTTAGCCAAACATTGTACAGTGTAGCAATACGAAAAAAATCATGATACAATGGAATATGGTCATATGGATGAAGAATTGCTATAAGTCAAGAGCAGCCAAAACTGATGGAATCGGATCAACCCTCCAACTATCTCAAACATTAGATTGGAACAAGTCAAGAACAGCCAAAACTGAGATTGGAGGTCTGTTCCTCTTCCAGAGGCCAAAAGAACCATACAGCCCATCACCATACTTATATCTTCACACTTCGAATTGTACCTGAAACCAAAAGAACTACGTCCAGCCAAACCATTCTCGAAGAACCAGTACATTGATACAATGTTCGCCATTAGTTCAAAAATGGAGTCCATATAAAATATGGCCTCATAGGGAATCCGATTTCGGTTGTCGACATGAAGTTTAGATTCAGTCATATGCTTGTCAAAAGAGAAATCATCGGCCATCTTTCTTGACATAAACACCACAACAAGAGATCTCAAATACTTAACATTGAGAAAGAACACGATTTCAGGGTCATCAGATAGGAGCGAAAGACTAAAAAGGATTTATCTAATCACAGTGATTACTCAGCTGAACTATGCATTATAAATCATCACCTGACCCCATTAATCAAATCCATGAAAAAACAGTAAATCTTGTTTAAAAACAAACAGAGGAAACATAAGCCTCAGAAGGAAGGCAGTAGTGGTTTGTTATGTAATCAAGCAATTCGTCATACTGACACAATATCACCAGTTCTCATCACAGGCAAAAACAAAAGCATTGAAAACCCAGATGGAAAGAACAGATCTTGAAATCGAATTGAAATGGCCTCATAGAGAAGATTAGGCGTATCAACATGGTTGAAATTCAGACATATGCTTGTCAATTTTCGATATTAAATCATCGGCCATACAACATCGAAATCGAAAGGGGAAAAAAGAACGAAACTTGGAACTGGGTTTTTTGTTAGAAGAAGAAAGTAATTGAAGGGGGACTCAGAATATGGGTGGTGATATATCAGAATGGTCGTCAAGGCCTTTTACAGCCATTACGACGAACGAGACCTTTCATGATAGTAATCGTCACCGTCCCGCTACCACTCGAGAAACCGAAGAAGGAGGAGTAAAGGAAAGGCGAAAGAATCAAATGAAAACCCTAAACCTGGAGGTAGATCTGGACGAGATATGAGAGGAAACGCAGGTACTGCTACTTATAAGAGAGAGAGAGAGAGAGATGGCGGAAAGGGGAAGCGGCTAGGGTTTTGATGAGATGATTGCAAGGGTTTCGGATCTGGTAGTTGTTTCTTTAGCGGGGTGTAGAGAGCGCGCGTAAAGATGGCTTTTTTCCAATATGGGCTTTGATGTTCGACGATTGGCTGGGAAGCCCAGGCCCAATATTGAACGATTCATAAGCTATAGGCCCATTCCTGGCGGCAATTTACCACCAGCCGGCTGGAGTTACCAAAGCCTTAGGGCGCACACGAGAGTTTTTGTTGGTTCTCCGTAACCTCGATTAGTTTTGAATGAAAGGTTAGAATGCATTTTTCACATCGAAAAATGAATTAAACAGAGCTGATACCTACGAGCCACAAAAATGACACGTTGTCTTATCTATACGACAAACATTTTTCACAGAGCTAAATGTCAGAAAGAGATGCTACCAAGTACAGGGACGAAGCTACATAGTGTGTAGGGGGGAGGCCATACGAATGTTCGAAAGTTCTGGAAATTTACGTATCAACTGAAGTAATTTTTAATATAAACAGTTTAAATGTATGGTTTCCTCGCGGGGCATTCTTCCTCGGTATGTCTAGTTAGCCACACTCATAGCCAGATGGTCGGCATGTTCTTGTACAAAACTTTCGGTCATGAACTTTAGCGAAGTTCACGTCTGATGCTAACACTCATGTCTCCACCAGGGTGATGGGAACTTTTGGGTAAGGCTCTAATGGAGGTTACCATTTTACTGAGTGTAGATTATACTAGTCAGCTCTTCTAGACTGAGTTTGCTCATACATTTGATTTCACTTCTGCAGATACTTGGCCCCAGAGTATGCTGCAAGTGGAAAGCTCTCCGACAAATCCGATGTGTTTTCCTTCGGAGTAATGCTTCTAGAGCTGATTACAGGGCGCCGCCCTGTTGACACGACTCACACTTACATGGACGACAGTCTGGTGGACTGGGTAAGTTTGCTTGCTTGACCATGAAGTTTTGATCTGCAATGCAGAGTTTCAAGTTAGTTCAACAAAGCTAATCAACTTCATTGTTTCTAATTGCTCTCTAGGCTCGGCCCTTACTTTCACGGGCTCTGGAGGATGGAAACTACGACTCCTTGGTCGACCAAAAACTCGTAGACTACGACCACAACGAGATGTCTCGCATGGTCGCCTGTGCTGCCGCCTGTGTTCGCCACTCTGCTAGGCGTCGCCCACGCATGAGCCAGGTAAAATCATCAGGGCTCTTTATTTTCCCACGACGCACTTCCAAAGGCTGGAACTTTTGCTTCTGTAACTTGACATCAAAACCGTGCTCAACATCATCCACACAGGTAGTGCGAGCTCTAGAAGGAGATGTATCGCTAGCAGACCTCAACGAAGGGATTAAACCAGGGCACAGCCGAATGTATTCATACGAAAGCTCGGATTATGACACAAGCCAGTACAATGAGGACATGAAGAAGTTCAGGAAGATGGCACTCGGCAGCAAAGAGTACGGTGCGAGCGACGAGTACAGCGGCCCTCCCACGAGCGATTACGGGCTCTACCCTTCCGGATCGAGCAGCGAAGGGCAGACGACAAGGGAAATGGAGATGGGGAAGGTGAAGAGAAACAGCCAAGGTTTCAGTGGAAGCTCTTGAGTTGAGCCTTCTCACCATCTCTCTATGTAAAGCCAATCCCTTCTTTCCCCTCCACTACTCTATTTTCTCGAATGGAATTTTTATTTTCGGTTTTGAATTGGATCATTGGATGTCACATTGATTTCCCAGAACGATATGTGTGTTCTTGGTGTGATCAACCAACACATGAGCAAAAAGTTTTTTCTTCTTCTACTTCTTCCCTTGCTGATCAGTTTTTTTTCTTTTCCTTTCTCTTTGATTTTCTACCAATGTATTTATTAGTAGCGAGTAAATACTGGAAAGACAGGCTAAATTGACAGTATAGTAGAAGCTTTATTTTGATTCTTTGATTCATTTGCTGCTTATTTGAATGGAATGTGAATACATGCTGCAATGTGTATTCGTTTTGTGTCCTTGAAGATGCTTCTGTAGTTTCGATTCAGCGACTAAGCCGGTAATGATTCGTGCACAGTACGACGATAACAAGTTTATCACTGTACTTTGAACCGTTAGTCTTACCGAGTAGATCTGTTGTAAGTTTTCGTACTATACCCCGTTTTGGTGTAAGGAGCACATTCTATTGATGTGTGTGAGCAGGACATGGCAACCATTGAGAATGAATGCAGTGCAAGGGATGAAACAAAAAGCTAAATTTGTTTGTTGAGATTTGGGGTTATGATGAAGGTTTTAGACCAAAGTTTGTTGGTTAAGTCTTGAAAAAGGCTTCAAAGTCAGAGAGGAAGGTGGTGTGGAGTTGGTTTGAAGCTTTGGGAGATGAAGGAAGATAAGTAATGGACAGCTCATCTTTTTTGTTGGGCCTGACTTTGTCATTCCAAATGTTGGATGACAGCTGGTGGGCCGGCCATGGACCTTTCTTCCTTTTCAGTTTCCATTTACTGTTAACGGTTAATATCCATATGGGACACTTAGCGTAAATGGAAACTTTTATCTAACTGTCAAAATAATATCAAAATTTCATAATAACGGAAAATTTTGGCTCAATGCTTTGTAATCAATTCCATGGATGAAGAACATTTCTCATTTACTCTCCAGAAAGCTCAGTCTTACACAGAGCATTGTATGTAGTCAAGCCAAAGAGAAATGTACAGTGAAGTCTATATAGAATGATGATAGAGAAGCCTACCTTCCTTTCCTCTCTTCTACAACACCAAAAATGCTTCATCATTCATTTTCCTGTGTTACACAATCAGTAGTAATGGAGAAACAGGTAGACCGAACCCGAGAACGAAGAAGAAAAAAGAAAATGGGTTGTGTGCTCTACAGATTTCCTAAACGACCAGACCCAGATCCTCTCTTCCTCCTCCTCCGCCTCTGCCGAATCCTCCATATGCTCAAAAACAACAACACACCTGCCACACCGGCACAAACAAGAAGGTTTGAGTAAACCAATGCTCAGTCAACTAACGACTATCCCAAGTATGCGAAAGATTCTACTGAATACTTCACAAACCTGTAATGGCTATTGCTGCAGGGACAAGCCAATGGCTCCCTACCAGAACGGGCATATCAAGCTGCGTATGGAACCAATCAACAGATTGTTAAGTTGCCATGATTTGAGGACAACGATGATGAAAAAAGCCACCAGATTCCACGTTCTTACCTCATCGCCATTGAGAATGCCTAGGAGATGATTCCCTTGTGTATCTCCCTTGTTTCTTCTTTCTGTAACTTTTGAATGCTCGACCTTGAAAGGGTTGGGCGTAGTAGAATTCAGACCTCTCCCCAGATCTATGATAGGGTAGCCTGGAAGTCTCCGGTTTCTTCCTCTGACGTGCAGGTTGTAACCTTTGGTACCCCACACTTCGAATCTGGAGTCCCTCCTGCATATCAGATCCTGGCCCAGCACTGCAGAGTAGGAAGAGAAGTTTACATCTGTTCTACGCGAAGGTAGCTGGTTGTCATCCACGTAGATGGCCATGTCTTGTTTTGCAGATTGGGAGAAGAGCAACGGATCTCGAGCACTAGAGCTGGTGAAATCTAGTAGTTTTTTGAGAAGCCAGTAACAGTTGGTGACCATGTGGCTACTGTCCAAACAGTTGGAGTCTCCGTAGACTGCAATTCGCCCTTCGCCTGCCTCCACAAGGCCTAGAATTGGAGAATCCGCCTGCACAATATATTACAGCATAATAAACCCATCAAAATTCCAAACACAATTCCACATTGCAAAGATCCTTTCTTTTCCAGTAGAATTGTGGACTATTTCATTAAAAATTATTTGCTGATTGCGACAAATATGTATGCAAATTGCTCCAATCGAGGCAGCAGATTAAATTGAGACTTAGGCTGTCTGTTTCAGCTTAAAGGTATACACCCTTTAATTTCAGCAAATACCGAAGTGGTAAGAAGACAATGTTTATGGAATTCAGATTCTTTTTACCTTCCCTGATCCTGAATTCGACAGCACATTCTGAGTTGCACCACTCTCTGAGCTATCCAGTAAAGGGAAACCATGCACGTAACCACCTGATGGAAACCTCACAATATCAGTTCCTGATGCATACCGACTTTGCTCTCCATCAATGGAGAAATCTCCGTTCAAAATCTTATCCCCAAAAGCAATCCCAAACGGAGCCAAGAGATCATTCAATCCAGGAACATTCGCTCCTCCCGTAACAGGTGTCCACCAGCTTCGTGTGTTATCGTCAAAGAATCTCATCTTCACCATCGTATCCACATTATACCATTCAGCAAACACAGCTAATCCTAAACCACTGTTAATAACATCGTCCCTCAACTTCTCAATCTCCTCTGCAAAGTACTCATCTTCGAGATCCACAAGTAGAAGTGTTCCATAATGGCGAGCATCAAAGCATGTGAAAGGAGAACCAAGCGTCTCAACATAGTATCCAGCATCTCTTAACATGTTAAACATGATGTGAAAATTTGTGTGTAGATGATCTCCATGCCAATCAAGAATGTCATTCCGAACATCTAAAGAGTCTCTCGGAATATATCCTGGAGGGTATTTGATGTTGTGAAATTGGTCCCACAAAATCCGCTTCGACCTAGGTGGAGTGGGGACCACCTGCAGTTTCAGGTGAAGCACACACGTGCTTCTTCTTTTCGTCTTCTCACCAGGAGATGGAGGACTGTAGATAGTGAGAGTTACATTACCCTCGATTTCACCAGAAAATTGGGCACCTTCTTCTTTGATTTGCATGTGAAGTGCTATGTAGCCTGTCCATGGCCAGATGATTTCTGAATAGGTGAAGTGAATGTTTAACAGATTTCCATCTTCATCTGAGGGATTCCATATGGGGGGACTTTCAACATAACCAATAACGCCCATGCCATTTAGAATCGTGGCATTGAACATAATTGGCATTGCCCCGGCGTATAAGGGTTGGCGGCAGAATGGCCAAGAGTAAGGGCAATCTGAAAAATCAAGAATACCAGGGAAGATGGTCGCCCGAGGTTGATAAATCTTCAAGATTTCATAGGACTCCAACCTGAGAAAGAAGGGAAAGTTAAGACAATATAGTTGCTCGTGTAGTAAAGCAGGAAAGTGAAATACCATGAAAAAGAGAACCTACAGATTTACTCTTCCTGCACCCTGCTCATACAGATTGGGACCAGAAAGCTTGGCAGCTCCTTCAACCAGTGCTTGTTTCATGCTTGCAGGATTTAGAATGGCCTTACGGTCACTCTCAGGAATCACACTAACAAGTAGGCAGACTACACCAGCAACCACAGGGCTTGCCACACTAGTCCCTGATAAGCTTTTACACCCTGAACTTATCTTTGATCCCATGATATCTTTCCCATATGCAACGACATCTGGCTTCACACGGCCATATCTATCAACCAAAATTAGAAAAAAGTCAAGGTCTACTACAAACAAATAAAAATAACAACGGGCTACATACTAATAAAATGATCTCCACACGATCGCAACTGCTGCTCATACTTGGCAAGAAGAAATGAACATGTAAATAGGTCAGGACTCCTGCTACCTTTCACGTCCTAATTGATAAAGTTTCAAGGCAGTGCAGAAAAGTATATTAAACATAAAGCGATCAAGGTCAAAAGATATCTTCCCTCTACTCTATTTGCATCAAAATACCATATCAGAAAAAGGTCCGATCTTGCAATGCAACTATGGGCAAACTCGTGAATATTTGGGAAATATGGTGAGTCTACAAATGAATGCAGAACACAAATACTTGAATCATCTGAAACATGAAGCAGTCAAATGAAAAGCGTAGCATTCAAGTCTTCTCCCAACAAGAAATTTGGTCAACCATAAGCTATAACACAAAGCCGTTAGAAGAGTAAATAGATTACCCATGAGGAATCTCCCAAGTGCTCATGCCACGTGATGAAAATGGGGCAATATGATCATTGTAATCTATTCCACCAACGCCAATTACATCACTTTGGTCTGCTGGATTGTTTAAAGTGCCATAAAGAGGCCCATCATTTCCAATAGCGGAGACCATAATTATGTTATTGGCTGTTATCTCCCATATCTGATGGTCAAGATGCAAAGGAACACTGGGATCAAGAAAAATAGCCAATAAAACTAATGCTAAAGACTTTCGTAGGAAAATAAAAAGAGTGAAACACCAATGCTAGCCATACTAGAATGAATAATTGAAAATAGAATTGCAAGACACTACACAAAATGATACCCTAAACCAATGTCCAATTGACCCACACAAATACTTGAGATACCACGTCTGAATATCAAATGATAAAAACATGATGATTGATAGGGAGTTTGTTGTCCAATAAAATTTAGAGTGTGTGCACGGCAGTTGCTCTCTCCTGCCTATGCCTATACAAGAGTTAACAAACTCCCAAAACAACTCTTACCTTTTCAACGAATGGGAGGTCCAGGAAATCAGGGCCACCGATGCTCAAGTTCAGTACATCCATTTTTGTTGCAATAGCATAGTTAAATGCGTCAAGGAACCATGATGTGTAAGATACCTGCAATAGGCTGAATACGAAATTCTCATAATCTTGGTAAGTCTAACGACTTAATCAAATTGCAAAAAGGAAAACGGTAAAAACAATTTGAATATTCACTAAAACATATACAACAGTCTACCAGATACTTCTCGCACCATGCTATCATCAATCTAACCCGTAGAAAATGATTCTACAGTCCAATGAAAATATGGGAGCCACTTTTGGACCCTAAAATGCAGTTGGCTTTTGTCTCCATGCACTCAGCTTGATAAATATTTCATACTCTAAGGAAAAGAAAAGGATAGGCTGCTATAATCTTCACCAAACCGGTAAATTTGAAAACAAAAAAGTACTTCTAGCTAATAATTACCTGAGCATCTGTGAATACCCGGAATGCATAAATCTCAGCATCAGGGGCAAAACCAAGACATTCTTCATCTTGGCCAGCGATAACACCCGCAACAAATGTCCCGTGTCCCAGGTTGTCATTTAAAGTATCCTCACTTGTCCAGTTAGTACGTTCCTGAGACAGTATACAAAAAATGCACATCATGGTTTCACCTTCTCCCCAAAACCAAATACTGAAGAATGTAACCTTTGAACTGGAGTAGAAGAGAAACAGAAACATAAATGAAAAATATATAGTTCCTCGCGATTCAATACCTTGATGTTACGGAAATGTGGGTGATCAAATCGAATTCCAGTGTCAAAAATAGCCATCTTCACCTTAGCACCGGTATACCCTTTAGACCAAAGAACGTCAGCTCCAAATAAAGAAGTCACCTGTGACTTCTGCTGCAGAAAAAGAAACTCACAATAAGAAGATTTGGAGAAGAATGGAAGTTTGGCAACGCTTTTTCCCTGCTCCTAGCAAGGGAAACCACTCATTTTGGACAGTTTGTAAAATGAACCAGCAAGCAAAGTTAAAGCAAGAAAATCACTCCGTAGCTAACAAGTGTACCATCAGATAACTACTGGCCCGGAGAATTCTACCAGGTATCTTATGAAATCAAGTTTGACTTTGAAATTTCAGAGTGCAGTTTGGAAATGACGGGCTGCTGGCATCGAATCGATATATTCACATCAAACTGCATCTAATCTCCATTCAATTGCAAGCAATACGACAAAGGGAATTGCGAATTCCGGAAGTTCAATCGAATCAGAATGCACCAAGAACAGCATTCATTGATTGATTCATTCAGGAATCTACGTTTATCAATTTGCCTATCCTATGATAAGAACACACCTGTGCTAGCAGCTCCCTTCCCCAATGAATAGAAGAATTACTGGTTTCGGCCACCGCATGATGCCGCTCCTCGTCTTCACTGAATGACATAGAAGTGAATATCTTCCCAGGCCGTTTCTTCCCATCGGAAAACGAACCACCGCCACCTCCACCGCCGCTGCCGGAAACGCCAAGCAATTCCCTCTTATAGCTGACATCCACATTCACATCCTTGACCATTTCCAACTTCCCAATCTCCCCCACCACTCTCTCCGCCACACTTCCCTCCACAGCCACCAGCCCAAAGTCCGTCGCGAACTTCATCGCCGGATTCCTCCTCTCGATCCATTCCCACCCTCCCCCCAATCCAAGCTCCGATTCCAAGTACCGCCGGTGGTCCTCCGCCTTCTTGTACTCCCTGAATCGCACTATGTAGTTGTTGTTGTTCCGCCCGGTCTCGTTCTTCCCGCCCTCGGAAACTAGGGTTAGGGTTTCCTTCCGGCGAAATGGAGCGAAATACCGGAAGAGGAAGATTGAAATGACGGCCGCGAAGACCGCGGATTTGAACGGAAACCTCGAGGAAGTTCTCCGACGAGCGGCCATGGCTACGGAGCCCGGTTCTTCGTTGCTGCTGCAGCTGTCGGAGCTCGTTTGGTTTGGCGGGAAACCCCACACATAGAGAAATGGAAATCGGGAAAGTATCTCTCTTTCTCGTTATGATGAGAGTTGATCTGTTTCCTTCTTCTTCTTCTTCTTCTTCTTCTCCAGTCTGAAAGCTTTTCTCTTTTCTTTCTCTGGGTGGAAAAAAATTCGATCTTTTCCACGTTCCGCTATTGAGAGGTACCTCCCCTAACTAATTTTAAATTCTCCATAGGTCCCACTTCTTTTGAAAATTACACTTCTTACCCGATAAAAGATTGAGATAGTCAAACACGCCCTCTTCCTCGTTCTTGTGAAACGTTGTCGTTTCCACCCTCGCCGCCGGTACAAAGGCCGCAGCCATAGGAAGGGGAGGAAGTGGATGATTGATGGCGGGAGCAGGATTGGGTTTCAGTTCGTCTCTCTCAGCTCAAAGCAGGGCGACGGCCGGAATTATGGTTAGGATTCCAGTTCCGTTATTGAAGCGACGGAAGTTGAAGTTCGCGGGATTGAATGAGGTTTTCCGCATTCGAGTGGCGGGTTGCGGCGTATCTTCGACTCGATTGTATAACTGCGGGAGTTGTGCGGCTGAGGAACGAGTCTCGGTGGACATGGAAAGGTACAAGGAGGCTTTTGGGAGGAGAATGGCCGTGGCTGGACTCAAACCTCACCATTCTATTGGTCAGTCTTCTGTTACCTATTATGCGAGCATAAGACCATGGTAGTTCTGTAGGTGAATTTGGTTAAACTGTGGAATTTTGTGGGAAGGGAAGGGGCGAAAGCAATTATCATTTTGGTTGTGGAGGTGGGTTTTCTCAGAATCGTGTGGTTTTGTTGATTGAAGCTTTCATCTTTTCTTCTTGGAACTTGTAGTTAGTAGTGGTGAAGTGGTGAAGTTGGCTGAGAGAGTTGTGTTATATTCCCGCAGCTGTAGGAGTCTCAGGCGGCCCTGACAGTATGGCGTTGTGTTTACTAACGGCTGCTTGGAAAACTGATGGTCCTTATGCTGCTAGCCAGAGTGATGGTTATGTTGATGGACTTTTGGCCATTATCGTTGATCATAGGCTACGCGCAGAGAGCAAAGAAGAGGCACACATTGTTTCTCGCCGTGTTTCTAAAATGGGTGCATTTCGGTTTCTTTTGCGCTTTGTTAGCATGTTTCAGCTTTTTTCTTCTACTATGGCTTAACTTGAACATTTTTGTAGGGATCAGATGTGAGATTGCAGAGTGTAATTGGTCGGATGGAAAGCCGAAACAGGGTCATTTGCAAGAAGCAGCACGAGATATGAGGTTCTGTTCTATATGTCTTTAACAGTCGAGCTGTGAATACTGAATACCACTTGTTTAGCTGGCCTAGGATTTGATCACATTGATTTGCTTTGTTTCCTATCCTAATCTGCATTCCAGGTATCAAATTTTTCAGAAAGTTTGCATTCAGCATCAAATTGATGTGCTACTTATTGCTCATCATGCAGACGACCAGGTTTGAATGACGATGTTCTTCATGTGGATCCCAGGTTTTTACCTTTTGCTGATTAGCATGTTGAAAATGAAGGTTTGCTTGGAAAACAAATTTGCAGGCTGAGCTACTGATTCTTCGACTTTCCCGCGGTAGTGGTGTGCTTGGACTTGCGGGCATGGCATTTGCTTCTCAGTTATTCTCTACAAGCACGGTTTTGCATAATGAAGGTTCGAACAATAAAGGCCTACTTCTAGTGCGTCCACTGTTGCACTTTTCTAAAGAAGATATGTACAAGGTTAGTGCATATCGAGATGCACTTTTACAGAAAGAGAGATTTTCATTTCTTGAAGACAATGATTTTTGCATATCAAAGCAATCAATTGATATTACATGTGGAAATGCCCTGTATCTGAAGTATATTCCTTTCTTCTCCAGATATGCCAAGCAAGTAATCAAGACTGGGTGGAGGACCCAACAAATCGAAGTCCAGCTTATGCTCGGAACAGGATCAGAATGTCACTGGGAAATTTGTCATCATGTGAGCCCTTTGGCGATTAATTTTATTGCACATAAGATATTTTTTAACTTAAAAAGAATTTAAGCTTTACGATTTAAATGCTATTGGTTGGAATTCTGATTTGTGTCGTCTAATGTTCCAGATACTTTCCAGTCTGAAATTCAAGAGCTAATATCTTCATGTCGAAAAACACGTGCATATGTTGACCACATGTCAAATGAATTGATTGATCAGGCTGTGAACATCATGGATGTAAGCATAGATTTTACTGTTGAATTATGAAAGTTTTATTTAGATACTATCCTTGTCATGTTACTGAAAGTTTATATCTTGCTTGTTATTCTTTTGAACGGCATCGGGGTCCTCGATGTTTTCCCAGCAGCAAGGTTATGCTGTTATTGATTTGATGGTTCTTAGTCCATCCAAAGTTCCAGATATGTGCCTTTCAAAGTTTATTGCGTTGGTCTTGCAGGTAATTGTCATTTATATTATCTTCTTGGATACGGTTTTACCTTTTGGTCTAGAATTGGCTAGTTATGTTCCTAACAGGCTAATAGTAATTTGTCATCTGAATGCCTCAGTTTGTCTCTCAAAAGCACAGAACTGTTAGAGGCGCCACTAGTAAACGGTTATTGGATTACGTTCGCACTTTCCCATGTAAGGCAAGTTTACTAGTCTTAAAATTTTGATGCAGTTATATTTTGGTTATTCTTGGTCAGAGACTCAGAGTTAAGCTTTTCCTCGTCTTTCTGATGCACTTTGAGTACCTTGCAGACGTCTTTTACTGTAGCTGGATGTTATCTCTGCCCTTCTCCTGGTTCTAGGGGGACGAAACTCTTAGTTTGCTGCTCTGTCAATTGCCATCTGCCTTCAACAATTGAAGTGAATAACTCAGACTTTGATAGAGAACAGAAGCAGTATCCTAGCATGTTGGATGAAATCATAGCCGAAGGGAAGTCTTATGTAGATCAGTTTGTACCAGATGTAGTAGATGTGAAGTTCTTGGACATGACATGCCAATCAGTGTTAGCAGAAGCGAAAAGAATCGGTATCATCAGCGAGTCAACTCATAACAACATAACCTTACTGGAGAGGAATGAAACAAAGTATTTCAAGCCTGAGAATAAGGTACACTTGGAGCAAGAGATCATAGAAAATCCCAGCACCTCAGCATCTGAAAGTGAGCTACTCCACCCAGGCAAAGCATGTTACTTCATGGACAGATTCATGGTTACTTGGAATGAAAGACCGCTCAGTTACTGCTCATCTTTGGTAATTGATCATCGAACAGCTGCTGAAGTACGCTATATGGCCGAGTCTGATTGGCTCTATCTGGCCAAATTGGCCAGGTGTAAAAATTTGCATGATTTGGTGCCACAAATAACTGATGCAGACAGTGAAGTAGAGCAGATAGCAAGAAAGAGAAAACAGAGTTTAGAATACATGCAGTTATCGGCAATAAAATCTCTTCAATCTTTGAAGTCCATCCCAGTTGCTGCCAGAAGAAGCCTGCCTGTATTAGTAAACCATGAAGGAATCCTACTGACTATACCTGTATGTTTTCATCTCTGAAATTCTGATACTCCATTTATAAGTTTTGCTGTCAAATTGTTCACGGTTATATATATCATTAAACCTTGTAATCCTTATCTCATTCGTGGTCTTTTTTCTCTCTCTTTTTGCAGAGCATTGGATTCCAGTGCTGCCCTTGTTTGATTGTGTCCTGCGCATTCAGGCCAAGATTGCCACTAGGGGGAGGTCACTCTTCGTTTCTGTAGTTTATGTGCATTAGCAAAGAGCATATGTATAATAGAGGCCTTCAATTTTGGTGTTTGTTGTTACTCATTTGTACATCTTTAGACTAGAAAGAATTAATAGAAAGGTGGAAGCACAAATCCAACCATGAACAAACTGTATTCCACATTATGCAGTAAGAAACATCAATAGTTTAATCTGTCAACTCACAGGATTCATTCAGATTCTTGCATTAAAGCTCGGGAATGAATTATTATGGTTGATACAAATTCATACAGCAGCAGCAGCTAATTCAATTCCCAAATCCAATCTTAAAAAAAACCTATCCTGCTAACTCTTCTCATGTTACAGTGAAGAGAGAGATTCAAAGAGGAAAATAGTAAAAAATGATAATAAGGGAGGAGAACATAGTCATCATTATCATAATCCACCTTGCCCTCCTCTCTCTTTCAAAATCTGGAACGATTTGAACCACTGTTTCCATGGAGCATCTTTTTGTTGGTCGACCCATGACAAGAAAGCACTGTCTATCAAGCAAAAGAAATTGACATAGAGAAGTTGGTACTGTACTGGTACATATCTGAAGTTAGCCACCTGAACCAGTGGCCAAATACCGCCTTCCAAGACTAACGACGGAAGGAAGTCCCTCTTCACGTCTTCTTTCACTTGAGCAGCACTCTTCCCTGTAGAAAATCCAATGTAGGTGAAGAACACTAGCAGATCCAAGGGCCCAAAGATTATGCCGTCAGCTGCCACTTTAGCCGCCACAAACCGAGCTGATTTTGGTGCTAGTTTAAGTCTCAACCTGATAAACTTGTCCAAGTACTCATACCTAAATAAGAAATAGGACTCGATTTAAGTTAAGAACTGATTGAAGAATATGACTTGCTAAAGCTAAATGATTGACAAAAAGACGAAGAGGCAAACCAGAAGTGGCCAACTGGACCAACAAATCCGAGGCCAAATGCACTGGTAGTAGCTACACGCTTCCAATTTATTCTGAATTCAGCCTCTTTATCCTGCCACATGAAATACAGTTACTCATCTTCCTGGAGTTTAGAAACTACCTTCAGTAATCATTGCAGATAACAGCTTCAGCTTAACAAAATGGCTACTGAATTCCCAGAGGACCACATGGTATTTAATGATTCTCAGCCACAACATGAAGATGCTATAACAGTAACACAGAGTAGGCAAAACTGTTGGTGATTCAAGTTCTTAAGGTGATGAAACTCTGGCAGCAATATGCAGTCTCGTGATTAGATTAAACCACGTACAAAAAGCTCCTCATGGTGTTAATGGAGCAGACACAACTGAGTTAGGTCAAAAGAAGGTACACATACAAATTGATTTTGTTCCTTTTCCCCACCTAAATAATGTCTCAAGTCACGTTTCGTCTCAGAACCAAAGCTGAAACTCTAAATTATTTACACATCATGATATCTGATTGTTGACCGAACAGCTAACTAGCGCGAAATGATATAACCATTGGCATAATGTTCAGGTGCAATATGCAGCTACCAGACCATGAACTTGCTGCAATCATGCCAAGGGCATTGCCGAAACTACAACAAGTAAGCCGTGTTAGAAACAAGCCCGTGTTCTGATAAGCTTCAGTACTGTACCCAGAAAAAGATTTTCATCTAGGAAAAAGAAAAACAGTAAAAGATTCAAAGTAGACCTTTCCAGCTTTCCAATAGTAAAGGCTACCAAAAACTTCAACGCCGAGAACAGTGAGACACGTCCATTCAACAGAACCAAAAGCATTCAAACACATTAAAGTCGTCAATTGGTCAAAAACCCCAACCAGCGCGGCGGCGGCGGCGCCAGGATTGTCCCCGGCAACCACAACAAAGAACCATACGGAAAGGGCGAAACTTGTCGAAACCCAGTTCAAAGAACAAGCAATTGAATCGAAATCCGAAACAATCAATGATCCCCAACGAAGCTAATGATGAAATGCGAACAAGAAGAAGAGGAAGAAGAAAAGAGGGGTTTACTTACGGTACACTGAAGACGTTTAATAGCAGTGGAGTGAGTGACATATTGAGCACCGATATCGCCGGCGCCCCAAAGGAAACCGGAGCTGATGACCTGGGTCTTCAACGGATGAGAGGTTAGGCAGTTGCGATACCAGCCCCATAGCTTCAACAACATTTCTTTCGTATAGGTGAAGAAAGGGAACGGAGACTCGGAGAGAGGGAAGAAAAAGAAGAAAACTGTATACGAGGAAACAGTTCATATTTATACTGGGAGGAAAATTGTAAATAGTCATCAAACTTTGGTGTTTTTATCAAAACAGTCATTAAACTATTAAAATGTAACAGATGAGTCACCAACTTCTTCATTTTATAACAACATGCCTTCATTTGGTACCCAAATTGCGTAATTTATAATGACCTATCACTAACTCTAATCCGTTCTAGTTGGTTTAATCCAAAATTTCAACTTCAAAAGTCTGGACAAACCACAAAAGCAAAACTCAATGCATATCATCCTCTTTTACTTTCAATAAGGCGAGCTATTGTTGAACCAAAGGATCCAAGAACGAGAAAGCTAGTTGTATACTTATATGCCTTGATCTTAACTCATGAAAAGATTGTATGAGTCCTTAAATCCTCATTAATCGATCATCTTGTTTCGGTCCAAGAGAATTGATCGAGTTTTAGAGAGCATCTAATAAGAAATTCTAGCAATGGAAACTCCTCACCCATAAAAGTGTTTTATTTTCTCGAACTGGAGTTGGAAAATGAGTATTTGAAAACCTTAATCACCTAGGATTTCCACATTTGCATATCTCACTGAGAAAGATCTAGGATATTACTATTATCTCTTAAATTAACCACAGTGATAATTGGCTCAATCCATTGAAAATGGCTACCGTGGCACTCTCTGGTCCTCCAAAATCCAAATATTAGTTAGTATTTTATAGGTGGTAGCAGGCCAGGCATAACCCTTTTGGCCTTTGTTTGCATGGCCTCACAAAAAAATGGGCAAAAAAAAATACTATCCACAATCTATTTCTGATAAAATTAGTGGATAAGAATCCCTCTACGCTCGCTTCTTTCACTACAGAACAAAGCCCTTCTTATTTTTCTCCCCAATCAATTGTGTATTACTCCAGTTGTGCTGCTCCTACTTGTACAGGTCGTCTCATATCAGCCATGCAACTCCACCCCATTCTTCATTCTCCCACCTCCTAGCTTCTGCCCAATCCAACAGGTAACTGCCCATTTGAGCAAGTTTCTTGATTTCCTGTGTAGCAGTCTAAAGTAATGAACTTTGATATGCATCTTTGCGATCTGGCTTCAAAATCGGTTCCTTTTGGCAATTTTGCGTCTTGGGTTCTTGCCTGTTTCATGTTCTGCTTTGAATCGTTGAGAAAGGGTCAGTTGCCAGTTGGGTTCACTTGTTGAGGTTTCTGGTAACTGAGTAGCAATTGCTTATTTATCTTTTGAACCAGTTCTGCTTTGATTGGGACTAAGTTGTGAATAAGAGGTCTTTATCCTTCCTACTTTGCTATATTAAGTGGCTTCTTGAGGTGTGTATAGCTTAAACATGATAAAGAAGTTCTCTGTCTTTGGAATCACTTTCGAAAGGTTGTTTATTGATTTTGTAATGACTGTCTAGTGTGTTTCAGGAAGGAAGATGGCTAGATGCCAAGATGGAACAATCACAAGCAGCAAACTGGTTGAAGTTTCTCCCATTGTGGTAATACATGCATTCTTGTTAATTTTCCTTCTTAAGTTAAAACCATTCATGATTTGGATCTGTTGGTTGTTAAATTCTTCTGGAGCATAAGCAGTTGAATTCATTTCTGCGGCGACCAATCTAGAGTGGTTCTGCTTTAAGTTCTGGTGCATTGTTACTTTACTGTGAGCAACAAGAAGAAAGGCCTTGACCTTGCTTATTGTTATTGATGTCTTGTTTATCTTAGACATGAGATAGTGCCCTTTTCTTTCTCTTTTCAGTTGGGGTGACAGTCTGATGAAAAAGCTTGTGACTCATTATGAACTCACAGGACCGATTTCGCCCAATCTCCTCGAATTCACGAGTTCAATCATCCTGCCCATTCTGTACAGGCAAGAATGATAGTTGCCAGATAGTCCGGTCAAGAACAAAGTTAATGAATATTATGATCAAAAGAAGGAAGCCCAAAGAAGCGGAATCTATATTCGATGGTCTAATGGAAGATGGCCACAAGCCAAACCTTCTAACCTACACCACTCTAGTTGCTGCATTGACTCGTCAAAGGCGTTTCAAGTCCATCCTGTCTTTGATCTCCAAAGTTGAAGAAAATGGGATGAAACCTGATTCCATACTCTTCAATTCGATCATCAATGCATTTTCTGAATCTGGAAATGTAAAGGATGCAATGGGAATTTTCCAGAAGATGAAGAGCAGTGGATGTAAGCCTACCACCAGCACTGTCAATACTCTCATCAAAGCATATGGGAATGCTGGGCAACCCGAACAAGCTTCGGAATTGTTGGAGTCATTGTTGAAGGAAGAAGACGTGAAGCCAAATGAGAGGACATACAATATCCTAGTAAGAGCTTGGTGTAACAAGAGAAACATTGATGAAGCTTGGAACGTGGTAGACAAGATGGTGGCATTCGGATTGAAGCCAGACGCTGTCACATTTAACATACTAGCTAGGGCTTATGCTGAGATAAGCATGACGAGCAGAGCGGAAGACTTATTGTCTGAGATGCAGAGAAATGGATTGGCGCCAAATGAGCGTACTTGTGGCATCATTGTGAATGGATACTGCAACGAAGGAAATATGGTGGAAGCCTCAAGGTTTGTGTACAGAATGGAGAAGCTTGGAGTGCATCCCAATCTCATCGTTTTCAATTGTCTCATTAAAGGCTTTGTAGATAACCTGGACAAGGATGGAGTTGAGGAGGTCAGTTTCTATACCGAGAAATGTTATAATTGCTATAGCATTGTGTAAAAGAGCTCCAACCAGCTTCATTTCTTTGTTGGGTTAATGTCACTGAACTTAGGGTCACTGATATATCACTCTGACATTTTGTTAGTATTGAACTTGTCATTGAAGTAAGTGTGAATTCGTGAATAACTGGAAAAACACAACATAGGGGTAAGGAGAGAGATAATTAAGTTGATTTGAGGTAATCGGTTTTGGAACTGGATTGAATATGAATTGAAATGTATTATCATGTTAGCTAATGAGAGTTTCTGTAGACATTTTTTTGTAATTACTTATATGATTTGGCTTGCTTATCCGGAATTTTTTGTTAAAAACTTTTCATGGAAATGGATGAAGTGACTACTATAGTTATTTTAATTTTCAACGACAAAAATTACTATGTTACAGGCACTTGATGCTATGGAGGACTACGGAATCAAGCCTGACGTGGTGACATTTAGCACGATAATGGATGCATGGGGATCTGCAGGTATCATGGACCAGTGCCTAGAGATCTTCAATGATATGTTGAAAGCTGGTATAGAACCAGACATCCATGCATTCAGCATCCTCGCGAAAGGTTACGTGCGAGCTGGGGATCCAGAGAAGGCTCAGTCGGTTCTGGCATCCATGGGACACTACAGCGTGCGCCCGAACGTAGTAATATGCACAACCATCATTAGCGGCTGGTGCAGTGCTGGAGAAATGGACGCTGCAATGGAAGTCTACGAGAGGATGTGCGAGATAGGGATTTCGCCGAATTTGAAAACGTTCGAGACTCTGATATGGGGATATGGAGAAGCCAGACAGCCGTGGAAAGCACAGGAGTTGCTGCAAGTCATGGAGGAGAAAGGCGTATCTCCGGGGAAGAGCACTATGCAACTCGTTTCAGATGCCTGGCTAGCCGTTGGTTTAACAAGTGAAGGCAAGAGAATAGTGGCTGAAGGAGAAGGAGATGAAGCTGCAAATTCTAAGGTTGCTGTAGATACAAGAGAGGAGGAGATGCCGAAAGACCCAGATCTCTCGGCCTCTTATTCCAAGGTGTTGGAGGTGCCTGGAGATGTTCTGAAAGGTCCAAATGGATCATCATCTCCTGTTGTCAAGATGAGAAGCCAGATGATTCTGAAGGACCCCAGGTCTTCATCAGAGGCCTTATCGCCTAGTTTGAAATCGATGTTCTTTTTTCGCGCATCAGGTTTTGGAAGACAGCCGCGAGTTATTTGTAGAAGGCAGGAGCAAAGCCTTTCTTGCATTCGTGGGAAGTTCACGAGATCGTGTGGCATCTTGTCCATTGCATGAAGGCTGAACTCATGTTAGCTGCTTGTGCTGGCAAGGTGTAGAAGAACAGTGCCGGTTGAAATGAACTTTCAGAAGTGCTTCCTGAAGTTGTAGATATACATTTGTTCTTGTACTGAACCACAGTGCTTAGCTTCCTATGCCATTGACTACAAATGTAGTGTTTTTTATAGGTAACAATGCATTCGAATATTTCCTCCAATGGCCTTGAGGCTATATCTGGATGGGTAGACATGTTCATAAAAACTATAATGTACTTTTCATGTACTGATATAAATTCGTGTACTGATATGACCAAAAGTCACGTTCATGTATCGGAATGACCAAATCATGAAAATTCAAAGGTAAAATTGATCGATCAAAGAGTTCTTCCACCGCTTCGCTCCTTTCTCCTTCACCTCCTTCGAGAGGCAAAAGCCATCCATAAATTTGATTGGCGGCCGATACTATAACCTGTTCTCCGGTGCTACAGCAAACAACTGAGCCCAGGAGGAGCCGCCACCAGTCGGCGGGATCTCCAATGACAAGGCAGTCATCGCAACCCTAACCGAAACTAGAGAGAAAATAGAATACTATTGTTTATTTTTATTGAACTAAATTCTCATTATTTGGTTTGCAGGTAAATATTGTCCTTTTTACATCCAAAGCCTCACGTTGGCCATATCTTTTATTATTCAAATCACTTTTTTAGAAAGGTTAATACCTTATTTTGGTTCGAATTACACTCATTTAATAAACTTTGGCCAGTGATTTCAAAAATTCTCACTTTGATCTCAACTATAAATCATATAAACTCAACTGGTTCACACAATCTGAACCACAAACCGTGTATATGATCTAATCTGGACCACACGGCACCGTTTCCTCTATAATATTCATTGTCAACCAATTGGGCCATTATAAGCTATGAATGGGCCAACGAGGAAATATTGGGCCCATTGCAAAAGCCCAAAGAACCAAACTAGGAGTATGACTCCAGTCTCCAGGCAATTCGAGACCGGGAATCGCCACCGTCTCCTCCATCTCCCCGGACTCTGGAGCTCCGAACCTAATCCAGATTTCCAGCTCCACTGAGAGCTCCTTAAATCCTTCTGCTTTTTCAATCATGATATCTCCCCAAATCGTTAATTTCCAGTCCATTCAAAACCCCAGTCTCCCTTCGCTTCCCTTGTTTACAGCGGCCCACCGCCGTCTCTCTATCCCGAATTTCACCCCGACCCACGTCAAATTTCCCGTTGAAGATCGCGACTTTCGCCGGAGGTTAGTACCTTCGGCTCGGTTGCGGAGGCCTACGACCTGTTATGGGGTGAAGGGTTCGAAAAATGCTTCGGCGGTGGACTCTAGTAGTAGTGGCGGCGGCGGAGACGGCGGTGGCGGCGGAGGTGGTGGGGACGACGACGGGAGTGAGGGGAAAAGCAGTGGGCTTTTGCCGGAGTGGTTGAATTTCTCTCTGGACGATGCCAAGACGGTGGCCGCGGCGGTGGCCATCTCGCTTGCGTTTCGGACTTTCGTGGCCGAGCCCAGGTTCATTCCTTCGCTGTCGATGTACCCAACTTTTGATGTCGGCGACAGAATTGTTGCAGAGAAGGTAAAAGAAAACGCTCCCCTTTTCATTCCCATTAAGCTAGAGTTAGTCCCATTGCTCTAGTCAAGGATTTTGGAGGGAAGGGGTGGAGTTTTGTTCCTGGATTCTAGTTTGAGATACTTACTGGGAATTCGAATTGGACAATTGGGAATCTAGCTTGGCAGAGCTATCCCTCCAATCCAGCTTGATTATGGATTTGAGAATCCACTCGGATTTAATCAAGCAAGGACCAATTTGATGATGGGGGGTTTGTCTTGCTTCAGTGCACTTAGGTTCATGGAAATGTTGATCAGATTATGTATTCTCAGTCTAGGTTTCTTGAATGTATAAGCTTGTATGGGGAAATTGAGAATGAGAATTCAAATGCAACTTTTCAGGTCACATACCGCTTCAGAGAACCTTGTACAAATGATATAGTTATATTCAAGGCTCCTCCCGTCCTCCAAAAAGCTGGATACACGGACGAAGATGTGTTCATCAAACGAATCATTGCCAAGGAAGGCGACATTGTCGAGGTCAGATCCCTAACCTAAACAAGGGCGAGCTTTTCTTCTTCCTCTCGATGTTACTGCTGTCGTAATGACTTGGTTGATATGCTTAATCTGTCAGGTCCGTGATGGGAAGGTTATAGTGAATGGAGTCGAGAGAGATGAAAAGTTCATCTATGAGAAGCCTTCTTATAACATGAAACCAATTGTAAGCATATTCACTCTATTCTCTTTGTTCTGTAGCATGATGAAACTTCCAAGGTTCTCAATCACACACACAATTCACTGTTCTTCTGTGTTTATGCTTGCTGCAGAAGGTACCCGAGAATTATGTATTCGTGATGGGGGACAACCGGAATAACAGTTACGATTCACATGTCTGGTAAATGTTTCCCAATCTTTTGACCTATCCTCTGAAGATAAAAGATTCCAAAAGATCATCTATACTTGTTGCTTTCACTTCTACTGATACATCGAAATGCTCTTCATATAGGGGTCCTCTTCCGGCAGAGAACATACTGGGAAGATCAGTGGTCCGGTATTGGCCTCCTTACAGGATCGGCAGTACAGCTTCTGAGACAAATTGCTCTGCTGATAAGCTGGAGAGCATCAGCGTCCGAGCCCCTGCAATCAAGTCCGACTGACTGGCAGGCCTGCATCTTCACCGTTTTCCCCCTTCCCATGTTGTGTATCATGTCATTTTTTGGTAGGATTGTAACCATAGATCAAACAACCAGCCTGGTTATAACGATTCTTAGCGACAAATCGATGGATGCTTATATTTTGCACAACTCACATTGCAAAACTTTTGACGGTTGTAGATCTTTTATTGCTCATGTCATCACTTGGCAGCACAATTCTTTGCTCAAAATACAGAAGTGCTCGAGATCATACGAGCTTGTACGTACAAGAATGCTTCTTAAGCCGAATGGGGTTGCTTGTTCGAGAATCAAACATCAGGGCACAAGAGATCCTCTGTGTATGCCTAGACTTCACCAGCTTCCCCACAACGTAGCCTCTCGACCTCACCTCAAACACCAACCTCACCGGAACTTGCACTTCCTCCTCCGCCGATCTTGTCAGGCTCGCCCCTGCACCGTAGAGAGGCACCCTCATCCCCTTGACATTGACCGAGACTGCCTTGTGGCTCTTCCTCGGCTGGTAATACGACCTCAGCTGCAAAAACATTTCACAACAATACAATACAACATCACCGCCCGAACCAAAACCATAATCACGAGCTTCGTGCAGTCGATCGATCGCCACATCTAGCTTACCTGGCCTGTCGCGACAACGAGCTGGGAGAACATGATATGAACCGGAGTCGAGCTCACGCTGATTCCGAAGAACGAAGCCGGGTTATAAACCTTGATCCCCACGGAACAGTTGGTGGTGAGCATTTTCGTCGGGACCCCTGTCAGGTCCGATCCTTGCCCGAAGTAGAAATTGTGAACCGTCAAGCTCTGCCCCCAATCATCATCAAAATCCATAGATATCATCAATCAACTGGGGGCTAATTCGCAAATCGCAAGATTGAAACATTTTTCAGGAACCCAAATCTGTAAATCTCTCTCTTTCTCTCTTTACCTTGACAGTGATTTGGGGGCTGAAAGGACGGCTGGCGCCCCAGAGAAGGAAACAGAACGCCGTGAAAATCGCGGCCAAACCCATGACCGCCAGCAGGACCCGGCACCTGGCCGGGTCGCCGTAGCCATCATAATCGCCTCCTCCTTCCTCGAGGATGACGTGGCAGTTCCCGGCGGAACTGGGCCACCGTCTGATTTTCCCGGTGGGTTTCCGGGTGGCGGAGGCGGAGGAGGGGTAGGATCCGCCGGAGACGCGGCTCGATGAGGATGCGCGTGAGTGGCGGCCCGGGTGGTAGTAAGGGTGGGAAGGGGAGTCGATCGGAGTGGTGTTCGGCAGCGAGGAGGAAGAGGCGGTGGCGGATTTGTCGCCGTCGTCGTGGGAGTCTCGCGATGGGCTCTGCACGTAGTACACCGGCCGCTTTGGGGATCGCGGCGACGACGGCTCGAGGCTGGTCAGGTCGGAATCCGACGATTTCGCGTATTTGGCGTACATTTCTTTTTGTTGTTCGTTGGGTTTGAGTGAGTGGAGTGGTGAAGAAGAAGAAGCTGTGAGAGTGTGGAGTAATGGAGTTCTTCTCTTTTTTTGTTTGGCAGTGAAATTGTGAAACGGAATTGGGTCGGAAAGCATGTGATTGCGGAGGAAGAGGGAGAGAATGAAACGGTGGGGTGGACACTTGTAATTTGTAAAGGAGAAAACAGAGCTTTTTTTTGGGTTGAGTTGGTCAGTTCATGAACTAATTTTTTTATTATTATTATTATTACCTAAGTTTGAGTGTTTACTGTTTAATGTTTTTAAGGATCTCATTAAATGTTAACTTTTTATGGTGAAACTGTATATGGAAAGACTAAACTTGGGAAACTACTGGTTCGATGCATAATAGCAAAATAGTGCCAAGATTGTATATGGGGAAAAAAATTGATCATACGGCGAATAAGGGATCGGTCTAAGTTAAAAATAAATTTTACATGATTTTAGTATATAACAATATGTTTAAAAATTTGAAATCGGTTATAAAACTATGTTGATATAAATTAAAACTTATTAATTTGATTCATTGAAATGCGTTAATTAAACATGTTTTAATTATCGAAACATAAACAAAACCAAAAAAAATTAGACAACTATGCGATAGCATGAAACGAGTGTTTTTTTTTATATTTAGTATGCACACGAGTATTAAATGAATATATTATGATAATTACTCCCGTAGAAATGAAAGGGAACTCTTGAAATTGACTATATAGTTCCTTCTTTCCCTTGCATTCCATAATATATGAAAATATTATTGCTGTCTCGTCATATAAAAGAGCATCACCAAAGACAATATCCAACAAATTATTTTCAAAAAATACAAATACTATATCAAAATATGCCGCATTGGTAAATTAGCATACCACAATAGTAAGAATTTTCATACCATGTTATGACTATGCTAAGATCCAACCTAACAATTTATTTTGTCATAACACCATCATATAATTTTCATCTAACCGTTATGGTAATTCCCTGTTCCAAGACTTATTATCATTATATCAAGATCTCGCTATTATGCTAAAACTCTCTTCAGTGTCATAGCAGGCAAGCTCATATTGTGAACTTATGTATATTAAAACTGTGTATATCATATTATCATATCATAATCTTAGCATTGTGCAAATACTATGTTATTTGTTATATCAACACCTTATCGTTACCACCGTGGACATATTCTTCCCTGTCATATGATCATGGTATACAAAAACTTATAGCACATGAAATGCAAATAATTACATAAAAAGTTCGTTGAATAGGGATGCTCGTTATTCATATTATACATTATTTCAAAACTAATAAAATCACCAAACCTTCACATTTACTAACCTTAAGCACATAAAATTACTATACCCACATTCGATTGTTCTAGGAAATATATAATATCAAATAAAAGCACCGCCACTAGCATTTCTACCTTGACCCCTAAATATGCAAGCATTCCTTGTCTCAATCTTACCTTTGTTCTTGAAACCTAAAAATGCAGGCATTCGTGGCGTCCATCTTCCCTTTGTTCTTAAAATTGTCTCACCGAGGAATATGTTTCTCAAGCACTGAAGGACTTCAAAGCCCTTAGATTATGATAAGTCTATTTGTTTTGAGGTTTGTTTTATGACTGATCTTTATGAAGTTGGGAATATTGGAACACGATTTGGTATCTCATTGAATAGACTGGCTTCAATAACCAAATTAATGTAACTATTACAATAATAACCAGTAAATTTTGTTACAGCAATCCCAGATATATTAACACAAACCATGAAAAATTTGTATAAAAATTCATTTAGCCAAACATTGTACAGTGTAGCAATACGAAAACAATCATGATACAAAGGAATATGGATGAAGAATTGCTACAAGTCAAGAGCAGCCAAAACTGATGGAATCGGATCAACCCTCCAACTATCTCAAACATTAGATTGGAACAAGTCAAGAGCAACCAAAACTGAGATTGGAGGTCTGTTCCTATTCCAGAGGCCAAAAGAACCATTCAGCCCATCACCATACTTATATCTTCACACTTCGAATTGTACCTGAAACCAAAAGAACTTAGTCCAGCCAAACCATTCTCGAAGAACCAGTACATTGATACAATGTATGCCATTAGTTCAAAAATGGAGTCCAAATAAAATATGGCCTCATAGGGAATCCGATTTCGGTTGTCGACATGAAGTTAAAAATTCAGCCATATGCTTGTCAAAAGAGAAATCATCGGCCATTTCCGCATAAACACCACAACATAGAGTTCTAAAATACTCTCTACAACATTGAGAAAGAAAAACGATTTCAGGGTCATCAGATAGGAGCGAAAGACTAAAAAGGATTTATCTAATCACAGTGATTACTCAGCTGAACTATGCATTACAAATCATCACCTGACCCCATCAATCAAATCGATGAAAAAAAAAAGTAAATCTTGTTAAAAACAAACAGAGGAAACGTAAGCCTCAGAAGGAAGGCAGTAGTGGTTTGTTCTGTAATCAAGCAATTCGTCATACTGACACAATATCACCAGTTCCCATCACAGGCAAAAACGAAAGCATTGAAAACCCAGATGGAAAGAACAGATCTTGAAATGGCCTCATAGAGAAGATTAGGCGTATCAACATGGTTGAAATTCAGACATATGCTTGTCAATTTTCGATATTAAATCATCGGCCATACCACATCGCCAGAAAAAGAAGGAAACTTGGATCTGGGTTTTTTGAAAGAAGAAAGTAATTGAAGGGGGACTCAGAATATGGGTGGTGATATATCAGAATGGTCGTCAAGGCCTTTTACAGCCATTACGACGAACGAGACCTTTCATGATAGTAATCGTCACCGTCCCGCTACCGTTCAAGAAACACGAAAAGCGCAGAAGAAGAAGCAGTAAAGGAAAGGCGAGAGAATCAAATTAAAACCCTAAACCTGGAGGTAGATCTGGACGAGATATGAGAGGAAACGCAGGTGCTGCTACTTATAAGAGAGAGAGAGAGATGGCGGAAAGGGGAAGCGGCTAGGGTTTTGATGAGACGATTGCAAGGGTTTCGTCTTTCGAAGGTTTCGGATCTGGTAGTTGTTTCTTTAGCGGGGTGTAGAGAGCGCGCGTAAAGATGGCTTTTCTCCAATATGGGCTTTGATGTTTGACGATTGGCTGGGAAGCCCAGGCCCAATATTGAACGATTCATAAGCTATAGGCCCATTCCTGGCGGCAATTTACCACCAGCCGGCTGGAGTTACCAAAGCCTTAGGGCACACGAGAGTTTTTGTTGGTTCTCCGTAACCTCGATTAGTTTTGAATGAAAGGTTGGAATGCATTTTTCACATCGAAAAATGAATTTAAATTGTTTGTGTTATAACGAATCGTAGAACATTTTTCAGGCACGGTGTGAGATAATCATTTCAAACGGAGCTGATACCTACGAGCCACAAAATGACACGTTGTCTTATCTATACGGCAAACATTTTTCACAGAGCTAAATGTCAGAAAGAGATGCTACCAAGTACAGGGACGAAGCTACATAGTGTGTAGGGGGGTCATACGAATGTTCGAAAGTTCTGGAAATTTACGTATTAACTGAAGTGATTTTAATATAAACAGTTTAAATGTATGGTTTCCTCGCGGGGCATTCTTCTCCGGTATGTCCTGTTAGCCTAGAGGTCTTCCTCTAGGGTTAACATAGGGGTTCTTTGAAGTTTGCTGAGACTCTCTGGCTCCCCTTGCAACGAACTGGGTTCCAGATCATAAGCTCTGACTAACGGGAGAGTGACTAAATGTGACATGTTTAAGTAATTCGAGTGACTAAATATGACACGTTTCAATAATTCGAGTGACCGGAGTTGGACAGAGGCTACAGGAGAGTGACCAAATGTAACCTGTTCAATAATTCGAGTGACCAAAATTAATATTATTTTTTTAGTGACTAAACATAACACGATTTAGTAATCTCGGTGACCAAGTGTAGCATTTACCCTATTTTGCATGGCAGCAAAAGAATCGACACTCGGCAACCTTCACTGTCCTTATATATGACTTCAGTTCACCACACTCCAAATGATGATGTGCAATTGTAGAGTTTGATACACAACAACATGGACGTCGGTCTAATGCTTAGGGATTTATTTCAACCATTGTACAAATTCCAAGTCTGATACATTTAAGCCAAAGCCATCGTCCTAAGCTGAGTGGTGAAAACCGTAAACCAAAGCCTAACAAAAGCTCTCTCTCTCTCTCGCTCTCTCTCCCTCGTCGCCTACTTTGTCAAATCATTACTGCTATACCTTCCAACCAAAATGCTAACACACTCTACACTCTGGACAACAAACAAATGTTACATTCGCCACCAAATCTTTTTGATGCCAAGAATAGTAAAAGCTGATTTTCATGTCCCTTATGATCTCCCATGAAGATGGATGATTTCCAGTGACAACTTGGTGACTTCGATCTGCAAAATAATGGGAAACGAAAGAAGAAAAAAGCTGTCTTGCTTTCTTCTTCAGTATCAGCTCGTGCTCAGTCTATTTCTATCCACTGTGACGTCAGAATCAAGAGTAGACAGGATCTGGGGCATCGACATCCCTCCGGAGACAACTATCTCTGCAATTACAAGGATGAATGAGGAAGAGCAAAAGAATACAAATCTTTGTATGGCCAAGCTTCCTAATGTTTAAATATCAGGCATTGATTCAGTGGAATCCTCACCTATTCCTTCCCTGACTGACAGATTAGGTCTGATCACATCCTTAGTACTGACAAGGAATATATCACCAATGTACAGATGATTTGTAGGGACATAAACACAGCAGAGTTCCTCATCTCCAGCATAGTTCTGCACTCACAGTTGGTAAACCAGGAAAAATATTAAATGCCGTGCAAGAACTTTTAACGCATTCACCGAGAAGGATATAAAAGTGTGCTGATGTTCTCCCATTTAATGGTGTCAAGAGACAACCATGGGGGTGAAAGCAAGTTGTGACATTGAAGTAATTCCAAAACAACTTTCTTTCATGAGTTGAATTTATACCTGGAGGGTAACAGAGGAAGTGATGAAGCCAAATGCATATTCACCAATACGTGGATGTCTTATAATGGCTACTTCCTTGAAGGCCTGTGTATTCTGATCTGAAATAGTGAACAAGTGTACAAGACCTTAAATGGCGCCCATCATCAGAAACCATAAGCCAAAATCCACCACAGATCAGCCAAGAGTAATACCTGGCGATATGGCAGCACCAATTTGCTTTGAGGCATTATAGATATGGCGGACAAATGGCATCCTTTTGATAAACCATTCTCCAAGGCTCAAGACAGATGCCCCCAACCAAGATGACATGAATACTCCAACCACGAAAATGAAAGTTATGGACGTAACAAATCCGAGACCTGGCAGCGCAGCACACGCGAGGTAAGTTACTACTAATTTAGCATTAGTGAACACCTTCGACCAAATCCTACTCTGTGCACAACCATGCTGATCAATAAACAACATGGAACAAAAGGAACACCAAACATCTCAACTATATAGCACCAGAATACGAAGTCCTTATTAGAGTTTCAGAGAGAATCTTGTTAGCCCAACAACAGGATTAATCGATACCTTTAACTTTTCACTTACTAGAAGTGGCTAATATTAGAATGATATGGGACTCCATAGAAACAACCAATCCAGTGTATATAAGCACGGAACAATGATTTCTGTAATCAGCTCCCATATGTCGTCTTTCATTATAAGACGTCAAAAGCCATGGGATATTGACCCATTCGAACTATGGTGTATACACAAAACTTTAGGTGTCAATGGTCAGAGGAAGTTCCTCAAAACTTCAAGTTTTTCCAAAGAGTACAAGTATACTAATGTTGACCAAAGTGCTCACCAAATATATCAATTCCAAGTTGAGCATAGATTGGAGAGAAAAATCCATCCACAAAGTGAATAAACCACCATGTTACATAGAAAGTAATAGCAATTGGGAAGAGGATAACACTGCAAAATAGCCAAGAATGAGAATCAGTGACCAATGAAGCTTCCAACAATTCAAAGTATCAAATAAAAATTGTATTGCTGACGGACAGAAGAGTTGAGGAAGTGCAAAACAACAAATAACAAAGAATATCAAGAATCAACACAGAAACAGAGTTCTCGCCGAAACAGAAATAGAAGATGCTTAATCAAAAAGTTCTTTTGAATGAAAATGCCTTGCCCATCACCATAAAACAAAGGATCACTTCAAATCCTAAACACAAAAGCATGAGAATCAATTATATGCTCTAAAATGAAAGTTTTAGAAGCAATATCTGGCGATTCAACTAACTTATGTTTGAACTGTTGATAGAAACATGAAGATGATATAAATGACCTAGGAATTGATTCCATTCTTTAAAATGAATGTCGTTACTTTATGTATACATTCAATATGACTAGGGGAAAAAAGTAATGTGGAGGATTGTAATGAATTTAAAGGAACATGGGAATTTGTCAAAGAGAACTCAAGAAGCCAACGATAAGGCACCACAAGAAAAAAGAAGCCAAAACTGATTCAGGAAGCTCGAACAGTCAGGATCCAGATTTTATTTTAAGCTCACTTGATATCAAGAGTTCAAATATGTTAGCGCAAGTGAGCCAGAAATAATCATTCTTCCAAAACCAGGAAAAAGAAGAAGGCATACCATCCGGTCATGAACTTTTTTGAACCCCAGCTCCGAATAACTTTGGAGAATGTCTGCATAGGAAAAAATTACAAACACAGATTAGCAACAAGCTTACAAACACAACCTTGGATAAATGAGGAGAAGCAGTGAAACCTAAACAACGCAATGTAGTTTCAAACTCCAGAAGAAACTTAGTTAGCCATTCTTGAGCTAATATGAAAGTCTCAAACCTGACGAAGACTCATTGCACTATAATTCAGCCAACTATACGGTAATCTATGCTCAGGTAGCAATTATACTTGGAACATAAAAAGTACTTGGAAACAAGCTCCAAAGGCATCCATACAAGCGAAGACTATTTCTGCACTTGGAAGTATCAAACCCCAACCTATCCAATTCAATCAGAACAAACTCTGCTGAAAATTCCCAAGCTCCCTGCCTCCAATGAGCCTCAAAATAGGCTGAAGAGAGCCCTCAACGACAACAGGTGTCAGAAATTATCTTGGAATCAAGTAAATTGGTCGGAGGAAGCAATCCCTCTATTTTTCAAGAACAACCCAATTCCTAGATCTAGCAGTTTCCCCAGACCCAGAAAACAAAACTCGAAATTGAACAGGCAAGTACAGCTCAAACCCAATCAAACTTCACCAAGTAAGAAAAGCCACCAAGCCAGAAGCAAAGCAGTACCGAACCAGATTCCAATTCTCCAAATTCAAACACGTAAAAATGCAAAAAGGGTTTGAACTTATTAACCTCGCGACCGGAGTGATGATGCGAGGAAGAAGAAGAGGAAGGTTTAGAGTCGTCATGGCTACCGCCGCCACCGCCGGATTCAGCAACGTGGATGAGAAGCTCTCGATCTGCCTCTCTGTCCGGCTCCCTGCTGGTCATCACGATCGCCGATTTCTCATCCCCCATCACTCCGAACCTCACCCTACGAAGCAAACGCCGCCGCTGTCTCCGGCTATTCCCACCAATAAATATTCTAAAAAAACCCAAAATCCCCTGAGGAAAGAAGATTACAGCAAGGAAAAAGTCCCTCCTCCGCCAATGAAGAGAAGAAGAAGAGACGATTCCCTCAGACTTGGCTCCGTCCCAAGCAGGGAAAGGGCTTTGTTTTCAATTCGTAAACAATAATAATCAGAATAATCAGTCGAGGAAGATGAGTTGCCGAGTTCGATATTTCAAATTGCTTTCTTATTAAGTAATAATTAGTTAACAAACTCAATAAATAAATTCTGCTAATCATATAGGGGAAGAAAAAATAAAATAAATTAAAACAGAAATTCGGTGGAAGGGGATGAGTTCGAGGAAATTTTGTCTCCTTTATTTTAAACAGTTCAACAGCAATTAGCTACTGTTTCTAAGATGCTACAGAATATTGAATCGAAAAAACTATAAATTTATGGTTTACTGCCTGATCCCTTAAATCGCACTTGTGTTTTCGATTGAACACACCTATCATTAGCAACCGTCTGATCCGCTAACAATCGTCCAAACCGACAAAACCAACGACCTATTACAACAATCGGTTGATGGTTTTACTCGTCTAGCCCGGAAATATGGTGTGGTGTATAAGATTAGGCACAAACATATAATTGTGTGGCAATGGAGGATGTGATGAGGAGAGTAGTTAACTGGTTATGGCTTTGATTAGCTGTTTGCACATGTGTAAGACTTTAGGTTAGGAGAGGGTTTGACAGGTTGTTGCCAAACAGGGCACAACTGTTTGCAGTGGAAACTAAATCTATAAAGGCAAAATACACTTCCATAGCCATAATTTTTCACTTTATGACAAATATAGCCAAATTTTGAAAAATACACAGATATAGCCATTTTATTTATACAATTAACGGTTCTGTTAAAATTGCTGACCGGACAAACGGTGATTTATGACATGGCCATTTTTCATCTACATGGAATATGCTAACGTTTTCATTAATTAAAAAAAGCACTTTATTTACCAGAACTCTCAAATTACTCTTTCGGTCCCCAATCCCCATCCCCAAACCCTATCCCCACCTTACTGATCCAGTACCCTCCGCCGCCTCTCTCGATCTCATCTCCCCACCGCCGCTATACCTTCCCTCATCCATCCCCTCCCTTCCCCACCGCAGCTGCATCCTTCAGGTCAAAGCCAAAGCATCATGGATCCATATATCCCTCCTCCCACGCGAACACGCCGCTGCTCCATTGGTAGCTCCACGCCTCAAAACCAATCTATTCTCCGAAATCAATCGTTATCGTCGTCCCTCTTGGAGACCCCTTTCCACCACCAGATCAAGATTTCGTTGCCTCCAATGATGCAATGATGTCGTCGGGAACTAGCTCCCCCATCCCCTCCCCGCTCGTGAAGATGAAAGCCCCATCAGAAGAATCCCATGTTACTGTTCGGGCTGCGAATAAACCCGACGCTGTTGCCGGGAAAAAAATCGTCGGATTCTCGACTCCGACTCAAGACCTCGACTCGGGCTTCTCTTCTCGATTCAGACAACCCATCGAAGCTCCAGTAATCGACCGTTGAGACAAAAAAATCCGAAGTGCGGATCTAGACGATGAACAGAGAGAGTGCGGAGGATGATGGCCAGAGTTCAATTCCATAGAACTTTTTTATCTTTCAGATTTGGGGGAAGCTAGAAAGAGCCAGCGGCATCAGTTGGGCTAGAGATAGACTGGAAACTTCAATTTTCCAGTAGAGGTACTGAAAGGAAGAAGTTGATTTGGGGAAAGTCGAAGAGATTGTCGTGGCTTGTGTAGCGGTGGCCGGAGGAGACAAACCCTCGTCGGCATCGACTGTAATTGGATTTCTGTGTTTGATTATTAATAAAATTTACTTATAAATTTATATGAATTTTTTAATTAAAATATGATGTGGCGTTTATGTGGATATGACATGTCTAGTTGGAGATGAAGTGTCGTCCAGGTGGCATCCACGTCAGCCTAATATTTACGAAACGGATGGAATTATTAACAGCGTTAAATTTTTTAACGGAAAAGGCTATATTTGTCAAACTAGTTTTCAAAATATGGCTATATCTGTGTATTTTTCAAAATTTGGCTATATTTGTCACAAAGTGAGAAGTTATGGCTATGCAAATGTATTTTGCCATCTATAAACTACTCGAGATTTCAGCTAACTTTTAGCCCTTAATCTTCATTTAAGTGGGGGGAAATGAGCAGATTTCATGGCTGATAAAAAAAAAATCCATAAACTATAAAGAACCCATATTAACAAAATAATTATTGGCAATTGATCATGAGAACCGATGAATCCACGAGATTTAACATGATTCAGTCGATATAAGTTTAGATCAACAGAGGGTTGTTAGTTTCTGATCATCAATCGAATGATTTCTACAATGCAACTATCCCTTTTCTCGAAACCTTATAGTTTGTATACATTGATGTTTGCAACGTGAATAACTCCTCTTATGGACCGAAGAAGAACGAAATTGAAAGGCGAAGCCTGCACAGTGAAGGAATCAAGGAGTTGGTGATTGGTGGAAACATACGAACATGAAATCGTTTGGCTCGAATGATATGACATGCAAAGTGATGATCACGAATCAAATGTTTTGTGCGAGAGCGAGAAGACACGTGATCCGAGAGCAACGACAAGGTTGTTAGAGCGTAGTGTGTTAGTGGGGGGGGGGGGGTGAAAGAGGATGATGAATCCCAGTGAGACCATCCCGAATAACAGAAGCAGTGATGCAATATCCGACTTCAATATTAAAATTGGTGATGACGCATTGCTTTTAAAACTTCCTAGTGATGAGAATAGAACCAACATGTAAAATTGTGAGTGACAAGTAAGTAAATGTTACGTTATTAATAGTTAATCAATTCCCTATCAGTTTAGTTAGGTTAATTGTTAACCGTAGATATTGCATTTGGAAAACTTGATTTATATTTTAAAATAGCAAATAAGTGCCAAAAAATTTCGTACCAATATCACCCATCTGAAAAGCCATGGAAGAAGATCAAAACCGTGTTATTGGGCCAGATGCATGGACTCGTTCAACAAAACTGAAAGGTCGACGTCAAATCCTGGTCAACGTCGGCAACTGATATGTTTAGGCCCAATACCTAATGTCCGTCTCCGTCCAATCCATTCTGCATAAGGAAACAAACAAACAAACAAACAAAACGACCCTACAGCAGAAGGTCACTGACCTTAACCATAAGGCCATAATCGATTGATTGTTTCGTTCTTTAATCATAACGTTGTGGCTCGATCACGATTTCCAGAACGAAATTCACTTCGTGGTTAGTCGTTTTACAGGACGAGTTGACTCAACCAGAGTAAACGTTCAAAACAGGTAGACCAGAAGCCCATTAGGCAAGGAAACCAGAAAAAATGGGCACCAAGCTTTGATCTTGTCAAACCGTGGGGAGGAAATGGGAACACTTAGTGATATTGATTGATTGGAACTAACAAACAAAAACCAGAACCAAAAAGGCAGGCAGCCAAAGTTCTCAATTCATGTACGCAATGTCCCCAGCCAAACTAAACTCTTATTCATATGAACCCACCAGAAGAACAACAACAAGACCACAGAACTTTCCCTCCATTTCCTACACACACACCACAGCAGAATCTTCCTCATTCCGAAAACGGGTTGCTGCTTCGTTAACAACATTAGTTGAAGAAGGAGGCTAGGAAAAAAAAAATGCTGGAAGGGAAGGCCATCGTGAAGGAAACAGACATGCCAGAGAGCATGCAGATCAAAGCCATGGCTTCTGCTTCAGAAGCACTCGACATATTCGACGTGCTCAACTGCAGATCCCTGGCTGCCCACATCAAGAAGGTAAAACCTAGAACTGTTGCTCATCTATGGAGATATATGATTCATGGGTATTTCCATTTTAAGCTGATAAAATCACTCTCTGCTGCATTATGTGGGATGGCAGGAATTTGACAGAGCTTATGGAGGAGGATGGCAGTGCGTGGTGGGTTCGAGTTTCGGTTGTTTCTTCACTCACAAGCAAGGGACTTTCATCTACTTTGCTTTGGGATCCCTCAACTTCCTTCTCTTCAAGGCTACCCCTCCCACTTGAATTGACTATTTATCACAATTCAGTAGTTCATCACATGTAATTTTGCAGCTGTGAGTTAGAATGCATGCAGAACAAGATCTGTTGGAGTAGTTATAGATTTCCCTTTGATAAGTTTTTTTTTTTCAAGTTAGCTTGTGTGTATCAATTTGATTGCTATAAATGTCAACTATTTACAAAGAAGACAGAAAATTGAAATGCTTAGCAGCCCTCTAAATGAACCTTCCTACCTCTCTCTCTTACTATCTCTATACATACTTGAGCAACAATCAAAGGGAAATAACTCTAGAAACCTGAGAAAGCTAAGTAGTGAATACCTCATCAATCAACTGATCTAGGATCAACGTCTCTAAATCGATCACAGCGTGTTCAGCTTCTTCCATGGAGAATCCATTCCTCCAACCCAATTCCCACACACCACTCACAACTCCTATACTCTTCACATCCTTCTCCAGTATTGAATTCACACTATCAGTAGCTTGCCTGGGTTGCCTTCCAGAACCCAGAACAAGATAATTGTTACTGTACCCCTGGAGTGTCTCGATGCCATTGCAGACTTCTTCTACAAGCTGGTCTAAAGAAACATGCTTTCTCAATGCTCCTCCTGCACAAGAAGTAAGAAGAAGCAAACCATCTCTTCTTGCTTGTGAATCCGGATCGCTTTTGCATTTGATGAGTTCATTTGCATAGTCTAGTGACAGTTTCTCGTCGAGTGGATCGAATGTAGTTGATGTTGATAGTATGGTGTTTGGAGAAGGGACAGTAGTGAGAGGAAAGAGCTCCTCTACACGAGTGAGAAACTCTTGGCTGCTAAAAAGGAAGGTCTTGAAATGGATTCTGGCTTTGGATTCAGCAGACTCAACATTCTCTCTGGAATCTGAGGTCTCCAAAGGGACAATTTTCTGAGGACTGTGGCTTTCTGTACAATGTTGTACTGCAACAGAAAACAAGAAAGAAAGGACATGTTAACGAGAAAGCCCTCTACTTCATGTTGTGTCAATTAAAAGGAAACAAGCTATACCAAGTGTAATATTTTACCTTCAAGTGGAATTTCAGATGAACTTGTTTCTTCTCCTCCTCTACATATCTGCTCTACTGTTGCATTAATGGAACTAATTTCTTCCTCAACAGGTCGAATTTCACCTACTAGATCGAGCTCGTTACAGTCTTCTTTATGTTCTTGCAAATCTGTGCTCTGTGTCAAAAATCAAACAACATTAAGTTTCACCATAATTCAAGCCGATGTACCAAAGAGTGAATCGAATGTTCCAAGGAATTATGAAGTAAGGAAGACTCACATCTGGTATTACTTCTGCAACCTCATCTACCATCTTCTTATCCATCTTCTTGCCTTTAGCATTATCATGGGTCGCATTCTGCTGCTGAGAACTCTGACTCCTGGAACCAATTCCACCAACTTCAGAACTCCTCATCTTTCTAGAGGTTGGAACCTTACCCTTATCCTGAGTTCTTGCTCCATTTCTGACCTTAACAGTCTCCTTTGCCGCTGGTGCTTCTTCATTGCTAGCCACCACCTTCTGAATCTTAACCACTTTCTTATCTACAATCTCCTTCTTTTCCTCTTGCTTCACTGGTCTCCCAGCTCTAATCTTACCATTATTACTCTTATTACCCTCTTTCACTCTTGGAACTGAATCCTTTTGTTCCTTACTACCTCCATTCCCGGGGCTAATCGATCTCCTTTCAGCTTCTTCTGCACGCAGCTTTCTTTCCATCATCATCCTGTTCTTCCCATTCACAATTCTTTTCACTTCTTCCTGATCAATCCTCTGACTCCTTCCACCATTGTCTTCTTTGACTCTCACCTTCCTCGCGTGCAAATTTGAGCTAACAACCTCCCCTTCTTCATAAACCATTGGCTGCTGAAATGGTTTTTCTGATTCAGGCACATGGAAAGGCTTAATAAGCACAATAGGTGGTGTGCTGCCAATATCAGACAACAACTGATGATGATTGGATTGAGAATGAGCCTTGAAGTCCTCTTCCTTCTTCGCAGAACTTCCCTTTAGAAGAAGCCCTCTGAATTCCATTGTGTCAAGCAGCTCTTTCAGGCTCCTTTGCTGCTGCTGCTGCCGATGTGCCTCATGAACAGCTGCAGCTGCCTTCACCAGCAAGGCATCGTGCTGTTGTTGTTGTTGCTTCCTCAACTTTGGCATCTCAATGTCCACCCGCTTCTGTGGGATTCGAGTAGGCGATCCAGGAGGATGGATCTCTTCCAATCCCATCAATCTAGCTATCAAGTTGGAACTCCTTTCCTTCTTCGCTACCTTTGACGATTCACTTGGATGAACTACAATAGCCTTGGAATATTGAGCCACCATGGAATCAACCCCTCTTCTCCTTCTCTCAAGCCAAGCCCTTTCATCATCCGACAGCAAATTCTGTCTGGCAAAGCTGTCTGTTATTGCACTCCTAAGCTCATCAATGTAATCCCCCGACGAAGAAGCTCCATCATAAGAATGCCGTGGCTTCTGATAATCACCAAAACCACCACCATCACCACCACCACCACCTTCTCTACAAGAACTCACCCTCCTCATCAAAGGAAATTCAGCATCGGTTCTAACCAGATCAGGACTCTCCTTCTGCTGCTGTTTCTTCTTCAACTTGGCCATGTACTTTGAAGCCTCTTGCAACTTTCCAAGCATAACCAGTGACTCCTTCAGATCAAGAGCTCCTTTCAGCAAATCCTTAGCCATCTTCTCCTTCGACCCGCCTTCGCCATCGTAGCCCTTATTCCCTTCTCTAGACCAGGAATCGACCACCTTGTTCAGCTTCTGAGCTCCTTTTGAGACCTCCAGCAGCTGGAATGAAGATGGATTGTTGGTATTGTTGTTGTAATGTTCCTTATCTCCCCTTCTTTTCCCCATTGCTAAATTTGCCGCCTGAATGGAACCCTTCTTATTTCCCTGCTGTCTATGCCCTGCCATCTTCTTGTTATGCTCTTCCTCCATCTTTTGGAGGACATGCTTGGACTTTCTGATTGTCCCACATTCCACTACCCCTTTGGGATCATCGCAAGTGACAAATGGTCTGTACATTATTCTGCAACCAACAAATAAAAAAGAAGGGGAAAAGCTTCAGTATGCCTTGCAAATGGCTACCTCGAACGAGAAAACAACAGCTAGCTTCCAGCCAAGTGCCAACTACAGAAAATAACAAGAAACCCATGTCCTGTTTCCCTTTTGTGTAAAGTATAAACCTTCTTTCAAAACCGAATCCAACTCTCTTTTGTATTTTTCTCCAATTTCCAAAACTGTCAACACTTTCTGGGTTTTAGAAAGAGACCTCAGGGGCGGAAAATTGAATTAAACAAAGAAACCAATTGCAATTGTGTAGAGAAATTTTTTTGCAGGCCTGGGACTGCAGTTGTAAACTAGAATTTCTTGAGACGGCGAAAAGATCACCATCACCGAACAACAAAGTCTCCAGCTTTCATCAGCCAATGATATGACAAAACAGGAAACAGGGCCAAAAAGCCAGGGTACCCAGATGAAGAAAAGGAAAGGAAAAAGCTCGGGAAAGCTTCAAGAGTCAACAGTCAACGGAATAACAGAGAGGGGGAAAAAACAGGGGAGAGTATGAAAGCAAAAAACCCAGAAGTTAAATTCTCACCCAGAGAAAGCGAGTTGCCGAAGGAGGGATTTCAGATCCAAAGGGCGGCCGCCATTGACTGGAGAGCTCGGGAAGGCAGGCGGAGTGATGAGATCAAGCCGAAAGAGATGGTGCTGAGTGTGTGTTTGTTATTTGGAGAATCTCTGAGTTGAGGAAGAAGAATGGTGCGAGTAGTTTTGTTTGTATTTTGTTGATTGTGAGTTCAGTAAAGATCAATAATGGCGGAAGGGAAGGGGGGAAGGGGAAGGAAGTGTGATAACTGCTTGCTGAAGCTAAAATGGCGCCTGCTGTTTCTTCCGTTCTGTTTGTGGCAGGCAGAGGGAGGAGCGGAATAATAGAAAAATAAGAAAAAAACAGAGCAAAAAAAGAAACTCCCACTTATCGACGTGATAGTTTTCTCCTCTCTCTTTTTTTTTTTTCATTTAATATCCAAAATGTAATGTAACTACTCCTTCATTTGTAACCACTTAGGCAAATCTAATACGAAAAAGATTCATGATATATAAGGAAGAATTCAATCTAATCTTAATCGACAAGGCACAATTTGGTCCGAAATGTAGTTCGGAACTTAAACGTGCTCAGCGTGAAACGAGTACAACGATGAGTGACCCCGCAGGAAGTCATCATGACGCAACTCCGAAGTAAAATCGTATCCGTATGTGATAGGTGCAAAGCGAACAACATCTTAATCATAACAATGTCGGGATGTTACGCCATTGCTTTTACAAAAAAACGTCACTACGTCGATTCGATACTGGCCCGAAACTAGCGAGCAATTCGGCAATACAATGTAGCAAACCATGATTGTAAAAAATGACGGTTGAGGAAATCAAAATTGAACGTGGTGATTGATGTGGTGGGATCTGTGCCCCCACTAAAAGGTTTGTCTGTTTCACCTTTTTTTTTTTTTTTTACCATCCCTCCGAATTAAGAAAATGCTTTACAAAAGGGTAAAAACAAATTCTACTTTCACCGTTTTATGTCAAACAAAAGTAAAAATCCTTAGGTGAAAATCATCCTATAGTTGACAAATTGTTTGGCTTCAAATATGATAGTTACGTAACACACCACCCCCACCACCATCAACAACAAAATCTCTGATGGACAGTAAAAAAAAAAAAATTCAATGAAAATTTTGAAAAAGAAGGGTGAACTAATAACTTCAACATTTGCATTTGATTCATGTCCGGTCAAATTCAGCTCTGTTGTCGAGCGCCAAGGTGGGCGAGCATGATGGTTAACGCTTTCTCGGCCATCCGATTTTGCGATAGATGATTGCAGACTCCACATATAAGATGTCGGAGTAAAATGAATGGTTGCGTAGCGCATTCGCGTCTTGCCACACCGCAACCATTTGATCCTACAACGAATACGAACGGGCATATACGAAAACATCCAGCAGCCACATCAGATTGTCTTTCGTATTAATTCTCCGGACTAATAATGTTAATCAAATTGACTCCTCACCTGCTGCGATAATCAATATTTAATTAAAGAATCAATGGTTTTTAATCATGCATGTTTTAAATAATCAAGAATCTTGTCTTGGAGTTTGGAGTTGTTCAGAAACAGTGGCGTAGCAGTCTCATGCTATGTTTGGGCCGGCCGACAGTATTTGGCAAGAAAAATTAAGTACTTGACATAACTTCTGCTTCACTTCGTAATTTCTTTCTTTGTTGTACAAATTAAACAAATGTTCTACCAATCAAACAATATAACTTTGACTTACCATCACTAAACCCGAAAAATCGGTATGATTTTATTAAAATTGTTTTACATATGCTCGAATGAAATGATCGTTTTGTCTTCTAATAATTTCGAAGAGTCTCATGATAGATTTAGTAGAATCTCCCCTACCTTTTATCAATGTTCTTTTGAAAGATGCAATTGGTTCCTATGCTCCTAATTGAATCCAAGTATCCAACTAAGTAATTATATCAAATACCACAAAATCAATGATTTATTGCATCCATTTTTTTTTAAATGATTTTCCATTTTGCATGTGCACCGTGAAGCATGTGTTGGAATTTTAGTAGTGTGAATGGAGATGAAGGGAAGGGAAGGGAGCTAATTTATACAATGTTGAGGAAATGTAGAAGTGAGAGCGAGTATTTAAGCTGAGAAGTTCACTAAACCCTAGTAAAAGGAGTAGAAAAAGATGTGTCCTCGCATCGTTGTCATCGCTCCTCTCGGGTTCATTAAATTTGTTGGTACTTGGCCGAATTGTTATATGTAATCAGCCACATAATCGAACCAATTAACCAAACAGATTTGGATTGTGCCTATTGTGAAACAAATGCCACAAACTGAACGACCCAATTGCTCGGTTTAATTTTCCGCCCGAATCAGTGACATCTTTCCGCATGCACCTCTTCAATTTATATAAATACCATCATTATCCTTATCTTTTTTACTTTCTAGAAATATTTTCGTGCTCGATATACAATATTTTATCTTCATCAAATGATAGCAACAAAAACAAGTATGTGCTAATAAACCATGATTATATTTAATGACCAACGGTTTCCCTGTTTTTTTTTTAGGGTATACGGCAGAGTCGGCAACCAACTTATCATTGCCGCCGGAGGAGTCAATCATTTGTCCCCATTTTTGGCCTAACTTGAATTTCTCTGGTTTGACCAGAACACTTATGATCGAGTTCTATTGATTTATTAGAAACCTTTGCTTGAGTAATTTCTATTAACACTATAGTTACTAAAATACGATATGAAAAAGTTACGTATAAAACACGTACGGGTATTATATTTCATCTTTAAGTTAAAATTATGTTTAATAGTACATTAATAGTCATTAATATATAAAATTAATTATTTTAAAAATAAATAATATTAAAGTTAACAATTTAATTCATAAAATATGGATAATAAACGTGTTATACGGATTTTATACGTGTTTAGTACGGGAGCCATCAAATGAACGGAAAAAATAAAACGGTTTGACAATAATACGGATACGGAAGTTTTAAACGAATAAAGCATGTATTGGTACATATACGTGTATTAAACGGAGTATTTACTAAGTAGCGAGTCTAAAGGGGTTGCGGATTGCAAATTTATGGATAGGTTGAAATGAATTTGTGAATTGAATTATCAATTCAAGTGTCAACTAAAGTTTGGATCATATGAAATTTTTGAAAAGTTCAAGTACTATCAATATCTTAATAAGAGTTTAAATACCAAAATGTAAAATTTTAACAATATTTTCATTAAAAAGTCGAAGTAAAATGTAATTTTCAGTAATCCATCATACCATTACATGAATTCACCATATTATTAGATTCAGACTGAATTAGTTAAATATTTAAATGAATGTATTGAATTGGTCAATTGGATTCAAATTGTCAAATTTAATTTCTATTCGATATGAAATTTCATTAATGGTTGGTTTGAATGACACTACTTATGCACAAAAAGTGGGTGCTCCGCATTTTTATGGTATCTTATTTGTATTCTTCGGTTGTGTAGATAAGAAAATAATGCACATGGAGAAGTTTTTACGAAAAATGATTAAGGGAGGAATCCAATAAGAAGATTAATTAAATTTCTCCAATCTTTGCGTCTCCAATGAAGAAAACAAGTAGTATATCGAATTGTAGAAGAAAGTTGCTGGAGCGTGGAATTCGTATAAAAACCAAACCCCCGATCTAATCATTTGGATTGTTGACTACAAAAAAAAAAACTATTAATGTATAAACGAAAACAATCGCACAAGAAAATACTTTTAATAAAAAAAATAATATCTCAACATTAAATCAATTAAAGTTTGGGTATACCAAACCCTAATGAACTAAGCCTAAGTATTTTTTTTCCTCTAAATTTACACCTTAAGATCAACTTGATAGAAACCATAATTGAAGATTTTGATTTATCGAAAAAAATAAAGATACTAGATGCATCATGTTAGGATATAGAGTTTAGAGAATTAGAACCTAGGATGTACTCATTAAAGGTTATGATAAAATACCATGTTCTATAGTCAGGTAAATTCAAGGATTAGGTGAATGTTTTTTGCAAGAGTATGTGATGTTCCTAAATTTACCAATGCGACTTTTAATTGTTCTTTTAACTGTTGGTAAATGGTATATGATATGTAATTAAACCTCTTCCAATAATTGAGTTATTGGGACCAACTGGTTAGTGACATGGTATTAGAGCTTTCTGTGCCTGTAAAATTTGATTTTGCCATTGAAATCGAGCCATAAAACATGTGGTATAACATGAATTTTACAATGTTTATAAGCACCAATGCTTACAGGAAGGAGTTGAATTTGTACCATAATATTGAAAATACAAATTCAGTTTAAATCATAAATGAATTTGTATAAAAATATGCAAGTACAAATTGAATTTGTAACATAAAGTTAAAGTACATGTTCAGTTTGTAGCGTAAAAAAATATGTGCACAAAGTTGTTTGAACAAGGTAACAAGCGCCTGGCAACAAGCTTTGTGTAGGGGTGTAAGCTTGCCCCTAGAAACCCACTGACCCGGCCTGGTCGGGCTAGGTCAATTTATCTACCGGGTGAGTTTAGGATCGGGTCATCTTTTATCTAGCAAGGATCGGGTAGGTCGGGTCAATTTAGGGGCGGGTCACCTTTTGACCCTGTGACCTATAATATCAACTAATGATATGAAATTCTTCATACAAACACATTGGATCAGTTTGTAAAGTTTTAAAAGTTTAGGTACTACAATGCAAAGTAAAAATTATATAAGTACTAAATATAATTTCACCATCAAATTTTTTGGACATATGTGTAAAAAAATAGGTGCTAAATTGTAAGAAAAAAAACTAAATTTAGATATCAAATGTAATTTTTTTTAAAAATTAGTGCGTTGATTTGAGCCAATCCACTAATCCGACTCGTCCCAAACCTATGATCCGACCCGTTCCAACGTTAGAAGGTCAGACAGATTAAAAAATGAATCAGAGAAGGAACTAATCAGTTACATAAATTAACCCTTCAAGAATGAATCAAACACAATCAAGAGCGAGTCTAGCCAATTTTCAACCCTAACTTTGTGTGGAAGACTATTAGTTAAAGAAAGTATTGATGGAAAATGGGAGGGAGCAGTCGACCAGAAAATTGTGAGGAAAAGCTGATGTTCTTAATAAAATGAAAAGGATGTAAAATTATAGTTTCCATATAAAGAAACAGATTCCATTACACAATTTAATGCATTCACAGAACTCTTGTTGGTTCTTTTTTCTGGCCTCCTATAAGTAGTCGTTTGTCTATTTCCCCCCATCTTTCTGCATGTATGTAACAATTCAACCTTTTTCATCATCACATTGTTCGTATTGGGTTCGAAAAATCCGCCGCACAGTCATAATTTCGTCGCATCATACTGATTTGTCGAGAGTTTCACTGATCTCTGTACTGTTTCATGCTGAACATGTTTAACTTTAAGAATTTTTACAGAAAACTCTTTCATTTATCTGAAAATGTGTATTATTAGTTTAAAACTCGAACGGTTTCTTACAACTAACGAATCTCTCCCATATTTTGTCGAGATAATAATTGGTTTAAAGTGTTTGAAACATATTTCAAACTTTTGCACTACTATTTTTTTGATGCCTTCTTCTTCTCTTCTCTGGCTGGCTCATTAAATGTAAACTAATCCCCCATCTCTTTCTCTTTCTCTTTCGTGCGTTGCTGTTCTTTCTGTGGGCACAACTGCCGGCTTTTAATTTTCATGGGTGGTTTTGAATTTTGAACTCCCACGGAAAAAAAAGGTTTTAATGGCGCAGCAGCCAAAACAGTCCATCGTGTACAAAATAAAATGTAACACCGAAACTTTTCCCGACAAGATACTGTTCGGTTTGGGCCTCTACACCCGCACAGATTTCGATTTGGGGTGCAATTCAAGGTGACTTCTTATAAGATCACCCATCCTTGTTGTACTCCACACTGAGCACGTTTAACTTCGGAGTTCTCATGGATCTCTCCCGTGTTTTGTCGATGTGGGATTCGCCTAAGGTGTTACATAAAATGTATGAAAAAATTCATGTAATTAATCATATACTTCTATTTGCATGAATTAGTTTATCTATTTTGCAGTCTATATTTTCCATAATTACTAATTAGCTACCGTTAAATCCGGTTATAATAGTTAATGTGGCCATTTATATTTGTCAACAATTGCACACATCATTTGTATACATTAATATTTGTTGTTAGAATGAGTCGTGAAATCGACAATGCAAAAAAAGTAAAGAACACACAGATTTACGCGATTCACTAACACAATATGTGTTAGCGAATCACTATATTTTGAAGAAAAACATATTAACATGATTTTTAAATACATATATAGTCTTTTCTCTAAACAGTCTGACCTAATCCAACCCGAAAAATAAAAGATTACAGACCATATAAAAAAAACAAATGTGTATAAACCCATACACCGTGAGTCGCGAGAGTGTTGCCTACCGAATCCAAATTAAGCAGTTCGCCCCTAGACCTCAACTCACTGACCGACGGTGAGACCCCTCCCAAACTTTCAGTCGATAACACATAACCTGTCTTCAAATCATAACAACTCTTGTAAATAGTGCCAATGTAAAAGAGTTTTGTCGATGTGATGGCTTTGTCATTTACTGGAGCTGCAGGTTCACATTGTTTTCAAAGCCAAAACAGAAAAAAAAAAGCATATCTTTTTTATCAGACAAGATGTCACCCTCACTACACAAAGCTTGTCCATCCGATTTTCCACCAGAAAAATCACACTGATCAAAAGATCACAGACCAAAAAAGTCCAAAATCTGTATATAAAGCAACATGTAAATGGATCTCTTTAACAAGGGTAACCCCTACCCTACGTTCTCATGCCTCGATTGACAAAGCAAGTGGAATCAGTCCTTTTTCCATAAAACATAAATATGTTTACCATATATAATGATCATGAGCTTTTTCTGATCTCCTTTGCATGTTCATCTCATTAGGGCTTGTGAATTGTGATATGGGCGGATGACTTACCGACACTCGTGTGGCGCGTGACGTTGTTCGAGGCTAGGATGTGCATCGTTGCGGCCCTTGGTTCGAGGTCGAGATGATCGCGAGGATTCTGGATGTTAGGTTTTGTGTTTAGGCCGATTTCCTGTGCGAACTATTATTCTGTGGTGGACTTTGCTTTACCTGTATGTGGGTTGCTCACTGGACTCTTTTTTTCTTACATAGTTCGTTTCTTTCGTTGGGTTTGACCCATGTATATATGTGTCCACTCGGAATCTTATTTCTATGAATTCCAATACTAAGGAAAAACATCGCATCAAATGCACCAAATATCCTCTCAATCTCTATGAATACCCATTCGCTCTTCATTTATGATAACATACTTACACTCCGTCTATCTACAATTTACTATAACTTCCGTCTCTCCCTAACTCGCGTCGAAGAGTAGCTCGGTGGAAACACCGCGAGGACCAGCCTTCTGTGCAAAGAAAACGCCCGAAATAAGATATTGTCGTTGTTTGGTAGGATTGAACCAAACCCTGGAAGGAGGAGAGACTCACAACCCATATCCGATCACTTCGCAATGTTTTTTTTTTAAACATACATTAATGCACACATTATAACACATAACAAATACCGAGAGATTAACGATAAACCCTTTCGAACTACACGTAACTTCGTCCATCTCCACGAACAAATAAGATAAACTCCTTCCTAATCTCCTTCCAATATCCAAACAAATGTTTACTATGGTGTCCCGTGTAGACAGTGGCAGAGTCATGAATTTGAATGAGGGGGGTGCTGCCTTGATTCGTGCTAATTGGATGGAGCAGGGAGGCTGATGCCTTACCGACTACTCTATTTCCTAAATTTGATACGAATTTTACATGTAATTTTACTCACATTTCAATTTTAAGAAGGGCTATAGCCTCTCATGATTTCAACCTAGCTCCGTCACTGCGTGTAGATAATTTTAAGAGAACATGTACTATATACAAATTCCAAAGGGTGGGGATCAGACTCCAGAGTCAGACAGCATATATATATGTATATTGGATCGAGTACCGACACTGCAATATGTGGACAAGGTGTTTGGGAGCTTGCTGTCTCTTCTTTCATTTAAGAGGATCTTTCTTTGCATCCAGTCAAGTAGTGAATTCATTTCATGCCACCTGTACGTAAAAAAGAAACAATATTCCAACACTGCAAAATTTGGAGACACTCACTCCATGCTTCGCATTTAAGCTCGTTGAGATATCGTTGTCCCCAGAATCGGAAGCCATCCCTTCGATTTCCCCACCGCACACATTTGAATCACGTTCAAGAAGGCATTCGGCGTAAGTAAGACGGAGATTGAAGAGCTAGATGAAGCCATCGAATCTCCTGAACAGTTATAATTATCGCGGACAAACATATTAATGACGAAGAAGACAATAAAATATGTACGATTCACCTACATATAATTTGGGATGAAATAAAAATTGTAACCCACATGGTATACAATCGTACCACTAGATAAAACGGATTAATGATCTACTAATTGTTGAGAGCCACTTGAGCTGGTGGGCTGGTTGCCACGTGAGCCGACAAACTACGGGGACGCCACAAAGATCCAGAATCTACTTGGGCCCCCTAAGATAATTATTTGGGCCTCCAGTCCGATGCTCAGACCCAGGCCTCGTTTCCACGCGAGGAGCAAGCAAAGGTGAGATCAAGATCTGTGTATTCCACGCCATCAACTAGTTGGTGCATAAAATACTTGCGTAGCATCAACTATCGTAATAAAATTAAAAAAATAAAAACAAATTAGTAGGCTGGTGTGTCATCTCGTTTCTCCAATTCTGTCGATGCATGTTTCAAATCGGCTTTCACTGTGGCACGTAAATTACACCTTCATTAAAACCATACACACTAGATAATACATGCATGCGTACAACGATCACGGAGCACTCGCCGTTGAAGTGAAAAATCGTAAGCCTCATAAGGACATTTTTATAAATGATAGTGTAAGCGATCTTCACTATTGTGCTAATAAGTATTGGTGCTTTGTCTAAAAAAAACTATTATTATAAAAACTGAATTTACACATTTAGCATTATGGTATAAATTCAGTTTGTACCTATACCGTCTTACTTATATTTATTTATTTATTTTATGAATTGCGAGTAGCTTTTCGGGAAGAAGGCACTGTTCAAACAAACAAACAAAAAAAAAACATGTTTCGAAGACATATTTGATTGTATACACGAGATTGTCAAGCTGGTTTTAAAAAAAACCATAGGTCAAGGCATTTAAACTAATCAATTCTCTTCCAAGTGGATTATTAATAATTAAACACCAATAACAGACACATGGCCGTATCTAAAAAAGAATCTCAGAATTCACAACCCTTCCCTTTTCTCGTGTCATTAAACAGAATTTGCTCATCAACCAAGTTGGGATGGCAATTCTACCCGCAATTGTAGATATACGACCTTTCCAAACCCATTCACGAGAGGAATTCTCACGTTGACCGAGTATGAGACTGGGTATGACCGTATGAGTAATACCCACACAAAAGTGACGTGAATTGGTTTAGGGGTTGGGGGTTGTCTTTGTGGTTGTCATATCTATATAGCTTGCTTTTAACCTTGTTTGGACCTGATCCATTTGTATTCTCATAATATTAATGGATTGCACATCCGTGTAAAAAAAAATTGCAAACAACTTTTTTTTTTAAACATTTCTCGCACTATTTATAGCCAATTTATAATCTACAATGTTCATTAAACGTTCGAGCTCTACAATCAAACGCCATTGCATTTAGATCAAATATTGATATCATACAACAGTAAGAATTATCCGTCAATACCTGAAAATAACATAAACGGAACGAACAAGAATTTGGTGTAGTGGTAATACCACTAGTTTAAAACCTAGAGGTTCAAAATTCGAATCCCTTTCATTAATCATTAGTATTCCTAATCACAAAAAAAAAAAAAACAAACATATATCACCCTCAGACGAGTAACACTAATCCACCCCGAACCAATGCATTCCTCTTAATTAACGCCAAGTTGCCTGAATTTCAAAGAACACAAAAGTGTTGAATCAAAGGCGAGAACAATCACCCAATCATTTCCCCATATTTTATAAATTCTCCCAAAGTCCCCCACAACGATGCTAATACAAAGGAACAAAACACAAGGTTCTTCCTTATTGCTAATAAACAATTTCAGTCATTGGTCAAACCCTAAAACCCACCAGCGTGTTAAACCCCTGCCGATACACTCTCTACCTACTCGCTCCACTGTTCTTCCTTGCTCCTCTTTTTCTAATCACTAATCTACTCTACTTTCCTTCTATTCTTATCATATGAATAAACTAGTTCTGCACTGAGAACACTCTCTATTTTATCTTTAAAATCCAACACCAAATCAGCGTTGTTAATATTCTTACTTTTCCCCCCCTTGTTTTTGTCGTCTTCACAAATTCCCATATTACCAACCGCTGCAATGAAAGCTACCGTCACAGCAACAACAAATAATATCATATACTTACACCCTATGCTATAATATAACAATGCAACAACCTAACTATGGTGTTAACAACCCATTTGTGACAACATGGTCACCGGGTCGAACATCTTCGGATTGGATGGAAGTGGTGACATTTTATTATTATTTATAAAATTATCTACGCGTCCGTTCGTCCATCGACCGCGGAACGCTCGATGCCTGATCCGACGACTCCCTATCTCTATATGATCACGTTTTTTACGCTCTGAACTGTGAACAACACAGTCGAACTAACAATTTAGTTAGTGCATATACTGATATGAGCGTAACCACATGCTCACATCGTTGGATCGCGCATCGCACAATACCCAACGACTGTAGTTTGTAGGCCACGCAATCCCAAAAAAAGAAAAAACCCCACAGTGCTTATGCCAGGTAGACCTATATACACCATAGCCAAAACTATGATAGACGACCTCATAAGTCATATCATATGCCAAAACATCGATTCTCATAAAAAAAAAACGAGAAGCTGTTGGCTTGGAAGATCAATCTATCTCAATTATATGCTAAAAATAGGAACAATAAATTAACGGTTAAGTGAACTAACCGCAGGAGCCATCCAGCAAGGCAGCCACCAACTGAAAAACAAAAAACAGCAAAACAAAAAAACATTCCTGTAGGCAGTTAGTTACTTCCCGCGTAAATTCCTCCCAACCCATTTCCACCTCTCAAAACCATTCGTTCCTCCCAACAACAACACACCCAACCCAAAACGACCTGCCGTTTCCCGGTTTCCATTCTGTTTCTTTATTGGTTTTTCCTGCTTGTCAAAGTTCGTTACTCTTAACAGTTTCTTTTTTTCGATAATTTTTTTTCCCTCCACGCTGAACATGCACCACCCAACATTGCATTTCCACACATATAAATACGCCTAGAAAGCAAAGAAAGCGTTCGAGAAAAAAAAAACCCCATTCAAATATGCTTAGGAGCTTTTTCTCCTTTAGATTAAATTCAAGAACATAGAACTTTTTACCTTCTTCATCTCCATTTGAAAAGAAAAAAAATCCATTCTTCTTCTTCTTCTTCTTTGTCTTCCATTTCGGCACCAGCCGGTCATCCTCGCCGCGGGACTCTCCCCTCCTTTCCGCCTTCCCTGAGAAGCAAAGGCAATCGAAAATAGATCATATAAGGAGCCTGAAGGGCTATAATAAGGGGGCGGCGCCTGTCTCTTCCTTTCTGTTATCTCTAACAGGGAGGGAAAGGAGAAGAAGAAGCATCAGGGGCGGAGGGAAGGGAGACCGAAAACCGGCGGATGACATGGTTCGAGCACTGGAAAAAGATCAACAGCAGCAGTCACTCAATGTCCCGAGGACGAAATCCTCCACCACGTTAAGGAGAATGCTTGAGATACCTGGGAGGCAGATTACCAGCATGTTCTTCGACCATGGGAATAACAACAACACGCCAACGACGACGACCACCACCATCAACGATAACGATGGGTCCGCCAACAACGTTGTTGATCAGGAGAAACCATCACAGCAGCAACTACAACATCAACAATCGATGAAGATCACTTCTCCGATTATTCCCAAGAGCATTGTTGATCAGCAGGAGAAACCACCACAGCCACAGCAACAACTACAACATCAACAATCGACGAAGAGCACTCCTCCGAATCTTCCCAAAAGCAAGAGCAATAATGCAGGTGCGCTCAATGAGACGGTGCAAGCTGCGGAAGGGTCTCCACCTGAACGCGAACCAAAGCGTGCAGATTGCGGACCACCTCCTAAGACGCCTACTCCTACCCCAAGAGAAAAGGGTCCCTCTGGTAAAAATGTGTTCATCAACTGCGTTTAGATCAGAAAGGGATTAGAATACTTACAATCATTTGTGTAATGCCTACTGTCAAAAATTGGTGCAGATTTGGATTTGATGAAGGAGAAGTTCGGGAAGCTGTTGTTAGGTGAAGACATGTCTGGTGGTGGAAAGGGTGTTTCTTCAGCTCTGGCATTGTCAAATGCAATCACAAACCTTGCAGGTACAATCCTTAGATCTCCAGAAAGCCAAAGGATTTACCTTCGCCAAGAAGCTTCTTTTTTGTTTTCGATATTTTTTAGATAGGCCTCTGGCTGATTTCTCGTTTTGTTTGACTGATGACAGCATCTGTTTTCGGGGAGCAAAAGAGGTTAGAACCAATGTCTGCAGATGCAAGAGGAAGGTGGAAAAAGGAAATCGATTGGCTTCTCTCTGTAACTGATCATATTGTCGAGTTTGTTCCTTCACAGCAATTGAATAATGGTGTCAATATGGAGGTAATTAAGAATTGCATGAGCAAATATATAAACTGAATTGATTTTTTACCTTACAAATGCTTTGTCCCCTTTTTTATAGATCATGGTAACGCGGCAAAGAAGCGATCTGCTGATGAACATCCCAGCTTTGCGGAAGCTTGATACCATCCTTGTTGTGAGTATCTTACAAAAAATTTCACTACACATTATTAGTATGAGTTGCTCTAAGTCTAACTGTTTTACAAATGAATGGGAATCAACAGGAATTATTAGACCAATTTGGAAAACAGAACGAATTCTGGTATGTGTCGAAAAATGATGAGGAAGGAGGACCACAGAGAAACGAGGACAAGTGGTGGATTCCCACAGCAAAAGTTCCAAAGGGTGGGTTATCAGAACCAACAAGAAGATGGTTGCAATCCCAGAAGGATGCAGTCAACCAAGTTCTCAAAGCAGCAATGGCCATAAACGCTCAAGTTCTATCAGAAATGGACGTACCTGATAATTACATTGAATCCCTTCCCAAGGTATAAACTCCCTCCAAGTCCTTTTTCCTCGGTCTGAAACTTACCATCCATAAAAATTTACCTTGTACCTCTCTTTGTTGTTATTTTCTTGGTAATAGAACGGAAGATCAAGCCTTGGAGACTCGATATACAAATCCATCACCGACGAGTACTTCGATCCCACTCAGTTTCTGTCAACCATGGACTTTTCAAACGAGCACAATGTGCTGGAGCTGAAGAACAGGATTGAGGCCTCCATCGTTATATGGAAAAGGAAAATGATTCACAAAGATGGTAAGGCAGCATGGGGTTCGGCAGTGAGTATAGAGAAGAGAGAAATTTTTGAAGAGAGAGCAGAAACTATCTTACTCATCATCAAGCAGCACTTCCCTGGACTTCCCCAATCAGCACTCGATATGAGCAAGATTGAGAACAACAAGGTAAGCAACTAAGCATCATTTCTGCATTCAGCAGTGGGCAATGATTAGGTCCAAACCAATTGGATCAAGTCGAATCTGGCCAAACAAAATTCAATTCAGTTTTAATTCCATGGACAGTCTTAAGTGCACCAAACAAAAATCGGACAAGATAGATTAAGCTCAAGTGTCCTTCCAAGCAATTCTAGCTCTCACATTTTTATTTATTTTCACTTTGATCCTATCCCCATTCGAGCTGATCTGGACAGCCTGTATGCAGTTTTTATAATCTGAATCTGACCAATTTCCCCCCCCCCCCCCCTTCATTTTCAATCTGATCCTATCCCTATTCAGTAATCAACTTATTCAAGTTTGAAGCAAGTAGAGAAACAATCAAACTGACCTTCCTCTGCATATGAATATCACACAGGATGTGGGACAAGCTATTTTGGAGAGCTACTCAAGAATTATAGAGAGTTTGGCCTTCACAGTCTTGTCGAGGATTGAAGATGTTCTTTATGCTGACACGCAAGCACTGAATCCAACACCACCAGAAGGAAGTGAAAAGCCCGAGGAAGAAGCAGACAGGCTATCATCTGCCGAGACACCATCATCTATGACACTGTCAGACTTCATGGGATGGAGTGTGGAGAAAGGAGAGGATGACCTGAAGAAGATAGCAGCATCAGGAATCACAGACAGCTTGGAGCAAGAAAAGATCAATGCAAAACCTGTTGCCACTCCAAGGAAATCGTCGTACCTGGAGAGGCTTGAGAACCTGAGTGGAATGAGAAGTCCGACAGCTCGACACTGAGATATCCAGAAATGATGATACAAGAAGGAAAGGGAAAGAAAATCCGAAACCACACATTATCCAGAGGTCCACAGAACCCAAAGCAGGAAAAAAACTTAGTTCACAGGGAGAGGGGATTCGTCAAATGTAAATATCAAAGACCAAATGCTATGAACAAAAGACTGACTTAGTTGTCCTCACAACTATGGTAGCCAATCCCCCGTTGATCTGCATAGTGTAATGGTCCGATATATGAGACGAGAAAATGGAATGTCGAACAAATGGAATGAAGAAGAAAAATTATGTTCTTGATTGAATGGTATCTAGCCTTTTTTCATAAAATTCTTCTAGACATTATGGTTCTGGGTTTTAGCTGTTGCAGAACACTTCTACTGTCCAAAAGACGCAAATGAACATAGAAAGAGTCAGACCAAATGGGGTGCATGCATAGTAAGCAAAAATAAGATATAACAGATAGCCATAAGCTAGGCCAATTTATCTCAATAAGGGATTCAACACGATGCAAGTTCATCATGGTATTATCCTTACAATGCTTGCATAAGCAAGCTAAACTCTATGCACAGTCGGTGAAGAAAAGAAGACTAGCCAGGACTAAAGATGCCTTTCTGGCTGAAGTCTGTTTGATTACATGAAACATTGCCTTCAGTAGCAAAAAATGTACCCTTAAACCACAATCTGACAGTACAGCTAGCTATCTAGGTGGAACGGGTGACTGCAGCATGTATAGCGTCAGCAAGATGAGGAACTGTACGTGAACTGAGGCCAGCCATGCTAATCCTCCTGTGGATTGGACAAAGAAAAATTATAATTTAAGTCTCTTCTCTAGATATACAAACCAATATGCATGAAGTACATGGAATTCCAAGGAGTTAGCCACTCAAGAATTTTTCTAGGACCTAGCAATATTCTGAATTTTTCTGTTTCATGCTATCTGCGGCGTTGGAACACATTTCTACCAAAACTGGAAGCTACAAAAAGAGCAGCAACCAGGCACTAAGTTTGGAAACTGATGTAAAATTATGGTCATTGGCAGGGGACAGATAGGTTTTTCAACCCAGGGGAATCTTTAAATTATGAAATATTTAAGGAAGAGGGATTTTTACCCGTCAGATGTCATGTAAATGTGGTACTCTTTGGTCATAAAGGCAACTTGTTCAGAGTTGAGACCAGTGAATGTAAACATTCCAATTTGCTTGATGATGTGACTCCAGTCACCTGGAGTACCTGGAAAAATAAACAGTAGAAGGTTGAGGATTGCTACTTGTTCGGGAGACAAAATATTGTAGCACACAAGGATTATGGCAGACAACCAATATGAACCTAAGTTATAGGTGTAGCCTTAGCAACATAATTAGAGAGACAAAGGAAATCCTCGTCTGGACAAATGACATATTTCATTTTAGAAAGGTTTTCCCCATTAAAATAGTAATCTCTAACTCAAGCAGCAACGCATAGACAGATGACTTAAACAGATAAAGAACGATGATTCCAACAGCAACAGTAAAGATGCCAAAGGCCAGGGAACATGTGAGATAACAAACCTCTAGCAGATAACGCTTCGAAAAGTTGCTGGCGCATGCTAAGGATCCTGTCAGCCATGGCTTTCAGCTCCACAGTCCATTCTTGATACATTTCACTGCAAAGGAAATTCGAGATTTGAGCAAAATGATTCCTCCAAGAGTTTGCACTTGTTTACATATTAAATTACCAGTAACCCAAACAAATGCAAATTATTATCGCTGTTGTCACTATTATTGCCACAGTCTTATCTCCAGAATCAGGTTATCTTGGCTGTAAATATCATCAACCAAGGTTCAACATCACTGTACCTGTCCTTGAGAATTGCCGCAACTATAGAAGCACCATGGATTGGTGGATTGGAATACATTGGGCGAATCACAAGTTTCAATTGACTCTCAACTCTGCTTGCCACGTCAGCTGCCTTGCAGACCTACGGGAAACAGAAGATTACACGGTTCTTCATAGAGGGATTAAATACAGCACTCAGGTAGACCTTGTTGACATAAAATAAGTGTGAATGAGACCAAAAAATTCCTTCAGATAACTTTAAGTTTGGAAGTGTTCGTCGCCAATAACTCTCGGTACGAGTACTAGGTTTCAAAACGAAAGCTGCAACTGATTTTTCGTTTTTCCCTTGTGACACCGATTTCATGTTTGGTGAGCAACTAGACCATAGCGGATGAAAGACATATGAAAGAATTATATCTTACAATGCTGAGGGCCCCAACACGTTCCCCATAGAGTCCCATGTTTTTGGCATAACTTTGTGCTGCAAGACATTCACCACCATCCGCAACAAACATTCTAACTGATTCTGCATCTGCATCAAGGCTACCACTTGCAAATCCCTGGATCAGGGATCATTTTAAGTCAGGCACGAGAAAACTATGACACATGTTAGATAAGGTCGATCATCAGTTACAATTTGACTGCATCTGCATCTAGGCTACACTTGTCTCTATGATTAATGTTAAAACCACAAGGATAGCAGTACGATCTTAAATAAGTACATTTACAGCAAAAATGCAAGCTCCCTATACCTGGTAAGCACTATCAAAGAAGGGCAATAACTGCTTTGATCTAATCAACTGTCTGATCTGCTCCCACTGCTCAAGCGTTGGGTCAACACCCGTTGGGTTATGCGCACATGCATGAAGAAGTACTATGGCCCCTGATGGTGCAGCTCCGAGATCTTCCAGCAATCCTATGCATAATAGGTACAGTAAGTCATTAGGAGTTGCGTATTGCCACAATAGGACCAAAAAGAAACAAATCAAAGCGCAAGGTAACATCAAATACAGCTTCACAAATGCCTTCCGGCATCAAGGCGAAGATAACATCAAGAATGTGGAGTGGTACAGTGATAAAGGCTCAAACCTTGGAAGTCCAGGCCCTTTGTTGCAGGGTCATAGTAGCGGTAAGTTTTCACAGACAGCCCAGCGAGGTTAAAGATTTTCGGATGATTTCCCCATGTCGGATTCGGAATGTAGATAGTTTTCTGCCACCATAACAAGATCCAGGTCAAGGGCAAGATTTTGCACATCCTTCACGTTCCAAGTAAAGAAAACATCAAGATTAAAAAAGCTTCCATCGTTTACCTCGTGATAATGCCTCGCAAGAAACTCAGCTCCGACCCTTAAAGAACCAGTGCCAGACAAGCACTGGACTGTTGTGACTCTGTTGTCTTGTATGGCGGGGCTGTTGCAAACCAATCAAAGAAATCACAATTTAGCTAGTCAGAATCACAAGCCATCACATTAGACACTCCACCAAAAAGTTCAAAGCATAAAACAAACAAACCTGTCAGCGCCTAGAATGAGCTTGGCACTCAGCTTGTTGAAGTCTGCAAGTCCAGTAATACCAAGATACTCCTTCACACGAGACCTGCCAAATACACAACGAAGAATCAGCTTAAACTTACCAGTCCACTCCGCAAAACACAGAAATAAACGGATCGGATTCCTCATAAGGAGCCAACTACTCACTCGTCATTCACCAGAATCTGCTCTGCTCGCCGCACGACATTGAGAACAAGAGGCTTCCCTTCCTGTTACTCAATCCACCACAAATCGTGTATTTCAGCTCAAGAACACAAACAATCACGAAACGAAATGAATCCACACAAGATTCTAGACCGCGAAAAATAAAATCCCACTTTACCTCGGTTCGGTAAGCACCGACGCCCAGATTCAGCTTGTTCGGGCTGGTATCCTTGTTGTAAGCAACGGTCACCTGATCGTTTGTCCAAACACACACAAGAGAACAACTAAATACATAAGTTCTGATCTGATCCCTACTACAAACTTCGATTCAGAAAAGACTGTAATCAAGCTGATGGCCATATAGAACTCGAGCGAATCAAAAACAGACATCAAACCATTTCTTATAATCAAACAACGCTACCGCCGCGATCGCCACCGCCATCTAAAAAATGAGGAAGTAAGAGAGGGAGAGAGAGAGTTACCCCGAGGATGGGATCTTCGGGAGCACGAACGACGGCGGCGAAAACGGAATCGGAAGCCATGAGGAGAAGCAGCAAGCAGCGGAGTGACGGTGGCGAAGCGGAAGTGAAGTCGGTGTCGCTGTGAGACTTGCTCTAGTGTGGAGATGGCGTGGATTCGAAGTCGAAGGGTAAAAGGGAAGAGATGGTTGGCTGGTTTGGTTATAGCTTTGTGAAAATTACAGTGGGCGACCCGGCGCGGCAGAAGGAAAAAGCGGGGAGAAAACCGTGGGGCGCCATATGCGCAGGCAACCAGTTTTGAATACGTGTCGTCTAGCGTGCGCGAAACGAAAAGTTTTTTTCCCCTACTTTTCCCGTGGCTACTTTTCAGTTTTCTCAGTCAAAATTAGCGAATGGTCACTTAACTTATGATTATTAACAAATTAGTCTTATAGTTATTCTTATTGATGAAAAGGTCATAAGAAAATGAACTACTAACAATATAATTTGATCCATCTGTTTCGATTTCGTTGTGACATACGGTCGTAGTATGTAGCGGCCGGCGACATACGATGAAACTCCCAGCCATGAGAAACAGTTAGGCCGCCGGTCAGCTACGGCGAACCAGAGACGTACAGTTTTCCGTCCATGCCTATGTTGCTGAACACCATTTTTCTGCACCCAACCAACACCTTCACCACCCAAGAAACAAGGAACATCATTTGCTATATATTTCGACACAGGAAAAAACAGAGGAAGTTTTTCCAGAAAATGGACCGACTTGTCCACGGCGGACGACGTGGCAATTTCATACACGCCACGCGGCACCATTTCGACCGGACAAGTGTTCACCTTTCAACAGTGACACGTGCATGAACGCATGCACAAATGGCCGGGGACGTTGTTAAAGCAAACAATAACGTGAGAGGACATTCACTTGAGCAGAACTAGCCAGAGCGAGCTGACGAACATAGAGCGATGGAGAAAGGAGAAGAGAAGACAGAGGTGGAAGAAGGAAGGTGAAGCAGAAGTGAAAGGGCTACCTCACCAACAAGTTCCTCAGCCTGCCGACTTCTCCACCGAGCCAACTCGAGCGAGCTCTCCATATCGACTAGCAATTTTTTCACGCTCTTTAATTAATGCCTATGGAATCTCGAACCTCTTTGTTGAATTACTGGAAATCAGACGGAAAACTCAATAAAAGGTTTACCGAGTTACATCTTACAACATACAGAAGAACATTAGTTAAGTGTCAAAACTACAAACAAATCTCCTCGCCCTCCTTCACAAGCCTTCCAATCCTCGCTTGCTCCGGCGAACCAGAGCCATTATATCGCCGCTACTACGACCCGACGACAATCTCCTCCGTCCATGCTTCTTCTGCTCAGGAACACCGCTCTGCTGCAACCCAAAAACCTTACACAACTCAAGAAAACGAATAACAATGTTTTCCCTCTCATCTATTCCAACAGAGAATTTCTCGGTATACCTGGAAATGAAACGTGGGTGCCTGTCCTTTCCGGCACACCGTGACGGCGTCCCGGACTGCCACCGCGGAGATGTTCGCGTCGGCCGGAGAGGTCTTGTGAGCGTAGGTGTAGAGGAAAAGCGGCAAGTCCTCTGCCTCGAATATCAACTCGGTGTCGCTCTTTTCCCAGGCAGACACAGAGCTTGCATCCCTGTCAAAGAAAACCAGAGTGGGAAATGTGTTTGTTATCTTCTTTCTTACTTCTGATAGATGCAATACTAACTTGAAACTCGAAACTTGTTGCTTTGTCTTTGTTTGTTACCTGATGTCCTCATCTGACGATTTCTCTTTCTCTGCGCTGACAAGATTAGCTGCAGGTTCCCCATGCCAAAAAAAGAAAATTGTCAATAACTCAGGTATTGTTAAGCATTCGTTCTTTAGAACAAGAAGAAACAAGTAGTGAAACGATGGAAATAGAGATAATTTACGTGTGGACAGATAGCGGCGGGGTGATTTGGGGATGATGGTAAAGCACCATCTTGTTCGAGTCAGAGCAACCTTCTGAGCATACAGTTCATAGGCAAGGAATCTCTGCACCCACCATAAATACACAAACCAAATACCACCGAAGGGAGATTAGGAGAGGGAAAACAGATCTTCAGGAAGTAAAAACTGAGGTTGTTGGTTGTTGCTGCTAGAACTTCCTACTGACTTGCTTCAGGGTGTCAATTCTGAGTTCAGCATCAGAGAAGCTACTGGCCTTTTCGGAAACGATGGTGTTCAGATTGGTTGAAACGCTGCCAAGGTGATCCACAACAGCTACCACAGCAGTGCAGACGTACTCTTTTGTGCTATCCACAACCCTACAGGTTAACAGTTGTTCAGTTCAGTCATTTGGTTCATATTTGACAGAGGGGGGAAAACAGGGGAACCTTGGAGAAAAGGGACAGACTTTTTCTTCTGTTTGGCATTCAGGAAACTTTTCTCCCAGTAGTCTGCTGCATGATGGAGCTGAGAACGCAACTCCTTGAGTTCCTGCACAAACCCAGAAGATGAAATGTGAGGAGTAATGAAACCCACAAGAGATGGAAGAAATTCAGAGTGGCCAGTTTCCTGCTATGTGGGTGATTACTTGGAGGGACTTGATGAACTGAGAAGGTTGAAGATGATCTGGTTGTTGCTGTGAATCCTTTTTAAAGGATAACTCTTTTGAGATTAAACCCTCCATTTTCAGCTGGGAAAAAGCTAAGGAAAGGGTACCAACTACCAAGGCTTTGGCTGACTTCCCTAATCTGCGGTTTCAAAAGAACAATGGAGAAAGAGAGAGAGAAACAGGATGGGCTGGTAATGGTACTGTTTCTGTTTGTTTCCTGGGAAAACGATGGAACAGAGGCAGAGGTGACCGATGCGAAATCTGTGTAGTCAGAAGCTCGTGAACGTCCCCATAAATCATAATAGAGTTTCTGAAGCAAAGAATCGTTAGATTACGTAACAGAACAGAAACAAAAGCAAACAAGAAACCAAGAGGCCATTAAAGTGGGATTCATAGAACAGAAATTATTAACAAGAGAACAATAAATTCTGTTTCGTTTTGTTTTTGGGCTGGCCAACCCGTGACCTTTTGTTCCTTTCCTTTTTGCTTTCTTCAGAACTGAAACAAAAAGGTCATGTCAGTAACCTTTGCTGACAGATATCTGTACGCAAAGAAAGACAAGCTTTTCAAATATTCACATGAATGGATATTAAGCAGCATGTTACTTATTCTGAATATCTATTCTTCCTTAATTATAGTTAGAGTGATAGTTACATGGTCAAGGCAGTCAACAAACAGACTTCCCAGTAAATTCTTTTGATATTCATCATGCAAATATTATATACTTGGGATTCCATTTTCCCTGAATTCGATGGGCGAAATATTAAATGGAAGAAGGTGACGAAGATAGCTCCAAATGCCTGCAGTTTTCTGCAGAAGTAATGCATCAAACTCACTCAGGTAGTTGCAGCACATGGTCTGTTGTGGAATGAGAGAAGATCGACAAGAAATAATAATGAATGAGAAATCGGTGAATACAAAATTGTGGTTTTATTATGAGGGATATGATAATTTGACAACCATCCAATGATTGGTCACAGGCCAGAGGAAGTGATCCCCACCTGAGGTTTTCTTCCCTTTTTTATGTGACTATTACCGGCTATATCTGAAAGTCGATTATACAGTTTCCTAGCTTCTCTGCAGTCTCAATTTGTGATAGAACAGTGGAATGGTCTTGAAATCCAGATGTTGACCGGATCTTCTTGGGATTCTTGGGGACTTCTCTATGGTTGTTGTGCTGTGTATCTTTGCTGTTGCTTCTGGTGACTAATGCTGGTCTCGGCCTATCCCGAGATTGGATAGTTGATCCTAGTTGATGTAAAATAAGATCAAGAGAATGCAAGAAGACTACACAATGATGGAAATGTATAGAATGGATGAAGTGGCTCGTATTTCTGAGTTACTACCTTCATGCTTGTGGTCAATGGAAGCTAGCCCAGCAGGAGATAAGTTAGGACGGGTAATGCACAACCATGCTCTTTCTGATTCCTCATCTTGATCCACTGCAATAGGTACATGCCAGTGGCCTTTCTCCGATTCCTGTTTTCATGGAATACGCATTCACTAATTATCCAGATTCTTACGACTTCACATCCTTCTCTTGTTCATGTGAATTAGGTAATGCAGCATTTCATAAAGAGAAGGTGTCTCACCTGAATTACAACGGAGTAAGGTGGAGGCATGTGGAAGATTGGACCAGTTTCATCGAAGCGAAACCTCACCTTTTTCCATAGGGAAGGACAGATTTAGGAACAACCAAAAGGAGAGACACCAAAATAGAAAGTTGAGAAGATAAGAAATTCCTCACTTGATGCCTCTCTTTCCACTTGGGGAAGAAGTCATTTCCTAGAAGTTGGAAAGTGTGGTCTCTCATCTCGTCGTTAGTCACTAACAAGCACTTGAACTTTATAGCTGCATACAACCAGTACCTGAAGCACGTTTCATAATCCATCGCATTTTGGTACTTCATTGCTCATTACTTCCAGTAATTTTCAAATAAGAAATGAGAACAAGCAGTTTAGATTCCACTTAGATGCGGCGATAATCTCACCAATCGTCATTGGATCCTGTAGGGGTTGCAAAGAGTGCATCAGCGTTTCTCCACTTCTCTACAAGCGTCTTATTCACTGGTTGGTCCATTTTTGGTCCAGAGATGCGCCTATTGTGCAATATAATGAGTGGCCGTTTCTTCGATGGAAGCTTTTGGCGTATCCCATTGAAAACAGCGTTTATCTACAATCCATCGATCGGAAACTACCATGTTATCACCCTAGAAGAAATTAATTACCTTTTTACGGTCTTAGTTGCTACCTCTACAACTTACCTTGGAAGGCATGAATCTAGTCTGGTTAGAAAGTCCAACATTAGCTCCATCGATCACTGCTTCAAAAGGTCCATAGTAATCAAGCCATTTCTGCGAAAGAAGAATAAAGAGATTAAGAACACAATTAAAAAAGTATCATATAACTCCCCAGATAAATCCTTGGCCATGGTCCATACTTTAAACTTCATGAAGCTCGAGTCTTTATCTCTCTTTACAGCAATTGAAGCAACTGACTCAGCAAAATTCTCTGTTTCAACAGGATCAAGGTCTATTGTGGCCAACTTCTCCCCACAACATCTACAAGATGCATCTGGTCCAATAGATGTAAAAGAAACTCTCCATTTTCCTTTCCCTAACCAGCCCTGCCCATGCCAACCTCCACCTCCATTTTCAACTGCCTCTTTGATATCCACTTCATTCCATTTCCTTTTCCCCACTCTCGATGCTGCAGCGCTATCAAACCATCTAACTATTGTATCAGCAGCGGAAGGTGAGACCCTCCTTACAGTAGTTCTGAGTTTCTGCAACAAGTAATAAACCTTGTCACCTTTGCTAGCTTCCACACTTGCTCTCAACAATGCCTCGAGTTCTGGAGCTTCGGGAGAGACACCATGCTCCAACATGTGCTTTTCCACGCAGAAGGCTTTCTCAACATCTCCAATTTCACAGAATGAAGACAGAGCAGGGGCATAGGATCTCAGTTTAGGGTTTATCCCCAACTGTGTCATCTGCTTCACCATATCAAAGGCCATGTCTCCATTGCCCATCGACATAGCCATTCTAGCCACAGCAGTCAAGGTTGATTCGTTCATTGGGATATTCTGGAGACGCATCTTTTCATAGATCTCCAATCCCCTCTTAAGTGCATACTTCCTGAGATCTTCACTCACCTGGATTCCCCGGTTGTAGTGTTTTTCCCTGTCATCCAACTCGGTGGAGCCAGTGCTTTTGCTGCCCTTACCTTTCACCTCACTTGGCTCTTCAATACTTCTGTCAGGACTTTCATCAAACAAGTTGCGTGCATTTGAAGAGCGGCTACCAGAATTCCCACTCTTGGCTGGCTGAACAACTCCAACTGCAGCAGAAGAACAGAGATACAAAATTACAGAATACTGATACTGCCCCATGGAGATTCCTTCCCTCTGTGCCCAATCATACAATTCAATCGCGCGCATTACGTCTCCTCTCTTCGAGCACATGTCGAACTCGAGGCGCATCTGAATATCAGGGAAACCGGCCTTGCTCTTCTTATTAGACGCTTTCCCTGTTTTCTCGCCCTCAGTTTTCTTCGTCTTCTTCTTATCCAATCCACCATTTTCAGACGCTCGGCTTTCCTCACCAGCTATTACCCTCTTCCCACTTCCATTCTCATCACCAGACCTCGCGGCCGAAGCCCCTGAAACGGTATCTTGTTTGTATTTCCTCGCATTCTCACCCTTCCCATGTTTGCTGTCAGTTCTTTCCAGCAACAAACTGACGAGTCCTTTCACAGAATGATTCTCTACCCTTTTCTCAGCATCCTCCGAAGTTGAAAACCCAGAATCTCCCCCCTTTGCAGTTCTCGAATTCACTGTTCCCCTCCGAGTTTCGCAGCTTCTGGCGGGCGAATTTGCTTGTGCGCTGGATTTAGCTTTGAAAGAAGTTGTGCGCTTGGCTTTGGAGAAAGCGTGAATCTGAGGAGAACAGCGGAATTGGGCTTCGGGACGGCTGCATGGGAGCTTGTAGTGAGAAAGAGTGGCGAAGAGGAGGTGCTGGTTTTGTTGCAGAGGGTTGAACTTAACAGTTGAGCAGCAGGCCATTGTGGCCGTTAGCCAAAGCTTCTCTGGCTCGTTGATGCGGGTAAGGTAAGGTGAGAAAGATAACCCGAAGTCCAGAACCAGCCTCTAAGGTGGGAAAGTACAGAAAGGCCCTTCAACTTGGCTTCCAGAGTCCAGCTTGTTTAGTTGGTCAAAGCCCCTAGGCTCGTTACTCGTTAGTCGGTCTACCCATAACTTCATTCTCTATCTATGTTCTTAAACCGGATGGGATAGGTCGGGTATGTAAAGAAAAACCGGTTTAAAATCGATTATTTTTCGAAATACAAAAGATACTATGTTTTTATTTGCACAATAAAACAATGGTATAAAATTTCCCAAAATACAAACATTTGTCTGGCTCGCTTGGTAGACCAGCGAACAAAAACTTGGCTAACGGAAGTGAGCAGTGATTAAGGTTGTTTGTTGCCGTGAGGAGCGAATTATGCAGTAGTTTGTGGTAGAGAGCCGCTATCAAACTTGTTCTCTGCGGTGACGAGCAAAGTATGCAGCGATCAAGCTTGCTCGCTACAGTGGGGAGCGAACTATATATTAGTTCACTCGACTTTGCAGCAGTTTTCGTAGATCGCTTCAACGGACCGAGGTCATTGCCTAAACCCTAATAAAAGTTTTAAAATTCGAACACTTATTGCTACTGAACTTGAAAATAAATTTCAATAGGTTATTATATTAATTAAGATACAATAATACAAGTACATATTGATTAGATCAACCTTTGGTGCGCTTCGAACTCGTTGTGGTCTCTATGTTCTACCTATCTCATTTCGAATCATGTAAACTCTTGGTCGATCATTGGTGCGCTTCCTATGCTCATGAGGGAATACTTCTTGTCCATGGTACTTGAGCCAATAAGCTTCATGAGCTAAAGGCACGAATGAGTGATCCCAAACCTTGGTGACTAAATGAGTCTAGAAGTATGGACTAACAAATCGAAGTGGGTCAATGTGCACGCTTTTTACAACGACATAGACATGAGAGCAAGACAAGTGTCTTCCTTGAAACTTACCGCAAGTGCATTCTCCTCTTCCATCCAGACTCTGAAGTATAAAATGTGAATGTTTGAGCATAACCTCTTTTTGTTGTGTGGGCCCCCCTCAGTATCTATTGCAAATATGTCATCTCTTTGGTTGCACAAAGCCACCATATGAAAGATGGACATTTTCTTCCAAGGCTCCATGTACTTGGCGATCTTTTTGGGATGATACATTGCTAAGCATATTAATGACCTATTTGTGTAGTTTTACGAACCACTCAACCATCCGGAAGAAGAAATGCAATACGAGAGTGATATTGGCACATGAAGGCCAACATATATACAAACCATCAAGGCTCACACCCATGTTCTTTATTGTGTTGTCGTACCTATACAACAACAAAATGAACCTTGTTTAAAATACCTCCGCTTAAGAATTCTATTAGGAGCGAGTCTGGATGGTTCATGATTCCCCAACATTGCTTAGCCAACAAAGTCCGGTCACGAAATTGGTCACTAGTCTTATTTTGTGATGTAGTTGGTAGTCGAGGTTGATTTCTTCATCAATTAGATGTCAACAATGCATTTATTCACATTGATGTATAAGAGGAAGTTTATATGGAGATTCTACAAGGTTTTCGTGCCCTTGATGACACGATGGTATGTCATCTTCACAAGTCTTACGATCTTTAACAGGCGTTCCATAAGTGTTATAAAAACATTACAATTGCATTGTTCGAGTATGGGTTTCGACCTTCGCCGACTAATCACTCCTTGTTTCTCTACAATTAAATGGGGAGCACATTTGTTGTAGCGCTCATTTACATTGATGACGTACTTCTAACTAGCAGGGAGCTAGCTTTTATGACAAGAGTTAAGCAATTTCTCAATAATCGGTTCAACATTAAGGATCTTGGAAATTCTTTGTTATTTTGTTGGCCTCTCATGAATTGTTCTAAGTCAACGTAAATACTACTTGTGGAAATTAATTCTGGAGGATGGTGGTGGTACAGGGCTCTCGTCCAATTGCTTTTTCCCATCGAGCATAATGGTCAACTGACTTGACCCAATGAAGTTGTTTTGGTTGATTCGTCTTCGTATTGTTGTCTGGTAAGACGAATACTCTACTATACTATCACACATCCTCATATACCCTATGGTGTGAACATCCTGAGTCAATTTATTCATGCACTAGTCGAATTTCTCATACTTATGTATGTAAGGAAATTGGCTGCATAACGTAATAAACAAATCTCAGACATTTTCCATGAATGTAAAACTCACATACAGTGAGGAAGAACCACGTTAAATCAAAGTGTTCTTGCTTTTATCACTCAAATCTTACAATGGCAGGGTTGTGCATATTCAAACTCATGTGACTTCTTTTCGAGAGATCATGCAAGTAAAATGTTACAAAATCCAATTCCAAAACTTCTCTCCACCACAACTCTAGTATTATAGGACCAACTCAATTTTTTGACAAAAACTACTTCAAGCATGCTTTGTCCTCCAAACTCGTGGAGGGAAAACGCGGGAACACAGACGGGGAATAACAAATAAGGGAGTGGATTAGTAGCTTACTAACTTCACTGATTTACATGATTTGATTAATCATTAATGAACACGCATCCTAGGTTTTTTAATGACATGTGGTATGCTTTAACGCACTTAATAAACAAACCAACAATACCCAAAAAAAAAAAAAGTTGGTGGGTCTCAAAGCCCAAACCGAACTAACAATTTGGTTACGATACATACGTCCGACGCGAAAATTGCAGAGGTTTGTTCGACGAAGAAAAATAAATAACAGGCGCATGGTATGTGAAGAATTCAGAGAAAATCAATGAGCAATAACCACGCCACTAAACTACTAGATTAGCCGGCTGTTAGGTTCTCTATATAATGAGATTACTGGAGAAAACCCTTCTACCGGAAATCTGCATTCTATTCTTTTTCTTCTCATCGACCATGTTGCCGGCGGCGAGTATCTCGGCGTTTACACTATGCGGGCTCCCTCCGACGTCCACCGTCCTCCTTTCTCATCGCCCGCCTCTCCCTCCCCGGGGACGTCGTCTCAGGGTCAGAATTGTGGTAGCTTCAGCTGCCGGCAGCAGCAGGCCGGCGGCGGCCATGGGGAAGCAGCCGCCTCACGTCTCTATGGAGGTCGGGGACGACGGCGTGGCGGTGGTCAAAATCTCTAACCCTCCGGTTAACGCTTTAGCTGTTCAAAGTACGTAACTATGTATATAAATATAATGCATCTCATGAGCTCTCTCTCTCTCTCTCTCTCTCTCTCTCCCTGTTACGTGCATTTGCATTCATCCTCCATTTTCCTGCAGCCACGTACTGATTACCGGCGATACGTAAGATTGGAGGTTTCGTGCGTGCATGCATGATGGCGGGTTTTATGATTGTTATAACGGTAGGGTTGCAAATGAGCCGAGCTGAGCCGAGTTTTACTCCAGGTTGAGCTTGACTCGTTAACAAATGAGCTGAGCTCGAGCTCGAGCCATTTATTAACGAGCTGAGTCGAGTTCGAGCTAGGCTTGTGTACCAAATTTCCTAAATCGTATTTGATACATTCATTTTGTATGTCGTGTATGGTACGTACATGTTATTGATGTGACGACAAAAACAAAAATCAAACGTTCAACATGAATTAATCTTATTTTATAATTTGTAGGTGTCATATTGTTTAGTTAATAAATTTCAACTGGTTCAAATCATGTTATGTCATAGTATCGAAACAATTTTGTACATAATTTCTTTATAGAATTAAAAAATAAGGCATATTTTCTTATATATATATGTTCAACATGTTAAACTTCACGTGATGTGATATATATAATTTAACAATCCCATGAATTATGAAAGTCCGAATTAGATCGATCGTCCATAAGTCGGTGATCAAGTTGGCCCTCAAACCACAATGTTGAGACATCTCATGAGCTCTAAATGAGTCAAATCACGAGTTGAGCTCAACAAGCCACCGAGTCGCGAGCTAGTTCGTGAGCTGAACAAAGCTAAACTCAAGCTTGGATCGTTAGTAAACGAGTTGAGTTTCGAACGAGTTTTTCCCGATTCGAGCCTCAAGTTGCTCGCGAGTAGCTCTGCTCATTGCGGCCCTAGTTATAAGAACCGAACTGGATCACCGAATGGATTAATAGAACCACTAAATCAGTTGTAAATAGTAGTTCGGTTCGTTTGATTTGGCGGTTAGGAAATGGACCGAACATTTTTTTGATGCTTTGACATGAAACCAGATGAACCACACTCTGATTTGGCGGGTCTATTAGTTCACTACTTTAACCACACAAAAAAAAATTACGAAACAAAATTTGACGTAAACTAATATCATCCAACTTGAATTAATGATTTTATTTATGCTTTCTTTTCTTTGATTTCTCAGCCTCCTTGTCAGTTTTATATGCTCACTAGTGACTACTACCTATTGCCACCAAAATTACTATCTTGAATTGATTTCTTTAGCGAGATAGTTTGAATTGTTTGTTAAATTTTTTTTTTTTAGATTATATGAATTTGAAATTGTTTATGGTGGATGATAAATTTAGTTCTAAATTAGTGTGTTATATGTCTTTTATGCTATAGCACATGAACGGTTGTATCAAGGGTTCTATAACAGTTAAATGTTGAACCATAATTTACTAATTTTTCGAGTTCAAACATGCGGTATGGATCTTAAAACATATTGTATCTGTGTTGCCTACTGATTACTTACTTGGATTTTGTGGTGGCGCAGTAATCAATGGATTGCGGGAGAAGTTCGACGAGGCCACCCAACGTAACGATGTCAAGGCTATCGTTCTAACTGGTGACTATATATATATGTCTATCTTGATTAATAAGCTTCCTTGGTAGTCTGATTTTTCACGTACTCCTGTTGCTACTTAAAAGTGTTAATTTATTATGGAAGTCTTGCTTATATTAACATTAATGGTTTAAATATTACCTGCATGAACAAATTTGAGGTCTCCTAACTCTTACATAATACATATTTGTATTTCACGTAACTAAAAAGACAATGATTCTCAAACTCATCCTTGTGTTATATTTTCCTTCCGTTACCTAAATTGAACGTTTGACCATCTGACATGATTCATTCCATCATGAAAAAAAAGTTACAGTTAACCTTTGAGGTCTCTAAACTTAAAGTTGAAGAAACATTCTTAAGTTGATTTGATGTTTTCATGTAGATCAATCAACCAACAACTCGATCTACTAATGATTTTTATATGAAGAATTGTAACAGAATTTAACTAGCTCGTGGTTGTACTTAGACCTTAGTGCTCATTTTGTTTGACAAACTCTTCCTTTCTGATTATAGGCAAGGACGGCAAATTTTCCGGCGGGTTTGACATCAACGTGATACAGAATGTTCATCGAACCGGTATTCACTAACATGCATACCAAGTATTTTGTGCTTAAACTCGTGACGTTCGACCGTGTAGAATCGATCGATGAGTGATGACCAATGTGTACGTGTATCAGTGTTCACCAATTCCTGCTATTTGGTAATGCAGGGGATGTTTCGTTTATGGATGGTGTTTCTGTTGATCTCGTTGTCAACACAATTGAAGGTTTGTGCTCTAGTCTCCATTGAACAATTTCTGGGTTTTCCTGCCGGTGACATTTTGTAACAGTTTGTTAAATACTGTTTTGCAGAATGCAAGAAACCTGTTGTTGCTGCTCTGCAAGGATTGGCATTGGGAGGAGGCTTAGAACTAGCCCTGGTTTGTGGCCTCTGTCGACCTTTTATTTTGATCCTTCTAACTCTTCTTCTTCTTCTTCTTCCAATACAATATCTCACCCTCGTTGATCATTTTCAGGGATCTCATGCTCGTATTGCTGCACCAGGAACTCAACTCGGCTTGCCAGAACTGTCACTTGGCGTGATTCCTGGCTTTGGAGGTCCAAAAACACTTTACTGCAGAATCCAGACCTGAACATGTTGATTCATGGATTTTGTAATGATGTTGTTATGTTGTTCTATTAGGCACTGAAATTTGTCTTTTGAACTTTGTTTTCCTGAAGGTACACAGAGGCTGCCAAGGCTTGTAGGGCTGCCAAAGGCCATTGAGATGATGCTAGTACGTTCTTCTTCTGGTTCTAATAACTCGAGTTGTTGGAACAAGTCTACATATGAATCTTAATCACTTCCTTACACGCCCCTTCAGATAAAATCCAACTCATGAGCTTAATTGTATCGTTTTACAGCTATCCAATCTGATCTTCTCTGAAGAAGGAAAAGAGCTTGGTCTCATCGATGCTATTGTGTCTTCACAAGAACTGCTGAAAGTATCTCGAGAATGGGCTCTGGACATTGCTGGCAGGCGAAGGCCGTGGGTTCGTTCCCTTCACAAGAGTGACAAGATGGGTTCCCTCTCTGAGGCCACCCAGGTGCTGAAAGCTGCTAGGCTGCAGGCCAAGAAAACCGCCCCGAATCTGCCTCAGCATCTGGGATGTCTCGACGCGATCGAGGATGGCATTGTTCATGGAGGGTACAGTGGGGTTCTCAAGGTTACTGAAAAGAACTTTTAAGATCCTCTGATGTAGTTGTTTCTGTTGAGAAAAATCTATGATGCACATGTGTGTTCTGGAATTGCTGATGGATGAAAGGGATTTGACAGGAGGCAGAGGTGTTCAAGGATTTGGTGTTATCCGAAACCTCGAGGGGCCTAGTTCATGTGTTCTTCGGCCAACGTGCTACATCGAAGGTGCCTGGTGTGACCGATGTTGGCCTCGAACCGAGGCAGATCAAGAAAGTGGCTGTCATAGGTGGAGGACTAATGGGTTCTGGGATAGCTACTGCCCTCATTACAAGCAACATTCATGTTGTTCTGAAAGAAGCCAGCTCTGAGTATCTTCACAGAGGGATGAAAACAATCGAAGGCAACATTCGAAACTCGGAGAAAAGAGGGAAGTTGACAAAGGGTCAGGCTGACAGAGCTCTCTCATTGCTCAGAGGCGCATTGGACTATTCGCAGTTCGACGATGTGGACATGGTCATCGAGGTAAAGTGCTCGGTCTGATCATTCTGTCATCTTGAAGTTTATGATGGAAAATCTGCAGTCCATTATCATAGAGTAGTTGTTTTGATACAAGGGTTTCTCTAACATTTTGCAGGCAGTTACTGAAAACATACCTTTGAAACAGAAGATATTCAATGAACTTGAAGAGGTCTGCCCTGCACATTGCATTCTGGCAACAAATACATCCACCGTCGACCTGAATGTGATTGGAGAGAATACTACGTCGCAGGAGCGTATCGTAGGAGCACATTTCTTCAGGTTTGATTTTTCAAATTGTGTTTTTCGTCCTAATAGCTCGAGTTGTTGGAAGAGGCTGCTCTGCCGAGACTGATCTCAATTTTTTTTTAATGGACAGCCCTGCTCACATAATGCCACTGCTGGAGATAGTGAGGACGGACAAGACCTCTGCACAGGCCATTCTTGATCTGATGACAGTGGGCAAGGCTATGAAGAAAGTCCCCGTCGTCGTGGGCAACTGCACCGGTTTCGCTGTCAATCGGACCTTCTTCCCCTACTCTCTGAGTGCACATATACTAGCCCATCTAGGCGTGGACATTTTTCGAATCGACAGGGTCGTCAGCAGCTTCGGCCTCCCCATGGGACCTTTCCAGTAATTACCTTCTTCCTCAAGGCTTGGATTTCTTTGATGTTCTGTAGTCTGTACACTAATCTTTTTGTCTGTTGACTGTATGTGAACTGAAAGGCTCCAGGATCTAGCTGGGTATGGAGTTGCTGTGGCTGTCAGCAAGCAATTCGAGGGCGCGTTCCCTGAGGATCGATCGTTCAAGACGCCTCTGATCCATCTCTTGATTGCGAGCGGACGAGATGGTAGTAAACAATTACAGCAGCTTGTTGTCACCTTGACATTGTAGACTAGTTACAGTACTCAAATGTTACCTTTGTACCCTCCTCTTTTGCTTTGCCAGGCAAGAACAATGGGAGAGGATACTACATTTACGAGAAGGGGAGCAAGCCGAAACCCGATCCTTCGGTGCTACCCATCGTCGAGGAGTCTAGGAAAATCGCCAACATTATGCCCAATGGAAAGGTTGATTCATGTCTTACAGAACTTTTTAGCATTTCCCAGTAGCTTAATGATCAAGTAACAGATTTTATATGGGATTCTGACATGACTAATTTATATTGCCTGTGACAGTCGATCGATGTTAGCGATCAAGATATTCTGGAAATGATCCTGTTCCCAGTGGTGAACGAGGCTTTTCGCGTGCTCGACGAGAACGTGGTGGTTCGAGCATCGGACCTCGATGTAGCCTCCGTGCTTGGGATGGGTTTCCCATCTTATCGGTATGCTTCATAGTTCAATCATCTGTTGTTACCAAACCAAATGTTAGCAGTTACCGGTTCATAAACCGTAAAGAATAACGAATAATACGACTCCAATGGTTCGATTCTGGTAATCGGAGTCATCTTAACCCGCCCTGATCGAGCTTGTTTGTTGCACTGAGGCAGGGGTGGGATCATGTTTTGGGCGGACTTGGTCGGAGCGAAACACATATGTGAAAGGCTGACGAGGTGGTCGGAGTTGTACGGTGGGTTCTTCAAGCCGTCGAGCTACCTGGAAGAGCGAGCAGCAAGGGGAATTCCATTGGTAAGCAGTTCAAAGTTTTGGCTCTGTTTGTTTACATAGTGATGATGCTACATTGTGCATGAATTGAAAATGTGCGCATCATAGTTAACAGATAAATATAACAGTCTTTCTTCTTGCTTCTTTCTGCTCTTCTACAGAGTGCTCCTGCTCCGTCTCCCTCTTCTTGATCGTCGCAGTCGACAAGGTCTCGCGCCTGTAGACAGACGAGACGACAGCAGCAGCAGCAGCACAGAAGTTTCTGGCATTGTCAAGTCAAGCAATGCAACAAAATGGTTGGAACATGTATCTGAATTTCATTTACACCAGCAGCAATAAAAGAGTAGATATGGTTTAGAAACCCTGTGTTATTCATGTAATGAACCAGTTGATCCCAATAACTCGAGTCGTTGAAAGAAGGTTATGCTGGATTTTATATCACTCTCTAACAATTCATTCTACATTGCTTGTTGTGTCATTCGTATCAAGGCAGTTTACTTCTTGCACCTGCTCGTCATATTTGACACTCCAAAGTCCAAATTCACGTGCTTTTTCTTCAACCTCTTTCTCTCTTTCATATTTGGAATGGTGGAAATGCAGATGATGGTTCTATGAAGAAAAAAAAGACACAGGGCCCAGGGTTGTTAAGCTCAGCTAAGATTTAGTAAAGGGAAAATGACGAATAACAGATGCCACTTTTGCTCAGAAAGTTTCTTTCTCACTTCCCTCGAGGTTCCTTGAAAGAGCCATTTTCCGACTTAGCCAAACTTCACACCAGATGTGAAGTCAACGAACCCTCCCCGGTCCACATCTACAAACGGAACTTGGCCGGAAATTGGGAATATCTATGGAAAAAAAAAAGTAAATATATTGAATTCATAGGGTCCAATTTTCGGCCAAGTTCCGTTTGTGGATGTGGACCGGAGAGGAGGAATAGCAAGTTACAAGAATATACAAGACCAAGAAGGTCAGGAAGAAGAAAATAGAGCAAAACGATGGTCAATAAGATGCTGAACAATATATTTACCAATTTGTCGAAAGTTAAATTTTATTAAGGTGAATATGATATAAATTTCTTCCTATAAGTTAATGATTTTCCAAAATTGAGCCATTTCGTGGCACGCAACTCCCAAGGACGACGAGATTTATTGACATTTTTTTTTTTGTAACAAGTATATACGAGCAAAATGGAACTCGAATGAGCGCTCACACACTCCAAATTCTTAAACATCACATGGAGTGAGATATACCATTTAACAAACTTATAAATATCAAGAATTTAACTCATGAGATATAGATTAATTTGCTCATAAGTCCATAGTCGTATGTTGGCACATTAGCCAAATTTTTGAAACATCTCATTAGCTCAAAATGAGGCAAGTTACGAGTTAACCTCAACATGCTACTGAATTAAGTTGATTCTTTAAACTCGCAAAATGAATAAGACTTACCTCACACTCGACTATTAATAAACAAATGAAAATTCAAACAGAATCTCCCCGAATCGAATATCGAGACGCTCGCGAACATCACGCTACAACATTCCAGTGCATTATGATTTATGATCATAGTCGAATCACTTTCAAATTATTGGTTAAACTCGATTAACCGTGAGAGGGGAAGGCGCAATCAGGGGTAATAAAGTCTTTGCATTTTATTTTCGACGACCACGGTCGTCGGGAGATAGAGACTGACACCGAGCCCAGCCTTCCCCGCACTTCTATAAATAAATAAAAACGATCCCGGCGTTTACACTTGACGACGCGCTCCCGACAACCACCGTCCGTCTTCCTCCTTCTCCTTCTTCAAAACTCTCAGATATTCAGAGTCCAAATTTTCCTGCAGCTACTACCAGCCCCGGCCATGGCGAAGCCTCACGTGTCTATGGAGGTCGGCAGCGATGGCGTCGCGGTGATCGCCATCTTCAATCCTCCAGTTAACGCTTTAGCTATTCCAAGTAACGCCTCGCTCTCTCTCTCTCTCTGTTACGTTTCATCCTCCGTTTCCCCGCCACTGATTCTCCGGTTGATCTCTTGCAATTTGAGATTCGCGGTGACGATTTTCTGTTAAGGTTACTGATTGCTGCTTGAATTTTTCCTTTGGGATCGGCCGCGCAGTAATCAACGGATTGAAGGAGAAGTTCGACGAGGCTACCCGGAGAAACGACGTCAAGGCTATCGTACTGACTGGTGAGTATCTTCCTTCTCTGCGCCTTGTTCTGTAGTTAGTTTTGTTCGAATTTAGAAGTTTCTGGAGTGGTAGGTCTGAGAAATGGTGAATTGCTTCCGATCCTGTGCGAGCTTGTACTGTTTCATAAGCATAATTGAAGGTTCAAAAGTTTAAGGCTACTCTATGAAGAAAAAACTTATGGTGTTTTAGGGCCTTGATGATGTAGTTTGATCATTATTGAATTTTCCTCTGTGGTTATAGGCAAGGGTGGCAGGTTTTCTGGCGGTTTTGACATCAATGTGTTCCAGAAGGTTCATGCGACTGGTATCGTCTAATATGCATATGAACTTTTGTGCTAATTTATGGTGGTCGATTGGTCAAATTGATAGGTGATCAATGTGATCACTGTTCAATTATTTGGTACCGCAGGGGATGTTTCAGCCATGCCTGATGTTTCTGTTGATCTCGTTGTAAACACCATCGAAGGTTCGTGTTCTGTATTCTAAATTTGTGATTCCTTTTTCATGATTGATGAGAGTTATCGAGCCAATTTATAGAAATGGAGTTATAGAGTGGTCCGCTGAATAGCTTACGTGACAGCTTGTTTTATGTTTCCATTTTACGTTGATCACAGATTGCAAGAAACCTGTTGTTGCTGCTGTGGAAGGATTGGCGTTGGGAGGAGGCTTAGAACTAGCACTGGTTTGTGTTAATATCTACTAGTCTGGTCGTTTATTTTGATCTTTCTAACTTTTTTTAGAGTTCTCATCCTTGTAAATCATTTCAGGGATCTCATGCACGTGTTGCTGCACCAAGAACTCAACTTGGCTTGCCAGAACTGACACTTGGCGTGATTCCTGGTTTTGGAGGTCCAAAATACTTTATATGAACACTCATAGAATCAGACCTGTAGTTGATTACACATTTCTAATGTTTGGTTCTATGAGGCATTGAGAATTTAGTTCTTTTTCTGAAGGTACACAACGACTTCCCAGGCTTGTAGGGCTGCCAAAGGCCATTGAAATGATGCTAGTAAGTTCTTCTATTCATTGCTGAAAAGAAATGTGTAAATGTACTCCTACTTCAGAATCACTGGTGGTAGTCAACTCCGAAAGTAGCGTGGCAAACTTCGTCATTTTTATTTCCCCAATAAATTGTCATATCTGGTACTAAAATATGCTGTGTCTATACTCCCCTGAGTTATGTGCAGAATTTTGTGGTACATTCAAAAGTTCAAAAAGCTCAAACAAAAATTTAAATGTCCGATTTTGGGTGCTACTTCCACGTTACTCTGCTGAAACGTTAACACTTGAATTTTATTCTTTACAGCTGTCCAAGCCAATCCTCTCTGAAGAAGGACAGAAGCTTGGTCTTATTGATGCTCTTGTCTCCTCTGAAGAGTTGCTGAATGTATCACGACAATGGGCTCTAGATATTGCTGAAAGGCGCAAACCATGGGTTCGTTCCCTTCATAAGACTGACAAGATTGGTTCCCTCTCTGAGGCCCGTCAAGTACTGAAAGCTGCTAGGCTACAAGCCAAGAAGACCGCCCCAAATATGCCTCAGCATCTGGGATGCCTTGATGTTATTGAGGATGGCATTATTCATGGAGGCTACAACGGGGTTCTGAAGGTATTAAAAGGCTTTATGATATGCAACACTCTGGTTCTGTGCAATATCATCATTTTTTCCCATTAAAATTATGCCTGTGGTATTAGTTTGGCTTGTTCTTGACATCTTATGTGCCTAAATTAAGTGTTCCTCTGTTATGAATTATGAGCTCAAAGCAGTGCAGTGTTTGACCTTTGTTATGTGTGTGGGTGATGGACCGGTGTGGTTGTTTCTGTGAAAAATCTATGATGTTCCTATATGTAGCACTGTTAATGGATGAAAGGTTTTGACAGGAGGCAAGAGTGTTCAAGGAGTTGGTATTATCAGAGACTTCTAGGGGTCTAGTTCATGTATTCTTTGGCCAGCGCGCTATATCAAAGGTGTGTTTTGTAAATCCCATATGTAGTTGGTTTTAGCAGAGATGTCCTCTGTTACACTTCTTTTTTGTCTCTAATAATCAGACACCAAACTATTGTGCTGAACTATAAGAGATTTATTTTTATGACACAGTAAAAGTGGGAGAACTAAATCTTATCTTGCCATTTTGACCTTGACAGGTGCCTGGTGTCACTGATGTTGGCCTTAAACCTAGGCAGATAAAGAAAGTGGCTGTTATTGGTGGCGGGCTAATGGGTTCTGGAATAGCTACTGCTCTCATTACAAGCAACATATATGTTGTTCTTAAAGAAGTCAACTCTGATTATCTTCTCAAAGGGACAAAAACTATAGAAGGTATCTCATTTTTAAGCCTGGTCTGAAAGCTCTCCCTGCAATATGATGATTCCGAATTTCCGATAGAGCCCATGTGGTGTTAAGTGTATGGCCATAGTCAGTAACAGGCAGTTACGTATTTGCAATTGTAGGAAATATTCGGAACTTGGAAACAAGAGGAAAGTTGACAAAGGATAAGGCCAACAAAGCTCTCTCAATGCTCAAAGGTGCTTTAGACTATTCAGACTTCAATGATGTGGACATGGTCATCGAGGTAAAATAGTGCTTAGGCTCATTCTGTCATCTTGGAGTTATTATGGATATCTGGAGTTCAGACTGGTTCACGACGTTATAGAGTGGGGACTTGTGAAGTTGTTGTACCATTGTTCTAGTCTTGCCTGTGTATATTTTCTTTGGAGATGATTTGGATCATCAGATATCTTTTAGCTTCTGGTAAGTAGTTGTTTGATTCAATTTATAAAACTTGCAGGCAGTTATTGAGAATATTCCCTTGAAACAAAAGATATTTGGAGAACTTGAAAAGGTTTGTCCTGGTCATTGCATTTTGGCAACAAACACATCCACCATCGACCTAAATGTGATCGGAGAAAAGACTAACTCACAGGACCGAATCATTGGAGCACACTTTTTCAGGTTTAATTTTTTATTTCAACCTTTCTTGATTTATTGAAGACTGTTTTGATCAGTTCTTTTGCACAATCCTTAAAAGGTTGTTTCCCGACATGCTCTTCTTTTTATGGACAGCCCTGCTCATATAATGCCTCTCCTGGAGATAGTGAGGACGAACAAAACCTCTGCACAAGCAATTCTTGATCTCATGATAGTTGGGAAAGCTATCAAGAAAGCTCCTGTTGTCGTGGGCAACTGCACTGGTTTCGCAGTCAATCGGACTTTTTTCCCCTACTCACAGAGTGCACATATATTAATCCATCTAGGTGTTGACGTCTTCAGAATCGACAGGGTCATCAGCAGCTTCGGCCTCCCTATGGGACCTTTCCAGTAATTCCATTGTCCTTTCCTTCTCAAATCTGCTTCGCATGGTTTCGATGGCTGACTTTCAATATAATCTTTTTATCTGTTATCTGCATGATTTGAAGGCTCCAGGATTTAGCTGGATATGGAGTTGCTGTGGCAGTGAGCAAAGAATTTAATAGTGCATTCCCTGATCGCACATTTAAGACACCCCTGATTGATCTGCTGATTAAGAATGGACGAAATGGTACTACTAACAGTTACATGTTGGCAATGTAGTTACTGGTTGCATCTATTTGAGGACTGCACTCATCTTACTTTGTACCATCTTTTGCTTTGCTAGGCAAGAACAACGGAAGAGGATACTACGTCTATGAGAAGGGAAGTAAGCCAAAACCTGATTTTTCAGTTCTACCCATCATTGAGGAGTCTAGACGTGTTGCCAATATGATGCCCAATGGAAAGGTTCATTTCTTTTAGAACTTCTTTCAGATAAAAAGATGTGAGAACCAAATAGTTTTCTCCGTGGCTTAATAGACTAAAAACCTGATATGCGTTTGGCTTTGGCATAATTATTGCCTGTGGCAGCCAAACAATGTTACTGATCAAGACATCTTGGAGATGATCCTCTTCCCAGTGGTGAACGAGGCATGCCGAGTACTCGACGAGGACGTGGTGGTTCGAGCATCAGACCTCGATATAGCATCTGTGCTTGGGATGAGCTTCCCATCTTATCGGTGAGTCTCTCTGGTTCCTCCGAGCTTTAGGGTGATTGCTTTGGCAAAAACAGAAGTAACTAATAATCCAGTTGGACTAAAAGCTACAATAAACACATTCTTTCAATCCAACTATTTACTATAGATCTCGCAAATTATTTAAATCAGTTAATCAAAAGCTGAACCAAACACACGCTTCAGCCTGTTTTTGGTCAATTGGAAGTCCCTCATTGAATCGTTTGTTGCGTGTGGCAGTGGTGGGATCGTCTTTTGGGCGGACCTGGTTGGGGCAAAGCATGTATATGATAGGCTATCGAGGTGGTCGGAGTTGTATGGTGGGTTCTTCAAGCCATCGAGCTACTTGGAAGTGCGAGCGGCAAGGGGAATTCCATTGGTAAGTAGCAAAACTTCCAAAGCTTGGAACAATGTGCTGTTGTGTTCCGGCTTTTACATAATGCTTGATTGTGCTTGAAGAGATAATGCGTATTAACCGCGCTCTGTCTTTCTTCTTGGTTCTATCCTTTTGTTCTGCAGAGCGCTCCTGCATCATCTCTCACTTCCTCGCCGAAGTCTCGCCTGTAGACGACAACAACAACTCCACACGTTGCAGCCATCGTCAAGTCAAACGCAATAAAATGTTGGGAAATGTATTTGAGATCCTCGTACCCAACAAGGAAGGATAGATACGGTTTAGAAACCTTTGGACTTTGATAGATAAAAATGGGCAATGACTTGAGGTGCTATCATCATTTTATCGATCGATGTCTTGGTCATTGTAGAAGATAGATTTGGCGGAAGAAATAAGTGCAAGTATAGCCGGATTGAACTAGTTTGAGTATCAATTTCTGGAACAAATGCAACGGATTTTGTTGCCTTCCTCCTCTCTGCAAAACTTATTTGAGCAGATATTTTAGATCGCTCATTCTATCATCTGCTCTTGGTATTAGTTCTGCCCATGGAATTTGGTATTGTAGTGGATCAACGCGGTTGGACCGGAATTGTAGTGGATCAACGCGGTTGGACCAGAAATTGTGCGATGCACGTAAGTAGAATAAGTTTGTGTCGACTGATGCAACACAGCAAAACTAACAATCCAGAATAGCTGTGCGATCGGAGTAAAAACCCATGAGGGATCTGTTGCTAGTGCTACTGCTGCGAAACAGAGGGTTTGGGGCGGCAGAGGATATGACTTGAATCTCGACGACATCGGTGTTCTAAAGAACCCAATCCGTAAAGCGCAGGCACGCAAGATCCGATCACACCCCATGGGAAAATGGTTCGATTTTACCTTTGTAGGAAATACTTGGAATGAGGGTGGATGCCATTGACATCAACGAATATGGAGTTTACAATGGATACCAAGATCATCCTAAATCCTAATCACAAGATGGAGATGGAGAACAGGTAACAACCAGGATCTTGACCGAAACTTGTCTACGAGTGATTCAGAACACCATTCGGGGGGGAAAGATTTAGCGGAGATGGAGAACCGCATCATCCCACCTTGGTTGCCAATGGTGGATTCGAGGATGCTGGCCGTCGACAGACAGCTATAGCACCGTCGCCCCCAATTCGCGTACCACGTGAGACCAAGTTGCGGAATCTCCTTCGTAGAAGCTCACTGCTTGCATCATCACTGAACCGTCGAAAGTACAAGCTGGATGGAATGGAAAATTGTTTCTTTACATACTAACAATTCAGACACATGAAAACGGAAGACTTGCCCCGCATCACAGCAATCAAAGAAGAAACTGCCCCAAAACAAAAAGAGGAAAACTGAAGGAGACGATGATCGTAGGTGACCCAAATGCAGCAACCAAATCCCAAGTTATGTGCTACCGATCCATGATCAACAACTATATATATTGCAACAAGGAGAAGAAACCCATCTTAAGCTCAACTGCAACACATCTGTGGTCTTTAGCAGGGTGGATCCAGGCTACTAAATTTTGCACCAACGAGGAACAAGAAAGAGTTCAACAGATGATTGGGGAAAAGGGGGAGAAATCTTTGTGAGATATGTACATCAAGAACATCAAAAGAGAAGAGCAAAAGGCAAATCCAGCTCTGACCTCAGCTCAAGCTCCAGCTGCTGTCAACTCAAACAGGAGGGATGTTCGAAAAGGAGAAGCCTTTATACCCTTTGTACGCGTAATAAGCAATCCTGGTGTAATAGAATCCCGGTATGAACAGAACCACCCCCAGTATCACGAAGAACAACCCTGATTCATCATCATCACCATCACCATCATTCATCAACTGGGTTCAATCAAAATTACTAAAACCCAAGCCGTAGAAATCCAAACCCTAATTAAAACCCCTCAAAGAAATCATGCCCAAAAACGATGATGAAGTGATTGGGGATACGAAAGGAAGGAAGGATCTTACCATGAGCTCTGTCGCCGCCGACTCTGTTGGAGGTCATGAAGAAGCCGACGACGATACCGATGACGCCGAAGACGAGGAGGGAGACGGCGAGTCCGATCTCCTTGATGGGAGGACGGTTGGTGGCGGTGTACGATCCGTCCATCATTAGATCGTCGTCGGTGATCGAGAACGCGTGGTCGACGTACGCCATTGTTTCCGCTTCACTTCTTTGCTCCGCCGCTGGCCGGTACTGTGGCTGCTGCTGCTGCTGCTGCTGGAACGACGGGAAGTTTTCTGCAAAGCACAGATCTTGAAGAGGGGAAAGTTGTGAAGGGAAGGAGAATCAGAAGATAGTTAGGGATTTGTGAACGTTTCTTTCGGGGTTTTTGGAGTATGAAAGCTGCCTTTGGTTTGCGTGTGACTGCGACGCTTTGAGAGACTTTTCACTTTTGCAAAGGAGAGAGAGTCTATCTTCTGCAGTTTGTATCAGTTCTTCTGCCCATGGATACGGTACCGTATTGCAATCGATCCGTTGGGCCAAAAAGTTATCCTCCTGGCCTGGGACGGATTGGAATGAGGGGGTGGCATTCGGTCGGTTCATTCGAACCCGAACGGAACCAGAGCAAAAACACTACTGTATTGGAAAATATTTGTGAAGTACCGCTATTTTGAGAATTTTCTTTTGAAAACGTCTATTTATGAAAACAAATCCTTCAAATTGCCATTCAAATACCGCTATTTTGAGAATTTTCTTTTAAAAAACGTCTATTTATGAAAACAAATGCCATTCAAAATACCTTGGATGCCCACAAAATGGGGATAACTCCAAGAAGGAGACTTTCTCTTATCTGATTGAGAGAATGGAAAACAAAGGGGAAGCCTAGAAGAATTTGTTCCTTGTCTTTTGGAGGCAAGGAAGTTGTGTTATCCATGCAACTTCGACTTTCGTCGTTAGTTATTTTCTTCTCCTAGATGACCTTACGACGAGAGAATGAATTTTATTCCGAAAAAGATGTTTCTGAACGAAAAAACAACCCACCGGCACAAATGGAAGATCTTTTGTGCCTTCCACGAGTTTAAGGAGGCTTGGGATTCAAGAGCTTTAAGGAATTCAACACCTCTCCTTGCCACCAGTGTGACGAAGGCTGTTCAATTCATGTTCCAAGACAATTAGTTGATTAATTCCTTTTTAGCTCTTTGCTCTGTGTTCTCTTCTAACAATGGTGAATAAGATTAGGCGGGCTGAAAATCGCTACAGATCTAAGTTATATAAAAACAAAGAAGGAAGAATCAGCCCATGTAAAAACATGACTCCCTCCCCTCTGCAATTGCAAAGGCTCTCTCTTTCACTCTAAAATTTACAGACTCTCTGAACATAACAAAGCTCATTTACTACGTTATGAACAATTATTCTTTAATCAGCTCCCTGCTGAGAGTCTTCCGGCTCTCTCTTGCTTTGCCCCTCCAAATTGCCAGCCCCATCAAGCTGATCATCACCCAATACACAGACCTCGTCGGGGGACTGCCACCGGGATGCTGTCGTTCGAAATTAGCTGTGTAACTTTTGTGCAGAGGACATTCTTTTCAGGATCTTCGTCATGACTTTGGCTTTCCATCAGTGTTTTGTAGGGGTGTAGTACTCTTAGGAAGATCGACTGATGTGGCGATCGTAGAAGTAACCGATTGAGGTGCTCTGGCTGCTGTCTGTGGGGCGATGACATTTTGCGCTACCCCATTGCTGAAGGGCCCACCAGTACCGCTGTGTTGAATACCTCCTGCCACAGCTTGATTAGTCGCCATCGTCGCTGTGCCATTGCTGAGCATGTATCTCGGATCCATGGACTCCGATCTGGCTATTGATGAACACACTATTTCTGTTCGGATATGGAAGGAGGATCAGCGAAATGCCAGCATAACATAATGACAGCGAAACAAAGAGAAGATATAGATAAGAGGTTCACCTTTCTCCTCTCCTAACATGATGAGGTTTTGTAGACAATCTCGGAACTTTGTCAGTATGACTCTTTCCTGCTCCACATAAGTTTCTGTTGTCGCACCTTGTCCATTGTCAGGCAACTGCAATGCTGTGATCCCACCATGGCCAGTCAAGCCATTGGGTGATGAAGCTGCCATGAACATAGTGTCTTGCTCATCACACATTAGAGCTAAAGTTCCGGGTGACATTGGCCTCGACTTCGAAGCATCCCCGCCGTCTGACATGGAACCATTATCAGGACCTGAATTATCAACCGGATTAGCACTGGGGTAACCATCATCAGCAACGCTTTTCTCGGCATCTGTTTCTCTCGGGTTCTGCTTTTCTTGACTTGATGCTGCAAGAGAAGCTTCAACCTGGCCTTGCACCTGCTTTTCTTGCTCGCTTATTTGCTCTGCATAGCAAAATTCCACATTCTTATGATTGGGAGAAGCAAATCCACTCACGCATGATATAAATGGACTGTTAGAGGGCACCAGACGAGGGAAGCTAGCCAACATTGCATATAATACTCCCACAAACTACCAACGAAATCAAACTTAGGCATCTGTAATCTATTGATGACACTTGAAATCTGGTAATTACAAAAGTTCCGAAACATTAAGCAAAATTGTAGGTCGATTTGCTTCTCTAATAATCATGGCACCCACCAATCCTTGGCCAAACAGCCAGGTGGTCATTGACAAATAAATCCAAATTTAGCAGGCTAACCTGTTCTATGATCAGCGAGTCTTAGGAGAGCACAAGGTTAAAAAGGGAAATTATATAATAGACCTGTGGACAAAGGAAAAAGCTGACCATCCAAAGGGCAGAGAGACAATGTGAAAAATTTCTAGAAGCTCATTCTTAAATCCGAGTTTACTTCATACGAACGTGTATAAACCAAACCCTTTATGTACAACAGAACAAGGAAAAATTCTTGAAAGACTTAAAATGTAGTTGGAAAAATACGTGACAATGAAGTTGTGGACAAGTGGAGATAAATTAGCCAGGATTCATCATCCAGAAAAACAGATATTGAAGAATGCCAGAGAAATCAGAATGTCCAGAAACGCATGTGTGTTTCGCAACTGTGGTGTGAACTTATGGCACCCATAGAACTAAGAAAACTATTACAAGGGTCTAACATGAACGGATAGACAGTTTGAATGTAGATATTTTCCTTCATATAAGAAGGACAAACAAAAGCAATGTGAATGATACCAAACATCGCTGGGGTTCTCATTCCTCGTGGCAAAGATGATCAGTGGTAGTCAAGCATATAATGAAAAGTAACTCTTTATCCTTGAAATCCTTAATAACTATACAAAGTTCAACATCATACCTGCAATGCTTTTAGCAGCTTCTCCAGATAAAACCACCAATACAGAACAAAGTGCTTTAATATCCTGGGGTTGGATAATGTCGGCTAACAGGGACCTTCAATCACAAGTGGGGGATATATCAGTCACATTTTAGAAAGAAGATTTGACATCATCTAAAAGGAAACTTCATACCTGTATGTGACTTTGGAAGGGGTATGCGCAGCTGTGATGCCACCACGAACTACATGGTTTGAAGAGGGTGCAGGAGCCCGGATCTGGTTACCCTGATTAAAGAGGAATACACGTCGTTCACATTTTTCATGACACATGAAATAGTATTAAACAATCACATCTCATTCGATGAATCCAAGTTCAATTGAAAATTCTAAAAGCAGGTAACATGCAGCCACCGTATTAATTAAGGCCGTCTTCAAAATTCCTAAATGTTGAGTATACTGAAATCATAAAAAGATGCACAATTGATATAAAAAAAAAGGAATTCCACCTGCTGAGTATGTCCTGGCCTGTGAAAGGACGGCTCCCTGCCTGTTTGGCCAAAAAATAATTCCTGACCTTTTCTCTTTTTAGACAATGGAAGAGATGTAAACCCAGATCCGAATCCAGATGCACCAATTGCTCCTGTTATAGCAGCATTTGCCTGCTGCATGTTAATGTTGTTGGCATTGTCGCTGTGAAAGAGAGCCTGACGTTCCTCACTTCCTTCGAAATTCTTGCAGTCCATGCACTTGCAATTTTCAGAACAGAGGATGTTTGCCTGGAAGCATTCACAGTACTTCTTGAGGCATCCCGACTTTTTGCAATGGCATCCCTTGTTGTGCTTTCCCAACACTACTAATTCTCCGTTTTCCTCCTGCACATATATGAACTGATTGACTTGCTAAGCAAAACAAGAAAATGACAGCTCCCTTAAAAAATCAAGGTGAATTAGACCAAAGTTCCAGATCCTATTCCAGCCAATCCTTCAAGGTGATCTTGATAAATATAATTAAAGAAAAAAGAAAATCACAAAAACATACTGAAATAAACCAAAGACCAAATTAACCACCAGCTAAATATCCCAATGACCAAAATTAGCCAAAATCAGGCTACATACCTACCAAATATCCACAAGGCTCGACAGTGTCCCAAACTTCCAGTGTGTTATTCGTTTATTTATTTATCAAGAATACCACAATTTGAATAGGGGGGAAAACAAAGCCTAAGTAGTACCACTATTTGGCTTCACCAAAATGAACAGGGAGAACTCCTGGCAATTGATTGGTTAAAGGTTTAAATATTTTCAGGAAAAATGAACAATGAGTAATCTATCTTTTGATCAGTGAAGTAGGAATTCTCTCTTCAGCTCCAAGAGCGCGGAACAACTGTGAATGAGTGCAAACCTGAGCTATTAAAAGTGCAATATTTATTAATCCCTCAGGGATAGGCCTAGTGGTATTGAAAGATGAAAACATTCAAGCCACTGTTTGGAAGTTGGAACTAAAATTAGAGGTACGAAGAAGAAGAAAATTGAAGATTTACCCGGATATCTTGTGCTGTACGTGGGCTGCTAGCAATTTTTGGCCTGAATGCATTTGGGTTACGCTCCAAAGTTGTTTCAACTGCTTCTCGCCTGGCCGCTTCATTTTCGACATTGTTACAGCAGTTTACACAATTGCACCCATCACAATATGTTCCAGAAGCAAAGCACTCACAGTACCTGATAAAAAAAACTCGAGAACAATTAGCACAAAAGTGACAGACATTTGTTGATCCCGTAACTTAAAGCAAAATGGATATAAATTGAACCTAACAGAAGGAAATTTTAACAAACAGATCGAAATAAAGAAATGCTAGACAAAGCAGTTGATGCGGCTCAGCGGAGAACCACATGTCTCCAAACACCCAGCTCAACTCCTAATTGCAACTACAATCATTTATTGATCATACCAATAACCAACTCTACAGGTCTGTGGCCGCCATCAGATGAAACTTCCATTACTCATTGTATACGTATACAAACTGTTTAATTCACTTCGAAAGACTTTGCACTCACAAGTATCTGCATTTTCATTTGGAAAAGCATATAAACTTAAAGTTGATGTCTTTACTAAAAAAAACTTACAGCTTAGTTATGACCAGTAGAAAAGAATAGAGGAAATTGTGAACTTAACCTATCATATGGCTCATATACATTTGGATCCATATCAATTTTCCCAAAAATATGGCTTCCTACAATGAGGAGGAATAGCTTATAATGCATGCCCCAGCTAAACATGGAAAACAAAGAGGCCTAGCAAAGATAACCAACATCCACTACTGCACAGCAGAACCAGCTTCCTGGATAAGGGAAGAGGGTAAAGGCTGTTCCTAAGATAATAGCTTTTTGGTCATTGTATGAAAAGTTGAAACTAGCATCATGAATAAGCAATAGAAAATGGAACTGCGCTACCAGTACCAAGGGCTCTGCACCATCTCCAATCGCGGAAACCTTTTTATATAGATTTCACCGTGGAAATTTTTCGAACAGAAAATTCAAATACAGTGAAATTCAGACAATAAATTAAGGTACTCACAGCTTCAAGCACCGTGAGTGCTTACAGTTACACTGTTTCTGCTTCTTTGGTGTACCATCTTTCTCTGCAGCTGGTCTTGCTCTTGATTTTGGGGAATCAGGTTTTCTGCAAAAGGAAATAGTTTCGTCAACAAAAGAATTAGAATGACGAAATGTCCTTGAGCATAGTTGTCGCAGCAATTACTACGAGCACGTTTAGACAAACTTTTCAAAAAGTGAGAGAGGATAAACTATGTTATGTTGCCTCCCCGCCAATGTTCCCTTTATTTCGGGGTTGAAGTTCGCAATTACATACACATGGCAAAAAGTTGAACCTATTGCAGGTAAATGTTAATGTCCACGACAGAAAAGGAAATTGTAATGCATCAAGGATGCACATTTATTATAGTGAAGTCTCGAGAAAAAAAAATCCAGAACACCAATAAACCAGTTCTTCATTCTGAAAACCCCACACAAAATCACTACAGTAGACAGCCAGGTTTCACATGATCAATTAGGAATGCCAAATAGAAAATAAAGTCCAGAAGCCATAGGTAACTACAATCTGATGTGAAGCAATTCGATACCTTCAGCCATTGACAAAACTTCATTATCGAATAGGTTAACGAGATCGATCAGAAAATAATAAAGCCATTAAAGAAACGAACTTTGAGAGAAAGAAATCACAGAAACATTGCCCCAGAAACAATAGACAAGATGAAGAATCCACACCCCACGGCAGTCAGATTCTTCCGCGAGCAAAAATCAAAAACTTGAAACAAATTCCAGTCAAGAAGAGAAGGAAAACTTACACAGCCTTCGCAGCTGGAACACCCTGTTGCTGCTGCTGCTGCTGAGTTGGCGGCTGAGGCACAGCAGGGGTGGTCGCCGCCGCAGCAACGAGATGCGGCTGCTGGCTCTGAGTAACAGCCATAGGAACCGGCGGTTTCGCAATCGGCTGCACAGCCGCCGCCACCGTCGTCGGCTTCTGAGGCGGAGGCGGACCAGCAACAGCAGCACCAGCAGCCGCAGCAACCGGCGGCTTCTGCTGTTGCTGCGGCGTTGCCGATTGCGGATGGTCAGGAAGAACCACCCCGCCGCCGCTGCCCTGAGTGAAATCGAGCTGCCTAGCAAGCGGCGGAGCCTTTTTTGGAGGGAATTCGCTCCCCTCACCCTCCCCCATCCTCCCAAACACCTAAAAAAAAAAATTCAAAAATTACCCCTCGAATTCACACCAACACTCAGGGAAGCAAAAATAAGAACGCGAAATCCCGCGCGCGCTTCTCTCCACCCCTAAAATTTCTAACAAAACCCGACCCGAATTCCGCAACTCCCAGATCCCCAAGCTCCCCGCCCCGCCGGAAAATCGCCAATCAGCTCAACAACGGCTGGCTTTACCTTCCGCCGGAATGCCAAATTCCAGAGAAAGAAAGCGCAGAGCACGGGAATTGATCCACAAACAAAGAGTGGCGGCCGCCGGCGCGGAAAGAGAAGAAGCCGCGGTCCCGCCCCGCGGCGCGAGAGAGAGGGAGAGATTGGAGTAGAGACGCAGGAAGGAAGGGAGGGACGCAGGGAGAGTACAAAAAAGGGACGAGAAGGGAGAAGAGAGGGCTTTTTTTGGGTTTTGATTTGGTTTTTTGCCTTTCGTTCTTCTGAGTCTGTTGTTTCTTCGCCTTTGCTTTCCTCCCTCTCTCTCACTGCATTTTGAATTTTGGGCTTAATATCGATCCGATTGATTTGCTATCGTGGGTTTTTTTTTTTTTTTGCTTATCGGACGGTCCATAAGACGGCCCTGGGTTTGGGTTTTGATCCAACCGCCTGAATTCATAGGTAAAAAGGACCAAAGCTTGCGTTCCCCCACCGTCTCGCCGTTCGATTGAGAGGGAAAAACAGAGCCCCTACCAAGGATTTTATTAGCTATTATTTTTTGCTCTCCAATTTAACCAAGGATTAAAATTCATACTGTATCGGAGGTTCGACTGTTAAAAATCAATATCGAAGTCTGACTCATAACGGTGTGATCAAAGGAGACAAGAAACCGTGCCAGACAATTTTTAGCTGATGAACAACCGTATTCGTGCTATTCCGCTCGATTTAAATCATGACTAATAGTTTGATATAAGTTACATCATTGAATCCCTCTCAACAACTCGAATTTTTTATATTAAACGGTTCTTCACAAATAACACCATTCAAAGGCGAACGACTAACTAAACCATGAATAAGTGTTTGGTACGCAAGAGAGATATTGTTGATAGTTTCGACTACTAATGTATTTTTATTTAAAAAAATTTTAAATATAAAATTCTATCATAGATATTTAAAAATTTAATAAAAATGGACCCACTTTAAACGAAATCCTGAGTACGCCCCTGAATCCAGTGACGCGGATCATACTCAGAACCAGAACGAGCGCCAAATGGAATAGACTACCCTCTATTAGACAAACAAACAGCTATGAAATTTTCATCTCTATACACCTGTGGGTCAAACGATCCAGTCTCGTAGTAGAGACTACGAAACTGTAGCAATAAGCTCACACGCTAATGTGTCGTCTCTTCGAGATTTTTTCCAGAAATATCACTATAAAGAAAAAAATTCAAAAATATCACCCATTTCCAAAATTTCCAAAAATACCACTAAAAATAAAGAAAAAATAAAAACTACCACTCATTTCCAAAATTTTCAAGAAATACCACCCTTTCTAAAAACTCACTTGTGGGGCGCGATTTTCGATGTAAACCGCATGGGTTGGGGTGGTTTTATTGACCACATGGGATCGAGGCGATTTGGTCCAAAACCGATGCCCCTGCGATTTGGTCCAATTTTCTTTTCCCGATCAATCCTAACCTAGGTGGAAACTTCTAACGAACGTATCTTTGTGCTCGGGTATACGATCATAGCAAATATTTTTTTTTATTCCGCATAACTTTTTGAAATCTTGCAAGCCGCAACCAGCCTTCGTTCCGAGAGAACGTCGTTGCTGCCTCGAATGAGCTTTTTTCCGATTTTGCCAAACTTTGGACGACCATAATTTTGTGCTTAAAAATCCTAACGTCGCAATTTTTTTTTCATTTCACATAACTTTTGAAGGACTACAATTTTTATCATAACCATAATTTCGGAATGTACGTGGATTTGCGAAAAGTGAAGGTAAAGTTATTCCCAAAATCCAGTATATCCAAAAATAATTCTTATTTTGAAAATTCATTTCCTAACAAAAGTTGTAGTCCTTCAAAAGTTCTGTGAAATGACAAAAATTGTGACGTTCGAATATTGGAGCAACTCGTTCCGGGTAGCAAACGACGCTTTTTTTTTTCGGGACGAAGGCTTGCGGCTTGCAAGATCTCGAATAGTGTCGCTGAATAAAAAAAAAATCGCTACGATCGAATACCCGAGCACAAAGATACGTTCGTTTGAAATTTCCACCTAGGATAGGATTGATCGGAAAAAAATTATACCAAACCGCAGGGGACAGCGGTTTTGGTCCAAACCACCCAGACCCCATGCGATCCATTAAACCGCTCGGTGGGGTGGAGGTTTTTGAAAAACGATAGTATTTTTGAATTTTTCGAAAATGAATGATATTCATATTTTTGAAATTTTTATGTTCTTTTTAGTAGTTTTTCTGGAAAATTCCAGCTCTTCGTCCCTAAGCAGAATGAATAGTGTAGTTGTCGTATCCATCTAGAAGACCATCCTCCAATGTCCAAACTACCAAGCCAATTGAAAACTTCGAATGGCTCTTGAGTGGATCCCTAACAAGGAAAGCAACCCTGCCAATCCCCACAGCGCGCTACCCACCTGATGCCTGCCGGTTTGGAACAAACCATTTGAATTCTTGCGTTTTACTTAACAAAGCTTAATTAACTACCCGATCATTCTATCGTTCGATATTCTACCGCCACGAGCTTCACTTACAAGTCTGAAGAAGCCACTACGCCTGGGCTGCAGCGTCTTCATCACGCAGGCATTTCATCAAACTCAACAGAATTCAAACCAGACAATACCAAGTCACCAGCCATCCGGATAGTTCAACAAACACCAACCCTGTCAAAAATTCCCGGGTATTTACCACATTATACTCACAACATCTACCCGACTAAAACCAAGTTCTCTGAAATCTCTCCCGCCGCGGCAAATTTGTTCACACTAATGAAGAGCAGCACCCGTCATGTTTCCTCCTCAGTCGAGCAAATACCACCCCTCGTCTCCCGCGTCAATACACGTCTCCAACTCGATCTCTCCCAAGAGGGCGTCGATCGTCCCTTCCTCCTCGTCCCATGAACATGTCTCGTCGGAAATCTCTCGATGGTGGAGGGCCGCCCCTCATCGGCGGGGACCTGCTCCTCTCCCTCACATCGCGTCCCCATCGTCCGCCTCGCTGAGGAGGTATAGGCAGGGGTGCAGCAGCGGGAGGAGGAGGAGAAAGCGGCATCCGTCTGTCGAACCCTCCTCTCCTTTCGTTGAAGAACCCATCCCTGCCGCGTTCTCGGTGACCCCATTCCACTGGTGGCATCGGCCGGTGATCGAATTTGCTCCTTCCCCTGTAGTCGTCGTCTGGGTAGTCGGGGCGTTCTCTAGGGTCAGAGAACCGTCCTCCATGCCTGAGATGTGGAGGGCCACCAGGCCCGAAATCCCTAGGGCTGCCCCTGCCCCAACCGCCACGAGGAGGAGGTGGAGACCTGTATATGTTCATGGCTCTCCCAGGAGGAGAAAGATCCAATGGAGGACCGTGTGGGCGTCTCGGACCACCAACAGCATGTGGAGGCGGGGGACCCGGATAGCCCCTCCTAGGAGGACTTCGGCTTCCCCATGGTTGGGCGTAGCGAGGCTTCTTGCAGTTATTGCACACATCTCTCCTAGCAAAGTTCAGATTCGTGCACCTGAAAATCCAAACAAAGCATGAGTATGTTAAACACGAATGGTGAACACGCGATTCCAACTCTCAAGGCTTGTACTTGACAGAAATGGTGAAGAGCCAAGTTAGTTTCGAAGTTACACCCAAGAGAGAAAAGTTAGTTTCAGAGCTAAGAATAGCCAATAGCCCATATGCTCCTACTGGCACTGAGAGTCCAACAAAAAAAAAATTCAACAAAATATGAGGCCAAACATGATATAGAGATAAAGATATGGAACTTACATAGGATCGGAACAGACCCAGTCTCCATCCCTGGGACGCACATTTGGATTGTTCCTATTGATGGCCTCTCCTCTGAATGGTCCTGGACCTAACCCAGGACGGTCAAACTCTCTAGCTAGTGGCCTGCCACCACCACTACTTCTACCTCGAGTGAAAGGTGGAGAAGAATCTCGAAATCTACCAGCATCCCTGCCGACCATAAACTCACGCCCCCTTGGTGGACCCCCTGAATGATCAAAATCAGAAGCATACCGGTGATCTCCATCCCTACGACGTGCAGGTGAACCAGAACCTGCATTCATTCTATACCCTGGAAAACAGCCAGCATAGCCCACAGATAAGCAAACCCTTACAGAACAATCGGAAAGTCTTGTTAAGAACAACGGACTTACACCAACCAATAGCTTATAAATCCAAAAACTGCCAAACAGTCAACCCAACCAAAAGTTCCAATGTCACAGAAACACACTGGGCTGCAGCAACCCTGATCCCAAAGAGTAGTTATCAACTCTTCTCTGTCACTAGTTCTGCTCTTTGCCCAAGAGTTAACAACCATGGACGGAGGTGAAGTGCTCGTCAGCCCAGTATTCAAGAAACCAATCATCAGCATTATCAAAAGCCAATCCCCAGATTTACACACTTAAGACAATATATAGCATCACTGCCCTACTTGTTTATTCTATACCACCTCATGTGGACCCACTCGGCTGAACAAAGTTTACCATCCAAAAAGAAAGAGAGAAACCACAAGGGAACAAAAAACACAGCACCAGGTTGTGTGCAATCGGCCACATACTAATCCACAAAGTATCAGCAACATCGAGGAACTTCAGCATTGCATTTTTTCACCCAAATGAAAAGATACCAGAGTTGGCCCATATCCACGAGCAAGAGACATGTCCCATTAGAGAAAGCCTCTAAAATAGTCGAGTCCGAAGTCATTACCCAGCGTCCCAGCCTGGGCAGCAAACCACTAAAAGCTCACACTGGAATATGTTATCACGCCTATTGGAGAAAAATTATCCAATATATTTAACCAGGTGGGGTAATCATCTGGCATCACAGATTGGTCAGTGACTTGGGCACTTCGTGGAACAGTTTCCACACGGTTCAAGCTGATGTCGAGTTAACGGCTTCATGTTCCTAAGATGTGAACCATAACCGTATTCCCAATAAAAAGATGCACACACAACCCAAAATTGTCTACCATTCACACCCGTGACAGATGATATCAGCCCCATATATGCAGTCCCTAATATTAAACCCCACATTCCATCCAACAATGATCCCAGAACTGAACTCACACCAAGATGGCTTCGTCAAGACCAAAGTTCTTGCAGGCAATATTCAAAGCTGTAACACATAATGGCAGAATTTTATTTCCAATTCAAAACTCCCAAAATGTTAGTTCATCCACATTTCTGTAAGCGATGATAACAGTAACTAAATAATAAATATCAATTGATCTCAAAGCCCTACACGTGCTTGTCGATCCCAACAAAAAAGATGCAAAATGATGACGGAACTTCTCTATTTAACAGTTTTTTGCAGTTTTTAGATATAGATTCCAATAATACTATGCAATTATGGAACCCCATGAGCAGGTACAGCATATCCCACCAATCGAGGTACCTCGACGGTTACACCTAACTGTCGAACTTTCTATTCCTAATAAGATCTAGAGGGTCAAGTATTTCTTATAAAAGTATAACCTTGAAGTTTTCTGCCAGACTAAAGACTGAGGAGTCTCTGAAATTCTGGGGCAACTGCATTCTTAAACGCCACAGCCAATCGAGCATCAGTAGCATAGCAGATTGCAAAAGGAGTATGATTAGATTTCCTGACTAAGCTTAATTTTATCTGACAAACCCAAGAACCTCTCAAGAACCTATGAATTCACTATGGGACATATGTCAAAGCATCCTCCATTACTCAAGTCTTCACCAGGCAACTTGACCAGAGCATCGATATCAGTTAATTCTTTCACTCCTTTAGGCACTATCTAGATAGTTGCACGCCATCAAATTCAATATCAGAAGCAAAGCCGAAGCAGTGGAAGGCAAATTTCGCAAACAATACCATCTCAGTACAAGCGTATTGCTGAGATACATCAAAAGCGAGTAAAACACAGAGGACTACGAGAACGAAAACAATAACAAAACTGACTTCTCTTAACAGAACATGCATGAAACAGTAAAGAAACTCCGCAAGCCGTCAGCACAGATCGGAAAAGGATACGGAGGTGCAAAGAGACACAAACCTGGAGCGTCAGAGAATCGCTCGGATCGAGAATATGGCGGCATCTCACGACGCGCCTCGCCAGTTTCAAACCCGCCACCACGTCCACCTCCGCCTCCAACATCGCCGCCGCCGCCGCCGCCGCCGCCGCTGCCGCTACCGCCACCTTCACCGCCGCCGTCGCTAGACGATGGCCGTACGACAAGGCTGCTTAAGAGTGGCTGGTGGTGCGACGCACCATGTTCCTTTTCTCTGGACCCCATCGGCCGCGATTCTACCTCCCCCTCCGCAAAGAATGAACGATCGATTTTTACGTGCGACGGACGATCAATTGATTTTGTGGGGGTTATGAATCGGGCGGCGGAAACTAATAAACCCTAACGACGTGCCCAGGAGGCAGAGAAGATATTCTGATGGAGGCACAAAATTACGATTAAGGGTACGGTGGATTCGTGAATTTACAACCGGAGGTGGTGGAGACTGCGGAGATCGAGATATTCGCTGGTCTGTCCCCGGCTGTCGGTTATAAAGCCTTTTTTGGAATACGAGAGCATCGAGCTTTTAGCATTTTACAGTTTGATCCCTGCATATTTGCTAAATTGTTCATTTCATGCTAAAGCAAAAAAATGGTTTCCATGACATGAGTAGCCCAACTATGATTTTGTTACCGGTATTGGGTTTTCGGGTCTAAAGACATCGCAAAAGAAAAATTAAAATCCTTCATGATCCAAAAGAAGGAGTTGTAGGTTGTGATCAACTCCTCCTTTTGTATTCACACGAATTTTTAATGGATGACTTTCACCTCTATTGTGCTAACCATAAAATTTGGAGCATTGCCGAGTTATCGTTTTAGAGAAGACTAAGAGAGATAAAGATGGCAAGTGAAGAGCTGATTTTCGTCACTCACTTCATCCCCTATTATATGTTCATCAGTTCATGAAAGGCTGATGATTGATCTTGAATGAAACCAAACATATGCACTTCATTTTTAAACATATGAGTCATAAAATGGAGATGAATTGTCCCCAAACAAACTTAAATTGAATATTTCATGGTCACTCACTTCAGCCTCCTATTTATATGTCCATGAAATGGTGATGATTCATCTTGCATGAACCCAAAAATATGTACCTCATTGTTAATCATACGAGTAGTCAACGTTGAATAATCAAAATGACTCATTTAAAGTGGTGATGATTTGTTCTCAAATGAACCCAAATTCGGCATCTCTTACTTGTTTACACCTCGTGGTAATAATGTCGAAGATGAGGTTGATTATGTCTTTCTAACCCACGTCGTCCTTGTTAATATCCCATGGCAATAATGTGGAAGATAAGGATGATATTCTCCAACTCTTCAACTAGTGCTCAAGAAATTTGCAAAAGATTAGGTTCCTAAGCTCCCCTCAAGTCGAGGCTTGTCCGTGCGATATGCAGGCTGACCCAGCATACCATCAATGGCAAATTAACGAATTTGGTATGGCAGATTTGGGTCAACTCTGTGTACATGATAGCCAGGCGTGAATTTACATAATGCCCATTTGGTTAATCCAAGTGTTAACCAATCTGTATTTCTTATAAATGAGATTACATAATGTCGATGCTTGGCTTCGGTGACGATTTGTGGTGATGTTAAATCCATTATTGATCGATACAATACCAATGATTATGAAGTCTCACTATGGAGCTATTCTACAATATAATTGGTGACATTTTGGCGACTACTCCGGATTATAGGGTTATTTTTGTTGGTAGGAATATTAATAATGGGAGTCCGTTTTGTGGCCTGTCATGTCTTATCTTTGACGCCTCATATTTTACAAAGGTTCGACTTTGTTAATTTGTTACGTTCAAAGATAGCATTGTAACTAAACTATTTCATCTTTGTGGGTGGTCCAGTGGAAAAAAAGCATGTATATGAATAAGATACAACAGAATTTATGTGTTAGGAAAAGTGTAAAGGCAAACATGTGAACATGAAGAACTACATTATATTGGGAGTCATGGTGACATAAAAGTTAGAACCATGGGCCTGAGATGTGGATGAGCATTGTGTGAATGGGTTGATAATTGCTTAAATAACCATATTTCTACTCTTATTCTTGACAATTTATTTCGAGAACACCCTTTCCTTTGTCCACTTTATGCTAGGTTATGTTGTTTTGCCATATTTTATACTAGAACGTGGAGAAGGGTTAGGACTTAGGAGTGAGTTTGAGACATTTTGAGGCCAAAATAAGAAGGAATACTAAGCCATAATTCACGGTTTGTGACTCCAAAACTCACTGTCGCGAGACTTGCCAAAAAGGACGTGAGAAAACCACAAGAGCTCAAAATGAAAGTCACGATTTGCTCACTCAATGTCACGACTGCGACTTTCCTCAATTTACGACCGTGAGTCTCGAGAGATGGCTAAATGAACGGGGCATTTTAAGAAGTCACGACCTGGAAAATGAAAGTCATTGTCGTGTCGTTCGATCGTGAAAATGCCATCGTTGGGTATAAATAGGAGGCTGCAAATTTTCCAAAGGGGGTTCAAGTTTTTCAGATTATAACTGAAAGAGGGAGACGTTAAAGAGAGTGGGCGACCTGGGAAAGTTCTTGGAGCTGTTTTTGCGATTCTTCACCATTGAAACTCGGGAATCAAGTTTTGTAGCATAAATAGACAATCAGAAGACGAGTTCCATCACCACAATGACATTTTCATATTCTCGTATGTTTTCCCTTATCTCTCTCTCTCTCTCTCACACACACACACTTGAGGATAAGGAACCAAGTCTTGAATATTGACCTGGCGATTATTTGATACTCTAGTGAATTTGAACTCATAGTTTATATCATATTGATGCATTATCCAGTGAATATTTGAGCCTCAATCGCGTTCTTATGAATTACGCTTTAAATTACGAGAGATGAAATTTGAATAGGTTTGTTAGAGCAACATCATTTGGAAGTGGGAAATCGATTACACGAGAGTGAATTGATTCACTGCTTTATATCATATTTTGATCCTATAGATGGAATCTAGAGTGCATTGGATTTGTAGATTGTCTTAGCTGAGAATAAAATCCCTCTAAGCACTCTATTCAAGAGAGCATTGATTGATTAAAGCGAGATTCAAGACTCAATAACGATTATCCGCAATATAATTACTAGGGCTGGGAAAATAGACCAGACCGTTAGAAAAACCGTGGTCAAACCGTACCGCGGAGTTTGGTCCGGACCGTAGACCATTAAGTATGGTCTGGTCTGGTCCATGGTCTGTATTATTTTATGTTTTGATCTCTTGGTCTGGTCTGGTCTAGGCCGCGGTTTACCGGACCAAATCGTGGACCCAACTGACTTGTCAATACGTGTTAACAGCCCATTCGACTACTCTCTCAACTACCACAACGACACCCAAGTCTCAACCTTATTTTTGTGAATCTCGTCCCTCCTTCATTCACAATCACATTTAACCAGAGAGTAGAGATAATCATGTCTGCATATGACATTATGTTAATGTTTATGACGTTATGGTGCAAGTTGGGATGCTTTTACTTTGTATCTTTATTATGTGCTAAGATTTAGAGTATCAAAATTATTCATGCATGTTAGGATTAATGTTTTAAGGCAAATAACAATTATTTTTCTTGGTTATTGGTTCAATTTTTTTGTGTGGTTGACTAAACAAATTATTCATTCTTCGTTGAGTGTGGTCTATCTGGACCAGACCAGACCGAACCAGACCGCACAGGCGTGGTCTGGACCGGACCGTATAGTCTGTGGTCTGGTCTGTGGTCTAAATTTTAGCCTCTCGGTCTAGACCATAGACAGCGGCGGATCCAGAACACAGTAGCGCACTGGGCCGCATTTCATTAGAAATTAGATACTGTAAAAAGGATAATGATTTTATATTTTTTTTTACAATGTCAATTGTTCACGATGGTGTTTTAATTTAGTGAATGCATCAATAATGGAGTCTACATCCATACCATTAGTATGCTTTATTTCAAATAAAATACTTGAGCAACCGGCGAGTAATTCATCGCTCATTTTGTTGCGCTAATCATTTTTCACATGTTTCTTTGTTGATAAGGTTCTTGCCGTAGTAGCTGTTGAAACGGACAGCGTCAATACTAAAATCAATCGACTAATCAATTTCCATTGTGTGTCCATCTCTATATCCAACAACTGTTCTAGTAAATTTTCAATGGAATAAATCTCATATTTCTTTTATTAGTCTTTTACGCTTTAGACTTTTAGAATTTCTTGTTCCGTTGTTTTTGTTTAGACGAAAATCTTTAGGGCTAGAATTTATAAGCTAAATTTAGAGTAGTTATTTGAATATGTTCATATGAATTATTTTTCTAGTTACACACAATCTTATTATAAAATAACACTGAACTGAATGTCTAAAATCCAAAAATTCATAAAGACTATACTAACTTTGGATCCAGAGGAGGGCTGGGCCGGAGCCTGGGTTGGCCACCCCCTAGATCCGCCGATGACCATAGACCGTATATATGGTCTGGTTTGGACCAGACCGCACTGTTTCCCAGCCCTAATAATCACGGAGTGAAATGAACTAGGAAACCAGTAATCATTAATCCGACCAGAGTCTAAGGGGATTGAATACCTGAGTGGATTTTTCCAACTGGATTGTGATCAATTCACTTATTGCATCGTTAATTAAGAATCATTTACTGCTTTCATCCTAAATTTGATTGGCTAAATAATAGACTTAGTCTGAGTATTACTACTCTACAGAACCAAGTGTCCAGTATTAAATTGTGTGTCACTATATTGCATTAGAGTATCTATCCCTCTCTAACCTAAAACGAGCAGAAACATGGTTACACAATCCGACGAGAAGAAAACTTTAATTGATTGCTCTGACTCCTGCCACATGGACGCATGAGAACCGTAAACCTTACATCCAAGAACTCTCCTTTTCCTTACTCTAAATTACCAAAAACACCCTTTCTAATTGCAGCTTTGTCGCGCCCTGATTGGTCGACATTACCCAATCTCTCAACAACAGTCTTAATGGGTCTACCTAACCTGAAACCGCCCCTGCGCCCCCAGACGTAATCGTACCAGAAAAGCATAGCTGAAAATGAAACGACATCAAATACCATCTTTAAATGTCGTTCCATCTTCAATTAATTAATTTTAATCATTGATTACATTCTCACCGTCACTCAGATTTCGATCGTCGCCGCCTACTTGGCTATTGATGATAGAGTGATAGCTAAGCAGAGAGAGCTCTCTCGAAGCAAATCCCGGTTTCTACTTTTTCAAGCTCTCTGCTCCTCCCGTGGGAAACGAAAACATTTCCACTATCGGCCGCCGTTCCACACGGTTTCGGCGACCGACCTTCTCGAAGCTTCGTGTTCGTCGTCGTCGTCGCCGCTTCCGGTTTCCTCTCTGTTGATCGCAATCTCCGAGCTCGTTCGTCGAAACGGTAATCATTTTGGAAGTGTGTTCTTCCTCCTGTTTTGATCCAAGTGAATTTTGTTCGTTGCTCCGTCTCCTGATTCTTCTGATCGGGGGAGCGAGCTGTGGTACGGAACTGTTTGATCATCGGTTTTCAGTTTAGGCTTTGGTATTGTTCGGTTTCAGAGAAATCGACTGCGAGAATATTATTAGCGCTGTGGCTATATTCTTGCTGCGCGCATCGATTATGTTGCTCGATGGCGATGGACTTCAATTTTTAGGCTCTACTCTCTGGTTTTCGTTTTACCGTCTTCCTCTCACTTGATCCTTCTTCCCGGTCTCTGATCGGCGAGCGAGCTGTGGTACCGAACTGTTTGATCCTCGGTTTTCAGTTTATGCTTTGGTTTTGTTCGGTTTCAGAGAAATCGACTGCGATATATTATTAATGCTTGTGGTTATCTTCTTGCTGCGCGTATCGATTCTGTTTCTCGATGGCGATGGGCTTCAATTTCTAGGCTCTACTCTCTGGTTTTCGGTTTACTGTATTCTTCGCACTTCCGGCTTCTTGCTATATCTAGCCTCGGTGTGTTCAGTGAATATTTGGTACTTTTTATTGGTTTCTTCCTTTCATAGTTACTTCACATGAATTGCCAGTTCAGGAGCCTTGAATCTGGATGTGGTGAGGCTGACATGTGGCATGGCAGGACGTCAACTTGAGGCATACTCTATGTACAAGCGAATGCCTTCAAGAGACCACGAAGATATGACCGAGGTAGAAGATAATGAAGGTATGGAATCAAACAAAGCGTCATATCGGTAACAGGTTCATATGTTTGTTATCTGTCTGTGACGGTACTGTCTTGCTTATGAGAGCATTTGACAAGGGTGTGATGCGAGTTCTAGCAATTGAATCTTCTTCTTATCAGGCTGTTAGTCCCTATGTGGAACAAGCAATGAATGAGAAGTGCATTTTCATGCTTAGTCTAGATCAATTGTATCTGAGGTTCATAGGCGAGCAGTTGCTTCGTGCAGCCTCTATAACATGCTTATGGCGTTTGACAATTTGTTCTCTGCTTCTATTTTTATACATTCTTTCAGCTCTTTTGCAGTGTAATTTGGTGTTTGATAATGTATTCTCTGCTTCTATTTCTGTATGTTCTTTCAGCTCTTTTACAGGGCAATTTGGAAGTGGAAAATACTAATCCTTCCTGGAAACGGTCACTTCCATATGTATTGGTTGCAACAATACCCTCCCTCTTATTTGGTTACCATCTTGGGTACGTGAATTTGCTTTTATTTGCCCTCTCAAGCAGCTATACTTGTATCAGCAGTGTTTTTGTTTAGGCAAGTAAAGTGACTTCTGGCAATTTCTTTAATTGTATCCATTTATAGAGTTGTTAATGAGCCACTTGAAAGCATATCATTGGATCTTGGGTTTGATGGGAACGCCTTGGCAGAAGGTATTTCATCTCTGACATCCCTTGTCCATTTCTGTAGTCATATGTTAGTTGTTTTTATCTGGATTAGCAACTAATAGTTAATTACTTTACCTGAAGGACTGGTGGTCAGTATATCCCTGGCTGGATCCTTGCTTGGGTCGTTGTTCAGTGGTTCAATTGTCGACAGTATTGGGCGCCGCAAGGCTTTTCAGTTAGCTGCTTTGCCAATGATTCTTGGTCCTGCGGTTAGGTATGGTTCTTGCATGGTGTTGTTTTATTTGGATGATATTCCGAACTCTCTCCCTTTCTATTGCCCTTATCACTCACTTTGATGTTTGTTATAATTTACTTTCTTGATGTACAGTATCTTAGTATCTCATACATGACTTTTATTCCCAGTGCGTCAACCAAAACTCTTGCTGGTATGCTCATAGGACGGTTCTTGGTGGGTATTGGTATGGGTCTTGGCCCAACTGTGGCTTCTCTTTATGTGGCAGAGGTATGGAAGGTTGATTGAGTTTTGCGTCCTCGGGTTGTTACACAGATATTGGGAACTCCTTTGATGTAATCCTTTTCTGCTACGAGCAGATTTCTCCTGCCTTTGTGAGGGGCACCTATGGAAGCTTCATTCAGATTGCAACATGTGTTGGATTTTTGGCATCTCTATTTGTCGGACTCCCTGTTAAAGATATAAAAGGCTGGTAAGAAAAGTTAGAATTTAGCGTCATCGCTTCCATCAATGCTGAATATTTGAATCAGGCTGCTTGTTTCTCTCTGTCCAGGTGGCGCACTTGTTTTTTGGTTTCTACTATTCCTGCTGGAATACTTGCTCTTGCCATTCAATTATGTGTCGAGAGCCCTCACTGGCTGTTCAAGGTTTGTTCCTATCTTGTTTCTTCCTTTTATTTGTATTCATAGCTTTGAGTTGTATCAGTTGCCTATATATTACAAAGCAAGAAAGTTAAACTGGTAAGATGACCAGAAAGCAGCACTGTTAAAGTTCAAGAACAGCCTACTCGAAAAGCTTGTGGAGGTCGAATGGCATTCAACTCTTTCTTCATGCTAGCTTATACCGTTTTAATCTCATTGTGTAGCACTTTGTTGCTAAATTCTTTCTTGTTAATGTGTTTCTAGCTTTCTATGTAGGATTATTTCTAACAGTATTCAGTTTTCTACGCCATAATACATTTTTTTATGTTTAGGCATGTTTATTTGGGGTGAAAGGCTGTCAAAGTCTGAGTTGACTCCACGAATCAAGTTTTTTTTTTTTTTTTTTTTTTTTTTTTTTTTTGCATATTACTGCTGCCTTTTGTTTCCCATCATACTTGTCATTGGCGTTAGATGTTTCTCCTTGTTTTGGTCGCAGCAAGGAAGAACCATTGAAGCTGAAGCAGAATTTGAAAAGCTTTTAGGTGTGGCACATGTGCAAAGTGCAATTCAAGAGTTGTACAAAGTAGACAGAGGAGATGACACTGATGCTGTGAAGCTCTCAGAATTGCTTTCGGGTCGTCATTTTAGAGGTAGATATGTTGGCACAGGGATTTTTTTTCCATGTGCATCAAGTGTTTATTGGCTTCCTTTTGCAACTACAGCTGGCTGGTGTTCTTAATCTCGTTCCTTCTGTTGTCTTTACTCCTCCTTTCTAGGCTTTCGTATTCACTCGTTTCTTTTGCAGTTGTTTTTATTGGATCATCCCTATTTGCTTTCCAACAGCTATCTGGTATAAACACCGTATTTAATTTCTCGTCAACTGTATTCAAAAGTGCGGGAGTGCCTTCAGAACTGGCAAATGTCTTTGTCGGAATTGCAAATTTGTTAGGTATTGTTTCGTCCCCTTGTATAGATTTCTTGCGTGCACATTATTACCCATACTGTTTGACTAGAAGCGTGTCTTTGTGCCTTTAGGTTCTCTGATTGCAATGGTTCTGATGGATAAACAAGGAAGGAGGTCACTGCTCATTTGGAGCTTCTTTGGACTCGTGAGTCTATAGTGTCTTTCATTTCTCTCTTCCTGTATATATCTGGCCACTAGTTGTAAAATCACCCTTATTGAGAAAAGAACAGAGGATATGCATTAACTGTTTTTTTTTTTTTCATCCACTCAGATCTCCTAGTCATGTAACCTATACGTGCCTCCCTCATTGTCAACCTTTATGCTTTTCCTTTCTGTTATCTTTTACAAACCAAGGGGTTGTATTACATAGCTTTCATTGCAACTTAACCGCAACGTCAGTTTCTTGTCCTGTAGGGATTTGTCTTTCTAAGATTATTGCTGATTTTCCATGTTAATATGCTTTTGTAGCTCTAAATGATTTAGTGTTATCTTATGGTCCTCACTTATGGTGCATTTTCTACCTCCAGGCTGTGTCTATGGGGCTACAAGGTTTTGCAGCAAACTCCTACTTGGCTGGCACTTTTGCTTCATACCTCTCTGTTGGCGCCATGTTAATGTGAGTAACCATTTTATGTTCCGGTGGTGCTTTACGTTGTCTTCATAATCATTCATGCAATAATATGAAGCACAAGCCAGCGACTGCACTTTTCGTTTCATTTTCAGTCAACTGAGAAAGGAGCAGTCTAAAACTATACATATGCCTCTCTGTATAATTGGCTTGACTCTAACTTCAACTCTACATGTTCAGGTGCGTCCTGACATTCTCTTTAGGAGCTGGCCCAGTCCCAGGTCTTCTACTCCCAGAAATTTTCCCGAGTCGAATCAGGGCAAAAGCTGTGGCGATCTGTATGTCAGTCGGCTGGGTAATTAATCACCTCTGTCTCCATCTCTTTTTCCCCCTTGTTACTTATCCCCCAGTATCTTGCTATGATCAAAACAATTCAGCTTTGTTTTAACGGTGTTTTCTGTCTTCAGGTGATCAACTTCTTCGTGGGGTTGATGTTCTTGTGGTTGCTTCAGCGACTCGGGAGACAGCTCCTGTACACTTGCTTTGCAGCCTTCTGCTTGATGGCAGTGGCGTTTGTGAGAAGAAATGTCATGGAAACGAAAGGGAAGTCGCTCCAGGAAATCGAGATAGCTCTTCTGTCGCCTGAATTCTGAGCAGAAGGCCTCTTCTTGCCTTCTCCTGGATACGGCCTCATTTACTGTGATGTTCTCTGTTTTAATTTTGTTTTTCAGTCCTATCAATTGAGCTGCTGAGAAAGCTAGTTTTCTAGCCTGCCACTCTAATCGGCAGCACTGATTCCAGGAATATCATAATGTGTGTATAGGAGCAGCTTTCAAGCTGTATGATTATGTGATACAAAACTTCTTAGTAAACGTCATAGCGAACAATATTCATGCTTGATCCTATGAAGTCAGGCTCGATATTTTGCGCTTTGTCGAAAGAAAACACGATCAGTTAGCAACTCAAGTTCGGCATTAGCAAGATCCTTCAATTGAGCTCTGGTTCTGTCGACGAGATTGATGCTTAATCCTCTTCTGTTTTGGGTTTAGGTATGACCAATGAATACAAATGACTACTGCAAGGGATGCGATATAATCTAAACCACTACCTAAACTGATGTGGCCAGATCCTCCACGAGGAGAGCAGAGTCCGTACATGGCTAAGTTGAGCAGAAACATGTCAGACTCAGACAAAGAACTGCTGGTACTCTGGAACAATTGTAATCCGATACTACGACGCATGACCTCAAGCATATGGAAAGCGCCGGGAGGATCTGTGGTTCCTCCTCCACAAGCACACAACTGATAATCTGCAATTCATGTTCTTAAAATGCTAAACATAAAACCTCTCTAGCCTTTTGCATTGATGATATTCTACACGAAAATGAAGGTTCAAGGATTCCTACAGAAGCGCTCATCTACATATAGTATGCTGCAATAATCTACCAACAAGACTGCATTGAACTGCAAAACCACAGTTCTGATGCGGTTGACATCCTCCATCAGGCGAGCAGCGTGCCTAATTGGCTAAGTTGCGCAGAAACATGGCAGGGAAAGAACTGCTGGCACTCTGGAACAGTTGGCTTTCGCCAAAAGTTCCGCCTGGCTTGCCATAAGCATTGATTGAAACTCAATATCACATCCTCAACTCCAATACATGACCTCCAGCGATGAAAACATCGAGACAATCAGCAGTTCTCCTCCACAAGCACACAACTGATAATCTGCAGTTCTTGTAAAACGGCTAAACATAAAACATCTCAAGCCTTTTGCATTGATGTGATTCTACACGACAAAGAAGGTTCAATGATTTCGACAGAAGCACTCATCTACATATATGCTTCAATATCTACCAACAAAACTGCGTTAAACTGGAAAACCATAGTTCAATTCACCAGTTCGTGACGCATACACTCCTGTTACAGTCTCCGGGAGCTCAGGGAAACCGAATGGAAAACCCACTCCCAGTCTCAGTAACATGCATAGGACCAAAATCATCAAAATCAGAGTCAAACCCATCCTTGTGGTCGTACCACCCACCTGGCGAATCCACATCATGCTCACTGTTCGACCTCGGCACATGAAGCTCCCAGAGGGGAACCGGAAATGGCTCCATCGAGAAGTAAACATCATGAAGCAACTCCATTGCAGTAGCCCTACTAGACGGATCATAGCACACCAGCTTCCTCACCAGCGACACCTCTTCACTCGAACGATTCTTCAAGCACGATTCTAACCCTGCCGGATTCTCCACTTTGCCAAAAGACATCGTCTTGTAATCAGGAAGGTTCACACATCCCGGCCACACTTCTTCATTCAAGTTACCCAATACACTGATAATCCTCCCGAGCTGATCGATATCTGAACCCCCCGGGAAGAGAGGCTCGAGAGTCAGAAGCTCCGCGAAAATGCAGCCTAATGCCCACAGATCGACCTCCATTCCATAATCCGTCGATCCATAGAGCAGCTCGGGTGCCCTGAACCAGCGAGTTCCTACGCAGGAAGTGAAGCACCCTTCTTGTGGCCTATCATCATAATCATCAACATCATCAACAACGTAAGAGTAGGGGCTCCGGAAATCATCATCCCCGAACTCGCTAGCTGTGCCGGTTGCAATGCCAGAGACGTTTCCATCCCTGGTATTGGTCGTTTCCTTCTCCATCTCATCCAAGAAATCCCGGCTCTTGTACTCGCTCGTCATTTCTGCAAGAGAATCTTCTTCTTCACCCAATGTGGAGGATCGATGGTGCTTTTTCCTGCCCCAGTTGCCTCTCTCGAAATTGAACACAGCAGTCGTCGGAGCCCCGTGGTGAATGTACAATTGTTCGCCCGAAGGCGGCGGAGGAGGAGTGTTCTTCTCATCCACTGCTATAGATCCAGCTTCCATGAGTATCCTTGCCTGAGAACCAATTACGCAACCAAAAAGCCCCAATTCAAAGCCGGACATTCACGAAACGGAACCCTAATTTTAAGAAATTCTGAGTACATGTATATACCTGGCCGAAGTCTGCCAATTTGAGAATCCCGTCGTGGGAAATCAACAGATTGCCAGGCTTCAAATCGCGATGGACGACCATGTTCCGGTGGCAGGCGTCGAGGCCGGAGAGAATCTGCATCATCCACCGCTTGACCTCGCCGCCGCGGATCCCGCCCTTCTTCTTCCCGTCCCTGACGACCGCCGCCAGGTCGGTCCTGAGGAATTCGAGGACGAGGACGGCGTCTTCATCCTCGCCCCAGAAGTACTCGTGGAGGACGACGACGTTGGGGCAGTTCTGGAGGACGCGGAGGGCCTCGATCTCGCGGAACGCCGACTGGTAATCGTGGACCTCTTTCAGGGCGACGAGGAGGTCGTCGGAGAGGCGATGGGCCTTGTAGACGTCGGAGTAGGCGCCGGAGCCGACCCGCTCGTGGATTCGGTACTTGGCGATGATTTCGGGTCGGGTGTAGATGCTCCAGCTCTTGGGAGGCGGTGGCGCGGGAAGTTGCGGCGGCGGCGGGGGAGATGTGGGCTCCATTGTATTTTCCGCCGGTGGGTTTGTGTTTGTGTGTGGGAGTGTGAGAGCGAGAGGCGGGTAGGTTTGGCCGGCGACGGAGAGGGAGCAGTGGCAGTGATGTGATTTGCTTCTTTGTTGCCCGATTTGGGTTCGTTAACGGCGACGATTGGAAAGGAAAGGAATGGAGACAGGGTTTGACGCATCCAATTGGTTTATGACACCTGGATTTCATTTTTTATTCATTTCTCCATCAGACTTCTAGCCAATTAATTTATTCTTTTTTTTGGGTGAATTAATTGATTTATTCTTATGAAAATGTCAGTTCTTAGAATCTCATCACAGCTCAAATGTATGGGCTACAAACGGGCCCGGCCCAAATAGGGTTTTCCAGATGGTCAACGGTTACCTAAAAGAAAGCCCATAGTAAAAGAGGAATTCCAACTGGGAGTAAACGGGAAAAGGCCTGGTTACTGGTTAGTGTTGCAATGTTGGAAAAGTTCGCTTCAGGGGATTTCAATGATTCTATGGTGGGCGCAATTTTGCGCGAGATCAAAGCTTTATTGGCGGGTTTGGAGGGTACTTGTGATTTGCGTTTCGTAGGTCGTCAGAGGAACAGGGAGGCTCATTTAGTGGCCAAGAAATCCCTGAGTTTGTCGCCTCGGCTCTTGTCGAGGTTCGACTATGTGTCCTGGTTGCGTAGTTTATAATTGACTTTGTTTGGATCTTATCTCCATCTCTTTTGAGATCGGTTGAATGACAAAAAAAAAAAAATGTGGCCGTTTCGTGATAGTAGTTGCAGCCTTGCAGGTCGCACCTATCTAGTACTGAATTTGTTAGGGGAGTGTACCCTAAAATAAGTTAGGAGTAAGTTATCTGTAAAATACTATTTTATCTTTAAATTAGTGATACACCCAATAATACGTCAATCGTAATAAAATATATTAAAAAAATGATTTGATTCATTAAATACAAATATTAACGTCTTATATGGATTTTGGTACGTATTTAGTACATGAAAGATCAAATAAAAAGAAGAAAATGAAACAGTTTGATAACATTATAGAAACAAAAAATTTATGCGTATAAAATACAAACATTGATATAAGTGCGTAGTAAACGAAGCATTTACTAACTATATGCCATAACCAAGGAATCTTTCTTTCCATAAGGTTCCAATAGTTTCGTGTTAAGAATAGGGTGATAAAATGAATTGGACGGCTTGAAAACCTGTAGATCAACAAGAATAATACAGTTTGTTTCGAATTTGATAATTAAGAATTGTTTGATTTGGTTCATGTATGGGACGATCTTATCTCTTGATCCCGTCTGATTTATATCGCGGTTTATCGGACTAGATCGCGGGCCCTACCCAGTTTCCATATCGTGTTAGGAATGCACTTGAACACTCTCCCTTCTATTGAGTGAGACCCAAGTGTCAATCATAATTTTGCGAACCCAGTCCCCCTCCTTCGTAGTTCGTACATAGACGACCACACTCCATCAGAATGTGAAAGCGATTGTGTATCCATATGAAAATTATGTTAATATTTATGACGGTATGCTCCGCTCGCTCTGTAAATGTAGGTGGGGCTTCACCACTGAAATTAATTACCAGCATCGGACAAAAGAAATTACTGCTATATGTGGTGGGTTTGGTTGACGGGAAAATTTATGGATAAGAAAATAAGAGTTCCATTCGTGACTGCATTAATTGAATTGCATTTATACCTCTTTCTTTTCTTAAATTGGTACGAAATTCATAAAATTTTAGTATGTGTTGTTTATACAAAGATATTCCGCAGGGTTCTCATGGGATTGGGTGGTGCCGACGGCAGCTTCTGTTTCAATCGTGGTGGAGTTGTTGGCTCTCATGAATGTGATTTGTGTGGTGTTTGGTCAATGGATGCTGAGAGTTAAAGTGATTTTGCAAGAAATTCATTTATTGTGTGTTGGGTTTTTAGGTCGAAGTTAAATCAGGATAGTTTATCTGGTGGTCGGAAAAGTTATTTCTTTATTCGGTAGTTTTAATAGGGTTCGATGTTCGATTTTTACTCTCATCAGATATGCGACTCTCTTTCAGATCTCACGATTTCTCGTACAAGTGATCTTTGGACAAAGAGAAAAAAAAAAAGGAGTTCAGAAAGGTAGCTATGAAATCTTAATTTTTAAAACTTAACGAGTTTTACAATGAAATCACGATGATAGGATCTCATACTATGATACTATCCATGCTTCAAGAAGACGCTAGGCATAAAGCGGACGATGTAGTCTTGTCTAGCGCCTAGGTCGCGTAAGCGTGCATAGGGGTTGGAAGCAAAATTAGCAATTATCATTTCACACCGAATGAAATAACAATTTGAAACACTCCCTACTTCAGTTCAAATGGTAAATAACGTACTTAACACTTAACCATAAGAAAAATAGCTCACAAGTTCGTACGATCCGAGCTCAATAGCTCATAAAATTCTCGAGCTACTGATATAGATGATTGATTTCGTAGATGATATATAGATTTTCCCCTTTGATATCGATTATCTAGCTCTCTCTAATGATGCATAGGCGACATATAGCTATGTCCTTACTCCATCGACATTTTCTTGATTCTTTAACTCCGTAAAACCCTTAGACGAGACGTTTTGGTGTTGTCCAGCGCCTAGAAGGCTATAACCAAACCACACCTGATAAAGATTCCATGGGATGGATGTATTAAGAAAGGTTAGTTGTTTCTCCATACCACTGAACTAGAAAATGTATCTACCTACCTATCCTACCCACCTAATGAATGTAACGCATTACCTAAATGAACACTACTACTACTATAATACAATCTGATATTTTACTTCTTCCTATATTTTTGACATGGACTAATATTTACTCCTTGGCCATACTTCAAATCATCATACTCCAGCAAACTCACCTCACATTCGATGAAAAAAACATCGGGGCGATCCGGTTATGTTCCTGGTGTTTAGTATAGTAAGTACATTCTAGTGCAAATCCAACGATTTTGAGTTGCGCGAACCGAACATGCAATCTACGGACGCGATCAGTGCTTTGATACCGCGCGGTGTGGGATATTCAAGCTTGGAGGTGCCATAATGTGTCTCAGTATTCATATATCTGCAGAAGGAGGCTGGCATCGAGAGTCAGTCGCTCACAATTTGCCACAAACGTCACTCTCAGCTTCTGGTCAGCTCTCTAGAGAGATAAGAGTTGGAAGAGAAAAAGGCACAGGCAGGAATTGTCCCTTCTATTTATTTCACTTCCACCAACCTTGTATTTGAGGCTTCAATTCAGAATTCACCCCATTATCCAAAACCAGCTGCAGTTCATTCGGTTTCCCACCTGTGTGTTCGAAATTCTCATTCCAAAGAAGTAAGTTTTTTGAGTATCCTGTTGAATGAGTAGAGCCATAAGCATATCTCTACACCTCGATTGTTCAGCATGTTAACGAATGGTTGCAGTATGACGCAAAGACATCATAACCTTTCGCCTTCCTCGCTTCCCAACTGCGCAGCATCACAGTAGTCGTAAATCGCGAGCTTATACATATTTCATTCACTAACCAAAAGAAGCTGGGAACAGCAAGGTAAGTAGTAGAAGGGGACTATTACAACATCATACACAAATACAGCAGGGTATACAAAAGGAACTCCCTCCTCAAGTTCTACATAGACAAAGTACCAACTGATAAGTAACACTGCAGTGGTTTGAGAGAATGAACAATTCCCTCACACTGGTATTTCCCAGTCACATACACCTAAAGCCATTTTTGCTGTCCTCTCACCTTTGTAAGGAGGCTACAAAACCACACATAAACAACCAGGAAGAAGAATACAACATAAACATTGTGCACAGCTGGCCTCCAAGACTTTTACTTTAGCTCTCAGGCTTTGGCCATATGTAGCTCCCTATGCCACACAACCTCCACACATTATGCTCCTGCAAGTTCATGAAATCGAAACTTAGGCTAGGAATGATTTCCTTAATCTAACATGTTCAGCACAATTTAAAGGTGATATATTTCATCGAACAAGTTGGCCTATTAGCTCAGCTGGTTAGAGCGTCGTGCTAATAACGCGAAGGTCGCAGGTTCGAGACCTGCATGGGCCAATACAATTTTATTTTTTGCAACACTCAATAGTCAATATACTAACCAACCAACCAACAGATCAAAGAGGACAGGAATCATTGGGTTTTATGTCTCAGTCAATCTTTTGCCTCCCTATATCACTAGCCAACAAAGCAATGGATTCCATGTCCAACAAACCTTTCTCCACTACACTAACCAACAAAAGCAAATGAATCGAAATTGTGAGCAAAGGAATCTGAACAGATAACACCAAAAAGAAGAAGCTCTACTCACGCAATTGCACGGCCAGAGCTTCTATGCCTTCTCTTCCTTGCCATCTCTTTCCTCCTTGGTGGTTGAAGAACAACCTTAATTGCAGTATCAAATACAGCTTTCACATTCTGAACATATCCAGTCAAACATCATTAGAAAAAAGGACGATATCACCAAAATGCAGAACAGAAAACAAAGTCAGAAAGATCCCTCAACCTGCTGTGTCTTGGAGCTACATTCAATGTAAGCAGATGCTCCAATCTGTTTCCTCAGGTCCTCACCCTATTCATCAAAAATGACACCCAAGTCACAACAACTTTCTATTCATTCATTCAACCGAATGTTTTTGCCATGAATTTTACAACTGGTTCAGGAACAAAAGGGTGCATCATTACCTGAGCAGTTGTTATGATATTTGAATTCATTGGATCGCCATGATAGCCTCTTTCTTCACGAAGATCTGTCATCAACAAACACAAAAGGTCACAACTTTGGACAATCACAAAGCTTTCTGTAAGAACAAATTTCAGATTGGCAAAAAGAGGTTTACCTAGTTTTGTCCCAACAAGAACAATCGGGACGTTTGGTGCGAACCTGCGAAGTTCAGGCATCCACTGAAAGAAAAATTGCCAAACTTTCTATCAAGCTTTTGCATGCATTGAATTAGTCTCAGTCTCAGCTTCAACAAAGGGAGTGAAATGAAGACAAGCCAAACAAGGCCTCAGATCGAAATGAATGCAAAAAGGTGAGCTTTAATTAAAAGTTTCTGGAAATGGGGCCTAACAAGAAGAAAAGAAAGCACAGGGAAGAAGAAGAAAGGACATAGAGAGGGCATTAAAATCTTTTACCTTCTTGAGTACATTTTCATAACTTGCCCTACTAATTAATGAGAAGGCCAGCACAAAAATGTCAGCACCTCTGTAACTCAGTGGCCTCAGCCTGCTGTAGTCCTCTTGACCTGCAATTTGGGGCAAAAGTTTCAAAAGGTTGGAGGTCACAATAATTATTAAGGCGCTTATATCCAGAAACCAAACTCTCATCTAGAACTTTTCACAAACAGATGGTCTGCAGTAAGAAATGTAACCCCCCCAAAAGGAAGAATTACTACCTGCAGTGTCCCAAAGACCCAGATTGACAATACTTCCATCCACCGCCACATTGGCACTGAAGTTGTCGAAAACAGTGGGTACATAATCCTGCAATGCAAACACTTAAAATCATACCCAATTCATATGCCTGCACAATCTGACTCCATAAAAGCCGAGAAAGATGGCAGCTTTCAAGAAAACCCCCCCAAAAAAAAAAAAGGGAAAAAGCAAATGTCTTCAGGATCCATCTTGAGATGGGTGGTGAAAACAGACAACCCAAATGGAGAAATGCATCAAAGTTTCGATCTTTGAAAACGAGGGTAGGTTATTTCCATAGAGAGAAAGAGAGAGAGAGAGAGGGACTTACAGTTGGGAACTTGTTGCTGGTATAGCAAATGAGCATACAGGTTTTGCCTACAGCTCCATCTCCAACTGTAACACATTTAATGAACTTGGAAGCACTCATCTTTCTCACCTTAAACCTCTGTTTTTAACTCTTCTTGCCTTAAAAAAAAACAGTAATGCTTTCTTTTCCCCTCTTTCCTTCTCTCCTTCCTTTTGGAAACAGAAACTCAAAAACCCTTGAACTACTACAGAGCTTCTCCCAGAAGCTAGAGAACAAAGAAAAGGGTTTGGGCCTGAAAGAGAGAGAAAGGAGAATGGGGGAAAAGGGTACAGTAGATGCTCAGAAGGAAAAGTGGTGAGCAGAAAGAGTTAAAAGAAGAGTACAAGCAGGGAGAAGAGGTAGTGAACAGAGGGAGGAATACTGGATATCAAGGGCAGTAGTGAGTGAGTGTGTGTGTGTTAGCTAGAATACAGACAAGAAGAGGAAAGAAAGAACCCTGTTGTTGCTGGTGGAGCTAGGCTTAGCTGGTTTTTGTAGTTTCTAGGAGGAAAACATACAAACCAAACCCAGACAAGAGGAAATATATCAAATGTCTATATTTTAAGCCATTGAGAATTGGAGAGCAAGAAGAGAGGTTGAAGAACAAATTATATAAAGGGAAATGTTAAAAAGGGTGAAATTTTTGGGGTGTTGTAGCCGAGGAAGGAAAGGAAGGACTGTGGAGCTATGGAGTCAACAAAATCAAAATGGTGGGAGGATGGTTTGGTTACTTTATCACATATCAAATTTCAAAATCCAACAGAAAGATTTTTTGAAATGCAGAAAGAAAGAAGAATGGGTTTACCATATGGACCCTCCTCTCTCTCTCTCTCTCTCTCTACTCTCTCAAACGGCACATAGATGGATTGGCCCCTTGGTTGGTTTCCATTTCCAATTTTGCAACCTCTCCACTTTTTTCTTTTTGTTTCATCAAATCAAATGAATTCGATGGCATGGTCCGATCGGGTACAATCGACATAGGTTGGTTTGTGTCGATTTTAATATGTACATTATCTTACTACATGTGCCTCCATTAATTTCAATAAAGTACAACATTACAAATAATCATATTTAAATATAATATTAATATTTAAAAATTTATATTTGAATCCAAAAAATAACTTTATACATATTTAAATAAAATACAATATTATAAATAAAATGACAAATTCTCATATTTAAATATATAGTATTTTGTTGTTTCAATTCACAAAAAAATGTCATTTTGTTTATGAATCAGAAATTGATCATACCAATTGGACCACTGATATACCTGGTATTGACTAAGTTTCAATGGGTATTGACTACCACGGTACCACCTCATATAGCGTGTATAACATCACTTTGTGTCCGGTAGTTGAACCCGAGTGTATCGGCCGATATACCACCGGTTTAACAACTATGAAGTGTAGTTTATGTTGGTTTACCTATCCTATATTATTTTCATTCGGATTTATATGAGCACAAAGTTCGAATAGTGGATTGAAACCATAATCATACTCAGTTTGAGTTTAAGGTTTCTACCTGGACACACAAATAAAGAAATGTTATTATCATTTTATATGAGATATTATTAGCCAATTATATTAACAATACCAATGTTTTCATAACCGAATCAGAGCATAAGCTAGTAAAGTAAGCGGTTCACGCTTTAATCGATATATTATAAAAATAATATTATAAGTACTACACACATAATAGTACACTAAATCATTAATTCAAGACAGAGTAAATCACCCGAATCTTCTTCCCATGTAAGTCTTCATTTCTCACAAGTTTATGCTCTTATTGTGCGTGGTTTAGTATATCAACGGTGGAGATCATTCCGTCCATTTCTCTTGTGGTTTCTCGTGGCTGATAGGATGGCTTGACATAATAATATTATGCATCGAGCTCCTTCTGTATGCAATCCAAGAAACATATTATGTATCCCATAACAACTCAATGTCTCTTGTCATCCACTGTGCTCGGAGTATTGAAAACGACGATGAATGAACTATACACATCGATATGTGGTCGGACTGTGCAAGGATACTCATCAATCATCATCATCATGGACGCGAGATCCACGCGCTACATACATTCACTCTCGAAACCAACTGAACGGATAATCCTGCGGAACCTCAACTAGGTTCACGCAATGCAATCGGTAAGAACCAACATACATAGAACTGAAGATTTAGCAACGAACTAACGAGTCTGACCCTTTTGATATTTTCAGTTTTAAGTGTATTATTAATTATGTGTGAAGCAAATGAACATACGTCCTAATATAATTATTAATGCAAATTTTCTTACAACCAAAAATTCATGCAAATAGTATCTAATTATTTTTTTTTATTTCAACATGGAAATCTCTCGACTCCTATTGCATGCCTGTCTTCCTGCCCGGTTTCGCCGTCTTTTCTTCCTTCTTCTTCTTCTTCTTTTCCTCCTTCTGCTTCTTCTCCTTCTTGTTTTCCTTCTTCTCCTCCCCGGCGGCCGGCGTCTTCTTGTAATCAGACGGGTCGCCGTACGGGTTCCCGAAGAGCTCGTGGGGGCCCATGGGCTTTTCCTGGTCCAGCTGCTGGTAGTTGGCCGGGAAGAATTTCTTGGTCTGTTCGATCTCTTCCTGCGTCTCGCCTCCCGCCGTGATTGTCAACACGAGAAGAAAGATGCAGCATAGCTGTAATACGATCACCAGCTTCTTCTTCATCTCTCTTTTTTGTTCTTGTTCTGTTTTGATTTCCTCTTTTTCTGGTCTTGGATGGGTATTTTCCAGAAGGTGAGTGTTTTTTTTTTTTTTTTATATAGGTGAGGGAAATGGGTTGATCTGAGTCTTGTTGGAATCCACGTATTGTGCGGATTGCCGGGAAAATTAAAAAAAAAAAATTGGGAGTCAAAGGTGAAAACAAAAGGATTACTACTGAATTTTCTTGGTGGGTGATTTTTAGTTTTTCAGCAATTAATAAATCCAGGAAATAGATAGTGAAATATTAAATATTTTATTAAAACGGAATTATTGCGAAATAAATATGATGACACAATGTGTAACATCCTGATCTCGAATTATTTTTTTTCGATTGAGATATTGCATGCTTTGAGTCTACACCTACATGGTTTTTTTATTTGGGTTGCATATTAACATGACTTCCCAAGAGAGGTCACTTATTGTTACAGTACTCCACGGTGAACACGTTTAATTAATTTCAGAGTTCTCGTATGTATTCTTTCTATGTCATCCCAAAACGTGTCTCGTTAGTAAATATCGATTTCGTACTTATAAATCATGAATCTCTTGTACAGTTTGTCGATATGAGATCAGGCTAACGCATCTCATTACAATAAAAAAAAATCCACCTTTCTGGCAACAAAGAAAAACAAAGTCAACTTAAGAAAGAATAAAAATGACAATTGATCAAGTAAGATTCCAAATCATATTCATCTATTAATTCAAATTTATCTTTGGATCCCCTTTTTGAAATGGTTATTTGGATCCTTAAATTGTTGAAGTAAACACCAGTTTCATTTTAAGTTTTTGTTAACTAAAGTGGGTCTAACGTAAAAATAACTAAATAAATTTAAATGATTAACAATGATATACCTATAATTTTTTGGTTTCATAATGAACAATTTGAAGGGCACAAGCCAAGTTCCTATGGCTATAGGTATGATAATCTTAGTTGTGGTTTAATCATGGTTCAGTGTAGTCGTACCAATACTCTGAACAAGCGCACTCAACAAGTTTGCAGTCTTCACTCTTCCGCTTACTTTAAGAGGTGTACGCGAGTGTCAATTCAGTCTCATTCTTGCTCTTAGCCATATGATTGTTAGAAGATGGTGGTCGAGGCTTCGTCCTCAGGGACTAACATTTTGGGTAGAACTCGAGATCGAGATTCGAGACCCTCTGTAAGAGATCGAAAAATCCATTCATGAAGCTAGTACTCAACTAGCGGCGACTCGTAAATCCATCTATGTACAAATACAACCTGGTATACAACAAACATTGAACAATTTGGAAGGAGCAAATACACTGCTACAGTCTCTGTCCCTGACAAAACTATCTTCTATAGGGGGTGCAGGCTTCAGTGAAGCTGTTTGGTCCAGTCGAAAGGTTCCCAATCCCGCACAAACTCAGCAACCGCGAGCTTCTGCCCTTCGACTGTTCCGTGTCTCCTCCTGCGGCTGTACATATCTTCCTCGGGCAGCTCCATCATGCCTCTGATAACATTCAGGCCAAGGCTGCTGTTGAACTGGGACTCGTCATCGATCACGTGGACGAACCCTTTGTCCAGTCCGAATTCAACATGGAAGTAAGGGAAGTCCTTGGGGATTGAACCTCGAAGCCCCTTCACGCTCGTGTCGATCAGCTTCTTTGCATTGTGCTGGCTCCACTCGTCCTCAGCCTCGTCAATTGCCTGTGCAAGAATAGCGGCGAAAAAGGGCAAATTGTTTAGACGCAGAAGCAAAGAAAGGGCAGCTGATTGAGAAAACAGAAGGTTCACGGAGAAACGACATGATGCCGACCTTTTTGAAATAAAGAGGGGCCTCTTTTGCAATATCTTGAGGCAGAGGGATGCACTCAAGTAAGCAATGCCGGCGTTGTTGCGCCAAGCCTATCACCGTTTCAAGAAAAACCACCTCCTTGTCCTGTTTTGCGAACATCCGTATCAGGCATTTCTTGAAGTTACGGATCTCCTCCCACACGCTATCTTCCACGTTCCGTGTAGCTGCCTCGTGCTGCAACAGGGAAGACATTCGATTTTCCAATTAGAACAAGCATAAGGGCCATGACAATAACATGCCGACACATTTGAAGGAAGAATGGACGAGCAATTAGATTAAGCTTTTACCTGCAACGGTAGGATGCAACAATGGCCAGGAACAAGTGGTTTCTGTTGAGGCAACGTCAAATAAGTGAAGTTTGCAATTGACACGACTAGATGTTTTGGTCTATTAGGATTCTCAAAGCAAAAGAGGCATCGTTCTTGTTGTGTCAGGATGCGCCTAGAAGCAAGATTGTTGTTCTCCGAGGACTTCAAGCGATCGTTTTTGTCCATCTCCTTCTTTCGGGGTTTCTTACTTGGACCATCCCCAGGATAATCATACTCGTCATCTGCGCGACCTGATAAACTATATTGTTTGTTCTGCATTATTGTTCGAGCTAGATTCCTATCAGCATTGTCATCGTCCTTCTTTCGAGTGTGTTGTCCAGCATATCTAGACAAAGGACAAAATAAAAACGTCAATGGTATACAAAGAAGGAACCAAATCCAGTGGAGAGTTCAGAGCAACTAATAAAACTTGATGAAGTATGGGAGGTGAAAAAGAGAGTCAGCATTTGGTCTCCCACCATTCCAAAAAATTATGAGGCAAAATATCTCCGTAAAGCAAGTAGTGCCAATGGCTCCAAAACATTAAGAACTTACAATTTAAAAACAAAATTGAGATGCTAGCTAGCATTACCTGACAGTGCTTGCTGCGATTCGAGGCTGTTGAATTATATGTCCTCCACCGCTCTGCTTCTCCTTCAACTTCTCCGACTCTTTCTGGTGGAGACACAAAAAAATTGCATAAAGAAAAACAAAATGCCATCAGTGACCACAATAGGAAACTACTAAGTCGTGTGTTGACATCACCAGAGAAAAAGTGCATTCTTACCATTAGCTTATCAGCTTCTTCATGCTTGCCCTTCAGACGAAACTGCAGAGCCTTAGCTGCCAACTGATTTGCAGTCATTCCTTCCTTAATCACTAGACTACCTTCAGATGGTTGACTACTGTCAGATGAATCTACTTTAAACTCAGCCTCTTGTTTTGGTTTTGAACCATCCAAATCATCATTTGGACCAAGTAGTTGGTTCATAAAGCTTCCATCATTAGAGAACTTGTTCAAGCAAGATGCTGCACTGGATATAAGGTTTGCATCATTAGTAGACAACTTCTTCTTTTTCTGCTTTCCCCAGGATAAGCTCTCATGCACCTTAGGGGCTCTCATTTCACTCCGGAAAGAAACATCCTTCAAGTAGCTTCGATCATTACTCTGGTGAACAGAAATCAAATTTGATTTTAAGCAAAATTATAACAATTATCTTTTTCACAACAATAACAAGCTTTTCAACTTGCATAATAAGAAGTTTATTTCGAAACTTTTAATATACCTTGTTAATATCTCTCTTACTTTTACCATCCGAGGCAGGTTGTTGATCCTCTGTCTGCCTTGCCTGTCTACTTTTAATGGCATGTAAATGAGCCCGAGATGGGGCTGCCCTGTGAGATGCAGCAGATACAGCTAATTGACCAAGAGAGTCCCACCTTTCTTTCACAACCTATACATAATACAACCACATCAATGCCTGGTGAATCAAGTAATCAGTCCACATGAACAAATAAGTCGAAGCGTACCTCATCAAGCTTTCGCCCTTCTCTAGCTGCTTGCTCTTGTGCACGCTTTAAGGCTTTGAGCCTCCAACTTGCGCCTCCATCTCCAACAACTGCAGAAGACGGGAGCCGATCTCCACTACGTTTTTCCTCTGCCTCATCAGGATAACCACTTCCGTCATCCTTCAGATAGGGATTTAGTTCTCTGGGATTCGCCCTTTTCACCTGTTAAGAAATCCATTAGTTAAAAACAGACCTCAACAATGGACAACAGTCGAATCATCATTGATATGAGCAATACAATAGATGGTAACAACGTGACACATTGAATAACCCAGAGGACGAATTCAATAGCTAGATAGAAGCTGACCTCCTCAGCAGGCTCCTCTGGCTGCTCATCGACCATGGCAGCAGGCCTTTTGTCCGCACTCTCGGCAGGTTTAAGCATCCAATCCAATCCCATTTCCTTCCTAGTAATCTCCATATCATTCATGGAGTCAGATTCTCTACCACCTTCTACAAAACACCATCCATTAAAACTAAATCAACACTTCCTAGTGCATACATACAAAAACAGAGCTAACAGAACACCAGCTCCGTAAACATTACATACCAGGTGAAGAATCCTCTTTTCTGGATCCTTTATCCCGCTTTTTACTCCTGGCTCTTCGTTTCCGATCCCCGTCATCTTCAGACGCCGACGAGGACGAATACTCGTCGGAGGAATACCACTTCTTTTTCCTCCTCGACCCTTCTTTAATTCTCTCCAAATCATCATCGTCGGAACTATTCTTCGACCGCGAGCTCCTCTTCCCCTTCTTCTCCCTTTTGCCGTCCTTCTTTCTCCTCTTCGAGGATTTGCTTACATCTTCATCTCGGGCCTGCATCAAACGACTCAACTGAATGAACCCACATACCGAAAACACTTGAGCATCCATAGAGGATGGCAGCAGAATGCGCCGCGTCTCAGACGAATTGGCGGTAGTCAGAAATCAATAAAGCGGCAAAAATGCGAGGAATGAAATTGTGGATTTGCAGAAAGCAAACTTACTTCGTCAATTTGGTCCCTGGGTATGAATTTCAGACCGGAAAACATCTCTCTCCGATTGCAATTAACCCTTCAATGCTTCAGTGAGCTGAAACTCCTATCAGCGACGCAAAAACTCCCTCTTTCTGATTCTGAGCAGCGACGGAAGACGAACGCAGCGGAGGAGGCGGCGAGCAGAAAACGCAGGACCCCTCCAGCTACTCTTCTTAATCGAGGATTCTTCCTCACGAGTGATGAATGTTAAGTTGTTAACGCAAGAATGAAGAGAGAATAGAGTTTTAGGGTTTCAAGGCCAGAAAAGGGAAAATCGGAAAAGATGATGGTTTAATCCTTGCAGCTTGCGGAAACGAAGTCAATAGATGAAGTTAAAACGCGATTTGATCTGTCGCTTTAGTTGGGCTTAAGATAGAACTTATAAAAGTCGGCCCAAACCTTGCCATACCAACGACCCAATAGATAGTTGCTGTAGCAAGACCTAAAAACGTAAAAAGTGCGATTTTGACTGCATTAGATGTAAAGGGTTGGAAGTTTGGTACCGGTATTTGGGATATACCGAATATCGTACCGAATTTGTCTATATTTGATATTACCGAATACACGTATTATTTCTTGGGATTGGGATTGGGATTGAATTTCAATTGTTATTCGGTATTAGGGATTACGGGATTGGGATCGGGATAATACCGAAATACCGATCAATACCGAAATATAAGCTAGTTATTTTATCCTCTCAACTAGACTCTCTTATTTACTACTACATGACCCTCAACCACCAAAAGTGTCATTTAATTATACACATATCATTCGATCACTATTAATAGTCGTCTCTCAACCTCTAATTCGTCAAACTAAAGATTATCAATGACAAGAACTTGAGATGTTTCCTCTCCTCCATTCTCTTTAATAATATCATAATTCAAAATTCTTTGCTTAGTCTTTTGGGTTAATTCCTTAGTTTGGCCCGAACTATACACATACTTTCTACTTTGGCCCATGGTATTGGAAATTGCTATTCTGGCCTGAACTATGTAGCAAACTTCCTCATTTGGCCCGGAGGCGGGTTTGACAGTTAAATTAGACGGTCAAACTTGTTGACCGTTAGTCAATGTCCACCTCACCTGCCACGTCAGCTTTGAGGCCAAACTAAGGTATTAACCCTAGTCTTTTCCCCCTAAATTAAACAATAAAATCTAATTTATATATTTAATTATTAATTGCAAAGATAATTAATTTCGTATTCGATAATACCGATTGGGATACCGAAGTACCGATTGGGATACCGAAATATTTAGGGATTGGGATACCGAAATAATTCAGGGATTGAGATTGGGATTGATTTTAGGGTGTAATTCGGTATTCGGGATTTCGGTATTTGGTATTGGGATACCGATACCGTACCGATTTCCACCCCTAGATGTAACAATACACGACGAAAAACTTCAAATCTCAAACTGTATTACCCTTATACAACACAAAAAGTAAACTATAATAGATCAACGACACTATTACTCAATAGAAATCCTACCGTACCAGTCGGTTCGACCGAAAATACCGGATAGCGAACTCTAAACATTAAACGTTTTTAACGATACAAAACGGTTCAAACACGATTTTAATACAAAATATCATACTACTAACTTTTCGGTATAACTTCGATAGAGTTTCGCAACTATTCCCCTTAGCATATCGATAAACTTCAAATCTTAAACCGCGCGAAAGAATCTAGATGAATGATGCAGACAAGTACAGCCGCGAAACAAAGTTGACTGGCTTCGTTTGAAAACTATACGAAACCGACTTTGTAGTTCACTAGTCGCGAGTTGCTTAACAACAGAAATCGAACAATTCCACCAGGGTTCGCCGGCCGCCGGCTGAATCCAATATACTACTGGAGCCAGCCAACAAAATATATAACGGGACAATTAAACAAGACACTACTGCAATAACACCGCTGAAACTTCGAAATCCTTTTATTCTTCTCCATCCCTAAACAGAAACTGGGGACGGAATTACATAAGGTTCATCATCATAGCACACCACCATGGCAAGAGTATCTCCATCACTAACACTAAACAGGCTATCAATCAAGAGTCGATGCACTAAGCTCTCAAGCTATCAATCAAGGGCCTTGATGATCTCATCAACACTGGAAACAGTGAATTCGCCACCTTCTTCAATGTTGGCAGCCTTCACCTTGAGGTCGTCCACCAACAGAGCAAACCTCCTCGACCTGATTCCGAGACCCTTCTCCTTGAGATCGAGCTCGAGACCCAGCGCGTGGGTGTAAGTTGCTGACCCATCGGCCAAGAACTTCACGTGCTTGTTCTCCGGGTAGGTTTTGGCCCAAGCTTTCATCACAAATGGGTCATTCACTGTGTGCACAACCAAAGATCCCCCCCCAGAAGAGCCCATATCAGACCACATCGATACATATCCAGAAAATGAAGAAATTTCACTGCTTTCTAAACTCAATAGTCAATTAAGAGTTACACTGAATCGGGCGCAATTAAAGGTACTAGGCTACTAACACACCATTGGTTTTGAATTGAATCAAGCATCATAAATTCCAGTCTATTCTAAAGTTGCTATCTTGCGGTTCCCATCTAGTTTATCAAACAAATTTGGGCGAAAATCAGGGAAATTGCTAATTGAACTGGACTGCAGAATCTCCCAAATTAGTAGGAAGATAATCCAGAGAGATTAAAAATTCGAAAGAGGACTTTCAAATCGATCAACAAACCACAAATTTGGCGCAAGCTTTCATCACAAATGGGTCATTCACTGCACAACCAGTGAATGACCCTAGAAGAACCCATGTCATAACACACTTTACCATCCATAAGTGAAGGAATTCGTCATGTCAGTTAAAATGAATGGGATGATTGGAGGGTACTAGTACATCGGTTTTGAATTGAAGGAAGCATCATATTTTCCAGCAAAGTTGCTATCTTAGGGTTTCCCATCTAGTTTATCAAACAAATTTGGGCCAAAAGCAGGATCTCGGAAAGTGTCAAATGAAAAGGGGAATTGCTAACTAAACAGGACTGCAGAATCTGCCTTAATTAGTAAGAAGATTATCCAGATAGCTGAAAATTCGACAACCGACTTTCAAAATCTATCAATAGCAAAGGAGAGGGAAATGGAATGGAATATTACCGCTAATAGTGATGATCTCAGCGACGCCTTTGGCTCTGAGATCCTCTGCTCTCTCGATGAACCCAGGAACATGCTTCAAGCTGCAGCAGCATCAACACACCACAAATCCAAACAATTTCAGAACTCACAATCGCCGATCCGATTACACACTCCAAAATATCAAAAGGCGGAGTAATTGACGAGACGGCAAGATCTAGGCGTAAGGTTACAGATCTGAAGGGGAATTGAAACGAAGGGGAGTGAAATAGCAGAGAGAATAATGATCGGACCTGCAAGTGGGGGTGAAAGCACCGGGAACGCCGACGATGACGACCTTCTTGCCTTTGGCGAGGGAGTGGATGGACACCTGCTGGAGCTGATCGTTCTCGTCGAAGTGAGCGAGGGTTCCGTCAGGCAAGGAGTCACCGGCGGCGATGGGTGCCATAGGGATTAGGGCGGCGAACTGATTTCACTAAGAACTCGGGAGTCGCGGGAAGGCTGGTGGTGGTTGAGAAAGTGGGGAAGTTCGTGGTGAAGATGGAAGGAGTCTAACAGTGACTTGTATTTATAGAGATGAGAAATTATTGGATATTCCCGTGTATAATATACTCCTGTTATATTAAAATATATTTTTCTTCTAGTATGTAATAAATATCCGATTGTGGAGTCCGCCCGAATCTGATCTAATCAGGAAGGGTTAAAATTGAGCTCGAATGATTTTTTGTGGGTATGAGTAAAACTCGAATTCAAAGATTGCGGGCAATGAATGAACATGATTTTCTCATTATCCAATCTGAACTCACCCGATTATACACATACATATGTATTCTGTCAAGAAATAATCTTTATTTTTCTCAACATATTTTATATTTAGCATGCAAATAATATATTTTTAAGAAATTGTGTTGTATGAAATTAATTTTCTTCATTCCTTTTTGCCATCTCTAGTCACTCAATCTCTTTTTCACTTCCGATATTTTAAGATAAAAATATTGTTTTAATAAGACGGCGTATAATATACACTGTACCTGATAATCCCTCTAATAGTGATTAGTGAGAATGCATTTTGCTGCAAAGCAAAATTAATTTAATTGCCTCTTCAAATCCGGTGTGAATTCCGGCCGCCGGTAACTATTTTTGAATGGAGTGGTTGCGGATTTTACTGTGAAATCCGCTAGCGACGGCCGCTAATTGGGAAGTCCGGCCATCAACACAAAATGAGAATTGCAAAATCACTGGCAAATTTTCCAATAATATTTTACTTTAACAAATTAAAATTTAGATAATAAAATGTAAAATATAAAAATAGAAGTAATAAACTGTAATTTTTCATATATCCATGTATCTAATCTCGAATCCACAATCTAATGGAATGTTAATTAATTGAATGTTTAATTGGATATAAAATTGTTATCTCTAGACTCTAAGTATAACGCGTCAAATTGTATGTATCCAATACATCATTCGGTTTTAATTAATAACTCAATACGGGTATATTAACGATCAAATATATTATCTTTCTTTACTTGCTCTTTAATGATATATATATATATATATATATACATACGTGTATCTTATAAATATGTTGTTGGCTAAACAATAATTCCGCTCGTGTTAAATCCATTATACGAACTTGTTCGGTACAATCTCTCATACAAGTATTTATAATACAACCGTCCACATTATCAATCTGTGCAGAGTCATTTAATTTGCATAATAGCAAACTTCTAGCTCGTAAGTACACCACTTAAAAAAAAATAATCTCCCGAACCAAACAAACTAATTGTTTTATACAACCGTCTCCATCTCCCTTCCTTCCCCACCACCGCCGTCGCCGCCGGCGACCTCCGCCTCATCCCAAAGCTTCCGATCATCACTCCCATACGCCCAACTACAGAGCAAGTAGTAGAAAAAATTCCCCACGCTCAACACACTCAGCAACCAGTAGTAATAATCATAATGCCCGCGATTCAAATTATTCCCAACCCAACTCACCCTCCCTCCGCCGCCCCTTTTCGTCGCCTCATTCACCACCGACACAATCAAACTCCCGGCCAAATTCCCGACGCCGAGCCCCAGCGACACCAGCGCCATCGCGATGCTCCTCATGTTCTCGGGGAACTGCGAGTAGTAGAACTCGATCTGCCCGATGATGTTGAACGCCTCGCCGAGCCCGGTTAAACAGTACTGCAGGATCAGCCAGTTCGCCGACATTCCGACGATGGCGGCAGGGTCGTCGGCGATGCCTTGCCGGAATGCCAAATTCCGGCGGCGGTGCTCGACTGCGCCGGCGACGGCGGTGGCGAGGCAGGAGATGAGGAGGCCGATCCCCATCCGGTACTTGTTGGAGATCCCCGTCGGGCGGTTGAAGGGGCGGCCGGCGAGGACGGGGACGACGACGCGGTCGTAGAGGGCGACCCAGAGGGTGAGTGTGAGGATGCCGAATACGCCGTAGGAGGCCGGGGGGAGCTTGAATTCGCCGATGAAGCGGCGGTCCATGGAGTTGGCCTGGAGGGCCGGGAAGGAGTGCTGGCTGACGGTGACGGCGATGATGATGGTGGTCGACCAGATTGGGAGGACCTTGATTAGGGATTTGAGCTCTTCTACTTGTTGGACGGTGCAGAGGGTGTTTGGGTCTTTGGGTTGGGCCTCTGGTGGGTCTGGTATCATGCAGGCCTTGTTAAGAAACCTGTTAAAAGCCCAAACCAAAAAATGTTAAGTTCACCCATATAAAATAAGTAAAGCTTGTAAATGGGACCCTCGTTCGGGTTTAGCTAATTAATAAATAAGTCGAGCTTAGTTACTTAATTAAAATTTTGAGATTTACATTTGACTCGAACTTGATTCAATAGTAAGTTCAAGAGCTCGTGAGCTCAGCTCATATGTCATGTTATTTAGTTCATATAATGTTATATAGCAATAATTAATACCATGTTATTTAACAATAGTTAGTATCTAAACAATCTATGACACGTAAATGTAGGGTTTCTTTGTCGTAAATGAGACATATTTGCTCACATACTCAAATCGTAAACATCATCTGTAGTGAAATATATAATTTAACAAACCTATTGATTATCAACAACCCAATTCAAAAGCTATAAATCGATCACTCATAAGCCGCTAGTAGAGCTGGCTCGCTAGCCACACTTTGAGTAAACTCATGAGGTCAAAACGAATTAGCTCAAAGGTTGAAATCAATAATACACTAAGTCGAGCTAGCTTGCGAACCCTCCTAGCTAAACAAGGTATACTGACTCAAGCTCAACTCGTTAATAAACGAGCCGAGTGTCAAACGAATTTTATCGAAATTTTACACCGAAACGCTTGTAAACAGTTTGGCTCCTTTGCATTGCTAGATATGATAGTAGTGATTTTTTTCAGTCATTCGAAAATGAATAATACACTATAATGAAATAATTTGATTCCAAAATCATATGTTAGCAAATTTTCATAAAATGACAATTTTCCAGCTAAAACCGCGTGAATAAAGGTGAAATTCCATTTTGGGACAAAAGAAACGGCCTTTGGATTTGCCGTTACGATCGACATTCGACAGCCACAAATGGAACAACACAACATTCCCCAGAACCACAAGGCACACCTTCTTCCCAAAGGACATTTAACCAGACAATTAAACCGAATCAAAACAAAGGATTAACATCACTAACTATATATTATTAATGCAAATATATACCTCAATTTATCAGTCGGCCGGACTAGCTTCGACCCCTGACGACGAATCCACCGATCCGAATCCCTCGGCGCCGCCGCCATCCCCCGGTTCCTCCACGCGCCGGCGACCACCCGCCCGAACCCGGTCAACAGGGTCGAATCCCCGGGCACCCGGACGTAAACGGGCGAACCGATCAGGAACAGCACCGCCGACAGGATCATCAGCACCACGGGCACCCCGAACCCGACGATCCACCCGAACCGGTCCTGGATCGCGACGATGGCCAGGGCCGAGACGATGACCGAGACCCCGACCGACGCGTAGTACCAGCTGAAGAACGTCTGGAGGGTCCGCTCGTTGTTCGGGTCGGCCGGGTCGCTGAACTGGTCCGCCCCGAAGGCCAGCGAGCAGGGTCGGATCCCGCCCGCCCCGACCGCCATCAGGGCGAACGAGGCGAAGAGCAGGAACAGCTGGGCCGGCTCCGGCGAGTCGCAGTGTTTCGTGTCGGGCGTCAATTGCTGACATGGGTTCGGCCGGGCCGACGGGAAGACGGCGGTGGACCAGAGCACGATCATCCCCTGAAGATGTGGTGGCCAGAAACAGGGGAGCATTTTCAATTTTCAGTTTCATTGTTGAATTGACGAATTGGGGATTTAATTTTTTTGGGGGGACTTACGAAGACGGTGATGATGGTGCCGATTGCGATGACGCGGAAGCGGCCGAGGTAGGAGTCGGAGGCGAAGGCGCCGAAGATCGGGGTGAAATTGGAGAGGGCGCCCCAGAGGAAGAGGACGTTGGCGCCGGTGGAATTTGTGAGGTGGTACTGCTTCTGGAGGTAGAAGATCATGTTGGCTTGGAGACCCACGCTGGCGACCTTCTCCAGAGTTTCGTTTGCTGCAATGGCGGAACTACAGTTAGTCAGAGAGATTCTAATTAGAGAAGCAATTCATCGAAATGGGAGGAAATTGGGGGGTTTTACATATGATGAAAGGCATGGTTTTTAAGCCGCCTTTTCTGCGCTCGCCGGTTGGGTTGTGGGGGTGTTTGGCTGGGGACTGGATTTCGTCGGCGGGAAGCATCCCGCCGGCAGTTTCTTCTCCCATGTGGAAGTGATGACGATGGAAGTAACGTGGGCGGTTTTCGTTTTGGGGATGGCGAAAAGAGAAAGAAAGAGGCAAAGAGGATAGGTGGTGATGGGCCACGGTGTAGGAATGGGCGGTTAGTATAGTGTGAGTGTACTATGGAGAGATATTTATAAGCATTTAAATATCTTTTTTTTTTCATTCAAATGTGGAGTTTTCATTTTTTCCACAATGTTGCAAAATTTGCTAGCTAAGTAGAGAGATTCTTGTAACTTGCTTCAAATAGTCCCTAAACTCGAGCTTTCTTTTCATCTAGATCGTGAATCCTTTTATGTGTCAAATTGAGTTAGTGAACTTTATTTTGGTTTGAGTTAGTGAACTTTGTTCTGGTTTATGATGGTGATTAATGTTGTCTCGGATTTCTGTCAATTGTCGATTTATGAGCGTCAAATAATTCAATGGCGAATCAGCCAACTATCTTTTCTGACATTGTTGGATAATCTGCCTTTAAATCCATATGACTTCTTGTTATAATTGATAAAATTCATCAACTATGTCAACTCCTTGCCAAAAGAATCTTCACACCATGGTTGTCGGATCCTTGAGTGTTCCATGAATCCTCATAGTAGAGTTGCGAAAAATTGTTTCATACAATGTATACTTCTTAGGTCATTGAATTTTAGGCTCAACAAGTATTGTGTTAGCCTTACTGACTTGCATTACTAAGTTGCCAATTGTAAAATAATGTGACGCCAGGTCGTAACATCCGTAAGTAGATGACAATTTCAATATAATCCATACACTAAAAAAGTCTAACTAATTCAATTCATATAATCTAAATCCAATGGATTGGTGAATTAATGAGCGGTTGACAAATTACATTTCAATACATACATATATGTGTCAAAAATTTAATGAAAATCTTCTTAAAATTTACAATTTGCTACCTAAATTTTTTATTTTTACACAAAGTTTCATAATGGTCCCGGTTTAAATACCACTTGAATGTATGAATCCAATTCATCAGTTCCGACTCGTCGAGGTACAACGAAATACATCCAACGATCAGATCACTTGGAGTGTGATCTATACACTCTAGAAGTACGTGGCATAAATTAACATCGGCAAAAGCTTCAACTATTGGTAGAGCTGGCGGAAGGCGCCGGACGGCGGTGGATGACCAATAATATGTTGGAGTAGATCAGTCCAAGACGCTAAGTTGTAAGCTAATTACGACATACCGTATGAACTTGTTCAGCCGCATCCATGCTCTGTCTCCTTGTAATAACGATGCTGATGGAACAAGCAAAACAAAACGCCTTCAATATCCGAATGCAGCAGCAACTTGCATTGTAAGTATCTATCTTGGAAAGCTGAAACGAAATCGTCATGTGAATTCAGAGGATGGATGTTCTTTTTCCGGCAAATGTATCCGCCAATTAAACAATGAATTAGCAAGAAGATTATATTAAGGTGGCTGGATGGGGGTTATTCTTATGATGTGAAGCTAGTTAATTAGCTAGTGGATTTCGGTTTCAGATTAATCTACTCATCACCATATTGTCACGATGGTTTTTTTTCGGATCGCGGGAAATAGGAAGATTCGACAAAACAAGAAAATGAAACACAAGAACGCACATGACACATGATTCAAGTGGTTCACTAACACAATGTGTGTTAGCTAATACTCCACGGGCAGGAGAGAATCAGCAGTTTTCACTGTACTTCGAGGAGATACAGATTACAGAAGGAGTATGAGAAGTATTTATTGTACTGATCTCCATGGTCTAACCCTAATCCAATATGGTAAAGGAAAACCAACTACAACCAGAAGATCGAAACAGGTGTACCCTTTTTATAATATAAATGTATGAATAAATATTTTAGGATTTATATTCAAGTAATTCATTCGTAAAAGAAAAATTAAAGAGCCTATTAATACAGATTTATTTTTGTATAGACAACCATGACATATTTTCATGTATGGAACGAATTGTAAAAAAAAAAAAAACATTGTCTATAAAACTTCTCGTATTACATAAACGTCTAGAATTCAAATCGTACATATACACCTATTCGGGGTTAATAATTTTCCTTCAAATTTTAGGTGTATCCTGTGACTGAACAAAATAGGGTTTGGCTTTGACACTGTGGTTGGGTGGATGTTGTCAGATTATGGATTAACAAGCAAAAGGAATTCTTCGACTAGCCAAAATTAGGCAACTTGTAAGTATCTATCTTTGAAAGTTGATACGAAACTATCATGTGAATCCAACAATAGATGTTAATTTTTCGGCAAATGTGAAGGCCCCAATTATAGTGTGGCAAACGGGTGGGGCAGGTGGGTACCTCAATACCATACTAGTCTCTACACTAAGTGCGGATCAAGTTGGGTAATAGTCGCTCAGATGCGAGTTACGCAGGTCGACCCAATTCTCGCATGTTATTTGCAAAAAAAAATAGACGTAGAAAGATAAACTATTTACGATAAAACAAAACAAAACACTTAACAAATGTAAAAACAAAGATAAAAAAATGAGTAATTGAGCTCAATTAGTTGGAAGACGAAGTCTTGCAACTAATCGAGAAAGAACGGTCAGGAACGAAACGAGACGGGGGCGAAGTAGAGTGTAGAGCGAAAATAGTACTCGTGCCCCCGCCTATGCTACTGCGGGTCAAAAGGGCGGATCCAAGTGTATCAATGGGTTGTCACTTGACAAACTTTAAATCAAAATTTTGTACAAAAAATTCGCTTGAAATTTTATTTTCGTAATGGTAGTGTTGAATTCGAGACTATTTGACAATCATTTTTTTTTTATTAAACATAAAGTATCTTTGATGAAAATTTGAATTCATCGTTGGATAAGATAATACCCGTCTCATCGCGGATATAATAGTATCCGGCCATCGAATACGATCGCACATTATCCAGTTAGATACGAGTTCGAATTGCCATCTTCAAAACCTCAATTACCATGTGAATCCAATTAGGGTGGATGTTCGTTTTCCTGGAAATGTGAAGGCCACAAGTATCTGCTAATTAAACATTAAACAGAAGAGTTTATATTATTGAGGTGGCGGTATAATTATTTTATGTGAAGCTAGCTTTCACAAATGTGATAATAATATTCCCTATTGAGGTTGAGGGTGCACATTGGACATTTGGCCCTCCGCTAGCTCCAACAATGGCGACACTTTTGACAGAGACGAATTGCATTTCTAAAAATTCTATGGTAGTATAACTAGTTTTGTTATTGGTTCGGATTATTTTTATCATCGTTAATAATTTGAAATCACAATTAAACTATTTGTTGACTTAGTTGATGGTTTGAGTTGATGTAATTTATTTGTAATAATAAAATATATGTTTATATCATAAGATTCACTTTAATTAGATTCATCTAACTTTCCACTTAGTACTAGTTCTATAAATGAAGTGAAAGATCACAAATCAGTTAAACATATTTGATGATATGATAGTCACAATCTTATTTCAATAATTAATATCATTAATGAAATTTATCTTATTAATTTTGTCATTAATATAATCAAGTAAAATTTATCTAGTTTATTAGAATCATTGCACTATTATAAGGTTCATTCATTGTCGTGATTTACTTTGTAATAAAACATTATTGTATTTTCTACGTAACCGTTGATGAGAATCGGTAATCACAAGGAGCGTGTGTTGCTAATTATTGATTGCTCATTTCATCATTGATTGATTCATCAATATGGAAAAACGTAGTTAACAAGATCGGTGGTTTAGAAATTCGGATTCTCAGTTACATCGTAATTGATTTTTCATTATGTTAGTTACATTCGAAAATGTAGCATTCGTTTTGGCGTTTCGGAGATGCAAAGACCTTCACACTCGCAACGGTCTAGATGCGGGGGTTTTTTTTTATTATTATGTTGAAGGCATAGATACATCGTCCTGAAGCTCGTCTCTTCTTCATGCTTGTTCGTAAATGTTTTTTTGGTATCCATGCTCTTCGTGCAGGTCTCTTGTCAGTCATGGCTTTAGTCTTGTCGCACAACGATATGCTGGTCATCGATGGATTTTCATCGACGGCGACAAGGGAAAGAATAGTATAGTAGACAATTATGGTTGATGTTAATGAATAACTTTATTTAGGGTAATGTAAGTTTTCTTTGTGAGTCTGTTCTAATTGGGGTTTATTTTCAGTTTCACTAAGAAACTTTTGTAATGGGGCTTATGGGACGACCTTTCATTCTTCTCTATATGAGTCCTTCACTCTAAATTTTGTTCTCACTTTTGAAGTATAATAGGGCTTCTTTGTAAAAAAAATAAAATAAAATTATAGGTGTTGACGTTAGTGTTGTATATGGGTTGGATAGTCCGAGTTTAGTCATTTTAATCACCCAATCAATACACTACGTTTTTTAAAATACTAAATCCAAATCCATCCAAAAAAATAAGAACCTACTGTTTGTTTATAATCAAGTTGGGTCGGGTTGACGAAATTTTCAAGTAAAATTCCAACCCAATAGAAAAAATGCAATTATTTTACACGGCAAAAAAACAATATAACTAATTAAAATTTAACAATTAAACCAAGATGAAAAGTATCAAAATGCTTAAACTATATCTGGATTTTAAAGAAACGCAATTTGTTTCGACATATGTCTAGTTTTTTTTCCACATGTTATTCTTCTGAAATTGTAACAAAAATTATTATGTGAAGCATAGCCTATATTAAATCACGACTAAATTTTGAGTCGAAAAATGCATTAGTTTAGAGAGATCATGAGAGAAAAATAGAACGCAAAATCTTAATTTCCTCACAAACATGCTTATATACAACGCAAATATGTTTTTGGATATGTACACTTATGACGATAGTTGGAATACGGGTAGGGTTGTATAGGTTGCATAATCCAAAATCCGTACTCAATCCAAAAGAGAAGGATTATAGTTATACAATATAAAACCCTCGCCCAACATTAAACTTTAATATCAGCAGCATAGTTAGTAAAATACGGTATGAGAAAGTTATGTATGTAATACGTACGAGTATTTTACTTCGTCTTTAAACTAATGTTATGTTTAATCGTACGTTAATAGTCATAAATATATAAAATTAATTATTTTGAAAACAAATAAATATATGAATAATAGCAAAGTTAACAATTTCATTAATTAAATACGGATATTAAACGTGTTATACGGGTTTTATACGTGTTTAGTATTAGAGTCATCAAATGAACGAAAAAAATGAAACGACTTGATAATAATACGGATACAAAAAATTTTAATGGATAAAATACGTGTATTAAATGAAATATTTATTAACTATAATAAGCGATAATTACTGATGGGTTGGATCGAATTGGACCGGTTTGCTAATATTTTTGTTCATCCCTACTCGGCGTAACACAAACAAAATTTCCCGGGAAACTTCTTTCCCGATGAAAACTTTCCAGGAAACTTTGAGATCGATATATTCCACGCTCGTGCCGGTACTGTTGTCAGTTGTCACCATTTTCCGCCGTCTCCTCCGCGAAATATCCCGGCGAGGTCCTTTTCACGATGGTTCTACTGTAAATTCCCTCTCCTTATCGTTTCCCAATTCAGGTCAGTCTTCTTCATCGGTCATTCTTTTAGGGTTTTCCCGCTTTTGCTGCCCGCCATTTATAGTCTCTTCTGCTCTCTCCAACATGGAGCTCCAATCGCTCTTCGGAATCGATTCCCTCCTCCAATCTCTCCTCGAAAATGGCCTCCACAAGCAGCAGCCAAACACCTCCTCCTCCATTTGCACACGACGTTTTTCTGAGCTTTCGCGGCGCCGACACTCGTCACGGCTTCACAGCCCACCTCTACGGAGCCCTAGTTCGGAGAGGAATCAACGCGTACAGAGACGACAACGAGCTGGCCAGAGGGGAGACTATCGAGCCGTCGCTCCTCCGCGCAATTGAATGTTCGAGATTCTCCATCGTCGTGTTCTCCAGAGGCTACGCCGAATCTCCCTGGTGCCTGGACGAATTGGCGAAGATTGTCGATTGCAGGCGGCGGCTGGGGCAGGCTGTTCTGCCTGTGTTTTACGATGTGGATCCCATGGTTGTGGCTGAATTGAATGGAGAGTACGGCGAAGCACTGAATCGGCACTGTCGTGGAGATAGTGCGGGGAAGGTGGAGCAATGGAAAGAGGCTCTTGAAGAAGTGGGCAATGTTTCCGGTTGGGATGTTCAGAACAAGTAGGGTTTCTATCTCCTTTTCTATTGTTTTCCCCCTTTTCAATCTCCCAAAGCTTCATTTCCCAAATTCGCTTTCTGGGATATTTTTACTACCCTTTAGGAAAGTCCATTGCTTGATTAACCATGATGGAGAAGAACAGAACAATATGTAGATATTCCAACGAGTCAAGCTCTTAGCACTACCCTATAGTTATATAATAGCTTCTCTCATCTGCAGGGATCAATCTGAGATGGTTAGAGAAATCGTTGACACGATATGGCTTGAGTTGAGCCGGACATTGGAAGTTAGCATGGACAACTTGGTTGGAATGGGTTCGCGTGCAAACAAGCTCAAGGAGCTATTGGGTGAAGACACAGGCGATGATGTTCGATTTGTAGGGATCTCTGGTATGGGTGGCATTGGCAAAACAACATTAGCCAGAGTTGTCTATGATGAGATGAGTCTGGAATTTCGAAACAGCAGGTGTTTTCTTGAAAATGTCAAGGATTCTTTTGAGAAGCATGGAGCAGTTCATGTCCAAGAGCATCTTCTTTCAGCAGTGTTGATGGAAAAGAACCTCAAAGTTTGGGATGCCCACACTGGGAAGGTGATGATAAAGAAGAGCTTGCAGCACAGAAAGGTTCTTCTAGTTCTGGATGATGTGGACTCCGCTGAGCAGCTAGAGATGTTGGCTGCGAACCAAAATTGGTTCGGTCCAGGGAGCCGAATCATCATAACGAGTAGAGATCAAAGATTGTTGTACAAGCATGGAGCTTGTGGTGTGTTTAAGCTTGAGGGTTTGAATTACATAGAGGCTCTTACATTATTTAGTTTGAAGACCTTTAAGAATTATGAGCCAAGTGAGGGTTTTGAGGAGTTTTCTATGCGAGTCGTGGAGTATGCGCAAGGCCTACCTCTCGCGATTGAAGTCTTGGGTTGTTTTCTCGGTGGAAGAAGCAGAAGAGAGTGGGAAAGTGCTATTACTAGTTTGAAAGACTACTGTGATGACATCCTAGATGTGCTCAAGATAAGTTTTGATGGATTAAACAAGCCTGAGAAAGACATGTTTTTGGATATTGCTTGTTTCTTTAACTTGAAGAGCATAAACGAAGTGAAGAAGGTACTCAACAGCTGTGGCTTCTGTGCCGACATTGGAGTAAAGCATCTTGTGGAGAAGTCTCTCCTGAGTTTTTCCCCCATGGGCAAATTGGTGATGCATGATCTGTTGCGAGATATGGGCAGAAAAATTGTTCATCTAGAATCTCCCGGGAATCCTGGAAGGCGCAGTCGATTGTGGGATCCTGAAGATATCCTCTCTGTTTTGACGACACCAACTGTAAGTGGAGAAAGTGTTACCGCTGATGTTCATAACTCATGATGGTTTCATTCATGCCTAGTCTAGCTGAGTTTTATTTTATTGTTAGGTACTTAGGTTGAAAGTATATCACACACACTTCATAAACTTCTAATTCCAGTTATATTCCCCATTCATTACTTTTTTCTCCTGCTCGATTACTTCACTTAGCCTTACTTTATTTCTCTAGTGACACTGCTTTACATCGTTAATGTAGGGAAGGGAAGAGGTTGAAGCCATTGTATTAGACTTACCAGAGAAGGAAGAGGTGCAACTAAATAGGGAAGCATTCTCAAACATGTACAGACTGAGACTGCTCATCATACGTAATGCAAAATTTGAAGAAGGACCAATCGATCTTCCCAGTGAATTACGATTCCTTGTGTGGGATTGCTACCCTTCGGAGTCATTGCCGGCTTCTTTTAGACGCAGTAAACTCGTGGAACTTAACATGTGCTATAGCAACATGAGTCGACTCTGGCATGGAAAGGCCAAGGTAATGCAGCTTTTAGCCATGCTTACTTTCGTACTCTTCCTATATAAGAAACTATCATGCACATTCCATCGCCTTCTCTGTTCTTCAAAAGTGAAACAAACCAGATTTTCATGATTTAATCATTTGTTACGCAAACTCACAATCATCATTCATATGGCATACAGATGAGCAACTTGAATGCCATGGATTTAAGTCACTCCCACAACCTCATCGCAACTCCAGATTTCACCGGGGCTCCAAATATCGCAACATTGATTTTCAAAGACTGCACCAGCCTTGGTGTTATTCACCCATCAATCGGTTCTCTTCAAAAGCTAACTTGCCTTAGTTTTAGAGGCTGCACAAAACTCCACAACCTCCCATCTATGCCTGGAAAACTAAAAGAGCTCTACTTGGATAGTACAGCTCTCAGCAATGAAGAACTCCAACAGATAATCTGTTGGGCCGTGGCTTTATCCGTACTGAGTCTCAGTAGCTGCAACAGCCTTAAGACAGTTCCAGTTAGCATTGGCAGCTTAAAGCAGTTGAAGGTGCTCAACCTCCATGGCTGCTCTCAGCTTGACAATGTGCCAAGGGAGCTGGGAGGCCTAGAGAGTCTCGAGGAGCTTGATTTGAGTGGGACAAAAATCTCACAGCCGCCACTCTCCATATTCTATCTGAAACATCTCAAAACATTGTCCTTCCAGTACAACATGCCAACAAAGTTGCCTACCTTGTCTGGTCTCCATTCAATGATAACAACTCTGAACCTAGGAGACTGTGGGCTGAAGGAAGGAGATTTTCCTACCAATGTAGGGTGCTTGTTGCCATCGTTGGAGTTGTTGGATTTAAGCAGCAACAACTTTGTTACCTTGCCAATCATCGGGCAACTGTCGAGGCTTTATTCACTTCGGTTGGATAATTGCATGATGCTAAGGTGCTTGCCCAAGCTCCCGTCGAGGATTGAGTTTCTGTACGTCAACGGCTGTGTTTCTTTGGGGCAAATGCCGGACATGAAATTCAGCGGAGGACATTTCTATTTCGAAGGTCTTGATTGCTCGAAGCTGTATGATGAGAATGGCGTTTCCGAAGACAGCTCTTGGCCTACCCTGCTTAGAAGACCACTCCTTCGGGTAAAATTAGCACATAGCTAATAATTTCATTTCCTCTTCGCGCAACTACTTGTCTACTTTGTATATATGCAAGGGATATCCAATCTGAATGACTTCATTATGACAGGGACAGGAGCATCCTGCTACATTGGAACGCTTGGTCTTCAAAGTCCAAGGCAGCAGAATTCCAAAGTGGTTCACCCATCAGAGAGATGGCTCATCAATTTGGGTATCACTTCCCAAGTCTCCCGACTACGATGACATGATGGGTCTTGCACTATGCTGCACTGTCAACGATCTCACAGATGGGTCTCATTTCAGCAAGCAGCAGCTTGGTTCACCAAGCAAGAGACAACGACAACACATTTGCTTCTTCTTCGTCTCAGGAGACAGCATCAGGTTTCTGTTGAAGGGGCTTTCGGATGGGTCAGCTTGTGTCGGGTTGTCATTTGAGGAGCTGCCATTTTATCAGCTTATTAAGCCAGGTGCAGCAGTGGAGGTCATAAGGTGTGGGTACCGCATAGTTTCGCGTCGAGACATTGAGGACCTCGCAGCTGGTACTAGTACTGATGTTGCGTCTGCATCTGCAACAATTCGTCGCGATGATGATCATAGTCCTCGCCCTAAGAAACTCATCTTCGAAGGATCCCGGAGTCTGGTCTTGTTTTGTGCTAATGACTTCGTTTGCGTGCGTGTCCTGAAGGTATATCAGGTGGATTAAGTGGTCAGTTAGGACGAAGGATCATGTTCCAGATTTGTTGTTCGAGGTGGGAACCCGAATTCACTGTTTCCAGGTGACTGAGTTAAAAATGTTCTGATTATAAGACTATATGCATTGGCATGTTAGCTTCTTTTAATATTACCAAGGCATCTATCGTCATTAAGGGTAACTTCTCTGATTTCTGTGAAAATCTATGCTTAGTATCAGTAACCAAAAGTTATTTTCTCCTTTACAAATTGCTACAAAAAGACTAGGAATTTTTCCTGTAAATAAAATTGAGAACAATACATTTTAGTAATTTACTACATGGCTCTCTGTCTATATACAAAGGCTATTTATTCCAACTGAAGATAGGAAGGATCCCCAAAAGAACAAAAAAATGAATAAGTCCCCTGCTCTTACAAAGAATGGTGATGGAGGATGAACCCTATTCCCACCCTATTTTCTTGCCAAAAATAATTTACACCAACACCTCTCTCTCTCTCTCTCTCTCTCTCTTAGCTCACTCCCCATGCCTGCATCAACAGAAGAAACAGCATTAGATCAGGGAAGAACTACAAGATATAGGAGTGACCGAAGAGTAAAGCAGTTGTGCTTTCAGCCCAAAGTTTCAGAGTTGAATCCCAATTGCATCAATCAATGTTTTACCCTTTTCCGTACTCTATCTATCGCTTCGTAGAGAAAAGAAATCTCAGATTAGTAAATGTTGACTAGTGTTTAAGTTTACCTGAATCCATCCATCTGAAGTCCCAGCAACCAGTATGTCTTCATTACAATCTACAGCCATGGAAATTACTTTACTGTTGGTGCAAGCTTGTATGGTCTCTACTCTGATGTGCTTCTTTCGATCCCAAATCTCTATCGTCCCAACTCTGCTCCCCAAATATATCAGTTCTGAACTTACAGCCATGGCCCTTACTTCCATCGTTGTTGCCAATGAACCTACTTGACCATGATTTGAAGCACTCCATATCTGTTCAAACAAACAAGTCCTCACATTATTAAGAAAATACTATAAAAACAATGGTAAGAGGAAGAAATGGGAAGTCAGTGTTCATGGTTTCTCCCCTTTACCTTAACAGCTGCTCCGTCCAATGGCGAAACGGCTGAATATATGAGCCCGTCTCGAACCTCTAGCGCATGTACAGGACTTGCTTTGCTAATTAGCTTCCTGGATCCACTTTGAATGAATGATACTGTTTCTGTTGCCAAATCGATTTCCTGGGAAATGGGGAAGAGGAAAGAGAAGAAAGAACCACAAAGTGTCAGTTTTTTCTTCAAGATGTTTCTATCCAGTAACTGAATCTTCATCAGAAGTGCAGAGCTAGTACCTGAATGCTGCTGTCGTGGCAGCCGCAGTAAAGCTTCCCCTGAACCAGAGAGAGGCACTTGACATATCGCCCTGAGTTCAGCAAGTTGGACCTGCCGCTCCAGGAATGAACCTGACACCACAAAAATACTTTGTTGAGCTCACTTAACCGAACCGGTGTAACTGGTTAGACCGTTAACTGAATACCAGATGCTCTTGATTATCGCACCTTGATACCGGTCCCTGCAGGGATGAAGCAAGCAATGGAGTTGGCTACCACCAGATTATGAACCGGGTCTTTCATATCATGAACTTTCATACAATGCAACGTGTCACCCACTATGGACCAGACTCTGGTAGTTCTGTCAAGTGAGCCACTATATAGCTTGTTTCCTGATTGCAGAACCACCAAACTACTAACTCCCTTTGTGTGCTCTCTGATTTCCTGGATAAGGTGAAGGATGCTGCCCTTACCGGTCCATACCTTCAGAAGCCGGAAGTAATTGTCAAAACTCGGTCTCAACATTTCTCAGGACAAGAGTTGGTTAATATGGTTACTTACCTTCATAGTTCCATCTGAGTGGCCTGAAATGATCTTGTCCTTGAAGCAGGCAATGGTAAGCACCTCTCCATTCTCACAGCAATCAACCTGAACTAGTTCTTTGTGGTTCCACAATTCCTGAAACGAAAAAAAAAACCAACCCAAGAAATAAAAAAATAGAACTTTCTGCAGAAAACCTGATGAAATAATTGCTTCCAAACTGTCTGCAGAACTTACAGCACTGTTATCTTTTCCCTCTGTGAGATCCTTGAGAACTTCAACTGCCAATGGACAAGACTTCCTCAGCTCTCTCAGACCTTTCTTTACATCTTTCATGTTGTTATTTAAATCTTGTAGCCCCTCTGCATTTGCAGTAGCACCCATAGAAAGGGAGAAAGAAGAGCAAAAGAACTTTTTCAGTGTTTGTGGTCAATATGGACATTCCTGGAGCTGATTCAGATTTAAAAGGAAACCACCAACTCACTCACCAGGATCATTGAGGAAGCTCTTGAGAGCTAGCAATGCCAGGACTTTATCCTCATTATCCTTTGCCGACTTGAAAATCGTCACGAACTGGTCGAGCAAGCAGACTCTGGCAGCACCTCGAATCCCAGTGTCGGGAAGAACGCCAAGCATATGCACCAGCCATACAGCTGAAACAAAGCAAGCAGATTGCAATTCTGAGTTCCTGCTCTTCATCCCTTCCGCCAGCACCTCGAAGATTGCTCCAAACTCGTGGCTTACTAATGCAGATGCCATCTTCATGTCCCAAACTTCAGCTGCCCTCTCTTCTATCTGATAGAAAAATTTGCAGCAATAAGTTGTCATCATTTGTCGGTTTGTTCCAGTAACTCGAATTGTTAGAAAAAACGGAAGAAAAGATCTCGCAAAATTTCTTTTGCAGCATGAACAAGACAATCTAAGTTCACAGCAACACAAATTCAAGTTTTTATTTAGGTACCTCTGCAGTTTCCCCATAAAGCTCCCTAGTCTGCTGGTGCTCATTCTGAGTCAGGATTCGATAACTCTTCTCAACTCCAGCGCATTTCAGTAGAAATGCTCTTGTAAGTGATTTCCCAGATACGTTAAACCTCCCCGGTAACGACATAATGGTCTTTGCAGCAGCAACTTGAGCAGCTGGCAATTCTGAGTTCTTGAGGCATGAGATGAAGGTATCTATTGCCTCTTCTCTATACATGCTCATCTTTCTCGGCTCAGCCTAACCCGGTAAAAAACTACTGCATCAGAATTCCATCCAAATTTATCAAAGAAAATAAGAAGACAGAGAGAAGGAAGATTCAAACCAGAAGATCAAGTTGAAGAAGAAGGCCAGCCAAGACAGGAGATTGATCCACAGGGGCAGTCTGCAAATAGTTGAGGAAAGTATGCATCGTGCTGAAAGTCCCTTCATCCTTGATTATGTGAAGAACTTGCTCGTTGTATGTCATTCTGCAAAAAACAAGTTCGTTCACCACACATCAAATTACCTGACACTATGACTGCAATGAAATTCGGACGATGGATCATACCTGTTGAGTTTCACTAATTCGGAGAGGAAACAAATGATCTCAAACTTCTCACCATCACCACCGCCAGTGAAGCTCTCCAACACAGGAGCAAGCTCAGCTTTATCAGCAACAGTGTTCCTACGCCTCCCATCTTCCTTCATAACTTTCAGCAGCATCCCAACCGCCGAAACCCTCTCCTCGTCCCATTCGGATTCCAAGCTTCCAACAATGGCCGCCACAACATCATCGCCCTCCTTCTTCACAATACCCTCAACAATGGCGGCCTCCACAGCGCTCCCCTCGCCACTCGCCATCATCCGCCCCAACAAAACCACCGCAGCGCTTCTGGGCTTCATACACATCTCCACCATTTCACTCTCCTTCCTCTCCAACACCGCCACCAGAGATTCCACCATGTCCATCTCCATCAATTCCTCGGGAGAAGAAGAACCCCTCAACAGATGGTAAATCAACACCACAGCCTCCATCAGCCCGTTCTTGAACAGGGCGAGGATGCAGTCAACGTCGGAGTCAACCCTGGTCAAGGTCTGGACCACCGACTCGTCCCTCGCCCCCAATTCGGACAACAGGAAGACGGCCGCCTTCAGAACCGCCGGATCGTCGGAATTGAACAGAATCTCGACGAACCCGCTCACGACGGCGGGGCGAGACAGCACGCTCTGCACATCGATCCCTCCTCGATTCTGATTCTTACTCTTCTTCACCTCCTCCTGCCAGAACCTCTCGATGGTCTGAACCGCCGCCTCCGATTCGTCGAGGATCTCCGACATACAGAGGTTGTTTATCGCGTGGCGTAATTCAGAAACAGAGCCGTCGACTGCCGCTGCAGCGACGATGACGCTGTTGGGAGACAACGACGGAGTAGTGGTGGGCTCTCCGGATTTCCGCCGGCGGGGAGGGGTTTCGATTGGAGGGGAAGAGGAGGTAGGGTTTTGTTCGAGCCAGGCGGCGATTAGGCGCTTGAGGACGTAGTTGGTTTTGGGGAGCAGAGTGCTGGTCAGTTTCTGGCGGGTGATTGGGCAGCTCGAGTTCCCTCGATCCAGCCATTCTTGAATCGATTTCCGCTCGTAGGTCTGGCCGGTCTCGATGGTGACTGGGTCGGTGAAGATGTTGCTCGTTATTGGGCAGACAAAGTCCTTTGGCGGAGGAGATGGCCTATTAGTAGTGCTCAGCTGCAGACTGTCGAAACCCGCCATTGAGGACCTGAAGAAGGAGAACCCAGTTTGGAAAAGGGGTAAAAAACAGAGTCAGATTGAAATTGGATCCGGAATCAGCCGGTTTAAGGAAAATAAGGTTGTACCGAGTTTGTTTGTTTCTGCGAGTCAGGGGATTTGGTAGAGGCTGCACCGATGCGACTCGTTTGTTCTTTTCCTGCAGTCCAGAGATTTCAAAATCTTGTTTTCATTTTTAAAAAATTTCATGATGAAAACAAGGATAACATTGTAGGAAAGGAAGACGAGGTTGCGCACCGTGGATAAGGAAGAAGAGGGTGGAGTAGATACTGATGAAGAAGTAGAAGCGGTGGAAGAAGAAGAAGAAGTGTTGTCGTCGGAGTCGGAGATAGAAGGAGCAGGGGATCCTGCTTCTTTCGCCGGAGAAGAAGGAGAAGAGGTTGCCGGCGGCGGGTGGTGACCGCTGGAATTGGGAGTGGAGGAAGTGCTGCTGCTGCCAAATGGACTGCAGAGTTCTGAAGATGTACTGGCTGCGTCTTCTTCTTTTGGTATCGGCTGCATAAAATGAAATCATTATTCACAGTTTAAGACAAAAGCCGAAATTGAAGCATATATCCAGAGGTAATTTGTCGTGGAATGAAATGAACCAGCTAATTAGAGAAACTTTTTTGATTAATTTGACCATTTCAAAAGCTCTCATTCCCCGCCAAAATCTAATCCCGTCGAACTGGAACAAAACCAGCATTGTTAGATCGTCTTCTACGTGTTCTCGACTTGTTGGATCGAACGAATTCATCTTAGCACATCGATAAGATTTTCGACCCAATTTGGTTTTGAATTTTGATTCACTAACATGGTGTTGGATGTTTTCATGGAAGATAATAGCGATAGAGAAGATGAAGAAAGATGCGGAAAAAAAGCATTACATTATACCGTCCAAATCCCGCGATGGCGAACTCCCCTGCCTCGCCTCTGCCCAAAACCACCGCCGGCGGCGGCCCCACTTCCGCCGCCGAGCCATCGCTCAAAACCTCATTGATGAAGTACTCAGCAAAAACTCTGCAATTCTCATCGAGAACCTGCTCATAAATACCCTCCAATTCCTTCAATTCCTTCGTCTGCCCTCCGTTCATCCTCGACAGCACCTTCGTCGGCGACGCCTCCGAATTCGACAGAATCCGGGTCCTCTGTTCCTCGAACCACCGGAGAGCGGGGAGGAGGTGGACGAGGAAGAGCTCCTGGAAGAGATCGGGTGCGAATTTGGACCGCGCGACGGAAGGGTTGATGCGGAAGAGGCAGAGGACGGCTCTGGCCGCTTTGGCCGGCTGGTGGACCAAAGAGTAGATCAGGGAGAGGAGGAAGGACGAGAAGGGAGTGGTCGAGCAGCAGAGCAGAAGCTTCTCGGCGACGGCGAGGGAGGAGGATTGTACGGAGAGGTTCGTGGCGGCGATCGCCTTCTCCACCGCCTCCAGCGCCAGGCTGTGGGGCTTGAGGAGGTTGCTGCCGGCGGCGAATCGGGCGGCGAAGTGGGTCCTGCCGCCGCCGTGGAGGAGGGCCAGGAGGTGGTTCCGGAGCTCCGGGTCGGCGATTGCTTTGGAGAGGAAGGCGGTGGTGTGGTGGATGATGGTTTCTGCCGTCGTCGCGGTCGCGGCGGTTGTGGCGCCGGCGACGGTGGTCGGATTTTCCATTTTTTTTTTTGGGGGGAGAAATTCAGATCAGTGGTTTTGGACGGCTTTGAGAACTTCACTATTAGAGAGGGAAGGATTAAGAGTGGATTTAATCGCGGGGAACTTCTAATGACCATTTTAACCTTCATTTAGAAAAGAAACCACCCGCTCCCAAGTAACAATCGAGCGAGGGTAGAGATGTAAACCGACATTCTTTGAAATTTCCCGGGAAAGAGGGTTAGCTACAGCTGTCGGTTTCTCATTGGCCGGCCGCCATTTTTTTTACAGCTTAGCGCCATAGCCGGCCCCATTGCGGCATTGCTTTGCCGCCGCACCAGTTTCTAGTTTTTGGCGCGTAATTAAACTGTCATTTCGGGAAATCACCATTTGTCACATATTTATGTGTTTTTATCTTTTATGATCCCATCAATTAGCCATATGGAAATCGACCCTAATTGCCGACGTTTAATTGGTCTTCGAAACAAGAATCTATATTTGTTTCTTCACGAGAACACACGAATTTAAGCATATATTATTGAAAGTAATATGTGCTTCAACAAGTAATATTTGAGCAAAAACTGTGATCACTTCCCCGTCTGCTCTTTGCAATAATTTATCTTAAAAGAGATCTAATACTCTATTCTACACCCTAATTGGTGTATTCGTTGTTATTCCGTCCGTTTAGGATTCTCCATGTTGGCAACGGAACGGGATAATCGACAATGTGAGAACGCAAATAACGCATACGTGGTTCATGTAAAACCATGTGTGTTAGTCCAAGAGCCTGAACGAGCCAATTTCGCTATACATTAGGAGATTACAGAGGGATTGAGAAGTATATACGTAGTACTTCTTCATATGCGCTAACTCTAATCCAATCTGATAAAAAGTAAGACTACAGACAATACCCAGAATAGAAACCCCAAAACGTGTATAAACCCATACTCCGATTCATGTACTTGTCGACAACAGATAATCCGATTAAAATCGCTGCATAACAGTATAATCATTTAGCTAACGAAGACGACGATGATAACGCGGCGATGAAGCTAAGCAGGACTCGCACGGCATTCTCAGCGGCCAAGGGAGCGAAAGCATCCGCCTCGTTAGAAACGGCCGACCCACCGCCGGCCAAGTCGGACAGAGCCCTGATCGCAATGAATGGCGTCCTCTGCTGATGACAAACCAGCGCCACCGCAGCGCTCTCCATATCTATGGCGGTGGCGTTGAACTTGGCACTCAAGAACTCCCGATATGCCCTGTTGTCGACGAAGACGCCCGCGCTCACTCCCACCGCCACCGTCGCGGCCGCCGGAGGTCTCGGCAGGCATAAAGATGAGTTCACGCACCTCTCCAAGGTCACGCCCTGTTTCTGTAGAATTAAGAACCGCCCAAGAAAGAAGTCAAGCCTAACAATATATTCTTTAATGGCGTATGAGATTTCATTGATAGTTGTTGATTTTTAGTTGCCTTGACGGATTAACACAAATACACAAACATACAAAAATGATAATTTTCCATGTAGTTGATTTGGTTGTCCTATCCTAATAAAGTTACAATATTAGATTCAAAATTTTGTGTATTAAAATTTGCTGATTTGTTTACTGGTTTCATGTAATTCAGAAAACACGAGTTTTTTTTAGGTCTGTTGCTCATGTTTGTAATGATATGGTCGTCACATCGTAACATACAATGTAATCAACAACCACTGAAAAATCATACTCCACAACTTAGGAATTTTCTACGAAATACAAGATTTTATAAAAAAAAAAGAGAAATTCTCACAACCACGCTTACATTAGAAATTCTCAAAATACACAAGTTTGGCGCAGTTCTCTGGAGCGTCCGGTGATTTTGGTACTAGTTTGCTGGAGTTATTAGCGATAAGAGTGCATCGTTTTTGGTTAGCCACGATCCGAACCGGTTCGAGGATGAGTCATTTTTTAGCGAACCAAACCAAACTCGTGTATATTGAGAATTTTTAGTGTAAGCGTTAGCATGTTTGGATTTTTTTTTTTTTAGGAAGACTTGTATTTTGGTAAAAATCCCAAACTTGGTGATATTTGAAGCACCCAAGAATTTGTTTCATAAAATTGTAAAGGATAATTACCTCGACCATTTTGGCAACTTCCAGGTAACGCGAATCGACGGGGACCTTAAAGATGTGCTCCCTGACTTCAGGGGATCCGTCCACCGTGAATATCTCCTCCGGTTGATACCAAACGTTGTTCAAAAGGTTGTCCGACGACGGAGTAATGCTGTAGTTCGCAAATCTCAGGTAACCGATTTCCCTGGTGAAGTCGCCGTTGGACTCCAGGGCGAGCGGGTTGTTGGGCCCCGACCCGAACCTCTGCCAATTCCAGAGCCCAGAATGAGCCCAGTACTCCGGAATCGTGACGTCACCAATCTGCAGGTTTGGATTTGCATTCCCTGCAATTCCGTAGTGAAGAACGCCTTCCAGGCTGAACAGGGTCAAAAGCAGCTCTGTGGTTATCCCTGCATTTAGCTTAATCCAACCCACCAATCAGAACCCAAAAAAAAAAAAAATTTAACAGAGGTTTTGTACTTTTGTTGGTTTTGAGTAATCAGATTGGGGTTTCAGATACCATGCTCAATCCTGTCATCACAAGGATAACCTTCTGGTTTCCCACCTTTCCTATCCTGAACCTCTTTCCTGTTACAAGTAAAGAACACGCGGATTAACGTGGTTCACTAATGTGATGTGTGTTGGCTGATCGTACCGAGTACATGGAAGTGGTTCTGAGATTTGGCGCGCGCCATAACGTACCCATAATGTCGAGGTAAGGAACGATCGGATTGGGGGTGAAGCGGTTAAATCGAAGAAGAGGGTTCATCTCGAACATGTTTGGCACGACGATCCCCAACCGAGAGCCGAACTTGTCGAGCTCGTGAACACTTCTCAAGTCGCCTGCACTGAGTGCTGCGTCCGTTCTGGAAATTTCGTGATCACTCCACAAGACCAGGAGGAGAACCAGAACAAGATACTGCAGCAACAGCTTGGAACAATTCATCTTCATTTTTCTGCCCTTTTTTCCTGATGGCGATGAACTAAACTGCAGGCTTGTTTATATATTGCTGCAGAACAATGTAGGCAGGGAGAACCTTTCAATGGCTGGCTGGATTGGGTTTCCGAGACTATTATGTGTTGCGTAACATGTATGTGAATACATGGCGGGAAGAAATGTAATGTGTTAGGTGGAGAATGAACCAAGTCATTAGGGGAAGGAAAAACCTTAATTAATTGCAAGACAAATCAAATTGTCATGTGTCTTTAAGATTTGGGTAATGAACAACATTAGATTGAGATCATCATAATGACGATTTGGCTGAAAGTACAGTATAAAAATCTACCAAGATGCTAATGCGGCGATGAACTTAATCAAGACCCGCACTGCATTTGCAGCTGCTAAGTGAACAAGCGCGTCGGCCTCGTCGGAACGAGCAGAGGAGCCTCCTTCTCCGGCGCCGGCCAGATCGGACAGAGCCCTGATCGCAATGAAAGGGACCTTCTGCTGGTAACAAACCAGCGCCACCGCGGCGCTCTCCATGTCCACCGCCGTCGCGTTGAACTCCGAATTCAGGAACTCTCCGTACGCCTTGTTATCCACGAACACGCTCCCGCTCACCCCCATTTCCACCGTCGCCAGGATCGGCGCTTTGGGAAGGCAGGCGGTCCAGCTCACGCACCTCGCCAACGCCACGCCATCTCTCTGCATACATAATAAAACGAATCAGCTCTGATACCATGTCATAAACAATCTATAATCGCTATACGGGTTACAGAGTTAAGTACCTCGATCGATTCGGCAACTTCCATGTAGCGCGAATCGACGGGGACCTTGAAGATGCGCTGCCTGACTTCAGGGGATCCGTCCACCGGGAAAATCTCCTCCCGTTGATACCAAACGCTGTTCAAAAAGTTGTCCGACTCCGACGACGATGATGATTTAGTGCTGTAGTTGGCGAATCTCAGGTAGCCGATTTCCCTGGTGAAGCTGTCGTCGTCGGGCTCCTGGGCTAGTGTGTCGTTCGGCCCGGATCCGTACCTCTGCCAGCTCCAGAGCCCGGAATGAGCCCAATACCGCGGAATCGTCACGTCGCCGATCTGAAGTTCAGGGTTTGCGTTCCCTGCGATACCGTAGTGGACGACGCCGTCCACTTCGAACAGCGCCAGGAGCAGTTCCGTCGTTATCCCTGCATTTAGCTGGAAAAAAAAAACAAACCCACAAAAATGAGAACAGAAAAAAAAAACAGAGGTGGTAATTGGATCGGATTAGGGAAAAACAGGGGTACTACTACTACCATGCTTAATCCTGTCATCACAATGATAACCTTCTGATGTCCCACTTTTCCTACCCTGAACCTTCTTCCTGCAACAACAACAAGAACAAGAATACAATCATCAATTTAGCAACAGATGGTACAATCAGTTGTCACAAGAACATCACTCTGTGACAGGGATAACGTACCCATAATGTCGAGGCTTGTCGTCCTCGAATCGGGGACGAAACGATCGGATCGAAGAAGAGGGTCCATCTCGAACATGTTGGGCACCACGATCCCCAGATACGGACCCAACTTGTTGACCTCGCGAATCTTTCTCAGGTAGCTTGAACCGATTGCCGCGTCGGAAGTGATCGTGTCGCTCCACAGGATCAGGGAAAGAACCAAACTGCTCCATAAACGGAAATGACAGATTGACATCTTCATTTTCTGCCCTGTTGCTTTGTACACTGAATGACAATGGGAAGCTTTTCAATGGCTGAGAGGCATGTATATATTGTTGGGCGCAGCGGGTGAGAATAGCGAGTAAATATATTGCACTAAAAAATCACACGCTTGTAAAAAGTTCACAAATAAGTTGGACCTGGTGGCAGAGCCTCCATTGGACGTGGCTCTGATACCACTTTGATGGCCGGTTCCTTCATCTTGTTTCTCCATATGTGATAGTTTGAGCCATTCAGACTTATCATCTTGCTTGTTTTTGCCGGTGTTTAGTCCAACTAAACCTGATGGCAAAACTGAAGAGGAATGGGAGTTCAAGCATGAGCAAGTATGTGGCTACATTCGACAGTTCGTCGACGATAATGTATACAACCACATTAGTGGAGAAACTCATGCCAGAACTCTGTGGAACAAGCTGGAGGCACTCTATGCATCAAAGACCGGCAACAACAAATTATTTTATCTGACCAAGTTGGTCCAGATGAAATACAAGGAAGGCAAATCCTTGGCGGATCACTTGAACGAAATTCAAGGGATCGTGGATCAGTTGTCCGGTATGGGCATAAAGATGGAAGATGAGGTGGTCGCTCTCCTCGTTCTGGCTTCCCTTCCAGAATCTTGGGAGACGCTAAAAATTTCACTTACCAACTCTGCGAAAGATGGAGTTATCAACATGGAGATCGTCAAAAGTGGGGTTCTGAATGAAGAGATGCGGAAAAGATCACAAGGTGCATCCTCGTCATCTTCCCAGTCAGACCTTTTGGCGGTGGATTCCAGAAGTAGAGGAAGAAGTGAAGCGAGAGGCTCGAAGCAAAGAGGCAAGAGTCGAGGGAAGTCCAACAAGTTTGCCAATATCAATTGTCATCACTGCAAGGAGAAGGGCCACATCAGAAGATTTTGCCCAAAGTTCAGAAACGAGAGAAGAAAGGGCAAACGAGATGAGAACAATGATGATGATGGTGCAAACTCTGTTGATGAGTTCAATATTGTCTACGAGGAAGATGTTGTCAACCTGACAACACAGGAGACAAGCTGGGTGGTTGATAGTGGTGCTACCATCCACGTAACGTCCAAGAGAGAATTTTTCTCATCTTACACACCAGGTGACTTTGGTGTGGTAAGGATGGGAAATGGCAACCTTTCCAAAGTTATTGGAAAAGGAGAAGTATGCTTGGAGACGATGAATGGTACAAAGCTACTACTGAAGGATGTCAGGCATGTTCCAGAAATGCGCCTGAATCTCATCTCTGTAGACAAGTTGGATGAGGAAGGTTACTGTAACACCTTTCACAATGGCCAGTGGAAACTCACCAGAGGCTCCTTGGTGTTGGCCAAGGGCAAGAAGCTGTCAAAGCTGTATGTGACGGAAGCCAAGATCTCCCCAGAGATTGTCAACTCAGCGGAGAATGGTGACACAATTGAATTGTGGCACAAACGACTCGGTCACATGAGTGAGAAGTCCATGGCAAAGTTGGCCCAGAAGAAAGTCATAGTTGGGTTGGATCATGTTCATCTAAAGAAGTGTGTCGATTGCCTTGCAGGAAAGCAAAACCGAGTTGCTTTCAAAAGTTCCATCCCTTCAAGAGCGAAAAACGTGTTGGATCTAGTTCACTCAGATCTCTGTGAACCCGATGTCAATGTCAAATCACTTGGAGGTGCCAGATATTTCGTGACATTCATTGATGATCATTCACGGAAGACTTGGGTGTATACCTTGAAGACCAAGGATCAGGCCCTAGACGTTTTCAAGCAATTCCTGGCCCTGGTGGAGAGGGAAACTGGCAAGAAGCTGAAGTGCATCCGGACTGACAATGGTGGAGAGTACAGAGGTCCGTTTGCTACCTTCTGCAAGGAACATGGAATTCGGCAGCAATTCACACCACCAAAGACGCCGCAATTGAATGGGCTAGCTGAGAGGATGAACAGGACCCTGCTAGAGAGAGTCAGGTGCTTGTTATCACACTCGAAGCTACCACAATCTTTCTGGGGGGAGGCACTGCTTGCAGCAGTTTATGTGTGGAACAGGTCACCCAGTGTGCCACTGAAGTATGACGCCCCAGAGAAGGTGTGGACAGGAAAAGAAGTTTCCTACAAACATTTGCGGGTGTTTGGTTGCAAGGCCTTTGTCCATATTCCAAAGGATGAAAGGTCAAAGTTGGATTCAAAGACGCGACCGTGCGTATTCATTGGCTATGGTCAAAATGAGTTTGGCTATAGATTCTTTGATCCAATCCAGAAGAAGCTTATCAGAAGCCGTGATGCTGTGTTCATCGAGAATGAGACCATCGAAGATGTTGTTGCTAGGAAAGAAGTTCCTAGTACTGATGCTAGTCAGCCAAACCTTGAGCTAGTGCCTCCAACACCAGCGCCTACAGAAGTTGGAGAGGAAGCTCAACATGATCAGCCTGAGATAGTTGAACCAGATGCCCATGTGGAGGTTCAACCAGAAGATGCTGAGGACGATGGTCAACCACCAGCCATAGAAGGTTCTCCCGTTCGAACAACAAGATCTGGTAGAATTTCACGACCGTCTACCAGATATCCCGAGACTGAATACATCTCACTTACTGACGGCGGAGAACCAGAAAGCTTCACAGAAGCTATGAATGATGAACACAAGCAAAGGTGGATAGAAGCCATGCAAGACGAGATGGATTCCTTGTATGAGAACAACACATTTGAGCTGGTGAAGTTGCCAAAAGGCAAGAGAGCTTTGAAGAACAAGTGGGTGTTCAAGATCAAACATGATGAACACAACCGTCAGCCACGCTTCAAAGCCAGACTAGTCGTGAAAGGCTTCAGTCAAAGGAAAGGCATTGACTTTGACGAGATATTTTCACCTGTGGTGAAAATGACATCCATTCGTACTGTGCTGGGACTAGCAGCAAGTCTTAACCTGGAGGTTGAACAAATGGATGTGAAAACTGCCTTCCTTCATGGTGATTTGGAGGAAGAGATTTACATGGAGCAACCAGAAGGCTTCAAGAAGGAGAAAAAGGAGGACTATGTGTGTAGGCTCCGTAAGAGTTTGTATGGCTTGAAGCAGGCACCGAGGCAGTGGTATAAGAAGTTTGAGTCTGTTATGGGGGAGCAAGGCTACAAGAAGACTACTTCGGACCACTGTGTATTTGTGAAGAAATTTCCTGATGGAGATTTCATTATACTATTACTCTATGTGGATGATATGCTGATTGCTGGGCAAAACGTTTCCAAAATCAACGACTTGAAGAAGGAGTTGAGTAAGTCTTTTGCCATGAAAGACTTGGGACCAGCAAAGCAAATTCTTGGCGTGAGGATCGTTCGAGATCGAGGTGGCAAGAAGATATGGTTATCACAAGAGAAGTACATTGAAAAAGTACTTCAACGTTTCAACATGGATAATGCTAAGGCGGTTAGCTGTCCTCTTGCTAACCACTTTACATTGACGTCCAAACAAAGCCCGTCTACTGAGAAGGAAAAGGCGGAGATGGATAAAATTCCATATGCTTCAGCAGTGGGAAGTTTGATGTACGCCATGGTGTGTACAAGGCCAGATATTGCTCATGCAGTTGGAGTTGTCAGTCGGTTTCTTTCCAAACCAGGAAAGGAACATTGGGAAGCTGTGAAGTGGATCCTCAGATACCTTCGAGGTAGCTCCAAAATGAGTCTATGTTTTGGAGATGGTGAACCTGTCCTTGTTGGCTATACAGATGCTGACATGGCAGGTGATGTAGATTCGAGGAGGTCCACTTCTGGGTACCTGATTACCTTATCAGGGGGAGCAATATCGTGGCAGTCAAGGCTACAAAAGTGTGTAGCTCTTTCCACAACAGAAGCTGAGTATATAGCAGTAACGGAAGCATGCAAGGAGATGATATGGATGAAGAAGTTCCTGAATGAACTTGGGTTTCTACAGGAACAACCGCAGCTGTTCTGTGACAGTCAAAGTGCTATTCATCTTGCGAAGAATGCATCATTTCATGCTCGATCAAAACATATCGATGTTCGATATCACTGGATACGAGATGTGCTTGAAATGAAGCAGCTACAACTGGAGAAGATCCATACCGACGAAAATGGATCTGACATGTGTACCAAGACTCTTCCAAGAGAAAAGTTTGAGTTCTGTCGATCAGCTGCAGGGATGACGACGTCGCCCATGTAGTCGGGCGGGGGAGAATTGTTGGCCCTCCTCATGTGGTGGAGAACCGGCCATCAAAGTGGCGGTGATAATTGGAAAAAGTGGTATCAGTAATAAAACTAATGAGGGAGCAGTGGATGGTTGGGAGATGGATTCCTCAACCAATTGCAATTAATCCATGCCCTCTTCTTAGCCTATAAAAGGAGACGATCAGCTCACTTGGAAAGCATCCCTCACCATTCCATCATTCTCCATTTTCTCTCCTTTGCTCTGCTTCTGTTCGTATTTCTTTTGTGGGTTTTTGATAGTGAAACGTTTTCACTACCCCGGGTAGATAGGAGATTTCCTTGTGAGTGAAATAGTGAGGTTGTTTGGGAAACACCGTGTGTTCTATTTCTTGTATCGAGAAAATCTCTGTAACCTACCATTGTTATAGTAAAGAAATACTCCGGAGCTGCTGTTCCCGTGGACTGGCCCAAAATCAGGGTATACCACGTAAATCCTCGGTGTCATTTATTATTATCTATGCTTGTTGTTATTTTGAGAATAGTCGTAGTATATTGCATTATTAAATTACCGAAGTAAATTGATCTAAGTAAGTTGGTTACCGTAATTCTGGAGGCTCTGCCACCAGGTCCAACTTATTTGTGAACTTTTTACAAGCGTGTGATTTTTTAGTGCAATATATTTACTCGCTATTCTCACCCGCTGCGCCCAACATATATGGGAGCTAGCTAGCCGGCGGGGGAGGAAATGGAGTAAGGTTAAGGTGGAGAATAAGCTTTGCTAGGAATATTTGATAGTTCTTTAATGGAAGCCTTGAGGTCAGAATGAGGAATTTTGTGCTCTGGCGGGATGATGATCAGGATTCATGGGCCTTACCTGTTGAATGTTGGAGGTATTGTAAATGACTCTTGGCGTGTAAAGCCATTGGAGGGTATATATCACTGAAATACCCATGATTCTGAAACCTAACCATAAGAAGTGCAAGTAGGAGAGGAGTTGTGGCGGAGCCAGAAATTTGAAAGAGAGGAAAAATATACACTTGAGTGGTTTGAATCATGGTCTTTGGTGAATGGACTGGTATTTTAGAATTTGTTACACATTTTCCATGTAAATTTACCTATTTTGCGAAAGTTGATGGGGAGGCTACAGCCCATCCTGAGCGCAACATGGCTCTGCCACTGGAGAGGAGTATGGAATCAGTTGAATTTCAAATTTGAATGAAACAACTAAAAGAAGTTATGCTCTGAACTAAACACAAATTGCCTTGGTTCTATTTCACGAAGAAATTATGTGTAGATCTTGAATGAAACAGAAATCGAGGTTTGATAGTATAAACTGAACTCTAATGTGATGCATTTGATACGTTGATTGTACTTCAACGAATCGAAATCATCGAATACCATTGCTTCCAATGAGTTTGATTTTTCGACCGCGTATCAGCCGTCATTTTCTTGACCAGGAATATCCAAATTAGACTATTAGTACGCTACTACACTTTCCTCTTTCTAAACCTAAAGTTTTACAAATACTCTAGTAAAAGAAATTTAACATGAATATCCTATCATATTGCCAAATGGCAACTAAAAAATTAAAATTCCATTGTTATTGGTTCTATAAAAAAAAAAAAAAGTAGATACAAAATGTCAAGCCCAACAGGTTAACAAGTAAAAATAAATTGCCAAGCCCAACTATTTTGACATATTTTTTGGGCCAAGCATACAGCCAGGAAGGCCCAAATTCACGGGCCACATTGCGCAATCTTTACCCGCAACCCTCTGAAGGAGTTATATAACCCTAATCGACCAGAGCTCTAAAACCCTAGTTGAGCAGAAGCCAGAGCTCCGCTCACATATATTTCCTCTCCTTTGGACTTCCGCCGGAACTAGCGACGCCACTTCCTCTACCTGCCGTTGTCCACCATGGTAACATTCTTCGGATCCCAAAACTGATGATTGTTCTCGTCACTGTTTTGACTTTTGAAGTCTCTTTAACCTTTCCTTTGTTCGATTGATGATTTTTGAGTTCTTTTGCTCGTCGTGTCCGGCTGATTAGATCTGTAAGACTAGCCGCCGGTGTTTCGATTCGAGGTTTATAGCTCGAAAGTGCTCCACTTTGATAATTTCTAAGCTTTCATTTTGTAGTTTTCTACCTGTTAATCGGTGTTTTGTTCTGGTTTGCATCGTTGATTTGGATTGTTCATTGGTAGACTATGGCACTGTAGAATATCAGTGTGACCGATGGCTCGGAATACGTTTAGGAGATCCGCTGTCTTCGTTTATGCGCGTCTTCAAGCATTGAATGTTGCTTCTCGCTTTCATTCCACCTGGGGAGAGGGGTATGGGTTGTTTGGAAGCTGGGTTTAAATAATACGTATTACGCCAATTTGTGTAGCTTGGTTCTATTATATGTCTGAGATGATCAGATGACTGGAGTGTATAGCTTACAAGTACTCTCTCAGACCAACGTTCTGATATGGTTGGTATGCTCATTGTTAATTCGTTTGCGATGATATTTGGCTTGGTCCTGAAAATGCTGTAACGCGTCGACATGGCTGCAAACTTGGTTGTTAACTGGGTTCATGGTCTGCCAGTGTTGTGCTGTTATTGTGTGAAGTTGCTGATCTGTATGAAGTTTGTCTGATGTTTTGCTGGGTTTTCTTTTATTTACTTTTTAGACTTACATGGGATCCTTGCCTGGTTTTTGTAGGCCCCGAAAAGAGGTGCTAAACCCTCAGCAGTTGCCAAGAAGAAATCTGTAAGTAATCTCTTTCAATTAGTTACCAGAGTTTCTGAAGCTTTCATAGCTTGTCTTGGTGTTGTTATCCGCCCTTGTACCTGAAATCTTTTGGATTTTTGGTTCCAAGGTTTGTTGTAGGCTCGTATTCAATGATCTCCTTGGGATTCTGATGCTTTAGTCATATCCTGTATTGTCATTTTGGTTCACGTTAGTAAATTCCTGATGTGAAGCATTTAGTCAGCTCTTAGGAGATGGTGAAGACTTTGAATATTACTTTATGTTCACATTTTTCTATATTGAGTTGTACTATTCTGTAGACTGATTAATTAGTCTAGTGGGATCTCATGAATGAATTATGATTGCAGGATAAGGTTGTGAATCCATTGTTCGAGAAAAGGCCGAAGCAATTTGGAATTGGTGGTGCTCTCCCTCCCAAAAGGGATTTGACTAGATTTGTCAAGTGGCCTCATGTTGTTCGTATTCAAAGGCAAAGGAGGATCTTGAGGCAACGTTTGAAGGTTCCTCCTGCTGTGAACCAGTTTACGAAAGCACTAGACAAGAATCTAGGTATGTTTTCAGGAAATTGTTGTTTCCTTCTGTTGGTGGATCATGTTGATCATCTTATCATGCATTTATTTTCTTCTCACTATCATATATACAGCGACACAGCTATTCAAGCTTTTGCTGAAGTATCGGCCAGAGGACAAAGCTGCTAAGAAAGAGAGGCTTATCAGCAAAGCACAAGCTGAAGCTGAAGGAAAGACTGTGGAGTCCAAGAAGCCCATTGTCGTTAAGTACGGACTTAACCATGTGACTTACCTTATCGAGCAGGTAGTCCTCTTGTTTTGCGACTTGGTTGTCTTGTTACATTTTCCCAACCCGATGTCTTATCTGATTCAAATTTATGCTAATGCTGGTTTATATGATTCATGATACGCATTCTACTATCTTTATGCAGAACAAAGCCCAACTGGTTGTTATTGCTCATGATGTCGATCCAATTGAGCTGGTTGTCTGGTTGCCTGCACTGTGCCGGAAGATGGAGGTACCATATGCTATCGTGAAGGGCAAGTCTAGGCTTGGAGCGGTAAGTTTTTGGTTTTCAATTCTGACTTTGGAGTGCTATATTCCATGACTACTTTTGAGCCATTTCTGACAACAATGGATTTGACAGATTGTCCACCAGAAGACAGCTGCTGCTTTGTGCCTTACATCTGTGAAGAATGAGGACAAAATGGAGTTCAGCAAGATTTTGGAGGCAGTGAAGGTAAATGCTATTTAACTTTAAAGAAAAACGAATCATTAGCAATCGTTAACCTCCTCGTGCCGTGCTTTGCCCTCTGAGAACCCTTCTGTCTTGTGTTCTGCAACGGTCTTAACCGCTTCCTCCTTTTGATACGTTCCTTGCAGGCTAACTTCAACGACAAGTTCGATGAGCACAGGAAGAAGTGGGGTGGTGGGATCATGGGATCCAAGTCTCAGGCCAAGACCAAAGCCAAGGAGAGACTCTTGGCCAAGGAAGCTGCTCAAAGGATGTCTTAAGTTTTTAGCTTTGATGTAGCAAGGATATTTGTCAATTTTGAGGATGGTTTTGTTCTTCCCTTTGAACTTTGCTTCTTAGTGTGCTACTAAATCTGTTTCTCTTCCCTCTTTTCGTTGAGAATCATAATATTTAGTACTGTCAGTTGATGGAGGGATTATGAATGAAGGTACTTTTGCTAAGAGATGGCTGATATGTTATTGTTCTGTGTCGAAAATATTGATCAGCTTTGGCAATCATCTTTAGCTGACGCTTGACCGGCCGTCATGCTTCATCATCTGGAATAAGCAACATGGGCCTTCAATGTTAATTGGGCTGTTGATATCAGCCCAAACTTTTTCCAACTTTGAGCGCGCGTTCAATACTAACCACCGACTATCCAGAATACGGCAAACTTTTTGGAACTCATATCATATGACCATCCATGGGGATTAGATTAGACCACGACATGAGTACGGACACAAAATATATGGACAGCCTTACATAAATACAAATAATTTGTGAGGAGCATGGGATCTAAACTTAATAGGCAAGAATACTACACAGTCTGGGTTATCCCAAGCCAAATATTTTTGAGATCCTATTGAGTATAAGTACGGCGTAACGAGAAATATTTTTTTATAGAAAACAAATAAAAAAAAAGGGTTAAAGACACATTTGGTCACTGAGATTACAAAATCGGGACATGTTTAGTCACTAGAAAAATTTAATATCAAATTTGGTCACTACAATTACTAAAACTGGACGCATTTAGTCACTCGCCGTTAGTCTCCGTCCAACTCCGTTAATGAAGTCTGTTAAGTGCTGATGTGGCAAACAGAATTGCCTAATCAGCCGGATATTAACCCAACAAAAATAAAACCCGACCCGCCACGTCATTATAACCCGCCACCTCATTAAAACCAACCCAACCCATCACCCAACCCTACCCAACCCTTCTTCCTCCTTCCTCCCCAACCCAATTTAGGGTTTTCCCCATTAATCTGCCGGCCGCCCTTCCTTCATCTTCTTGAGGAATGTGGCGGTGCCGGCTCGGAGCTCGGTGGTGAAGCAAGTGTTCCGCTCATCGAGTTTGAATTGCTTCCCGACTCTGCTTCCGGCCACGTAGACGTAGTTGTTCCGCTCCTGCACATTTCCCTTTTATGCATTCTCTGCTAGCGACTAGGAAAGGTAAAGATTCCGATCAAATCTCAGGTGCTTTCCGCCATTGGAAAGGAAACAAATTGGAAGATAGTGCAACAGAAGGTCTGCCACTTCGATCAGCTAAGCTTTTCTCTTCCTATCTGACTCGAATAACGACGAATTACCAACGCTGTTATGAGTTATAATCCAGCAAACTCTAAACCTCACTCACTGTAATCAGAAATCCAGAGACCAAAAAGGATATAGCTTCAACAAATGAATGAACCACAGCATAGGAACAGAACAGAACAGAACAGATATCAGGAGCTGTTTCTGCTAATTTTCCAATCGACAGCAACTAACTTGAACAAATGGGTTCTCCAATTCTTTTCACTTCTCTAGTGGGCACGATAGATCGGATTGAATCAATGAGAAATTTGTACTGTGCAGATCGATTCAGGGGGGAACCAGACTGCTCATATTCATTACGCCATTACCCAAAACCCCAAGAAGAAGAAGATAAAAAAAACCAAAATTTCGAAGAAGAAAGGAATTACCTGAACGTGCTTAGCTCGAACGTAAGGTCCGTCGCCAGGCGGAAGCTTGTGAACAACGTGATATGGAGCAGCGTCCGAGCTGAGATGCTGCATCTCAGGCGCTTTCAGAAGAACCCTCTGATGGCTCATCATCTCCTCTGAGCGGAACACTTGCTTCACCACCGAGCTCCGAGTCGGCACCGCCACATTCCTCAAGAAGATGAAGGAAGGGCGGCCGGCAGATTAATGGGGAAAACCCTAAATTGGGTTGGGGAGGAAGGAGGAAGAAGGGTTGGGTAGGGTTGGGTGATGGGTTGGGTCGGGTTGGGTTGGTTTTAATGAGGTGGCGGGTCGGGTTTTATTTTTGTTGGGTTAATATCCGGCTGATTAGGCAATTCTGTTTGCCACATCAACACTTAACGGACTTCATTAACGGAGTTGGACGGAGACTAACGGCGAGTGACTAAATGCGTCCAGTTTTAGTAATTGTAGTGACCAAATTTGATATTAAATTTTTCTAGTGACTAAACATGTCCCGATTTTGTAATCTCAGTGACCAAATGTGTCTTTAACCATAAAAAAAAATTATAAGTTTAAATATACTTCTAATTTTATTTTATTTTCTCTTATTTGTTACTTTTCTCAAACATTCTCAATTAATATTTTCATTCTCCGTCCAATTTTCTCCTTATTTTTCTTTTCCTCTTTTATTTGTTTCCTCTTTTCATTAAGCACGAATATGAGCATAACATGAGCACGGGTAGGCATGACATGGTTCAACCATTGCTCGGACTCGAGCCGGGTTGAGCAAATATGAGACGTGGGCTGGTATGGCACGACACGAAAACTAACGGACTGTGCCAAGCACAATACGAGATAAAACGGGCCTGAAGTGTGCCTGCGCCATGCCGGCCCAAGCACGACCTAGTTTCGTAGGATATAAGTTTTTTACTTCCATCTCTTTGTTTTCAGATACTTGTGGATAATCCATGTTTGGAAAATTCAAACTATAATCAACTTAAAAAATAATGTAAGTAAGTTGAAGACAAGTATTATTTAGAGCTACAACTTTGAACAACCATTATTAATAACATATTGACCATAAATAGTATGAGAAACATAACAAATTTTTAATTCTTAGGAAAAAATGAGGGCTAAACAATGACATATGTGTATTGATGGAATTGAAGAAGTGAAATGGAAGTCATTAGCCTTATTTTAATTTTAAAATTTGGTGGAGGTTGGAGAAGGTAAGGGTCGTAAACTTGTAATCGTGTGTAAGTAGTATAAAAATTACTTGCGAGGCACTTATAAATATGGGAATGAAGCGGAGCATACACCCAAAGTCTCCATACAAATTTCTTTGTAAGTATTACCCAACCCCTCCCTACCCAATCAATGCAGAGAAATTACACTCATTAACTCGAGTACGAAGGGTCTAATATCCTCGATTATGGTTACAATTACCATATATACTATCTATGTTAAGTGCTAACATAAAACTAACTAAATTTGTTAGACAGTGCAAGGATACAGTGTGGTGAGTTCTTTTTTTGATGAATTGTGAATTTTATTACGAAAAAGAACAAAAAGCACAACAAAACGAACACATATACAAGCAAGAAGAAAGAAAATGTGAAAAAGGTTTGGCAAAACAACCTCAATACTCAAAGAGAACAAACATTATCATGCATGGGAACTCCCAAGAGTGATGACAAACAACTAGGACTAATAGAAAGACAAACAGAAACAATTAGAATGCACTAGAACAACAAGACCCCAAAAATAACACCTATACCTCTTAACCATTTGGATGATCTTTTGACACAAGTAGATGGGGGAAGTTATAATATCTCTAAAAATCCTATTGTTTCGTTTGCTCCAGAGTCTCGAGCACACTAGATGTGACAAGACTTTAATACGATCTTTGGACTTAGGATCACACCTCAATCCTCTCCAAACATGGAGAGAAAGCTGTATCAGAGCGGGAAAAGAACCGTGAAACTCTAAAGCCTTCGTAAAGGATTCCCAAGTTCTCATTGATAAAGGGCATATAACATGAGATGTGAAATTGACCCCTCGTAGCTTTTATACAAAGAACACCAATTTTTAATGATCATTCATCTTCTTCTCAAGTTCTGGTGGAAATTCTTGATAATGAGGTCATCCAGAGAAAGTAACAAATCTTCAAAGAGGTACAAGAAATCCATACGAGCTTGTAGGGGAAGGAATTGTCACCTTCAAAAGAATCATTAATGAGACGTGTTGTGATGGAATGCACAGAGAAAACAATGGATAGCTCCAAAGGCCAAACCAAACGAGCTTGGCTGACACAAGTCCAATTATGTGGAAGTGAAGACAACAAATGCATCAAATAAACTTGTTCTGCTTCATCCCCACATCTCATGGAAACTGTAATGGGGTATCTCCTACCTGTCATCCAAAGAAACCAAGTATGAAACAAAAACATCCAAGGAATGGGAATGAGACCCAACTCTTGGGAACTCTCTCACCAAGTGTTCCTCGGGAATCCACATATCATGCATAAAGGACACTTCATATCCCCCAAGTTGGACATAAGCAACTTCCCAGAAGTAGGAGCTTTTGTTGACAATAGCACGCCATAAGGAGCAACCAAATGGCCCCAAAATCAAACAAGGTTTCCACTCTGAAGCACCTAACCCACATTTCCACGATCATGTTTATCCACCAAGCATCTCTCAAGCCCAAATCTCCAAGTCTATTTCCCTAAAAGAGACCAGTTAACACTCATGAGATCCAATACTCCCAAACCGCCCCTCACCATAGGGGTTTTCACTAAATCTCACCGAACCTAGTGCAATATTTTAATCTCCAAGGCACAAGACCGCATGAAATCATTATAAATTATTTCCAACCTTGCAATCTCTTATGTCGGGGCCTTGAAAGGAGACAAGAAGGATATGAGAATATTTGCAAGGACGTCTTTTAATAAAATAAGTCTCCCCCAAATGAGAGCATCCAAGCCTTTTAGGAGGCTAAACGATTTTGGACCTTCTCAACCGTTGGTTCTCAAGCTGCCAAAATAGCCATTCTAGATCCCAAAGGAAGTCCTAGATTGTTCGTCGACAAAGAAACCATCTCACACTAAAAAATGTTAGTAAAATGAGAAGGGTCTTCCACCTTCCACACAACCATCATGAAACTCTTGTGTAAATTCAATCAAAGAAGTGAGATGGTTTCAGAAAGGGCTAGAGCTGCGAGGAGATATTAAACATGACCTTCAGATGCATCACAAAAAAGCAGGGTGTCATCCGCATGAAGGACGTGAGTGACCTCACCACTTTTAAGGTCATCGTTCATAAAGAAGCGTTCTACCAAAACATGGAGTTGCATCTTTTTTAAGATACCCGATGAAACCTCCATAATAAGAATGAAAAGGAAATGAGTAAGAGAATCCCCTTGTCTAATAAACTTCTACCAACGTTTCATTAACACAATCAACTCATTTATGATTAAAATGGCGTCAAGGATTTGATGACCCCTTACAAAAGCACACTACTCCACTGCAATCAAATTACTCATAAATGCTCTCAATCTTTATATGAGTACCTTGGAAAGGATTTTGTAGGGATTATAAACCAAACTGATGGGTCTGAGATCTTTGCCATCACAAACTACTTCTTTTTTGGGAATCAAACACAAGAAAATATGGTTAAATATATTTGGATGAACCCTAGTTGTAGTAAACGCATTCAAAGAATCCAAAATATCCGTCTTCACAATGACCAAAATTTCTCAAGAACCCCTTGGAAAAACCATCAGGTCCAGGAGAGTGATCCCCTTTGCCTTTTCTTATTACCTTCCAAACTTCTTCATCTCCAAAAGGCCTAAAAACCGTGAGGGTGGCATGAGAAGGGAGAGAAGGGAAATCACGTCCAAACGAAAAATGCCTTTTAGGATTATCTTCTCGAAAAATAGACTTGGAGTATGAGGCAATAGTAGTAGCCAATTGTTCTTGACCAGAACACAACACCCCAATCACCTAAATGTTGTCTATGGAATTCCTTTAACGGTTGAAGTTTGCCACCTTATGAAAAAATATAGTATCCCTATCCCCACATTTAAGCCAAGTCTCTCTTTATTTTGCCTCCAAATTAATATTCCCTCTCTTTTCCAAAGGCAATCCAAGTGGCCTTTCAGCAAACAACGTTGCACTCTATCCTTCTCAATCAAAATCGGTGATTCTTCTAAAAGATCAAAGTCATCAATATAAAGTAGTGAGAAACCGATTTCATGGTCAACTCAGTTATATACCTCCACAATCAAAAAAAAAAAAAAATTCTCTCACAATTTAGCAAAATAAAAACCCGATCCAAGCGAGACAAAGAAGAATTTTCTTGTTGACTTGACCAAGTGAATCCATAGCCAAGTAATGGAAGATAAGAATGGCAAAATCATTAGTGAAATGATCATTAAACAATGTTACATACATCATATTCTAAGTGTGGAAATTGTTGGGTAAGAGAATAACTCTAAAATTATATACTGTTCCGACTCTATATAGTCTAATACCTGACGACTTGAGCCATCCTCGTATGTCTAGTTCAAGAAAAGGAAAATGGGAGCAAAAGAGGCTGCCATGCTAGATGCCAAACTACTAGAAATTGAGAAGCTAAAAAACGGCTAGTTTATTTTCCACTCTTGAATCATGGACATGTTGTTGGATGGGAGTGCATGTTTGTGGTTGGTATAGTGGCAAAAGGGCCATCTGCTAGATCATAATCATGAGGAGGCGCATGTGAAAAAAGACGTGCATTTCTTCACCATGGATTTTGTTTTCACTCCTTTAATAATTATGTCCATAATCGACATGATTGAAGTGGTGATTGATTACTTTCACCTAGGTGAAAGTCGACGAGTTTGAAACCAAGAAACCCAGTTATTAGAGCTATTTGGATGTTGTTGACTTGGTGTAATGGTGGATTCAGAAATTTGAACGGAGTTAAAATATTGAGGTTGAATGGATTTGAATATTAATGGGTAGCCAAGCAGATCGAGGAAGGTTTATGAACTGTTTTATTTTTCAAAATAAGGTTGTGGGGAAGCAACGATTTAAAGTGAGGAGGGGAAACAATCCAATCTCATTTTCGCGTTTAGATTTGAGATGAAAAAAAGATCGTTCGAAACCGGACCGAAAACCGCATAAGAGAGTCCAACACCCAAAACTTAACCAACTCCTCACCCTTTCAGGCCTTAGGCCAGTCAAATCCCTACAAGTTGAATTTAAAATCATAACCGAATTGGAACCCCACCGAATCAAGACCGGACTGTATCAAATCCAATCTTTGGTCCTTATATTACCGAAAAGACTGGACTGGAACCGGATCAATTCGGGTCAATTTAACCGAACCGGACCGTATAGCCACCCCAGGCTTGTAGCCTCTGTCCTTGTTTGGGAAATGTGTTACATATATTTTTTCAATCTCTATAATGTATCTCCTCAACTGTAATAAAAATGGTCTCTCTCATCCGTAGATTAGGTAACACACATCGTGTTAGTGAACCACGTATATCTATGTGTGTTCTTTACTTCCTTTACATTGTCGATTTCTCGTTCAAATTTTATCGAATATCGGATGTGGATTTCCCAGAACAACAAGAACAACTCTTATCACCAACTAACGAATGTCATTCACTCATGCATGTCTTTGTCTTGTCTTTCTTCTCTATCTTAGTACTATAGCTAGCACCCAGGAATCTTGAGCTAGCTTTATGGCTAGGGAAACATGTGCTTTGAGGACTAGATTCTTCCTTTCTCTCAGAATTCAGTTTGCATAGCTCACGCGACTAACCCTAGCTACAAGAAAATGTTGCCAACAAGGTTGATCACTATCATCAATATCCAAAACTCAGAAACAGCCAACATGAGAAATATTTAAAAATAGTTACAAGTTAAAAATTTCAACTTCACTATTTTCTAAAGAAAACTAAACTAAACCAATACTGCATTCTCGAATTCATATCTATGAGCACGTACATAGCGAAAAGACAATTCATCAGTTAAACCGCACATGCGTGCTTGCGTAATATTTCGGAATTAGAAATTACACCAAGATAACAACTAATATCAAGCAAACAAAAAAAAAACATCCTAGATAGTAGCTAATTAAAACCTTGGCAGAAGTTGTATAGCATCATGAGCAATCAGCCTTGGATTTCACTTGAGCAGATTGACTGCTCATGATGGTATATCATTTCACTATCAGCTCTCTCTCTCTCTAACTCTCTCCCTACCATCCCTCCGACGACTCAGGGAGCTAGTTTTCAACGTTGCTCGCCGGAATATTCCACGATCCGTTCACCGGAATCCTCCCCCGAAGGATGGAGCCCAGTAATCCGCCCCGTTGTCGTTGCCAACCTGCAGTGTGCAAGAGAGAGGGACAAGGCACAACCCTCTACTCCTCAAGTCCTTCTCTTGCTCCTACACAAAAAAACAATTCCATGTACCAAATTGTAAGGATTAATAAATAAGCGACCGATCCATAAACGTGCATCAAAGATTGGGTATGATAAAGGAAAAAGGATGGAAGTATTTTTTATTTATTTAAGGTACCTGTTGATGATCAGAAGTTGTTGCTGCTTTCCTCTTGAGACAGCTGCTGCCATCGTTGTTCAAGAGCTGTATTGGTCAAAGAAAAAGAGTGACACAAAAAAGGGTTACTTTTTTTTTTCTTCTTCTTTGCCTTTTCTACTCACCAAACTTTAAATATTATACAGAATTCGAACTTAAAAATCAGAACTTTAATCAACCCTTTATAAAGCTGATGAAGGCATGCAGCTGCAGCAGTACTGTTCCCTTTTTTTTTTTTTTTCCTTTTTACCTTTTAGTATCGATAGTTTTGTTTATGAACCCAAATCAGCACATTCTTTTCATTTTCAATCATCCAAGTCCTGATCTTTTTATCAGAGGGGAAAAAGGGCAATGGATCCAATAAAGCAAAGTACCAAGAGAGATTAATTACCTGACCAGGGTCTTCTGGGAACACACAATTCCTTTCTCCTTGAACCTACAGAAAAGGATCATATGATAATTATCAAATCATCAAAACTGTTGTTAAGTAATTAATTAATTAATTAATTAATCCCATCCTTAATTTCATCCACGCATGCAGAGAATTGATCAGCATGTCTCAGGGCATGGGGACTTGAAATGTAAGAATGAAAAAGAAAAGGGGGAAATTATGATATTAAATTTTTCTTACAGAAGAATGTTGATGTTGGTTCTGCTGTTGCTGATGGTGCCTCATGTTTGAAGATCCACTGTCCAAGTAGGGCAAGCTGAGTGCCTGCAATTTTTAGGAACGGTAAGCATCGTGAAATCAACTTTTTTCGCTCTCACTTAGCTTTTTTCAATACGGTCATGTTTGGTAAGGGTTTGTCGCGATAACTATACTCGTTAAATCACGTAATAATGACTAAGTCGAGGTGCAACATTATGATCACAACGATATTTTTTATTGTATGATCTGTATTCTACTTTGAATCGTTACGATTAGATTATATTTATCCGGGAGAGGGGCATCTCTGGAAATTTGCATGGTTTTCTGGGATTTTAGTTTGAAGGACAAAAGAATGGAAAGAAAACATCACCTCAATTTGGCTTTGAAGGAATCTGATGTACCCTATGGCTTCTAACAGGACAGAAGCTGTGTCAGTCTGCAAAAAAGGAGGAAAGAAATGAAGAATGAAACCACACCACAAACATCCAAACACATGTTCTTCTTCCCTTTTTTTTTTCCTACGTTCTTCCTTGTCTTCTTTTTACAGCTTTCAAGAAACAAGGGGTATCACAGACACTAAATTGGTAAAGGAGGATGTGAAAGAAAGCCCAAATAGAGAAGCTAGCTAATAGATAGCCATCTGCCCATCTCAATACAACTATTCTTTCAGTAGATTCAGAAAGTACAGTTGAGTTAATCATGCCGACGGGTAAGCGTCATAAGGCGCAAACAGTTTTATAGATTACATCTCGCGTAACATGATCAGCACGTCCTGACACCTACTCATCGGCAGAAACAAAACTCCACTTTAAATCTAGGGTTACCGATAAAATTAAGCAGAGATAGGTACGAATACACACCTTCCCAAATGGAGACACGATCTGGTGAAGAGAAGTGATCCTATCTCCCAGTTTCTCCTTTCTCACCTATTCGTTTTCGACGGAAAACCGTACAAGAGAATTAATGAACTAGTTAGGACTACCGCGGTGCGCGATAAGAAATTTATTCTTTCACGAGATATTTCTTTTTTGATTTGTGGACAAAGAATAATGCATATGATGGAAGAAGGGAATCAAAGGTACTTGGGAGAAATAGACAATCTAAAAAAGACAATAGAGAGCCACACCATCTCCCTTTTAAGTTGTTTGTGTTTGTTTGTTCATATCTATGTATGTATGTGTCCATACATACACATGCGATTCTGTGCAAATATATTTCATTTCTCATTTATTTATAATCTTTCTGAAAGATAAAAAAACTGTATATAATAATAATTCATAGTAATTAAGCTTGCAGCTTAACCTCCATTAATTTACCTTGAAGGGAGATTGGGTTGAAGTAGTAGTAGAAGAAGAAGGCTGAACCCTAGCTTTCTTCGCTGCAGCCCCACCACCAGCTCCAGTAGTGCCGTTACTCTGATTATTATTATTATTATCATTATTATTAAACCACCAAAAAAGGAAGAAAAGGGGGAAGAAAAGTCAACATAGTTAATCATGATTTGAGAAGAAGACTAATCCAGCTTTTTGATCAAACAATAACCAGTAATCATCACCACCAGAAAAAAAAACCCACTTCAGAAAAAAAAGTAGTATTAACACCAAATTAAGCAACGTATTAACAACTAATTAATCACGGATTTGTATATAGCAAAACCCTAGCAAGCTAGTAGGTTCTACACAAAAAAAACTAGATATAGTACGTCGTCGTATATACCTCCGATGACAATCGATCCGGCGGAGGAGGCGGTGGATGACGAGACCAATCAACAGCTTGGTGGCGGTGATGATGGAAGTGGCGGCCGTCGTCGTCGTTGTCGTTTGCATGATGGTGGTGGCCATACGTGCTTCCTCCATAGCTTTCTTGCTTCACTACTTCAGCCTTGTTGTTGTTGTTGTTGCTCAGCATTAGCTTCTGCTGTTCTTCCCACTGCTCGTTCTCAAACTTCTTGCTGGCTTGTTGGAAATGGCTCATCGTCATTTGGTTCCCTCCCTTGATCTCTTCCTCCCCAGCCATCAATCCTCCGCTTCAAACCCAAGAAGAAGAAAAAAAAAGGAAAGAAAGAAAGAACCACAACGAGTTAGACCAAACTATAGGGTTTTTATGTAGTAAAGAGAGATTTATATACAGATCAGAATAGAGGAGATACTGGATTCTGTGTCGTTTTTTGCTACGATTTAGGTACGAAATACACCAAAAAAAAATTATACTCCATGTCTTCTGAGTAATTATCAGAAACTTGGAAAGCAATATAAAGAGGTGGGAAAGAAGAGAAAAAAAGCGTTTGGATTTTTGAACTTTCATATGTCTCAGGTTCGAATCACTTTAAACACTTAACTAATTAAAAAACCAAACTCGTAAAAAAAAACACACACACACAACAGATTTGAGAAAGGGTATATTACAGGAGGAGTTGGCTCCATGAATCGGGGAGTTGGTGGTGGTCTTGTTGTGCGGCGGCGGCGGCGGCGGAGGTGGGAGGAGGAGCGTCGTCGTGCCAAGAAGGGAAAGGAAGTGAAGAGGAAGGTGAAAGGTGGTGATGAGTGCTCGTCGGGAAAAGAGATGAATAATTGTTGGGGAAGAAGTTGTTGGGAAGCTGGGGGTGAAACGACGTCGTAGATGGAGGAGGAGGAGGAGGAGGAGGAGGAGGAGGAGGTCTCATGTTAGACATGGTGGTGCTCCACCAGTTGTTGGGGTTGCCGGCGGCCATCATGATCGGCTGCTGCACCGGCGAGCTCTGCAACACATGTCCGCCGCGGTTCATAGCAAATTTAACCCCTTTTCCACCAGTTTTATTTATTTTTTTTTTTTTTTTTTCTTTGGAGAGGGGAAGGGAAAGTCTCCTCTTTGATGGAAGGGGAATCGAAGGGACTTGTGGAGTGTTTGAAGGGGGTTTAAATGAAATGTGAGGGAGAGAAGAAGAAGAAGAGCCTTTTGTGTTGTGTCTTTACTTCAGCTTTCTTTCTTTTATTATTGGCTTTAGCATTTTTTTTTTCTTCTTGTTTTGGGGTTTTTTTTTTTTTTTTTTTTGTTGGCTTCTTTTGCTTTTCATTTTTCTATGGTTTTTCTTGGTTGGTATTATTTTCTCGCCCCACTCCTCCATTTGCTTTCATGCTTTATCCCACAGTGGGGCAGGGAAAGGTGGTAGAAGAAATTCTCCAAATTATAGCTTTGTTACCGTGGTGGTTGGAGTAGAGCAGTGAGGGTTACGGAGCCAGAAATATGAATAAGAGTGGCTAAAATTTTACGATTTAAGAATTTTGAATAGGGGATGGGAGTTAAAGTCTTACCACCTATTCTATTTTTTCAAATTTGTTCCAAATTTTACACAATTTTAAGAGCTGAGGAGGGGGCGATATAGCCCCTCCTGACTATAACGCGGCTCCACCACTGGAGTAGAGTTGATTGCAGAGACAATAAATCAGGTATTGTCAAGAATATCATTTACTAACAGGCTTCTTTAAAACGGAACTTGCTCGTATAGTTTTGAAGTTTGGACAGGTCCGAACATCATATGCTTGACAGAACATATGGGGGTTATTGGGATTCGAACAAAAGACTCTTAGCCCAAAATCCTCTGATACCATGTCAAGAATCAATTGATCCCAATAATTCGAGTTGTGGGAAGAGATTCAATTATCCTTTGTATACTATTTACTACCAAGTACAATCACAATAACATGAAAATAGAAAACAAGAATTTGTTTAGTTGGTATTTTTGATAAATTGTTATGAATTTGCTAATTAATTAATTACCAAAGTAATGTTTAGTAGAAACACTATATGAAAGGTATATATGCAGCTTTCTTCCATTACTTTGATTGCATGGTAGAATTTTGTTTTCTAACAATCACTCATGGAATTTTCAAATAGACCAACTTGTTATTACCATGTTGCTCAAGGTGTGCTTACACCAATTATTTCATAGTAGATGTCCAATCAACCAATAACTTAACTCCCCAACTATTGATTTTTCTAGTGACGAATTTTGGAAACTTCCCCTTTCCTGTTAAACAGAGAATTTCAAAATTATTTCATAGAGTACTCATGTATAATCCGGAGTCTTTTCCAAGTTTGAGAACAGGAAAAATATACAACAAGCACAGAAAAAAAGCTACTGAAAACATAGATTCCTAAATATTATCGTCTCGAAAGATGTTTACAAATGACTAGAATTGGTGTTAAAATTTATTGAATAAAATTATCATATACTACAATAAAACTAATATAAAAACCAATTATACATTGCACACAACTTAAACATGTAACATCGATATATTTTCACCTAATATATAGAATCCCACTAGCACCTTCTCATATGAACAAAATAGAATATCCCCCAGAGGCTGGCTAGCAACCAATTCATGGTTTGTGGGCGACCCACACTTTTTTTTCTTATGATGAAGAACCCTTTCAGTAAGCATTATTTGAATGATGTTGTTGTCCAGCAACGTCAGTGACCATCGACTCGAGTCACTGATTGTCGATCGGTACGATGAGTATTGAAACCTGAAATCTCGAGACGAGCTCCCAAGCTACCACTAAAGAGTATCGAACCAGAAACCTCAGAGACGACTCGCCTTAGATCGTTTTACTGTTGACCTAGCCACCTCATTCGCCACCAACACTTTTTTGCAAGATTTCGGTCAATTATATAACTAGGGTTTTGGAGAAACCTATCCCCCAACACGCCCTAGCTTTATATCCCTCTTTTCCTCCCACTTCAGCTTTAGCCCACCACCAAAAAGCATCGGAAAGTGCCGGCCGGAGGGAACAACTGTACGACCGGCGGGCTTCCCGCTTCAGAAAAAAAGGGGACTCTTTCTCTTTTAAGCTAAGAAGTCAAATCATTTGCCGGTTGCAGCTAGCTAGCTGATTAACCTATGTAATTAACCTAGATTACTTCAAATTTTGTACTTATCCCTACTCAATGAGTGCATATTTGGACTGATCACTACTATTCATGCAAGTTTATTTACAAGTGGTTAATGTCAAATCATGAACTAATAGCGAGGCATATGCATACCTGTTACGATACGAGTCATTCATAATAATCTAGGAATTTCTGGTATCATCTATTTTTAGTAGTTTTATTAATTAGTTCGTATTTTATATTAATTATGATATTATTATTGTTTAATTGTCTTAGTAGGATTTAAATTATTTTCTAATATATTTAGGATTTTTGGTTATCTTTTCCTTGTGCGGGAGTAGTATTCATATTTTAGGTAGGAAAAAAGGAGATGTTCTATGCCTATAAATATGTACTCACTCTTTCATTTAATAATAATAATACGAGAAGACTGGGATCCAAGTAGCTAGCTAGATTTGTAGTTTGCCTTTTCCCGTCCTCTATTCCTCTTCGTTCTAGGTCTATTTCTCTTCGTCCTAAAGCAATTCTCGAGTTCCTTTGTTCGATTCGTCAGAGGCACGCGTTACGTGGAAGTTCTTAATCCGAAAAAATCGACGTAACAATAACCCATCCATCCCCACTTCAATGTAACTAATTAATAATTAACTCGTACAAAAACAATAACACATGGGTAAACTAATCCTCGATCGACGAACATTCCCTCGAACCGCATCTCAAAAGCCGGCCCTTTGCCCTAGCTACCATTTACCAACACAAAACATATACAGAAGCAAAAATTCCCTCACCTTATTACAGAACACAGCTCGAGAGAGCGGCGGTCCAAGCAATTAGCCTGCTGCAGCCACAGCCACATGAACTTTATTATGAAATTAAATTGAGCAATCTAGTCTCGAGGGAATAATCAATCAAAAGGACAGAAGTAGGAGAATAATTTGGGGAAGACGATGAGATGTCAGACTGGTTGTTGTTGTTGTTGTGTCTCTCTACTGCCAAATCTTTGTCGGGGCTTGCCTTGTCCTTTTTTACTTCCCCTGTCATTCCCCTAGCTTGTTGTTTTCCCCCTACATGCATGTGCTTAATCTATGGCTTGCTGTCTTGATTAATCCAAAATTAACTATTAATCACGGGTTTAGCTAGGTTGTCAGAATAGGATAGGAATTTGAAAATCCAATACTCTTTGGTTTACACTGCTTGCTTAGGTAGGGAGTAGAGTGATTCATGGGATGACATAACAAAGTAGAGTGATTATCGTAAATTATCGTTGTATAATAAGCCTGTATCTTGTCTCATTGGTACAAATGTCTTTTGGGGAAGGTGCTTATGGGCAAACTCGTATGTATGTGTGACCCAAATCGGACGGTATCGTACTAATAGGGATTGTTCGTTCTCAACAAGTGGTGTCGGAATCCGGTTCGAATTCAAGATAGTGCATTTCGGTTTGGTGGACCCTCTCTTTCTGTGACGTCGTCGTGATTTGAGATCAGCATCCGGTGGATGGGATGAAATGGAGATTGGCAATCTGTCTGACGGATGAAACGAAAATCTAGACAAAATCCTTGTGCCGAAAAGTCTAGGCATACAAGGTGGTTGGCAGCCGGATTGGGATAATCACTAGATGGGAGAACACGAAGTTCGTGGTCCTTGACTTGATGTGAGAATTTGTTGAGGTATAATCGAAGTACCATAATATCGAACTAAAAAGGAAATGATCCTTCTGTATAAGCGTTAACATAACTTTATTAGTACAAGACATTTTGAGAAAGTAACCAACAGTAAATCTTAGCTAGGACTTGTTGTCTATTCCCCAAGAAAACTAAACAGGTACAGACAATATAAGCGTGACACAAGCTAGCTAGCTTCATAATTCTCTTGTTTTTGTCCCTTCTAATTAAACTCCAAATCTCTACTGTCTAAGTTACATAATAATTAATAAATAGTTATCCATGTTTCTATCAGAAACCCTAAAAAATTCAAACTTAATCAATTCTTTTCATTGGAGTGATTGTTGACTCTTAAAGATCTTTTTTCTTATAATATAAGAGAGTTAACAAAAAAAAAAACCTCATATAGTACCGTAGTTGTAAGTTTAACTCTCAAGCTACCCAAGTTCGGGCAAAGAAGCTATCAACGAGAGCATTTTCATAGTGAAAGGCAGCAAAAAAAAATCAGCCTTAACATGCTTACACACGAAGTTAATTTACACAAAGCGTTTTGAATTGGCTAGAGCGTGTTTACATAAAACACTTTAAGTGGCAGTGTTTTCTTTAAGTGAACTCGAGTAAGCATTTTAGAGCAAAACAATGTTCCTTGCATTATTTTGCTACAAAACACTCTCATTGGCAACACTTTGATCCAAACTTGGGTAGTCTAAAATTTTAATTTACAACTATAATATTTCGGTTGATATTATCACCCCCCCCCCCCCCCATATTATCATTAAATCGACTCATTTAGAGTTGCATATTTACCTTGAAATCTAATAATATCTTATCAATTTTAATTTTTTGGACAAGTTAAATTCTAAATATAATTATATTAAGTTTGTTTGTTACATAAATTTCTAGAATAGTCGTAACAAATCGATTCTTGACACAGTCATTTGACATTGTCCTTATATGCTTTATAGCACCGTCCATGACAACAATATTATTTTTTTCTTCTAGATGACCACAAAATTGATTAGTTTTTCTTTTCAGAAAAAAGCCATCGTGTTGTAATTGAGACTATTTGTAAGGAAATAGTAGTTATGTTGGTGAATACATAATTTTAAATTAATTAAGTAATTAATCAATGATATGGTTTTGGTGGAGATTAAGGAACAATGGAACATGTTTATTTGTTTTGGGAGACCAGCTGCCATCTCTTTTCTTGAGAGGCCAAATATTTTAGCTCGTCAAAGAATATTGCGTATTTTGTTTCAACTTGGTTCATGCTTCATCATCGGACTCCTCATGAAGAACAGAAAGAAATAACGAAAAAAGAATCAAATCTCGTTGCTCTATGTTGTGGAGATTCGAACATGCTACTATTTGGTCGAACTAGCTTTAAAGTCATGTCCCTAAATATTTAGTTTTAAATTTTTAATAACTCGAGTTGTTGAAAGAAGATTAACTACGAATCATATGTCACTCTCTTATACTCCTCAATTATTACGTAGAAAATTTAGTTTTACTTCATACTCTCACCCTAATCTAGTTGGATAGTGGGAAAATATAAAAATGTGATGACAACTTTTGTAGGTTCATGCTTCTGAATAAAAAAATTCATCGAAAAGGAATACATTTTGGCAGAGAATGAAACAGATCGGACCATATCTCAGTAGAGAAATAAACAAAGACCCCATCGATTGATGTATTCTATTCTCAAAAGGAAATCAGTTAAATAATCGGATTTGAAAATCAATTAAAGTATACTGATCCCAATAGAAAATCAATTAATTAATTCTTTCTCAACATCATTAGCAATTATTTATCATAATATTTTACGTTCAACACTTTAGTGTACTTTTGTCCTTTTGTAAAATAGCCACCCCCACTTTTGTTATGAAAATGGAAAGGGAAAAATAAATCCCTGAGAGCTATTTGTCCTTTTATCTACTAATCAATTAAGTAATGCCTATGAACAGACATAATCACATGATTTAGGCTACATACTTTTATAATTACTAAATTAATGGCAATTATTTTCCACTATAATCCTATTTATCCAAAGGTGATATTGATAGGAATTGAAGGAAAAGTTAAACGATAGATGATTTGTAATATTTTGCTTCCCTATGATTTATAGGGTACTTAATATTTGAGGGTCGAAAATTATAATAAGTTGATTCACTGGATAATTTGATTTAATTTTCATGACTTATATGGGTATTGGATCAGACTCTAACATATTCATATGCATTTTTAATGATTTTAGGTTTGAATTTTGTTTAAATTGAGTCCAACGTGAGACAACTCATTTGTGTCGGATCCAAATGGATCTACTTGAGTTCAAATGATTCTACACAAAAAAAAAAAAAAATACCATATCAACTATCTCAAATTACGCCTTCAATCCAATTCACACCTTCAATGACGAAGTTTTCACATTTATGTTAGTTTCAGACAAAAGAAAAATGCAAACCCCGCATTAGAATAAGATATCCATTTTCTTTCGATTACGGATCTATTTTAGACCCAAACGAAAAATTGAATATGAACCTGCCCAAATATGATATTACCCTAATATGATTTTATCTATAATAAATAGGATTATAACTGGGCACTTGGTCAGTTTGATTTGATAAGATTCTAGAATTCGAAATCCTTTGAATCGTGACCATTAATTTTTTCAGTGCTTTATTTGTATATTGGTTCAATTAGTTTATTTGTATGGTCCAAAGTTGATGAGTTGAGAGGTAGCCAGCTGAAGGGGAAGGAACCAACTCGTGATTCTGCGCCCGGGTCTCGGTTCGACGTGCTGCAATCGAATGACATGCAAGAGACCCCAGTCGAACACCCTGTCCCCGGAGGTGATACGTCACAGGGAAAGTTGACCACCTCCACCCACGGGAAGAAAAAGAAGGCGCCCCAGGCCGATAATGCGAGGCCGAAGATAAGTACCCCGAAGCAGAATGCCCCACTCGAGGAGATATCTTCACACCGCGGCCATCGCAACGAGGAACAGATGCCGAAGACACCAAGGAGCGCTCCACAAATTGTGCAAACAACCAAGGTTGGAACGGGGGTAGGTACTCCTCCTATTCCATACACCCAAAACTCCGAGGGGCGCAAGGTGCAATCAGCTCCGCGACCTGGACAGGATAGAATGGGAGGGGGACAGGAGGATCATGACATGGTGGAGGACCCGCCGGACGAGTCTGGTAACCCCAGAGACCCCCATGGGGCTCATGACGGTGAAAGAAGGACCAAATCGGTGATGAACAGTGACGGGGTCACCCCGTCAGAGAATTAAGCCCAAGGGAGTCTCTTTCCTCTACCCCTTCTATTTATGGATTGTAAAATTTTTACTTGGAACTGTAGGGGTGCAGGTAGTAGAGGTTTTTTACGAGCTTTTCATGAGTACCGGAGGAGGTTTCGCCCTCATATTGTGATTATAGTCGAACCCCGTATTAGTGGGGCTAGGGCCCTCGAAGTTATCAGGGATATGGGATATGATAGCAAACTTGTAGTTGATGCGATTCAGTTTTCGGGAGGGATTTGGGTTATTTGGAATGAGAGTGAATTCACCATTACCAGGATTGACTCGCACCCTCAATGTTTGCATGTGCAGGTCCAAACGGCGAACTCTCAGATGGCGCCATGGCAGTTATCAGCAATCTATGGTCACCCAGCTCCGGTCCAGCAACGAGCTCTGTGGGAGCATCTGCGGTTGATCGCGGAGGATGTTGAGGGCCCCTGGTTATTGACTGGTGACTTTAACTCCATCCTCCACCCGTCAGAGAAACTGGGGGGGGGCCAACTTTGACTCCGCTCGAATCAGGGACTTCCAGGATACAGTCCACGACATCGGCCTCCTCGATATGGGCTTTAAAGGGCCCCCCTTCACCTGGTTCCGATCTGGGCTGCGGGAGAGGCTTGTCCGTAGCATGGCCAACACGAGTTGGACATTGGCATTTCCGGAGACCTCTGTCAAGCACCTCCCTAGGCTCAAGAAATCGGACCATCGACCCCTGTTAACCTCACCAACTGCGCTAGTCCAGCCGGCAGGAGCTAAACCCTTTAAGTTCCTCGCGGCCTGGCTCACGCACGAGGGGTTTTGACCCATGACGGATGCAGCATGGGCGAAGGGCTCCACCTTTACAGACTCGGCTGCTGCGTTCGCCCAGGACGCAATGGTGTGGAACTGGCGGGTTTTTGGTCACATAATGAGGAAGAAGGACAAGCTGATCCGTCGACTCGAGCAGCTGGAGCTGGTTCCGCCAAACCTGAGGAATGAAGACAGGATTTTCCAAGTTCAGGAGGAGCTTGAGGTCACTCTCTTCCAGGAGGAGCTATTATGGCTCCAGAAGTCAAGAACAGAAAGGATCAAGGCGGGCGACCAAAACACAGCGTACTTCCACGCTAAGACCCTCCGGCGAAGGAAGAAGAATCGGGTGACTATGTTGAAAAATGAGGAAGGGGATTGGGTTGAAGACCCGGCTGCTTCGCTGGACATGGCAAGGGTTTTCTTCCAGGCACTCTATACAGACGAGGGAGGGGACCTCCCCACCATGGATTCCGCCTTCCCGATGCTAGAGGCCTCGAGATGGGCTGCTCTTGATGCTCTCTTGGACACCGAGGAAGTCTATGGAGCTATTCGGTCGATGGGGGCTCTCAAAGCCCCGGGACGAGACGGCCTCAACCCGGTTTTCTTCCAACGATGTTGGGAGACGGTGGGGCCCTCTCTGGTCCAATTGGCGCAGGAATGCTGGACCCAGCCTGAGAAGATCCGGGACATCAACTCGACGGTCCTGGTTCTCATTCCCAAGAATCCGAACCCGGTGACGATCTACCAGTTCCGCCCGATCAGCCTGTGTAATGTGGCCTACAAAGCTATAACAAAATGCCTGGCTGAACGGTTGAAACATTTGATGCCGGACTTGGTTCACGAGACCCAGACTAGCTTCGTGCCTGGCAGGCAGATTACGGACAACATATGCATTCTGCAGGAGGTAGTTCACTCTATGAGAGCTCGCAAAGGACGTCGAGGGTGGATGGTTTTAAAGATGGATCTGGCGAAAGCCTATGACCGAATCAGATGGGGATTTGTGCGGGATACGTTGGTTGCGACAGGGGCTCCGGAAGGCTTTATCAACCTCACGATGGCTTGCATTACATCTTCAAAAATGCAAATTCAATGGAATGGCGGGTTAACAGAAGAGTTTCAGCCATCCCGTGGTCTTAGACAGGGATGTCCTCTTTCTCCCTATCTATTTACTCTTTGCATGGAACGTTTGGGCCACTTAATTGATGAATCGGTAAGAGCGGGTCGCTGGCAGCCCATAAAGCTGACCAATAACGGCCCCTCTTTGTCTCATCTTTTTTTTGCAGACGACCTCATCCTGTTCAGCGAGGCCAATGTCACTCAAGCTCAGGAGATCATGGACTGCTTCGACAGATTTGGCGCTTCATCGGGACAGCAGATCAGCCGCCCGAAGTCCCGAGTTTTCTTCTCGGCTAACCTGACCACGGATCACCGAAGGAGCATCACTGAGGAGTTGGGCATATCTGAGACTCTAAACTTAGGACGTTATCTGGGAGTACCGGTGATCCACGACAGGGTGACCAAAGCCACGTTCATTGAATTGATTGATAAAATTGATGCAAGACTCGCGGGCTGGTCGGCGTCATCCATGTCCCTGGCTGCACGTATAACCCTTGCTCAATCTGTGCTCTCAGCGCTACCCGCTTACACGATGCAGACGGCCTTCCTCCCGGCGAACGTCCGGGAGTACATAGACAAAAAAATCCGGACCTTCGTCTGGGGTAGCTCTGACCAGGGAAGAAAAGTCCACCTAGTGGACTGGGCGACAATTTGTAGGCCGAAGGATGAGGGCGGGTTAGGCCTCAGGGGTGCAACGAGGATGAACGAGGCGTTCATGTTGAAGATTTTATGGCGTTTGATGACGAAGCCGGACGAGCTCTGGGCGCGCGTCATTCTCGCCAAATACTGCAGGAACACGGATGAGGGGCTTCTCTTCAAAACCAATGGTCGTCTCTCCAATCTTTGGCGGGGAGTCATGCGAGTCCGAGACCTGGTGGAAGACGCATCTGCTTGGAATATCCTGAATGGCCGGGTGGCTCGGTTCTGGAGCGACCGATGGGTGGATGATTCCACCATATTGAAGGACCATGCCCCGAACCTTCCGCCGGAGTTGATGGACGCGCCTGTCGCCGAGTTTGTCCTCAACGGTGAGTGGAATGTGCCATTTTTGACTGCCTTCTTACCCAGTTCGATGGTTTCGCAGGTACTGCTCCACCCGGTGCCGACTGAAGCTGAGCCTGATGTACGCTACTGGCGGCTGACGCAGAACGGGGCCTTCTTGTTTCGCACGGCCTACGAGTTGACCGATGAAGCCGCGAGCCCAGCCACGAGACAACCCATCTGGAGATCGATTTGGAGGACACCCACGATGCAGAGAATACGCGCCTTCCTCTGGCTGCTCAATCACAACCGACTCCTGACGAATGCCGAGAGGGCCCGACGCCACCTCACAACAAATGTCGACTGCGAGATTTGCGGTGGGGGCCCAGAGACTGCGCTTCATGTTGTAAGAGACTGCCCGTTTGCGAGAGCCACTTGGGCGGGGATCCTTGAAGATGAACCTGATGTGGACTTCCTTGAACCCGACCTACACAGGTGGTCAATGCATTATTTATCTGGGCGGAGTAAGATTATTGATAGTACCCTTTTTGCAGGCACGTGTTGGCTTCTGTGGAAGAATCGGAATGATCACCTGTTTCGAAGCGAGTTGAAAACCCATGAGCAGCTCCAGTTCTCCACCAAACAGCTGCGGCTTCAAATAATTAAAGCTTTTGAGAAGGAGGGCACTATCTCCGGAGATGGGGGACTCCGTGAGAGGCGGGATATCAGCTGGCAACTTCCGCCGAATGGTTGGGCATGCGTTAACACCGATGGCTCAGCCACCTACTCTCCTGCGAGCACGAGTTGTGGCGGCATCGTGAGGGGAGACGATGGCCGTTTCATCAAAGCATTCACAGCGAACTTAGGAGGGGGTTCGATCACTCGTGCAGAGCTGGCTGGAATTGCTTATGGGTTGAGATTCGCTTGGGAAGAGGGGATCAGGAAGGTTGTTCTACAGACAGACTCCTGCACTGCCCGCACTTTGATCGAGAACGCGACTCCGCAGCATCCTCATTACTCATGCATTGCAGATATCCGCCAATGGCTAGCTCGGCCTTGGCTTGTCAGGATAGAGCATGTTTACAGAGAAGCGAATTTCGTGGCTGACCACCTCGCTTCCATTGGCCATTCTGTTCCGATAGGGGTTCATGGGATTCAAAATCCGAGTAGTACTCTGCTGTATTGGTTGTACTTTGACACTCTGGGGATTCAAACACCCCATTTCGTTAACTCTTAATTCAGGCTAGGGCGCCCTTTGCGCCCTGTTTCTTACCAAAAAAAAAAGTTGATGAGTTGATTCATGGCCAACATATTAACAAAACTGAAACGTCTCCGCTCTGTGGAACAAAACACAAGTGACGGCCAGTAAACCATAAAGGGGGGCTCGAAGTGATTACTTTTTTTTTGTGACAGAAGGCTCGAAGTGATTACTGATTAGCCAATTAAGTGGCTGGATAACAATGTATTTGTTCATAAATTGTACAAAATTTCTAATGGAATTTCTCTTAACAACTTCAATTATTGCAATTAATGAATTATTGATATGAGAATCTTTGTTGATTAATAAGTTTTGTGTTTGGATTCCATTGACCCTCATTTGTTAAACTGGTGGTAGACGGTAGTGAAAGATGGTAAATGACTAGAGATGAAAAATGGATTGGATTAATCGATTGTTTTATTCATGGATTGGATCAATTGAATTGGTGGATTGATTCATAGACCCAAGTGATGACATCCAAACCTTAGACCATTATGTACCTTTTCAAAAGTTAAGGTGCTAAAGTATCGTAATAAAAAATTCAGGTACCAAAACATAATCTTCCAATGATATTTTCGTATAAAAAAATTAAATGATAGGTATCAAAGTGTAAATATAAAAATATTCCTATCAAACATTACTCTCATAATATGATTTGTATGTGATAAACATTTAAATTATGATTTAAAATACAAAAATAATAACCCGTTATACTTAACAAATAACAAAAGTGTAAAATTATTCATGATTATTATTGTAAATTATGCACCAATTTGTGCATACCAATTTAAAGTGTTGGAGCTTGTTAAGTTAACGTTAATTGGCCGTGTTATAAGGGAGGAACTAATCACTAATTCTAATGGCTAGTGGTGGTTCTTACAGATCCAGTTGTCGTCTCAATAGCTAGCTGGCCTTTTCCTGTTCTACCAGTAAAGGCAGTTCACCTTTGTTATAGTTTTAAGATGTGTTAATTAAATAATTAGTGGCATATATGATCTTGAGCTCATATTAGAACTAATTAATTAGAATGCATTCAAAATTGTCAAGACACAGCCTTTTCTATTGTGGCAAAACCTTTTTCATGTATATTTGCATCATGGATGCAATTTTTTTATAGGGGTGATATTTTTGTAAAATCGATATATATTTGCTTCCCATCATATGCATTGTAAAATCGATAGATAAGAGCTCGTAAAATCGATGCACTGATGGAGAATAGATGCACGCTAGGATCGCTCCACTCAATATTCCTGAACAACTAAATTGCACGTGTTGTGAATCTATTTTTTGGGTTTTGAGTTTTGGCACATATATACCCAATCCTCTCAAACTATACGAAGACAATGATCAAAATACGTACATTCGAGCCCGCAAACACAACTTCCCAAGTTAGTGATCTTATATATGATGTCGTGATAATGTACACGGCTCTAATTATCAATATAGACAATTTTTGTGGTCGAATCAAATGGTATGATAATTAATATATGAGAGTTAAGATACTTTGAGATGAACAAACAAATAAAGACCGGTGCTCTTTCCTTCTTTGCACTTTCATCATTTGTTTTTGTTTGAACTTCTGAAAAATCAAAATGTTGGTCCCATGACGTAATGATTTACCCTATTTTCTTCCATTTATAATTTTAGTATTATTCCACACATTTTTCTATATCATCCTTCTGTAATTTGAGCCTACCAACGACATTGACGACGCAGTCCTTGCATCATGTGTGACGGCATCATCACACCTATCAAACGGATATTTGACCCGGTCCCGACCCGTTTTGAGGCTAGAATGTCAATTCACAGAGATACCACAGAGGAGAGTAACGGGTTGTACAAATTTGGCTGTGGAGTGTTTCGTCTATAACTCGATCAAGGAATGTGTTTTATCGCGACTTGATTAATCCATAAATTGAATTTTTTAGTGGTGTATAAAACTCGACATTAAGAATGCGTGGTACGTTTCAAAAGGAGTAAACTTTCAAACAAGAGTCATCATGACCTTGAATCTCATATTGCAAGAGATTCAAGAATGATCAACCGAGATTGGTATGTGAAGATTCATTCGATAACTTCTTCAAACAATTTGTGTTATCTGGACTAATTGGTCTTCAACATAGTACCCGAGTCTGTAATGACCTAGAACCCTTGTTTATGAATCCTCTCGATTTTCGATATCAACATCAGATTCATCAGATTCAGCCACAATATATGATGTGTATGTTAAAATTTCAAGCCCGCCAACTTGATTTCAACTCGGTGGATGCGTACAATGTTTACACTCCCTCGACTTGATCAGCAGTTTTGTAACGGTTTGGACCAACAAAAGACTTCTTGAACCAAAATCACCAATGGATCGTGGGCCAGACATCAAACAGAGATTATGTATTGTGCTTGGTCTCCAGTGTCTACTCTTGTTCTTGGTTTCTAACGGCATTTACCTTAAATATGGGTTGAACTGATGGTCATTGGAGTTGTTTGGGTCTATTTGTTATTGGTTTGAAACTTCACTCAACAATTCGAGAATAACTAATATCAACATCCTACGTCTCTATTTCTCTCTCTCTCTTTTCAGTAAAACAAAAAAACAAATTGTACCGACTTTCATCTTTGCTTGACGGATGAGTCTTGCAGACAAGTTTAATTCCGCCCTTCATCCGAGAGCCAATCTTCGTCCAGCTCGGAAAAAAATCGTTGCACGCCTTAGCTACCTTTCGAGAGAAAAAAAATACCACATAAAAATTGTTAAATCAAAATCAAATCCAGCAAATCATGTTACCAATGGAAATTGTTCTTCTCTTTGTTACAAAGGATAGCTCATTAGCTTGTCATATTTGCCTTCTGTACACGACTCCAGTCGACTGCTCTTAGTCCACACGCTTGCAAAATCCCTTGACGGACTCTAGCCTCCAGCCGAATCCCTTGATGCAAAAAAGCCCAACTGAGAAGGGCCGAATCGACAGAACCATTCAGTGAGTAGGCCCAACTAAACAATAAGTAGGTCCATGAAGCCCAAATTACATGTCCAGCCTTTGTTTCGATTTTCCTCCTCTTTTCTTGGTTCTGTGCCTCTGCTGCTCGCTGGTAGCTGTCTCTCAAAAAAGCTCCGGCGACGAGGAATATGACGGCAATGGCGATCTTCCGTTCGAGGACATGGCTCTCCAGAAGCTTCTCGAGTCTTTCTTCTCATCCCCTTCGCGTCTGTGTGGTCGGCAGCGGACCTGCCGGCATGTACACCGCCGAGAAAGTAATTCCTCGTTAGAAAATTTCTCTAATTTCTTAATTTTAAATAATTTGATGAATAGTCCTTTTATTTCACTTCTGTTGCCTTTTGAATTGGTGAAATTCAGATGCTGAAGGCGCACCAGGGGGCAGAAGTTGATATCATCGATCGTCTGCCGACGCCTTTTGGATTAGTCCGGTCAGGAGTTGCCCCCGATCACCCAGAAACCAAGGTCAGATTCTTGTTTGGTTCCTAGGAAAGTTCTTTCCCTTTTAGGCTTCTTGGAATTTTTCCTTTCTTTCCCCATCAGTGGTATCTGAGTAGAAAAATTAGAACTTTTGCTTGGTTGCTGTGAAAGTGGTGCAATATGAGAAGTAGAAACCCTTCTTGTTGAGCAGGACTCTTGGTGGGGAATTTGTAACTTGCATTTCTTAGTGACAGCAATGTTCTACATTTTCCCTTGGAAATATAAATCTGTTAACTGAGCTTAATTTACCAGAATACCTGGAACAGATTGTGACGAATCAGTTCTCAAGGGTCGCGCAAAATGACAGGTGCTCGTTCTTTGGGAAAGTCACTCTTGGGTCCTCCATTTCGCTCTCGGAGCTGAGGAACTTGTATGATGTGGTAAGATTCACTGTTGGTGCTCCAATGCATCTGTTGTTTTCTTCTCTGTTGGCATTTTGTCTCTTCTACATTTGTTTTGGCTAACTCTTGAATTCCAACCAAGCAGGTTGTTCTTGCATATGGTGCTGAAAGTGACAGAGCGCTGGGTATTCCAGGAGAAGTATGCTAATGAAATTGGATTCAACATTGTGAATTTGAGGCGCTTTTTGTTGACGAGTTTGCCTGACTTATGGGTACATGTGTTTCAGGATCTTTCTGGGATATACTCAGCCAGAGAATTTGTCTGGTGGTACAACGGGCACCCAGATTGCAGAAACTTGAGTCCTGATTTGAAGAATACCGATACGGCTGTTATACTGGGCCAGGTATGTTCAGTTTAAGGGATTCTTGTTTTTTGTATAATTCATCCCTTTAAGTCAATGTGATTATTGTCAAAAAATTAAGTCAATGTGATTGGTGCCTACTTTAATCATGGATAGATTCTGTGTTTAATTTTTGTTAGCCATACTGCTGTTTTGTTCAGAGTTGTAGCATCAATGGTATGTAGGATGATCTGCATTACCTTCACTTTTCCTTCCCTTGTAATTTTTCAGGGGAATGTAGCTCTTGACGTTGCTCGTATCCTTCTACGCCCAACAGAAGAACTGGCAACAACTGACATTGCCTGCCATGCTTTGGCTGCCTTGGAGCAGAGCTCTATCAGGTTCTTACCCTTGCAATCATTGGCCCTTAATCAGAGATCTTGCTTGAAATCTGTGATTTGTTGTGCTAAGAGAATGAGCTACTACTACAGGAAAGTCTATTTGGTTGGCAGACGCGGACCAGCCCAAGCAGCTTGCACTGCGAAGGAGCTACGAGAAATTCTTGGTACTTTTATGAATCAGTTATTCTGTTGTGTTTCAGTTCAGTGTATAAAACATCTTGGATAATGCCACACAGATGTTGATTGGTATTTTGTATCTCATTGTTTTGCATGCAGCATTGCTTTTGTTTCCTTACTAAACCATCGCACCTGGGATATTGTATTGCAGGCACAAAAAAAGTACAGATTCACATCAAGGAAGAAGATTTACATAAAAGCCCCGAAGATGAGGTATGTCTCCCAGTCTTTATTCATGCATTCTAAGTTGCATTGAGGAGAGTGGAACTATGATAGATAACCAGAGATAGAACATTCACCTCAAATGGGTTTGGTGGCATCAGTACCATTTAAGAGGTAAATATTATAAAAACATGGTTGAGAGAACCAAAAGCTACCCCTTCTATTGTTGATGAACTTGTATGTTTGTCAAACTTTAGTACAAAACTATCACACTGAAGTGGGCAATTGGTCCTTGTTAAGCTTCAAGGTGCAAGTTCATAAAAAAAAAAAATTCATCTATCTTTGCTTGGTTATTTGTCTTCTGATTTTTAGCACATAGGCTTTCCTAATTTACTAATATCGAGCTTTGTCAAAGGAAGAGCTGAAGAACAGCCGTATCAGAAAGAGGGTTTATGAGTTGCTCTCCAAAGCTGCCACCACAGGACCTTCCCTTCCTAGTTCTGGTCAACGTGAACTTCACTTTGTGTTCTTCCGGAAGCCTGATAGCTTTTCTGAGTCAGCTGAGTACCCAGGGCACGTTTCTGGTGTACACTTAGAGAAGACGGGTCTCAAAGGTACTTTTTTCTTAAGTGTGATGTTGAGTCAAATTTCATATTCTCCTTAACTGCATGTTTAAGTCGCATGAGATTATGTAGTCTATCAACAAATTACCTGGTCTTCATATCTGGATGATATCCTTGACTTGATGCCTTATGCTTGTATTGTATACAATATTTGAAGTTCGAAGGATCATTTCTGGATTTGATTTAATTCTAATTGAAGGCATCACTTCCCTATTTCGTTTTCCAGTTTGACGTTTGGTGTATATGCCTGTCTACAGGTGTTGGCAGTGGGAAGCAGATTGCCGTTGGCAGCGGTCAGTTTGAGGACATTGAGTGCGGGTAATTCCTTCCTGTGGATTTGCCCAACCTGCAGTCTCCCCTTTGCAGGGAGTTTCTTATTTTCTTGATCCTTTTACTAATTCAGTTATTGCAATCTACTCTTCTCAGTATGGTTCTGAAGAGCGTTGGCTACAAATCAGTGCCTGTACCCAGTTTACCATTCGATCATAAGAACGGTAGTGATCAGCAACATGAAAGCATTGAAGTGTATGAAATTAAACAAATCTATTCCGCGCCAAGTTCTTATCATTTGGTTCTTTCCAGGTGTGGTTCCAAATGCTGGAGGGCGGGTCATCAGCGATACTTCCGGAGACCCTGAACTAATCGAGCAGGGCTTGTACGTATGCGGGTGGTTAAAGAGAGGGCCAACGGGCATCATTGGGACAAACCTGCACTGCGCAGAGGAAACTGTAAGTTCCTGATTCCCCAAACCTTTGAAAGTTTCTGTCTTTTCATCGTTAGTTTAACTGGCTAACTAACTTGGTGTTCGGGGTTGACATGGAAGGTGGCAAGCATATTGCACGACCTTGAACATGGCTTGATAGCATCACCGTCTACGTCAACGAAGCCCGGCAGAGAAGGTCTCCTCCAGTTGCTCGACGACAGGAACGTGAGAGCTGTGCCGTTCAGCGGTTGGGAGAAGATAGACTGTGAAGAGAGGAAACTCGGGAGTCTGAAAGGCAAGCCCAGGGTGAAGTTAGGCAGCTGGGAGGATTTACTGAAAGTTGCAATGTAGTTTCAGTTTTTCGTCTGTACTTCCAAAACTTCAGTGTTATACATTTTGATGGATAACATACAATCATTTAGTAACGACGAGTTGTATCGGTTAAATCATGCGTATTAGATAGGGTTTATCGTACGATATTGTAATGACTTTTTATGCTGTTTTCGTACCAATTTACAATGGTATTCCATTTGTAATAACTATCGATTAAACAACGATTGTGTCACTAAAATTGATTACCATTCCACAAAACAGGATTGTAGAAGAGAGCCAGAGAGGGTATCTAAGTGGAAGGACAAAGAAGTTAGAGGACTGAAATGATAATTAACCAAACAACGGGCTTTGGACGAATGTGAATTGTTGTGAGGGCAACTCGTCCGCGTTTAATTGGATTCTCTTCGACTTCTTTCGTGGTCAAATCAAGGCAACAACGGCAGAGAAGAAGGCAAAGATCAGGCGTTTCCTTCGGAATCCGACCGCCGTCCCTCCTCGTCGCTGGTGGATAATCGTCCGGTCGAGCTCGAACGAGGAAAGGAGAAGCATTTGAAACTGCAATTAGTGAACTCCCATAGCAAGGGCTGGGAGGAGTTTTTCTATCGAATGGGGGGATTGAATTGGGTCGTGGCAGTAGTTTTACTCGGTTCACTTTTCCAATCGCCGATTGTGCGGGCGAAAGAGCAGCTCAGCTCGAGAGAATGCGAGGATCTAGGCTTCACCGGACTCGCCCTTTGCTCCGATTGCCACGCTCTTGCTGAGTACGTCAAAAATCAAGGTTCTTACTTCGTTTTCCCTCTCTTCTTCTGTTTTCTAGGGTTTAGCTGTGCATTTGCGTTTTTTTTTTATGTGGGAAAGTTAGCACCTTGACTGCAGAATTTGACCGATAAAGTAAAGTTGAGACTTTTTGCTGTTCATTTGTCATTTTGATTGCAGAACTGGTCTCCGACTGTTTGAAATGTTGCAACGAGGACTCCGATGATTCCATGAGCAAGGTATCTGTATAATAACACCCAGAGGAATTGAAACTAGTTGCTTTGAGAATCTGAAAGGTTATTAATTGGACAATTGAGTTAGCTATTTGGAATGTACAAAGTATACTGCCTTAGATCATGTTTGACATCATTACTAATACCTCCATTAGCCTTCCTTGCTGATTTCTCATTACGAGATAATTTAGCTGTCTTTCCATTGCATTCTACTGGGTAACTAATTTCGGGCTCAATTTGTTTCTCTATGCTTGTAAATGATACGATTTTAACATTGGATTGCTTGTGATTGCTCTATGGTGTAATCCTCTCCAATTCCCAGTTTCGAGAAACTCTTGCCCTTATAGAAAAGGGACGACATTCAAGATTCTGTAATACAATGCCATTCAGTAATTTTGATATCTAAAAAGTGAAACTAACGTGTGAAACCCTCTATGACTATCCTTCTCATTGGGTTTCTGGTCTCTTGTAGTCGCCATTGTCTTTTTGTTTTTTGTTTTGCTCGGGATTTCAGTGATCAGCATTTCGTATTTTTGGTTACAATGTGTGGTTACAATGTTTTGAATGTCTACTTGGTGCTTGTGGTAAGTGTAGCCAGGGAGAGTTAACCTGAAATTTGTGATCGTAGGTTACCTACTCTGGTGCAGTACTGGAGGTTTGCATGAGGAAATTGGTTTTCTATCCTGAGATCGTTGGCTTCATTGAGGAAGACAAGGACCAGTTCGGCAGTGTTAAAGTTCAATATAGTTTCAACTCTCCACCAAAGTTGATCTTGCTGGATGATGAAGGCCAACATAAAGAAACCATTAGGTAAGGTTTGGTTTTATCATTAGTTTTTCCTAGCCCTCTTTATTTTCCATATAATAAAGATGAAACTGTGGGTACTTTGGGATTGTGATACTTGGCTTGATTCATTTTAGAGGTCTATTGAGATACCATGTAGTCTTTGATCTCTGAAGACTTGGATAGCAACAAAGCTGTAGTCTGTAGCTATATTGCTGCTTGCAGCATTAGATTCTGATGTTTCAAGGAAACTGACCCTCACAGTTTTCATGGGCATGACCCATTGACCCTGGTGTGTCACTGACACGAGCATCTTGTTTCGTCTATAACTACATCATATAGGAGTTATAACGAAATTGAGCATTTTTCTAGTCATGGCTATTGCTTAGGAGTGAACGTAATTGCTCAAGGAAATGATAGACTTTTTGCTCTGGCCAAACAGGGGATTCAAACAATTTGAGTGGGACTAAAACTGAACGTATTACATACAAATTTGCCAGGTCCATTCGATTAATTTATGGATTGTTTTTTCATGCTAGCCTATATTTTTTTTGCTTATGCAGAATCGACAACTGGAAACGCGAGCATATCTTGCAGTTCCTGCGTGAGAAGCTTAAACCCAAGTCGGTATCAGCATCCTAAGTGTTTGGTATTACCTTCATGTTCTGGTCCAAGATGGGAGGGACTTCATTGGAGAGATGAAGGTACTGGTGCTTAGATTTGAAAGAATAGGTCTAATGTTATGGTTTTGAATGATTGGAAAAAACAAGGACTAGACAGATGTGAACCAGACAGACAAAAGACTGAATTCAAACAGGCATTTGTATTTTGGCAGTTGAATGAGTTGCGTTCAGTCTCCTGCTCAATTATTTGATTGGAATGAACTTCACTGGATAAGCTGTTTTACATATGGAACCATCCTATGAAAGATTTTCGTCGGCACAACAACTTAATAGGATTCATTCTGGTCGCCTTGGAATCTTTATCAGGAACTTGGGAATCACATCATTTGAATGCTTTGATTTCTCTGTTGCCAATCAATTTTCCATCGAAGTTTTTCAGAATAACATATGCAGAACTTGTACAATCCGATTACTAGCTGAACAGTGAACAGCCCCCGGTCTGCACAGGTTGACACAGTCATATTTTGAGTATTTTTTTACAGTGCAGGGCTAGTTGGATCGACACAGATGACATTATTTACAAAATCATCGCCGAGCCATCAGTTTGACGGCTGTGATTTGCAGCCCCTCGCAATCGAACGGTATCCATGTTCTTACAGACCCTTACAACCTACATCTCGTGGGACGTGGAGGTCTAGGCAAAACGTAAGGGCTTTGGCTTATAATGTTCCCTGCCCTCTGCCTTCCAATTTGCTTTGCAGTTATTCCTTCTTCCTTTCTCTCTGTTGGAGTTTTTTCTTTTTTCACTTGCTCTGTGTTTTCAGTTTCTCCCACTCACACTGCTGACTTTTGCACCAGAAACCAGGCATGGGGGAGACTGGAATAGTGATGTCTATTCAGAATCCAATCCCCCTTTCCTTCCTTCTCTTCAGGATGCTTTCTTTCACTCTCTCTTTCGTGTTCCTTTCTCCAAAACCAGAGCATGATCTTTTGCCAAGTTGGCACTTGGCAATCGTATTATCAGTCCCCTTTGTGATGCTCCCAATTACCTTTCAAACACCTTTTCTCATGGAGAGTAATGGGTTCCTATCTTTTCATTGAACTATAGTTCAATACCCACCACCATGATTTTAATGGGCTTTCCATGCTAAGAGCATTTGAGCTATGGTTCCCTCGATATCGTGCTGATATCGTTGGATCAACTTACCAATCATCCCAACTCGTTGGATTGATTTGAATCGAAATCATAACAACACCACATGCATCTATATCCAACGACTATGCTTCTTGTGTCGCAAACGATCTGACGATGCCAGCCCATACAACAACAAAAAGAAACCCTATCATCATGATAATCCAAACCCTAGTGGAAGTGTTTGTGAGAAGGCTCTTTTCTCATTATAAAGGGTGTGGTGGGATCTATGATGGGCAGTTTGAAGGGAAATTTTGTTTCTTGGGGAGAGGTGGTGGAGTGGAGTACTTTATGTCAAATCTGCACAAGAGTGGTGGTAGTCACTTACTGGTTCTTTCTCAGGATTCCAACTTATGTGTGATATATCATAGATATCTCCCTTGCATTTCACATCCAATTTCACCTTGAGTGCATGCCTCCATCCTTTTTGTTTTGTTTCACCTTCTCATGGAAAGTGAAAGAAAGAAAGAAAGAAGAAGTTACATTATGATCCTTGTCCTATCATCTGACCTGATTTTGCACCACTTCAGGGGTTCATGTGGAATTGGGAATCATTCTAGTAGCAAGCAGTCTCTGAAATGAATTTTTGAAATGTGGCTTTGCATAATGTATTAGTTCTTTTTCCTAATTAGGCAGGTGTGTTAATTGGAAACTTGTAATTTGGTTATAGCATTGATTTCATTTCAACAAGAAGCCAAAAATTTCGTGCTAGATGGAAGCGACTGGTATAAGAATCATTTTAGCTCCACTCGCAAGGTTTCAGCAACTCATAAAGTTATTATGATGAACGTAGTTCTCGACGTTGTATAATGCTAGAGCATGATTTAAATAGCATGTAAGAAAATGCTATAAGCTCCTTTCTTTTCCACCCTTGTAAGTTGTAACAACTGTGAATTATTGAAATAACGTTTTCTCGTCATTAGAAACTCCTAAAGTTAAAACAAGCTACACGAGTAATCTGAAAATCTTTTTTTTTCCTGCTGGAAAGAGTAGGGCAAAGGGCAACAGGAAACATCATTATTACAGGATGTTTTAACTTTTACTAAAGTGCCATTAAAATTCATGTGATTAAAGCTTGTAGCGTGTAGGAGCTAATAAGGGAAAGATAGGCAAGTTGTAGCCCTAGTCCTCACTAACCTTCAAATTACTAGAAAACATGGCAATTTGTTTCCACTGACCAACAAACTTTTGAATAAACTGCTCACCAAACAAAAGAATGACAGCCTAAAAAAGGCAAGCAAAACCCTGGCTTCAGTTGGATCATATCCTTCGCATGGATTTTAACATCATTCATAGATAATCAATCAGCTTACTATGCTTCATATGGAGACGATCAACCAGTACCAACACTGCGAGTTCGCCTTCTCGTACGTTCTCCTTCGTCTAGTTTGTATAGTGTCATTTTCTATAAATGATGTCGACATATAACATAATCTGGTAACTTAAAAGAATACAAACACAATTCAACGATATCGACATATCCGGATCTCTCCGAACCACAAAATATTAGAAGTTGCTGTCCATTACAAAACAAACAAACCAACCATCATTATTTTTTGTCCCAATTGCTCTGTAACCCATTTTTTGGGCAAATTTGGAACTTTGTACTGAAGTTATGCATGAGATGCATTCATTGCCACTGGCCTGCAATGCAATTATTTGATTGGGGTTTTTTTTTTTACAGTCAGTACTGATCCCCTCTCTAGTAGAAATCATTTTGCCTCTGCCCATAATGTAAGAACTTGGGGATCCCCAAATGATGCAGAAATGCTGCCATTATGCCAAGCTCCATGATCACACACCTGGTGGAAGAAAGAAAGAAAGAAAGGTGGTCTCTGAAATGATATTATTGTGTTTCCCAGTCACTTGAGTTTGGTTGTGGTTTATTGAGGGAAGAATGGGTAGCAAGAAACAGGGGAAAGTGAAAAAATAAACAAGGACTTACTATTATTACTCTCTTACTGGACAGGTATTTTTAGAATGATTGTAAAAAATTTGTTGTACTTTTCAAAAATGCCCCCTCGAAGTATCTGACATTTTGGGGGAAAAATGTGACGGTCTTGAAAATCTATGTTCTCGTCGAAAGGCTGGATGTGTTTATGTACGTATCGAGGAACTGGATCCTCGACAATTTGAATCGAAATCGTATCTTTTGATTGTCCAACTAGTAGCTGAGTCACAAATTTGAATGGAAAGGGCCAAAGAAATGATGTTGAAGGAATCCAAACCCTAGTAACTTAGCAGAGGGGGATTCAAATCAGTGTTTGCTAAATCGTAATGTATCGGGTATCCCGGTAAAAAAAAAGTCTATTGAATCCCAAGTCAGCATGAAATGGTCGGCCATAGTTAAATCACGGGTTAAGCACAAATTACCCAATCATTGACTTATTCGGTACATTCTCCGGTACGGTTTTACAATCATTGATTCGAAGTCGTACAAAACCGTTCTACATTTTGTACTGTTACAAGTTTTGCATATACTTTTGGTCGTAAACTGCGAGCTTACGAGAACTGGAAATCATTACTTAAAGTCTAAACAAATAAAAAAACATAACTAAGAGAGATCCAAACCCGAGTAACCGAGTAACCCGAGATCCACCACAACTTTTGTCAGTGGCCAATAGTTCCATGATTCAATTGAGCAGGGACCCAGAAGAACTGGAAGTGCCAAGTTAAAAGTAACCAAACTGAAAGGCTAAAAACAATGGGAGCTGTAACTATAAGACTAGTTTTGTTGGTTACCCACGAACCAGCTAAGGGGCTATGGTCCTAGAAAGCCATCAAATTGGAAACATACATGTCACAAGTCTCCATTAAGGGGAGCACCTTTTATTTTTCTTGCCTTCACATTTAGTACCTACTGTTTTTGTTTTTTTTGGGGGGAATTCCACCACCCAAAATTCTTATCATCCCTTTGTGTACTCCCCCAAATGTTTGATGGCAGGGAATGACTGTAAAACCATATAAGAGATTGTATCGAAAAAATCAGTGGTGGAATATTTTATGTTGAAATTGTGGTTTAACCATACTTCAATCTTATCATAGCACTAACCCTCCCCTCTACCGATTTAGACTCTGATATGTTTTCCCGGTCGAATCACCGGTACGGTACGAGTACGACTTTTACAAACATGTATGGCAGACAACTAGCTGGGAGTAAGGGCAAACAAAGGGGGGAAGAAAACCCCGCCTTAAGGATTGATATAATACCACCTTGAGCATATAATTAATCACGGAGTAAGAGCTAACAAATCGGTAAAAAATAAGATCAAGAATACGAGTTCAGTGCGATAAAAAAAAATACCCGCATGTGAATACACATTACTGCACATGAATTCGATATGCAAATCAAGTTAGGAGCTACTTGGGGGATGAAGCTTGGTGGAAAGTTCAATTAAGCGAATTCTTCCATCCTTCACGTTCCAAGAGGGGGGAATGTGTAGTATCGACTGTCGTTACTTTTACCTATTGTAAACATATTTGTCTACTATTTTATCCTATTATTATAATATAAAAAATAAATAAGAAAAGAAGGGGGAAATGTGGAAGTCAAGATCAAATGTTTATCAACTTCCTTTGGAAAAAAGGAACTGGAACAAAGGAAAACAGTGTATCTGGTTTGGTTTTGGAGCCAATGTATATTAAAAAAAAATTAAGCTATAAAAAGGCCTAAAATATTTCAACATTGTTGGCTGGCTCCCTTATCAAAATGCCAAATAAGAACATAGTACTAAGTGGCGTGCAAAAGTTTTCAAAAGCTAATAATGATTCCTTACCCCCCATAGGATAAAAATGGTAGCAATTCAACAAAATGTAAATTAACTACCCTAAATAGTAAATATTGAACCTTCTAGCCACTTTTCTTCGAGTGAGGTGATTTCTTTTATATCGTGCCGGACTCATAAATCTAAGTGGGTACAATATAGTAAAAAAAATTTAAAGGGATAGTTTGAGTCGTATTAAATGTTTTTTTTCAAATGTGTTACTAATTTTATCTATATTTTCAAGTGGTCGTTTGCTTCATGCATTTGGAGGCATGAGGGTTCTGAGTGAAAACCTGGATTTTGGAAAACCTTGAATTTGTAATAGATCTCGTTCATAATGGATTTGAAAAGTTTTATGTTTGTTTGATGGATTTTGTTCATTAATGTATTTTTATGGTTTTGTAACTTTAATATGTAAATTACCTTAATATCCTCATCTATTTCTTTTATATTCGTGAGGCAATATGATATATATGTAATTATTATCATGTGGTCCATGGATTTGTGACTATATATGTTTCAAATACACACCCATATTTGGGATTGCAAGTTCATGACACTCACAAATTTGGACAATCAAAGTCCATGAGTCCCACGGATTTGGTCCTTCCACAAAAATATGGACCAAACACTGAATTATGTTAAATTCATGATGCTTATTGATTTGGACGCAAATCCATAAAGCAAACGACCCCTAACTATAGTTTTGAAGTCGAAAAAAGAAAGATTTTCCCCCATTTGGAATAAAGCAAAGCCCTATCACATCAAAGGCCATGTAGCCTTCAGGATGAAGGGGAAGTCCATCCTACAATTCGAAATTGAGACTTTCAAATTGAAATCGAATAATGAAATCGCTAAACCAATCTCTTGTTCACTTCGAAAAGTCATTTCTATTTTCTGATAAGTTGGAGTTTCTCTTTCTATTCTTCTTCCTTTTGTTTTGCTTAAATCAATGAAAGGGAAATCTTTATAGAGATGGGGTCATTGGAGTGAAAGAGAGAGGATGGTGTTTTTTCTCTTCTTCCTTTTTTTTTGAAGAGAATGATTCATGCTGTCTCCTCTCTATAAACAAAAGTCCTGGTTCTGATCATGATTTCCACTTGCGATCACTTGTTGTTGGAAGTGGGAGAGAAGACTTGTGGATTAACAATTTAACATGGCTCTCCAGTCCAGTGCCCTCCTCCTAATTGCGTTTTGACATTTAGGGGGAAATAATAGAGCCCAAAAATTAGGAGTGAGCTTGAGGGTTTGTTGATTGAAGAACCAATTCAACTTCATATTTAACCAAATCATTACGTGTCGAATCGGAATACCAGTAATGGTAGCACCAATTGTTGTGTTATGTAGTTCCTTCTCTATATAAGATCACCCGAATCAAAACTAACTCGCACTTACGAGGCAAGCATTTTACAATTCGTCCCATGCAACCATATGTTTAGAGTTTATCGAATGCAAAATGCTCGCGCCTCATATTTAGATTGCATGTTCACACGAGTATCTTTCGCACGTTCGTAGTTTTTTTAATAAATATCTAATAGTTGTTGAAGTCAAACCCAAATTTCGGTTCTTTCGATCATTTCTGAACAACGAAAAATGACATTTTTTTATTAAGAAAATTCAGTTGTACGATATCGATACGCGTGAAATGACAAAACAAATGCGAGGAAGATAAAAAAAGATCGGTCTAGTATCGTTGAAAAGTTATAGTTTGGTATATGGTGAATGTATGGGAGCAATGCATCTAGCTAAGTTAAAGATGCTTTTTTTGATAATGACCATACCCCATAGGGCACATAAAAGAGGATTAGGATATAGTTGAGATTAGCCAAACATGCCTTGGGGAAAAAAGCTAGGAAGAGATGATGATTAGGGTTTTGATTTTATATATTTGCATTTGAGGGGTGATAATGCCAAGAGTACCTTTTTTTGGAGGGCCTCTCCCTTTCCCTTACCCATTGTCCTTAAGTTAAGTGGCATCCACTTTGGGCTTCTCGGGCCCATCTTTTCGTTGGTGGGTCGGGCGGGCCCACTTACATCCCCCAGATTCTCTCCTTTTTCTCTTTCCCTCTCTCGTTCTTGTTGTACGAGGGTTGCTTACTAACTACAAGACGGCACCCACATTTTTCTTTTTGTCATAAAGCAGGCTCAAAGTTTGAAATGCCTTTCAACAAAGGACACCATTAGGGCTTGTCGGAGGACACCTCTCTTTGTGCCAAAGTCACGCGTGTGTGATATAATGATTCTTTTAACCACAATCCATAATGCTCTAAAAAAAAAAGTAGTTTAGATGAATTAAAGTATTGATTAAGTCGTGTATCTTGAAGAATTAAGCAAATCCGATCGTGCTCTGCGACTGCAGCGCTTGATTCGTATTCCTGCTTGTGGTAAGTAGGGAGTAGTCGGATCGAGGTAGTCAATCTATCCGAATGGGGAGGAGCTGCAGCGGGATATTTTTTGGTATTGATCGTGTAAAATTGACGAACGAGTATCGACGATATAAGTGATCGCGGCCGGTTTAGAGTAATTTTTTTGGGCTGCATGCCATACTCGAACACCAGGCATGCCCAGAGATAGGAGGGAAGTGGGCACCCGACTATTTCTGAGTATCTCCGCCTATTGTCTAGTTTTTTCTCTCTATCCCTTACTTGTTTCGATATAGTAGCAGAGATAGTATTTTTTTTTTTCATTCGTGGAATTTGGAAGAAAGTCGTTAACTAGAATTGTGTGAATTCGTTAAGCTCCAGACAGTTAGAAGAGTAAGTCATTTGAATCTCGAAATTTGAGAATGTGTTAGTCTGTGATGAATAATTATTTTTAATTCTACGAGAAACTAGTAAAAAAAAATAGTAAAATTTAGGTTTGTGCCGCGCGTGATACGTCTAGAAGACATACTCGACTTATGACAATAACGTAATAACATTAACACGATAATTATATGGTAATTACGTGTAGGCATACGATCGAAGCAAAATTCAGAGAGGTATATCAGTATATGATTAAAAAAAGAAATCCTTTATTCATACCGGCCGTAACCTTTTTCCACTCGACCGCCGCCGCCCGTCCAACCTCGCCGGCGGATGAATAGTGTTTCTTTAATCTTTTTCCTGTCCAAAGTCCAAACATTCCTTCACTTTCTACGGCGACAAACACCACCCACTACATTTCTTTTTTTGTAATTGTAAATTGTAATTAGCATCTCTCTCTCTCCTGCCTCTTTTTCATATCGATTTTCTCAGCATCCAAACAACACAACGGCCAAAAGAAATCTGAAATCTCGCAGTTCGGTTGCTTTCTCTCTGTTTCTTCTTTTAATTTTTTTTTTCTTCTTTTTGAACTTTTGCTGTCTTCCCGTTTCCAGAGCGCTTCTTTCTTTTCTTTTTGGTGGCAAACGTCTGTCGGGAACGGCCACCGCCGCGTTCCGTCGCTGTCTGGGAAAGTGATGATACGTCGCCGTTTCGTACTGTGCCCGCCGGCGCCGGGCACGGCGGGGAAACGGGCAGCAAGTTTTTTTTTCCCCGGGGAAAGTGGGCTGGTGGTTGCGTTGCTTCCATGGTTTGTTGCCGACCACAAAAGTTGTGTGAAACCCCAAAGCAAAGCTGTCACATTAAACCAAACTGCTCAGTTCTCCTGCTAAGAAGAATCAAATAAAAGACAAATTTCCCGGCTGAAAATGGAATATTTCCGGTTCCCCACTCCTCTTTTATATGAACAAAAGTTGTTAGGATTAGGATTGTGATTCGTTGGTATTTGATATTTGGTTCTATATAAACAATGATAATATACGTGGAGGAGATGGGTATCTCAATATTCATATTTGTTTTAATATGTGGTCACGATTTGTTAGTCAAGTCATGTAATTGGGTTAGGACATATACCTAGATTCGTTTAGTACAACGTTGAAGACAAAAAGATAATGTAGATGATTATACAAGTTTCAATACAATTGATCTAGAGGTCAACGTGACCGATAGTGAGGTACATATAATCAAAGAAGGAAACAGATAAGCGAGGACAATCAAAGCTCGAAGGAGCAAGAAACCTGCTAAAGATTGAACTAAGGAAGAGGCAAGGGCCTTAAGGGATGGTCCTCAAAAGCGGAGGGCGGCCGCGGTAACAAAAGTGACGGTGTCAGGCACTCTCCGACGACCACGATAAAAGCATTAATGGTCTCGGTTTCTCGGAGGCGTCTGAGTAACTGACTCATATACATATCCAAAAAGTGTATAAATAAAAGTTCTCATTCAATAAATGAGTCAAACGGTATACTCATAAGCTAATATCTCTCTACTTTCTTTCCCCGAATCTTCATATGCCTTCGTTTTCTCCTTTATCCGAAACCCTCCGAAAACACGTACAACACTTAGCAATAGCAAGATGTCCGACCTCTCAAATATCTAGACCGTTGGACTCAAACCAAAACCATATTGGCTTGTTCTATTCTAAACCATATTGGCCTTTTGGGATTAGTTATGTTTTGTTAATTATTATGGGTTTAATTGTAGGGTTAGAAGTTAGCTCGTCTTTAGGTGGCCGAGTGGCTTAGGTGTCCTAGTAGGGTTTGGCTAAAGTTAGGGTTACGTATTAGGTTTAGTCGCCTATAAATATGTAACTACGACATTAGTTCGGGGAATCAATTAAACAAAATAGGTTTTCGATACTTACGTCGTGCTCCCGTTGTGAGTTACAAGCAAACCCCTAACCCGATAGCAACAAAATCCTATTAGCAAAAGGTATAATCAAGATGCTAATCAAGGCATTTAGCCAAAAACTCAGCCAACAGTGGTGTGAATCGAGTCGGAGAGCAAATCAAGGATTTTGTTTGTTTGGTCATTTTCCAAAGTTTCAGAAACCCAAAATTCAAGTGTGAGGAAGATGAGAAAAAACAAAATCGACAGTTTCCATAAATTTTTTTTTTAAAAAAGGAGAAATTGGAAGAGGAAACCAAACATCCCTGTAAAGTAATAATGGTTTCACCTTTATTTATTCACTTCCTTATTGCTGGCTACCAGAGAGGAAACAGTACTCCATTGCCTTCCTCCCTCTTTCTCTGCTCTGCTCTGCATAATATAACCAACCAAACAACAAATCTCCCCTCTCTCTCTCCCACTCCCTTCTTCTCCACACTCTCGACGTGAATTCCCACTCTTCAGTCTTCCCAATCCTCACAGTGAGAAAGCTCTCTTACCCCCTTTCATGTCTGTGCCCTTGGAGCATGATTACATAGGCGATTCTTCAATGGAGAAAACAGGGGATGTTAGTATTATCACACCGCAACAAAAGAGCACCACCAAACTCGCCTCTTCTCTCAGCATGAACCTGAAAGCCACAGAGCTGAGGCTCGGGCTACCTGGGTCCGAGTCGCCGGAGCGAGACGACGGCAGCAGCGCTGAACTCTGCATCGGCTTGCCCAGCAGCAAGTCCTCTGTTTCCAGACCCAAGAGAGGGTTCTCCGTCGCCATCCACGGCGGCTCCGGCAACTGGGTTTTCTCCCCCGGCGCCGGTGGACCGGATAACAATTTCTCCTCTCCCAGAAACAACCCCGCCGCCGCGAATTCCGACCAGGCTCCCAAAGACGGCGGGCTGCCTCCTCAGTCGTCGCCGGCGACGGAGAAGAAGAAGGCTCAGGCTGCCGGTTCCGGCGCCGGTCCAGCTTCTAAGTAATCAATTACTCTCCTTGCTTCTCAATATTTTAAGTATTCTTCTGTTCAATTTCCCCTGTTTCCCAATCTATTTTGGAATTGAAAATTTGGGGGTCTCCCCTGTTTTTTTACCTCTGTTTTGGTCCGTGTAGGGCACAAGTGGTGGGATGGCCGCCAATTCGTTCGTTTCGAAAGAACACCATGGCTTCCCATCCTACTCCGAAGAACAGCGACGTGGTGGAAGGAGGCGACCACAACCCTAACTCAGGGGGATCGGCATCGTCGACATCAGTTTGTTTGTATGTCAAAGTCAGCATGGACGGGGCGCCATATCTCAGGAAAGTCGACCTCAAGACTTATGGCGGCTACAAGGACCTCTCTCTTGCTCTCGAGAACATGTTCAGCTGCTTCACTATTGGTACTGTTCAGTATTCTATCTCACAATTAGACACTTACTATTAAACATAGATTCCCTAGGGTCTAAGTTTTACTGTAGAGATGGTTGATAAAGTAACTGAAGGTTTTTAATGGAATTTGGATACTATACTCAATAGGGTACACTCAAACACCATGCTTGTGTCTCTTTTAGCTGTTTGATTTGCGATCGGATGGTTCTCGTGCTTATGTAGTGCTATCAATATTGATTGCTTGTATCGTTCGTGTTTCGACAACCATCTGATTACGAATCTGATGGTTGCAAGCATGCTAAATAAGGTCGGTAGAAGCATCGTGTAATTTTGTATGTTCGCGTCCTGTGCTCGCTATGACCGTCTGATCGTAAATCTAAAGGCGAGAAAGTGTAACCATGGGAGCATGTGTGTTCCCAAGCTGGAACAGTTTGCAAGAGGTAGTGGTGGTGACTATGCACTGGAATAAAAGCTAATATGGAAGTGATGATGTGATTAGGCATAAAGCCATTAACATGCTTGCTGCTTTGCTTTGCTTTGATGATGTCTTATCACCCATTAACAAACAGTAAGCATCATTTTTGTGGTTCCCCTGGACCAACTTGTAGATGCGTGAGAAGACATAATGATTATATGCTTAGATTCTGATTGATCTTAATGGGTTCTTTTTTTCTACTTCTTACTTTATTTTTCTCCGTTTTACATCAATGGTGGTCGGGTTTAAAGGTCAATGCGGGTCTCATGGCGTTTCTGGGAGAGATGGAGTGAGCGAGAGTCGACTGGTGGATATTCTGCATGGTTCTGAGTATGTACTCACCTATGAAGATAAAGATGGTGACTGGATGCTTGTTGGTGATGTCCCTTGGAAGTAAAGTCTAACCCTTTCTTCATCCTATCCTTACATAATGCAATGAAGTTATAGTCTAAACCCATTTAAGGACATGCTCACCTTTGAATCTTCTGTTGCAGGATGTTCATCGACTCTTGCAGAAGGCTGAGGATCATGAAGAGCTCGGAGGCCATTGGTCTCGGTACATAATCTGCTTTTCTGTTTCAAACATGCTCTATTTCCCCTTCCATTGTTTACCCAAATCCAAATTTTGATCCGTTCTCTCTGCCTGTTGCAGCACCAAGGGCGTTTGAGAAGTGCAAAAGCAGTAACTAGCATGATCATAACTGCTGGATCCAAACTGAATGCAACCCATATGAATACTCTGCTGCCTGCTTTGGATCTGGGAAAAGCTTCTTCCTTTTTTTTTTGGTTCATGGATCCAAACAGAATGAGGATCCACCCCCACTTTTTGTCCTTACTTTGGCATATATATTAATATTGTTCTACAGTGTTTGCATTAGATTAAAAAAACTGTTTAAGTTTGCTTGGCTTCAGATGTATTGTTATTATTATTTGTGCTGATCTTCCTGGATATCATCATGAGTGTCCCCCCTTCCTTCCCTGCCTGCAATTATTATTTGTGTGTAAAATTTGTTTCTTTGCTGCAGCTTACTCTTTTCCTTTTGTTTTCTGGGTTGCCCTTTTTCTTTTCTTTTCCTTTCCTTTCCCCCCCATTTTTCTGCCTTTTGTCCCTCTCTAGCTCACTGTGCCCTCTGAAAAGAAGCAAAGGAAGTGAGAGGGAGGGAGGAAAGATGATGGTGGTTGGGGGGACAAATTCAATTGCAAAGCCAAGCCCACCAATGGGGTGTAGTCTAGTCTAAGTCTAGTGCAGTCTAATACAGGAGAGAGTGTGTTGATGGATTGATTTGATAGGCGGCTGCTGCTAAATAATCTTTTCATCAGGGTTATCTGCAATGTGCTGCAGAATTCTTTCTTTTCTGCTTCATCAGGAACCAATGAAACTGAGGCAGCCCAGGGTGCTGCTGTTTGTCTCAATCTGGATGGATGGTGAATGAAAAGGGTTGTTAGCTGTGACTTGAGTGAATGTGGAAGTGAAATTTCATTGTCTGGTGGATTCATGAATGATCTTGGTGTAAGAGGGTGGAAGTTGATGTGATGTGAATGAATTGAGTCTTTTCTGGGGCTGTAAATAAGTTAAAGATTAGGTTTTTGGCTCATTGTTCACAGGGGGAGAAGTAGTAAGAAAACAAAACTGGGGAGCAGGTTTTCTGGGGGACCTGTTCCTGACTTCCTGTGGCTCATGTTTGTAGTTTCAGTATTTGTCGTTTTGGTATGGTGGAGGTCTTTCAATGGCGTGAGTGGTAAGAAGCACTAATCAGCAGGGAGATGATGAAGGGATAAACACAATTTCATGTCATCCTCTCACTTGTGATTGACACGAAACATTTACATATTTCTTAAACTTTAAATTTCCAAGTTTATGACATCCCTAGAATCAGGCCGACGCGCGTGACAATCAGACTGGAGCCATATGCGAGGAAGTCCTGATCGGTTAGCAATCCATACTAGGTTCCATGTATGATTTGTAGGTCGGAGTTACAATATGATAGTCCATTTGATGGCTAGAAAGGTCATTTCTTTGTGCCCGCGGATAAAGACGACTTTCCTATTCGCTTGCCTGCTCTCCCTATTTTGCCCGAATTCCCCTAATAGAGCACTTGAGCGTGCCGACCGCTTGATGTTTCTTTGCCTTTATAGCTTGGCTAAACTTCAAGATATAATATGTTTTGATCTCTCTTTCAATCAATATATGATTATCTTTTGGCAAGGGAAAAAAAAAAAGACATCCCTAAAATCCGCTTGGATCCAAAATGGAATCTAACGTCCTTTAGTAGCATTATTGAGTAAAACGGAGTGTCTGGCCCCCTCTGGTGGCTGGTTGAGTTCTAGCACACGAAGTGTGGTGGTACTCCCAGTAATCGAGTTGTAGCACTTTAAAGCGTGGTCGGATTCTCCTCGAATATTAGGGTGGTCATGACGCGATAATTCTAGCCTCTCAAGTAATCTTCTCCGACTCTTACGATCAGACTGTTGAGTCGGCATCTTCAAAGCTCACCTGACACTATGATATGACCAGTATAGTGCCCATCGATAGGGTTCTTCGAGTAAAAAATGACACACATATTTCATATTATTAGATTATCAATGATCTAGGCAAAATGTATAACATGAATTTGTATCGTTGTTGGAAAGGGTATACAACTTTTTTAAGATACGAATATATAGAACTTTTTTTTTTGTTGGTGAGAATATATAGAACCTTTTCAATTCAAAAGAAAGAAATATAAAAATATGAAAACAATACTTATTGGAAAGGGTAATTGATTGTTTGTAATGCAAAGCCCACAACCCACTGCAAAAATCCAACTTTCAGGCCCGGTTTTCATTGAAGCCCACTACCCAAAAAAAAACCCCCAAACTGCGATCCTTTTCGAGGGTCGAGGAATATAAAAGACTACACGCAGACACTTGCAAGCCGATTCACCGCAACTTTCAGCAGACGACGGAAGCCAGGCAGCCGAGCCGGCGAGGGATTTTTGGGCGGAGGGAGTGCTTTCTTCTCTTATCTCCACCGTGATCACCGGTCTTCGTATCTCCGACCGAAGGCTTTCCGTTCTACCCTTTTCGGCAGGAATCTTGTGTCCAGGTTTTGAGCCTTATTGCCCTCTAGGCCGTTCGTGCAATTAACGAACTGATGCTTCCTAGTTGTATCATTCCTATTTCCAGCTGCTCAATCCCTTTCTGCGGGTTTCTCATATCCGTGAATTCGGATTCTATAGTTCGTTTATTTGGGAGGAACGGTTTAAGGTTTTCAGAGCTATGTCGGTTATTCGAATTCATTAGGCTGGAGCTATGCTCGTTTACTTCTGTGCCCTAGCTCTGTTTTTGGTGCTGTAGGCGTGATTTAGATAGAGCTCGAGTTCATGTATTCCTGTCTTGCTATGCCACATTTTGCACCAGAGCGGGGAATTGACGTTGGCGTTCTATTTAGGGTTTCGTTTTTAATTCCCAAAATACTGTTTCGAGGGTTTGATTGGATATTGAGCTGCGCGATAAGACCAGCGATAAAGTCTGCACCTTGTTAGAACAGTTTGTTTTATGGCGATATTCCTGATGTGTTCACCGCGCTTTGATCGGTTTTTTTTTTGGGTATTTTCTCGGGGATGGTTGAACTAGCTGTTCTTGCTGACTTGCGAGCCTGTTTCCCGGTCACAAGATTAGTCGTTCTGTCTGTCCGTCAGTCTTTTGCAATTCTCTGTTCCTTGGCGTGATGATGGCTTTTATACCATGTTACTGATTCTGTTCAAAACTTATGAGCAGGAAGATGACGCTAGGCGAGGAAGAAATCACTAGGCTGTGGAGGATCGGGAAGACTGTATATCAAATGCTAAGGGACCGGGGGTACCTTGTCGTTGAATCTGAGGACAAAATAAGTAAACATCAGTTCATTTCAAAGCACGGCCAAAACATGAAAAGGGAAGACCTTACAATCCAGAAATCTAAGAAAAATGATTCCATGGATAAGGTATGCTATTTTTTCCCCCCTTGTCTGAATAGGATGAAGAGTATTAACTCCAATGTTTTTGTACTGTGCAAAGTTATACCTGGTTAAAGTTTCAGTATTCAGAAATTGCATATGTTTGTGAATGAAATTATATTGAACTTTTATGAGTAGCTACCACTTGCTTGAAGAATAGAACACCGGTTTGGACCTGCACTGGCACCTGCATGAGCATGAGTATTTTGATAGATGTGATTGTCATTGAAGTGTGAATCTATAAAACTTTTATGGGTAGATTGAGAAAAACTGTGGAAGAAAGCAGCTGTATGTGATTAAAACTGATATCAGGAAGCATGCTCTTATTATTGGGAGCTTGATTGAACAACCATTTTATCCTTGTGAAATGAATGGACAAGCATTTTGATTGGAGTATCACTCCTTAGAGATTGCGAAAGCAATTATCAGCAGCTATTCATGTTGTCTTCTTATTTGTTGTTATGTTCCATTCTTTTTTTAATTTGCTTGACATAGAAGCAGAAGATACTCCATGTATGCTCTTTTGATCTAGTCTATGTTTTCTCATGGTTGCCTTATTGAATCTTTTCTCTACCAGATTTATGTTTTCTTCCCGGAGGAAGCTAAGGTTGGTGTGAAAACAATGAAGACCTATATAAATCGCATGAAAACAGAGAATGTCTTCAGGGCAATCTTGGTTGTTCAACAAAATTTGACTCCATTTGCTAAAACATGTGTAGCTGAAATGTCGAGCAAATTTCAGTTGGAGGTCTTCCTGGTAAGATTTTCATGCATAGCAACACATCTAAGGGCAATGTTCTTCCTGTTGGATTTTTGTTTCTGTCCTGTTTTTCTAGCTACTGTGGTCTGCGGGCTATACATCTCCCCTATTATATCGCCTGCACATTGTCTTTTCGAATCTGTTGTGAGTTCACACTCCTTGGTTGTGGTACGAGATTGCGATAGACTACAAGTTCTCATATTCCTTTGGTTCCATTCGTTTAGGAGGCAGAGCTGTTGGTCAATATCAAAGATCATGTTCTTGTCCCTACACATGAAGTGCTCACAAATGAGGAAAAGAAGACCTTGCTAGAAAGATACACAGTGAAAGAAACGCAGGTGAGTGTCACACATTACGATGTATTAACTTCTACAATATCTAAATCGAAATCTGATTGGGTGTCGTTTGGAATCAGCTGCCTCGGATCCAGTTGACTGATCCAATTGCCAGATACTACGGGCTGAAGAGAGGTCAAGTGGTGAAGATTATCAGGCCAAGCGAGACTGCTGGCCGATATGTCACCTACAGATATGTTGTATGAACAACTCTCCTTCGCGGATAATGGAAGCCATTTCAATTCCAATGCACTGGTCGCATCGCTTGGATATCTCTATTCCTTGTCCCTCTTTCGGTTCCATTTGCTCTGGTTTTTGTGGATTCTCTGGTTTGTAAGGCTACCTGTTTCCAGGCATAGAGATTTTGATCCTAATGTAAGGCAAGATGGGTTGGTCACTGAGTAGAAAAATAACGATGATGCTTGTTGGTTTTGTCTGGTTTGAGTTGGACAAACATTATGACAGAAGACTTGCCTTATTGTATCAGAGCACAGTTAGTCTCTCGTATGAACTGAAAGCTCTCAAAGCTCGACATGACCACCAATTTTTTTGCTTAGATTGGATTGTGCTCTATATTAACTGGCAAAGCTTGTTTCATTTTGCTAAGCGATTCTTTTGGTGGGATAAAAACGTAAACTTTTAAATTTTAAAGCACAATTTTGACTAAATTAGTTAGCAAAAACTCATTTCTACATAGAAAAAGTGTTTTGGTGATTTAAAAGTGTAAAAACGTACGGGTTTTAAACTTTAAGATACGATTTTGGCTACATATATCATGAAGAAACTAGCTTGTTTCATCTATAAACATGAATTGAGCTCCTAACCTCGTGTTAAAAAAAACAAGCGAATTAACCGTATCCTAGGCCTAACAAAATAATAAAGAACTTAACGGTTATCAGTTTAATTGTTAACCGTCACTTAGGGGTTAGGTTAGTGGTTAACCCATACTCGATATTAAAAAAAAAAAAAAAAACACAGCAATGCTTGCTGATTTGGGCAATTTTGTTAGGGCTCCGGAAAAGGGTAGAAAGAAAAGGTATTGAACCTTTCACTCAGCAGCAGTACTCCATTGCTTCTCTGGTTCGCGTATCTTTGATTCTTGAATCTTGTCGGGGTGGAAATTTTACCAGGACAATGAAGCTGAAGCAACTAGAAAGCCTCTTAGGCAACCTTCAGCAATTCTCCAACCCAAAGGTCTCTCTTTCTCTCTCGTTCTCTCCCCCTCTTTCCCCTTCCTCCTCGTCTATCCTTTCTGCCGGAGATTCTGAATTATTGTTGGCCCTGCTTGATTTGCCCTGTCTGGGACGCAGGTGGAGCTGGAGCAGTACCCTACCGGCCCTCACATCGCTTCCCGCATGCTCTACATGGTCACTTCTTCCTTGCCCTTTACTTGCTCTGCTTATATTTCACTCAATGAGCTTCCCTTCTCCATTCCCTGGAATTGGGGTCCTTCCAGGACTAATTTTCTTCAAAGCTAACTGGGAAAGTTTGCGGCTTTTATGGTTTCAACAACTGAGCAGGCGGAGAATTCATATGGGGATGTGACTGAAAAGGTAGTGGCGGATTTCGGCTGCGGATGTGGAACATTAGGCGCTGCAGCTGCTCTGATGGGCGCAGAGTGAGTTCCGTCCTCTGAAAATGATACATTCATTCCTTGATTCTCTCTTTAGAGATGGCAGCTTTCTAGAATGTCATTCAGTGTAAGATATAGAAAAGGATTCTCCATGATGTGGCTGCACATTGAGCTGTTGTTTGTTATTCAGACAGGTATTTGGTATTGATGTTGATTCGGAATCCCTTGAGATGGCAACGGCTAATGCTGAGGATCTCGAGGTACTCTTTCGTACCTTTTCCTTTTCTTTTTGGACGGCCTTTTACATTTCCTCGTAAATTGCGGATAAATGCATTGTTCAGCTGATGATCTTCCATTTGTTGAATGATTTTTGAACCCTGCAGCTGGACATAGAATTTGTACAATGTGACATCAGGAACCTAGGATGGAGAGGTAGTGGCAGTAATGGCCTAGTTTTCTTCATATTATCTTTTTTTTCGATTGGTGAAGTCTGTGTCTGAAGTTTCAAATCCTGTGTTAGGTTCTAGTGTTGATACAGTGGTGATGAACCCTCCATTTGGGACACGGAGGAAGGGCGCGGATATGGAGTTTCTCTGTGCAGCCTTAAAAGTACAAATTCTCTCCCACCTAATGCACTTTGGTGGTCATAAGTCTCTATCTTCTTGTAATCAAATCTTGTGATATCTTGATGCCAGATTGCTTCTGGAGCAGTATATTCGTTACACAAAACATCAACGAGAGACGTAAGTATCTTTTGTACTAAGTAAAGAATGTAGCTTGAATGTGCAGGATGTATATTTGAATGTAGAGGAGGGTCGGAGATTCTCCCGACCTCCTTCATTTAGCAGGAGGTTATGCAGCTTTCCCTAATATGACCATTTGTAAACTTGGTTCATTTCAGCATATTAAAAGGGCAGCCTTGCGTGACTTTGGTGCTAAAACTGCCGAGGTTTTGTGTGAGGTGAGTAATATGTCATTAGTATTTCTGATATATTCCAAGTTGAGTTTGGAAGTTGTTAACACTGTCATGTTTGTCAGTTTAACATTTGCAACATTCTGAATCCTGTATTTACAGCTCCGGTTCGATGTTCCTCAACTATACAAGTTCCATAAGAAGAAGGAAGTGGATGTCGCAGTAGACCTTTGGCGGTTCGAGCCAAAAGATTAATCCAGGCAAAGGAATTTGAGTGCCCCTCAAAACATATCCTACATGCGACAAAACGCATTTGCAGTTGGGAAATGATGGTTTGTCTCAAAGTCTCGACAATAGCAAATGCAAGTTTTTGTAATTGCTGGATTGATTTTAGCAGCAACTGCTATCATTTATGGAGGAACACTTTTAGCAGATTCGTATCAGAATTGTTGCCTGTATCAATATAGAAGGGGAAAAACAACTATTGATGATGAGATACAGAAGGAAAAGTCCCATGCTTTGATCACGAAAGAAAAAAGAATCCGGAGAACCCTATATTCTCATCCAAAAACTAGATTCTGTAACAGCTTCATGACGCCAGTTTTATCTGTTCATTAAGCAACAAAATTCTTCATTCCTAGGATTTTGCTTCTTCCTCAGTCGGTGTCTTCTCCAAGTGTAAACCTCACGAACCTTCGGACTTTTATATTCTCGCCAAGACTGGCAACAGTTTGCTTCACCAAATCCTTTACCAGCAATTTGTCATCCTTAATGAATGGTTGTTCTAGAAGTGCAAGCTCTCCAAGCCTCTTTGAGATCCTTCCATCGACAATCTTCTCCCTTATGTTCTCTGGTTTCGACTGAAGGTCCTCCCTTTGCATCTCGAGCTCCTTCTCCTTCTCAACAATGCTCTTTGGCACATCTTCAGTTGACACAAACTGCACCTGTGGGCATGCAACGACCTGCATTGCCAGATCATCGACCAGTTCCTTGAATATTTCGCCCCTGCCAACGAAGTCGGTCTCGCAGTTGACCTCTATCAGCACTCCGATTCGAGAGTCATGAATGTAGGAACCTATCCGGCCTTCAGCTGCAAGACGGCTGGATTTCTTGTCGGCGGATGACAGTCCTTTCTTTCTGAGATAATCCTGTGCCTTCTCCAGATCACCACCTGTCTCTGCAAGGGCTTTCTTGCAGTCCATCATCCCAGCTCCTGTTTCTTCCCTCAGTTGCTTGACGAGTGCTGCAGAAACTGCTGCAGCTGGTGGCCTGAAAGAGCATGGAAAATACATGTCAAACTTAAGGTCACTGAGTTATGCAAATTTGAAGGAAAAGAGATTAGTCCTGTCATGCATAAAGACCAGATTGTCACCATAAGAAAATATCAGTAAGAAAATATAATATTATGGACTAGTTCGTAAAAGAGTACAATTTTAGCATTGTAAGGTTTTGAAGCAACTTAAAATTTATGAAAAGTGAGTAGACACTTACTTCTGAACAGCTTCTTTCTCCTCTGTTACAGCAGCAGGTTGATCTTTTGGTGGTGCAGGTGCAGATTTCGCAGCGGTTTGTGCAGCAACCTCAGCAGCAAAATCCTGACTCTTCTTCTCCAAGCCTTCACCAAGATTATACCTAACAAACCTCTTAACCTTCATATTCTCCCCAATGGTTGCAATTGTCTGCTTGATCCAGTCCTTCACCAAAACCTTATCATTCTTGATGTACGGCTGCTCCAACAGTGCTAGCTCATCGAGCCTCTTCTTGATCCTTCCTTCGACGATCTTAGCCCTAATCTGCTCTGGTTTCGACAACAAATCTTCCTTCTGCATCTCAATCTCTCTCTCCTTGCTCACAACTGCTTCAGCAACATCTTCTGTGGCAACAACTTGTACTTGTGGACACGCGGCCACTTGCATGGCTAGATCATCCACAAGCTCCTTGAAGATTTCTCCTCGAGAGACGAAATCTGTCTCGCAGTTCACCTCGATCAGGATGCCGATTCTGCTGTCGTGAATGTATGACCCGATTCTTCCCTCAGCAGTTGTTCTGCTGGCTTTTTTCTCTGCACTCGCTAGTCCTTTGGTTCGGAGGAATTCTATAGCTTTAATGATGTCACCTCCCGTCTCGGAGAGTGCTTTCTTGCAGTCCATCATTCCTGCTCCTGTTTCTTCTCGGAGCTGCTTTACCAGAGCTGGTGAGATGGCTGCTGCTATGATCATCACAAAAGGAAATAACAGACACAAGTTCAGAGCCAAGAGAAACATGACTAATTGAAGAATTACATGCCAAAGAACAAAGATAAGAGACAGCATTGTAGAGAGAGAAACCTGTTGTTGTCTCTTTGGGGGAAGGATTGCTGTTGAGGCCATTTCCCTCAGGAGCAGGATCCTGCTTCTCACTTTCAACTAGAGAGGCAGAAATAGTTTCATTGGCTTCAACTTTCTCTGGACCTTCTTCAATTGTTTGATTTTCCACTTCCTCGGTTTCGGTTTGTGATAGATCAGAACTTTCTACACTTTCCACTCCATCTGTATTCAGACAAGAGAAACAGCTCAATGTAAATCGTGGATTCAAGCCTAATAGTTTACAGAAATCCATTTAGCAGGAGACATAAATTGGAGATCAACTTCTTAAAATATATTTTAAGTTGGTTTGTTTTAGCTTCCCATTCAAACCCTTCTTAATGTTTCGTTTCCTTTAAGCTCAAACAAACACAGTCGACATGCTTTCTTATTATGAATCAAGAACTCGTACATTTCATTATTTTAGATTCCGAAGTGGGAGGAAAGAAATTACAGATGCACACCTGAACTAACGAAACTACCACTCTCATCCGCAGCTTCTGTGGCAACTTCATTATCTACTGGTGTGGCAGCTGCTTCTATTTGCTCTTCCACATTACCCTCTACAACACTTTCATCAACAGGAGCTTCTGCAGATGAATCAGAATTTCCATCACTTTCCACCACTTCAATTGAAGGTTCTTCCACCTTTTGATCTGCACTTACAATCTCGTTAACAGTTGCATCAATCTTCTCCGGTTCTTCAATTGGCTCATCATCAGCTGCAGCTTGAACAGCACTCTCAACTTCTTCTGATGAGCTAGACTCTATGCTCTCCACCTCTGAAGAAGCTACAGTCTCTTCCTGCTCCAAGTCCTTCTCACCAACATTAGCTTCCACAGCCACCTCTGAAGAAGCTACAATTTCTTCCTGCTCCAACTCCTTCTCACCATCATTAGCTTCCACAGCCACCTCTGAAGAAGCTACAATTTCTTCCTGCTCTAGCTCCTTCTCTTCTGAAATCTCAGCATCTTTTTGCAACTTCTCTCTATCATCAAGAAATTCTGCTATATCCTTGTTCTTCCTGAAAGCCACCAGGAACGGATTAGTTGCAGCATGGATAACTCCCTGAGTAAAGTTCTTATCCTCCTTCTGATTATCTTCCTCCTTTTTCATCGTCAAAGTAAATTGACCTCTATTTATACGCAAAACCCTAACACTAACTTCCTGTCCCATCACTAGTTGAGAACCACCCATAAGGTTTCCAAATCCCTCACTAACTTCTTCTGAAGCAGGCAAGAATCCTTCCTCGCCTTCAGGGAGAGTGAGGAAAGCACCAGACCTGGTCAAGTTCTTAACCGTGCCATCTAGTTGCTGCCCAATAACAAACTTTGCAGTCTTCTCATCCCTCTTTTGACCACTCCTTTGTGTGTTTCTTCTTCCAGGTCTCGGCTTATCTCCACCACCTGTTGAAGCAGAATAATCTTTCCTTTGCTGCTGTGGCTTACTACTATTTCCATCATTATCATCATCGTCACGCATACTCAGAGAAATACGTCCCGTCTCTGTGTTTGCTTCAAGTAACCTCACCTTGACCTCTTGTCCAACTGAGACGACATTTCCAACGTCCTTAACATAGCTATCACTCAGCCTGGAAACATGTACAAGGCCGTCTGTGAAAGCCCCAAAGTCGATGAATGCTCCAAATGGTTGAATAGACCTTACTTTCCCGGTGAACATTGCCCCAGGAACCAGATCCTCGTTCTTTACAGGCGGCATCTCACTTTTTCTGCCCGGTCTTGCACGCTTAGCTTGAGTTGGTGCAGTCTCTGCAGGTATTTCTGAGGCTTTATTTGAATCTTCCTCACTTGTCACAGGCTCTTCCTCACTTGTCGCAGGACTTTCGGGCTCTCCAACAGCTATGTCTGTGCCTGTGGCTGACACTGTTACTGAATGCACTGTGCTTCTGTGAGCCAAAGAATGATGATGTGTTTTGTAATTGGACAAGGACTTGATGGATGCTGGGAAGGGTAAAACGGCGAGTCTTTGGGCATGCTTTGCTGATTTCCTGGATAAACTACATTTTGTGGGAGCATTGGTCTTGTTTAATGTGAGGGGAGTTCCTGGAATGAGGGCGATTCTGCTTGTAGAACATGGGATTACTGGCGTCATGTTTCCTTGGAATTGCAATTGGTCAGTCAGCAGCTAGAATCAGTTCTTCATCACAACATTCACCTGTTCCAAGCGTAGTTATAAGTTAATTCCCCACACAGAAATCCAGGGAGAGTATGTTCCAAGAATCAGCATTCACAGTTCCTGAAATGTAGGAAGTGTCGACAACATGGCAAAGCAAGGCACAACTTTCAACTCGGTTACCTACTAAACCAGTCAAATTAAACATCCTACAGGAGATTAACTCGACTGATTACGTAATACAAGCTCATTCAACCCGAAGAACAAGCCAGTTCTCACTTTCCAATTGACAAATTATGCAATATCAATTCCCACAGCTAACTCAATTCCACAAACCACTGCAATGCTTTTCACCAAACATTGCAAACGGAGCTGAAAAGTTTAGCCAAATGCACATTCCCAGGCAATGTCCATCACAGCATTGCAAAGCAAGCAAGACCGTACAAGAAATTCTCACGCAAAATCACAACAACAAGAGACATACATCACAGGAACTCAATTCAACTTCTTCCCAACAACAAACTCAACAGCAGAAGAACAAATCATCCAAATCAAACATCAAGATGGTGGGGAAACCGCAGGAAGCAGCTTCGAAACCATGGACCCATGAGCTCAGAACTGATTAAAGCTTGTACCTTGGCTATCTGTTGGAAAAGGGTCCCTGAAAGATTGTATCTTTTCCCTGTCAAAATGTCTCAGGATGACTGGAAGCTAACTGAGAGCCTTCTTCCTGCAACGGATAAAAGACCAGAGAAAGAGGGAAAATGAAAGGGGGAAGATAAAGGGCTTTAAAACCTTATCTTAGTTATGGTTCCCTTCCCCACTGTTTTTCTCCCGTTCGTGGATACTGGAATGGATAGACAAGGCAGAGCAGAGTGACTGACAAAATAGCGGTCTGGCTTATTCGGCTCGGCTGGCCGTTTAGTAAAAAGCCGAGCTGATTTGAACATGGGCCGAAACCAGGTATTGGGTTTTTGGATATGGCTAGCCCAGTAAGGATTTGGATACATTGGGGGCAGGTTTGGGCTATCCAACCCAATTCACCACCTTAGTGTAACTGAATAATTGAGAAAAGAAAAAAGAGTAATTGGTCGAGATAGAAACATATTACTCGCTCATTGTGTGGCACGTCATGTTCTGTCGTTATCATCCCGCACTTGTTAAAAAGGTTGACTTCTTTTCCTGGTTTCGTAATAGATAAACTATTGTCTTCTGTACATTTGTTCTATCCTCTTTATTAGAGTGATCGATTGAACCAAACAAGAATCGAGAAAATAATATCATTATTATTGAATACCTTGATTTTGAATGATGAATTTAGAGCAAAAGGCAAAGGGCGTGTATATACATTTATATACAAGGGTTGGATTTTCGGAGGTTCAAAGATTTTAACTTGACACTTCTGGTTAAACAAACTTGATCCTTATTCACTCTCTCTGAGTCTTTCTGAGCTTGACTCCTGAAGGACTTTTAACTTACTCATTGTAACTCTCTATCCGCTAGGAAGAGAAGGTCTTCCACAGTATGGTTAAGTTTGTGGGAAGTAAGAAAGTTTTCTATATTTGGGGAAATCCACGTACACGTGTTAAACTAGAACATATTACTATCATAGATTATCAACTCCGTCCGATAAAGAAGTTCTCGTTATTCCGTCCTCATACATAACATCGGGCCATAAACAATTTTGCCCAAAGTGAAGTATTTAGCTAATTTTCAGGTAAGTATTGTTGTGAGAATTTTTATGCCCCTGTAATATAAAAAATCATTGATACGCGTATATCCATAATATAAAAAAGAGGTTTCTACATATATAATGCATGTTAAAGAATTTAAAAACTCGAGATTTGAGAAACAAAATATCATATAGTTAATTGCATAATGCATGGTCGAGGAATTTAAAAAATCAAACAAATTATCAACAGAAAATTAAACCCATATCCAAGATAGATCACACTACCAATTGGGATGTTGGTCCAATTTCCAGATTCTCATAAAATTTCCCCCATAAATATATGCCTAGATGGAGGGGCCAAATTTATGAATATGTTGCAGCACTTGCAAGTTATTTAATTTGTTTCCATTGATTGATGATTGTCATATATAGATGAATTGCACAAAGTTACAACAAATCCTAATCAACGGGTCATTGATCTAGCGCGTGTATTATAACTCGATCCGTGACGATGACTTTGAAATGACCGATTCAAGTGTTAGAGGAATTTTAGGTATCATTTTTTCTATTAATTGTACGCCTTTTTAACGTGTAAGAAAGTGTAGATGCTATCTGTTGAAGAAATAAGAACGAGAGGCCGGCAACAATTCATGTAGCCGAACTCTTGAAGCAACTTGCAAATCCATCTACTCAACCAATAACGTATATATTGCGGAAAGCAAGACATATCGTCGCACACTTGACGCAGCTGAGCGTGAAGTGGCAAGTGGTTCTCTGTCCTCTCTAACATTGGGATTCTGGATGATACGAGACAGACACGATGTTTATCGATAGCTGATGTTTCTGTTTGTGACATCATTGATGTTGGTTTGTTATAGTAAACCTTTCATGGAGAGTCGATAATAGATTCCGCCTTCGTTGTATCAAATTTAAGACATGTTATACGATCTTTTAAGTAACACAAGAATATGATTGAACGGAGGGAAAAATTGAATCCCCACAGCACATCAGCAGCATCTACACACATGTGGTGCAGAATCACTATATATATGATCTTAGCTAGCTGCCATCAATTCTACATGATTGTGTTTTTTTTATTATTATTATTATTTTAAATCACTTTATAATAATCCAGTTGGCAGGGTGATTATGTTCATTTCATGGGGACTTCCTGCGGCAATATTCTAGTACAACAAAATCTTCTGTTCCTGCCAACCAATGGATATGTGGACACTTGGGTTTTCAACTTATTTATTTAATTATTTTCTAGCTTAGAAAAATATTTTCTCGCATATATAAAATCCATAACTATAACTACTAAACAAAATTATGTTAAAGAGATATACACACAGACACACGTAGGATAGTAGATAACTAGATATCAGTCACATGACACACCATATAGAAACCAAAATACCTTCTCCATATATACTAGTATTGACAGTTGGGAGAGAATTAATAATGGATACTAATACGTTCAATCAAACGAAAGTCAATTGTATAGATTTGAAAATTTTACAAGTTCAAATATCATAATTTAACAAATGGGATCGTTGGAGTTCGAATAAAAACCCTCTCGATTACATAAAACTCTAATACTATGTTAAAAATCAGTTGATTCTAATAACTCTATTTATTTGAAGAGATTTAATAATAGATATTTTATCAAAGTAATATGACAGATACGATGTGTGTTAAAGTATTACTGATTGATCGACATTCCATTTCCATATATATATATCCATTCAGTTCCATGGATTATGTACTTTGTACAATGTATCTGTTCTGCCACATTGATCTGCGATTTGCCACATGTTTGTCTTTATGAAGTTCTGCAGATTTTTTTTTCTGCAGAAGTTGATATGTGAGCACTGAGCTTGAGATTCTGCTGTTTCTATGATTTACCCTATTATTAAAAACTGATCCCTGTTGGCCTATAAGCTGGTTCAGATCATTGAAGCTTGCTCGGCGTTGTTAAAAGTTCATACACTAACATCTTTCAATCATTCGAATTATTGAGACCGATTGGTTTATGACGTGCTATCAAAGTTTGTTTATCCTTTAGATCATGTGTTCGAGTCCTGTGTAAACTTCAAGCTTATGATAAAGTTGGCTTTCATTTGAATGGGTGTGTAAGAAAGTTGGTTAAATCTATGCATGAATCACTCTCAACAACCCGAGTTATTGGAATCGGTTGGTTTACGACAGAAACAACCATTAATACGTTGAAGTCTTAATAGCACTTGAATGTGTCAAGAACCAGTTGGTCCCAATAACTCGAGCTGTTGGGAAGGGGTTTCAATTATGGATCATATATTATTTACTAACACATCCCTCTCAAGCGAAAATAGACTCGTATGGGCTTGAAGTTTGCACAAATCTGAATAGAAGGCTCTGATACCATATATGTGTCCATGTGAATAACTAGTTGGTCCCAATAATTGATTTTTATTGGTGTCAATTAGGGTTGTCAATTTGGTTTGGTTAACCAAACCATTAAGCACGAAATACCAAAAATCAAAAACCAAAACCAAAAAATCAACATGCACTCATACACTCATGTTTATTTCCATTTCCCTCCTTTTTATTGAATAAACGTCATAATAATTGTAAATGATAAAATGACCATTACAAATTATTGGTTGGCATGCATATCAAAAGAAACAAAACAATTATTTGTTGATAAATAATTTTATTATTATTATTTGTACATTCTTATTGGTTTCGTTCAGATTATTGGTTTCTATTGGTTTTTCGGTTTTAACCGAACCAAAATCATTAAGTTGCTAATTGATTTAAAATTGAAAAACCGAAACCATTAGCTTTCCAATTGATTTGGTTTCGATTAAAACCAAAAGACCAAAACCAAATTGACAGCCCTACTCCCAAAACTATAATTTTTTGGATTATTGACGTAAATAGTAATACTTTACTATATAAATAACCCTTCGAAAGAATCTTTGACGATACTATTTCTGCTAACTGTGCCCCTTTTGCCAGTCTGATCTATTTGGAAACTGATCAGCCAGCCAACCACTAATCTAATTAAACAAACATACAAATAATTAACGAGATAGTGACTGAGAGTGATCGATCATCTACAACCATGAAAGGGTTTGGTATGGGGGAATTCTTTACTATATATATGATTTGGGGAAAGCTATTAACAATTAATTGATGATTAATGGCATAAGATAGGAGGATTTGCGAGGTGATTTGGGTGGTGGGAGTATGTAATTAATTAATTAAAGGGAGAGAAAAGGCAGCTTGCAGGCACAACAAATCGACAGTTTTGGTGTGCTATAGAGGATTACAAACAATAATAATACACATAATTGTTGTTCTGCATGTGGCCCAAATCTACCGTAGATATGATATCATTAATTTCTCTGCCCTTTGTCTTGACTTTTTATTGCCCCAAAAATAATGTTATGAACAACGAGACAATCCCCATGTAAAAAGTCAATGCAATATATATCCTAGTCACCAAATCATTTGAGAAATTGAGTGTGTATTCAAGAAGTGACGATTCGAGAGAGGCTACGTTTTAAACTCGAATTGAATGATGTTTTTGTTCTCAGACTTTTTCTGTGTCCATCTGGTGCATTATAACTCCCGGTGGGCCTTATGCCAAATGGGCTTAGTAATTAGTTAATTATTGTTAGTTAATTAGTTATTTAGAGATATTCGTATTAGTTTATTGTTACTTGTTGAGTAAGTTATTAGTTTACCTTGTTGGAGTGTGATAGGGTTAGCTATTAGGTTTTCCTACGTTTTCCTATAAATATGTACTTTGTGGTTTAGTTATGAATAAGAAAGAAGATTATTCCAGTAATTATCGTAGTCGTTTAGGAGTAGAAGTAAAGTAATTTAGCGATTCACGACGCGTGAATTCTATCACCCATTACCATCTCCTTTCTCCTTGGTTGACCGTACTGGCTATTATTTACTCTTAAGAGCTTTTTACTCGCGGTTTCTCAGTGTTTATTTCTTCAACGTACGTATACTTCCAAATGTTTGTTTGTCGTTGGAAGTTTGGTATAGTGATATATGGAAGGAGATGGGTGTTATTTTCCAATGACAAGAAAATCATGAATCTGAAAGGAGAAAGAAGTTATCGCGAGTTTTCTAGTACCCTCGACCCTCGATCTTCTCCCTTTCGTGTTTGATGAATGTATGTTATAACTTATCTTCTATGGATTTTGATATTTCAAATGGTTCGAAAGATCAAGCATAGAGAAACAAAACTCGACTACATATACATCTTATAACATGTACTCATCATTTTTAAGAGGGACACTTTGTTTGTCTTGGCTCCTTAATAATGTTGGTATTGTTAGTTATTAAAAAGACACTACGGCAAATGACATTACTTAACTAAGACAATTAAGTTCATTAGACTCTATTGCCATACCACTAAAATAAATTAATCAATCCATGGAACCACATCTTTAACTAATATTCAAGCAATTGATAAACTGTTCAAACATTAAAACACTCGTTGATTACGATGTAATGAGATATGTCTAAGTACATTGATGATACAAACCCTTAATTCTTTAATTAAAAGAAACAAAGACCAGACCACGTCATCAGAAAGTATGAGGAACAGACCAGGTGGCATGACCTAGTTGGCTGCATCCTTGAATGGACCGTTTAACCCATGAAAAGGAGATTGAGGAAATTAATAAAAAAACAAACCTAATTCTGAGGTTAAGTAGGAATTAAGAAGCCCCAACTAATTAATTTAGATTATCATAGAACTGCTTTTTAGTGTGTTATGCTCCCTTTGGAAGGATCACCTGATTCACGACATGAATATTTTAAAGTACAAGAGCAAGATTAAAACAATGCTTAAGGAAGAGGACTTAATTATATTGGTGAATGGTGACGATCTGGGTTGGGATTGGATTCGAAGGAAAGAGATATTGAAAAAAAAGGATCTACTTTGAAAATATGCTCTTGAGCCCAGGTGGTGTATTCCGAATTTCGTCAAATGGGATTGTTGTGTTTTCATACTTCAAATATCGAACGTAAAACTATATATAACATTGTCTAAACTATAAAGGATGTAACTTTTATTAGAAAATCTGGATTGAAGCGACTATCAACTTTGTAATTCGACGGTCAAAAACACAGTTCACTTTGAAACCTAAATTTTTAAATTTTTTTTGAAACCAAATGGACACAACCTTTTCATTTTGAAACAAGATAGTTGCTCTTCTTTTCTAATCTAACAAAAATAGTAAAAATCAGTTGCATTTCAGGTGGGTTAGGTTAGTTCAGTTGGCTAGTTTCGATAGTGAGATTGATATTTTTATTATTTTTTGGATGACATGGATTACTGACTGGACAATTTTAAGAAAATTTGGATGAAGATGGACAGAAATGACCATATTATTACACAACCAAACACATATTACCGAATCGTACAAAATGAAACTCTTGTAACCATTTTGTACAGAGTTTACAGTTTTGTGACCATTCCAACAAAACCATTAAATCAATAGTACTCTGTATATAATCATCCTTCACACCGGAAAGCTCGAAAAGGAATAATAACTTGTACTATTGTTTAAAAAGGGGATATGGGAAACATTATTTTTTCCATCGAGTTTTGTTTATGTGACGAATGAGAGTGTAACATGAATATCAAGATGGTTGATGCCATGCTATATTTTCTTTTCTATGAATTGCTGCTCATGAAATGATTTTCCGATAATCAACTTGAAACCTGTTTTTTTTTTTAATTGTGTGTAGCGCGTCTTGAGTCCTAACCTTCATTTAAAGTAAATCGCAACTCAGAAATTTCATGAACATCAAACATAAGCCAGTAATTAAAGATGTGATGTGAATAAAAACCCCATGAAAACCCAACCACACTAAATATCCCTGTGACGTTGAAAGTCACCATTTTGTCCGAGCAAAACCGTGCATCTGAAGTATAAGATAATTCCAAACCAACTGAAGACCTTTTACTCTATTTCAATTTTCACACTATGATTGATTTATATTTAAGGTGAATCATATTATGAAGCAAGGAAGTAATGAATTGTTCTATGATGATGGATGGATCGACAAATGGCATCCATCTTTTAGGCCTCTAAAAGAGTAAAAAAAAGGGAGTGTTTGGTAATTGCATGAAGTTCACATGTTTAATACATACGAAGTTTTGGAGGATTCTCTCCTACCTTTTCCACCACACCAAACAACTCCCTAGATTAAAAATAATATGTGTGTATATGTGACCCACAAATCACGCATGGAACAGCTCAATTGAGATTTGGTTCCCTCTTCCCTCGATTGCCAGCCCAATTAAGTTCCATTAACCACTCATTTTATAAGCAGTTTGTTCATGCAAAATCCTCCCTCGACTTTTCACTCAAATCTTCCCTAATAATTCTATAGGAAACCCTTACAAGATTTCATTATAATTGGTTATAATAAGGATTCCGTACTAATAATGATGCAATCAACCATAATTGAACAGCGGTAGATCTAGAATTATGGGTGCAAGGAGGATCAAATATGAAGTTCAAGAAATTTGAACCGTGATAAACATATAAGGGACGTCAAATGTCGACTTATATGTCGAAGGAAGAAAGGTCCAACGAAGAGCTTTCGATTTACTACAACAGCCGAAAACAATGGTGGGCTATGGCAGCGGCGGATCCAGAACACAAAAAAGCACTGGGCCGCATTTCATTAGAAAATTAGAACCGTAAAAAAATATTATAGTTTTTTTTTACAACATAAATTGTACACGACAGTATTTTAATTTAACGAATACATCAATAATAGAGTCCACATCCATACCAATAATATACACTGTTTTAAATAAAATACTTGAGCAATTGGCGAGAAATTCATCGCTCGTTTTGTTGCACAAATCAGTTTTCATATGTTTCATTGTTGAAAAGGTTCTCCCCGTAGTAATTGGTGATACGAGGAGCGTCAATGCTAGACAAATCAATCGTGCATTGTGTGTCCATACCTATATCCACTAGCTGCTTTAGTAAATTTTCAGGGAACAAAACTCATATTTCTTATAGTCTTTTGTTTTAGACTTTTAGAATTTAAGATTTCATTATTTTTATTTTTTTGAAGAATAATCTTTGGAGCTAAAATTTCTAGGCTAAATTTATAGTAGTGATTTGAATATGTTAATTTGAATCATTTTTTTAGTTACACCCAATCTTATTATAAAATAACACTGGGCCGAATAACCAAAATCGAAAAATTCATAAACGCTATACTAACTCCGGATCCAGAGGAGCCGGGGCCCGGGGTGGCCACCCCCTGGATCCGCCAGTGGGCCATGGAAAACACGCTATGCTCCTATTGAAAGAGGAACGCTGGCAGTGGTAAATGTGGTAGCCAAATTGCGTCCTTATTTGTAGGCGCATCGCATCCTGGTACTCACGAACTTGCCATTACTACTGGTAAACAGTTGCCAACATTGTTGTGCTTGGACCCGTCGTACTTAACAAATCGTTTATCTTGTCATTTTTGTTTGTCCGCTGGTATAGAAATGTTATCACCGAAAACCCTAATAAGGAGCGTTAATTATAAGCTTTCGACGATGACATGGATGCCATACTTAGGTCATATATAGATGATATAAAACCAATATGTCGATCATTCCAAACCACCATAATTGAGACATGGTAGTTGTGTGATCACTACATTTGGTAATGGCATAATATGTATACGGTGACCATATTAGGTTGAAGAACTTGTTTTAGGTGATTGCATATATATACAATAAAATAAAGTTGTAAAATTTACTTTTAACCATCTCGAGGTAACTCGATCGAGGTTTATTACGTAAAGATTTTGTCCAGGTCAAATAAATATTTACTCTCGGAATCTAATAGATACGATCGACTTCCTTTGAGCAATAAAATCTACTATATATCGTTATGAATATAAAACAGATCCAGCAAGAATTATGACGTAATCAAAGCTCGAAACATTCTCCCAGCTAAAATATTGGGGAAGATCCATCAATTTAAATTCCAAGAATTTAACCAAATAAAAATATAGAACCCAAAATCTTAAGCGTATGAGTCAAGTAATTACATCAAAGTAATAACTAATCACCATAACTTCACCTTGAATCCGAGTAATTGTCCGCGACCATTAGATCGCGTCAGAACGTATTAACCCTAATCGGTCTGAACATCGTTGTCGAATTGTTATTATAATTACCTTTGAGGTTTCCCCTTTCAAAAAGAAAATAGGAAGTAAAAGGATCCAACATATATATACACACACACACACTATATTATCAATAAATCTGGACTTATAATTTTCAAAAGCGTAATACATAAATAATAGGCTAAATTGAAATTTTAAGTATCTATAACACGTAAATTCATAGAAACCTCATGCAAAATTGCAAATAGTGGACAACAAAATCTGCTACAAAATTACCTCGATCATATTTTGTGGGTCAAATAGTATATATGAGAGTTTTTAACTGTTCAAGAATTCTGCTACTGTTTTTTTTATATTATTTTGTGAAGGAAAAAAAAGGGGTAAATATGCATGCATCTCGCCGCCTACGTGTATTAACAATTAACAAACTAACAAAGAGCACCCTAAAATAAAACCCTCGAAAGAATAATGGGGATTCACATAAATACTTTCTCTATCTCAAGGCTTGCATTAGACCATTTATGATATGATTTGTACGATTTGATTTGTCTCGATTTATTTGGAGCATGTAGTATATGATTCGTATTTGCGTGAAATGGAGCATGTTTATTACTTTCGAGTTTCGACCTATGATGCCTCATCTTACAATAATTTGTATCAATATTTAGTTTCATTTTCATTTGTTAGATCTTTCTACAAACCTATTTAAATTCTTTACAACTTGGAATAAGAGAAAAAATATTATCTTTCAATTATTTAAACTCAATTACTACCTCTATTATATTTCTGATTAATTTAGAAATATTTTCTCATTATCATTTCCTAAAATAGTTATATTTCGACTCGTTCTTTTCTTTAAATAACATATAAAAATTAGTTGATCGGTCTGGCCTTACACCCTTATAAATACAAACCAACCTAATTCACATTTAATATATACAAGCTGATATGAATATTGAACGGATCGGAAAATCGCCGGAATCGATAAAGCAAGAATACGAAAGCGAGAATCGAAAAATACAGACCTCCCGACTACCAGTCGTAGCGGCTGATAGTCCGATTCAAGTCACATCACCAGAGAGCTATACTAACCATGATGATCAGAGTTTACTATAATTTTGATAAAGATCGCTCATCGTTGCAATAAAATACATATTATATGATACTATAGCGTCGGTTCGAATATTAAAAAAATTATAGTTCTCTATTTTTTTTTTTTTGTGTATTTTTAATATAAAGATTTTTTTTTTTGGTAAGAATTTTTAATATAAAGATAGTTGAGAGAAAAAAATTACTCAAAATTTAAATATAATAAATCGGAATAATTTTATATTTTCAAAAATAATTTTTTTTCAAAAACTACTTATAGTAGTGTTCGACCCAGCTTCAAATTTTTTTTTTCCCCCTTCCCGACCATACATTTTTTTGAGTAATTAAGGAGAGAGAGAATGGGAAATGGGATAAAATCTAGGAAAATATAAAAATGGTATATATATATATATCTAATGAATCTCTACACAATCCGATCCAGCGATGCAATAATTACACCATCAATTCAATTCAATTCAATCGAGAGAGAGAGAGTTAGAAGAAGCAAGATCAACAACAGCTTAAAAGGAGGGAGTGGTTGGTCTGGTAAGTGAAAATCTCTCCCTCCTGTTCTTTTCCAGATTTCCCCTCCCCTTAAAGCTAGCTTTCCATATCTCTGACCAGTAAGAGAGAGAGAGAGAGTTTAGGTGTCATCATCAGTCAAAAAAGTTCACGGCCAGGCAAGGGAACAGAAGAAGAAGAAGAAGAAGAAGGAGAAGAGGAAAATGGGCAGTGGTTATTTTGGAGAGCCAAACATGGGAAATCATCATCATGGAGGAAGTGGTGGGTCTTCGTCGTCGAGAAAGGGGAAGAAGAACAACAGTTCATCATCAGAGAAGCCGAAGCAGCCGCAGAGAGGGCTCGGCGTTGCTCAGCTGGAGAAGATCAGGCTAACTGGTCAACTGGGTTGCACCACCAATAACAACAACAACAACAACAACAACAACAACAACAACAACAAAAACAACTATTATCATCATCACCCTTCTTCCTTCTCTTATTCGTCACCTCATCAGCTGCCTTCTTACGGCTACAACCAAAACATCATGGGACAGATGGGAATTGGAGATTATGATCAGAGAACGAACGATATCAGATATTATGGCGATTCACAACCTTCCACTGTTGCAAGGTAGGAGAATATTCTCATTGCATAACCAAATTGGGTTTGATTCCTCCTTGGCTGGTTTATAGTCGTATTGATTATTGATGAGATACCATGTTTAATTTGCTTCTCTTCTTTCTCATCAGTTGGAATCTGGACAGCAGCATCTACGAGTCGCATCATGATCAGCAGCGTACTAAGCACCTTTTCAATCTACATGAGGTAACTTACTTACTCTCTCGCTTGCTGCCGCGCGCTCGAATGGTTTTTTTTGGATGTTAATCACGCGAGAGAGAGCAGAACTTTGTAGCAGATAATTACTTCGCATACACGAGATCTCTGAATTTTTCGCTTGATCAATAATATAGGTTAGAGCGCGTGCGCGCATTTTTTTCTTCTCCCCACCGAAAAAGAAAAAAAAAATGTTATCAACTTAGTCTCGGTTTGGTTTTGAATGAAGAGGGTTCGGGTCAAAGCTGTCTAATAATTGATGATTGATGTACATTGCTAGCCTATATCTCAGCTGTCCAATTGGGCTAACCCTAATTTTGCCATATGTCATTACATAGACAGTAAGACAGACTTATGGGTTATGGCATTAACCCTAGCTTCAAGTTCTGAGCCTATATGCATGTAACTTATATAACTGGCTAGTATGCACAAAAAAACAACAGTCAAATTGCACCATTAGATCTATATGACCTAATCTCTCTTGGCCGGCCTGGGGCGCTTATGATGTATATTTGTTTGTTTTCTTTAAATGATCAGGCGACATCAAGGAGCAAGAAGCACAGGAGTGGTGATTATTCAAATGGGTCGAGCAGTCAGAACTCCGAATCAAGCGACGGTCAAGAACTCGACCTGGAGCTCAGGCTGTCTCTTTGACGTCGTATAAGATCAAAGTCCACGGAGTTCGATGCCTCTCTGCAATGTAACTACTGTACTGTGTTTTGGAGTTTTAGCATGGGCCTAGCCTAGCTCATAAATTAATGCATGTCTAGTGTTCTTCTTCTTCTTCTTCTTCTTTTTACAAATCTGGAAGATCATGTGGGTTGAAAAGGAGCAAGTTTTTTTTTTTTGCTGCTACTTTAGTGATAGAGTGCTTTGAGTTAAGAAGGGGAAAGAACTAGAATTTCTTTGTCATCAACACAATTTGATTTGATGGGGGGAGGAGTCTCTTGTTCATGAATTGTCATTTTGGCCCACAGAATTGAATGAGAAATATATATATCATCTTTACACATGGACCATTGTTTACAGATTATGCTTGGATTTTTTGTCTCTGAGTTTAGGAGACAGCATCTAGCCATGGAAAAAGCAAAGGTCTCTCTTGTGCCTGCTTTTCCGTGGGTGAACTGGGTTCTGATTCACTTCAGCTTATATAATTAGTGGGTTTGTCTAGGTTATCTACTGTTCATTTCTAATGAACAGTAATCCCTGTTTTTTTCCCTGGGATGTGGGTTCTTCTCCCGGAATAAACACGTTGCCACCGTAGCAGTCTGCTGAATAAAATCAATGGTCGGCGGAGGAGAGCTGGCTGAGAAAGATGGTGGTGTAGTGGAAGGACCTATGGTTGAGTCAACGGTGGTGGGTGCGGAGGGTTGACTAGGGTTTGTTTGTGTGGGCCTACATGGGCCACGAAGCTTCGCTCCCTTGGGCTTTGAATGATCAAAGCCCAAATCAATAAATGGCTGGAAGCGGGGAAAATGCAAAGTTGAGCCCAAGTCTAGAAGAAGGTTCACGATCACGGGGGAGGGGTGGAGGGCGTTGGAAGTAGAGGTGGCAAATTCACAATCTAATCCACTTAAATATCCAATTAATATAATTCATTTAAATTCAATCTATTTGATCTAAATGTCAAATTATAATTAGTGCTTCTACTTTTTGTATTGTACATTTTGGTATCTAAAATTTATTTTTATACGAAAAATGTCAATGGGAAATTACGTTTTGGCACATAAATTTTTATTACGACATTTTAGTACCTAAACTTTTCAAAACTTACATTTTGGTCGAAGTTTTGGATGTCATTTGGATCTAGAGATCAATCCACCAATCCATATAATCCAACCCATGAATCCACCAATCCATTTGATCCAATCCACTTGATCAATGAATCCACCAATCCATTGGCAATGACAATTTGAATTCGCATCGTTGGATATTATCTGACTTTATTCGTATTAGAATAGTAGGTAACCAGGACGTATTAAAACAAGGTAGAACATGGGGTACTGCTTCAGCTCCCAATTGGAGAAATCAGGTTATTATGGTGCTAACATATAGTCGGATTAAAAGTGTTTATTGTGGTTTACAATCGTCTGAACGAAAGAATATAAAAAAAAATCTAAACTCAATCGATTTTAAGTTTTTAACTGAGGTAATTACAGAGGAGGTTTGAAAATCTTACCACTTGCACACTATTTCATAAACTTGTCACTTATTACAACCGCATGCATCTAACAACTCCTATGACATCTTAGCATAATCAATCACCGTTAAATCCAACTCATATGATTGTGTATTACGAAAAGAAAAAAAGTACGATCCAATCAACAATGACGACCACTACTCTAAAACAAGTACCGACCCAAAATGAACGGTAGAAGAGCGACGACCGTACCCTTTGTCCTCCCGTTGGCACCATTAATTACGATCATCATAATCACGATTTGGTGAAATCTCACGGGTGGCGATTAAGACGCCGGCGTCTTCTCTTCCCTACTTTCTCTCTCGTTCACACGGCCGACAAAAACCAATCTCCACCACCACTTTTCAAACCGGTAACGGCGGTCCTATTTTTAATACCTCCACCCTATATAAAAAAAAAAACCCATTCTCGCCACTCCCATTCCTCCCAACAATAAAAACACAGCCAAAAAATTTTTGTTTTTATTACATTCTTCTTATGAAAATAAAATAAATGTATTAATTAATAATTATCGGGAAAAAAAACAATTATATCTTAGAGAGAAAAAAAAATAATAATGAAAATGGCGAATGCCATCAACCTCCTCCTGCTCGTCCTCCCGCTCCTCTTCTCCCCGGCGTTGGGCCACTTCCGGATCTTCAGGCCCAGAGAGTTCGGGCTTTACAACAAGGAGCACGTATTGGGCCCCCACGAGCGGTTCGGCAACCCGTTCGGCAACCCGGACGACTACAAGTCCCGGCTCCACAGCATGCACGACGACGTCGGCACCCCCATCGACGGCGAGCTCCAGCAGGTGGAGGAGATCGAAAAGAAGGGCGACGCCGGCGCCGCCGCCGCCGCCGGCGATGACGACTCCGACGCCGACGCCGGAAAACCCGCCCAACTGATGGGTGCGGACGACGCCGGCGGCGGCGGCGCGGCGACGACGGCGGGTCTGGGGGCGATGAAAGGGAAGGTGCACGAGAAGCCGTTTGTGAGCCCGAGCGGGTTCAACGGGCAGTGGGAGCTGTTCTCGAAGAATTCCGGGGTTTCCGCCATGCATTCGATCTTGCTGCCGAAGGTGGAGAAGGTGATTATGTACGACGCGACGATCTGGAGGATCTCGAATATCTTGCTGCCGAACGGCGAGTGCAGAGTGCTCGATCCGAAGACAGGGGAGAAGGATTGTTACGCGCACTCTGTTTTGTTTGATACCCACGTGGACAACCTCATCCCTCTCGAGGTAAAAATAATTTTTTTTTTCTCTAATATTTTTTTCCCCCACACAAGTACTAATATTTTTTTTTCTTGCCACATTGGTGCTTTTAGCTTATGACGGACACGTGGTGCTCGTCGGGAGGATTAACCCTAGAGGGCAACTTCGTCAGCACAGGCGGGTTCCAAGGCGGGGCCAACACGGTCCGTTACCTCGACTCCTGCGTCGGGTGCAAATGGAGGGAATACCCGACCGCGCTCGCCGCCCCGCGGTGGTACTCCACCCAGGCCCAGCTCGCCGACGGCAGGTTCATCGTCGTCGGCGGCCGGGACGCGCAGTCCTTCGAGTACATCCCGCCGGAAGGCCAGCACAACGCCCAGCCTTTCTTCTTCGACTTCCTCAAGCAAACCCTCGACCCCGAGGAGAACAACCTCTACCCTTTCGTCTTCCTCTCCACCGACAGCAACGTCTTCATCTTCGCCAACAACCGCTCCGTCCTCCTCAACCCCGCCACCAACCAGGTCGTGAAGGAGTTCCCCGTCCTCCCCGGCGGCCACCGAAACTACCCCGCCAGCGGGATGTCCGTCATCCTCCCAATCCGCCTCTTTGCCGCTGGGCAGGTAACGACAAAGATGAGTTGTGAAATGAAATTCTAGAACCCTTTGAGTCTCGAGGATAACTTGAAATATTTTCTGATAGTACAACAGGTAATAACAAAGATGAGTTGTGAAATGAAACTCTACAACCCTTAGTTTTTTTTTCTAAAATTCTAGAATTCTTGAGTGTTGACGATGACTTGAAATATTTCGTGATATCCAGGGAGGTAATAACAACAAAATTGAGTTATGAAATGGAACACTAGAACTCTTTTAGGTTTCTTTATTATTATTATTTTTATTTTAAATCCTAGAATCGTTGAGTTTTGACGATAACTTGAAATATTTCTTGATAGCAGGACCCGGCAAAGCCCGTACCCGCCGAGGTCCTAGTGTGCGGCGGGTCGGCGCATATTGACTCGTACAGCAAGGCGGAGAAGAATGTGTTCTACGAGGCGCTGGAGGATTGCGGTCGGATCCGGATCACGGACCCGAATCCGGTTTGGAAACGTGAGCTGATGCCGTCGCCGCGGATTATGGGGGATATGATGCTGCTTCCGACCGGGGAGGTGCTCATTTTGAACGGAGCGATGAGGGGAGCCTCCGGTTGGGGTTTTGCGAGGGAGCCCAATTTTACTCCGGTGTTGTATACTCCTCGGGCGAAGCTCGGGTTCAGGTTCCGGCAGCTGGCTCCGACCACGATTCCGAGGATGTACCATTCGTCGACGGTCGTGCTTCCCGACGGCAGGGTCATGGTCGCCGGGAGTAACACGAACAACGGGTACGTAACTCAACTCTCATGGCAATATATACCTAGCATGAATGCATTTAAAAGCTTGTAATTTTACTATTTTAGATTATCAAAACGTTTTCACGTAGAATTTCGCATTTTCCATATAAGCGTAGTCAAAAATAAAAAATCTACGCTTTAAAATTTAAAATCTTACGAACGCTTCTAGGTACGTAATTAAAATGTTTCTAAGTAGAATCACATGTTTTACTATATTGCCTAACATGATGAATTGCATAATTGTCAATAACCAGTTAATCCAAATAATTTGAGTTGGTTGAAAAGGTTCAATTATAAATCACAAACTACTCACCAACACGCCTCCTCGAACGAAATGCTACTCATTTGGAGTTGAAGTCTGCACTTGTTTGAATACCATGTGCTTACCAAATGAGTTGATTTCGAACAAAGATCTCTTGGTTACATAATGCTCTTTTGATACCATGTCACTAATGAATTGATTCCAATAATTTGAATTGTTGAAAGATATTCAATAATTATGCATTATATATCACTTACTGAGGGGGTGGGCAACAATCTGCTTCACACCAGTCCAAATCAGATCGTATCAATTGTTAGAGAGTGGTATAAGATTCCGCATAACCTTCTCCCAACAACTCGAGTTATTGGGACCAATTGGTTTATGACATGGTATCAGAGCTGGTTTGGCCAAGTGGTCGTGTGTTCCAATCTCCTCGACGAGACGGGGCCTACTCTACCTCTTCTCACTAACAATTAAATTAATGACACCATTACTCTTAACAGGTACATCTACGACTCCATGTTCCCGACGGAGCTGCGGGTGGAGAAATTCTCGCCGCCGTACCTGGACCCGGCGCTGGCCGACAGCAGGCCGGAGATCGTGAACGCCGCCGCGATCGCGCAGCTCGGGTACAACGGGAAGATCACGGTGCAGGTGAAGGCGAAGCCGGCGGCGATGATACTGTTCAACCTGAAGGTGACGATCAGCGTCCCCGGGTTCAGCACCCACGGGGTGACGATGAACCAGCGGCTCATCATGCTGGGTCTCGAGTCGGTCAACCCGACGGCGGGGCAGCCGGGCGTGTTTGACCTGGCGGTGGTTACGCCGCCGAACTCGGCGGTGGCGCCGACCGGATATTACATGCTCAGCGTTGTCTACCAAGGGGTTCCCAGCCAGGCCGTGTGGGTGCAGATTAAGTGAGAGGAGATAATTATTTATAGTATTATTAATTACTGGGGTGCCGTTTTGTGTAGTTATTGTATATAAAACGCAGGGTAATTTGGTAACTGCGGGAAGGTTTTTTTGGGTATAGTTTTGCAGAAGAGAAAGGTCCAGAAACGAATTCTTTTTTTTATAGCTGATTTTTGTATTCTTCATCATTTGATTGGCTGTGTAATGACATGGTTTTTTTTGGACAAAATTTATGTATTAAGACTTGAGAGTTTATAAAATAAAATGTAATTGATTAGTAAGTTATAAGTAATTATCCTCTTAATCATTATGGGATTCCTTTTGCTTGAGTGGTTAAATGTATGCTTAAAACAAAGGTGGATTGTGTAAAATATTAGTGATTGATAGAGAAATAGATAGGATCGAGTCTCAGAAAGAACATAATAAGTTTAAGAGAAAATAAATTAGGGATCTGGATGCAAGTGACGGAAGAAGAGGTGTCATACGGACCAACGTAAAGTCGACACCTACTAAAATACAAGGATGTCAAGAGATTGTGTCGATAAAAACTCTTTATCATTTATTACGTTGAAGTTGTGATCATGACTATTTGCTTTTTCTAGACTATATTCATCTATCATTACTATTTTTGAAGTATGATATGAGATAATGATGCTTTTGAACCCGCTTTCTCTTCTTCTAATCTAAAATGAAATTTATGGTTTTGATAAACCCTAATAAAGGAGCGATTGGATTGGTCCACTCACATACCATGATACCAACCATAGAGATAATTCGGTCCGACCGACGGACCGCTGGTTTGACCTCTGAGTATTTGTGGCAAAATATTTTTTTTTAAACACGAAATCACATCAAATAAATCAGTCTGTGTAACCCCTAAAATTCCTCGCCTCTCCTCGAGGATACTCATAATTAAGCTCCCTTGCCCGCGGCCACCTCCGCCGCCGCCGCCGCCGCGCTGGAGCTCCATCTCCTCGCCGCCGCTTCTTCTGCATCTCCATAGCTCACCAGATTGTCGCTACTTCGAATAGACGTCCGACTTCCTCGCCTTTCTGTTGCCCTCCACTGAACAGGAAGCGCCTGCTCATATCCTTCTTTAGCTTCTCAACAGCAAAAAATGGCAGAAGCAGAGGAGGAAAACAGAGAGGAAATCGTCGTCGAGAAGAAGAGCAAAAGGAATAGGAAGAAACAGAAGACGGAGAATCCATCCCAGAAGGAAGAAACCCAGGAGCGGAAGCAGAACGGCGAAGGGAAACCACAGCAGCAAGATCAAGTCGCCGGCGGCGACCACCCTGCTCAAAACAACAACGGCGGCGGCAGCAGCAAGAAGAGGAAACAGAGAGAAGCATTTCCATTCGGAAACTACAGAAACTACTACGGATACCGTGTATTGCTTTCTCTCTTCGTTTCTTTCTTCTGGCGATGTTCATTTGCTGTTCTCAGCTTGAAAATGCAAATGCATGTTCTGCTCTTGCCGTAGTTTACTTGATGATTAACCAGAAAATGTCTATTGGGTGTTGTAAAGTAGCTCTAAGAGTGCTAGATAGCCACCATTTCTGTTCTTTCTCTTGCTGGAAATCTTGAGTTGCAACTGCAGTAGGGTTTCGAGCAGAATAGAACGAGTCACAGAATTCTTCTAATGTGACGAATTTGTTCTTTACTACGAATATTTCCATGGAATCCTTACAAAGGTGGTTTCTTATTTGCTGCTGATTAACAGATTGGTCAGGAGGTGGATGAAGATCCGAGGCTTAAGGTCTTAAAGAGGGAGTGGTTTGAAGGGAAAGATTGTCTCGACATTGGCTGCAATAGTGGCATAATCACCATCCATATTGGTAAGCTTCTTATTTGTTTTTCAGTTTATGGTTCCAGAAAAGAGTTGAACAGAATCGTGTTTTAGTTTTGTGGCTTATTTTTTGTGGTGGCTCTTGATCATGTGAAAGAAAGATTGTTGCTAGACTGTTAAATTTTTTATGAGAAGAATATGGGAAATCATGTTATCTGGTGATGCAATCCTGGAGTTGAAGGGCGTAAACTAGTGTATGTTCCTTAGGACTGCCTTCCGGACCCTTTTTGACCTTTTAGTTCTTGCTGGAGTGTTGCTATGTTCATATCAGTGATAACAAGTGAAACTTGAATCTGTGTGAATTGTGATGTAATGTAGGTATTTTTATAGGAAAGATACCCCTATGATATCAGTAGAAACTTGGGAGGGTAACACATAAATTTAAGTCTATGTTGAAGTATTGGCTAGTGAATCAGGATTTTTATGTTAAGGGATTTGATAGCTTTGTTTTTTCGGCATTGCTTTTGGGCACGACTTGTGTCTCTGTTACTAGTTTGCAGTTGCTTTATACCAATACCATACCCTTTCTGCATCATATTGATAGCAAGGTTTTGTTCATCTTCTGCAGCCAAAAAGTATAACTGCCGGAGCATCCTTGGAGTAGATATAGACACTGGTAAGATCCTAAAATGTCTGTCTAGATGCCTGTTTGTAAACCATCCTTGATGTTAAGTTTCGTTGTGCAAAATGATGGGTTGATTAGGTTTACTTTATTGACGAAGATTAAAGCAAAGTAAAAAATGACCAGACCCAAAACAATGAGGCAAATTGACGTTTTGAAAAAATAAAGTCGTATTCTATAGTTGCAGTGGTAAGTCTGTAGTGTGTGAAGCATATCAAGTAGTTCCCTCATGTTTGTGTTGTGTAGATATGCTGACACTACTTGCGTTCCATCAAGATGCACATGTAGTTTCTTTTTATCTTACGCACATATCATTAGTTGTCCACGCTTTTCTATTTGTATTTAAGGATTAATTTGAGAGTCTATTGCAGTTGGTACTTAGGATCTGCTCATAACCATTGGCTATTCCTTGCTTCTTGAGTTTGGCGTCAAATTTCTTTTATTCCCTAGTTTTTCCTAGATAAATTTGAGTCTGGAAGTCTCGAATTAGAGTTATATTGTTTTGAGATTACCCTTGCTAGACCCTTCAGATGGACAAGTTCTCTTGACGCAGTTAGATTTGCTATGTTCCAGCCCGTATTTCTGATGCATATTGGCACTTGAGAAAATTTTCGAGAGAGCACTCTGGGAGCAGTAGTACAAATGTATCCAAGGAGGAAGTCAAAGAGAAATTGAAAGCTTCCAAGCAAATTGCACATGTAGTACCAGGAGATGGCGAGGAGATCAAGAAAGAAGCATCATTTTCTGAGAAAAGAAATCTGTTTGATGTTGTTTCCTTTCGACAAGAAAATTTTGTTGACAGTCGGCACTCCCATGAGAAGCAGTATGATACTATTCTATGGTGAGTATCTTCTATTTTTGGAGTTTGTGAATATCTGAAACTATTACTGAAGTGTAAAACATGGAGTTCTGGGTTTTATTCCTATAACTGCATCTTGTAGTCAATTTATCTGGTTATCCTTCCCTTGTTGAGCCAATATGACGTAAACAGCTGAAACGGGGAGACAACTGCTGTGAACCACATTTACTTTGTCAGGAGTTATACTATAGTAACAAAATTGTTAAATTAGCTATCAACTAGCGTGATCTTCTATCGTAAGATGGTTGTTCATTTTTGCAGTTTGAGTGTTGCAAAGTGGATTCACCTGAACTGGGGAGATGATGGGTTGATTACCCTATTTTCTAAAGTGTGGAAACTTCTTGTCCCGGTATTCCTATATTAATCCTTTATCTTCTCTTGGGTACTTCTTGTCTTAAGCTGATCTTTACTAATATTCAGTGATCATTTTATACACATTGTACCAGTAGGCAGTAACACTACAAATCCTTTTTGTCTTGAGCAGGGTGGCACTTTTATCTTGGAGCCGCAGCCTTGGGATTCGTATAAGAAGAACTATCAAGTCTCCAAGGTATTTGTTTTTCCTCTTCGAGTAAGCAAGATCTTAGTATACAGAGTGTTTCATGTCAAATGTGAACTGTTTCTCATTTGTTTCTCGTGAACGAAGCAGTTCTACGATCGTTTCTTATATCGTGGTTAGCTCCATATTTTACTCTGCCTGGGATGTGAACAAATTGTCTCTTAAGAGTATTGGTTGCATAAATTTGCTGATAGCTTGGTTTGCACATCTGCAGACAGCAGCTGAAAATTACAGAAACATAATGTTTCCCCCAGAGAGTTTTCGGGAAATTTTGCTAGATAAGGTAAATACCTGTTAACCTCGGCATCATGACAGAGTATAGGGGGGTCTGCCTCACTTGTTGCTTCCTGTTTGACCTTTTTGCAGATCGGTTTCAGATCCGTCGAGGACCTCACTGCAGGGTTGACAGGCAGTAAAACGGGATTCAATCGGCCGATTTTCGCATTCCACAAGTGACAATCTAAGTGCCATCTGGAGTTTGATGATATGGGGTTTGGGGAGTCTTCTCCGGAAGCTACATTTTGTTCAGCCCATATCGTTATAGTTGACAGAAGCCTATGAAGGTGGTGTTCTTATTATGTGAGCATCACAGGAGCTCCTGCTCACACTATCTCTCTTCATAACCCCATCTGTTGCACTTAGTTACAAGTGGAAGTTGGTCACTGCCAATATGTAAATTGAATTCAAATGTCAATGTGGATCATCACCGTGGTTTCTTAGACGGTTTTGGTAATTAAATCGGTCACTACTTCGGATTATTTTCTCCAACGCTAACCCATTAATTCAAAATTATTCATAATTCATGTTAGAACCATCCTTCCGAGTTCCGACCCCTATTCACAGATGAAACTCGACGTCATTTTGGCTTGATATAATCCTTTCGACACAAGGATGATTATTATGTATGAGGATTATCCACTCTGTGAATAGAGCGTGAGAACACAAATCTCACATCGTCTTGTGATGGCCACCATTCTTGTTCGTTGAATCTCAATTCTCTTCGATTTTCACTTATTTATGCTCTTTTAACTCCGTAAAATAGTGCATTAACGACTTGGTTAATCCGACCTCCCAACAACAGCGATGACAACATTACAAGTTTACAACAATGTGAATGATCTAATGTAACTTGGAAAGAAGGGGCGTGATTTATAGCCCAAAAAAAGAAGAGGTTGCTTCTTGCAAATTTTCCGAAACTCAGCAAGTTGTGCACGTCATTGAAGCTAAACAAAGCATCCCGGCCGGCACCTTGACAATTGTTTTTAGTCTGGTGCACGATGCCATTAGGGTTCCTCCAGCAAAATGCAACCGCGTCCCAGCTTGGCTGGCTCAAACTCCATCTACCTACCTTCTCCTCATCTCATTCCCTCCCGCCACTACCACTTTTGAAGGAAGAAATCAGCAGCAAAGCACAGGATGGAAAATGGCATCATTCTATACATGTCCAGCAGCAAGTCCCCATGTCCACAGTTTGTGTGACATTGAAACAAGACAGCTTCTCTCATTCACCAAACTCTGGAGCATAACTTTAAACAAATCCAGGAATGTCAAATTAACAGGACAGACATGGTCAATGTGTTCTCAGGAACTAGAATATTAAAAGTAGATGACTCCATCTCAGCAAGGCCCGTCTGTTGATTAGATCCTATAAAAGCCATTCATAGTAGTCGACGGAAAGCATCGATCCCCAACAACCCTCATTTCAACGGAGAAAAGCGAGCAGTAAACTTCTTCTGGCTGTTGGAAATGAAAATGGCAGGTTTTAGCCACCCTCTACTGGTAGCTCTGTCTGTATTTGCATTAGTAGCATTCAATCCAAGCTCAGTTGATGCTAAGTTCGCAAAGAGTACTTACTTCACCTGGGGCGCGCACCATGCCTCAATGTCGAGCAATGGGGAAGACCTCCAGCTGGTGTTGGACAAAACATCAGGTAATGTAACTTGTTTGCTTGCATTTAAATCTTCAGGCTGCTCGTACACTTTGATCGCCTTCTTAGATATATAGAAGTTCACTAGATTTACCTATCATCTTTGACTCCTCAGGCTCTGCGATCCAGTCGAAGAGGGCGTTCTTGTTTGGCAGCATTGAAATGTTGATCAAGCTGGTGCCTGGGAACTCTGCAGGAACAGTTACTGCATATTACGTAAGTAAAATGCAGCGCGAGTGAAAATGCTAATAAAGTTAGTTGTATGTCATACACATTCTTATTTGATCGAACTACGAACCACAGGTATCCTCCACGGGAGATAGACACGATGAGATTGACTTTGAGTTTCTTGGAAATGTGTCTGGGCAACCCTACATCATCCACACTAACGTCTACGTACAAGGAAATGGAAGCAGGGAACAGCAGTTCTACCCGTGGTTTGACCCAACTGCTGACTATCACAACTACACCATCCACTGGAACCCTACCGCCATTGTGTAAGTTATTGGGATAATAGTACGAACCATACTATTATATGATCGTGCAACTGCATTTGGTGTATATAATATGATGGTGTCCTGAGTCCTGACCTTACTACTATACTATATGCTCGATAATGCAGGTGGTATGTGGACAGCATACCAATCAGAGTTTACCGCAACTACGAGAGCCAGGGGGTTCCTTACCCAAACAAACAAGGAATGAAAGTTTACTCCAGCCTTTGGAATGCTGATAACTGGGCAACCAGAGGCGGCTTGGAGAAGATTGACTGGAATTCTGCTCCCTTCATAGCCAGGTACCGCAATTTCAGGGCCAGGGCTTGCAAGTGGAATGGACCTCCCAGCATCACTGAATGTGCTGTCAGTACCCCTGGTAACTGGTGGACATCTCCTGCATACAAACAGCTGAGCTTCGCCAAACAAGGGCAGATGAAATGGGTGAGAGATAACCACATGATCTACGACTACTGCAAAGATTCCAAGCGATTCAACGGCAACATGCCCTCAGAATGCTTCAAGCCACAATTATAACCTTCCAATATCTACACTATCAACCATGTTCCAACTATTTTTGTTTCACTGCTTCGGGTTCCATATCGAATTACTTTTCATTATTTTCCCTCATGTCAATCTGAGTTTTGTTGCATTCTCCCTCCATTAAGTCAAACCAAATGCAAATACCGAGATCAATCTGATGTAAACATTTTATACTTCTACAACTGAAAGAAAGTTGGAGATTGAGATATCAGAGCTTCTACAATTTGCAATCCAACAGTTCGTTTCAATACCTCATTCGAATGCGGAATGCAGTAATCTACAGTAAGTTCTCATAATTGAACAGAGACAGTAGTATGCCGGATCTTAATCAAATGAACCACAGTGACGAGCTCATTCAATCCCAAGAAGAAATAGAACCCTCAAATTTCTGAAAGTAAAGAAAGGATCTCGATCTTCCATAGACTCAGACAGCTGACATTCTAACAAAAGTGGAGTATGTCCACAAATTCGCAGCATAAAAATCTGAACCTTTCCACTACAACAAATTAGGTGATACAAAGCCAAATTCCAATCACAATGAACCCCGTACCGATCAATGCAAACCCAATCCGAGTTTCTTCGCCCAGGAGCATGGCGAACACGGCGGTGGCGGCGAACGTCGTGGCGTTGGTGACAGGGACGGCGAGCGAAATTGGGGCGTCGCTGAGGAGAGCGAAGAAAGTGGCGGAAGCAGAGAGGTTGATCAAGAAAGGGATGGAATACTGCCAGAACAGCAGAAGGCTGATCGCGCTTCTGAACGAAGAGATGAGCTTCCGGTGGAGCGCCGTCGATTTTGGCGCGGCGGCGGGAGATCCGGGAGATCTTTTGTCGTACAGCAGAGCCCCGCGGCGGATTAAGGCGTTGGTTGCGCCCCAGATGAGGCCTACGGCCACCATTTTCTCGACGTCACCGGGCATAGATGGCAGTTCACGGTGGCTCTTGGCGGCGATGGTAGTAAGCTTAAACCGGCGGTTGAGCAAAGGGCAAGAAGACTAACGAATTGTTTGTTGCCGGGTATGGGAAGCAAACCATGGTTCTGGTAACCAGACGGGAACTGTTTGAACCGGTCCAACCGACACATGCCTTCTAGCAGTTCGGTTTATAGTTCCAGAGAGTCGGGCCTGATAGTAACAGATTTTAGGAACCGGGCCATTCCACGCTTTGTTAACCGGTTAGAATTGATTTATCCAAAATGAAAAGAAAAAAAAACCTGGGGGAGGGTAAATAAACTATTAGTTACCCATCATATATAACTACTTATTTATCCATTCAATGAAAATTATATTTCAATCGCTTTACCACACAATATGTATCATAATCAAGAGTTTGTTGATACAAAAACTCATATCATAATAATGACGAATATCATACGATAAAATGATGATAAAAATATAAATATCTATCATTAATCTTACAATTCACAAACATCATGAAGGTCTTTCTTACGCCTTACCTCAACCCCATTAGTTCTCATTTTCTATATAATACTATATAAATCAATTAGCTTCTCTTAAATTATTTATTTGCTATTTGAAGCTACAACTGTTCATGGGTTGAAAACATATGCTTACGTTTGCTCGTAGAAACACAAGCACCGAAACATCTCGTCTAGAAGTTCCACGATAAGTTAGGTATAAAAAACATAACAAAATAAAATAACATCTAGGTGCCACCAAAACATAATTAGATGGAGCTAAACAGTGAATATTAAAATAGAAAATTAATATCATTTACAAACTCAATCTTCTCTCTCAAATTTATTCCATATTTCAAGAACTTTGTGAACTCTAATTCATCAACTTGTAGAATATATTTTGTTATCAAGTGGTAGACTAATACTAATCATTTATACTGAAGTATAATAGTGTTGTTAATTTGTAAACAATTATTTTATTCATTATGTAGTATAAAGCGTTATTTTTCCTTCCAACAAGAACCGTTCAGATGGCAGGCAAGACGCCAAGACCCCACATTACCCTACCACCCTTTTGAACCTTCACTGAAATTGGTCCTACATCTTTCATATTTTTTTTATTTGATAACCCAGGAACATCAGCAACCCACATGCCACATGAGTGACAACGGAGCCTACTAAACTGGGATACATGCATACTAACCATCAATGACTTTATCCCGACGCAGTGCTACCATCATCAGGGAGACTTCGTCTCTTATACCAAGGGTGCCTCCGGGAACACCAAGAAAGCGGAAAGCGGTACTGGAATTCCAACCTGAGACCTTGTCACATCCCAAGCCCAAAACCCAGCCCTTTACAAACTAGGCTATCTTATAGGCTATCTTACCATCGGCATCCTGCATCTTTCATATGATCTTTCCTTTACTTAAAACTAAGCATTATAAGTAACTACCACACCACCAGCTTCTTCCTCGGATTCTTGCTTTCCACGGCACCATTTCCAACACAATTTCCAGACACCCACAACCAGTTGTATACATCCACTATAGCTCTCTCCCTTTTACACTTGTTCAAGTAACTTTCTCTTCAGCTACAAACACAACCTGAAACTGGATCTCAAGGCGACTGGAGAAGAAAGTTCACCTGCCGCCTTGGAATTTGCTTACGAACAGCCCCTCCCCAGTAGCAGCAACCGCATCAAATACAAGAAATAAATCGGAAACTTGCACCCAGTGGTTCGTCTAACCCTTATGCTTCGTCCATCTCCAGATTCCTTACCAACAAATTTTGGCAAAAGCATGAAGCTGTAGGTTGCCCTTGCACCAAACTATCTCCCAGCTGTTACCCAATAATACCTAGATATGATATGCACGGTAACAACCACAACCGAACCTCAGTTATCGTCCCTTGTCCATTGCCAACAGCTCGGTACAAGTAAAGCTAAAACTGCATCAAAATCAGCCTTCTCCCCCGAAACCAACTTTTAACTGTAGAAGTGGGGATACCATCTTGCTGGCACCTTTCTTAGTACCAGCAACAAAAAGGAGTGCGCCAGTTTCAGTTTTCTTACATGGATAGAACATGCAAATGGGGAAGCATGCAGTGCTGCAACTGAGATCTGGAGCCGCAGTGACACCGACATCCGTGAATATCAATTACAACCGCGAGTCATGGCTTGGCAGCTTGCAGCCACTTACTCAATCAGCTCGCAACTGTCAGATCTTCCGTAGTTCTGAAACTACATCATGTCCATGGTTCCCAGTTGTGATTAACTTCAGTGGACAATGTCGTGCTACAAAAGAACCTGCAAATTAGAGAATATTAATCGATAATTGAACAGATCAATATGATCTTCTTCGAAGCGTCTACATTCCATTGACTCTTCAAACCCAGCATCTACTTTACAAAACAAATTACTCAAAACAAGAGCTTCATATTTCTTGAAAACAGTACTTATCCTATAACTCAAAAAAAATCTATATCAAGTATCTCATAATTATTCAAACATAAATCAATGTGTGATAGCATGTGAGAACAAATAATTCCACATAAATGAAAGCAGAAAGACACAATGGATAGAAGAGTTGCCAGATGCCAGATAAATCCCACTTGAGTTACTCGGAAAAACAATGGCAAATGATACAGATATGCCACTGGATGAATGGTTATCACGAATAATGCTGCAAAATAAGCTAAAGAATTACCCAGAAAGTAGAAATGCATTCAAAATTCTTTGTGGTCAAGACAACTTCATACACTAATGACCAGACAAGATAAACAATGAACATAAGTTACCCATCACTTACAAATCCAATTTGCAAGACAAACACGACTCTTGCAAATGAGCATTCAACGGACAAAGGCGGTATACTACCTGATCAAATGTCAAACTGGCTAGCATGAGAAACATAGCCTACAACTGAAGGGAATATGGTACAAAAAGGTCCATTCGTCTCCCATCGTGTCAATGGTAACCATGGTGCAGCTTGTTTTAGCCAACTATTACACACATAAGCTCAGATATACACATTTTTGTGTATCAAGGATGAGCATACATGCAGAATTCATGAACTCGGAACTGTTGAACTGAGAGATAACCAATACTGTCAAGACCAACTATTTAAAAGACAAGTGTATTTAGCTAAAAGCTTCACATTTGATTCCGCTTACATGAAATCAGAAATACAGTGATTGCATGAGTAATTTAAGCAACTATGTACAGCACAACCAAGCCTGGGTAGTTGGTAATTTATAACAAACCTCAAAGAACATATACTGCGATCCACTTTCAACAAGAACAAAGCACATTGGATTGCAAGCATCCGCATCTCGATTACAATAATAGCTGAAAGCATGATACCAGATCGCCAACTTTTTTTCAGCCTCCAACTGATGTATCATTATAACCTCCTTTGACAACATCACAGCTAACCACAGAACAAATATAAAACTTAGTTGCTGAATAAACAATTATCCAACTAGTAGAGAGTATGCAAACAGGGATGCAGAAACTACCATCCAGATCATTTGGCAGAATGAATGCGCTGCAATGCTGAGATCCAGCTGCCAGATGGAGCAACCTTGCTAGAATGTCCATGGCCACTTGTTGCTTCAGTTGGCAAGCCGCCAGGTTTTGCAGCATTCCTTCTTGACCCAGCAAATGAAAATGAACTAGAAGGCATATGTGCATCACTCACAACCTACAAGAAGCAATTTGTAGGGTGATCAACTGACAAGGGAAGCTACTGGATGACAAATTACACAGACACTGAACCTCCCATGCACCAAAGTCACACTTAAGCTGTGCCTTAAAAGGCCTATGTTAAGTGAGAGGCACTACCGTAAGGCAGAACCTAATTATGCGACTAAAGACCAATGAAAAGGTCTTCATAATAGCTCACACAATGTCAGTTCCCTAAACATGTTTCTTACTAAATATTGTAAAAAAGCTCAATATGCATCTTGTAGTCTCCACTTCAATGAGCTTACATCACACTTAGTTAGCAATATAGATGGTGAATCAGTAACTTCACTGCTATTGCAAATGAGTAAATAAAAGAAGACAACATAAACTTTCGAAAAAGATTCAGAGAATAGCACAGCAAATGCAGTCCACTGTCCATATGGTGAAACAACTGTACTGATTACTAAAGAATAATGTGAGAACTTACGTTCCTGTCAGCATGATTATCAGAAACCACATGCTTGCCAGTTGATGATTTCAATTGCATATGAATGCCATGACCCGTAGATTGTACAACCTCAGAAGCATAAGCAGCATTACTACTTCCTGCACTCGAATGTTACTACTAATGAGAATGAAGCCACAAATATATCTCAAATGCAGAAAAAGTGATGACCATAATCACTATCCTGAAAATGTCATCTGTCTTCTTGGGCTTTGAAAATGTTCTTATCCAATAATCGGTAGAACTCATGGCTAGCAACAAACAGAGTCACGATGTACAAACGATGTTTGGACTTCACACATTCGTAATGGCTAACATGGAGTGCATGTCGATCTACATATTACACAGATCTGTAGCTCTAACCTTGTTGATTTGCGTTCTCTCTTTGAACTGCATGGCTGTCACTTCTTCCAGTTACTTGCTGCAGCATCAAGTGCATGTTTCAATATCAATGACAATCATTAATGAGGTAAAAGAAAAAAGAGAGGAACAACAGATGATAACAGATGATAGCAGGAACAACAGATGATAGCAGCTACTTCTCTGAGAGCTAATTAAAGAAAACCCATTTGCAAATTCGAAAACTGACATGGTAAAGGCTAATAAGTTAGCATGAAGAGAGGGGAGGGAGGTGCGGGATATGAAGGTCACACAGCTACTAACCGGCAATCGAGGTTGAGTTTGATTCTTTTGTGCCTGCTGGTACTTTATAATGGTCCAATCGAATACATAATCAAACTCGTATTCTGCATCAACAGAACATAGATTACACAGCGTTAAGCAAAGGAAATTGCATGGCACATAAACTCACCAGAGAGGTAGTTGTAGAACAGACCATACTACGTTAACTAAACATCTACAGTAGAATCAATAACTAGAGTTTATCAACGCATACCTTCACGTACAAATAGATCGCGAAATAGGCGCTTCAAGAATCCATAATCAGGCCGTTGATCAAATGTCACTGAATGGCAGTAAACCATGTAAGAAACAAACTCCACCGGATGAGATTTGCATAGAACCTGGGAAGAAGAATATATTGAGTTTTAGGTTATATTCCAACAACATAACTTTCAACAAGTACCAGAATGTAACCGGGCACCTCAATAGGAGTAGATACTTTCTTTTCACATATTTTATCATATTTCTGCTTCTTCGTAGCCGCTTTCAAACCCTGCCATGGAAGGCTGACAACAAACAAGTAAAGTTACACATGCACGCTCCATACAAAAAAATTCAACAATATTGAACACAAAACTGTTCCATAAGTCAAGACAACTTGCCATATTTGAAAATCAAAAAACACCAAGTCATCCAGAAACCATACCTTCCTCTCAAAAAATATAGCAACACATAGCCAAGTGACTCCAAATCATCACGCCGGCTTTGCTCTGTAGAACAGCAAATGCAGGAGACTTGTAAGCTCGAGCTAATGGCAGTAGAAGACTATGCAAGTACATAACATTATATTTAACATTACTCCTATGACCTGTCCATATTACAAGGTAAAAGTACTTCCAATGCATCATTCGTACCAATGCCAAGATGAGTGTTGCAGCTTGCATAGCGAGCAGTTCCTGTCAAGTTCTTGTTCTCTCTGTACAGTGGCATGGTTCATAGCAAAATATGAGCTAATAGCGACACCAAAAATCAATTTAGTATTATCATTCAAAAGTTTTAAGTCAATTGAAAACGGAACATCAATGCCAGGGGCACAACTAAGAGTATAACAAATTAACTTGGCAAGAAGAACATGAAACGAATGGTATCAGAATCACCTGTAAGGAATATGGCGATTTGATGTTGAATCTCTATATCTTTTCGCAAGCCCAAAATCTATTATATAAACCTGGTAGACATTGCATGGCAACAAGTCAGTAAATCCGCACAAACAGTTATGACTCGACCCTAGCGAATCATTTTTCAAAAAACAAAAAAGCATATAACTTTCGACGTTCATCACCTGGTTTGCTTTACGACCAAGACCCATGAGGAAGTTATCAGGTTTAATGTCTCTGTGCAGAAAACCTTTCGAATGTACATATTCAATCCTCGTAATCTGCAATTACCAGCACAGATATAAATTACTAGGTACAACTGCAAATCAAACTGTATCATATAGATAGAACACGAAACTGACCGCAAACAGGGAAAAATCAACAACAAACAAAGAAAGACAGGATACGCATAGCAACGATGACTACTACGAACTAGTGAAGACAAGAGCTAGCACCATTTCAAAGGCGGTTGATGATGCATACACATCATTCACCACCACATGTACGAGTGAAGAGAAAGGAGGAGTAAGGGAACAAGAGAAACAAACATGGCTAAGCAAGAACCAAGCTTACCATTTGCTCAGCCAACATCAACACAGTCTTCAGCGAGAACTTCCTCCCACAGTAGACAAACAGGTCCTCAAGGCTCGGCCCGAGCAAATCAAGCACTAGCGCATTGTCCTCCCCGTCCAAACCGGACCACTTTATGCTGGGAATGCCGCCTGCAACAGTAACCAATTTGAACAATCACATTCAAGTTCCAACCACACGAAGCATGTAAAAAAAAAAGGAGAGCCGCTTGGTCAAATCATCGTGCAGAAAGAGCTTCCCATACTTCCTCCTTGCAGGATATTATAAAGCTTGGCCTCGTAAAGCAACTGTGGATGCTTCGTCTTACTCTTCTCCTGCGAACAACAGCACAAAATGCACAATTTAGCTGTACAGTCACCAATTAGTACACAACATCCCCGCCATTCCATTCCAACCAAGTTCAAATCCCCCCTTTCGTCATCCACATTCGTTTAACCAACAAACACAGCTCTCATGCACTACAAATGGCGAACCAAACACGATTGCCGAGAGAGGGAGGGCACTTACAATCTTCACTGCTACGATCTCGAACGTATCGACATGAGTAGCTGCAAAAGGCAACAAGCAGAGGAGCAACAGCAATTAGGTCTAGAACGAATCGAACCGCAACAGAAACAGAAACGGACGCAGGACGGATTCCGCTCAATTGGAATGGAAGACAGCAGAGCGGAAAGACTGACCGAGAAATATTTCACCAAAAGATCCGCTGCCGATCTTCCGACCTAGCTTGTACTTTCCGCCGACGAGCCGCTCCATAAGAAGAGGAGCTCGGCGTTCCGGTTCCCCGATAATCGAACTAGAGCTTGACCGAAATCTAAAACGAAGTCGCGAAGCCGGCTGGGTGTCGGGATCGGCGATCTCGGCGGCCGGAGAAGTGGAGCGGCGGAGCTGATTGACCAGAGGGAGGGAGGATTAGGATTGTGCCTTTTTTTCTCTCCGTAACTGAAGCCGCATGCGGATGAAAGAAGAAGAACTATTGACAGAGAGACAACAAGCACGAAAGACAGAACGTAATATATGATGTGCAGAACTACAGATAGAGAGAGCGGAGACGGAGAGAAAGGAAGGCGTGGGGTTTTCGGCTGGTGAGGGCAAAGACGGGAATTCGCTTTGAGACGTTTTCCTTTTATTATTATTATTATATTTTATATATCCATTAAAAGTAGGACGGGTTATTTGATTTTATCCGAAACCGGACCCGAACCAGGACCGGATAACAAACAATCTAATCTTATCTTCAGGTTTAGATTTGAGATAAAAAGTTGTATGAGATCGGATCGAAAACCGGACAAAGACAGGATAAGAGAGCCCAACACTCAAAACTTAACCAATCTAAAATTAAGATCGAATTGGGACCGAACCGGATCAAAATCGGACTGTATCCAATCCAATCCAATCTTTGGTCCTTATATTCCCAGAAAGACCGGACTGGGACCGGAACCGAACAATTCTGGCCAATTTAACTCGACCGGACCGTATAGCCACCCCTAATTAAAAGGGTGGAATATCGGCGGCGATATGATTCGGTTGTTTTTTAAGTTTTAACTAGGGCTGCAAATGAGTTGAGTCGAGTTGAACTTTATTCTGGTTTGAGCTTGGCTTGTTTATTCATGAGTTCAATTAAAATGTTAGTCATACCCAACTGCCTGTATAATACATTTAATATTCGTATTTAATTAATTGAATGGTTAACTTAACTATTATTTATACATTAATTTATTTTTAAATATTTATTTATTTATTTTTATTACTATTGACGTACTATTAAACTTAAATTGGAGATTACGTAAAATACCCGTACGAATTTTATATGTAACTTACTCGCACCATATTTGACTTACTATGCTAGACGGAACTACAGACTACAAGAGGCAAAGTGAATTGTCTAGTGAATTTATTATAAATAAATGTTAGTCACTTTTTCCTAATTGTTAGTCATAACCCAACTGCCGACCACCTAACCAACTCAACCCGAATACTATGTGAATGGATTACGTGTCATAATTGTACCAAATCGTTAATTAGCGGGTGGGTCAATTTGACACATAAGTCCCCAGCCCATTCATCACCTACCCCTAGCATTAACGGAGTATACCATTAATAGATATTTGATGATCAATTGTGAAACAACGTTTAAAACAAATGACTAACGAGTAAATAATTTCTTTTCAAAAATCAGAGCAACAATATTAGTAATAAACATGTAATTTAGTTTTATATGGTTGTCTCCATTTTGCAAGATCTTCTTTTCTTGGTAGGATAGGATTTACGGAATGTGGATTTACATAATGTTTTTGGTGTCGTGAGACATTATGGACAGTCACTTCTAGTTTTATTTCCTACCTCCACACGTTTTGAAGATTTTCCTTATATAAAACGACGCCAACTAACTTGATTATTAAAAAATAAATCTTTGCCTCTTTGGCCCACACATAATTTTCTAGTAATAATAATCCTATAATGTAACAATCGCCACCTATATATTTTCTTATGGATGTATCACCCATGATATTAGGTGTTCATTTCTACCAACTTTAGCATAATAAAAAATGTGTTGAAGGTCTTGGTAAGTCTAATAATGGCACAGCTTTTGCAATCAGTCACTATGGGACACCATGATTACGAAACCCTTTTCTCCCTTTGGTGGATTCGAAATAATCAAAAGGGAACAAATAAAGGTCTACAAGATTGAAACCGAAATTCATCATCAATTTTTTTTTTGGATATTCGCGTTATCCTCCACATATCCAATCAATGAAGTGGTGGGATGGATATTCACGAATATGGCTACTTTGTTGAACGTCGTTCGGAATGAGCTTTCGGTGTGGTTGAGGTGTTCATTGAGGATGAGTGTCGGTTCGCATATTGTAATATCAAGGACCGATTTCGATCCAGCCTCAAACCATCTGAACTCCACCCTCGCTTTCGCCTCAGAATGGTCAGGTTCGATCTTTTCCGCCAAATATACCTATTCATCGTTGCTAGTCATGTTTGGAAGTACTGGCGGTGGCAATGGTAAGGGAAGAGAGGAAGAGTGGAGAAGTGTGGTGTGTTTATCATATCAAAATAAGAGAAACAAAAGTAAAAAAAAAAAATGACAAGAGGGTAAATTTCTTTAGTATTTTTTCAGGACGAAGTAATTTCATAACGATAATAGCAGGCCCCTAAAATTATAAGTTCTCGGTATTGAAAGATTATCGATCCATATGCTATTTTTTCGTATTCATTATGGATGACATGATTTGCTTATTTGTCTAACTTTATATATTTAATCAATGAGCTTAAATAAGTCGAGCGCGAGGTGTGTCTTGTTTGGCTAGTCAGACTCGTGCTTAATACCAAAAAATTGCTAAGAAATTAGTAAGAGGATATTTTTTTCATAATACATTATTAAAAGCAAGTTTCCAATGAAAATAAAATTATATTTTTAAATCAATTAGTAGCAACAAATGATCTGAAATGTTTAAAAAACAAATTAGCCCCAAATGCATCATCCTCACTTAATCTGAACCCAGATCCCTTCACTCGGCACCCCCTGATTAACAACGAACAACAAGTAATACCCTGTAGGAGCAATCGTGGTGTTGGGAGGGGTCCAAACATCGATGCTATAGACTCCAGGCCCATTGGGCTTCACCGCCTCCAAGCCCAAGTCCAACAGCCTCATGTTCATCGACACACTGTGGGTGGTGAACGCCGGCACGTACATCGTCACCCTGATGTTCTCCTGCTTCACCGGTTCGACCTGGTTCACTTTAAACTGCATGGCGATCTTCTGGTTGAACCCGAGCTTCTCTGGCGTCGCCGCCGGGTCGATCTGGGGCTTGAACTTCTCGAGCGCGGGGTCCAGGTAAGGTGGCGAGAACTTCTCCGCCCTCAACTCCGTCGGGAACATCGCGTCGTAGATGTAACCGTTGTTGGTGTTGCTGCCGGCGACCAGGACCCTGCCGTCCTGGAGAACGGTGGCGGTGGAGTGGTACATCCTGGGGATGGTGGTCGGAGCGAGTTCTCTGAACCTCTCTCCTCGCTTGACACGTGGATTGTAGAGGACGGGTGTGAAATTGGGGTCCCGGGCGAAACCCCATCCAGAAGATCCTCTTTTCGCGCCGCTGAGGATCAGGACCTCGCCCGAGGGTAAAAGTGACATATCACCCATGAGACGGGGCGAGGGCATGAGGTCTCGCTTCCAGACCGGGTTCGGGTCGGTGATCCGCATCCGGCCGCAGTCCTGGAGAGCGGCGTAGAACACGTTCTCGGCGGCCTTGGTGTAGGAATCGGCGTGGGCAGAGCCACCACAGATGAGGACCTCGGCGGCGACGTTGCCCTGATTGCCGGAGTGGAGTTTCAGTGGGAGGAGGACAGACTGCCCGGAGGCCGGGTAGTTCCGGTGGCCGCCTTGAAGCGGAGGCAGCTCCTTCACGATCTGGTTGGTGTTGGGGTTCAAAAGGACGGCGCGGTTGTTGGCGAAGATGAAGACGTTGCCGTCGGTGCTGAGGTAGACGAAGGGGTAGAGGTTGTTCTCGTCCTTGTCGGTGGTCTGGGTCAGGAAGTCGAACTTGATCGGCGCCGCGTTGTGCTGGCCTTCCGGTGGGATGAACTCATAGCTGTGGGCGTCTCTGCCGCCGACCACAATCATCTTTCCGTCCGGCATCTGGGCCTGGGTTGCGTACCTATTTTTCCCACAAAGACACATAAAATATTTCGAAACATACAAAATATAGTAAATATGGTAAAGGACAAATGTAGTAGGAGCTGCAAAACGAACGATACACAATTTGGTTTTGGAAGATATGACAGTAAAAGTTGTGCTGCAGATTAGGGGAAAGCCTTCAAAGTTGTATCAGTTTTGCTTCTTCCTTACTACACTGTGAAGGTTTATTATACGTGAGCCCGAAGGGCGAACGAAGAAGAACGAATATACTCAAAATTTGTGAAAGGTTATTAAAAAAAAAATGGGCCAATAAAAAACTTCATATACATAGGGTTTAGCATATGATCCTTCAAGTTTAGAATCCTATACTCTTATCAATATTAGCCTCACATAATGACCACAATCAATTCAAGTTCATTAACTACACATACTCTTGTGTTATTAAATGTTTAAGTACCCTGCAGCGCGAACTTAAAATCTGGCTACACCACTGACTATAGCCTAAGTTTTGTAGCTAAAGATCTAGGCAAAGAAAAGAATGTTATGATCATGATATCCTTACCATCTAGGAGCAGCGAGAGCGGTGGGGTATTCCCTCCAAGTGCAGCCTGGGCAAGTGTCCAAGTATCTCACCGTGTTAGCTCCTCCTTGGAAACCGCCGGTGCTCACAAGGTTACCCTCCAGGGTCAAGCCTCCAGACGAACACCATGTATCAGTTTTTAGCTATCAATAAAAACATGCCAACCCCACTTTTAACCATCGAGTAATAATCACCATAGGTTTTGATAAAGAGCTTTTGAAGGTTAAGTTGAGATCGAGTTATTACCTCAAGTGGAGTGAGTTGGGCGGTGGTCATGTCCATCAAAACGGAGTGAGCAAAGCAATCCTTCTCCCCTGTCTTCTCGTCTAGAATACGACACTGTCCGTTGGGCAGGAGGATCTTCGATATCCTCCAGATCGTGGCGTCGTACATCAAAACCTTGTTCACCTTGTACCAGGAGATATTACAAGGTTTAGAGGAAGTTATCATCATCAGCAGCTTTAGTCTCATTGTCAATGTTTAGTTATATAGGTTTCAGTTTGAGTTGTTATGTTTTTTTTCATAAGTTAATCGTTCTCCAAAAGCAAGCTTCTGGTACGATCTGTCTTATAGTGCCAAGATTTTTTGCTTATTTAAACCCAGGTATGAACGAGAAACACAAAATCTTTCTAGGGTTTCGCATTTCACGACTCATCTTTTGTTGTTACCTTGGGCAGCAGGATGGCGTGCATGGAACACACCCCGGTGTTGTCGGTGAAGAGCTCCCACTTTCCGTTGAACCCGGTCGGGTTCACGAGGTGGACGTCGGGGGCCCGCTTCCCCTTGGCGGCGGCGCCTGCTGCGGCGTCGTCAAGGCCTGCGGGCTGGAACGCGGTGGCGCCGCCCGCGGCGCCACCGGCGTCCACCTTCAGGCCTCCGTCGGCCTTGATGGCCTTCACCTTGGACTCGGTGAGGCCGGCGGCGTTGCCAACAGTCTCCTTCTTGGCGTCGACCGTCAGGAGATCGTCGATCTGATCGTCCAGAGGGGTCCCGATGTCTTCGGGGAGCTTCTGTTTCTGGTAGTCGTCCTTGTTCCCGAACGGGTTCCCGAACTTCTCGTGGGGTCCGAGGACTTTCTCCTGGTTGAGCTCCTGGAAGTTCTTGGGGTCGTAGTCCTCCGGGGCCAGAGGGGCGGTGCCGCTCGCCGCCGCCTCATGGGCGGATGCCGGAACCAACAACAATGACAACAACAAGAAGAGTTGTGGGGAGAAGAAGAGGAAGAGAAATGGTAGTGATTTGATTTTTTTGTTGTCCGCCATTGTTGTGGTTTGTTGCATGGTCTGAATGAATGTGGGGGATGATCTTCTTGTGTATTTAAACGTTTCTCTGGTCTGAGGGGTTTGTTTTGAATTGGATGGCTGGTAGATTTTTCAGCAAGTTTCTCCTCCTAGTTTCGTGGGATGACGCAGGATGTGGAATGATTTGGAACATGTTTGGTTTTTCGGTTGATCCTTTGTTTGGTATGAATTTGTCAAATTTGCTATTGTTGGGGGATTATGTTCTTGTGAGATCCTGAGGTTATGGCTAATGTCTCAGTGAGACACGGCTATATGTTACTAGTGACGGGCCCGGCCGGTTGGCCGATTTTACTTTCGAATCGCGTAAATACTAAATAGGTATAATGTCGTGTTCATTTGTGAATCGTGCAAATACAAAATAGGGATAGCATGAGTTTCCCGTGTTTTGCTTGTTTACAAAAATCTAGATCGCTTAAATTATCAAGATATAAATTTCTTTGTAGCGTAAAAGAATCCAAATTATGAACGTGCTTCTAGCATTTAAAATACAAACATCATAGTATTCTAGGACATTCTAACCGACTCATCGAACATAATTAATTTGCGAAAAATAAACAACATACCCTTTAGCATGTAACCGAATTCTAAAATTGTTATGAATAAGCCTTATCTTTACTCATCATCAGTGTCGTGCTCGTCCTCATCCTTCCTTTGAGGTGCTTCCATGCTTTTCACCGGTGGATTTGGTTCATCGCCGTCACTGTTATCACCAAAAAAGATTGATAATTACTCCCGTTTTGGTTTGCTCGACATCAAACTCATAACACGCAGGCAAATATGGTGAGTAAATGTTTTAGATCTTCACATTGGCCCAAAATTAATTACTTCTGAAATTCTTGGATTCGCTAGTAGTAAGGTCGCTCCTGAAGAGGTGAAATTAATTTTACCTGTAAATTTAGCCATTGTTTGATTGAATGTCAGTTAGTTAGTGTCAATGTTTGATAATGAAAATAAGGTAATTAAGTTGCCGCTTTACCGTCGTATGGAACGATGCATAAGAAAGTAATAATCAGGATGAGAGGTTGGTTCCCGCATTTTCAAGGATTGAATTTAGTTGGGGGACTATCCTACCAAAGAGAATGACTTTGACAACCAATCCACTATATTCAAATTGTATATTAGAGCTGCGATTAGAGTTAATAAATTCATGAAATTGTAAATTAAGAATAAAACTTATCTTCTGCAACTTGGAAGACTAATAAATGAGCATGAGGTAAACCAAGTTTTTGAAACTCAATTGCCATCACATCTGCAAATGAAAGAAATTATAATCAAAATAGGGAAATAATAGTCCATGAATAATTCATAAATTCAAGATACTTAAAGTAAAACTATTAAATATAACTTACATGCAAATGTTTTCCCGAAAAAATGTTCTTCTCCAAGATCTAATTCAGTAATTGATGTAGTTTAAGCTTGAAAACTCTTGCGATGACATCAGCTCTATTAGGATCTTTCCTTGTAGTAGTCCTTATCAAATCAAGCATGTACTAAATCTCATGCCAAGCAGGATTACATGTAAATGTAATGAAAAGATCTGGATATCCTGCCTATCTAAAAATCGCCATAGCACTTGGAAACTTTCATACTTATATTGAGGACTACCTGTATGTGATGAAACTAAAATCACCTGCTTCTCACTCAAACTGGTATCTGAATCACCTCTCAAGTAAGAATCCAAAAGACTTTGGTAGTAATGTTGTCTCAACTTTGTTTGGTTGTTCTTAACCCAATCCAAACGCGCAGCCTCAACCAATGCATATGCATTAACAACATACTGTTGGAACAACTGTCCACACAATAGCAATGCATTTCATTCTTCCAGTCTTGTTTGAAGTATATAACCATAAAAATCACATTGAGTCACATTCTTCTCATTGTATTCATCTGCATCCTCATCCTCATCCCCATCCCCAGAGTATGAAATATTTGGATGCCAACCATCTTCGCCATGTGGGAATAATATGGGATATTGCAAAACCATTAAACTTGGGTGATATATACTGATTTGTTCCAGTTCATGACTTTGATACTCGACAACAATATCAGGAGAAAATATTTGCTCCCCGGTATCATCAACAATTAAAGTAGGGACCTCATTTGCTGATGACAAATCATATTCTCTACCATCCCCTTCTCTTTTCGCAAGCAACTTTATTTCAACTTGTTGAACAGTAGTGTCATTCAATCTATCCCTTGCATATCGAAATGTCTTTACCAAGATATTACTTGATTTTAGCATCTCCTGTAATTGTTGGATAACTGAATAGCGCAAAGGATTTGAATCGGGATATGTGGAGAAAAAGTCTAACATGTTTTGGTGTTTATTGGCAGTATCATAGATGTAGAGTTGAGCAAATTTGGGTATGTTCCTTTGAGTAGGTATCAGGTTGTCGATTCGATGATAAACTTGACCTCCAATCGAGCATATACTCCGCGTCCATCATTTATAGATCGCTCCAGTTTACCTCCAATAGAAGTGAATGCTAAGACCCCATTATATCCTTGGATATGTTCCAAAAAGTGACGTATCATTGGAGTGTTTGCTTGCAATAGCATATTCATAACCTTTGGAGGTTGTCTTCGAGGAGGGAGCTTCACTTTACCTTGTCTGCAATACAACGAAAACTTTGGTTGATTGAAATTACTCGTGGGTTTGGTACTTTCGCCCTTCCACATCATCGCTCCACAATATGCACATTTATATGATGGTTTTCCAATATCGAACACTTCAACAACTACAATAAAATTAGAACTCCAATATAAGAAATAATTTTGGTGACAAACTTTGGCATTGTAATAAATGAAGGAAATGAAATAACCAAAATATCAATAAACCTGGAAAGTCATCAGAACGCATCACTCAAAGATGATTAAAATGATTTTTCGGCAAGTTTATGGACCCCAACAATCTATTTCTCTTAGATTGTAAGTTATTCATTTCGTTTTGCAGTCCTATATAGGAATTAGTAACATAAGCAATCCTAGTGGCTAACACATAATTTGATAACATATAAATAAAAAACAAACACAAAACAAATAGATTATCAGTAGGAATGTTCACGATTTTTCCATATAAACGCTTCGACCTTATATAAATAACACGTTTCCTTCTTGCTAATTTGGTCAATGGTTGATTAATTCTCTCCAATTCTAATTTATGTGCATCAATCTCTAAAATGTAATTGGAGAGTAATGATTTTGTAAGTTCAACCAGCATGAAATAGTTAGAGAGATTATAACAACTGATAATTAATCGATATTTCATTACGGGAAAAAATATTTCAATGATATTAATACCATCGTTTTTTTTTTTGCACTTCAGATAGAGACTAATTAGAATCCACTACACATTTCAGTAGTACAAAACAACTCTCTTTTTCCATGAATAACACGTGAAATGGACACATATTAAATTGCAAATCTATATAATTATGCTAATAACAATATTTGTATTTACATTCAATTTTTAATGGCCGAATTGAATCATTATTTGAATCTTTAGACGACTCTCCACGGGGAATGCTTCTTCTTCGGGGCATAGAACTTTAAAAAAGAAGCCGCAAATAAAATTAAGTCTTAATAATATAGGCCAAATAGTTGATGGTGAAAGACTTATAATGATGGAAAACTAAATATGATACCTGAAAGAATGAAATTTTGCCAAGAAGAGTGGACTGGTTGGAGTCGTCGCTCCCTGAGAAGTTAGCAGTATTAATGGAGAAAGGGTCCAACAAACATACTAATGATTCCGATGTTTGTGACACTAATTATCAATGGGCTGCTCAGGATTTGAAAGACATGTTTGGAGTTTAAGGATAATCAAATATCATGTGTCTCTTGTAGTAGTATTACTCTTGTGATTGTTTTTTGATGATTTGTGCAATTTGTATTTCATTTCATTAGCACGGGAGGATGAGAATATGTTAATTGACATGTGTTAGGTAAATTATTGCCATTAAAAGAATCCAAATTACGAATGTGCTTCTAGCATTTAAAATACGAACATCATAGTATTCTAGGACATCCTAACCGACTCATCGAACATAATTAATTTGCGAAAAATAAACAACAAACCCTTTAGCATGTAACCGAATTCTAAAATTGTTATCAATAAGCCTTATCTTTACTCATCGTCAGTGTCGTGCTCGCCCTCATCCTTCCTTTGAGGTGCTTCCATGCTTTTCACCGGTGGATTTGGTCCATCGTCGTCACTGTTATCACAAAAAAAGATTGATAATTACTCCCGTTTTGGTTTGCTCGACATCAAACTCATAACACGCAGGCAAATATGGTGAGTAAATGTTTTAGATCTTTACATTGGCCCAAAATTAATTACTTCTGAAATTCTTGGATTCACTAGTAGTAAGGTCGCTCATGAAGAGGTGAAATTAATTTTACCTGTAAATTTAGCCATTGTTTGATTGAATGTCAGTTAGTTAGTGTCAATGTTTGATAATGAAAATAAGGTAATTAAGTTGCCGCTTTACCTTCGTATGGAACGATGCATAAGAAAGTAATAACCAGGATGAGAGGTTGGTTCCCGCATTTTCAAGGATTGAATTTAGTTGGGGGACTATCCTACCAAAGAGAATGACTTTGACAACCAATCCACTATATTCAAATTGTATATTAGAGTTGCGATTAGAGTTAATAAAATTCATGATATTGTAAATTAAGAATAAAACTTATCTTCTGCAGTTAGGAAGACTAATAAATGAGCATGAGGTAAACCAAGTTTTTGAAACTCAATTGCCATCACATCTGCAAATGAAAGAAATTATAATCAAAATAGGGAAATAATAGTCCATGAATAATTCATAAATTCAAGATACTTAAAGTAAAACTATTAAATATAACTTACATGCAAATGTTTTCCCGAAAAAATGTTCTTCTCCAAGATCTAATTCAGTAATTGATGTAGCTTAAGCTTGAAAACACTTGCGATGACATCAGCTCTATTAGGATCTTTCCTTGTAGTAGTCCTTATCAAATCAAGCATGTACTAAATCTCATGCCAAGCAGGATTACATGTAAATGTAATGAAAAGATCTGGATATCCTGCCTATCTAAAAATCGCCATAGCACTTGGAAACTTTCATACTTATATTGAGGACTACCTGTATGTGATGAAGCTAAAATCACCTGCTACTCACTGAAACTGGTATCTGAATCACCTCTCAAGTACATCAAGTTGACTGATTTTGGGTTAAATATTGACCCAACCCATTCGGATTCGGGTCAGGTTACAGGTCGTTTTGGGTTATGAACGCTCTCAGAAACAATATCAAACATGCTTTATATTTTTTAGAAAAACATAAATCTTTACATATGCATGGCAATAATTTACCTAACACATGTATGTGCCGAGCTTGAATTATGCAAAAACAATGATGTACTTGAATTATTTGTTTATTATCAACAATTCGAGAATGAAACAAAACAATGAAGATGAGTAATTATATATATAGGTATCAAATAAAACAAATAATGATTCTGTATCCTTTGTGGAACTGGAAATAAGGAAGCAAGCTTTTGTACCACAATGGGCCACTCCGCTCATGCTCCTGCTTTAATATATAGGCCAAAATAAATCCAATATTGCACAGATAAATTTACCCAAAACTCCTTCCGTGGATTGCTCAGAGAGCAGGAAAAGATGAATTAGGTGGGTTCTGTCCAAGAACCTCTATATAGTATTGTTAGGATTTTATTATGTTTGCTCAATTTTCGTGACGATTTTTAATATATATAGATAGATAGATAGCTTACATTTTATTGGGGGATATTCATCAAATCAGTATCATGTAGTGAACAAGGAAAAATCATGTAGCGATTACAAATGGGTGTTTGAATGAGCATATATTATATATGGATGACTACACACTAAGTTGGCAAAAAACATTTGTTCATAGCCAAGCTTGTTTGGAGAATATCCCAGAGAATCATATACATGGTTCAATGACGTAGCATATAGGATCGGTTATACAAATGATATGAAAACCAAACAGTAAAAAGTGCGTTAGACTAGCCAAATAGTCTGCACATTTGTTATTTGTTACCCTCCCCATAAATTTGGGAGACAAAAAGAAGGTATATATCTTTTATAAAAAAAGGTATATATCACTACTTGGGTGTGCGTGCTAGAGGTTGAAGTCGTTCGTTTTGTTTTCAGTCGTTCCGTGAGCAATCTGTATTTTTTCTTAATTTATTGTCGGTAATGCGAGATACCTTGAATCAAAACAACCTCCTACTCCCTATGAAGCAACTCCTTGAAACGATGTATAACTAGGACTGGCCATGTGGGCGGATCACCCCTGGGTTTGGGTGGATCCACCCGCATTTGACCCGAATTTTGTTGTGTGGGTGGGTGACGGGTTGCGCTGAGAGCCATCCGTCGGGTGGCGGGTGGTTTGTCGCCGGGTGCGTGGGTGACCCGCTCAACCCAACAGCATAAAGAGAAAATTCGTTGGCGCTGGAGAGTGGAGATGTTAGATGGAAACTAGAGCTGCTTATGGAGATTGAATCTCAAAGCCAATCTTCCAAATTGCGATCCCTCTTCTTCCCTTTATTTTTTCTTTTGAGTCTTGTGCCTAGATCACCTCTATTTCCTCCATTGATTTATTTCTTTAGTTCCCTGCACCTGATAATCATCTCCATCCGTGAAAAAACTCCTCCATAATAGAATTTTTATTCAATTTCAGAACTAATTTTGTATTTTTTTCTTCCTATTCCGTCTTCTTGTTTCCCCTGATTGTTCTCTACACCGATTATATATATCATGTCAAGTTGACACTTTTATATTGTGTACATATTTCTTCTATTTTGACTTTTCTTCAACTAGTTAGAGCTGATATTTCAACTTGTTAAACTCAATTACACATTCTATTATAACTATTTTTCATTCATAAAGTGTTTCCCCATTCGTTTTTATCGTAAAAAGTACAATTAGCGTGTATTCGTTTCAAATAACATGTAAAGAGTGAGTCAACCAGCCCCGCTCAGCTAACCACGCGGGTTTTACCCACCCCAACTCACAGAAGCATGGAACAAGGCATAGATATCGAGGTACCCGCCCCAACTCATCTCGATCACTAAATAATAAATAATAATCAGAGACAAAAACTTTCTTTCTCGATTAAGTATAGAGATGTGGGACCAAAATCATCTCTCTAAGTCTGCAATTATCTACTATAATCTCCTTTTTTTCTCTCAATTATTCCAAACATCGGGAAAAAAAAAATCAGAACATAACAGAAAACACGATAACCAGAATATACTATCAGAAAACATCCATGATCACTTGAGCTGCACCCAGACGGCTTCCGTGGGGAGCATATTGTGAACGACGCTGAGCATGAAGTAACCCTCCGGCGCCACCGCGCTGCTCGGCGGCGCCATGCACGTCACGTCGTACCTCCCTTCGCCAACGTTAACGGCGTCCTTCACCAGCAGCTTCACCAGCCGCTGGTTCATCGCCACGCCGTGGGTCGTGAACGCCGGGACGTACATGGTCACCTTGAAGTTCTTCAGGAACACCTTCTTCTCGTTCAGCTCGATCTTGATGGTGACCTGCTGGCCGTACGTCATCGTCTTGGGGCACCCGCCGTCGACGATCTTGGGCTTCTTGTCGGCCCGCGACGGGGAGAAGTAGGGAGGGGAGAATTTCTCGACGCGGAGCTCGGTCGGGTACATGGCGTCGTAGATGTATCCGTTGTTGGTGTTGCTGCCGGCGATCAGGACTTTGCCCTCGGGAAGGACGACGGCGGTGGAGTGGTACATCCTCGGGATGGTGGTCGGGGCTAGCTCTCTGAAGAGGTGGGCTTTGTCCGGCGATTTGTAGTTGAAGAGGACCGGTGTTAGGTTCGGGTCGCGGGCGAATCCCCAACCGGATGCGCCTCTTTGTGCGCCGTTCACGATGAGGACTTCGCCCGTCGGGAGGATCACCTGTTGTTGATATATAATAAGAGAATCATCAATCGTCAGAGTAGGGTAAAAAGGAAAGAAATGGTTTGATTGTTTGAAACTAAAAGGTTTTATTCGTTAATATGGTATTAGAGCTTTCGACCATCAGCAGGTTGAGGTGTTCGAAGTTTCGAATGTTTATTCTCAAATATAAATAATGGTTTGGCAAAAGAGATGATCGATCTCCAACCTGCGCACAAACAAACTGAAAGCTCATAATTACAGGTTTCGTTTTGGGACCGAATGGTTTTGTTTGTTGACATGGTATTAGAGCAGCATTCGACCGTAAGGTTTTGGTGTTTCAACCTTTTGGATATCCTTGCACTCCATTATATAAACAATGACCAATACTGCAACATGGATTATGTTCAATCTGCACAAACTGAAAGCCCACGAGTAGGTTTTCGTTTGCGACTAAATTATTTGTTCGTTAAAATGATATCGGAGCTTCGATCGTGAGGTTTGGAGTACGAAACTTCGAATCCTTACGACGACACCCCAATATTATATAAATAATGTTTAAGCAAAATGGATGATGAATAACCCAAGCTGAAAGTCTGGACTTTCGTTTGAGTGCGTGTAAAAGGGGGGGGGGGGGGGAAAGGAACCTTATATAAAATTCATAAAAAACCTCTTTTTAGGAGTGATATAGGTTTGTTTTTAGTTATGTAAATACTCAAAAAATTCAAACTTGCGATCTTCAGATTCAAGACCGGTGATTTTATCACCGGACCAAACGCTTATTCGTCGCGAAACTCTGAATTCTGATGAGTGACGACCCCCAATTATAAATAATGGTTCAGCAAAAAAATTGTTCAACCTGTACAAAACTGAAAGTCTGAACTTTGTTTGAGTGTGTGAAAAAAAAGAGAATCGCATATAAAACTCATATAACACTCTTTTTTTCCAACAACTCAAGTTATCCTGACTCTGGTAAGATAAATTAGAGAGAGTTGAAGGATTATTACCATGTCCCCCATGACCCTAGAGGTAGGCATGAGCTCCCTTCTCCAGTTGGGATTGGGCCTGGTGATCTTCAGCCTGCCGCAATCCTGAAGCGCCTCGTAGAACATGTTCTTGGAAGCGAGCGTGTACGAATCAATGTGGGCAGATCCGCCGCAGACCAGCACCTCGGCGTCGGGGACCTCGTTGGGATCCTCGGTCTTCACCTCGAGCGGCAGGAGCACCGCCATCCCGCTGGCCGGGTAGTTGCGGTGGCCGCCGGGGAGCACGGGGAACTCCTTGACCACGGCGTTGGTGTTAGGGTTGAGGAGGACCGACCGGTTGTTGGCGAAGACGAAGACGTTCTTGTCCGGTGACAGGAAGACGAAAGGGTAGAGGTTGTTCTCGTCGGGGTCGGTGGTTTGCTGGAGGAAGTCGAAGAAGAAGGGCTTGGTGTTGGATGTTCCTTCCTGTTGTGGGATGTACTCGAAGCTCTGGGCGGCCCGGCCGCCGATGACGATCATCCGGCCGTCGGCGAGCTGGGCCTGGGTGGAGTACCAGCGCGGGGCGGCGAGGGCGGAAGGGTATTCTCTCCACACGCTCTTGGGGCAGTTGTCGAGGTGTCGGACCGTGTTGGCGCCGCCTTGGAACCCGCCGGTGCTGATCAGGTTTCCGTCCACCGTCAGCCCTCCCGACGAGCACCACGTGTCGGTGTGGAGCTGCATTGAATGCCATGCAAACAGTTCGTAAGTCCACACATATAGGTGGCAATGACACCTAAAGAGCCACAACACCTAATTTTTACCTAGGGGTGGCAGTTCGGTTATTTCGGTTATAACCGATAACCGATTGGCCGGTTATCAGTTAACCGAACTAAACACCTCCCTTACCGAAAACCGACCGAAATAGGCTTCGGTTTCTCGGTTACCTTGGTTATCGGTTAACCAAACCACTTTTAAGACCAAAAACCATTTTGGCCAGCTTCCGATAACCGAACGAAGTTCGGTTACTTCGGTTACCGGTTAGTGGATAACCGGCCGGTTATCGGTTTAACCGGTCGGTTAATCGATAACCGGTAACCGAACTGCCACCCCTATTTTTACCTATTGTTAGGGTTTATTTCAAAGGATTGAAAAACGCGGCGGAGGTTGTACCAGAAAAGTCGGCGGTAGAGTATTTCATGCTGAAACTGTTACATAATCGTGGTTCAACCATTTCATACCGCTAAATACCACTTATCGATTTTGCTTCCAGCATTAGGTTTTTTTCCTGGTAGAACCAACGATATAATTTCTTTGGTGTTTATTCACGTAATGACGATAATATGTTTATTTCGCGCAACCTGGAGTATATTCATGTTATTGTAAAATACAATTTCAAAATTTTGAACCATAACAAAATGTTAATTATTACCTCGAGGGGGATGAGGTCAGCATTCTTGAGGTTGAGCAGAACGGAATGCGCATAGCAATCCTTCTCCCCCGTGGTCTCGTTCAGAACCCGGCACTGGCCGTTGGGGAGTAGGATCTTGGAGATCCGCCAGATGGTGGCGTCGTACATGAGCACGTGGTCGCAGTTTGGGAGCACGATGGCGTGCATCGCGCACACTCCCGAGTTGTCGGTGAACAGCTCGAACTTACCCAGGAAGTCGTCCACCGGCGGGGAGATCACGGGGGCGGCGGCGGGGCCGCCGACGAACTCGTGGAGGTCGGCGGCCTGGAACTGTGGGGTCCCGATGTCGTTGGGGAGCTTGTCGCCCTTGAAGTCGTCCGGGTTGCCGAACGGGTTCCCGAACTTCTCGTGTGGGCCCAACACTTTGTCCTTGTTCAGCGCTTTGTACAGGTTGGCCGGGTCAAGCCCGTCCGGGCCGGGCGCGGTCGGGCCGGGCGTGTCTTGGGCGGACACCACCGCGACGGAAAGGAGGAAGAGGAGGAGGCGTGGTGGGAAGAGTGGCTTCATTATTATTACTGTTAGATATTTATTTGTTAGTGATTGATGATTTACTGTGTTTCCTTTTTCACTGTTTTTTTTCTCCCCCTTATATAAGGCTTTTACCACCCAGCGGGTAATTTCCTCCTAAAGATAGATTGACTATTTTTGTTTTCATTTTTTTCCTTGGTATTTTAGCTATTTTTTTTAGGAAAATAGCAGTTTTAGATCCGATTAATTTAATTTTTGTTGACAATTATTTGCTAATTAACAGGATATGTAAATTGCCCATTTTTACTGCCTGCCAACGGTCACTAGCTATAACAACGTTGTCGAAGTTCCCAACGACGGCGCGGTTAGGGTTTGAGTGTTAGTTCTTCCCACCAAAATAAGACAAGTGGCTATGTCCAGTAAAAGCTAACTAACACTAAACAAAATGACATTGTTCTTGTCCAGTTCCTTCATTGCTTTTGACTCAGAACGACAATGTCCCTAGAGCTCTTCTAGTGCTAGTAGTGACTTGATCCTCCACGACTGCAATTTCATCCTTGAATACATTTTGATACCCTCGTGAAACACTGGATGTATTCAAGGATGGATAGAAGGAATTGAAGTCGATACATGTTGAATCCTTTGGTGAACATGTCTGCTATCTGGTTTTCTGTTTCCAAATTACTCAGATTGATAAGATTCGACTGGAGGAATTGTCGAACCACATGACAATCGATCTTTATGTGTTTTGTTATCTCGTGAAACACTGGATATTCTGCATTTTACGCCGCAGAATGAATCAGGTAAAGAAGAATCTGGTGAAAATTGGCCAGGTTCTGAAACTGGAGAACTTGGAACAAGTTCAGGTGGAATGGAGGTAATGTAAGAAATGGAGGAATAGGATTGGTTGCAGGAAGAATGTCAGAAGAAGGAATGAAGCAGGTATGATGTGTTCACAGAATATCACATCTCGAGAAAAGAACACCTTATGATATCCAAGTCAAGTAACTTGCAACCTTTGATGCCTGGAGGAAAGCCAAAGAAGATGAATTTGCATGCTCTAGGAAAGAACTTGATTCTGTTATGTCCAAGGGTACTAGCATAGCATAAACATCCAAAGACACGTAAATGGGATAGATTAGGGGTTTTGCCATACAAGACTTTATAGGGAGTTTTATTTTTCAGGGTTGTGGTATGTAATATGTTAATCAGGTAAATAGAATGAAAAATGAAATCAAATCAGAATTTGAGAGGGAGTCCATATTGAAATTTTAAAGCTCGAGCCACATGTAGAATATAATGATGTTTTCTTTCTACACAAGCATTATGTTGTGGTGTTCAACACACGACATTTGATGAATAATGCCATGTTGAGAAAAGAAATCTGGTGTATGAAATTTTGATCCTTGATCAGACTTGATTGTCTTGATAGATTTTTTGTATTGGTTTTTAATCATGACAAAGAAATCCTGTAGGGGTCGTTTGGATAAGGGATTGTAACGAGAGATTTGTGAGGGATTTTAAAACAATCCCTCATTCTGCAGGATTTTAAAACAATCACTCGTTTGGTAAAGATGAGAGTTTTTACAATTAGGAATTTTAAAAACTCTCAAATGTGGGTTTCTGAAATAGCTGATGGGGATCAGCTATTCCTAAATTCCTCGTTCTTGTTTTATTTTTTCCAAAAGCTACCCTCCCCCATTACTTCATTTCTTCGTTAACCTTCTACCTTCTTCTCCAATCACTGCACTGCCTCCAATGTGCCGCCAGTCCTGAACACAACCGTCGATGTGGCTTCTCCGGAGAAGCTTCCAGGTTTTCCCGGAGACGAAGAAGGGAGAGGAGGAAGGAGAGAAAGTCACCGAGGATGAAGATTCGAGCGGGACAGTCGTCGAGAGGAAGATTGGATCTCTGTGATCAAATTCACTCCTTCCCGTCGACGTATTGGGCTAGTTCTCCACCAGAAGCAAGTCGTCGTCTTCTTCTCCCTCTCCTCCGATTGACGACGATTCCTGGTCGAAGGCCGTCGATTGAGACGTTTCTTTGGCGATGGATGATGCTTCTGGGCTTGTTGAAGTATGGCGCATCATCTTCCTCTCCTCCCGATTGTCGGCGATTTCCACGCGAAGGCCATCGATTGAGATGTTTCTGGGCTAGGCAACTGACGACGCTTCTGGTCTTGATGAAGCAAGCTGCCACCATTGTTTTCTTCTCCCTCTCCACTCGGCGTGAAGAGGAATCCTTGAATCAAGTCGCCGTCGTCGTTTGTGAATAGCTAAAGGGAAGACAGAAACATACAACGTAGAAGGAGATGTCGAGATAGGTATGGTCTTAGGAGTTTGGGTAAACGGGGCACATCAGAATGAATGTTAGATTTGGAGGCAACGACGGCGAGATGTTCTGGGTTAACAGATGAGAGCAAGGGGGAAGGAGATAGGTTAAAGATAAGGGTAATATTGTAATTTGATTTTTCTTATTAAAATCCTTTGTTTATATCCAAACAAGTGATTTATTAAAATTCCTCATATTAAAAACCTAGGTTTTTAAACTGTGGGATTGTGGACAAAAACCTGGGTTTTAGAAAACCCTTATCCAAACGACCCCGTAGGAGTTTTCTAGTTCACTTTTGAATTTCATCAAATAGGCCCAAACACATATGGACTTGTCATCAACAATAGTAAGAAAATACTAAAAACTATTGTAACTTGAGGTAGCTAAAGGACCCTATATGTCAATATGGACAATATCAAAGACATCAGTAGCAACAGACTGACTAGAAAGAAAGGGAAGATGGTTTTGTTTGGCTAGATTACATATTTCACAATGATATATAAGATCTGAATCTATGCTAGGTACAACTTTTTGTATTTCCTTTGTTTTGTGACGTGAAGGATGTCCAAGTATCCAGTGCCAAAGATCAAAGGTATGAGGTGTGTAGTTATAATTCTTGAGGGAATTGACATGTATAGAAGGATCTTCTGTGGGTTTGGTGTAAGTTGATAAAGTCCTCTAGTCTATTGGGAAAAACCAATCTTCCTCATGGTGAGTAGGTCATGGATATGACAAATATTTGATTGGAATGTGAGTGAAACAGGTAAAGACTTAGTGAGTTTACTAACTGACACCGAGTTAAAGGAGAAGGCTCGAACTAACAACACTTCTTGAATTTCAAAACTAGAAACCAAAGAAACATATCCAGAATGAGTGGCATGGGTTTTGGAACCATTTGGGGAAGTGATGTAAGTGATTTGAATGAGTTTATAACTAGTAAAACAAAATAGAGAGCATGCAACATGGTCTATAACACCAGCGTCCAGATACCAAACACTGACAAACTCATTCATTGGTTGCATAGTCAAGTATGTTGATAAGGTATATTTACCTGCAAAGTTTGGATTCACTAACATATATCTCACCACTGAATTGACCACTAGATGATTCTGTGAGGAAGATGGTGGATTCATGTTCTATCCAGGTGACACCGGTGAAGTGGGTGACTGTGGTGGACTGATTTGGCACAGTAGTTTTTCAAGTCTACCCATATCATTCATAGACAACATTATGTTAGTGAATCCATCTCCATTGTTCTCGGACAAATGCTTAGAATTAGGTCGTGGTAGAATACCATCACCCATATATGTTCCTTGGATTTGACCAACAAAGCTAGAAGAGGGTTCTAACTCTTTGTTCTTCCTCTTCAGCTTAAAACAATCTGCTATAACATGATTTTTCTTCTTGCAATATCTGCATAAAATGTTACCCTTTGGTACCTCTTTACATGTGCCCTGACCAGTTGCAAGTAATGCTACAGAATCCACTACTTGTGCTTCTTGGTTAGGTTTGATCAGTTGCCTTTCATGTTGGACAACCTAGTGAAAAGCAATCTCCATTGATGGTAAGGGATTCACCATGAACAAGTAATAAACCTAGTTATAAATTCATAAGCATCATTCAAACCAGTAATAAACCTAGTTACAAATTCATTTTCTCTATACTTCCTAACAGTAACTTCAGTTATACAAGCATCATGTCTACCTCCTAAACCACCACGCGTACAACTCAAAATAGGCAAGAATTGAACCAATTATTCCCAACATGCTTTCAATTAAGTATAGTATTGATTGGCTGACTTGTTACCTTGCTTAAGAGTATAGACTACAGTCTAAAGATCACTAACTCAAATATTGTCAACCGGCCCAAATCTCTGGCCTAGATCTTTTCTAGAGTAGTCGTGCATTGTCTTTGGAAGAAACGCTATCCACCAAGTTTGGGTCAAGAGATCCAAGAATCATGAAGCAAACAACAGTATTGCTATGTTACTAAGTTGGGTAGTGGTCAGTGGTCAGTGCTCACTGGTTAGATCTGGAGCTGGTAGAGAGGAACTTACCCTCTTATCGAATAAACATGCATCGTGCAAACAAAATATAGTGAGGTGAAAATTCGATCGGAATAGATTTATTACAAATTCATGTCACGTACAACTTTGATCATACTCACATCTGAGGAGTAAAGCTCAGCAAGCCATTAACAAAAACAAAATAAACAAAATAAACAAATTGAATAATAATTAAAACGAATACGACGTCGAATCAATTCTTGAGCTGAACCCAAACCGCCGCGCTGGGGAGGCGCAGTTTGTAATAAACCACGCTCAACAAGAAGTACCCCTCCGGCGCCACGGCGGTGCTCGGCGGCGCGTTGCACGTCACGTCGTACCTCCCTTCCCCGACCTTGACGGAGTCCTTCACAAACAGCTTGATCAGCCTCTGGTTCATCGCCACGCCGTGGGTCGTGAACGCCGGGACGTACATGGTCACCTGGAAGTTCTTCGTCGACACCTTGTTCTCGTTGAGCTCGACCTTCACGGTGAACTCCTGGCCGTACTTCAGCTCCTTGGGGCACCCGCCGTCGACGATCTTGGGCTTCTTGTCGGCCCGCGACGGGTCGAAGTAGGGAGGGGAGAACTTCTCGACGCGGAGCTCCGTGGGGAACATGGCGTCGTAGATGTACCCGTTGTTGGTGTTGCTGCCGGCGACGAGGACGCGGTTGTCCGGGAGGACGACGGAGGTGGAGTGGTACATCCTCGGGATGGTGGTCGGGTTCAGCTCTTTGAAGAGGTGGGACTTGTCGACCGCCTTGTAGTCGAACAGGACCGGGGTCAGGTTCGGTTCCCGGGCGAACCCCCACCCGGAGGCGCCCCGGATCGCTCCGTTGATCATCAGGACCGCCCCCGTCGGGAGCAGCAGCTGTACGATGATGAAAACCGGTTAAACCACAATTTAAGCAAGGCTATATATATAAGTCTGGTTTCTAGATATTCGTTGATTGATCAGGTTCACGGATTCTGAAATGGTCGTCGTGCAACTGGATTCATTTGTCTACTAGGCCGTCGACTTATGGACTTGTCATCTTTTGACCTTTGTAAAAATCGAGTCAATTCAGGGTAGGTCACTTTTTTGACTCTACAGCTCGTAACAACAATCAGTGATACAGAATTCTATCATATTGACACATGGAAATTATTTGTAAAGTTTAGGTACTATAATGAAAGGTAGAAAATACAAAAGTACTAAAAATAATTTGACCACCAAAATTCCTGAACCTTTTTGTAAAAAATACAGTTTAGATATTAAATTATAAGAAAATAATAAGTTTTGGATTTCAAATTCTAATTTTTTTTTAAAAAATAGCTCGGCCCAGTTTTACCTGTACAAGTCAAACAACTGGGCCATAGCCAAGACGGGTCAAGTTGGATATGACACAATTTCACCTCCTAGATTCAATCATATTTTAATCCTATCATTGATTATCCGGTACGACTTTCTGTACGGTTTTCACGATTGGAAGTAGAAAAAAAAAAAACAAAGGGTTATAGTTTGTGAGAGATAATTACCATATCACCCATGATCCTAGCAGTAGGCATGAGCTCCCTCCTCCAATTGGGCCTGGGCTTGGTAATCTGCAGCCGTCCGCAATCCTGAAGGGCCTCATAGAACATATCCTTCGAAGCCAACGTATACGAATCAATATGGGCCGACCCACCACAAACCAGCACCTCCGCGTCCACCACCGCATTGGGCTCGGGCGACTTCACCTCAAGCGGCAACAGCACCGCCATCCCGCTGGCCGGGTAATTACGGTGCCCGCCGGGGAGCACGGGGAACTCCTTCACCACCGTGTTGGTGTCCGGATTCAGGAGCACCGAGCGGTTGTTGGCGAAGACGAAGACGTTCTTGTCCGGGGAGAGGAAGACGAAAGGGTAGAGGTTGTTCTCGTCCGGGTCGGTGGTCTGCTTGAGGAAGTCGAAGAAGAAAGGCTTGGCGTTGGACTTGCCTTCCTGCGGGATGTACTCGAAGCTCGGGGCGGCTCGGCCGCCGATGACGATCATCCTGCCGTCGGCGAGCTGGGCCTGGGTGGAGTACCACCGCGGCGCGGAGAGGGCGCTCGGGTACTCGCGCCAATTGCACGTGGGGCACATGTCGAGGTACCGGACCGTGTTGGCGCCGCCTTGGAACCCGCCGGTGCTGATCAGGTTGCCGTCGACGAGGAGGCCTCCCGACGAGCACCACGTGTCGGTTTTGAGCTGGCCAGAAAAAGGGAAATATATATATAGTATTAGTTTGATCATGATAATAAACGTTCCAAATTGTTGCTGAATTAATCGGATTACTACTAGGGTTATTCAATAGAATAATTTACCCTAAATAGAAAAAAGGGGATATTTTTCGGTTAATGTAAGAATCATATCAGATCAGAAAATCGGATCAGTAGAACTATCAAACTCGTCGTCATAATTAAGGGTGGATCCATTTTTTCAGATGTGATGGACATTTTTTGGATGGACGAGTCACTCTGATTTGATTGGTCCACTCACTCATTTTTTTTTTTAAAAATGCAAGGAGAAAAAAAAGACTATAATATGAACCGCGCGATCATCCAACTCTAATAATTACTATAATTTTTTCCTTCTCCTCCATCCATCTTCCTAATTTTCTTTATCGCGGTTTTGTGAGCCAACTAGAGCGATTCGTTATAACTTTTGGTGATCAACGATATATAAATCTGGAAATGAATATGGTTAGAGTGACAAATTCAGTACGTAATTATAATTCGACGATTCTGTAACGATTTAGCCGCGCGTATTGAATTAGAAACCACTAAATTTTGTTTTGTTGGTGTATACGTTACCTCGAGGGGGAATAGCTTAGCGGTGTTGATATCCATCAGAACGGAATGCGCCCAGCAATCCTTCTCGCCGGTGGCCTCGTTGAGGATCCGGCACTGCCCGTTGGGGAGGAGGATCTTGGAGATCCGCCAGATCGTGGCGTCGTACATCAGAACCTTGTCGACGTTGGGGATGAGGATCATGTGCATCGCCGACACGCCGGAGTTGTCGGTGAAGAGCTCCCACTTCCCCTTCCACTCGTCGACGGGGAGCGGCGGCCGGGCCTCCTCCTCCTCCTTGTGCAGCGTCCCCGTGGACTTCTCGACGAAGTCGGACAGGTCGGAGCTGACGAACTCCGGCGTGCCGATGTCGTTGGGGAGCTGCTTCTTGAAGTCGTCCGGGTTGCCGAACGTGTCGCCGAACTTCTCTTTCGGGCCCAGCTCCTCGAAGAGGCTGGCCGGCGGGTCGGCGGACCCGTCGGGGGACGGGGCGGGCTGGGAGGAGACGGCGGTGGCGAGGAGGAGGAGGAGGAGACATAGCGACGGTGGCTTCATGTTTGTTTTGATTTTTTGTGACGGTGGATGTTTAACGGTGAAAGGTGTTGTTGTGTGACTGGAGAGGAATGGGATTTTGGTTTTATATATAGTAGTGGGAGTGTACCAAAAATAGAGAGTGAAAGTAAAAAAAAAAAAAAATTATTTACTACTGGTACTTGTTTTTTTGGTCATACTGAGTGGTTGTGGAATTTTCCTTTTGTAAAAAATAATTAATTAATATTATTCAGCCGAGTTTTACTGGATCCGCAATTTTTGCGTCGGGAGAGTGAGATGCGAACGGTGAATTGACTTGTTAGCTTGAAGCTCGGATGTTTAGGAAGGATTCAAATATCAATTTGCATTTAATCGTGTTGCTCATTTTCTATCATTTCGTCACTTTTGTAGAAACAAAATAACGTCGTTAGTACTTACGAAATGTGGAGGGTGAAAACATTGAGAAGATTTTGATTACCATAATCTTCTTGATTTAGGATTTCATATCAGTGATATTTATTTACAATAGTTTTCAATCTACCATTTCCGTCACTACATGAATGTTCATTTTTGCGACCAAAAGAAATAGCTACGGCCTACGAAGAGAGAAATGTTCACAAATATTTCTCTATTGTGACGGGGAAATGTCACAAAGGCTGAAACATTGGTGACTAAAACATACGTGAAAACTCGTCCGGATCGTTTCCCGGATTCGGGTTCGTATTGGTCTCAATATGAACTCGAGGGCAAACCAGTTTGTGCGTCCAGCTTTAGTGACAATTTTAGATTGTCATAAAATTATGGCTACCAGTTTTTTGGTCACTAATGCCAACCATCATTGATGTAACCATATGTGGTTACGAAAGTATGTACTATGTAGCAACGCAAAATTTAACTATTTCCAACATCTGCATTGGTCACAAAAAGTCGTTTCCGTTACGTGCAAAGAGAGACGATCGGTAGGGCACAAAACGACCGAAAAAGGGAACCACTGAACAATCTCACGATGCGTTTGGTGATGTTCATTTCGGGTGACTAGCAGAACAACAAGCAACAAGGCTTCAGAATGGAATTTTACAATACACTCAGGAGATGTGTCATGAACTTCTCAATGAATCCTATTGTACTCGAACCAAATCACAAAATGAAAGCCAAAATCGACGATTCTCGACTGCCTTTGCAGCTGCTGCTGCTATATAATCTATCTATCGCAAGGCTTTTATTTCTACCGCTGTTCTTAGTGGAGCTACCTTAATTACCTTATCTACAAAATGGGTATTCTTGGGGTCCTTTCATCTCAATGTTCTGTCATAGGCAGCATTGGTCTTGTGACACATGGTCCTCTGAACTGGTGTCGATGAATTAGATAACATCGATTTGCATCCCAAGCTCACTCTAATTCCTTAATGAAATCAGTATTATCCACAAACACCTGCAAATAAGGAACCACGAGATAGCAGTCTTAATACGGGAGCTGGATCTCAAGAAGCATAGTGAACTTTCAACTCGTCGAAACCACGTCAACACTATTTATGGTTCGCTGTGGCTGATTAAACCCTCTAGCTTAGTTTGGTTGATAATTGACCACATCCAGTACTTGAGAGTAAAAGATCAAGGTTCAGATAGCATACCGTCTTCCAACCATCAGGATCCAAGCAGGCAGTGATCTTGGTATTGATACCAGGCAAAGGTCCTGGTTCCCGAGTTATCTTCCCACCAAAGAGTTTAACTGCTTCTGCAGTCTTGTAAACATCATCCGTGCCTATAGCAATCTGTTATGGTAGAAGAAGATAAGCTCCCAGTCGCCCAATTAAAAGAGCTACTATCAAAACCAACTCCTGACAGACTTGTTAAGAATCAACATAGATAAAACAAGCTGTAGTGAAACAAGACATCACCTGAGCATAAGCATTTCCCTTCTCATACTCAGTGACTCCATAATTGTACGTCAACTCTAGCACTGTACTTTTATCTTCAGGTCCATAACCCATCATTGCGATAGTATACTGGTAACAGCAACGTACGACAAGTCAGCTTGCAGAATATTTTTAGAGGAGAACTGTAGTTCTTATTTACAATATCAAGAAGTAGTGTATACACAAATACACGACCCCAGTTACCCAGTCCGGCACATTACCAGTAGCTGCTAACTAGGCAATCAAGATGTCCTTAAATAGGAGACCTATCAAGGGCCCTCCTGGAAGACATCCAGATTCATGACAAAATGCACATTTACATAACTAGAACTGATGCACTGCAATGGCTTACTAAGTACTCACAAAAAAAGACGAATGCTATCAACATAAGAATTGCAGAAAGAAATGGCTCACAAGCTACTATGTGCCAGCATGCACAGATTATGCTATTTCTTCTTTTACATACATACTTCTCAACTTAGGCGAACAGGTCACACTAGCCCATTGTCTACCACTGATGAGAACAGGGGCTCCAATAATTGCCTTTAAATCCCAGAAACACAGATGGCTTCCTGCTTGGGTAAAATACCTGTCACTCATCAACCCTCCTCCATAACTAAGGTTCTGAACCATGATCCTTATAAAAAGAACTTCACTACCTATTGCAGAGAGGACTTGACAAGTTGACAAGTGCCCTGTCCCTCAAATACATAGCGAGCACAGAGATAACAAAAAGTTCTTTATGCATTCCTATCACAAAAGTCAGACAGTACGAAAGCTTTATTTTGATGGATTTCTCAACACTGTGAAGCTAGGTTATGAGGCGTGGAAAGTTTTATTTTGTTGCATATGTTGCTGTTGATCAAAGTGCTGTTTAATAGAGGTAGAAAACCCTGCTTATTCAGTTAACTGCCCTGTTTACCTTGTATTCGGGATTATCACGTTGGCGGAGAAGCTCCATGCCAAAAGCCTGTATACGAAGGATATTATCAACATTGAGCCACTTGACTAACAAGACCCAGATGCAAATTTGATACAACATTACTTGAAAGCATAAGAACACAAGCTAAGGGATGGTCCAGCTAAGGCAATTCTCACCTTTTCATAGAAATTTATGGAACGATCTAGATCACCAACGCGAAGCATCACCTGACAGAGAGGCTCTGGGGTAGGCCCTCTTTCCAAGAGTTCAAACTTATAACCATCAGGATCTTCGATAAATGCAATCACTGTACTGCCACCTTTCACGGGGCCTGGCTCCCTAGTTACTTTACCACCCTTAGCCTTTATGAGTTCCACAGTCTTGGCAACCTAGCCAAAGCAGAATATGCATGAGCATTCAACCACAAAAAGCCCAAAATTTATCTAAGCAATGCTGGACCGTAGTCTTAGGGCATTGAAATTTGTGGGCAGTGACGCTGAATGAAAGCATTTCAGAACCTAATGAAAGCTTACATCCTCTACAGCAATGCCAAAATGTCCAAATCCAGCCCCGATGTCATAATTGTCAATACCATAATCTGATAACATTAAACAAACAGCATGAACATCCATTATAAATTGCCAACAAAAGTCATCATTCAGGATCGTGGAGGTTAAATGAGTGAGAAATAATAACGATTACTGTATGTAAGCTCTATGACAAATTGAGAGTCTTCGGGTCCATATCCCAGAAATGCATTTGTGTATCTCTCCTCTGGAATGTCCCGCTTTCTAAGCAGCTTCATCCCCAAACACTCTGTGTAGAATCTGCAGTGAGCAAATAGTGTGTTTTGATAGAAAGTCAGTCATCATGAATACATTGCCAAACATAGAGCCTAAAATGATCTTGAAAGGATTGAGTTTCAAAAATATACTTTATGGTCCTATCCAAATCCCCAACACGATAAACAACATGTAGCATTCGACGCTTGTCCTGTTTAACCCACTCAAGTACATTTTCTGGGGTAGCAGTTGTGCTTGCTTGTGCCATATTGCCAGCTGCAGCAACCCTGATGCTGGTGCATTCTTGTCTCCATGGTTTAGAGGGTTTCAAGCCAAATAGCTCTGACTGTCGAATAGCTGCATCATGTATAACAGTTTCTAAGTCTGTGAATCTGTGTCATGCCATCATAGAACGAATTCCAGAAGCCTAGTATGAGATACTGATTTATTAAGACTGCATCATTCAACTTGACATGCCATTTATGCAACAAAATGAGAAAAGTGGTATCATAAAGAAACATAAAGCCTCTGAAGAAAACATATAAAGGTCAAACTGGTTGACCCACTCCATAGAGCTCCAGTTCCAACTTCAGTATCATAAAAACTAAAACCATTCCGGCAAACGTTAAGAACATTTTTTTACAACCGATGGCATGGGAGAAAGACCAAGCACGACTATATTCATCAATCTCTTCCACCAGTTTGCTCCTAAAACTACGCAGTAAACATACTACATACATACATTTGCATCTCTAGAAGCCCTTCACCAACACACAGATTTAACAACAATTCCTCCTCACATTTCCACAGTACAAATTCGAAACCATTTCACCTCAAGCTAAATAAACCTCCCCGGAGACGAGTCAAACTTCCTATTTCCACCTAATTCACCATTATTTGACACCCGATTTATTCGATTTCACACAATTCAAGCTGGGGAGATATGGAAAGCAAAGGAATCCGAAAGTGATGGGGGCAAGGAGTCAGAGCTGGGTTACCGCTGGAGAGGGAAGGCAATCGCTTGGAAGAAAGGGAGGCGAAGGAACTAAGAGAAGCGGCAGCGGCGGTGGAGGAGCGGGAAGCGGCGGTGCTGTTGCAGAGTCTGAAAGAGGAAGAGAGGGACGGACGGATTGAGGCGGCCATGGGAATAATCCGCACCATGTAGAAATCTTCGGAGAGAGGGGAAATCCAGAAAACCTTTCCGCAGAGTTTTCTCTCTTGGTTCTGTGGTGATGCTGTTGCTGAGGTTTCTCCCTTTCCTTTCCTTCCCTGTCCCTGTGTCGTTTTTCTCTGCAGGGAGAGAGATGAGACGGAGGAGGAGAAGATTGTGATAAGTTTTTTTTTTTTGGTAAATACCACTATAATACCCAAAATTTACGTAAGTGTCATCTAACACCTAAGTATCGTTTCCAATTGTATTACTAGCTCGGGTCCTCACGGACTAGCACGATACGATACGATTAAGAGAACGGACATGGACGCACGACAAAGTTTTTAAGTGAGTTTTGTCGAATCTGATATCTTTGAGATCTCATTGAGTATAAGCATGACACAATAAGGTTAAGGCACGACACAAGCATGAAATATTTGGACCAACTTGGCTGTACTTCAGGTCAGGGCCTTGCGAGGTGAGCATGGGCGTGAGCGCACAATAAGGTCTATAAGTGAGCTTTGAAGGTTGTAATATATGTGAGACTTTATTGAGTATAAGCACGATAGAGCACGGAAAAATATTTTTTTAATGAAAAATAAATATAAAAAGAATTATGATTTAATAATCACAAAATACAACCAAAGAAATAATAAGTTATTGTTGTTAGAAGTAAACATAAAAATCATATATGTAATTACTATTACAAATAAAAATAATCGAGTAATCATATATGTAATTACTATCACAAATAAAAATAATCGAATAATTAAAATGTACGTGAAGGTGAAATCACTTTGGTTATACTTTCAAACAAGTGACCTCCTGTTTGAAGACTAGTAGAGTAGTAGTAATAACACTAGGTCAAGTCCTTATTCATCTTCTTCCCCATATTTGTTATTTTTCCAGATTTTTATCAATTAATACTTTCATTCTTCACCCGATTTTCTCCTTCTTTTAGATTTATTTTTATCCTTTTCATTTACAATGAATATGATGAGCATGGTACGAACACGACCAGGCACGACATGACACAAAAACAGACAAGTCATGCCAAGCACAAAGAGATTAACAGACCTGAGAATAACCACTAAGTAATGAGGCATGTGAAAGAATTATCATCTCTGTTTCTGTTAGTAATTGGTATATGATTTAACATTGGACCTCTCATAATAATTCGAGTTATTGGCATAAAATAGTTATTGACAGTTACTTCATTCAGCTTCTCGAGTATGCCCAATTGATCGATGATGAGATTATGAGACATCGCGTTCTCGTAATAATAATGTGGCTTTTTAACTCAATGTAATATTTGGGCCAAAAAGGCTTGTTCGATTTCGGGAAAAAAGTGGCAATCGGGTGTGGATCTTTTGTGTTTGGACAAACTCATCATATCATTGGCTAATTTTAATATCGAGTCATATACTAATTTGAAGACTATCACTCAAACCAATTGATCACATTTCAACTATATGTGATCATCTCAATGCAACTCTACTATGCATTATGTTATATATGAACCAGTATAACTCGAATTATCGGGAGAAACTCGGTGTATATTAGTTCCGCATCTATATAACCTCACACTTGGTGTTACTAATTAAGTTAGGTGTCTTCTTCTTTTGGCTTTATGATAAAATTTGGGTTGCATTTCAAAGTTTCAAGTATATATTATGACTTAAACTTTTTCTTATAATCTTATCAGGAAAAATCCTTTTTTCAGACTATCCAACGTAGGATCACTATCGTGATAACATAAACTAATGACAGGAAGCAGGGAACAGACAAAGAACAAATCACATATAGAGCTTTAGTTAGCTGATGTGTTCATGAAAACAAGAACGCCTTATAATAACATGAACCATGGCGTCGTCTCTTTGGCTGCAAACACCAAAGGCACATCTATATAAATATAAATACTTGGGAGGTGGAGAAGGTATACTTTGCCTTCTTTGATGTGCTTCTTCTTCTTTGTTGTTCCAGACTTGACTTGCTATATAAAAAAATATATATATATGGTGAAAGGGTGACGTCTACCAAAATTTATTTGGATAGCAATTGAGCACAAGTTATACTATTATGATAGATCGTGATTCGGTTATTACGACTTTGCTCCTACATAAGGAAGCTAGAGAAATATAAGGGCGTCTCGACATTGGTTCATTATAATTTGCACACTTGTTATCCTCTCTCTCTATATATAAGGGACAACAACATTCCAATCTCTATCGGCTAGCTCGTGGAAAATATATATATCATTGTTGCATGTTGCTTCTGGCGCTAATTTGTGCTTTGGAAGTTGGAACATATATCCTGGTTGCGCGACGTGAGTCCAGCTTAACCCTCTGCACACACTTCAGTATCCGGCACCACACGCCACATTGAGCCCTTCCAAATATAGCTCCTCTCAACATTCAAATAGGCTAGGGTGATGGAGGAATGTCCCTCGTGTTTATTGTCAATGCTGCTGAGCAACGTTTTATATATAATCTCTTATTAGACCACCAGTTGCAACATGACCTGACATGTGATGATGAACATAGTCGTTTGAGTTGAGAGTGATTCACTCGAACAGAATACGATTACCCAGGTACTCCTCCTTTCTCAGGGGCAAACATGTACGATGAAACAAGCCAATTCTGGTCTAAGGTGATCCCTCACGATAAGTATCCAAAATCAGTGATCACCATCTTGCCTTGAAATATTCGATGTTGATGATTTTGTGCAACTAATAAACTAGTAGAATAACCAATATGCATCCAAATTAATTAATGTAACAAAATCTCTCAATATAGCTCACTAACAAACAAATAGGTTGAGATAAGAAAGGGAAAAAGTTGCATGGGCACTCTGAAACTTTTGGTCATACCGTCATAAATAGTTAACAACTTACATTGATAGAGATACATCATCTTCTTTGGTCTACCAAATTGACCCCAAAATACTTACTCTATCCAAAGTGATACAACGATTAGGCAACGGTGCAAATATGTACTTACAAAAACTATGACAACAACGTTAATTAAATTGAACCAAGTCTCCAAAGATCAAATCTCATGTCCGAGTCAATTCGAATTAACGTGCTTGCTGTAAGTACGTAATTATCACATCTTACTATTGAATGTAACGTGTATGACTATTCAAGAAAAATTAGGGTATATTTTGAAATTAACAGCAAAATCAGAAAGAAAAGGGAAACCGTTGACTATCTACACATCTAATGTCTCCGCCGCCGTCTTCCGCTTCTCCCTGTTGGCGAACCACTCCGCCGTTCTCCTCACGATCGGAATCCACGCCTGCCTCTGCCTCTCCTCCGCCGGCACCGGCCCCTCACCGGAATCCACACCCAAGCTCCTGAATCTCGAAACCCCCGTCAGCTCCGACACCGCTCGCCTGTCCGCCGGCGAGCCAACAATCCCCCTCGAGTAATTGACAGCATTAGCATCGGCCGGCAAGTAATTATTATTCCCGCTGCTCGATTCCGCCGGTTGGGTCCCGCTCGATTTATCCAGAGACGAGAATCTCTCGCCGGCGGCGTCGTTAAGCATCTCGGAGCTGAGAAACATCAGGTCCGATGATCCGACGCTGCTCCATCGATTCTTGAAAGCGAAATCGGAGACTATGATCCTGTGATTGAACTTATGGTACCCAATTTGAATTTCCCCCCTACCGCCATTTTCGCCGTCCCCTGTTTCTTCCAGAATCGGAGTCCGGTCTTCTTTCCGGCCGCTTTTACTCCCTGCCTTTCGGAAACTTCCTCCAATGCTGAATCTCGACGACGACCGCCTCCCGCTCTCCTCCCTCTGAACAAAAAGCCCCAATTCGTCCTCCGCCGCCGAAATTCCCCGGTGCTCTGCCTCCACCTCCCCTGCCTCCAAATCCTCCGGCAGTCGCCGCTCCGCCGACTGGCTCCACATCATCCGCGTGCTATTGGAGTACGCAAACACGGAGGGGTCCTCGGCGTTGACTCTCGATCGGCAGATCGGGCAGCTGGAGTGCTTCTCCAGCCACAGGTCGATGCAATTGATGTGGAAGGCGTGCTTGCACTGCGGCAGCAGCCGGAGGATCTCGACGTCCTCGAATTTGGATATGCAGACGGCGCACTCGAGGCCGTCCCTGTCGCCGCGGAGGGAGGAGAATCGGAAGAAGGGGAGGGATTCAATGACCGTCTTGTCGATCCCGGAGAATCGGGAAGCGGAGCGGGTTAGGCCCTGCTGGCGGAGCATCTCGGCGGCGGCGGCGGCGGCGGAGGAGCCGCGGTGGCAGAACTTGGCGTAGAGTAGGAGGACGAACGTGATGGCGAACATTATGCATAGGATTCCGATTACCACTGCCAGGCTCGGCTGGAAGTTGTTCAGCGATGGCGGTGTCGTCGGTGCGTACTCCTGGGTCGTCGTGTTCGGTTGCGCTGCCACGCCGCCGGCGAAGAGGAGGAGGAGGAGGGCGATGGGTGGAAGACGGCGGAGGGAATACATGTGGGGGGAAAAAAGAAGCTGGAGTCCACTCCAGCCTGAGTTGTTTTGGTCGGAAAAGGAAAGAAGAGGAAAAAGGCAATAACTTTGGAAGAGTATGATGGTGCCGGAATCGCCGCTGCTGTACTCCTTTTCCGGTGGGGATTTCTCCGGTAATGATGGCTGGTGTTTAGAATTAGAAGGGAGCAGAGGATGCTTATGAAAATTAGGTGGGTTTTTGGTTTTTATATGATTGTTTGCCGAAAATGTTGATTTGATTTTGTTGTTTTCAGGTCAAATCTAATCGGCTAGGATATAATTATTTTACTTTATAAATTATTTTAAATAGAGGTAAAATTGAATATAATTGAATTTGAACATAGATTTTTTTTATTTTTAGATAAAAATTATATATGTTTGTTTTTTCATTATAAGGTGTTACTTAAAGAATTTGAACTCTCAACCTTCCAGCAGTTTAAGACCAGTGAAAGTCTTTGTTCGCAAAAGAATCAATATGTCTCAAATAAATGAATAACTCAAGTGATTGGGAAATGTTTTATGAAATTTGTATAATTTTCTTACACACCCTGTCAAATGAAAAACAACTTATAAGAGCATCCACATCAATGATATATTTGATCAATTGCAAATTATCCTACATGACACTTAATATGCAATTGCAAAAGGGATTATAACAATGTAGTGAGCACTTGCAAAGATGCAAGCTTTGATCAAACTCAACTAACTATCGTGCAAAGTCGTATCTCTTTGGTTAATAAGATGCAAAAGGTTTATCGATCTCAAGAAGAGCCTCCTCCAACGCTCAAGTCAGAAATCTATGGAAGATAAAACTCAGATCATAGTATGACTCAAATACCATTTGTGGCTGGAGCATGGAGGTAGACCTAAAGAGATGCAGAGATATAGAAAATATGCACAAGGTGTTGCACTCTGCGGTTCTCTCCGAGGAAGTTTCGACTTACGAGGTGGTACCTAGGACATGTATACCCGGAGAAGGTAATTCCTTCACTACTTGAGAAACCATGCACACAAATGCGACATGATGCACGTCTAAAGTACCTATGAGCCCCTTCTCTATGGCAAACCTGTGTGCCAATGTATATTGTATATATGTAGGAGACAATGATGCACTTATTTAGGAATGTCAGGCACACATTCTGCACACGTGCAAGAGACATTTATAACTTGCGAATATGTTTAGTAGCGAGTCGTCGTAACAATATACAGTTCCAACTAAACAATCATTTTCCACTGTACGGCTAGCCATATGGTTTAAGAAAAACTAATTTAGCTTCTAGTTGTGTCCTTGATTGCCAAACCGGTCCATTTTCCAACAAATGTTTTAACATAAGGATACCCTAAACCTTGCTACAACTCCCGACTAGTAGGTCAAAATTCACACCATGATCGGGCCGGGCACCAATTAAGCGACCAACAGAATCCCGCCATTTACATGGGCTGTGTTAGTGGGCCGCAGAGGCCCATCACATGGTCACCACCGCGAGAGTCAACGGAAAATGTTATGGTGCCAATCCAAACTGAATCGTACATGTTTCGATTTCATGCATCCACTTAAACTCGGAAAAAAATATGATCAAATTGATATTCGAATCGCATCAAATACACTCGATCTGATTCCACTGAAGTTATATTTATTTTGAGCATGGAACTCACTGGATCTGTATTTAATAGTGAAAGAGATCTTTATGAAATCGATGATCTTTCATGTCATACGTTGCCTATCACGCTTAATCAAAATTAAGCACTTTTCAATTAAGACTTGACATAATCTCCTCTTCGATCTCTCCATTGAACGTTGAAGATTGTTTTTTAAATACAATAGGTTTTGAAGTGGGTGAATTTGGAAATAAGAAACCAGAATCTGTAGTTGGTAAGGCAAAGGGTAATGTGACATAAGGGAGCTTTTCTTGAAGGTAAATTTAACACCAATCTTGCAATTATGAAAAGTTGAATTTTTTTTCTCGATTTCGATATCTAACTTTCTTTCTATTGCATTTTATCTCGAAAGTGTGTAAACAATTAGAGGAAAACATTCTGCGTGAGCAAGGACATCTCATTCTGTGGTAATCGCCGATGGCCTTGCTTATGAATTGATAGGGTAATTTGAGTATATATTCTTTTTCCGATGAAGTGCTTCAAACAAAATATAATTCCCCTCGTTATATTTTCGTCAAAGGCTTCACTTTTTTTAATCCAAGTACATAAACATGGAAACTTAAGGGGTCGTTTGCTTGTGGGATTTGGGTGATGGATTTGGAACCCAAATCCCAAGCATCATGGAGTTGACACAAATCCTTTGTTTGTTGAGGGACACAAATCCGTGGGGTCCACGGATTTGGACCCCTTTTTTAGATCCAAATCCGTGGACCCCACGGATTTGTAAATCCCATATTTCATTTGGGATTTGACAATAGAAGGAAAAAATGTGAGACAAATCCATCACAAATCCATGATAAAAAATCAACTAAACAAACAATGTACTCTTCCAAATCCATGATGCAACAAATCCATCATAAATCCAAAGGTTTATAAAACTCAAAACCTTCATTTTCAAATCCAACAAGCAAACGAGCCCTATAAAGAAGGGTATCCACTTCAATCTCTCCTTTAAATGACAATTTTTGATATATCTAAAACCTATCACACACTTTCTTTTTGTCCAAATTCTAGTGGCAATATAAGATCATAGTTTTACCTCAATGAAGATTTTGTTATTCTCTCAATAAAAAGATTTCCCGTTATAATGTATCTGACACGATCATTTTTCGCTCCTCTCACAGTCCACCAGACAAAAGACAGACACGAGCAACTCTTGTTGAGATTTTAGTCTTGGAACGAGAGTTTATGTAAACCCAAAACTAGAAGATTAGAATTACGGTAGAGTCGTCGTAAACTACGTTCATTTTTAAGAAAAATATATTTACACCCTTTCACAAAGCCAACAATTGTAAAAATTTCAACCATAGTCAACATCATGCAATTCAACTACTCAAGTAGTCTTTTTCATATTCAATTGGCCATCAATTAAAAGAGTGTATATCAAAGCATGCTTCCTCTTGTAATCTATACCGTTGATTTCAACATTCAATTCAAGCTCGAAGAACAGTCCAAATCACCGCCTAAAATATAATATGTGGAATGCTATTAGCAACTCAAACGCAATTTAATATGAAAGGCCAATAGCCCAAGCAGTTGACATGATCGTCTAATCATCATTTTAGTTTAATAACAAAGTATGATTAGGAGACGCGACTACAGCTATAACCATCCAAGAGAAGAAGACCAAACTAGAGCTGTGAGGGAACCCTATACCATCGTAAGAGTATTCATAATAATTTGTTTCACCAAAAAAAAAAAAATAATAATAATAATTTGGTAAATCTTATAGTCAAACAAAGGTATTTGTAGTTTCGAAAGAGAACAAGGATCAATAATCAATAGGGCAATGCCAAGTTAAAACATTTGCAAGAAGGTACATGTAACATGGCTAGGAACCTCACATTTCGAGATCACGATAGCCGTGTATCGTATATAGACGTTTCTTTTAGAATCACGACTAATCCATAAGAAATACTTAAACTACATCCCTATCACGTAAATTCATTTATTTTCTTGTTCATCATCGACCTTAAATCTACACAATAAATAAAAGGCAAATGAGAAAACTTGAAGCTCCATTTCAAATTTCCTGCATCCAGAGTGAAAGTAGGAAGGACATTTTGGTCTTCACAATTACTTTTTTTTATTCATTAAAAAGGCACTTATTAGGATTCGAACCATGACCACTTTAATGAAAAGCAAAGATCACAATCAATCACACTAAGTACATTTGTTGTATTTTTTAAAATTAAAAATATATAATCGCAGAGAGGAAAAAACTCTTCCCCATTTTAAATTCCCTGCTCCATGAGCGTTTGTAGGAAGGGTAGACTAGGGAGTGTCAATGTTTTTCTTTTTTCCTCTGTGGAACAGGCCAACTTATCGACACATGTGGATTTAACGGGTCAGGAGTGTCAATTTTTTTTTAAGTCCTTTTATTTCTCCGTGGTGGTAAAATATATATGAAAAGGCAAAAACAATACTCCTTTTTATTGCTAAAAAGAAGAAATTTAACAATAAACTAATGCATGGATTCTAATGGGCTAACCGCTAATCATAAAATAAAAGAGTTGAATGGGCCTGACCTACACGGGATTTGCCCATCAAGTAAAACAAATGAACATCATGGGTTTGCCATTCTAAAACAAGCTATTTTCTCTAGCATAATATATATTATGCTATTATTTTATATCTTAGTGGCTAAAATATAATGTATTTTAAAGTTCTTCAATGGTTCAACCTCGACCAACCCAATTAGTTCAATTTTTATCATTTCAAATATATATTATGTAATTATTTGACATCATAATGATTAAATTATAGTGTATATTATAGGGAATCGTTTGGTATTTGTTAGTAAAAAACTAAACAGAAAGATCTATTTGGTTATTTTTAACATTAAAACGATCCTAAAATTTTTCAGTTTCCTTTCGAAATTCTATAGTTTTATTCCCGGATCAGTGATGTGCAAATGACGAATTGCACTCATCTCTTTTCTTTCATTATTTTTTATTTTCAAATAAAAAGTTTAAAAGTAAAGAATAATTAGAGTTTGGCATGGGTCGGTCAAACAGGCTGAATTTCAAGTTTTGGCCCGTTTTGATCAAGTCTAATTTATAATCACATGGTTCCCTGATACCCGATAAAAATCTCAATCCAAACCAATTTGGTAGGTGAGTCTGTGTTTACCACCATTTTCTAGGGATACAAGAACGGTGATTCCTATCCCAAATCGTGTTGTTCATTCTTGATTTCTTTAGATTTTATCATGGCTTGGCAAAAAAACCAGAAAGCACAATGATGACATTATGAAAGGTTTATAAAGCAAATTAATCGGCCAACGGGCCGAGTAAAAGCTAGCAACGATTGTGAGATGCTCATTTCCCGAAAACCGGCGGGATAGGCGATTTTTTATTCGATTTTCTGGAATTCGGTTTCTACAAAACTTACTCCACCTCATCATATTACCAGAAACAATATTGTTTCACAAGTTATCAGGTACTTGATTTTGGTTCATAAGGCTGATTTTTGATTCGTTGCCTCATTCATGTCTCTTTCCTACTAAAATTCACTATTTTTATCACGTGTTTCCCAAAAAAAAAACTATACAACAATAAGCTATACACCCCATTACATTATCAAATTTCATATCTCACCTTCCTCCGGCCAAATGGTCGTGGCCCACGCTAGTAATGAAATATAATAGGAGGAGACGAGCAACCATTTTTTAGGGTCGATGACACACACGCCGAGCAGAAAGTCAACGGACATCGACAAAACAAGCTCAAGTTTGTTTGTACGTGTTCTTCTTCCTTGTCTTTCAAGGACAAAACCAGACATCAAAACAAGAGAACCAAAAATTTCCCGCAAATTTTGTTTCTTGCTTTCGAAAATGAGACAGCAATTTCTTATTTCCATTCTCGGAAAAATGTCAACCAAAGAGCAGCCATTATTGAAAGGGGGGGATCAATCAATGCTGCTACCTTTCCCAAATACGACACTAATGGTTTTCTTGTTTAGTCACATCGAAAGAAACAAGACACTAACTTGTAATTACCAGAACATATGCAAGACAGTAGTAACCTTAAACTCACTGTACATGTTCATAACGTAAGCTGTGGAACAAGACTTACCAGCATGGTTATGGCGGATCCCGTCTTCTCCTGCTCAATCCTGCAACGAAATGGAAACACAGGTGCTGCTAACAGCCATTTGCCATAACCTGTGACGACATGGCAATCATGCTTTCAAGTTTTCCATCCTCCCATCAACCATAGTCACGACGACATTGTACCCATGTTGATTATTGAACAACACGAACCCGCAAGAGAGAGTAACACACAGATGAATATCATCACAACAACAATATCGACACCACGACAATTCCAACAACATAGCAAGCAACAAGAAGCGAAGGAGAGAACAAAAAAATGGAGTGTGGATTCTCTAACAGTATACAAAAGCTGGTCGCTTAAACTGATAGCCTAGCGTCTACTTGTATGTGGTAACAACTGCGTAGTTCAAACACCTCTCAACTATGAGCAGATGCAGATGGGTTATTGGTACCTGGAAACGCTGCCGCTAACCCACCGTTGTTACCTTCTCCCGTGGAGGCGTTCTCGTCGCTTGCATGCCGGATGAATTCCTCGGGGGACATGTGTGTACCGTGGCAAGCGCAAACGATCCTTATCTGGCTGGGGCTAAACCTGTAAGTCACGCCTGATATCGTCCGACCATTTGGGCCTGGAGCCTTGGTGGAAACCCACGGCAGGTTTGGGTAGGATCCGGAGCCTCCAAACTTGACCTCGGGAGAAATTCCCGGCTTTATGGCCGAGAAGTCGTGAGACAACCCGTCTTCTGGTGCTGCTCGACGGTTTGTTTTGCTGCTGCTCTTTCCTTCATCTTCGGCCTGAGAGGAAGAGCCTTCTTGTTCTGCACCATGTTGTTTGCCACCATCAGCTTTGGGCCGATCAAACACTCTTGCATCATATGGTGCAGCCTCGGAGGAGTTTCGACCAATTATTTGCATGGCTGCAAGTTTAAACAATGGAGTCAGCAACAGCCGGTTGCATGGCTGTAAGAGCATGGATCATGTCTTCTTGATTTGTCTGATCTCACTTGACCAGTATGTCTTGTTCGGAGATCTATTATTGCAGAGAGAACTAAACTAACAGAAGAAAGAAGAAAAAAAAGTACCTTGAGAAATTCTGAGTCCTTCATGATTTTTATTATCCAAGGTTGCAGGTGGTTTGGCTCCATAAGGAGGCTGGAAGTGTTGATGCTGAGAAATCAGGCCCCACGAATTATCTTTGTCCAGAGTTGGAAGCTGGACAGGTGAGTAGCCAAAAGCTATTGATGAAGTACCTGGATTCACTTTGTGGACCGCCATTCGCTGGTCACCATTTGAAGTAGAAACTACCGGCGTCATGCTTGCACCAACTGGGTTGGAATCTTCCACTGAATATTGGTAGGACATGCTCATGATGTTTGCTGGTTGGACCGAAAATGGGACCCCAAAATTCATCCCGTGTTTAGATCCATTTTCCGGCAAACCAGCAGGCCTTCTTTGACCATGCAACTCCGTCATACTTGCATCAGGAAACCTTTGAAATTCCTTTGGAGCCTCCAGACCACCAACTCCAACAAACCGCTGCTTGGAGCCCTCCTCAATAAACCTCGAGGTCGAACCTTCTACTTCCGAATCTGCAACATCTTCATTTTCAGCAGTGGATCCTTCTTCCGTTAGAGAAACATGAGATGTTCTCTTGTCATGAAAATCTATCCGGTTAGCATCTCTATCTGGCTTCTTCTGAGCGCTTATGTCCTCAAAATCTAGTTTACGTTTGTTAGCAATCCCTTCACTCCTTTTCTCCTCTTCAATTTCTGTGTATCTATTATTACTAGATCCTGCCCAAAGACCCCTAGCACCAAGGCTTTTGGATGCATCAGTATCAGCATTTCTACTTGTTAGGTCAAGGAAGAAGTTCTCCTGTGGCTTTATCGAATCGTTCCACTGAGAATGAGATCCAGCGCTTGAATCTTGCTTCTGAGAGCTACCACCAAGAACTTTCAAATCATCTTTCTGTTTGTTTGCTTTCTCGTCTTCTATCCTAATATCCAGGGAGCTTTCATTTTTACTCTTAGATTTGGACGAGGATCCACCAAAACCTAGACCCAAGCTTAGCTCAAGGCCGTTCTCGTCCTCCATGTTCTGGATATCAAATATGCCACCTCTCACTGCAGGATAGTACAAAAACTGTCCCGCTTTTCACTTCGGATGATGATTATTGAAACAAACAGCACTTGTCACATTAGACATCAGCAAAAGAAAGCAATTGTGTCCAAACAACCTGTGAGCACAAACTTGATATCATGAAAAATGAACAAGCCTGACAAAGACAAAACTCGATTCAAACATAAACTATAAGAAAACTTATTGATGCCAAGCATAGTAGCCATTTGGAAGACTTACAATCTAGTTCAGAGTAAATTACTCATACCTCCAGAAAATTACTGAACTAGTAAGGTAAAATAAGTAATAACACTAACAGGTACATCTTCCTCATCAAATCCGAATCAAGTAGGAGAACTGAAAGGCTCATTTTCGTTAATTCATTCACAGTGCTTGCAATATCATCAGACATGTTCACAAGGTGGTACATACTACAAACACAACAAAGCACAAGACAACTTAGGTAGATAAAAACAAGGATTCAACATACATTTAGATTGAATAATGCAATATTCAAGCAATTTAACAAATCAAACAAACCACACCACATTTCAAAAATCAGCTCTTTCCCACGAAACTTCTGCGGCTCTTTACTCAGATCTAAGCCCCAAGCCACAGAGAGACACATTAATGTAGCCAAGAACAGTGTTCCTTCCAATTTACTACAATCACAACTCAAAGTTCAGAACATGACAAGAGAAAGAACAAAAAGGAAGAAGAGTTGAACAAAACCACAACGACGGAATCAATAGCTCAAATCGAGTGCCAAGGAACTGTATATTGCTCAGTTCTTCTGGGGAAGAAAGAAACCAGATTTCACCAGAAATTTAACATAAACAAATAATTGAACAGTCAGCAGCACCCAGAAATTCATTTTACAATATCTTCTTCCTCCGCACAAATTTCTTTATAAGCAACTAAACCAAGAACAACCCAGATCTGCCCCTCAACAATACCATGCACGCAAATCCTCAAACTTTCGAGGAAATTAAGAGCAACCCACTGTAGCTCGACAGCGCCAAACCGCAAAACAATAATGGATTCAGACAACTAAGGCTCAAATCATCATTCTCATCAAATTGATTCAACCCCAGAGACCAAAACATCATGACACAGCCAGGAATAGTAAGGATTAAATTGAGGAAAGACCAAAAAGGATTGAGAAATCCAGGAAGCTATCAGAAAATCTACCAAAAGGGTTAGCAGAGAAACGGAAGGAGAAGAAGAGGGAGAGTGGAGAGAGAAGGGTACCTGCATCAAGGAAGGACAAAAGCAGAGAATCAAATCAGAGCTCGGCCCCTTTTGAGCAGAGCAAAGCACTGTGAATGTGATATAGAGAGAGGGGAGGCGAAGGCAAAACAACGGAGGAGGTGGGGCTGTGGGAGAGGGAGAGGACAAAAATGGTAGAAACGAACTGGATTTTTTTCTTTTTTTCTTTTGCATAAAATGAATTTTTTTCAGCATGTGAAGGTCGTGTTCATTCCGCCTCCTCGTCTAAAAGAAAAAAGAGCTACGGTGATTATTAAAATAGTTAAACGAATACTAAATTAGAGGTAGATTATGGATTTTATAGTGTGATTGAATTCGAGGGTTGGATTGGTGCATCTAAATAAACAGTACCGAATTTTTGGATTGATTTGAAAATTTTTAAAAATTTGGATACTAAAAGTATCATATTATGGCAAATACAATTTTAGAAGTATGTTTTTATTAAAAGATAAATTCGATATCAAAATGTACAATATAAAATGCATAGGTATTAACTTATTTTATTATCTTAACAAAAAAATCATGCATTGTATATGGATCTAAATTAATTGGATTATGTGAATAATTTAGAGAATGGATTGGTGGATTTGAAGCGTCGTTTGCTTGTTGGATTTGAAAATGAGGGGTTAAAGTTTTTAAATTTGTTAGATTTATGATAGATTTGTTGCATTATGAATTTGTAAGGGTATGATTTGTCTGCATGTATATGTTACCAGAACGGAGGATGATTGTCTCATTAACGTTTTCAAGGTCGATTTCGGAGGTGAAACCATTATCAAATGTGAACTTACCGAAAACTTACATAATCTCAAACTGAAATGTGATTCGTATTGGTAATTCTGAAGACGGACTCCACTACCCAACCTTAAACAAATCAATTGGAATGAAGTTGTATTTTTGTTGGAAGATTTAAGTTTGGATGGGAATCTCCTGCCTCCTCCACCATAGATTTGTTTTTAATACATTTTCTTGGTCTCGTCAGTTTTTCTATAGTTCTCTCCTCTCCAGCTGGGATATGGGAAATTATATAAAGCTTTTCTAATCATAATTTCCAATTTATTAGTAGTGAAAGCTACGTTTGTAATTATTAAGAAAAAAGCCAGACAAAACCATTCATCACAACACCAATAATATATGTTTGTTTTCTTGCTTAATCTCTTACTTGGAAAGTGACTGATGGGAATTTGGCTTCGAATTGAGGGTGTTATTAATAATTAATTTAATTTGATTTTGTCTTGGTACGTTCATCACCAAGATCCTAAAACCAGGAAAATGCTGCCGCATATTTGGAGCCATCTTCAAGTTCACCGGTGGTGTGGCCTTTCCCTTCTTAAATCTTCTCTTGTTCATGAATTCTTTCGAACTTTGAATTAGTCGAACCATGGTAGTAAAGATAAGAATTACTAGATCATATCGATGATCTCCAACATTATAGGAGATATCATAGTTTAGGTAATTAGTTTTAAGTATCGTGTCCGTGTTAGAAAAAGTAAGGGAAAAAACATGTCACTTAATCACTCTTCGTATGGTATGGTGTTATTTGCTCTCTTGGCAATTCACTAGGATCTAACCTTTTACTGGTCGTCTTCAAACTTAGACTAGCCAGTCATGTACCTGTTGAGAAGCAAACACAAGATAGAGGAGAGTAAGGAGCGTAACACGTACACAAGGTTTTTTGTTAAACGAGTTCAGCATATTGCTTACGTCTCCGCTCAAAGGTGGCTCACCCTTTGAGACATAGCTAGAGTCTTCTTATTCCGATCTAACTCCAAGTTGAGTTCCTTTGGGTGGAACTCCAACCCTTGACAAGAATAGAGCAATATACCTCTTTCTCTTTTTCTCATAAACACTCGAGCAATACAGACACTACACACCGATAACTTCTTACACCTATTGCTAATCACAGAGAGTTTGATCTTGTTTTGTGTAAGATTGCTTTGTCACATTCGTGAGTCTCGTCTTGTTTCTTCCTTCTATTTATACTCCATCTTGGTGCAACAATCTTTCACTTGATCTTCCTTTAATTTGGGAGATTCTTTCATGTAATCATACATTAACAAATATGACAAGTAATAATTTATTTATTTTACATTTTCGGAAAGAGAAAGTTTTCCCTCAACAATCTTCCCCTGCTTTTCTTTTATGCAATTTCATGTCTTTCTCCCATCACTCAACCGATTTGATCACTCATGAGTTGTTGAGGTTTGTGCCTTCAAAATGATTCTCATAGTCATAGGGTGAAAACTGAAGTGAGTCTAGATCTCTTCTATTGGCAAGATAGGCTGGATCATCGAACTAGGGTGAATCTGGATCACTCTTTTTGGGAAGAGAGGCCGACTCAGTGATTAGTGGTGAATCGGGATCGCTCCTATTAGCAAGAGAGGCTTGCTCACTGTGATCCTATGACTCTAACTCAATGTCGATGCTTAGCCAGACTACTTCAGGATCATATTCTTCAAGAGAATCATCCTCGCCCTCAACTGCAAGCTCTAATTCTGGGAGAACATCGTTTGCGGTGAGAAACAAAATGGGCGTGATGATTCGAAAGGCTAAGAGATTGATCCCAAGGTTGACTTGGAGACAAGTTGTCAGGGGTCCAAAGGGTAGTGAGACATGATAGTTGAAGTCATCAAAGGGCGCCAGGGTTCTGACAAAAAGATGAGTAAAATCAAGAGGAATGCCAACATGAGAGAGAATCTAGAGAACAAAATGTAGGATCATATCCGGAAAGAGCACTCCGGGGAAGAATGTCCAAGTGAGGAAGTAATGGAATACCCTTAGATATGGTGGGAGAGTGGCAACTAGAATCATGAGAAGCTCACCAGGAGGATGCCTGGTAAGCTGAACGACCTCATGGTCGATGTCAAAGCGATAGGCTTCCAGCTCAGAGTCATGGGCAAAGGAATATCCTCCTTCTGGAGCGTTGAGAATGTGATGGAGCTCAACGACTGGGATGGTGATCATATGGCAAAACACAATAGTTATGAAAGTACGAATATGAAGGCCAAAATTTCAAAGATTTAAATAGAAATACCTCACTATTTCAGGGTATATTGGAGTGGGAGATTCAAGAAGGAAGTTCCAACCAATATTGTGAAGATTGAGTTGGAAATAGACTTCATGGTTGATAAAGTCAGAAAAGGGTATTGATAGTAGGGAGTGATTTCACAATTGGAGTAAGCTTGATCATGGCGATGAGAGTTCAAAGGAATGGGATCCAATAGGAGAGCTCCCGTGAACGGTTGGCAATATCATGATGATGAAATGGGGTGGTGATGAGCCCTAACTTGGATTCGAAGAGGTTTAAGTAGAGAGACCTTACGAAAATGCAAACTTAATGTTGACTCTAAGAATCGTGCATAAAGAGGAAGGATGCATCAGTCATGGACTTAGAGAAGGAAAGATTTTGATTGCTCTGGCATCATTTTTAGGAAAAAGGTGAATCCATTAGTGATCGATTGATGATAAGAAATATTACATGGATTGTTTACATGATGTGACAGAAACTATCACTCAAAATGAGTGATGTGTTATATCTCAACTTTGAACTGTGATTGCTGAGATTGTTATATTGAGAAAGATATATTATTTAGAATATTAAATATACCGGGAAAGTAATTATATGTGTGTGGGCGGGTACCCATGGGGCGAGTTTACCTAAACCCAACCCGACCCAGTGAATAGTGTAGCGGGTTTAAATCTGAACCCGGCCCAAAACTCGTCAACACGGATTTTACCCACATTGACCGGGTTAAATCGGGTGGGTACCCGTGGGTTCGAGTTTTATTGCCATCCCTATGTGCAACAATCACAACTTCCAAACCACCCCTTAATCTTCATTTATGCAGGCCTGCCAACCGTTTAAAGCCTCTTACAAATAGGGCCCAGCCCAACATATGGAACACAGAAAACGTACCCGTCGGTCCACTGGAAGGGAAGCCTTCTTCTTCTCCAAGAAAGAGATCAGAGCTACTTGAAATAAAGAAAAAGAAAGTAATCAAACACTGAGAAAGAAACCCAAGCGAGTTTAGGAAGATCCCTCCGGCGAATAACCATCTCAAGGAGCAATTCTTTACTCTTCGTCTCTCGTCGCCGGGAAAGCGTATCGGAGGTGAGTTGTTGCGGGCTCAGCTCTTCGTTGTTCCGTTGGTGCAATTTGACGGGATTGTTTTGCTCTCTGCGATTTAGGGTTTTAATTCTCTGATGAATCTTGTGTAGTTGTTTGGCAAATGGGTGACTCGCAGTACTCGTTTTCTCTCACCACTTTCAGGTGAGCGATTCAATCGCCTTTCTTGAGAGTTCATTTGTTCTTGGTTTTGAGTTTTGCTTAATGATTTGTTTGATTTTCTCAATTCGGGCAGTCCTTCCGGCAAGCTCGTTCAGATCGAGCACGCCTTGACGGCCGTGGGCTCTGGCCAAACCTCTCTCGGAATCAAAGGTTCGGCTTCACTTAGTTCCTCAAATGTATAATCACAAAAACCAGCTGAAGTCTGCAACTTCAGTTGAGCCCAGTACATAAATTAGGTTTCTTTTAGTTCTAAATTCTATAATTCCTATATTTTCCAATTGGTTTGAATTGCCGGATTATTTGTACAGCTTCTAATGGGGTTGTTATTGCGACCGAGAAGAAGCTACCTTCCATACTGGTTGACGAAGCATCAGTAAGTACTTAATTTGGTTCTTCCCAGGCTATTTTAGTAGTATGTCTTTAGAAATTATACATACAAAAATGTGTCCCAAACGACTGTAATGCTGTATTGTACAGCTCTGAGTCTCATCGGTTTCGGTATTCGATTGATTCTGGTCCTTATATCCAGGCCATTATCTGCCTGCCCTAATTACTCTGCATTTGTTTCAGGTCCAGAAGATACAGTCACTAACCCCAAATATTGGAGTTGTATACAGGTTTGCTTTCTTCCCACTTCTTTGTGAATAAGTAGAGGCTAATCTGGTTAGCTTATTGTATGCCGAGGATGATTAAATTTATAAAATGCTGGTGCTTTCCATTCTTTAGATTACCTAGTCTTGAAATTTTAGCCGCAGAAGTTAATGGACTTTTATAGTAATTCTGTTTCACTCTTGCTATAGTCTCTCGACAATCTTGTTTCCTCTGCAGTGGCATGGGTCCTGATTTTCGAGTTTTGGTTCGGAAAAGCAGGAAGCAGGCTGAACAATATCACATGTTATACAAGGTACTAGCTACAAGTTAAAACAAGAATCCTGAATATCAATTTTCTCGTGCGTTCGAACAGGTTCCAGTTCTTCGTACAATGAATAATTTTTTGCTGAGTCATGAACGTTTTCCCTTCCCGACTGATGTAGCGTAAAATACTTGGTCTGTTTACATTGAATATACGATTCTTTGGACATTGTGATGGCCTAAAATCAATGAGGATATGGACTTTTCATGCTCAGGCTTTAAGGAGATTCTGGTGTTAGATTGGTTATAGCATTTGCAGGTCTTTATCTTTGTGGTTCAATTCTAAACCTGACTTCACTTTACGATGGAGAATTGTTGGCCATTTTTGTTGTGCTAGAGGTTGTCGTGCAACTTTCTCGTAATGATATATATGAGCCAATTTACTTGTGTTCCTTGGTGCTTCATTGAAGATATGTACGATTGTTTGTGGTTGTAGGAACAAATCCCCGTCACACAACTTGTGAGGGAAACTGCTGCTGTCATGCAGGAGTTCACTCAATCTGGGTAATTACACTTAACTGGGCTCACGGTGTACATAATGGCAAAATGATTGATTTTCAGGCATCTGATTCTTTCAACAATATGCCCCACACCTCAGAGAATGGGTGTAGAAACTAACTTTTGAAAAAGGAAATAATGGAGAGCCTTTGGACCAACATGGGCTATTTGGAAAGGAGCATAAACATGCTATATGTTGCTTATTGTTGAAAGTTCAGCTTTTCCTCAGTTTTGGAGTGCATTGATCATCTTCCGATCACATTTTTGGAACTTCTATCAATGTTTGCTCTTTTATATTCCTTATGTGTTTGACTCGAGAACTTATTTGTCTTCTATTCAGAGGGGTGAGACCTTTTGGTGTATCTCTCCTGGTTGCTGGTTATGATGACAAAGGTCCACAACTGTATCAGGTAAATCCACCCTGCAACATGATTCTGAGAAATTTATGTGATGTGTTCTCTTTGTCATTGGATAGAAGATGACCGTGATTACTATTTGGCCTTTGGACATGCATCACTCTTCCTCTATTCAAAACATTTGGCAATTTCGTAACAGATTATCATGACCTCCTCTGTGTTGAAGAACTTGATAGACTCTCTTTTTTTCAATACTATTATTCTCTAATCCTTCAAATTTTTTTTGTGGGATTTGGAGTTATGAGTTTGTTTACATTTATTATTTATCTTTTATTTGTCAGGTGGATCCTTCAGGTTCCTATTTCTCATGGAAAGCCTCAGCAATGGGGAAGAATGTCTCAAACGCGAAAACATTCCTTGAGAAGAGGTACTTGTTTTATGTGGTTATATTATCATTGTATTTGCCTATTGTTCATGGCGGTTTGGTTGTCATTTGAGCTGGGCTCACAGACCTTGCAAAGCGAATAGAGGATCTCTCTCACTGTGTTCAGATTATTTCATTTGTATCGAAACTTGGAGGCCAAGCATGCTGTTAAATTTACAATGCTGCTGTTGCCTCGAGCTGTTTATCTGTTCTTACTAAGCTACGCTTTGGTCTTGTTATGGCAATCTAGATACCCTGCACACTTGTCTGTTGATTAGATTTCCTGTCATTTACAATATTGTCTCTCACAAATTTTGTTTATCTATGGTAGGTATACTGACGATGTGGAGCTCGAAGATGCTATACACACTGCTATTTTAACTTTGAAGGAAGGGTAAGCCATACTTTCTCTTCAACTTTGCCCCTATCGTTTAATATAGTAGTAATATTTGTCACCAGGATCACACTACTAATGTTGGGGATGGGAATGGGGATTTTGGGCTGTTGTCGATTACTTTTTTTGTGTGGATCTTCTGGTTGAACTTCCATTCAAATGGCTGTTCCTTTGGGCAGTTTTGAGGGACAGATCTCAGGAAAGAACATCGAGATTGCCACCATCGGACCAAAAAGGATATTCAAGTAAGCATGCTCATAGTGTTTATTTCTTTACACCAAAGCTTGAAACTTGGGATGGTTGTAGTAGTAGTAGTAGTATACCGGTGACATGGACCGCGAAGCTTACATTGAAACTGTTACTACTTGTTGCAGGGTTCTGACTCCAGCCGAGATCGATGATTATCTTGCGGAAGTGGAGTAACTTCTTTCTTTAAACGAAGCTCGAGCCTGCAAACATTTCCTCCAATGTATTAGACGTAATCTGGGCGCTTGTGTTGCGAACTTTTCACTTCTGTAGCAAGTGCCCTCTCAATCTTACTGTGCTCATTTCAGAATAGAACGAAGATGGATTGTGGAATTTGAATAGTTGTTACTTGTTATCAGGAATTCGAGACAGAAGCAATTTGCTCAGCTCTAGGGCTTCTTTGTTTGTATCATCTATTGCGGTTGACCTCTAGTTATCATTTGGGCTAACTCGCTCATATGATTCCGTTTATGCTCGCCAAGCAATCGTGACCAGGGGTGGGTAATGGGGGACTAAGGGTGGACAATGGATGAGTTTGCTGAGCAGTTTTTGGATATTAAACGCACCTTCTCGTAAATTAATTTTAATGTAGCTGATTTACCCTCTTTTGCAATAAGTTTCGCTGTAGCACCTGCAACTCTAGCTAATTGGCTATCATTTCTAAGTGTGATTTCTATATTATGTATGGTCGTGCTTAAGGGCTTATTGGTTGAAGTAGATTCTTCTTTTTTATGCATTTTGGTGTCAAATTGAGTGATAAGTCAATTTATGGTCGTGCTTAAGGGCTTATTGGTTGAAGTAGATTCTTCTTTTTTAAGCATTTTGGTGTCAAATTGAGTGATAAGTCAATTTATTTAATTGCGATTCGTTATCCTCCAATATTCCTCTTTTGGTTGGATGGTACCGGGTGGGCATGATTGAGTTGCGATTTAATAAAAATAAACTATTCTCAGACTAGTCATTAGAACATGTTGACTAACATTTATAATAAGTTTTTCGCAAATTAGAAAGACTAGCAATTTAGACAACTTCAATTTTGTCTCAAATAGATCCTTCTAGAAATTGTGATATGCAAAGTTTTTTTTTACCGATACAAACTTTTCATTTGATCACTTTAAATGAAATATTCGTTGAGAGAAAATAAAGTCATTAACCACATATGTGTGTTTCACTTATTTGATAGTGGTATCATCAAATCTTTCATTACTCTTATCAACCAATTTTGTATAGAAAATTTGAGTTTTTTTGGCGATTTTTATACAATTAATAGTTTATTATCTAATAGACACAACATAGTAAGTCAATAATCAATAGTTATCGTCCAAAAATGTTATATATGTTCTGCCTTTAGAAGCCAATGATCAATATGTGGTAAGATTATGAAATATGATAACTATTCGATACTATAAACAAAAACAAAAAAAAAACCAGTCATTTGTAATGTGAAAGCGCGGTGTCATTTATTCATGTGACACCCGCAACTCACCCACCCACCCACCACTCACTTGAATAAGTACGAGTGAAGAGAATTCACCGATCCAAATCCACTAACATCAATCACCCAATCCAAATTATTTACAAGCAGATCACTATCAAACAAAACAGATTAACCACCGACGTCAAGTTTCCACAACTTGAATACTTAGGAATATTTAACCAATAATACAGAACATTTCCTGTACCCGAAAGATTGATCATATTAGAACACAAGAATCCTGGAAAAACTCATGGCAAAGAAAGTTCTCCCAAATCCTCGAATCTTTACCAAAGAGCAAAGAGCCTGGCCGACGAAACAATCCCTTTTAACTATATACACACTGCTCTGAGAAAATTAACCTATATCCACAAATTTTTTTTTCCACAGCAGAACCCGCCGCCACTAAACCTACGACGGCAACAAACCCCCCAAATGAAAAAAGAACACTAACCGGAACCCTTTTCATTGTATCGCCGGCGGCCGGCTCCGCTTCAGAGCCCAGTACACCGGCAGCCGCCGCGAAGTTATAGCGACGCACAAATTCCCCGTGTCCAGCTTCCGGAAAACCCAAATGGTGACGAAATCCTCGTGGTGGCGCAGCCCGTGAGCCTTGGCGAACGGCTTCCACCCGCTCGTCAGCACGTAGACCTTCCGATTGGCCCAGAGCTTCAGCTTCATCTCGAACCTTTCCCCGTCGGCGTCGTACGCCGTGACCGGAATCCCCTTCTCGACGTCCTCGTCAGGGGTCAGCAAGGGCTTGATGCTCTCCCTGCCGTAGGGCTTCGGCAGGGAGAGCCTCGCCTGGCTGTCCTTGATGTCGCTCTCCGTCAGCTGCTTCACCTCCGGCGGCGTGCATTGTCCGATTAGGGTTTCCAGCCCCCGGATCGGCGGCCGGGGGGGCTGGTCGCGGAGGAGCATCTTGATCTGCGCGTCGTCGATTGGGTAGGCGGAGGGGAATTTAATTGGGGCGGCGGGGAAATCCTCCGCTCTGCCGCCGCGGCGGCGATTCGGAGGCAGGGGATTGGCAGGGGAGAGGAAATTTCGCTTCATCTGCTGGAGGGTGGCTAGGGTTTCGGGGTCGGGGGTTGTGTACATTAGGGTGGCGAGCTGGAGGGCGGCTGTGCAGAGTTCTCTGTTGTCCTGGTGGGCCTTGGCCGCCGCGGCGGCCATGGCGTCGGCGGCGGATTCGTCGTCCATTGATTTCAATTTTTTTTTTCAGTCTTCTTTTTTTGGTGGTGTTATAAGGGTTTTGATTACTTGGGGAAGAAGGCGGGAGCGGAGCGGAGGTTTAGGCGGAGCGGGGAATTTATATTGTGATGTTTTAAATAGGGAAATAAAATAAATATATATATGGTAAGTGTTAATAGTGTAGTTGTACCGAAACTGTGCAAAGTTACGTGTTATAATCTGATTGGTGGGGTGGATGTCATGACAGTTCACTAAATATATTTTTTTAATTTAAGAAGAGTTTAATAAATTTTATTTAGGGTGATTTGAGGTAAGATTTGGAGTTCATCGGTTAAGGAAGAAGGATTTGTGGGTATATTTATGTTTTGTATACAAAGTTATAGTCTAACCGAAAATATATTTGTTAATAACAATGTCACGCGTTTATATTGTATTACGTGCCCTTTATACATTCAAAATCGATAATCGTTTTTCAAATTTTACATTCGTGGGTCCACCCCTGAATGTAGAGTCGATTGATTTGTCCGTGCAAACAATATTAGATGGCTTATATTGTTGGAAATTGGTCGAATGACATGGATCATCGATTGATATCAATGGAATTTACATCAAAACAAATACATTGTAATGAACTAATTAGGGCGATGAGGAATTATACTAAGTTATTATCAAAATCACTTTTTGAGAATTACTTATCCACTTCGGGTTTTTTGTTTGCCGGCTAAATTACACGTTTGGTCACTCAAATTATATAAATCTTTCACGTTTGCCACCCGAATTACTTTTCTTTCTTATTCGCCACTAACTTTACGAATCGTTTCACCGTAGCCACCCGCCGTCCAATTCCGTTAAAATCATCCTACGTGGCAGTCAACCAAAGCCTTTGACCGTTAGTTTTGATGACGTGGCAATTAAAAAATAATATAAAAATAAAAAATAAAATCATTTTTATATTATTTCCAACCTTGCCATTCTATACTTCGTTTCTTTTCCAGATCTGGTCCTCCATTCTTCCCCAGTCACCCATTCCATTGTATTTTCCTCGACCGTCGTCTCCTTCAATCCTTCCCCATCTAACCTACATGAATGTCCATGAGATCCACAAAGGAAGCTACGAGAACAACCTCCAATCCAAAAGATGAGGCAAACTCTGACGATCTTACCTATTCTGGAATTTGACAATAGGGGATTCCAATCGACGCAATCCGCGCACAGATTCTCCACCGTCGTTGGCGCGAAGTTTGGCAATTAGAACAACACCATCCCCTTCAATGTGAGAGCTGTGAGGATTGATTTCGCCAACGCGGACGTATTGACCTGCTCTAGCTGCCTTTCCTCACCGACTCTCGATGCCGCCAGCTCTATATCGCCGCCTGCGCTTTTTTCTCGCAGCCGCCGAGTCTTCTTCTTCGATTCTAGCCAGGAATCAAAACCTTCTTCTTCTTCTTCTTCTTCGATTCCAGCCGCCGAGTCTTCTTTTCTTTTTTCGTCCTGGTTAAGGAGAGGAGAGAGGGAGATGGTGATTCTCCTTCTTCAGTCGCTCCAGTCGACGATTGGAGGGCAGATTCGTCCATGGAGCAGAGGAATCGAACTCGGAGGGTACTCCTGTTTGTTCTCGTCGATGAGTAGATGGTTAGAGAATATGCAACCAATTGTGGATTCTGGGTCACCGAGGGCAGATCTTGTCGGTGGGCTTTTCAATTTGGGAAGGCTCCGAGTGGGCAAGGTCACCGATATTCAGTGGTGTCCCCGTCGTCTCCTCAATCTTCGGTGACTGGAGATTGCAATGTCGGCGGTCTGGCAAGGTTGGAAATAATATAAAAATGATTTTATTTTTTATTTTTATATTATTTTTTAATTGCCACGTCATCAAAACTAACGGTCAAAGGCTTTGGTTGACTGCCACGTAGGATGATTTTAACGGAATTGGACGGCGGGTGGCTACGGTGAAACGATTCGTAAAGTTGGTGGCGAATAAGAAAGAAAAGTAATTCGGGTGGCAAACGTGAAAGATTTATATAATTTGAGTGACCAAACGTGTAATTTAGCCTTTGTTTGCCGGAAGTAAAAGTATGTGATCATATTATCACATTGTCTTTTAATACTAGTTTAGCCATAAATGAGGCAATTAAGGTGAAATACATTGCTAAAACAAACGATTTCATAATGACAATTTGGTAGTTGCCGGTTTTTGGATAGTCGTTCCCTACGCATTGGCGTAGCCAGAGATATAATTTAGTGGGGTCCAAACATAACCAAATACGAAGTTTGACTCGATAGTAAAATCATTGTTTCGGAAAGAGGGGGTCCGTGGTTCTAAATTTACTAATCCCATCTTAAAAATCCACCATTTTTAATGGGGTTAAAGACACATTTGGTCACTGAGATTACAAAATCGGGACATGTTTAGTCACTAGAAAAATTTAATATCAAATTTGGTCACTACAATTACTAAAACTGGACGCATTTAGTCACTCGCCGTTAGTCTCCGTCCAACTCCGTTAATGAAGTCCGTTAAGTGCTGATGTGGCAAACAGAATTGCCTAATCAGCCGGATATTAACCCAACAAAAATAAAACCCGACCCGCCACGTCATTATAACCCGCCACCTCATTAAAACCAACCCAACCCAACCCAACCCAACCCATCACCCAACCCTACCCAACCCTTCTTCCTCCTTCCTCCCCAGCGACATGGCGAAAGTCCTGCAGGTCGAAATTGAAGCGGAGGAGGAGAAAATCGAAGAGATCTCGGAAACCCAATTCGGGCTTTTCACCAAGCAATTCGCCCGCCGCCACGGCCTCCACCTCGTCGGCACCGCCGTCTGCTGGTTCCTCCTCGACATCGCCTACTACAGCTCGAATCTCTTCCAGAAGGACATCTTCAGCGCAATCGGGTGGATCCCGCCGGCGAAGACGATGAACGCGGTCCACGAGGTCTACGTCGTGTCCCGAGCCCAAACCCTAATCGCCCTTTGCGGCACCGTCCCCGGGTACTGGTTCACGGTGGCTTTAATCGACCACATCGGCCGATTCGCCATCCAATTGATGGGATTCTTCTTCATGACCGTGTTCATGTTCGCCCTCTCAATTCCGTACCACCACTGGACATTGAAGGCGAATCGGATTGGGTTCCTGGTGATGTACTCGCTCACTTTCTTCTTCGCGAACTTCGGGCCCAATGCGACGACGTTTGTGGTCCCGGCGGAGATTTTCCCGGCGCGGCTGAGGTCGACCTGTCACGGTTTCACGGGGCGCTTGCTCTGGCGGCGGCGCAGCAGCAGCAGCATTACGAGGAACGGTTTTCCGCCGCGCATCTGGGATTCCACCACCACCAGCAGCATATGTTGTCGTCGGCGGATCAAATCGCGGAGGCTCTGCCGAGCGCCAGCGGCGGAGATAGCGGCGGCGGTGGAGCGGCGGATTCAGGGGAGAATTACCGGAAAAGATTCAGGGAGGATTTGTTCAAGGATGAAAATCAACAGGGCGGAGAGAGTGGCGACGGCGGCAGGGGATCTCCGAATAGAATCCCTAAATTGGGTTGGGGAGGAAGGAGGAAGAAGGGTTGGGTAGGGTTGGGTGATGGGTTGGGTTGGGTTGGGTTGGTTTTAATGAGGTGGCGGGTTATAATGACGTGGCGGGTCGGGTTTTATTTTTGTTGGGTTAATATCCGGCTGATTAGGCAATTCTGTTTGCCACATCAGCACTTAACGGACTTCATTAACGGAGTTGGACGGAGACTAACGGCGAGTGACTAAATGCGTCCAGTTTTAGTAATTGTAGTGACCAAATTTGATATTAAATTTTTCTAGTGACTAAACATGTCCCGATTTTGTAATCTCAGTGACCAAATGTGTCTTTAACCCATTTTTAATGTATATTCATTTTCCAAGTGGGGTCCATGGACCACACAACCCTTAACCTAGCTCCACCAATGTCCCTACGTGCAATCGTTAAATTGATCTAATAAACCATGAAGCCAACAAAGACACATACAATCATAGCGCAAACTCCTATCACTTGTTTGGTATATATAGGTACACGACTACACGTGGCTAATGACATATAAGTCGATATTTTGCTCTTCAATTTTCACATTTCCATTGACAAATCACATAACGAACACAATGATTTTTTTTTTGTATACATATAAATAACTTTGATGGAGCGGGTATGAGGGGGAGGACCCAAAATTAATTACGCATTATCCCCGCCAATATCTTTACAAATTTTACCCATATCCATCCTATACTAGTCTCCGTCGAAATTTCAAGGCAAATAGCTTGTTTATTTGTGATTTGTCGACTATTTGCCTAGTGATACACGACAAAAACTTACTCAAGTGTACAAAAGTAAATGTATTTTACCATTTTTATTAAACAAATAAAAACACGTCATGATTGTTTATTTGAACGAAACCGGTATTTATCAAACTTTTATTTGAATAATTCGAATATTAAAATTTTTCAACCACATATATGATTGTTTATTAGAACGAAACCGGTATTTATCAAACTTTTATTTGAATAGTTCGAATATTAAAATTTTTCAACCACATATTTTAAGTATTTGTATTATACGAAAGAACACTATTTCACTTAACTTTTGGCTTTGCCACGAGGACGTGTTCATCTCGGATCTTCCTGCACGGTACCTTAACCTAGCTATGAATCTCTTATTCGAGTTCTTTTCTGTATAGATTTTTTTGTGTGTGGAAATTTCGGATTATTTTACTACAAAAGAATAGATATTGAATAATTTCCATGGATTTCTCTTTTTAATTCAACCAGAATAGCAGTACAGTACAGACACATAAACTTGGAACCCAAGAAAGCTCTTATTATGCTAGCAGCCGAGCAAGTTCATCAACCCCCAAGCTTCCCTGAACAGCACCACCCACTAACTCAAACTGTTCATCCATTCCTTTCCTTCTTCTCCCAAGTCCTGAACTTTTCCTCTCAATCCCTCCTCTCTTCACAAAAACTGCGGGTGGAGCAAATTCTACAGCCTCCGAATCATCCGACCTTTCTTCATTCTCTGCATTGTCCTCCGTCGGCTCCACTTCTTCCTTCCTCCTCCGCCGCCTGTACTGGAACACAGGACCCAGTGGAGCTGACCGGGAGAAGGCAACCGTTCTCTTGTAGACGTTGTCAGCATCCAACTCATCACGGTTCAACAAAGTTGCTGCTCCGTTTTCAACAGCTTGGTTCAGTAGGCGTACAACTCCCTGTAGGCTAGGCAAGCTCAAGCTCGTCGGTTCACTGGGATGGTGGTGGATGGTTTCTTCTGAGATGCCTTGTTCCAAGCTTTCTTGATTTGGTACTTCATTTCCATGGATGGTATCATCAGTCAATGCTGCTTCTATGGTATGTTGAGCAATCATAGTTTTCTCTTCATTGTCTGTATCACTCTTTGGATCAAGTGAAGTGGTTTCGCTTTCATAAACTTGCACATCTGCAGAAATCTTGATCCCTGAAGACGTTTCGTGACTGTTGGTGTGGATTGTTGTAGCTTCGGATTCCTTGGCAACAGAACTGCCAGCAATTGATGGCACAAAAGTTTCTGCACAAGAAGTAATTTCTGCTTGTTCTTCAGATGCTATGAGAGACAAGTTAGGGCTCTCTGTGGATTCCAATCGAGAAGTGCTATTCATTTCCAGTACTTCCGAGTCTTCCAGTTCTGGCATAACAGAAGATGAACCTTCGATTTGATCAATCGTACGAGTTGGTTTAGAGAGGGAGGACTTCCAGTCCCTTCCCCTCCACATAAGAATATGCTCACTTTCAAATGAAATCAACACACATGGAACTATGTCCTGCAAAATTCACAAAACAGGGCAATTACTTTCAATACCAAATCGAAATCGAGACAGTTGGCAACAAACCCACATTATAAGATGCTTGACATACCCTTAACTTGGCGCCAATTTTCCTGAAGTCGCTTCCATTCATCCCTTGACAATTGATTCTGACCAATTCACACTCTTCAAATGCTTCCCTGACGTTATCAGCCAGCTTAGCATACACACCATTTTTCCCTGCAAGTGAGCAAATATAATTTACAGACATTCAGCAATAACTTGAACTGTCCTACTTCTATCTTATATGATAGCAGTTGTTAGCTTTTTACCTAGTTTGCAAATGGGTACCAAATTCCGGCCTTTTTTGCGCATCTCGGAGGCTTCATCTAGTGTTAGGCCATCTGGAGTTTGTTGGATCAGCCTTGGATACACAGGAGCGTGTGGCTTCCACAACATGAGTGGGAAGTGTGGTCGAGTTCTGTAGTTATAGTTTCTGCCTCTGAAAAGATACAGCACTCCTCCTTTCTTGTATATGATCTTCCCTCCAGTCCTTTCCTGTCACATAATCAAGCACAACTAAGCACAAACTATCTATCACCTTAACGTTGATCCTACTCCGAAAGTTCGAAGAAGACCCACCTCGAGTTCTTCGCAGACATTGTCCAAATCAACAGTGCAAACTCCTTTGCATTTGACCTTGCAGACCCTCCGGCGCTTCCAGTGAGCATGTATGTTGTCAAGCATGTTGTGTGTAAGACCATCTCTTCCTGATAACAAAGAGAAGGACGACGACTGGCTATCAGTTCTCTGCGGGGCATTTTATTAAACACTTGGAGGACAGCATGAAGCTTAGCTTACCCATATTCAATTGCCGCTTCGCCTTGATGCAACCTTCAACCAAAGCCTTAATCTCCTCCTTCGTCAATGGCTCCCCCAATATCTCATCCCGTGTATTCACATACCTAGGACCCGTCCCGGGCTGAAACGGGCCGGGTGCTTGAACCGACTTTATCCCTTTCTTACCCGGCGGCGGCGGCTGAAACGAATCGAATTCCTTCAACTTCTTCTTACTTGGCGGCAGCGGCGCTCTTCCGGTCCACGGCCGAGGCATCGTGACCGGCCCAAACGGCGAGAACGGAGGCTCCCGTAACTTCAGCGGCTTCGTCTTCGGCGCCTCCGTGTAGCTGTACTTGAACTCGAACGGCGCGCCGTCGATAACGTAAGACAGCCCATCTTCGCTGAGCTTGACGTCGGCCTTCCGGTCGACGGGTTGCGGCCGTTTGGAGACCTTCGCAACCCGGCGGAAAGCCGGGTGTTGAGCGGTCTTCGGATCTTCGGGTTTGGAGTATTTGGATCTCCGACCGGGTATCGACGACCTTGAGGGCGACGAAGGCGTCCCCGTGGACCTGAAATTGCTCCCGGCATTAGGTCCGGCGCGGGCTGCGGCAGTCGGGTCGTAAGTGTCGACGATGTTGTCGGCGGAATTGAAGCGACGGGCGCGGCGGATGTCGTCCTCGATTTCCTTCACCGAGCGCCGGCGCTCCTCGAATTCTCGAGCGTTCGCGTTGTTCCACCGGGAGAAGCGGAGCTCCGTGGAAGGGCGGTGGTGGGGCGTGGACGATGCCGGGTTTGGGTTTAAAGACGGGTTCGACGCCGGCGGAGCTGAAATCGGAAACGGGATTTGAAGCAGTTTCAGCGCCATAGCTGTAGCAAGCGAAGCTGACCCCATTAGCAGCAGATTGTGAGCTCGAAGGCCATTCCTTTACTGTCAGGGAAAGGAGAACAGCTTACACAAGGGCGATCTTCTTCATTTCTTCTCAGCAGGAAATGGATATTTTGGAAGGGAAGCGGCCATTCAATAATACGACGTGGTTTTAAACCGAGGCTGCTGTTTTGGCGCTTTCTGCTTGTAATATTGTTGAACAGTGAGGTCGAGAAAGATAAAAGTTTGCTGCTTTTCGGGACACGATTGACAGTAGCAGCTGAGACTGGACTGAATTGAGTGAAAAAGCTTGGTGGGTAAGCGATTTTGAGCTCCGTCTTCGGCCATGGAAAGCCATTGAAGGTACACTCTTAAGAGTTATTTTAAGGGTTCCTTTCGTTCGTTGTTATGTGCCCGAGCTGCTGAGCAACCCATCTCTTGAAGAACTTGGGTATGGCTACAGCTATGGCTGCAATGATTCAGAGATCCCATGTCGGCAGAAGAAGTTGGAGGTTTCTGATAGTCATCGCCATGGCAGTCTTTGTCCTTGCTATTGTTGTTATTGTTCAATGCTCTTCAATTTCCTATGGGATTGGGAGAACATCCTCATGGCCTCCATTACTAGAAGAAGCTCCTGAGGCTTCCTCCTCTTTCTTGGTTAGTCCAATCAATAACCCTGGGATTTCAGATGATTCGAAGTTGGGTGAGATTCAGAAGTTCAACTTGGTGGGAAATACTTCTGTATCAGCATCATCCAATGATGTGGATTTTGGAGATGATATTGAATCAATCTCGAATATGGAATTTCGAGATCGAAGCAGACCTCCTGCTGTTGAACAAGCTATTGAATTGGAACCCAAGAATAGGGAGCCTCTGCAGATTGTTTCTATGGCATTGAGCAAGAATCCTGAGAAGGGGAGTCTATCCTTATCCAAGAGGTTGGGAAGGAAGAAGCATTCAACAACAATTTCCCAGATGAACTCACAGTTGCATCACAATCTTGTTTCAGCTATTTCTAAGGTAAAGCAATTGACTTTATCTCTAGGTTCTTGTTTAGGGTAATGGGTGATGCCTGATACGGGACTTGCTAACTTCTTCGAATTCACAGAGACCGCAGCGACCTTCTGCACGTGATCGTGAACTCCTCTCTGCCAAAATGCAGATAGTAAATGCTCCTATTGTGAAGAATACTCCTGGTCTTCATGCTTCTAGCTTCTGGAATGTCTCCAGGTTTAAACGGTATATATAGCTATGTATGCCTCTCTTTTTTGGTTTGAAAAGCTTATATATGCTTTGTATTATCTTCTTCCATGTGAAATGAAACTGCCTCTTAGTTGACTGATGATGCCATGCTACCATTTTGAAGGAGCTACGAGCTGATGGAGCGAATGCTGAAAGTTTATATCTATAAGGAAGGTGAGAAGCCGGTGTTTCATCAGTCAAGGATGAGAGGGATATATGCTTCAGAAGGATGGTTTATGAAACTGATGAAGGAGAGTAAGAAGTTTGGTGTGAGAGACCCCAGAAAAGCTCATCTGTTCTACATACCTTTTAGTTCAGAGATGTTGAGGAAAGAACTATACAGGAAAAGCTTTCAGTCCGTGAAGGAACTTGAAGAACACTTGAAGAGCTATGTGAATCACATTTCACACAAGTACAGCTTCTGGAATAGAAGCAGTGGAGCTGATCATTTCATTGCCGGGTGCCATGACTGGGTATTCTTTTCTGTTAATTTTAATTATCTTTGTTCAATTTCTGCCCATTGTTTCGAAGTCCCTCATTTTGGAACATGGGATTTCAGGCACCAAAGTTGACAAGCAATCACATGATGAGCAATTGCATCAGAGCACTCTGCAATGCTAATGTGGCCAAGGGCTTTAAAATAGGAAAAGACACAACACTGCCAGTGACAAGCATACGTTCACAGGAGAGACCTCTGCAGGACATTGGGGGGAAACCTCCATTGGAGAGGCACATCCTGGCATTTTTCGCTGGAGGAAAACATGGTTCCCTCCGGCCGGTGCTGCTGCAGCACTGGGAGGCGAGCAAATACCTCGACATGAAGATCTTGGGTCCTATGCCGAGGGATGTTGAGAGCAAGAGAATCTACAGGGAGTACATGAAGAGCAGCAAGTACTGCATCTGTGCCAAAGGTTATGAAGTTCACACGCCTAGAATAGTTGAAGCCATCTACTACGAGTGCGTCCCAGTCATCATCTCGGACAACTACGTGCCTCCGTTCTTCGAGGTGCTGAACTGGGAGGAATTCGCGGTGTTTGTTGCGGAGAAAGACATTCCAAGGTTGAGGGAGATTCTGGTGGAAATTCCGGAGGAGAAGTATGTGGCAATGCAGTCAAGTGTGAGGATGGTGCAGCAACATTTCCTGTGGCACAAAGCCCCTCTAAGGTATGACTTGTTTCACATGATCCTTCACTCGGTTTGGCACAACCGAGTGTTTGGGAACTAGAAGGAGCAACATCAACGCGAGGACCTTCATGATCATTAGGAGGCTGCCTGTCACAGCATCTAGTGACTCCTCTTACGAAGTAGAACAAACCAGTGTAGTTTATCTGGAATGAAGTGTTGCGTCTTTCTTTTACTTGAAAGTTCTTCACAGTAACATGCACCAAAAGAGGCATAAAGCCACAAAGAAGAAGAGATGTATGGAAAGAGGAGACAGAGAGATGTGTGATGTCATTAGTTATGAAGATGTAACAGACGAGAGCGAGCAACAGCCTAGTGCATTCCTATCTCCATTTGTGAATGATTGACAGCAAGCGCCAAGCAGAGAGCAAGGAAGAACAAGTCTGCTGTTGGGTTGAGGGGACGGCCAGTTTGCTGAGCTGGTGATCGATTCCTCTGAAACGGTAAAACCCGTGGTTTACTGAGTGATGATAATTGCAGTGCTCTCTTCCACTTACCGATTTGCGAGACGAGTTTTAGTCTGAATCTACTGGAGAATTTGATTGCCTCCAGTGGCAGAACAAGCATGGCGCATGTGTACAACCCTAGTTGGAAGAGCGTGCTCCTCGCTCTTCACTCCAGAGGTTATGATTGTCGTCTGAAATGTTCATGGTGATGATGCTGGTGGGGGGAGCGTCATAAAGTGGCGGAAAAATACAGATTTCAGGTACGCAATCTTCATATCTAGGGAGTTGTGATCAGTTGTAATTTGATTCAGCAATAGTTGATTGAATCTCTGAAGTGGCCATTTAGCTAAGGAAATAACTAAGAAATGTAGGAGCAAGGACTTGGGCTCCTGGGTATGGATCCAGAGCAACAAGCACAATCATGCATGACAATAATGTAAGACTCGAAGAAGATGATATAAATTTGGAACTTTTTCGTTTCTTTGCTGCTGCAGGCATGGTTCCATTGCTGTAAGTTGGTTTACATACATTCCAAGTAATTAATAAACAAGGAATCAACGGCGAAAGTGCGGATAGGAGTGGGTCGCCATTGGGGTATAAAAGTGAAACTATTTACAGGAAGTCCCATGGATGTGTTTAGAGGATATGTGTCTGAAGGGTACACGAACAGCCGCCACAGGGGAGCCCCCTTGGAGGAAAGGTCCAAAGAGAAGACAGTCCTCCAGACTCTGAAATACACTATGTCAAGTTCATATGGATGCCTGCCAAGAAGCTTCAGACGCCCCATCCGCGGCAGCGAAGCATCACCACTGAGATCAGAGGTCGGGGGCCGTCGAAATGGATCTGCAGAACCGATGACCTGCTGCAGAGAAACCTTCTTATGTAGCGACCAACTGCCGCATTCATCAACACTATTCCCGCTTCTGCTTCTGCTGCTGCTGCTGCCATGATTCAGAATCCAAATGGCAACATAGGCAGCAGCGAGGGGTGATGGGTTGTCTGACATTTGAACAATCGTCAAGCTTCCTCTGCATACTCCCAAGCATTCATTGCCAATGTATCGAAATTCCGGAGGCAAAGTAACAAGTACCGGATGATGATGAAGATGACGACGACCGAGATCAACCCCGAAGAGAGCGTGTTTCGCCCCTAGCCAGAACATGAATCCCTTGTACATAACTCCTTGGGGATAATGCTCAACCCACAGAAACTCCTGCCCTGCTGGCCAATCCACACGGTGTTCCTTCCATGCCCATGAATCCTCCCTGCTGCTGTTGCTGAAAGTGTGCATCAACACACTACCACTCGGCCGCTCGGATGCTGTAATACGGATCACGGTAAAGCTGCCATCCGGTTCGCTAGCAAGACCATACAGCAATCTTCTTCTCTGCTCGCTGTTACGATCATGATTGATTACAGGGAGTGGAACCCAGTTATGTTCCCCGCTGACAGGCTCCCAGACGCAGTAAGCAGCGGAATCATTCGCCGCAGAGCGCCACTCCTCGCACAATAGAACGTCGTTGCAGCAAGCAACCACTTCCATCCTCTGGTCGCTGCCGCCTCTGACTTCGTTGCTATATCGAAAACGCTGCTCATTGTCGTCGTCGTTGCAAGGGCGGAGCATCAATCTGGGCCATATTCCCACCGTATCTTCCTCCGCCGAAGAGTACGCCGCAGCCACCACCCAACTCCACAGACGGTTGCTGCAGCCGGGGAACGACGTCGTCATGTTGGTCAACAGAGCGAAGCTGCTGCTATTACGTCGGCTGCTCATCTGATCGTCCCCGCCGCCGCCGTACCAGTGCTGCAGGTAGCTCGACGTCGCCTCGTCCTTCACGAGCAGCTTGTACCAGGTTTTGCAGACGGCGCTGCATCTCTTGGCGCATCGCAACGGCACCCGGCTGATGATGCCGATCAGTATGGTCTGCGGGAGATCGGTGATGGATGTCGAATTCCCCTCGCCGGCGCTGCCGCTCCTCTTGATTTTGCTCATACCGGCCGCCCGAATGAATTCAGTTAACTGGAATCGGGGATGGATAAGGTCTGGGTTGAGAGTTGAGAGTATTACCCTGGATTTGTGCGAATTGGTGTTTTGATTTTGAGTGGGGTTAGATATGAAGAGTGAGTTTGAAACGGTAAATGTCACATTTGGTTACTGAGATTATTAAATTGTGTTATGTTTAGTTATTAGAAAATTTTAATATTAATTTTGGTCACTCGAATTATCGGAACAGGTCACATTTAGTCACTCTCCCATTAGTTTATGTCCAATTCCATCACTCGAATTACCGGAACATGTCATATTTAGTCACTCTCCCATTAGTTTTTGTTCAACTCCATTTAACCCATTAGTTTTTGTCCAACTCCATGTTTCAGTAATTTGAGTGACTGGAGTTGGACGGAGGCTAATGGGAGAGTGACTTAATGTGACATGTTTTAGTAATTCGAGTGACAAAAATTGATATTAAAATTTTCTAGTGACTAAACATGTCACCATTTAGTAATTTTAGTGACCAAATGTGGCATTTACCCGTTGAAAAAGATTTTTAATCGATTTGTATGCTCTTTGTTTAATTTGGATTTTAAATCTTCTGTTGTTGCGAGTTAGTAAAAGAGGATAAGATTAGGTTGCTTCCACTTGCACTCTCTTTCTTAGCACAATGCTAAATAATTGCTAATGTTATTCTTGCCAATAAAAATATTTGGTGATTTTCAAAGAAACGACCACAATTATAAAGGGAAGTAATCGCTTGTCATTATGAAAAAGTATTAATGGGCACATGCATGTGGATCTTTTTGTAAATTGTAAACATGTTGCAAATGTAAGACATAAATTTTTACGGTACTAAAAGATAAATTTCCATAAATATTTATAGGGTTTTTATGAAAAAAATTAGGTACTAAATATTAATATATATGTTAAGTTTAAGTACAAATTGTAATTTGCATGTGTAGCCACAAGTAAAGCAAACCACTAGTTTACTAAAACATAATACAAGTTTCGTAAAACACACTTTTAAAAAAAATCAGGCTACAAGTTTCTTAAAACAGAGCACAAGTGTTTTGAAACATACTAGAAATCTCATAAACCAGATCATAAATTTTATGAAACTCACAAAAAACCTTATAAAGCATATCACAAGTTTATTAATGCATACCACAAATTTATTAAACACACTTATACACAAAATAAAAATAGATCACAAGTTTCTTAAAACATATCAAAAACCTCATAAAACATATTACAACAGTATACATGTTCACTAAAACATACCACAACTTAATACCATAAAACTCATAAAGGATACCACAGGTTTACTAAACTACAAGTTTAATTCAGTTGGTTCAATGAATTTATTAATACTTTTTGTGATGTGTCATGCTGAATAGAAAATTGAACAAAGTTTTAAATGGAGATGAAAAAATGATTGTTTGTTATTCACTCAAATATGTTTCATCGAAATGTATAAAATAAAAGTTTTCAAACTGTTTTATAAAAATGAAAAGGTGTGTGACCATTTTTTTTTTTTTTATAATTACCCTTGTTTTTATCCAAAGAAACATCATAGATCATGTAGGTACAAACTTCTCTTCGTTGGATGAATCCTGTCACGGTGTAGTTAATTTGCACTATTGACGTCTGCTTCTGCTTCGTCATTGCAATGCAAACTAGAAAATAGTTTCGAGAATCTAATAGGAAGTACCCCAAATTTCAAAGCGAAACATTTCCACTTTAACTCCTTAAAGACAATAGCCGGAAAGCGCTTAGGCTGAACTCTGACGGTGATCTCGCCGTAGGGGGAGGAAGAAAGAAGAAACGGGAAGTGGGTTTGTCGATTACTCGGTGAAAGGAAGCATCTTTCTCTGCTGAAAAAAGCTCTTGCCTTGTCCCGCTGAACATGCAGCTGCATAACTCAGATTAGGGTTTGTACTCTTTCTTTTCTTCTTAACTTTGAAGGAACTGGGGATTGGAATGTTTGAGTTTTTGCCACTCGTTCTTTACTTGGTAGTGCACTGTTCTAGGATTGCTGAATCTGTCCTCTTCCGTTTGTCGGTTACTAAATGCATAATGGGTTCTTGTTCTGGCGGGGCGATGACTGAGTCCTGAATTGTGATCCCACTATGGTTGCTTTGACATTTATAAGTTTCTTGTTTTCTCTGGTATAACGAATTTAACACCTCTTCTCGATTCTGTAGCTGGATTCTGGTTATTGCAATGATTGTGTGCAGCATTTGTGTAAGCTATAAGAAGTTGTTGCTTTAAGTTTCAAGTACTGGCCAGTCGGAATCTGGTGTGGAGTTCTCCTACCGACTTCGTAAGTTCTGTCAAATGGTGTCGAGAAAATGGCTCATTCTTGTTGGCGCAGTCGTCATTGCCCACTTGCTGTTTCAGTCCCTATTTTTTCCATATGGGTACACCATTCGGACTCTTCTACCCACAGCCCGTGATCCCGTGTTTGATGAAAGCAGGGTTTTCGGGATTGGGCAATCTGCCATTAAGTCTGGAGTGGCTCGAAATGCTTTGGCAGTTGATGTAAGTGAGTTGAAGATTGGTCTTGTTGTCCAAAATGAGACTAAATCTGATGGTATGGGAGATATTAGTCATAGTGAAGTGAAAGGGCATGGTGGAGATACAGAGAACGGTTTAACATCGGAAGAAGAAAACTTGGATGATGATACTGATGAACTTGCTGTTGATAGAGATGTGGTTGATGATGATGACGGGGACGACGACGTTGATGTTCGGTTGGAGAATGTAGTGGATGGAAATGAGGTTACTCAAGAAAAAGATTCTGTTTTGGAGTTGCCCAGTGAAGCCAAAAAGGAGCTTCCTTCTGTGCAAAATGTGACTAGCAAGAACAGTGAGGCCCCTCTAGTTTTGTCTCGAGCTGTAGCTCCAACAACAAGTGCTAACCCTTTGAAAGAAAAAGTTGTTTTTACCACTTCAAGGAATTATTCTGCTGGAGTTAGTAACCCTGTGAAGAAGAAGATTAGGGCTGAGATGCCACCAATGTCAATTACAACAATTGATGAGATGAACCGTTTGTTGGCAAGAAATCGCCGCTCTTCACGGGCAATGGTATGAACCTTACTTGCTTAGGCATAAAATCTTCAGTAGTCTCTTCATTTTGAATTCAGCATATTTAGACCAGTTGCAAATTTCCTTGTAGAGACCGAGATGGTCCTCTAAACGAGATCGGGAGATTTTGGCTGCAAGGTGGCAGATTGAAAATGCACCTGCTGTGGTGAATGATCGAGATCTTTATGCTCCGCTCTTCAGAAATGTGTCACAGTTCAAAAGGTAACCACCTACATTGAGGTACAGATTGCTAGTTTGTTCCTGGAATTGTCACTATGAAAAGTTTCCCTGATCTGATGTTCTGTGAGTGATACAAGATGATGACAACAAACTAGAAAATAAAACTGATAACAAGAACATGGGTTCGGTTATAAAGTAACTGATATTAAGAATGACTGAATGAGAAATGTTCCCTTTCATCCTCTAGTTCAAAATCATTGGGCTCGTTGTCATTGCAAATTGTTGCTTGCTGTGAAGCTTATTCTGTAGTTTTGTTGTCAATATTTAATACTCAACTTTTGAGTCCGAAACCAGTATGGATTCAGATTCCACATCTGAATCTTTGTAGTCTATAGCTAGATATGAGATGGAGCATGAGGCTATTATGGATATTACGCTCTGATCCATCCAAAGTCGGCACTAGAACGTTTGGGATCATGTTCTTTTTTGCCAAATTAGGATATTAAAAAGCTGATTCTGCAGTTTTGTCGTCAATGAGACAATGACATTAAGCTTTGATCCATCCAAAGTTGGCAACAGAAAGTTTGGGATGGGCCTTTCTTGTCAAATTTAGGTTTTGAAAAGTGACATTGATTAAATCATTTATACTGTTGTTGTTCGATGACTTGGCATATCCTATACTCATGCCAGTTCATACTTCTAGGTGTCGGGCGAGTTTTATTAGGCAACTTCTTTTGTTCCCGCCTCACTGATTCACCTGACAAGTCGAAAACGTATTGGTGTCAATTTTTGAGAAATCTTATCACTGGAACTGAAAACTGTTGGGAGCCCTTAAGTCGAGCTGTAATCTAGAACTTCCTCTTTGCTAAATTTTTAGGAGTTATGAGCTCATGGAACGCACACTCAAAGTCTATATATACAAGGATGGAAAGAAACCAATCTTTCATCTACCAATAATGAAGGGATTGTATGCTTCAGAGGGATGGTTTATGAAACTAATGCAGGGAAGCAAGCAATTTGTCGTGAAGGACCCCCGAAAGGCTCACCTGTTCTATATGCCATTTAGTTCCCGAATGCTGGAATACACTCTCTACGTACGGAACTCTCATAATAGGACAAATCTACGCCAGCATCTGAAGGAATACGCAGAAAAGATTGCAGCTAAATATCCTTTCTGGAATCGCACTGGTGGAGCAGACCATTTTCTTGTTGCCTGCCATGATTGGGTCTGTTCCGTACTTTAGTACAAACTTATTTCTTCATCAGCTTTAACTTCATGGATTGCTGATATATGCCATTGTTTGTAATATTCTTGCAGGCTCCATACGAGACAAGGCATCATATGGAACATTGTATTAAAGCCCTCTGCAATGCTGATGTGACCGTAGGCTTTAAATTAGGGAGGGATGTATCTCTTCCAGAGACATACGTCAGATCAGCAAGAAATCCTCTCCGTGACCTGGGAGGGAAACCTCCTTCCCAAAGGGACATTCTTGCGTTCTATGCCGGAGGCATGCATGGATACCTTCGTCCAATTCTAGTCAAGCAGTGGAAAGACAAGGACCCTGACATGAAGATCCTTGGTCCTATGCCTGCTGGTGTTGCAAGCAAAATGAACTACATCCAGCACATGAAGAGGAGCAAGTACTGTATCTGCCCCAAGGGCTACGAGGTTAACAGCCCGCGAGTCGTGGAATCCATCTTCTATGAATGTGTGCCGGTTATCATATCAGACAATTTCATTCCACCGCTTTTCGAGGTCTTCAATTGGAACGCCTTCTCGATTATACTCCCGGAGAAGGACATTCCTAATCTGAAGGAGATTTTGGTTTCGGTACCAGCAAAGCGATACTTGGAGCTGCAGCTCGGGGTCGGGAAGGTTCAGAGGCATTTCCTTTGGCATGGTAAGCCTTTGAAATATGATCTCTTTCACATGACCCTTCATTCGATCTGGTACAACCGCGTCTATCAGATAAAACCACGATGATGGAAGTGAAGCATCTCAAACTCTCTTGGTTCCCAAATAAGTTTCTGCACAAGAGTTGATGGTTCGGTATCCATATGAATGAATTCGTTTCTGTGTACATAACTATATAGAAATTTTGTTTTGTTGTCTCCCTATTGATTTTGATTCTGCTGGTAGTACTGTAAACAGCCAAATAGAGTGTTGAGCAATGAGCAAAGTGTTTGTTGTACTGATAAGGTTGAATGAATGCAGAAGTTGCTGTTCTTCTTCTTTGTCCAAATTCTAACTACTCTTCCTTCTTCAGCCACTTATTATAAAGATGGTTTTTTTGAGTTAGAAAATGTTACTGGCGTAATGGAACAAAGGAGAACTCAGGAGCCTTCAACTGGAAGTCGTGGCAGAGCCGCCATTTTCCTTATAATGATGGTGGCTTGCAAGTTTGGCAAAGCGGTTCGTTTCCTTTTGCAGAGCTCTGAGTTTGCATTGGCCAACTGAACTGAAGCAGCCTCGGTTGATGAGAAACGATTCGAAACTTGAAGTGAACGACTACTTCGATGAAAAGATTATCAATATTCTAATGTGGGATTGCCAGTGACACTTTTCCTTCTGATCGAGTTCCAGTTTCTGTCCACGACCCCCATGGTTGGAACCCCATTACGCCACGTGTCCATGATCTGTCACCCAAAACATTAAAAAAAAAATTCTCTGACGCACAAGAGAGTATGAGAAGAAAAGAATGAACCTGAATGAAAATAGGATAACAATTGGTCGGTTCGGGCGCGAATAGTGTATATTCGTCACCTTACTCATAGTAGTTCGGGTTTTACTTATACTCATATTCATTGACCCACATGTGAAACGAATAGAAAATCGAAATCAGGTTTATACCCGTTCGGGTTTGGGGTATCCACGGTTATCCATGGGTAATAATTTCTCTTCATAACTCCAACCAATATGTTAACATTCACACGTTTTCTCACATTACGTAAGAGGAAAAGTACGACAATAATTCTCTAGATGAAGAAAATTAATTAAAAATACACAATTTCATGAGAATATTATATTTATATGCTAAATATAAAATATGTTAGAGAAAAATAATGATTATTTCTAGACAAAATTAAATACATATGCATGTGTATAATGGGTCGGGTTCGGGTTGGATAGTGAGAAACCCATGCTCACCCATTACCCGCAATATGCGGGTTCGGATTTTACCCGTACCCACTAAATGTCCTTCGGGTTTGGGCTTTACCCTACCCGATTTGGCCGGATTCGGGCGGATATCCACAGTTACGGATATTTTTGTCATCCCTAAATGAAATGCAAGAGGTTTATGTAATTCTCGGGAAATATTATTGACCCATATTCGGATTCTAAAGCATATGTTTTTTTACTTAATTGTGTTGTTTTCGATTCGGATACGTTAAATACAGACCAACATTATTCTCATTACTTGTTTATTTTATAAATGAATGCCGACTTTCGATCCAGAAAGACCATTGAGTGCCGATGAGCGTCGTCGTCACTCCTTTGTAGAAGTTGGACTACACAATTAGAGTCTAACTGAACCACGACTCTATAATGTCCCAAATCATATACCAACTGAAGTCCTTCTACCGCACCTCTCGATCCTCTTCGAACGATAGAGTATATCTCAAAGTTAAACGCAAATGAAAACACAACTGAGCGCCGTATGATCTCTAATCAAGCCGACTTGAGTTTTTTTCTTCTCTTCCTTTATAATATTTGAGTTTGATTATGAGACGAATTATTAATGCAACAACTCAATAAGTGGAATCTGCCATCTTTCTAGCCTATGTTAGGCACTTTCCAGCCCTCGTGGCTTCTTTCCATTTCCCTAAGTGGAATCTTCCACAAACCTCTCTTTGTAGATGGTTTCTTTTGCGAGATCTAATCTGTTTGTTTGCAGATTTTGATTTGGGTGTGGTTTCAGGGTGAGCTAAGGAGATTTCTCTCTTTGGTTGTTCTCCTTCTTCAAGGTTTATGTGCTTCCTCCTCCTTGTTTTGCCCAAGCGACGTGGTGATTCGGTGGAGCATGGGTTTCCTTTGAGAGACCTTGAACTCTTTTCCTTGTTGGCTGAGAGCGGGTTGCCGTTCGTCACTAGATGCTTGTCGCCGGTCCCGGAGTTTGCTGCAGGGGATGATCTCGCCTGGGTTTGTCTTTTGCTTTCACGGGTGTCTTGATTCCTTGTGGGGGTTTCATCTCTTAAGGTGTTTGCCCTTGTCGTCTCCTCGTTCTGCTTCAAACGGCATGTTTGCCTTCATTTGGAGCTGTTTCTGACGGTGGCGGCTTCATCTTTGGAGTTTCCTGGCGGCAGATCTATGATGGTGCGGTGGGATGAAGAATAGTTTCTAGGGTTTTTGCTCATTGATCTTTTGGGCTGGCCGTTTGTGCTTGTGGGCTTTTTGTGGATGGGCTTTGAAACTCTGTGCTATTGTTTATTGTACCTTCATTGGGCTTTGCCCTTTACCTGTAACTTTCATTGGTTTATTAATATTAATGAACTGATGTTTCTGTCAAAAAAAAACTCAATAATCCATTAAAAGAAACCTGGTCAGTCACTTTGGTGATGATACCGGTTAAGCTATAGATATTTCCTTGACGGTTCAGCTTGGAGTCTGTGCTAAATGCTAATCACCAATATCACGACCCATCTGCGTGGCTAGGTAAAATCTAAAAAGAACCCTAATTTTTTTTTTTTTTTTTTGGGTGAATCCCTAATTTATTCATTCGCCACCTTCATGCTTACCCTCACGACGATCTTTCACTGTTCTTCAGAATCCGACTCACGCCCTTCTCTGTCCCGGCAGTAAATTTTTTCAAAAAAAAGAACCCATCTTTACTTTTCTTTCAGGAAAAAGAAGGAAGCCCAAGTCCCAAGTTCCAACCGTAATTCCGTTCGTCGTGGCTAACTCCCAAACCTTTCGAATTTTCAGAGAAAAGCTCCAAAATCTTAGATTGTGATTCAGCGGCAGAGAGCTTACGTCGTCCAAGGAGGCAAGGACTGGGGCAATGGCCAACTACTTATTGAAGACCGGGCGAGGAAGATAACGATCCATTCCAATTCCATGACTTTCCCTCTCGTTCGGTTGCTACCATTCCCATAACTCTACATAATATTTTATTTGTTTTTTTTATTTTATGTTTTCGTCTTTGTAGTGTTCTCCTTTTGCCCATTTCTTTGAATTTCTTTACTCGAAACTGGTAAATTAGGTGCATTTATGGATGTTTGCTCCCTTTTACTTTCCCCCCTCCATAAAAATATATATTTGATGACTGGGTTTTGATTGGGAAAGCACTGCGCTCTGTCTCTTTGTTTGGTTCTGCAGATTTGGATCCGTACTTGTCAATCGCTTGGTGTCCATTCTGCTCTTGCATCATCTTTGTAAGTCAAACACTGCTCTTCTTTTTCTGGGTTCTTGTCAGTGGATGCAATCCCATTTGTGTCGGCTTCCCTTTTACTTAGGACCTTGGATTTATGGGTATGCTTTGTTTCAGCAAAATTCATTCGGTTTGATTGGTCGCAATTGTTTCTATTTCCTCTCTATTGGGGGGAATTGGTGAATTGTGGAAATGGTAGTGGTTTCTCTCCATTAGTCTGAGAAGCAATCAAATTCCTGAACTCGCAATAGGATAGTCAATTGCCCATTCTTTGCTGATATTTTGAAGCTTAGATGAAAAAGGTGCATTCTTTTGATGTCCATAATTGTCTGTGCTTGCAAATCTGTGGCACTTTTGGAAATAAGTGAAAATAGAAAGGATATGAATGTTGCAACATTGTGTCTGGAACTTGAACCGCCCCTAATTTCTTGTCGTTAAAGGAGCTGCTGTCTTATCTCAGGATCAGGAAGATCCGATGGGAGATTTGTGTATTGATGGAGAAGTAGAAACAACCAAAATTCAGGAAGAGATAGTAGAAATCCCTTCTGTTGTAAGTGGTTTATTCTTCATCAGAGTGAACTCTGAATTTATTCTGTCATAGCAATATCAAAATTTTCCTTATAGTTCTGGCTAGTAACTACTTTTTGGTTCGCCCTTGTGTTGGTTACACAGCAGGATGGGCATACGTTCCATGACTATCAGCCACTGCTAGGGCATGAGTGCCAAAGTGAACATGTGGTAAGAAACCAGTCCAAATCTTTTGCAGACAAAATGTTGTCTATAAAGCATCCGTGTTCGTTTCTTTTCTCTGTGCATGATCATGGATTGTTGAATGTTGGCCGCTTGATTTAAACTTCGGTTAGCGGATGTTTCTAACCACACTTTCCACTTGCGGTTTTCACATGAGCATGACTGGTGATTCTGCTTGAATTCCTCCATGTAAGCGCAATCATCAGATTGCTGATTCAACAAGGACTGGATACTTGTATAACCATCGCATCCATCCATTTTCTTTGAAAGAGGGATGTATAGTTGAGGATACAGGACCAACTCACACTGTGTAACCATATTTCTGTCGGCTCGATGTAAAAGATTGTTTTTCAGCTCTAATGTCTTTCCCCCCCTCTCTCGTCAGGATTGCCACGAGGCACAGGGTAAGAGAAGCTTTCGTAGTGGTTCCATTGGACCACGCTCCTCAGAGGACGATATTTTCACCAGCCTTCTGAGATTAAGTAGTTACATAAGTCATAGATTGATTTGTTTTATTGGTGAGTACTTGAATTTAATCTCGTCTATGTGGAATTTCATCAATAGCTATGGAAATCTGGTTGCACACGATCGTCATAATATTCTGTGAGGTTTTGATACGACTCATAGTCATCTTGCAGAGAGTCTCATTCTCCGAGATGTTGTTGCTGAATTCTCGGATAATTTATTCACTAGTAACCCTGAACCGGATTCAAGTTTTCCAAACCCTGGCATCTGTAAGTCTTGCGTGCGAGGTTGTTCCTCATCATTCTCTAACTACCGTATGGCTGATAAATGCGCTGGAACGTCGTGTCGGAGAACTTCGCAAGCCAGGGATGGATTACATGTAAATGCAAGATATGATGTTGTAGATACAAGTTACAGTCATCAACACATCTGCCTCATTATTAAGGGGTATAGTACATTTTTCCTAATTGGAGTAGTTTTTGTGTAACCAAATTACTGCACTTGTTTTCAGTTTTCTATCTGACATGCCTCCTACTGATCGTTTGCTTGACCCTGAAGAATCTAAGTAGTTCTATCCAAAAAAATTATCAATGTTGTTCCACCTTATACCATTCTATGTTAATTCTTATTTAGTTGATATGCCGTCGTGCTTCCACTGGCTGTTTTTATGGGTTTCACAATTATTCATTTTATTCCTTAAGGATAAGGTCAGGCTATCACAAACTGTGGAGGATGAATGAAAGTGTGTGTGCTTCTAGCATAATGTCTTCTTATGTTGACGACTCATTTTAAAGTATTTACTGCCCTTGGTGCAGGTTGATGATCCCATTATTTGGTTTTAGACTTGCTTGGCGGTTGGCGTTTCCCTCCTTGAGATACTTTTTCCGCTGTATCAGACGCAGTCAACTTCGAGTACGTAGGTAAAGAAAGAAGAATATTTAGTTTTTTTTTTGTTGAATTGGTAGGTTCAGTTGCATTAGATGAGTTTCTGGGGAGTCATTTGGCCTGCTTCCAATTGTATCCTTGTTAACTGAGTCTCATTACTGTTTCTCCACCCTCAGTGTCGCATCGCGAGTGTACAAAACGTTGCATGGTTCAAGTGATGATATTGGCTGGTTGCAAAATACACCTGGAATGCCTCCTGTTAGTGATGGTACTCCTAGGTTCTTAGAGCTTCTCGAGAATATAAGGTACCTCTTTGGTTTAGCTGGACAACTTTGACTATGTCAATATTTCACTTAAGTTTCTTGATCTCAATTTCTTGCTGGCTACAATACTTATACTTTTCTCAATGGTGTCATTCTTTTTGAACCTTTTGCTATGCAACTCTGCATTTGTTCCATGTTATGGAAAATCATTCTTTTCGTCACGAGTTGTGAAGAAATTTACACTTGTGCAGCAAGTCAGTGTTGATCATTGCATCTTGTTTTTGACAATTCCCTTTGCTGGTTAGGTGTCTGCTTCTACTCGTAGTTCTATCCGCTTCTTGCTCGTCTGTTTGTCCTTTTCTTCATGAATAAAGTTGGTTCACCTGTTCCATTTCATCCTTCAGGAATGGAGAGCATGTGCTTCCTGATTCCTTCGTGTATCTATTGATACCAGGTATTGGGAGATCTCTCTTTCTACTCTCACCTTTTCACTTCAAGGTGACAAATGAAAACATTTTACTGAACTTTAACTTTCTTCGTTCTCAGGACTTTTTAGTAACCATGGCCCCCTGTATTTTGTGGCCACTAAGCGGTTCTTTTCTAAGATGGGTCTCGCTTGTCACATTGCCAAAATTCACAGCGAGGTATACAACTCTTTCCCTTTCACATCTAGAATAGTTTCTCAATCATCTGATCTGAAAATTATCCTCTTTGCTATAAAGGCTTCCGTGGAGCACAATGCATTGGAACTAAAGCAGTACATCGATGAGCTATACTGGGGTTCAGGGAAGCGTGTGATGCTACTGGGCCACAGCAAAGGAGGAGTTGATGCTGCAGCTGCATTGTCAATCTACTGGTCCGACTTGAAAGACAAAGTCGCTGGACTTGCATTCGTGCAGAGTCCCTATGGTGGGACACCCATCGCCTCAGACATCCTTCGTGAGGGTCAGATTGCTGACCGAGAAACCAGGAGGATCATGGAATTCCTGATTTGCAAGTTGATCAAGGTGCTTTCTTTTGCTTTGTTAAGGCCGTGTGAAACGGTTTTCATTTTGATTTTGGTGATATCGTTTGTTTGTTTTGCTTAAAGAAACAATCAACTTAGTAATAAAAGTTGGGTCAAAAGTTGAAACATACACACTTGTCCAAATCTCTTTTTATTAAAACAACTGTTTACCCTACATGAAAGTGTTTTCAATTTGCTTTTGTTTAGGGCGACATACGAGCACTGGAAGACCTTACATACGACAAGCGGAGAGAGTTCATCATGAACCATCATCTCCCTGACGAAATCCCCCTTGTTTCTTTCCACTCCGAGGCAAGCATTGCTCCAGGTGTCCTTGCCACGATGACTCAGATAGCACATGCGGAACTTCCATGGCTCCCACTTCCTAGCTATGCCGGCGGGGAGTCTGATGATCTGGTCCAAGTGAGCCGTCAGGTGCCTGTTGTGATGCCAATATCTGGCGCAATGGCGCTTTGCGCACTTCATTTACAGCTTCGGTATGGGGAGAAGAGTGATGGATTGGTGACTTGCCGTGATGCTGAAGTTCCGGGTTCTGTTGTTGTTAGACCAGACAGGAAGCTCGACCATGGCTGGATGGTTTACTCGTCCAAGAAGAAGGATCCAAGCGACCCTGATTCTTTCCAAATGTGCGAGGCTCTACTGACCATGCTTGTGGAGCTTGGCAAGAGCAAACAGAAGGGGAAGGCAGCAACCTGAAAAAAACTGCAGAAGGGGCAAAACCATTTGCATTATTTCTGCTGAAAGGGGTTTTGGTTTTTTGCAACGAACATTATGATCTCTGTATTAAAAAAGCTCAGGTGTTCAAGTGTTGGATCTGCACTAGCACTATCCATGTACTTCTTGTCCTCTGTAAACGTGGTAGACAGCAACTCCCCAACCCCTGCAAGCAAGTTCGTGAAAAATTGCTCTGTAACTAATACATGTTGGTGATTGCTCAAGTTCATGCTTTAAAACAGCTGGATTGTACATTGTGAGCCTAACTGCAAACGAGCTCCCTGCTGGACAACATTCAATGCCAATAGTCGGAGTCCTTCTACGACGCCCCTCGAAATACTACTGTGGTGATTGGCGCATATACGCAGGTTACAAACGAGCGAAAACGACAAACACAACACCCCGTACGATCTCTTATCAACGCGCTCTAGATTCAGATCAGCATTGATCAACCTGTTGCTGCAAATGTGGTCATTTTGAAGGTTATTGCCATGGCTGGAAGCATCTGATACTACTAATCCTCGGCGATATTCCTGCGAATCGATGAATCGATCGATCGAGTGGAGTACATTTGACTGCCTGACACAGTGATCACAGAACAGTGGAATTGTATTCTATTACGATCTTTCGGTCCCTTGCAGAGGGAGCAGGATCTTGTGGAGAGGTACAAACATGACTCACATGCATTGTACGTGTAGAATGGGGAAAAGAAACGAGGGCCCATTAAGCAGCCCAATGGGTTCAACATGTTCAAAACGAAATGATAATAGGACAGTTGAAATTTTGAGGGGGGTAGGCCCAGCAGCAGCAGCCCATTAAGAAACAGCCAGCCAGCTACCCCAGATAAACATCTGGCAGGGTGTGAAATTGATGTCCATCTGCTCTTTTGTTTGTTGGGCAAATGAAAAGATGTATATTGTATGGTTTTTGTCCTTCTCACTTAAATTCCCACCTTGCTTTGATGGAAAAGCCCATAAGAGAAGTTGTTAGAACGTATGGGTTCAAAGCACCAAATCTTTCAAGCAATTCATTATTATTATATTATAGGCAGCGGCGGATCCAGAACACAGAAACGCACTGGGCCGCATTTCATTAGAAAATTAGAACCGTAAAAAAACATTATAGTTTTTTTTACAATATAAATTATACACGACGATATTTTAATTTAGCGAATACATCAATAATGGAGTCCACATTCATACCAATAGTATACACTGTTTTAAATAAAATACTTGAGTAATCGGCGAGAAATTCATCGCTCGTTTTGTTGCACAAATCAGTTTTCATATGTTTCATTGTCGAAAAGGTTTTCCACTAGCTGCTTTAGTAAATTTTCAGGGAACAAAACTCATATTTCTTATACTCTTTTGTTTTAGACTTCAGAATTTTAGATTTCATTGTTTTTTTAGAAGAATAATCTTTGGAGCTAGAATTTCTAGACTAAAAATTTATAGTAGTGATTTGAATATGTTAATTTGAATCACTTTTCTAGTTACACCCAATCTTATTATAAAATAACACTGGGCCGAATAACTAAAATCGAAAAATTCATAAAGACTATACTAATTCCGGATCCAGAGGAGGGCTGGGCCAGGGCCCGGGGTGGCCGCCCCTGGAACCGCCAGTGATTATAGGTTTAGCCTCCCACAAATTGATGATACTTTTCTGTCTTAAAGGATATTAACTATAAGCTGAGTTTATATGAAGTTTCACAATCTTATAACTTACATCGTTATACACGGACGACTCATATGCAGACCATTTATTTGATTGAGGCAACCACCACACATTGATCGTATTTTTCTTCTTCAGAATATTAGCTATCAAGTCAATCTATCTATCTATCTATATAATCCAACCATGGGCCATTTTGACTACGTATCATGTTTATCGAGAGTGTAAATATGTAGTTGACCATATATAACCAATCTCAATCACGATGATACGTTACATTCGATGCTTATATGAAGTTGACTGTATTTTTCTTCTTCGTCGTGTTTACTGAGAGTGTGTACATTTTGACTATATATGGTACTTTTCTTTCTTTAGGATATCAACTGTCGGGTCAATCTATATATACAGCCCAACCATAGATCATTTAGGCCACATATCATGTTTAGTTGGCCATCTATAACGAATTATCTCAATCACGATGATACGTGCATCTGATGCTTGTACGTATTTCAGCGCAACCGAGAAAGAGTTCGTTTGAAGCAGTTTTCTGGAATGAGATGGTGACCAAGCTAGAGATCCATCGATCTGCCATTGGCAGGAAAACATGTAACATGTTAATTTATAACGAGAACCTAGGAGGACATTATAACGTACAACAATAGTGACCTTACAATTAAAAGGGCACTCTCCATGCAAAGATGAGAGAATTGAAGAGGGCTAACCGATCGATCGCCCTCCCAATTTAAGACCTACCTTACCTAGCAAGCATGGGAGGGCACATGAGTGGCATGTGAAAGAAACCAGCTAGTAATTAATAACCCTCTTGCACAAGAAACATATAGATATTTTTGTGGGTGGCAGTGATCATAAAAGAGAACGGTAGAGGGCAAAACGACAAACGTGTAGTTTCTCAATGTGTGTATATCAAGGATTGAGATACCGTACCGAAGTTTGTACTGGAAAAGTCAGCGATAGAGTATTTTATGTTAAAATCGTGGTTTAACCGTTTCATACTGCTAAATACCGCCTACTGATTTAGGCTCCGGTAGGAGATTTTCTTGAACCGCCGGTACGGTACGGTAGTTCAATCCTTGGTATACCAATCATCATGGTTTCATCAATATCCCTTTCTTAACATAAGCTAATCTTCGTCATGGTATTTCACGTCGAGAACGAGTTTGTGCCAATAATTTCAGGTATTGGGAGAGGTCTGAATATGAATGTTATACTACTTTGTCACGCTCTCAACGAAAACTGATCCATGGTTTGCACATAGTTTGGTTACTATACCTTATACTTACAGCATCCGAGAGGTCGTCTGAACATTAATCTTATGTCTTTCTTTATTACTCTCAACGAAAATCGATCCATGAGCGGTGAGCCTGAAATTTGCACATGATTACTATATATACCTTGTACTTACACCATTTGAGAGTTTGGAGGATTTGGGTACAAAACCTATTGGTCAAAACAAAGTTAAGATACCATGTTGAAAACCCTGTTTTGAACACAACAACTTAGAGTTGTTGAAAGATGTTTCGAATATTGATCTTTATACCCAACAATCACATATCGCATGTATCGCTGTATTCACCGTAGCGATTCTCCTCGTGTTTACTTTAGAGCGAGAAATTTGCCTTTCAAACATATATGTTTAGAGAGAAGTCAATTTTATGACAGGTTACCTCAGTCGTCACAATCATCATTCTTTATTATTAGTTTTTTTTTTTTTTTTTTGTGGAATCCATGCTATTGACTCTTCAAATGCGGTTTTTTTTGGCCTGCACTGCTATTCTATGTACAACTCTTTCGATATGCTATCACCCATTTCATTTCTTATCAACAACAAAGGTAATGGCGCACTATTATGCCTTATACAAAGAAGAAGAATAAAAAAAAAAAAGGAAATCCTGTAATTCGTTGTAATCCAAAAGAAACCCCTGAAATTGGAGGATTCCTAACTCTCTTTCCAAGCAAGCCTAAAAACCCTGTCCTCTATTCACCTCTTTGGAGCTAAAGCTTTAAGGGCATAGGCTTACGAAATTTAGTCCATTTCCTTTTCCTTTACAACAAAATTTAGTCCATTTCATGGACGTAAAAGTTCAGCTATATATTAATTGTCTCATCAAATTAGCAATAATTGAAGATATGTTAGCAAATGAATTTATCGTTCCCTACTATATATATGGCAAAGCATTCAATTTCCATCGTTGATAAACTCATAATTGATTAATTAAGATGCCGTTCGTTATAATTAGAACTGTAGATATATATTACCAAATTATTGATATCGACCGACAAGATATGTTCCTTCTAATATGTATGTACGTTGAATTTATGTCGATTCCAATTCCCAAAACTAATCAAAGGAGAGATAGCTTAGCTTAGCTTAGTTAGGGCATTGTAGTTTAGAACAAGGAATTAGTATATACGGTTGTCTTTTCTTTTTTTTGCTTGTTTAAGCTCATGCATGCAACACCAACTCATACCGTTAAAATGAAAAGCCTAATAATTTGCCTAATGAATTAGGTTCTCGTGCTTTTAATAATTGCGATTCAGGGTTCTCTCGTACCGGATCTTGTATGATCGATATTATTACGTGTATCGATCAAATTCGTTTAATTCAAGTGTCGTGTGAAGACGTGCTTTTAGTGTCAATGTATAGTATAAATTTTGAATATCTATCCCGTTCAAGAACTTGAATTATTCGAATGAATGATTCGTAACTATTGATCCATCGATAGTTAATTGAACCAAGCACTGATGTTATCTGTCACGCATATCCTATCAGCTTGATCGATATCATTGTAATATGATGAAGGAAAATTAACACAAATACACTCTCGTGTGCATGTATACATAATCTTGTTTCATTCTAAAGAGGAATCAAAACACTGTAATTAATGAATCTTAATAAGAATGGACCAAATGAAAAGAAAAAAATGCACCTACATAGTAGCTATATACATAGCACAAACCGTCCCAACACTGATAATTGTTGGGAAAGGAAACAGTTATTGAATCATAGGAAATGGAGGATCGATCACCCAACAAAAAAAAAACTCACATGTTAGCTTTGGAATGTGACAATTGGCTTCAATCACTTATCGGGTTGTTCTTCTTGATTTGGCAGCTATTTAATTAGTACCATCCCGGGTCATCTACCCTTTATTGTGCCGAAACAAGGATTTCGTTTTCGCGTTCTTACATTCGTATAAAGCTCGTACGAAACTCGAACTACGTGTAGTTTGCGAAGGATTACAATCCTCTCGATGTTTATAAGCTTTACATTTAATACTACTGTGTTTGTTATGCCAGCTATATGACTCGAGATATGAATCGGGGAGTGATTTCTAGCTAGCTAGGGTTCTGGATTCCATATGTGATGAACAAGAGGGGACCTTATGGATTTTTTTTATTTCTATTTATGAATTACAAATGCTCTTGAAGTTGATAATAATGATGAATTGAATGCATGGAATGGAAGCATATCTCAGATATTAACTTCAGGGAGTGTGGGAGGGGAAAATAATTGTTGTTTTCAAATTTCGATCTATATGTGAAAATTGAAATATCAAAACAAGTCATTCTCGTGAAACCGAACAGTTAAGGAGTTTATAAATGGTTTCGATTAATCGAAAATCATTAAAATCTCTGAAAATTTTGGTTTTTGTTTCAAGGAACGAGAATTGAACAGGGTTGGTTTCTTATTAGTTTTTCAATTTTTAACCAAAACCAAAACGGATAAGTGAAAAACGGCTAGTGACCGATACTAAAACAGATAAGAGAGCACCATATCGGTACGGTAATAAACAGAAAAAATCAAAATCGAACCAGAAGTCCTGAGTGTATCAGGACGATTTTTATTTTTGGTGTAAACTATGTACTCTAGTATGAAATTTGATTTTGATTATCAATTTTATAATTTTAATCCTGGGTATTTGCTAAATATATGATGATATAGTCTAGAATTACAACTACTCTATCATTTTATATATTTTTTTTATTAAAATGGTGATTGGATGAACTTTTTGAAGTTTTATAAAGCAAATTTAAAAATCATATATACTTGAAATAAAAGCAAATCTTATTCTGTAATAAGTAATATTACGTAGGGGGAAAAAAGAGAGGAAATTATCATCCAATGCATTGAATAAAGCCAAGGGTGTGGCATCTTTTATTTTATTTATTTATTCATTTTATTTTGCTGGAACTTAAATATTATGCAGGGTGCTGTAGGCCCATTAATTAAAGTCCAACTTTGGTTGTTCTGCTGTCCGGGTCGGTCCAAACATGCAATTAAATTTAAGGTTAACCCAACAGTGTCCTCTCTCCTTCATTAGTCAATTCCTCAGTCTCAGTCGGCATAGAGCTAGAGCACACCCATTAACTAATAATGTACTTAACAAACTCAAACTTAACCCTAGATTCTCACCCCATTAATCGTTTCTATACTAGAATTTCACAAATTAAACTGGTTTTTGGTTAACCTTATCATGAAAAAAATTCACAAATCGAGTAGAGAAATTACACATTCACCAACCGTACGTAGAAACCTCAAAATTTACATAAAAAGGCTACAGACGACGATTTAAAAAGGAGCACACCACCTACAACACCAAAACCTACTTACAAAATAAAAACTCATGACTGATACATAGCTACGTGGAAATCTACTATCGACACCAAATCGCGCCTTCTCCTTAGTACAGTACACTCTGAATTTCTAAAGCACCATAATAAAAAAAAATTCCGGTCTTCTAACGTGGTGAAACTTTTCATTAACTAGGTTCTAAACCAACTATAGGGCTCGGTAAGATATGCCTAATCTACACCAAAAAGGCAGAAAATAAATGATCTTTGTAGGTGAAATAAAAGCAGTAGCAGAATTAATTTGTCAACACTAGCAAAAAGGATACAAAGGAGTTCAGCAGAGAGCAGGGCAAATGAGTCATTGCTGTGGGGGGGGGGAAAAGGAGTATTAATGAAGAAAACAAGAATCAATGTGTAAGTAGAATATTAAATGCTTGCACACAAATACACACATATTTAATAACAATATACCTATATCTACGTAATTAATTCTGTAGTCATAATTTTGTAATAATAATAATAATAATTATCATTATTGAATATATAATTATGCAGTACTACACCAGGCTACCAGAGCCGGGAAGCTTCTCCAATCTTAACCGAAGCTGTCATAATCTATATCGAAATTTACTGCCGCTGTAAGAATTATCTGTCAACATGGGGGAGGTGAATAATAATAAAGATACCGACTGACTTCATGGATTTGGATAAAACCGCAAAAGACACGTCCACCATTCCCCTCTGCCTTTTACCACTTTCAGAAGACAACCATAAAGTCATAAATAGAGGAAAAATTAATAGCAGAGGCACAACTTATATAATAATTTTATTATTTTAGCAAATGGAAAAGGCTGAACCACGGTTGAGCCATGATTTCAGTATAAAATATCAGGATAAATACAATTTAACATCCAAATTTTTTATTTTAAACAATATAATAGCCAAACCTTTTCGAAAACAATCTAATATCCAAATCGTCAACTTTCTGTCTGTTTGACCGTTAGTTGACACTTTAAAAAAGTTCGAAGTACGACATTTCATCAATATCCATCCATACCTCCGATACCGTGGTCCAATCCCGGAAAAAAAAAACACCATCTAATCAATACAGCCGGCATTAGGGGTGATAAACGGTTAGTCGGTTATCGGTTTTAACCGATAACCGAACCGATAAAGTCGGTTAGTGGTTAACCGATAACCGCTACTTCCTTATTGATTTCGGTTTCGGTTAGTAGTATTTTGGTTAGTGGTTAACCGCTAACCGATTAAACCGATAAGAAAACCGATAACCGCCTACTAGTGTGACTACATGGTTTTTTACTTTGGCTAAGGGAGAAAGTTGTAAGATTCAAAACCAATCAAAGTTGCAATTCCAAACATCCCAATTCTCACCTATTGCAAACAACCCTCCATCAAAAATCTCAAATGTTTTTAAGAGTTAGAACTCGAAAGTCAACCCTCTCTAAATCCCCTTTGCACTCGATAGAGTGAACCTTAGGTTGATGACTATGGGCTAGATGAAGATCTTGGAGTAAATTATGACTATGGGCTAGATGAATTGGAGCGAGATCCTCGGATCATTTAGGTTGATGATTTGGAGAGAATGAACTTGTTATTTGTGTCTTGTTGTGATTGTGACTTGTGGTTGAATTGTGGGCATGTAGACTTTATGTTGTGGAGTTGTGGTTGAATTGTGTGGTTGCTTTAGGCTTTATGTTCAATTGATTTAGATGACTTTATGGTGTGTGATTATAGAGGCTGAAACAAAAGCAGGTCACTCAAAATTGAGGGTGAATCATTAAAAAAGGTGGTTGAAATTCGGTTTTGGGTGGTCATTTTCTGAACGAAAACCGAGAAAGTGAACCAAAACCTGCGATTTCGGTTAACCGCAAGGGAAAACCGAAACCGATGTTTGCGGTTTTCGGTTAACCGAAGTCTCTGTCGGTTTCGGTTTCGGTTAGTGATCTTGGGACAATTTTGGTTGCGGTTAACCGATATTTCGGTGCGGTTAAACCGAAACCGCACCGACTAACACCCCTAGCCGGCATACTCTAATCTAGTGAGTGTTTAACAACACACTAAGCACACGGTGACGGTAAGAGTACACTCACTCGCTCACTCGCTCACACGGTAGGAAAGACTAATGGGCTCGTGCCAGCTGGCAGCCCCAATTTGTAGGACACATCGCCCTCCCATTCCAGGACCCTCCCTCCCCCTTCCTCCCTCTATAAATACACTCTCCCTCTCTCTCTCATTACTCAACTTTTCCCTCTCATTTCTCCCTCTCTCTCCATCTTTTACGACTCACTGTCCTTCCACAGAGTAGGACACTGCCCCCTAAACCAAAAGGGAGGGTCACAAAAGTAAAAAAAAATGGGGAACGTGGCAGCCGATTCACCATGCTCCAGCTCCTCCACGGTCACCAACCCGGCCACTCCTTCCTCGTCCGGGTCGAACCGGGACAAACCCGACCCGGAACCGGAAACCAAAAGGCTGAAGCGAGGGCGAGAGGAAGGCGGCGGCGGAAAAAGCGGGGAGAAGCACCCGGTGTACAGAGGGGTGAGAATGCGGACGTGGGGGAAGTGGGTCTCCGAGATCCGGCAGCCGAGGAAGAAGAGCCGGATCTGGCTCGGGACCTTCGCCACCGCCGAGATGGCGGCGCGTGCGCACGACGTCGCCGCGCTCAGCATCAAGGGGGCCGCCGCCGCCGCCGCCATCCTCAACTTCCCCGAACTCGCCGGCTCCCTCCCGAGGCCGGCATCCAACTGCCCCCGCGACGTCCAGGCCGCCGCCGTCAAGGCCGCCGCCATGAGCTTCGGCGGCGGCGCCGCGACGTCGTCGTCCTCCGCCTCCTCGCTTCTCTCGTATTCCTCGTCGTCGGCGGCGGAGGTCTCCTCCGCGCCGTCGTCGAGGGACGGAGACGGGGAGGCGGCGGAGGAGGAGGAGCTCTGCGAGATCGTGGAGCTGCCGAGGTTGGGATCGGAGTCGGCGGAATTGGTGGACGAGTTTGTCTGGCACGGGGACTCCTGGCTGTATGATCGGACGTGGAGCGATGACTACTACGGCGGCGGCGGCGTGGGAGGTGGAGGGTACTTTAGCGACGAAATACTGTCTTTAATGGCGGAGACGACAGGCGGCGGCAGCGGCGGCGGTGGTTTTGGAAACTCGTTGTGGCAGCATTACTAGTGTTTACTTAATTAGTAATACTGGCTAGTTAGTTAATTACTGTTATACTTCATAATTAAACCCTTTTTCTCGGTGTGTTTTTTTTTTTTTTTTTCTTTTTCCCCTTTTTTGTGTGATGGGAGAAATGTTGTATTTTAATCTAGGGAAAAAAGAAAAAAGAGAGCCCTTTTTTTGCAGAGCTGAAAAAAGAAAGATACTTCCCTTACTTCTCAAGTTGGGTGTTTATTAGGGGCAACAAATTACTGGTGTTGCTGCTAATTAATTTTGTTTGAAATTCTGAAAGCATTCCCACGAATGTTACTGTGCGTCATTTGTAACCTTAGTTTCGAATTCAGTCGTCAAAGAATTTTAGTTACTAACTTACTATATAAATCGAAGAGAAGGAGGATGATCACGATGTTGAATGACTCTCTTATACCACCATAATAGCACTCTTTTTAAGGACAATTAACTGATGACTTGACTGAATGAAAGTAAGTAGAAAAATACTCGAATAATTTCGTGTTTTACCGGTGGACCCTACTCTGACTCGAGTTAATTAGCATTTATTAACCCATGACCAAAATAATTTGTGTTATTGTAAATGGTTCTTTTTTAATTTATATATATGAAAACTTGTGGTATAATGGCTCTCCTCTGGCCTAGATGCCTGTATTTTGCTGTTCTAATCAACTGGACATGTTTTTAGCTCATTGGTGTCACTCAAGTTGTGTGCAGCAGCAAGTTGTCAAGAGAAAAAACAAATTTTGTCAAAGAAAAGAAAGCAAGGACAAAATTCTTAATATTTTATAGAAAGCAATTATTTCCCATGGCAATAATATAGTGATCTTAAAATAAAATATGTTGGATTTTTTGTAATACTAAATGCAATCCTAACACCCTGCCAATATACCAAGCATCTTAACAATTAAATAGCCATTGAAAATGGTCAACAAGCTAACTTTAATTAACAAAACCAAAGCTAGTGGGTAGCAATTAAAGCCCTTCCTACCTTCCCTCCTTATGTTAATGATTAAGGGGGGAATGGTTAAGAAAAGTATAGGTGAAACTCTCGACATGGATTCGAATAGGAGATCTTTATCAAGGGAGTCTAAAAGTGTTAGTCATTTAATATAATGGAATTTCGATGGGACATGACCATTAGATTCAGATCGATAATTTATTTAATGAGTCTCCTTTCGTATTTCAATCGCGCTGATTATAATTTCGTCATTACAACCTTGTTGAGTTTCCCCTCCCCCGCTTTTTTTGTTTGTTTGGCGATGTGGGCAATTTTCTTTTCGTGTCACCATCAGTGCATAAAAAAACAACGGTATAACCTTTACGGATTGCCTGCTTGTTGAATTTGGAGTAAATCCATCGTAAAAATGACAATAAATGATTGGCAGCTAAACAGAGACAATATAATATACATGAGAGCAGGCTAAGCTAAACCTGCATCTAAACAGGATAAAGCATGAAACGCCCCAAAAATTTGATGGTGGACTTTTCTTAGGTGACTTGTCACAAAGTTGACGTTTGCAAAAGTTGTGAGAAAGCCGAATCTTCCAATCGTAAATGAGTATCTGACGAGTAACTCGATTCGAAAACATACGCTCCAATACCCTATATTGTCACAATTTGCTTAAATTCATGACAAGCAAAATAGAAATCTAATTTTTTCCCCTCGATAATAAATAGATCTACATAGCTAGCTAGCTAGCTAGCTTCTTAATTATAGACTAATCGTTGATTAATCAAGGGGTAATACATTGGACTGTTGCTGCCACTTTACACATACGCATACTTATTATTATTAATTACCATTATTATTAATTAAGGATGTATCGTCCAGATTTTGTTGTGGTCGGAAAGAAGCAATTTGTCTCTCATACTGGCAAGATGCAGTTGGCCACGTACCATGATTCGGCAACAAGGAGGAAGAATATACTTACACAAGGAAACGGCACCCATGTTATATAAATAATAATGCTCCATTATTGATTATATTTTGATCCTATGTTCCATTCTTTGATTTGTAAAGAACTTAGTAATATACCAACACATAACAGTAAATATTCCATGGCCTCATAAACAGCTAAAAAGGAAACTTCCAAAATAGAAATGTTTTTGTCTAATCAAATTCTGCCTAGTCAACATGATTCCTTCCTTTCTATGCACCAATGGGAATTTGAACCCAATTTGTTCGATATTACCCGATCTGATTTGTGTTGGGACTTGGGAGGGTAATACTCGATCGAAAGTATATATTTGGTACATGGGCGGATGTAGGGGTGACCATCTTGCCCACGGCCCAACCCTCTTTTGGGGGGTCGGATGTTAGTATAGCAAACGAGTCCTGTTGCTTGCTTTCAGCGCTCTCCGCCTCTTTCAACCTAGTGCTAATCGGTATTGTATCTAAATTTTTATTCAAATGCGGCACAGTGGTCTACTACTATGTCCTGGATCCGCTGCTGCGTGAGTATAACATGGGTACTGGTTCCGACATGCCCCGTCACGTTCTTGATCGGTCATTTCTCGATTTGTTCGAATATATAGTTTTATTTCTCATATTTTGACTTATCTCAACTCGTTCTTGAATTGTTATCTCCTTTCTTCGCCGCCCAATGTATCGTACTGAGATCACCTAATGATACTTTATACAAGAAAAATACTTCATCTTTCGACTAATCGAACTCGATTAACCTATTTATTATCTGCATTTTTTCTTTCTTTTATCACTAAAATGAACGTTTTCTTCAAATAATACGTAAGAATGAGTCGAGCTGTCACAACCTGACCGACCCGATTATTACATAACCTAGCCCGCGCTGGTACATGACAAGTATGAGTATAGAGGTATCCGTCTCGCCTCATTGTCATCACATAGGTTGGGCTATTTTTTTGTTTTTTTTGTTTTGACATAAATGATCTGGAATAATCTCTTTTTGTCCTTTGCTGTAGGCGGGGTTTATTTCTTTTCATAAAAGAAGGAAGAAACTCATTACAATGAAAATCAGTAAAACCCCAAACATATAACTGAATCAAAGATAACAAAATGAGGGACAGTTGAATCCTAAAATCATTAGCAAAGGCAGCTTGATACTTGCCTATTGTTACAACTATTCATGTGTATTTTCGATTTTGTCGATGCATATTATAAATTTACGTATTGTTTAGGCGAGTTCGATCGTTTTAATTATATTACAATGTGTTGGTGGTTCTGACTTTAGCTTTAGGAATGAACGGGATAAATCATGTTTAGAAGAAAAGATCATTTTTTATGCTGAGACTTGAGATTCTATATAGTCATTCAATTTGACTATGTTGAGTGATTTCAAATGTCATATCGACAATCAAATTAATATACCTATCTATCGTATTTCATTTTAGAATAGAAAAGAATAATCACTCTCGTTAAAATAAAAAATTATTTAAATACACTATTTATATACACAATCAGCAGTTAGATAGTTAGATGTGTAAAATCCTTTGGTTGCTGTCTGATCTGAAGCTGGCGAATCACCATCGGTGGATTGGATCTCGTTTCATAATTACTATTTTAAGTTGGCATTTCAACTACCTCTGCATGTGTACTAATGAATATTTCATGATCCAAAATCCAAATCAAATTAGGATTTTGTAGATCAATATTGCTTATAATCTTCATAAAAAAAAATATTGCTTATAATAGAGTCAGTATGTAAAAGGGTGGGTTCCGGAATAACTCGGCTCGACATTAGTACACCAAAAATAATAAGATTTTTACACAATTTGTAATACTCAAACTCAACGCCTCATATTCACTAATTTTACCTGTTTACCAACAGATTGTAGAGAATTTTGTAGCACTCATTTCAACTACTAGTCCAGCGTCGAATTCCTTACCCTCAAATGAACCTGCGGACAAATTATTGTAGATAATTTGAAATATTAATATATTTTTATTTTTGCGTCAAACCCATGTTGAGCGAAATCATTTCTATAAAATATTTTTTTTTTCTTTTGTCCTGGGTCTCACAATAATAATAACACATCTCTATTATTAATTGTATTTAATTCAATCTTTTCAATTTGGTCCAACATAAAATAAAATTTATTTATTTTTAGAAAAAAAAATCAAGTGCGATGAGATGCCTCTAGACTCTAGTATCGATTTAATTGGGTCGTTGGGATATTTTCCCGACCTAGTAATTATTTTATTATTTATTTGAAAACAAATTGAGCTTTTATTTTCTTGTTTCCGATACGGTAGTTAGGATTTCATCATGAGCCATCTACCAAATTATCGAAATCTACTAGCTAATTTATATATTATTATTATTATTGTTTCATAAGAGCACAAAAAAGTATGTGACCAAAGCTCTATTATTAATTATGGAGATCTGACGATAATTAAACACAAACCAATCGGTTTTTTTTCTGGTGATCGTATTATATATTGTGATTGTCATACAAAATCTAGTCAATAAGAGTAACTCGAGACTCTGAAATAACTTGTTGGCCTAGTAGTGGTACACCATGCCCCGTACAGTTACTGATAACTTATGTGATCAATCGTAAAAGTCCTTAAATGCCAATATTCGTCACATCAGGTGATTATGTATATAAAGGTTGGATGTGAATATTCGATATTGTGTAGATGATCTGGTTTCATCTTCAAGATTGACCTTGATCAAAAGACTTGATAAATTGGTTGTCTTCCCCTCTGTCAATATCGTCTCCCGCGCATAGGTCGAGCCGCATGGATAGAAAGTATACAATGGTATCGGTGTTAACACTTAAAATTATCTGGGTGTGGGAGCTGCTTACCATTTGTTGACACCTTAAAATTATTCGTCATCAAAACACCAATGGATCCGGTGTTGTATTTACGTTCATCTTATATCTATCTGATAATGATTCTCTAGATGTTTGATTTCGAGTGAAGCATCCATCTCACCCAACCCATGTCTACCATGTTATATAACTTATTAAGGGCCACAATATATACATATGGGAAATATTTCGTTTTCTATTTAAGAAATTATAATGGTGTATTATTAATAGCCATCATGCTAATCTAGCATATATATAGATTGGATGTATTGCTAATAATTTTTATTTTTTGGTGCTTTGTGGTGTGTTTGAGCTCCAAGGAACCCACCTTTCCACTGCATATACTATAACCTAATTTCTTTGTCGTATTCGTTATCACCAATATATAATTATTATAAATCACAATTCTACTAACCCATTATTAATCATCATTATTCTTTTGTGTGGTTGGAATATGAAGGAACATTAATTGAAGCCTATTTGTTCACGTAATACTGTTTAGTGATAATGTTACTTTGTTTTACTATAATTGATACCAAATGTTAGTGTGTCCGATCCATTTCCACCCAAAGACTGAAAATAAGAAGAAGAAAAAATCTAAGTGAAAGGACTTCTCTGAAATTAGAAATCACATAGATATAATAGTTAATTAACAGTTGATGTTTTATTTTACATATATTTGTTTCCTTTCAACTTGGTAGTTTGTCAACCCGCATCGAAGGAACTGCGCCTTGGGAGAAGGGGCATTTTGACCTGAAATCTAGAGCATTATTATTATTATGCTTCTTAATCTAGGGATTAACGATTAGTTAATTGTTATTAAATCTACAGTAATATTAATAAAATAATTAAGCTTGCTTTCATGTAAATCAGTCACACGTGCGGATCTTTAATTCAACAGTTGACCCTTTCATTTCAAAATAAACAAAGCAGCATTTGGCACTGTGTTTTCCACATTCTCTAGACCAAATGAGTCATGGAATTCAGATAATTAATAGTGAAATTTATTTAATTTGTCGATCTTTTACATTGACATTAGCGTTGGAATACTAATATCTTACATAAAATTCATAAATTTGGAGGGTAATTAAAATAGTAGTTAATTAGTCCATTTAAAGAAAGATAAATCCGTATTTAATTCTACCTCTAACTTCTCCCTTGGAGTTGGAGGTTGGGTTATATATGGTGTTTGTTTGTGCATAGAAAGAAGAAAATGAACTCCAATTAAGGGCTTATGATTTCAAGGCACATGCAATTGCAGAATTAATAATGATCATTGCTGGACTACTGCTGATTTCTTTCTGAGCAACTTCCAGGAGCTTGCTTAATTAATTACTGACACAATGGCATTAGTTAATTAATAAACAAAAACACAATTACACATTATTATTTTTTGGGTTAAAAGTGAGATGTCCTGCTTGACACTTCAGCTAAACGATTATGGGCAATGCTCATAATATGATAATTGATACATAATCCAAAAGTTGAATTTTGAATCCAAAATATCAATGACATGAATACTTAAATCAAGTAAATGTGGCTTTGTTAGCAAGATAATCTGCAGTCTTGTTGCATTCCTATAGGTGTGAGAGATAAGTACCTCCCATGGAAAAGCTACATGCATAAGGTATTGTCTAGGTTTGACATATTATCAACAGGGCCCTTAAATATACCAAGTGCTTCAAATATTAATATATCCTCTATCTATGCAGTATGCACCTCCATCTGAAGTGAAGTAGTACATATCTCGAGTTCCATATTCTAGTGGAGTTGGTAGCTTGATGTATGCAATTGTCGGCACTAGACCGGATCTTGCACATGATGTTAGGTTTGTCAGCAAGTTCATGGTGCAACCTGGCAAGGAACATTGGCAAGTTGTGAAGAGGATTTTACTATACCTTAAATGTACATACGATGTGAGATTTTTTTGGAAGTGATACGAAGTGCTTATTGACTGATTATTCAAATTCTTATTGTGTTGGATATGTTAACACAAGGAGATCTATGAGTGGTTATGTATTCACTCTTGGAGGTTATCTGTTAGTTGGAAGGAAAATTTGAAGCCTAAATTTATTACTTTGTCTACTAGTGAAACATGGTACATGGCGTTGAGTGTAATATGGTTTAAGGGGTTGACAAAAACTTCTGAGGAGGGAATATGGTTTAAGGGGTTGGTTAGTGATATGGGTTTACATCATGGTCAAGTTGTGGTTTATTGTGACAGTTTGAGTGTAATATGGTTGACTAAGGATCAATTCCATCAATGAGAGGACTAAACACATAGATGTAGTGTTTCATTTCTTGAGAACAGAGAAGATGACTAAGGTGAAGAAAGTGCATACTACTGATAGTTCTGCTGCTATGTTCACGAAGATGGTTCCACATGGAAGATTCCAACTGTCAGAACAGAAGCGTGCAATCGATAATCCAAATCAACACGAACGAACACAAATTTAACGTGGTTCACTAACACAATGTGTGCTAGCTAATCCAATGGCAGGGGGGACAAATTTCACTAATTTGAGGAGAGTACAGGTTACAAACCAAATTCCAAACGGACAAACCAAACAAACTAACCTGACTGACCTTTTACTACAGACTAGGGTGATGAAGAATATTTATAGAACTCTTCTCCTAATCCCAAACAGAAAACCAATTACCTTTTCCCAAACATACAAGGAAAAAGGCCAAACCCAAACAGAATAGGCCCAAAACACAAAACAAACCCAAATCAAATTCAAGTCGTATCCTAACAATCTCCACCTTGACTTGAATTCTCTCTCAAATACCAGATGTACCAGACGCAACCAAAGTTGCCAGATGTACCCAGACACGATCCATATCGCCATATTTACTCAAAATGCAATCCAAATCGCCAGATATCCAGATGTGATCGAAATCACCAAACTCAAACGCGATGCAAATCGCCAAACTCAAATGCAATCAGAATTGCCAGACGCACTAACTCCTCCAAATCAGTTGTACCAGAATCTCCCCTGCCTCCAAATGCCCCTAAGGGCGGTCAACAACTCAAACCATTCGGCAAATCCAATTCATGTTGAGACTTGCCATTCAAAACCAGCTTGGGGCACTTATCACCAACAGAACATGTCAAAACAGAACCTTGTAGATTATACAAGGCACCCCGCTTGACACCTTTCAAAATCACCTTAGAACCCTTGTAGACAGTTAACACTCCACCTTCACCTTTGAAACTGAAACCCTTGCCGTCGAGTAGACTCAAAGATATCAGATTCTTAGTCATCTCTGGAATATGCCTAACATTGTTCAAGGTGCGAACAGAACCATCATGTGTCCTCATCCTGACGGAGCTTCTTCCAACAATCTTACAGATAGCACCATTGGCCATAGAAACATGTCCTCCATCTATCTGCTCATAAGTTGAAAAACACTCCCTGCTTGGACACATATGATAATCAGCTGCAGTATCTAAATACCACACATCATGATGATGTACCTGCTCATTCACTGCTAAGGCTAAACCATCTTTAGAATCAGAGTTAGTTTCTTCCGCCACAGCAGCAGATGATTCCTTCTTCTCTTGATATTTCTTCAGTTTAGGACAATCAAATTTCCAATGTCCTTTCTCCTTGCAGTAATGACAGATATCATCCTTCAAACCAACAGAATTCGAATTTGTATTCGCCTTCCTATTACCAGATTTTTGTCTCCTACTACTAGTAGCAGGCAACCCAGATGCCTGATTTTCCGAACCTAAACCAGATGCCTTATGTCGAACCTCTCTAGTATGTAGAGCAGATCTGACATCTTCCAAAGACAAACTATCTTTCCCAGCAATAAAAGAATCCACAAAATTCTCATATGACTGTGGCAAAGATACTAACAGAATTAAGGCAGCATCTTCATCATCTATTTTAACATCAATATTCCGCAGATCTAGCAAGATAGTATTGAGTTGATCTAGATGATTCCTGAGAGACGTACCTTCCTCCATACGCAAACTGAACAAACGTTGCTTCATATGCAACTTGTTGGTTAAAGACTTTGTCATGTATAGACTTTCAAGCTTCAACCACAAGCCCGCGGCAGTCTTCTCAGTAGCAACCTCAGTGATGATGTCATCAGACAAACAAAGCAAGATTGTAGAGTGAGCTTTCTCCTCCAATGTAATCCAATCTTCTTCATCTATACTTTCCTTCTTCGATTTTCCAGACAACGGAGCCCACAAACCCTGTTGTTTCAACAGTGCTTGCATCTTGATCTGCCACAAACTGAAACTGTTTTTTCCAGTAAAGTTCTCAATCTTCATACTGATAGCAGCCATTCTTACTATCAAACAAACTCCAACCAAACTTCTCACCAAAAAAGCAAGACCAAAACACAACTACCCAAGGTCAACTTCAAAGCGATTCCTCCACCGAACCAAGCTGAAGAATTGAAAACTACCTCCACAAAGCAAAACTTCTGTCTAGCGCCAAATTCCCAAAACCGCAACCAAAGGCTCTGATACCACTTGTCAGAACAGAAGCGTGCAATCGATAATCCAAATCAACACGAACGAACACAAATTTAACGTGGTTCACTAACACAATGTGTGCTAGCTAATCCACGGGCAGGGGGGACAAATAACACCAACACTGTTGACTTGCTGAATGTTCTGAGTTGTTGATGCCGTTAGGTTCATTCTGAGGCATGAGAGAGTCTGATTACATCAGATACTTGAGGGAGAATTCAAGTCAACGTGGAGATTTGTTGCTGTGACTTGAAGACAAATTAGGGTTAGGCTGTCTGGAGAAGATGTTATATATAACTTCTCAATCTCTGTATTCTGTATCTCCTCAAGTATATATAGTGAAACTGCTCTCTCCTACCCGTAGTTAGCTAATACACATCATGCCAGTGAACCACATAAATTTGTGTGTTTTTTACTTTGTTGCATTGCCGATTTGTCGTTATGTTCTAACATAAAGTTATGCAAGAAAGGGTGAGTCTAAGTAGGAGGCTAAAAATTACAAGAAGAAGAAGAAGAAAAAATACAATTAACACGGAGTAATGAGAAAGCAGTTGCCCATTCCAAGCCTATCAGATACCGCATAAATGATAATATCGGTGATGATGATGAAGGACGTAAAAGACTCAAGCTTTAATCAGTGTTTGTGAAACTCCGCTGTGCCAGCAGTCCGACTGTCTGGAGAAACCTTTTATCAGAGGGTAAATCGATAGGCGATTTTTAACAATATAAAACGATCGAACCACTATTTCATCACAAATATCATACCACCAACTCTTCGCGGTACAACCGATACGGTTTTTAATCCATAAAAATTCAATGGAAATACCCAAACATCGGGCACCCAGAAAGAGGAATTAAGGATTGTTTTCCTAAACCAAAAATGTCGCTATTTTAATTTTATTCATATATATATATGTAGTCCAAATGAATGAATGAAATGAAAGTGTTGTCTCTCTTTGTCCAAGCAGTTCGTAAGTCATACTCCTTAGCATTTATAGAAAAGTTTGTGTGGGCTTTCCCAAGGCAACATCGTCATCTCTAATTTTCCCATGTTTTCGTCTCAGCTGTGGTCCGATTTCACTAGCAGCATGCATTTGGAATTGGTGCGTACAGTTTTTTGTTACGTTGTATGAATTTTCTGCGTCGTCATTATGCCTATGTACGTAAACGTAAGCTCCAGTCCTTTTCTTTCAGGGTCCAGATCTGACAGAGAGATATAGAGAGGAAATTAAGGGTCGATCGCCATATTCCTCGTCCTTTTTGATAGCGGAAGCTCTCTCTATCTCTGCGTATATTTCGATAAAAAAAACGAAGTAACTCTCGTATAATTAAGTACCTACAATTTACATGTAGATTACCCACGTATTCGAATACTAGTACTTACCGGTCCTTTTGATCTAACGTGAGAGAATCGAATTATAGGGATCAGCAATGGCGGAGCCAGAAATCTAAACGATGGGGGGCTAAAGGCTAACCAACTACTATATTTCTCAAAATTTTAACCAAATTTACATGATTTTGCGAGTTGAGGCATGAGGGGGAGCTATATATAGCCTCCCCTGGGCATAAGGTGGCTCCGCCGCTGGGGATCAGGGGCGTAGCTAGAGAGTAAGAAGGGGTTACATGGCACCCCTTTGATTTGGAGAAACACACCAAAACGTAGTTGTATTAATATTACCAATAGTAAAATTTGAACCCCAAATTTTAATGTTAGGTGCCGAATTTTATAATTCAACCACATTCAATTATATAAGTTGGTTTTATCTACTAATTTGATACATTAATGCAGTCTAGTTTATCAAAATGGATAAGAGGTGCAAATTATTAGAGAAAATCATTAGCTTTCTATGATAATAATAGTCGGAAGAGTAAATTAATTACTATCGATGTATTTTGCTTGTGCAATTAGGTTTAGTTTGCCGATACATTTTTGTCAATAAACATGTTGATATAAGCTTTTCTTCAATGAAACACGAGATCGCATCATGAGTAATTGTTTGAAAATTATCTTAATGCATCCCCCTTAGATAAAATTATGGCTACGCCACGTCGTCACTGATAGGGATGGACTAGTAGGCGAATTTATAAGTTTCACGTGATAGGATCGAGAGTTCGCAGTAGATAATATATAAATGATGTTGTATTTTAATAAGACAATATTGAACGCCCGGTATATTTAGATAATATATAAATGATGTTGTATTGTATTATAGTGTCTCGATTGTAATTGGACTCATAAGACTTTCACAATAATTGATGTATTAACAAAACTAAATTCTCAAGATGTTACAGTGATAATATAGTGATGAAAATTGAAAACCACCGGATTTCGTAATATTTTGACTATGGAGGTAGGGATGGTTGGAGTTGGGTCGAGGCACCAATTGATTACAAATTGTGACCGGCCGTACGGAATAATTAGGGGGGTATAATTAATGCTTTAATTTGACTAATGATACAAAAAAAAATTGGTGGGTCTGAATGAACTTATATCTGTGTATTAATTTATCCAATTATGAGGCATTGCAATTTATTTTCATGGTTCATACAATACAAGGGTGAGAAGTAGATAAGTACATACATCAGTTTAGGAGATAATCCTTATTTGGGGGAACCCACAAAATTAGGGAGATAAAAAGATTGATTACTATATTACACTAACAAATAGTGCAAAGAGCGAGAACATATGGTTTCTTTTTTAGCCACACAATCACGAACAATATGAAGAACTCATTTTACTCGTCTTTTTTTTTATATAGATCGACCCAAAGTCAAATTGAATTAATCAAAGAAGGTATTCAAATTTATACAAGTACAGCCTCGAATACATGGTAACCTCCAGGATCATATATAGAGTGTAAAAATAATTGGGTTTGGATGTGTAGTAGTTGGACACTATACCCCATAGCACAACGATATTAATAGGGTTTCTTTCTGAGCCACACAACCACGAACGGTATTTGATGAACTCATTCCACTCCTTTCGGCTTGTTGAATGTAGAACGACCCTATCCACTCAGGTCAGACTTGAGTACAAAAGGTCAATTCATATCCACACAAGTTCAACCTCGAGTCCATCGTCACCCCGCTAATATCACGTATACACGTATAGAAGTATACAAACAATTGGGGTTGGATTTGCATACCATACCCCATACACACAACGGTATTAATCAATTTTGAGAACAATAATGTATCTCTAGAAGAGACCTACCCATTGCCATTATAGTTGCTATATGTAATTGACAGCTTGAAAAAGGTGAGGAGTAGCCATCATACTTATGGATCTTTGGGGACATATTTGTCTGTCTGTAATGTATGAATCCATCACCCTCTTCAGTCTTCTCCATTCTCCAATTCCTTTCGACATTGACAAGTAGTAGTAGTTGATTATTAATGAATAAAAAGAAGTAGGGGTGGAGTTTTGGTTACCGGTTAATCGATAACCAACCGGTTATCCACTAATTGATAATCGAGATAACCGAAATTCGATCGGTGTTTGGAGGCTGGTCGAGATGGTTTTGGTCTTGAAGGTGGTTTGGTTAACCGAAAAACCGAGATAACCAAGATCTAAATCCCTATTTCAGTCGGTTGTCGGTAAAAGGGCTCAACAGTTCGGTTAACCGATAACCAACCGATCGGTTACCAGTTATAACCGAACTAACCTAAACTCCACCCCCTAATTAAAGAAGGGAGAGAGGTCAATTTCTATATGCTTTTTCCATTAGGTCCCACGTATAGGTAGCCATCACTTTGATTGATTATTGTAACCTTCCCCTTGCCGGAACTCAGACATGGTGTAATGGTATCTTCATGTGGGAAAATTTATTTATGCCCTCCCCAAAATGTAGCCATATGAATATGACCCCCTACTCTACAATATGCATCCATTGACAAGTTTGTGGAGCTGGGTCATGAGTTGGGGGCCGTTTTCGAGACAGATACCGCGCTGTGAAATTTCGTAAAATTCGGTATTCTGATCGCTCACCGTCAGCATTTTACGTTACAGTCTTCTGTCGGTTGTTGTTGTATTTTGGTTGAGATGTTCGTTCCGCTCATGTTTCCTTAAAAAAAAGCTGTCCGCGAAGAGACATGCCTGTCGAATTTAAGTTTACATGTTACATATTCTTTTAACTCAGAAATTTCTATAGTTGGTTCCTGATGAGTTGGGGTTCGTAAAGGTACATTTTCACGGACAAATCAGGTCGTGACAAACTGACATTTCATCTGATTCAATATTATGATCACTATCACATTCGATCTTTTATGTCACGACCGTTTCTTTGGTGCTTGCTATATGTTGATTGAGATGTTTGATGCACCTATGTTTTCTAAATAAAAAAAAATTTGTCTGTGTGGACGAATAAACTCATCATTGAGTTTACATCTTACTTATGTTTGCGACTCAAGTTTCTATAGCTGGTTAATTAATTAATTAATTAAAGAGTTGGAGTTTACGAAAGTATAGTTTATAAATTTGAAATTTTGAGACTGGAAGGAGATTAGGAGGGAAACAAAAAGCTTTCAAATTAAATCTGCGAGTGGTAATTAATTTCGGGGAAAACGAGGAGTAGGAGATGAAAAGGCACGTGGTGGAAGGAAGGAGAAGCCCAGCCCCCCGGCGGAGGAAACGTGCCGGGGCGGTGAGGGCGGAGGACGACGACGATCGACCGACGACTTTTTTTTCTGGCCGGTGGAAGGTGACGGCTGCTAGCTGTTATTGGAAACACCAACAAAAATAGAACTATGCAAACTGAAGAATCGTCAGGTCGTGTCTCGTCACTCAGACTGACAATTCATTATTACTGTATGGATGATGATCTCATCAATTTCTAATTTTTGAAGATGATAATTGATATATGGCAATTTTAGTGAGGATTGTCATGCACATTTACGAGACTAACTCGATTCTTACGAATTATGCACAAGTTGGTCTAATAATAATAATAATAATAATGCTCACACGAGTTGGTCTAAGGACTACAGTTATACGTCGTCGAAACACATTAACCCTGGTATGCACACATCATTTGCAACGTTGTAAAGAAATCGTAATTAATTTCACTATTTACTGGTTGATTCTAATTAGAGTCATAGGTATAATATGCCCTTCTGCTATGCAGTTTTATCAAACATACCCCTTTACTATTTTTTTTACATCAAACGTGCCCCTATACTTTAGAAAAATTATCAAACATGCCCTTATATTAAAAAATTCCATTAAAATATGGTCAACCACGGTTGAACCGAGATTCACACGACCCGATATCGGAAAGATTGGGGGGTGAAATGTCAGTTTTTCCTCCTCATTTATTTCTTCAGGTCTCGTTAAAGTGAAATTATTAGAGGTATTTGGCTATACAAAAGAAACAAAAAAAAAATTATAAAGTCAAATTATTAAGAATATTTTAGACACAGGTGTAGCCCAAACCAATGTAGGACCATGGTTGATGGTTTTTTGGATGCAAATTTTAACAGAAGGGTATGTTAGATCATTTTAACAAAGTATAGGGGGCATGTTTGATGTAAAAAATACTAGAGATAATTGTTTGATTAAAACTGCATAGTAGAGGGGGCATATTATACCTATAACCCTTCTAATTATAATATTTTTTTTTTACTTACTAGGAAAATTAACTCGAAAATTTACCTTTCAAAATATAATGTCTCAAACTTCTCAAACTTTCCATCTCTCCCCAAATAGAATGATACAATCAGCTTCCAAATATGAAAAAGAAAAGACTAGTGATTTGTGTACGGAAGAGATAGCGAGGAAGGAGGGGCCGGTGGCGGTGAGCGCGGGGCCAGAGGAAGAAACAGCGACTGTCGGCAAAGCGAGGTCTCGCCACGTGGCGGAAGCCGCGTTCCCGCCTCCGCCCGGCTGGCTTGCACCGGTGGCGGTGGCGCGCGCCCGGAACCCAAGACGGCACGGCATTTATCGCTAGATTCGTGCTGTCCCCTTCCCCGCCGGCGACGGACGGGGACGGGAGGCGGGAAGTGAAATGTGATTGGTGGATTGCCAGTCTGTCAGGATCGCTGACCTGGCACCTCCAGCGGACCCCGCACCTCCCGCTGGAATTAAATATTTTTTTTTCTCTTTATTATATATTTGTGGGAATTCGCATGGTTCTCAGTTCCTCACGCTGTTCAAGAATTGCGGCTGCGAGTTTCAGAATTCCTTTTCCTCCTTCTTTCAACGACAGAAATTAAGAAAAACTGTAGCGTATAATTTTTGTGTATAAAATATAAATACTGCGGGTTAATATCTTAGTTTGGCCTGAACTATACACATACTTTCTATTTTGGCCCGTGGTATTGAAAATTGCTATTCTGGCCTGAACTATGTAGTAAACTTCCTCATTTGGCCCGGAGGCGGGTTTGACCGTCAAATTAGACGGTCAAACCTGTTGACCGTTAGTCAATGTCCACCTCACCTACCACGTCAGCTTTGAGGAGATAAAAAAATATTTTTTTTATTTCTGAATTTTATTTTCTTTCTATTAATAAAAATAATAAATCAAAAAAATTAATTAAAAGAACGAAAAAGGGCCCATTTTTAGCAAATGACAAGAAAACAAAATTCAGAAAAAAAAAAAAAAATTATGTCCTCAAAGCTGACGTGGCAGGTAAGGTGGACATTGACTAACGGTCAACAAGTTTGACCGTCTAATTTAACGGTCAAACCCGCCTCCAGGCCAAATGAGGAAGTATGCTACATAGTTTAGGCTAGAATAGCAATTTTCAATACCACGGGCCAAAGTAGAAAGTATGTGTATAGTTCGGGCCAAACTAAGGTATTAACCCAAATACTAAATAGGAACACTTTGTACAGGATCAAATACGTATATAGTGACGTTTAATGAGCTTGTAACTACTTACTAGTTACTACTAAAAAAATTCACATGTGGTTACTAAAAATATTTTATTCCATTCGCGATCATTGGAATTAGATAAAATATTTCAAATTTGGTTACTCTCTCTTTAGTCTTCGCCGGTATCCAGCACCACCGTCAGTATTTTGCTAAGTTGACTAACAAAAGTGATTATGCATGTATCCAATTTCAACTTGAATAAACGAATAGTCGAATACCAACTCGAGGACCGCCATGGCCCTACTGCTTCGATGCTGCCTTTTCACAATATGTTGGTCAAATCGCTTTACACTACATTCTCATGGACTCACGGATTGCCGTAATTGGGCCTGTAGTTGGGCCAGCGCTGTCAATGAATGTGTAATTCGCGACGGGAGCAGGGGAATGGCAAATGGGATTAAAAAGATTATGTCCATGCTGTTTAAGGAAAATAAGTAAAATGACATCGACAATCCAACCTTTATAAAAAGCGATGTTTTATATGATAACAAAAGATCCCATTATACGTACGTCGCATTAACACAACACATCTCCATCGGAATCCATTAATGTTTTCACGACAGAGATCTGTTGTCGTTTAGTTGGTTGTGTTTTTTTTTTACTCGATCGGTGCTTCATCGCCGGCCATGATTTCGACTTTGTGAAACCGCCGTACCGGAGGAATTAAGCTATAGCCTAATTAGACTGTAGCTGTTTGTGATTAAGTTCTCCGGACCCACAGGGTTCCTAATTTTAGAGATTGAGCAGCTGGCTGGCTGGGCCACTGAGGTCGCTAATTTTATACATGCATGTTTTTTTTTCACTTAATACGTACATTAGACCACTTGTCAATTCGTAAATTCATGCCCTACCCATCGGCTAAAATATAATGCTACGCAATGAACGTTAACCTAAATTTTACACCCCGACACAATTTTCATTACATACTATAGTACTGTAACGACATAACCAGAAATAAAAAAAATACCGCATGCTATTGACAGGTGGCGGGGGCACGCCGCTGCTGGCGATTGAGTACTAGATGATCCCTCTCTAACCACGATAACCCGAAACATCACCTCTTTCATCTTGAAACAAAAAAGAAACCCTTCTGTTTAGAGCACATTAATCATCAAGAAAACCCCACAATTATTTCCAAGAGATCCCAAACTAGTGGGCAGTATGTAGAATTTGATGATGCAGAAGTGAAATAACACACGGGACACAAGATTTTACGCGGTATCCTCGATCGATTGATTGATCGAGACTAATCCACGGTGAGCTCATAAGAGCTCACGGCTGATCTCTTATTAGGATTACATCTTTACGGCTTGCATACGACAATCTCGTAGCTAAGCTTATATAGAGAAAGACTTAGGGTTAAAATCCTAATCCAACGATTAAGACGAGCCCAACAAGGCCCAATACGAACACGGTTTAAAGTAACCGCAACACAATATCACCATTATCATGCTAAAATATAATGCAAGCAAACATATCGTGGAAGATTTTCGACTACAAAAAATACAAAGCAACCTTTTGATGTACATGTGTAGCAGGACAGGACAAGAGTCAAAAAAATCATTGAAATTATCTTCTCTTGTCCTGACAACGATGAAACATGTAACACACGCACGTATTGTCACCATTATCCTCACCAACCATTAGATCTAGCTAATATTGATCACCACCTTTCCGATCAATTATTATTTGTTCATGTTCGTTAAAAGAAAACAAAAAGGAAAGATAAATTAGGGAAAATGATATATAATAATATAACTGTGCCGACTGCCGACGTCGATGAAGCAATTATATGAGGAGCGGGGCCGGGGGGAAGAAAGAAAGGAATAATGATGAGGGAGGAAAAGAGGACGACGCAAAACGTTGAAAATGGGCCGGGCGGCGACGATCGACGTGGGCCGGGGAAGTGGATCGGGGTCAAAGATTCGAGGTGTTGAAGAAAAGGGTGGCAGCCGGACAGTTGGGACGGTGGTGCCTGAAAGCTATACGGTGTCGTATATATCTATCAAAGCCGCTGCCGGCGGCAGAGTGTCCGTGTGACTATTCCACGTTTTTTGTTTTTTTGCGGCGGTCCTCCAATTTCCGAGTGGGAACTGGGAAGAAGAATGATATAATAGTAGTAGTCGCACACAGCTACTCTTCACACGTGTGGATGACGTGTGATAAAAATTGCTACTTATTTGGACTTCGATTGATAAGAGGAATTTTTTTTTTCTTTCCCGGTTGAACCGCAGGTACGGTACGCGCATAGTAGTCAAAATCCAAATTTAAATCATAAAACCTTACGATTTTACTTACCTGCGTGTTCCGGACTGGGATACAGTTGACGAGCCAAAAGATCCCGGTTGATGGAACAATTCGGTCATAATTTTTTGGTCCTGATTTCAATAATAATAATCTATGGACCTTAAAATCCTGCACTACTCACAATTTGAATTTTTAGAAGATCTTCGTGAATTTTAATGATTTTTTAAGGTCCACGTTGACTTGATTAAATTGGGACCAAATCAAACCGTGTTAAAGAAATCAGATCCAGTAGTATTCGGGTCAGTTTTACTTATTTTTCTCCCAAATTACCAAAATATAATGCCCAGTTTCCTTCTTCTCCATCAACATCATCTAGTTATCTCTCACTAACCACCGTCGACCATCATCAATTCACATCAACGTATTAATCATCACCGATTTACCACATCGCAACATTAACCTCGATAAATTGAAACATTAACCTTGAGAAATTATCATTGTAACTGTTATGTAATTTTTGTTTTTTGTTTTTTCATGATTTACCTTACTACTATTACTTTGTCTTCATTTTTACATGACCTTAAAATCCTACGACGATAAGATTCCAATTTTACCCTCATTGTTTGTTTTACATAAAATTCCGATTTTTACTAATTTTTAAACGGTATGATTTCACAAACACAGTTAGGGGTGGACAACGGGTGGGTTGGGTGGGTTTTGGTCTCAAATTGACCCACCCGCTTACTAGCGGGTTGGAATAAATGTGACCCGCAATCCACCCACATACTTCTGCGGGTTGGGTTGGGTGGGTGGCGGTTGGGTGCGGTTGGGTCGCGGATGAACCCACAAAACCAATTCTCCATTTAGCCATTAAGAAAGTTGACTAACATTTATAATAATTTCATAGCAAATTAGGAGACTGCATCAATAACTTGTGATTTTGATACAATTAATACTTTATAGTTTGCATCCCAATATTTAATGGTTATTAACAATAATTTGCATACCAATATCCAATATCTAATGAATATTGCACAACACAATGACCAATAATAGTAGTCAAAACTATTATTTATTCTCCACCTTTTGAAGTATATGGTCAGACTGTAGTGCAGTTCGAAAATATTATGAATATTTGATACTATATGAAACAACATTTTTTCATGTCAAAATAGGATGCGGGTCATATGGGTGACCTGCAATCCACCCACCACCCACCCACATCAGTACGGATGAGAGATTTACCAATCCGCAATTCACCCACATCAATCACCCACTAAGTGCGGGTCGGGTTATTTGCAGGTGAATCAATATCAATCCGCGAATTAACCACCCACGTGCCCACCCTAAACACAGTACAAACTTCAAACTCTAAACGCGTCACATCTGCCTTCCACTGGTGAGGGCCAGGAACTGGAACAAGAAAATAATGGAAAGGGGACAAGCGTATCGAATGGCGTTGATTTTTGTTCCTCGGCCTGATTTTTCATGGCGGAATCGAACCAGTCAATCCAAATCCCCCCCCCCCCCCCCCCCCCCCTGTAAAAAAGGCAAACCATGTCCTTTTCACTTTTATTCTTTCTTCCCTTTCTCTGGACCCAAATGAATCCTCCCAGCAAAACTCCATATAGAAGCAAACAACTTGCATGCAAATTATGGAGATCCATCCTTCCCCTGCGTTCAACCTGAAAATGATGGGGATATCATTGTGTTTCTTGAACCAAAAGGGAGCAGAAGTGAAATGGAAGAAGAAGAAAGAAGAAAAATTGCATGTTTCTCACGAGTCATCGCGCCCCCTGTTTTTTCTCTTTTGTGGCTATGGAGGAAGGATCGTGTCTCCTCCATGCACATTGCTTGCAGGGTAGTGCTCTTCTCCCCTGTCCTACACCTTTCTTCCACAGTCCTTCCCACTGAAGGTTTTCAGTCTTGGAAAGGGAAAGGGAGAGGAAGAATATGTTGTTGTTATCAATTATTATCATGGTAAAACGAGATGGATATTGAACAGTGATGCTCTGTTTTTTTACCCCCTGTTTTTTTCATTTGATAGAAATTTACAGCTGCAATCAGAAGTCAATAAAGGGAAGTAATAGTGGGTTTAGGCGAAGTGGTTATCGTGTACTCGTCTTAAAAGAAGGTTCAGGTTCGGAGTTCATTCGTTACCAACGCACTTGAATGCAGTGACATAGCTAGATTTTGAGTTCACTGGAAGTCCTTAAAAATTTGATAACATTAAACCTTGTGTGTTTAATGAATTTTGAGTTTATTGGGGTCCTTATATAAGTTAAAATCGACGAGAACATGGGTCCTAATTTACTACCTCCCTCCACCATTGCTTGAATGCAGTATTTCAATTTTATTACTGATTTTCAATATGAAGGTCTCAAATTCATATACTTTCCCTCCATCCTACATACATATTTGGATAAAAGTCATCTTGTGGAGAAATCAGAAATGTGGCTGCCCAACAAGAAAAGAGTTATCAGAAAAGCCCAACTCTGGTGTCTTGGGCCAGCATTCATCTTGGATTTCAGCGCTTCACATCTGAACCTATGAAAATCCAACGGTAGAGACTTCTAGGCTTCAAGAGGCGAATGTAGTCACTAGTAACAGAGTGTACAGAACTTCTCTTCGACGAAGCTTGAGAATCTGCTGCCGTGGAAGTGGCGTTGGAATGCTGCAGCAGCAGCAGCCTTCCCAGCCCTCTTGTGTCCATATTAGCCACCGTCATGGCATCATATCCATCTGCAGATTTGCCAATGGTTCAATTCCTGAAACCAACATACACAAAGTCGCCAAAAACAATCAACATGCTTAAGAAATAAGAAAGCCTTTTCATCTTCAAGCTGCAAAAATACATCTGCTACCGAATTCGTGTTGTTAACAATGGGTTACTCTACCTCGTAAACTTTCTCGACTTACCTTTTGTAAGCTCCACTCACCGTGGGCTGGTCAGTACCTTGACATTCAGGTAACGTTTGACAGAAGTAAGAACTTCTAGTATGTAGAAGTGTGTGTTCTCTGAATTAGCCAAAGTACCAGATAAATAAACTCTTCTTCTCTTTTGAATCATGGAGGTACTCATCAGCCATAAGCAATCGATGGTTTCCAGTGTCATTATCAGACTGTTCACCCAGTGTTTCTCGTTCTCCGTCACCAGTGGTCATTGCAGGAGCATTTCCCTCCAACAAAATGATGGAATCTGTTTGAATCTCTCAATACGATAGTCCTGCCCGTAACTTTAGATGAAAACTTCATAAATGCATGACAGTCGCCACAAACACGAAGGTTCTTCAATATCCTTACTGGCATAGACTCATGAGGCCTTTTCATCAACATAAATGCGAGCGCAAGCTTTTCACTGTGATAACTAATGGACTCCAGTTTCTCTTGTTCCCCAACATCATGTAAAACCAAGTTTGTACTAGGCTTATAGCCAACTTCCTGAACTTTCTTTATCAAATCATCGAGTTCCTTGTATATAGCTATCGAATCAACATGGATCCGGTCATTTGCAACGAATTTGTGGACTTCATTGTTGATATCAACCCAACTGTAGGCTGCGAATTTCTTCACGTTGTTGGTCTTCATCAAACTTCTCAGGGCTGCAACGTCCTTCCACCTTCCATCACTGGCATACATGTTGGATAACAAGATGTAAGGCCCGGCATTCAAAGGATCCAATGCAAATAGTTTCCTCGCTGCCATCTCCCCATACTTGATGTTCCTTTTCGTTGCACAAACATTTAAAAGGCTTGACCAAATCAAGGAATCTGGCTTATGAGGCATGCTACTAATTAGCTCAACAGCTTCATCAATGCTTCCTGAACGCCCAAGAAGATTAACCATGCACGCATAATGATCTAAAGTAGGAGACAGACCATGAATTCCACTCATTGATCCAAAATATCTCTTTCCTTCTTCAACCAAACCAGCATGGTTACAAGCAGATAGCACACTTACAAAGGTAATATGATCTGGTTTAAATTCTTCTTCTACCAACATGCTCTCAAAAAGTGCCAAAGCATCTGAATCCTGCCCGTTTTGAGCATACCCACCAATCATTGAATTCCAAGAAACCACATTTCGGGCTGAAATCATGGTAAACAGACTCGACGCATCCCTAGTGAGTCCACATTTGCAATACATATCAACAAGAGCACTAGAAACCAGCAGGTCATCATCCACTCCCATCACAAATGCTTTCCCGTGAACAACTTGGCCATGATTCAGAGAAGCTAACTTAGAGCAGCAACTAACCACACTCGAGATGGTATGAGTATCCGGCTTGACATTTGCTAACGTCATTTCTTTAAACAACATCAGAGCCTCCTCTTCCTTGCCATTTTGGGTATAACCAACTATCATAGTTGTCCAACATACCTTATCCTTCGCTGAAATCTTCCTAAATAATTTCCCCGCTTGTTCCAAACATCCATTCCGAAAATATGCACTGAGGATGCTTGAAAGTGTAACTTGGTCGGGCTTCAAACCAGACAACTCCATTTCACCAACCAAATCAATGCATTTATCAGTCTGCCCGTTCTTCAAGTAACCAGAGATCATGGAATTCCATGACACCAAGTTCTTATTCGTCATCCTATCAAAGAGCCACCTCGCCACAGCGATCTCGCCACACTTTGCATACATATCGGTTAACGCATTCGAAATAAAAGGATTACCTCCGAAATCGCGAACTATTATCCTCCCGTGGATCTGCTTCCCTCTCCTCAAATCCAACAACTGCGTACAAGCATTCACCACACTAACAACTGTGTACCCTGTGGGCACAACCCCCTCTCTTTGCATCTTCACAAAGGCAGAAAGCGCCTTGCTTGCACACCCACGTCCAGCCAAACCCGATATCACGGTATTATAAGAAACCGAATCCCGGGAAGGCATCCTGTCGAACGTGCCTTGCAAGTCGTCAACGCACCCGGATTTCGCATACAGCGACAGCATAGCGTTCCAGGAGAAGATGTCTCTGTGGGGCATTTTGTCGAACAGTTGGCGAGCACTGGGTATCTGGCCGGATTTCGCGTAGAGATGGAGGAGTCGATTGTGAATGAAGGAATCGGCCGGGCGGTAGGAGTAAGCGTCCATGTGGGACTGCAATCGCTTGGCTTGATCGGCATCGTTGGCTCGAAAGCATTCTATCACGAGCCGGGTGTAGGACTCTTGGGTTGCTGGGCCGATAGAGTAGAGTGAATCTACTGCCTGGCGAAGCTTCAATTTGTCGACTTTCATGGTTTTCCTTTACGTTTTTTCCTTCCCGCCAGCGGGAAATTTCCGAACTTCGAACTCGGATTTCCGTTGGTTCTGTGGTATGAGAATGAGAGCGCCATAGCGATGGCCGCTGTTTCTTATTTGAAGTTATTTCTTTTCAAGGGATTTCCGTTGGTTCCAAACCTGTCAGCCATTTCCTCGCTTCATTACATTTGCCTTCACTTTGAAAAATAACAGTAAAGAAAATTCAATTACCAATCTCTTGAGACACTACCAATTACAAATTTACACTACAACAGCCAACAGGTCAGTTCCCATACAGTAAATAATAGCATACAGTAACTTTCCACACTGTAAATCATATTCATCTCCAACCATGAAGAACTTACCCCATACCACCTCCCCAAGCGCCATTGATGGCTGCTTCACCAAAATCATTGGTCAAGCTCCACCATTTCTGGTTTGCTTCCCTTCATCATACATTTGACCTCAACTTTCCAAGCTTACCTTCTTCTAAACATGTATCTACAGAACCTCTCAACACTCAAAAATCAACTTCTTTCTCCTGAACAAACCTCTTTTTAAATACACATGCGGCAGCAACAAGTGTTACACTCACAAAGTCTCAATCAGCTGTTACATAAAAGTTATTGTCTTTTTCTTCATAGCAGTTGACAACCAGGTCGAGAAACTGCAGCAGCCAATGATTCAGGAGCAGGAGCAATGTTCATCATACTGAGAAAAATGCACTAACATTAAAGGCAACACTACAATTTCTTAGGCAGGTTGTAAGTCTTCTTTAGAAACTTTGTCGCTGTCTCGTCATTCCGGTAACACAAAACTCTCAGCAGAGTATTTGGCTCACTAGGACCCCAATGACCTGTAGTTGGCGGCAATGGAAGTCTCGATTTGGAAGCAGTGCCATAAGCCTCCAAGGCTGCACTTTTGAACCTCTCAATCAGGGATTCCGAGTCCATTCGGTACAAAGGAAGGATGCTTCTAACAGTGGCGGAATACTTGTCTATCAACTCGAGTGGTAGCCCATCTCCATTGGACCAGAAAAGCTCCCGGAGGAACTTGTAGTCCTCCTCTATTACCACATGATCTTGCAAAGAGAAAGCACGAGACGAGCCCCCAGCAAGCAAAACCAACAGGAACCCATCGAGACAAGCTCTCATCATGTCAGTAATGGCGCGTGTCCTAACCCTGTCATGCACCATCGACGAGATAATCTCCAAGTTCTGCTCGACCTCCTGAAGGAAAGGGTCGATTCTAGAAGTTGAAACATCTTCACCCACATAGAGGCTGTCCCACATGACTGGGCTTAGATCGTGAAACACAATCTTATATGCCGCTGCCTCACAGAGTTGTTGAATCCCTTCAACACAGGTCGTAGCTGATAGCTCAAACTTCTTCACCCCAACTCCATTGGTAAACTCATCATTGACATGACCCGACTTGATGTTGTTCCTCAGTTGAATGGTTGTCCTCTTCTCCAAAACTTCTAACTGCATTCTAATATGATGCAGAGTATTCATGCGCACGCAAAGCTGAGGTATTCCATAGGAGTCATCACCACTGGCAGTTCCAACATGAGACTTCCTTCTCTGGCTCATTTGCGACTTCTCCTTCTTCTTGAATACTTGGAATTTTGATCCAGTTGTACATCTTGTTAATGCAGGCAAAGCAGGGATATAAGAACTTCGAGTGCCTGCAGATTGTTGAAAAGGAAAGAAAAGAGGAAACGTAATAAGCATGGGTATTGGGTACCAAGAGAAATAAATCATTGCAGAAATAGTTCAGGAAGCTGGGTAGGTAACATACCACAACCAGATTTTGCCTTCAATATGTAACTTTGGAGACATCTATCAAGCCCTGCTACAAGCTCTGGAAGTAAGGCTGAATGCATAGGAATTGGCAGCAGGAAGAAGGCTTCCAAAGTTTCATCAACAGTTCTCAAGACTTCAACTCCAGATGGGGCAACCCTTTCCTTATTCGCCCTCGGATTCCACACCTACAAGAGTCAGAAACGGTGGAGCTTAGATCATCCATGAGAAATCTAATGCACACAAATCTCTACAGTTGTACTAAATTTGTGAACCTCAACATCACTAGGAAACATACCTCCTGTTGTAGATTCCTATCCACCCATTCCTTTAGTCTGTCAACTCGTGTTTTTATCCATGACTTCACAAGGTTGGCCATCACAGCTTCAGCCTCATATGGAGGCATCTGTTGGATTATCGACTTCCCACCATCTTCACTATCCACCGCATCCTCCACCGCAATCTGGACGAGATCTTTTTCCAATTTGTCAGCAGCTGTCAGCACTTGTATGGCGTCAGGTGTCAGCTCACTGACACTTGATACAAATTGATTCAACTCTTTGCTGTAGGAAGAATGAAGCGTGGCTACTGCTACACCTGCTGCATGGGGGTGCCATCTCTTGAATATAGGACTAAATATAGCCTTTTCACTGAAAGCCAGTTGGCTAATGTCATTTGCAAGTATAGCAAGCTGAGGAAGTGGAGTTTGCAGGTTTCTAGATGGTTGCTTGGATGAAGTGATTTTCTTCATTCTCTGTCTTAAGAATATGAAAGAGAACCGTAAGCTAAAAGCATTTTCAGTGGCAAGACTACTTTCTCTAAATGATGAATGAAATAGCTAATGCATATAACTAAAGCTACAACATCTATTAACAATGATAAATAGTAAATCTGACGAGTATTTTAGGGGCATGTAGATTCTTCAAAAGTTCACATAATACAATAGTCCCCCAATTCAGCACCAGAAGATTCTGTAACATGAAGGTTGAAATTCCCAACTGAACACCAGGAAGTAAAGATTCGAAGTTGAAATGCCATAAATGTAGTACCACGACCAGGATAGATATGCAGTAGATACTTTCCATTTGATTCAACGTAATGAGTGGCCAGAAGTGAGTAAAACGACCGCTTCAACTTTTGAAGCTTTATAGAAGAGGAAATGGAAGAATTGGAAATGTAGAACTGACTAAGTGTGATCCACATCCTTTTAAATTAGATTTCAAGGTAGAAAATTACAAGTTGGAAGGGTACATTTGATTGAGAAGTTCATTATTTGATCAACTGGGGAATGAGGCCTAAGAAGTGAGACAAATTCAACTTGCCTGGTTAAAAGCAGCACGCAATGATGATCTGATATAAGCGTCAATCCTATCTGAAGCAACATCTCGCTGTTTCCTGCTCCTGTGATACTCGTTAGAGATATCTTCTAAAAGTACCTTTGCAGCCACAACAGCCATAGAAGCAACACATTCCATCGATTCAGTATTATCACTATTGAAGCTATCATGGTAAGCCACAAGCCTTTTCTCCGCCCAACCCAGTATAGAACTCAATGTCGAACTCAAGATCTTTGAGTACTCTGGATCCTTAGCTGCCTTTGCATCTTTCTCCACCTCAATAATCAGACTATTTGCAGCAAACAAGAGGTCATCTTCGATTTGGCTAGTTGCAACATAATGATGAAACAAAACCCACAAAAAGCAGATGTTGTGCAACGTCTGGTTAACTCCTAGAATTGTCCACGTCTTCTTTATAAGTTCTATCACTTCATCGACCTCATCAATAACAACTGACTCATCATTGATATCAAAACACGTTTCCAGGAGTGTTTGGTAAAGTCTTAGATTCAGGGGATAACCATCTGCCCAGTGGCAAGTTTCTACAGAAGACCCGTTCAACGACCTGCTAGCCAAGGGCATAACTGCATTTCGGAGTATTTGCATTGACTGGGTGTTCCTGCCAGTATCAAGGGGCTTGTCCAATGCCCCACGGATAACCTGCTGAAGTTGCCTTGCAGCAGTGTCGGATTTATCTAATGGAATGTGTGGATGCAGAAGTAGTCCGGCTTCTAAAAGCTTCAAATTTCTCCTCTGCCAGACCTCATAATCTTGCTGATTAGGGAAATCCGAGGACTTGAGCTGCTGTAATAGCTCGAGAGGTAGAACTATCGACTCTATCCGCCTTCCTAGCTGATACAATAGCACCAAAAAGAATCCCAAAACTAGATTAGACCTTATTCTGAGAGATAAAACAAGGTTCAATCTTTCAACTATGTCAAAGGAAACTGAAGCAAACCAAGTATCCTGAAACAAGTAAAATGAAGTTGGAAGAAACTTCAGACACCATAACAAAAGGATGCTAACTTTGATCAGTGCAGTCTCTATGAGTGCTCTTTTGCAAAGCTGTTGACTCTGTTATTCCCCTAATTTCTGAGCAACCAAATAACACACCACAAAGAATTTTCGCAATTGAAAGTCCCACCTGACCAGCAGCAACTCGCAGTAGAGCACGTCGAATCCTGGAATCAGCCTGCTCCGACACTCTCATCTGAACCCTAACCAGCTCCCCGACCGTCGCAGCTTTCCTCGATCTCCCCTGACCCGCCGACTCGCCATCACCGTTCGTTCTCCGCTTCGCCGATTTCATCCCGAGGGCCTTCTTCACCTTACTCGCTGCCGACGAGGTCAACGACCGCTGCAGCGATGAAGAATGCGTGAGAGTCGAATTGGCATGACCCTGCCCTCTATCATCCGCCGCTCTCTCCGACTGAGGGGTGTACGTGAGCGGGCGGGTCCCGGAGCTCCGATAAGCCGCGATTAGGATCTCGTAGGCGGATTCCCGGAGCTCCGAGGCTGACAAGTTGAGAGGGGCGGCGGAATCATCGCCGAAGGGAGAACCCAATTGGTCAATTGGGTAAACGGGCATGACTGCGACGGTCCCCGTGGCCACCGTGGTGGCCACCGCGGCGGCGGGTTGTGCCCGGTGGCGCGTGGAGTTGGACTTTCTGGTGTTGTTTCCAACGTTGCGAGACATGTAAGAAAAATCTGCGAGGGAGAGAACCCAGAAGAGAAAAAGCAGCAGTAAAGTGGGTGGAATTGAGGATTGCTGAAGAAGACCCTCAGGTCCGCAAGGGTAGGCAGCCCGGCAGGTGGCGGTGGCGGTGGTCAGCCGTCGCTGTCAAATAATTATAAATTTGAGGGTTTTGCAGGAATCCCAGCAGTGGGTTTCTACTTTCTGGACAAGAAATCAGTAAAGCGAGAGAGAGGGAATCGGTGAAAGGACTAAAGAGAGACTTGGGTTTGAAGGAAGGGAGCAAAGCAATCGAATCGAATGATTGGTGACGACGACGATGGAGTAATTGCGTGTCACGCTTTAGAGAAGAGAAAAAAGAATTGGAGGGTGTTAACTTTTCGAAGCGACGAGAAGGAATTAGGGGATTGTGCGCGTTTATGTGGGTCACGGGGTAGAAATGAATATGGGAGGAACGCCGGCGAGTCGGCCGGCGGCGCAGAGAAGGAAATGAGAGGATTTTGTTGTTCTCTGTTTTTTTTTTTTTTTTTTGCTCTCCGCCGGAGCAACGGTCTAAATGTCAACTGTTGGATTGGGATTTTGCGGAAAAAGGCTTCACACGGTTTCGTTTTATTGGCCTCGCAAGACTAGTTCTTTCTTTCTAGTCGAATAATTTAAATTAGTGCTAATCTTTTTTTCGTGTTTGGCCGTCTCCATTAATGCTAAGTTCAACAACCAAATGGCTTTGTCAGAGATTATCATGAAGAGCACTCAATAAAACACAAAACAAGAGAAGATAAACTTGGTGGCTTACTCGCTAATTGTATTTGTATCCCATGAATGGCGGCTTGATTCTTTTAGCCACTTTCTCAAGTTTTTATTGGCCAGGGTGTTGGTTTGGTTAAAGTTTTTAGCTTGTTTGGTTTAGATGGTTTGGTTTGTAGGGGTGGGCAACGGGAAACGGGTATTTGGGTATACCCGTACCCGTCCCGTTTTTTAAGGGTTACGGGTACCCATATTACCCGTAATATTATAAACGGACGGGACTTGGGATTGAACATTCCTAATATGGGTACCCGCGGGTTACCCGCGAATACCCGTTTGGGTAATATGGGTACCCGTTATACTCATTCAATACAAATGCAGAAATTTAATTTAGCCCAACCCAATTCAAAACCCATTGGCCATTTCGGCCCTTACCCTTTCAATTTCAATTCCATTTCGGCCCTTACCCTTTCACTCTTTCACTGACATGTTTGGTGAATTAGTAGAGAGAGTTGGGATGTGTTGAATGAAACTTTTTTTTTATATAATTTGGTACTTGGAATGATTTATTTCTATGTGTTGTGATTGTTCATGAATGTGTAATTTGCAAACCAAGTATTTGTGATTGGGATGTATTTTGTGTCTTGTGATTGTTAAGCAAATACAAATTAAGTTTAAACTTTTGTTAAAATTTTTGTGGTTTAAACTTTGGGTATTTATGGGTAGTATGGGTACCCGTTATCCGTCCCGTACGGGTAATGGGTACCCGTTTCCCATATGGGTTTGGGATATGGGATGGACTTTGGTCTCCAAATGGGACTGGGTACCCGTTTAAAACGGGACGGGTATCCCGTCTCGTCCCGTTGCCCACCCCTATTGGTTTGGTTTCAGACACTCCTAACCAGCCAAACCAAATTAACCAGATAAATAATTAGTTATATATCTAATATATACACATACTTAATACTTTGAATAATCACTCAAGAGTTAAACGTTTATCCTTTTAGACTCATAAAATATAAAGCTTGATATTGTTCCTATAATGTATATTTGTATATGTAGAGTGTAGACCACAACATATGACCGCCTAATTTAGATAAATTTTCATACATTATGTTGGATGAAAACTTGAAAGCAAGGTCATTTTCAGGCTATGAAAATTGCTAAAAGAGTAAGTCAATTCAAACAAACACAACAATTCATTAATCCATACCATTTTGATAAATTTTTGTTAGGTGAATACTTCTATACTAACCGTAAGATAATTGACTTAGTTGCATGTATTTATGTTAAGAGTCAACTATAACTATGTGTTGATTGTTATGTTTTATTCATTATATAAATTGTGAATTGATAAATTAACCAAAAAATTTCTCACTTGATGATAATATGATTTTATATTGGTTAATCTGGTTAACCAATTAACCAAACCGATTAAACTTTAGTTTGGTTAGTTTGGTTGTTGTATTAGTTTGGACGGTTTGGTTATAATATTTCATTCCACAGTTAATGAAATTTAGCCTTATTTGGTTTGGTAATAACCATGGTAACCATTTGAACACCTCTAGCCAATATGATGAAGAGAGAGAGAGAGAGAAATTGAGGCCTAACTCTAACGAGATAAATAATAAGGTATATTATTTAATAATTAATGAAATTTAAATTTAAAATGAAAATGAAAATTCGTAAGTAATATTTAACTTTTAGAAAAATGATATTCAAAATGGCTGCTACAAACTCTCTCTGCGTGGCGACTTGCACAATGATAGCGAAATTGTATTTCATACGACACACCTAGATCCGGTCCTATATAGAACAATCAAACCGGATACCTCGGAATTATTGGAGTAAGAATTATCAAACCACTACACCACAAAGCCAATCTGCTGCTAAATTTTTAACATAGAAGGAGTATTCAAAAAGAAATTGAATTAAAATATTTACTCTATATTATACATTAATAGATGCATTCATATTTTTCTTTGGGCTAATACCACTACAACACCCGAACTATCGCAAAAATGCCACTTGTGTCCTATTGTATTCAATATTCCATACATGTCCTCAACTTTGATACTTTGTGTCATTTGTATCCTGTCAATTTCGTTGACCGTTAAAGATAACGGTTGACCAAACGGTGGTCAACACAAAGTTGACTTTTGCTGACGTGGCAAAGAATGTGGCTGCCACATAGATGCCACGTCACTGACCTCATATTTTTTTAATTCAAATTAAAAAAAATTGAGTTAAAATTTTAAAAAAATATAAATTCAATTATTTATTTAATCCAAAATATAAAAAAAAATCTCATTATTCTTATTTCCTACCCATTCGCCCTCTCTTTCTCTAAATTTCTCCAAGCCGATTCCCCTGCTCTTGTTCGACCTCAATAAATTTAACCAGAAATCAACAAGTCGATTCCCCTGCTCGTATTCGAACAAGAACGAGAAACCTAAAACTACGCTAGCGAGGTGATCCGCCGCGCGCGATGGAGGGAGAGAGAAGGGCGGGGAAGCAGATCCGGCTCCGACTGTTGTAGATCGATCTCTTCTATGCAAGCACCTCTCTCTTCCAGATCCGTACCGACGCCGCACTGTGATTGCCGTCCCAGTCCCAGTCTCCTTTACAGAAAACATATGTTTATATTGGGCCATTTTGTTTGCAATCCAACCTCCCTCTATTTTTCTTCTTCCTCTCCCTACTGTTCTTCTGATTCTATTTTTCTTCTTCCTCTCCCTATTTGTTCAGAAAGCCATGGAAGTAAGCAAGATTGGGGGTTGGCTATGATTGTTTAGGAAGCGGTGACTGCGATGAGAAACAGAGGAGGCCAGCTGGGAGAGGGGAAATTTCCAACAAGGCGGATACAATTTGGGTGGAGGATTTGGATTATTAGGGTTGGGGGTTGAATTTTATCTAATGACAGTGATGGGATGGCCTTGGTGGTTTCGATTGTGGAGCGGATGTCCAGGTGGGAGGTAATACAGCTTGGGAAGAATTTTCTGGATGAGATTGGAGCTGATAGAGTCACCTATCTCTCGACGGCAACGAAGCTCCGAGGCTCACTATTCCGGCGGCCGCCACACAGGGGAGTTTTATTGTGACAACTAGGGAGAAAATCCAGCGTCGGGGATGAACTGGGATAGTCTCCAGGTCTGGAAAGAGCAGAGAAGCAAAAACCGATTTCGTTAGAGGTGGAGAGATATCGAGAAGGAACGGCGATGCATAGATGGGGGAGGAACGGCGATGCGGAGATGAGGAGGCAGCAAGGGAATAATAGATTGGGGAGGAATGTCAAATGTTTTATTTTTTTCATTGTTTTTTATTTTAATTATTTTATTAAATAAAAAATAAATGAAAATTCCACGTCATGTGCCACATCAACGCTGACTAGACTTTCTGTCAAAAATTAACGGTCAAAACAAGTCAACTTTAACAGAAAAATAGTTCAGGATACAGATGGAATATTGAAAACAATAGGATACAAGTGACATTTTCGGAATAGTTCGGGTGTTGTAGTGGTATTAGCCCTTTTTCTTTCAGAAGATGAAAACACATTTTGTAATTGTTTTTCTTTAAATGTCACTAGGTATTTTGCATTTTGTATTTGTAGCAATTGGATATCAAATTTTCATACTCTACCATACTTTAAAGTCATTCATTTAACTTTTTATTTTTTATGAGATACACCTATGAATAAAATTTCTGATTGCTAATTTTGGATGACCAAAATGGTCAACAAGCCTTGGAGTTTGTATATCATTCCCTAGCTAGAGGACAATTTTTACTAAATTAATGACTCAAAAAGTAGGGATGGCAACAAAACCCGAACCCACGGGTACCCACCCGACCCAACCCGATCAACGCGGGTAAAATCCGTGTTGACGGGTTTTGGGCCGGGTTTGGGTTTAAACCCGTTCACTATTCAACGGGTTGGGTTTGGGTTTAGGTAAACCCGGCCCGTGGGTACCCGCCCACCCATATAATTAATTTTTTCGGTATATTTAATATTCTAAACAACTAATCTTATTTATGTTTGTGGAGACATGTCTAATTTTTTCTTTTTAATTGTGTAGAATGAAGTTGATGTTATGGAGTGGAGAGTAAAGAAACTTAATTGAAAGGAAGAAGCTTTTAATTAAACATGTTATTTATGGAAAATTTGTGATTTGCTTCATTTTTTTTTTAGTTTTCTAGATTGGTGTTGAACAATTTGTATAGTTAATTTGTGATTTGCTTGAATTTTCTAGAATGGTGTTTTACATATGGATAATTTGTATTGAGAGATTGATATTTGACTTTAATTTTGATAAGAACTTGTAATTGTAAATTTTTTACGACAAAACCCGTGGGTACCCATGAACCCGCGGGTACCCAACGGGTTGGGTTGGGTTTGAGTTTTTCAAACCCACTGAGTTTTACCCCGAGTTTTTTTCAAAAATAAATCCATGAGTTTGGGTTTGGGTTTGGCAAAACCCGACCCATTGCCATCCCTATCAAAAAGACCTGTAGCATGATTATGTTGTTTTGGTTTCATTACCAGCTCGATTAGGATTTGTGTCATATGTAACTACCACCTTTATTCTCTGTGTTCTTTAAGAGAAATTGGTGCCACGACACTAAAGACACCTTTGATCTCGTTGTTATCCATCTAATTGTATGGTTTTAATTTGTAAAAGAGAGACAAACAAAATTATGTCCTAAATCATAAACATTAAGGAAACTATGGGAAGATATAATAAGAATAATAATATAATGGTGCCAGTGCCAGCAAATTTAGGCTTGCTAATTAATCATCCATTTGGCAGTTGGATTTGTAATTTGCTTTATTCCACCACAAACTACTCGTTTGCTAAATTATAAATACAACATCCAAGTCAGGATTCCTAAGTACTATAAGACATGAATTTCTTAAATTTTAGTAAAAAGGCTCAAACAAACGCTCTTAATTCGTCTCTAGTGAGTAGTGATCAATAAGATAGCAATATAATCGTCTTCTGCGAAATTTTGGTGTTGAAATGTGCTTAAATTTTGCGGAGAAGTTGAATTGAACCAACCAATCTCTTCAAATAATACAGGAGCACCACACAGGCCTTGTATTGTGACTAAGGATCGAGAATGCATGAATTTTGTAATTGTGGTGTCTCGTATGGGACAAGGTACGGTGATTACTAGGGCTGTCGGTTCGGTTCGGGTCGGGTAACCGAATCCGAAACCCGTGAAAACCGAAAAAACCGAAACCACCCCCTCACAAACCGAAACCGAACCCGAAATGTTCTTCTGTGGGTTTCGGGTACTGGAACCCGAATTTGATGTTGGCGGGTTTGGTTCGGTTCGGGTGAAACCGAAACCGAACCGGCTTGAGTTTTTTTTTTTTTTTTAGTTTTGTGATTTGAATTTTACATTGTAAAAAACAATTTTATTCTTATTATTTGTACATTCTTATTTTACCATTATGTTTAATTTTATGGGACATGGACAGTATAAAACTAATATTTACATATTAGTTTATTATTAAAATATTAGTTAATTATTGAAATATTTAATTTTATGTATTCTATAACTATAGACATACTATTAACTATTAAAGAGTATTAGTATTTTAGAGACAAAGTAAAATACTTAAACATATTTTATACGTAACTTAATCATATCTTATTTAATTGTGGATTTTCGTATAATTAAATGTTTTAGTAATACCATAGGTCCAAAATTGAAGGTATATCAACTATCATATGCAAAAAAATGTTTGGTGCTTGGCGCAAAATTATAAATAATTTTGTTCAACATAAAATACGACAATCATAGATGAGATTATCTTCAACTCGTAATTAAACACATTAGTTTTACAATTCTCAAATGATAACATCCAAGTAAAATAAAAATTCATCCACCATACAAGATAAATACTACTACCATTATCACTCCTCATCAGGCTCTACATCTACATAAGTCTCATCATTCTCATCGGAATTGTTGTCGACATAGTCTTCTTCCACTTGTGACATAGTAGGACTCGAGACCAAAACATGGGTAGCAGGAGAGCTTCCACTGGGTCCTGCACGAGAGCTTCCACTAGGTCCTGCAGGTTCACTTGCACTCCGAGCTTGAAAAGCTACATATACTGGATAACATAAACAATAACAAATTGTTAGAATATGACTTGATCAAGATAACAAATATAAGAATAAAGAGAAAGATTAAAACCTTACCATTTTGAAATACCACTTCATCACCCTCATCTTCTCCATCAGCCACCAACTCGGAGTCTGAAGATCTTATCCAATCTTCACAACAAATCAACGCCTCCACAACTTCAGGGGATAAGGAGGTCCTAAACGAATCTAAAACTCGACCTCCTGTGCTGAATGCCGACTCAGAAGCAACAGTGGAAATAGGAACAGCAAGAATATCCCTAGCCATCTCGGAAATAGTAGGATATTTCATCCCACTTCGCGACCACCATCCCAAGATGTCAAATTTGTATTCATCTTCTTCTGAACCCACCAATGCTCGTGTAACCACTTCATCATCCTCCTCCTCCTCAAGGTACCTATCAAACTCAGATTTGGAACTTTTTCTGGTTCCTTTCAGAATGGCATCTCTTTTCATTTTCCTGAAATCACCCCAAATCTTCCCTTTCTTCTTCCCATCCCCACTTCCACTAGGTTCTTGCACATCTTCCTGAATAACAATGGGAGAACTGCCAGGAAGCCCGAGCCTATGCTTGTAATGGTCAAACAGAAGACGCATTTCATCCTTCACCTCTTCGACCAAAGCTTTACCCCTGCTCTCACCATACACCTTTTTCAAAGCTTGTTCAAGATATTCAACTTTCCGCCTAGGATCTAATATGACTGCCATATAACACAACCGATTCATCTTTGAATTCTCCAATTCATCTTCAAACCAATACTTAGCAAGTTTGGACTTGATTCTATCAGCCATGCAAGACACCTCAAAATCTATACCATCAGCCCACTCAGATATCATAGTATACATTTCACATACCTCATCAAACAAGAGGTGTAAAGTCACATATGAAGTCCCAGAAACTCGAACAGTCAAATCATAGAATAGCTTCAGGTAATCAATCAACCGTCCCACACTAGACCAATCATCAGAAGTCGTGATACCAAGACTTTCATTTCCATATCTTTTTTCATTGAGATGTTTCTTGAATTTCTTATCATTTCTAGCTAATGTCTGAAATGCTTTCTCAAATGGCTTTGCAGATTCCAACATCAGATACGTTGAATTCCACCTCGTAGCTACATCCAACGAAACAAATTTCTTCGAAGCTATCTTTTCAAACTCAATGCAATCTTTAAATTTTCTGCTCCTAGCTGGTGTAGATTTAACCCACTTCACAGACTCTCTCACTCGCTCCACAGATTTACCAGTTTCTTTGAGCCCATCCTTCACAGCCAAATTAATAATGTGAGCTACACACCTCATCTGCAGATATTTTCCATCCAAAATATCTGATCCCCACTCTTTCAACTGTTCCTTCATATGGATAGCAACCACATCATTGACACTAGCATTGTCCATTGTTATACAAAAGACCTTCCTAATGCCCCACTCCACCAAACAACTAGCCAACTGTTTCCCAATTTCACTTCCAGAATGTTTTGTAACTTGGACAAAGTTAATAATTCTTTTATGCAATTTCCAATCTCTACCAATGAAATGAGCAGTAATGCACATATAATTGAGATTGGACAAAGAAGTCCAAGTATCAGTGGTGAGCGATACCATCCCTAAACACTTAGTCTTGAAATAGTCCTTCAGCAACTCCCTATTTTCAAAGAACACCTTGATACAATCCTCTCTAACGGTTTGACAGCTAGGTAACACAAACATTGGACAAACACGAGCCATAAACCGTTTGAACCCTTCATGTTCAACATACCTAAATGGTAATTCATCTATGATAATCATCTCCGCTAAAGCTCTCCTAGCATCAATCTGATCGAATTTCCAAGTCCCAAGAGTGTGTACCTGGCCTCCAGAAGATGATAGATGGTCGACTATCAGCTCACCCTTTTCTATCTTTTCCAAACAACTCTTTTTATGACTCCGCAGAGTAGAAGTCCCATATCTAGTGGGAGCAATAAGAACACTATTGCAATAAATGCATCTTGCTTTCTCCACTCCATCCTTCATAAAACGCTTGAAGTGTGGCCAAACGTCAGACTTTTCTTTCCTTTTTCTTGAAATTGTCTCCTCGTCTATTGTTTGAGCAGGAGGTACATTGGTGGTACCGGTAGACGGTGCAGGAGCAGGAACAGGATCGGAAGACGGTGCAGGAATGCTGGTACTCTTAGATCGTCCTCCACGTCTAGGACGAGAAGCCGATGGTGCCTCACTTCCCCTGTCAAAATGAAAAGTTGAGTTGAGTTAAAACCTTTACAGTGAAGTGTGAACCACTTAAACACCATAACAGTGTATCAAAAGAAGTGGGATTCTATGGATCTATCAACAAACAAACAAACAGACTAAGATAGATAACCATTTGTTTCAGGAGTCCATCTCACAGCTACATACGTTTTTCAACTTCCAAGGCTCAACAGATTCAGAAAATATTATACTAAACAGTTACCAAATTTTCCTTGTAGGCGCCATAAACAGACCTGAGCTACCCCGGTAGCCAGAGCCATGTAGCGCTTAGCAGACATTAAAGATCATTCATCAGGTTCATCTACAAACTAGAAATAACATAATCTTTCCCTTGAGACAGTAAACATATAACCTAATCTCGAAGGATGTTACTGCTTCAGTGCTTCGTATTTACACAGCCAAGGAGAGGAGGAGATCCCATTATAATTGAATGCAAGAGTCCCCACCACCATCCCAGCATTGTGGGAACAGCAGATTTCACAAATTTCCAAATGGGGTTTTGAACTCAGTTCTATATCCTCATATTATCTAGCGTAACCTATTAAACCATGACACTAATATAGGAACGATAACGAAAGAAAGTAGCAAATTGAGAAACAGTGGGTATCTATGTGTGGCCTGTAAAAAATTTAGCAGTATTCAATCCAATAGTTGAAAGGAAGAAAAAGTTAAAGGCAGCCTCTGCAAATCACATGTGGCATTTATTTGTTCAGAAATCGTAGGATGGACAATGTCGAACGGGATTCTTCTCATGCTTTTTGTATTCAGGAACTTCATGGCCAATGTCAAGAAGGTAATGAATGAAACCAAAAGAGAGAGAGGGTTGTGAAATGGAACCAGAGGTTGAGGTTTCTCTGTATAAACTATAAACTGCACAATATTCACTCACTGATGTAGAACCAGAACGGGGAGAGGGGAAGAAGACTATAGAAACGAGAATCAGAATCCTAAAGGCGGAATCTTTCGGATTCGGGTACAAAGATTTCCCCCTTGCCCTCTCTGGGTTTGACTCAGAAACTGCTGGCGATGAAATTTTACTTCGCCCACAACACAATCTCGACTCAGAGACAGAGAGAGACAGAGAGAGAAGCAGAACCCAGTAACAAAGAAGTTGAAGCAATAGAATTTTTCGAAGAGACTCACTGGGATTCCATGGTGGAGTCGTCGGAATAATGTGGGCACTGGGTCTCTCCTTCCCGAGGTGAAGAGCGAAGCGGCGAGGACGATGATGGCCGGCGAGGGATTCGATGGCGGTCGGAGGTCCTCACGAGGCCGCTGGCGGCGAGGACGATGATGGTGGCGACTGGCGAGGGAGCTCTGTTTTGTTTGGCAAAGACGAAGAGACTGCGCCGGCTGCGCCTGCGAGAACGAGAGGTGGAGGGAGTCGAGAGATAGGGCTGAGGCCGACTCTTCTTCCCCAAAACGACAGCGTGAGATTTTTCGGTTTTCGGGTTGCTCTCGGGTTTTCGGGTTTCAGTAACCGAAACCGCCATTGTGGAGACCGGGTTGAACCCGAAAAAACCGAAACCGAGAATGCAAATAGCGGTTCGGGTTCGGGTTAAACCGAAAACCCGAAACCGAACCGACAGGCCTAGTGATTACTATAAACATAATAATCACCGTAAAATTGAGTAATCACACTAACCTATTCATGTCTCGTATTGTATATATGTTCAAACATCGTCGATTATGAGATCAAGGATCGCAGGTAGGCAATAAGATTCAGGCCCACAAACTCCTTCCCCATTTATCTTGGGCTTCGGCCCTCTCAGCTGTCTAGGTCCAGCCCATATCTAATTCCCGGCGCCGGCCGCCGCTTCAGAATTAAGTCAGGCAGCCGGGATTGAGAGAAGCTCCGCCATTAACCAACAATGGCATCCACGCTGGGCGTGCTCGAAGCTCTCCTCAGAAACCCAGGCGCCATCGCCACCAAACTCGAAGTTAAACAGCTCCTGAAAGCCCTTCTCAAGCGGCCGGGCGCAATCACCTCGGCATCCGAAGCCAAGCAGCTCCACGCCCAAATCCTCAAGCACAACCCTTCTTCACCTCTTTACACATCCACAGCCATCTGCGTTTACTCCAACTTCAAGCTCCTGAACCAATCCCTCCTCCTGTTCAAAACCCTACAGTCCCCGCCTTCTCTCGCATACAAATCAATCATCAAATGCTACGCGGTGAATGGGCGCTTTGTTGAATCACTGGCCTCTTTCGTAGACATGAGAGCTTCCGGTAACACCCCTGATCACAGCGTGTTCCCTTCTGTGCTGAAAGCTTGCGCCTTTCTGCTGGATTTGAGATTGGGGGAGGCGGTTCATGGGTGCATTATTAGGTTGGGAATGGACGTTCATTTGATTACTGGGAATGCACTCATTAATATGTACGCAAAGCTGCAGAGTTTGGCTGAGAGCGAGTGGCGGGAACGTGACAGGCGCAAGGTGTTCGATGGAATGTCTGAGAGGACTGTTGATAATCTATTTGCAAGCCAGCTTTCGCAGGAAAGCGAGGATGATGTGGGTATTAGTACCAACACTGTCCTGAAGCGGTTTGTAGATATTTTTCCTCAGCTTGGTAGTTGCTTAGACGGTAGAAGTAGAACTGGTGCAGGAGCGGATAGCAGCGTGAAGAAGGTATTTGAGACGATGACAACAAGAGATATTATTTCTTGGAACACTGTAATCGCAGGGAATGCACAAAATGGACTGCACGAAGATGCTTTGGCGATGGTTAGGGAGATGGGAGGTGCAGGGCTGAAGCCTGACATATTTACTTTGTCAGCCATACTTCCTATCTTTGCCCAATACGTGGATGTTGATAAGGGAAGGGAGATTCATGGTTATGTCATTAGATATGGCTTTGATAAGGACCTTTATGTTGCTAGCAGCTTGATCAACATGTACTCGAGGTGTGCTCGAGTGGAAGACTCGATACGTGTGTTCAAGATTACTCGTCAACGCGACACCATTTCCTGGAATTCAGTTATTGCTGGTTGTGTGCAGAACGGTATGTTTGATGAAGGCTTGAGACTCTTCCGGCAGATGTTGAAGGATAATGTTATACCAGGGAGTGTTTCATTCTCCAGCATCATGCCTGCTTGTGCTCACTTGACCACGTTGAATTTGGGAAAGCAGCTTCATGGATACATAATGAGGTGCGGATTTGATGATAATGTTTTTATTTCTAGTTCATTGGTGGACATGTATGCCAAATGTGGTCATATTAGGACCGCTGGATGGATTTTCGGCGGCATAAAGGGTCGTGACATGGTATCCTGGACAGCAATGATAATGGGTTGTGCTTTACATGGTTATGCTGAAGATGCCATCTCATTATTCGAGCAGATGAAATTGGAAGGAATTCGACCAAATCATGTGGCAATCACTGCGATCTTAACTGCTTGCAGTCATGCTGGCATGATAGATGAAGGTCGAAGGTACTTTGATCGAATGACTGAGGAATATGGTATTAGGCCAGGGTTAGAACACTATGCTGCAATGGCAGACCTTTATAGCCGGAAGGGAAAGCTGAACGATGCTTATCAACTCATCAGTACCATGACCACACCCACCGGTACGATTTGGTCCTTGCTACTCTCGGCTTGTAGGGTCCATAAAAATGTCGACTTGGCTGAGAAGGTCGCAAGCAAGATTTTCGAGGTCGATCCAGAGAACATTGGTGCTCGAGTTCTTCTGTCCAACATATATGCAAATGATGGCAGATGGAAGGAAGCTGCAAAGGTACGGATGACCATGAGGAATATGGGGATAAGGAAAAACCCTGCTTGTAGTTGGATAGAAGTGAAGAACAAGATTCATACTTTTATTGCAGATGATAAGTCCCATCCGCTGCATGATGAGATAAACATTGCTCTCTGTGAATTGCAAGAGAAAATGGAGCTAGCGGGGTATGTTGCTGACACGAGTGAGGTGCTGCATGATGTTGATGACGAGCAGAAGAAGTACTTGTTGTATGGTCACAGTGAGAGACGGGCGATAGCATTTGGCATCATGAGCACGCCCGCTGGAACAACAATTCGAGTTATAAAGAACATCAGAATATGTGTGGACTGCCATACAGCGATAAAGTTGATCTCGAAGATAGTCGGGAGGGAGATAGTCGTCAGAGACAATAGCCGTTTTCACCATTTCCGAGATGGTGAGTGTTCATGTGGAGAATATTGGTGAACCATATTTGTAACCTTCATCAGGCCACATTGTGAACAACTGTGGCAACGCCCATGTTCGTTTAAGAATGCCTTCCATTACAGCCAAAAATAGAATGAAGGAAACATTTGCGCAGAAAGTTGTATCTCCCTTGGGCTAATGCTTGGCATGGGAATCCAAGCTGCTCTACTGCACACCAATATGCGCCCTTTGGTGCCCTCTGTAGAACCAAATGATAGAAACTGAGCATATCCAGATCCTGCCTCACTGTCACTGAGATGCCGAGGAAGAAATTTGCTCACCTAGCTATCAACTTGCCTCTGTCTCTCTAACACACTAAGGTCAGGGCTTTCACTCCATGTAAATGAAAACTCTTAAAGAAAACATTTTTTGTGATCATAATTGGCAATCCATAAGCTTTTCTGGATTCCAAGTGCCTTTTCTCTTTTGAGTTTTGAGTGAGTGAATCTAATCTTCTTTTTTGCTTTTAGGCAACAGTGCTCGATTTCCTTGGAGCGGAAGGAGTGGTTCGAAGTTCGAACACCATATGATCACTTCACTGCCATAAAGAAATGCAGTTTAGTGTTGATTCAGAGGTGCGGTTTGAACTGTGAACTGTGTTTGGTCCATCTCAAAGAAAAAGGCAATCACATACTGAGAGAAAGGGAGTAATAACGAGGAATGAAGGAAAAAGAAGCATAATCGCAGGCACCATAAACCACTGGGTTAAAAGTCTGAATGGTTGTCATCACTGCAACTGTATCATTCTCTCCTCCGCCTCCAGGGTCTTTCCAGGTCTATTTTGTTGCTCCGGTTCTCTCCTCCGTATGTTGTGCATCCGGCTTGGTCGTTCAGGTAGCAGGCTGGTCTATATGCTTTTTGCTCAGGATCATGGTGGTTCACTGGCCCTTATCTGGCTAATCTCTTAGCTGCACGGGGCGCTCTACTGCTACTTCGGAGGCTGACTCAGTGGGCCAATCGTTGAGGGAGACTCCCAGGTTCTTGTTGGTCAGCTTCAGGATCGAACCATCTGCGATGCTGTGCAAGTGAATTCATCCTGCCAGAGGTTTTCGATGGCAGCATAGCACTTTCAGCTGTCCATCAGCTGCAAATTGCCCGCACATATAGTGACACGAAACGCCCTATTTGAATACCTTTGTGTTGGTTTTTCTTTACCTGCTTAGCTGGGTGGTTGGTGATATACTGTAAGGTTCTATATCTAACCATAATCTTTTGATACATCGATGAAAGAGAGAACCAAAATGGTTGCAAATTGGTCACTAGAACGTAACTAAGTTGTCGCAACAAGTCCATATTGTCAACGAAGGCTAATCGATTGAATCTGACTCGACTCCAGCAGCAGCGAGAAGCATGAGCAGGCGTTACAGCTACTGCGATTAAAAAGCCGAAGAGATGAATCCATAACTTTCACTAATTGGACTGGATAGTATTTCATCCAAAATGTACGATGTTAATCTCTAGTCAAAGTTCTGTCGCAACAAAAAGAAACCACATGGGTGGAGGTAGTCCTACAAAATCTCTCCCCTTGACTGCTTGCTTCACCAAGCTCTGCACCTCTCGAAGAGGACGTGGCGAAAATGAGTAAAGTTAACACACCAATGGGGAAGAATGAAGATGGCTTCGTTGTATGAGATGGTAGTTTATCCCTTAGTGCCAAGGATTCCTCTTTCCTCTTACATCTCTCTTTGAGCTAACCGATCTCTGCTATCAACAAAACATGAAGACAGCAGTTTCAAATGTCAAAACCGGCTCAGAAAACAGGAAAGAGATGGATCAGTTAGACATCATCCACATTCAAACCACGTACCGAAGACTTGGATTTCTTTGTCTTGCCGCGGATCCTGTTCCTTTGGGGCTTCAGTTTGTAGATCCGCACCATCCAATGGTGAGTGGTGAATACCTAATTCCACAATTCAACAACATCAAACCAAAGCATACTTGACCTACAACTGCGATTTGGGCATTTGAGGGGAGAACTAGGAATGAAAGTATCAACCAACCTCTTCGAAATGGGTGAGTTTGAAATGTTTCTTGCCTATTTCTGTCCTTCGTACTCTGTCAAATCCTTTGCCATCTGTTTCTACAAACCTGACCATCCAGCACTTCAGTTTAGTTACAACTAGCATGTAATGAATCTGTTCCCTTTCAACTCGATGAATATAAGTACCGGTACTGCTATGAATTGGGATAAAATCTGACCTGAAGTACGACAGTTTGTACATAAGACAGTTGAGCATGGTGGGAGTAGCTTGAGCGTCGATCCGGTATTGTCCGTCTCTCTTGGGATACAAACAAGCAAACAGGTACTAATGGTTATGGCCACTATCCAGCAACAGTTTGGGATGTCAGCATACGCAAGTTGGAGAAACTTACCAGGTAATCAGGTTCTTTGATGTGAGGGAACACACCGCCTCCAATGCGAACCATCCAAAGGAACTTATTGATATCATCACTAGGGTAGCCAACAACACCTGTAAAATGAATATTTACTTTAGGTAAGCTGATTCAAAAGGATTTAAGATTAATGCTGCGCTTAGAAGATGAAGGCTGGAAGCACACCTCCAAAGACTACTAGGACATATTTCACATCCAGTGAATGGAAGATCTCCCAGGCTTGCTTCTCAGGGGATGACATGGCTGTGCCAACAGTTGCGATATGAGTGTTGTTCCAGGTGTTGTTGTCGACGAGAACAGTGCGGTTAGCCATAGCAGTTGTTTGATACCCATAGTCCCACCATGACGCGACCTACAACAATAAAAAAAACAAGTGTCATCAGGTCAACCATCCAGAAGACATGTAAACATCCTATTTTTCGACAAATTTTAGCTGATATTTCTTATGCTGTCCACATGCTGTTGCAAGTTTCCACAATGAAGTGACATTCTGAAGCCAGTATGTCTGCAAATCAATGAGAGGAAAAGAGAGCAGGGATTAATCATACTTTATCATCCACGTCAGTATTGTGGCTCAACCATGAATAGGCCTCTCTAAAATCATCAAAAACATGCAAGCCACCATCATTTGAGTGAGATGTAAGAACAATGGAAGGGGCTGAATAAGCTTCTGCTGCTGCCCATACACAATGAACCTGTACAGAAACACAAGATAGATTCCAATCAGTTCTATATCCCCAACTCTAGCCCACCTCTATTTGACAATAAATACTTCGCCAGAGAAGTGCAGAAAAAAACCACGATGCAGATCTCTATCCTTGAAATATAATATTTTAAACAGAAACAAAGTGTTAAACCTGACCAACCATCAACAACCTTATTTTTCCAGGTCTAACTTGGTTATTGTACTTAAATTAGCACATTTGCATGTTTGTATCTAGGAATCTATTCAGAAAAATTATGGACGTTTTCTCAGAGAGAAGTGGGGAGCTTCGAACAGATATAGGGCACGGAGATTCATTATAGAGATTTACTTTAAATCCTTCAAAGGAAGAGGTTACATACCACGTAGAAGGCACCAAGCAATACAAGCAAGAGAACAGCAATGACTGAGGCTTCCAGAGGTAAGACAAGAAGCCTCTTCTCAGTTTTGGATGGTGTGGGCTTCTTCTCCACATTCTCCTTTTCTTTCTTCCTATTCTTTTTCGCTGGTTTTTCTTTTGCAGCTTCTTCAGTCTTTGGTATGTCGTTTGGTGCTACAACAGTGCTTGAACCATTTTCTTCTGACTACAAGATGAAAATGGTTTATGAAATTTCAATTTCGACTAGAATATCAACAAATGACAACTGGAAGTACTCATAATACGCCACATTCTTACAGCAATGCTGGGGTTCCCTGCTATACCAGGTAGCTGAAACTTGATTGATCGAGTCAAGACATTAAAAGCTTCAGACAGTGCAATGCCAGACAAGATGCATGCTGCTGGAGCAAGTACAAGCATCAACCGTACCTAAAACATGGATTAACAAACAAACAACTCATAAAGCTATATGAGACGGACAAGAGAGGCAAATACTAACTGAAGGAAGATGGGCCAGAGACTTTTCCTACCATGACACCAGAGAAATAAACAGAAGTCACAATATAAAGGATGACAAAAGAGCTTGAGTCGGTTAAGGGCATGAAGCAGGCCTGCAAAATGATATATAAGCCGCGTTGAGATAGCCAAAGGTGGTAATTACTGAGAAGACAAACTTCCATTAAACCAGGCAACTCACAATAATCCCAGCAGGAACCAAGAAAGCTAACACATTGATGTCCATGAAGTACGATGGCCAAGTAGGAGGCTGATGTTCACTAACACTAGCGATAATTGGTATATACTTGCTTGCATAAGTCCTGTCATATTCCACACAGAAGAAGGTTGAAGGTCAGAGACACAACCCATGAATCCATAGACATCAACCAAGTGATCAATCCAATCAAACACGACGCTCTCATGTTTGGCCACATAATGGTCATCACATTTTGCAGGCTGCACCGTGATGGGAGGCATTGCTGCTAGAAAGACAAAAATGATCCAGTAGACTCAAATGGAGATAATGAACCAGAAGTTACATACGGATCAAGTAGAGTTAGACTTCGCCCACTCCATCCCTTTGTCGGGCTGGATGCCACCACTGCTATCAGAATTGCTATAACCGCACAACAGACTGCTCTGGAAAAAACAGAAAATAGACAAGCAGTGGCTATCAATATCATTTTCATAATAACACATGAGAAGTCCTGAGACAAATCAAAATCAAACTTTTCCTGCTGCAGTCCTCATCTCTATAAGTATTTATCTTGCAAATATAAAATATCATGGATGATAAGAAAGCTTACAGGCCAACAGACACAACAAGTGTCACAGCAACTTTAAACATTTTTGGGGAGAGGATCCCTTTGATATAGTATGCAAGGGCCACAACATGGATGATAATGAAAACCTGCACAAGTAAATAGTAAGAACTAGATAGATGACACTGTCGATCAACTAAGATGAGGAACAGCCTGGGAAGCAACGAAGACAAGGATTGACCACCCTTATATCATATCATGATATCAATTCTTACTCGTACGAGATACATCTAGTTCATGTACTGAATACAATCCTTACTGGAACAATTAAGTGCCTACACTGACAACATGTCTATAATGTGTCCCTCCTGATATCAATCAATTCCAGAATTCTCTCTCTACATTATCCAGAAGGACAGGTACTGGGTAGAATTATTGACTAACATATGGTGCCCTCAATTCTAGAGCAAGAGAAGCTGATGTCATGCACATAACATGAAAAGCAAACAATGACAGAGAAGAACACTAAGAGGAAAAATTAGTAACAATGCAGAGATCACACTTGCCAGAAATGAAGCGAAATGTTCTGATGTCAAGACAGCATTAAAACCAACAACAGGCACCAAAGAAGCTAGCAAAGTACCCAATACCACCTGCATGGAGAAATCATGTCATTAAAAAAATTATCCAATTTTCATCCATCAACATCGCATGAAAAAGTGATTTTTAAATTGAAAAATACAAAATATTTCATATTAAATGGCCATGAAAAGACTATATCAACATCAGGTCGCACTCCATGTGGCTCTATAACTAGAGGCAAAAAAAACTTATATTTTAACATAATGACTCACCTTGAAGAGTCACTACCAAATAAAATGATGGAACTATGATAATGTGATTGTTTTATTTTCATTTCTCTACAACTATGACCAGAAGTTCCAAGTACTTACAAGAGGTGCATAAGCAATGTACAGTCGAGAAGAATAACGACCCGTTACAATGCAGAGAAGCACGTGCATAGGAATCAGATTAATAATGAAGGTGTAGCCTCCCCATGAGCAGACCTGCAACGAAACAATACCTCAGCAACTGAAAATATGCAATGCGTATGATTGTAAGCCAGAAAACAGTAGAACAAGCTTACCATGTAAAAGTATGCCAAGGCATTTAGAGTAGCATAGAAAAGGGACCCCGTATTCAGCGTCTGCCAATAAGTAAGCATTGATTAAAAAATAGCTTATTAAGCTTAAGGAGAGCTAGGAACAGCATAAATTATCTGACAGCTTATCACAAAAACACTAAAAGAAATACCATTCTGAACAACTAACCTTAATATATAGATAGAATGTGAAGACTAATGCAAATATAGCAACTGCTTCATTGTCGTAGCTTCCTGCCACAGACCGAGATATGTATGATGGAACCTGTTGTAAGAACAAAGAAAGTAAATAATCAAAAAGAACTGTGATGTTGCTAGTTAGCATGATCTCTAACACGTTATATGTTGCAACATATCAATAAGCATAACTCAGGAGAAATTAAATTTCAAAATTTCCTTATTAATAGTAAACCAAGGGTGGGTAATTGTCTACAGGCCACCTAAACAGGACCTCTCCGGAGATAACATAATCACATTGTAAGATGCCCAGTTGTTCATTTCAGAATCTAAAAAATATTTACAAAGAAACCATATCACAAGTACCCCGTAATATAATTTACCATGGCCAAGAGAGCAGCAGCTGTGAGTCCAGCACCAGGACCCTTAACTTCCTACAAAAAGAGAGGATTTTAAGGTTTCCCTGTAAAACACCGGTAATATACTACACCAAGACATTAGTCAGACAGAAACAAACCTTAGTCAATAAATAAGCTGCCCATGAAGCGAAGGCGGAGAAAATTGGTGCTGTGAACACACAAACAGTCTCTACTGACAGAGGAATGTTTAAGGAATTGACGACCCTGTTAATAGAAATTAGAAAGTGAGAAAGAAGCCCATATAGAACTCAGTTATGCAGAAAACTTTATATAAATTATAGTTCTCCTGGTACAAACACCCAACTTCCGTAATGCATAGATCGTGGAAAAAGAAACTACAAATGGCTTATTAAATCAAATAACTCACTTCCAAATTGTGCCAGCTGTCAAGGTCAAACCCGGATAAACAGTTCCACCAATTACACGGCCAAGAGGATACCTTGTGTGAAATTAAGACAACAATGAGATTTCTTCAATTATATCATACAATGTAGCGACCAAGAAACATAGAACAAATATTGAGAAAACTCTGTAGCATCAATCATTCCAATTACCATGTTCGATCATCAAACCAGTTCCAGAAGTCGTATATCCCATTCTTCGACAAGAACTGAAACCACGAAACTATTCAGCAATCACCCTACAACCTGTGCATTGTGCAATAGTGTACTACTCATATCCAACAATACTAAGTAGAAAAAAGTTCGTTGCAAGTCATGTTACCTGAGTAACTCGATAGTTGAAGTAGGGATCAAACTCGTGAATCACACTCTCATATTTTATCACCTGGAGAACAGCACAAAAATCCGTACGACTACATCAACTAACTATATAACCACATCAAGTGCAATACTCCAAAAGCGAAAGATGATTCTCCTTTTGAAGCAAATTAAAAACAGCACAGAACAATTTATCAAACTCCAGACCAATACTAGACGCCATTCCTCAGTTCACTAATTCACAGTCTTCCTATCAAATACTTCGGAAGAATGCCCATCACCAAACTAAACTACATGCAAAAAGCTCCTTCACTCAAATTAAGCAACTTCAACTGCACAAACGCCAACAGAAATCACACAGCCCTCGCTCTCCCCCCCACCCCACCCTCCATTCCGATCATTCAACCACAACGAGCACTAAACTAAACTCAGACGGAAACGAACGCACCAGCTAACAGCCTACATCAGAGCGGATCTAGAGGGAATTGAGAGAGGAAATTACAGAGAAAAGGCGGATCGAGAAGGCGAGGACTCCAATCAGGACGAGTATGATGAAGGCGATAACGCCGCCGAACGCATTCCGCAAACTCTTCGATGCCGCCCCCGCTGTCATCGTCGGGCCATTGACGGCGCTCTCTGGACTCGCCATCGCAGAGAGTGAAGAAGAAGAAGAAATGGAGTGGAAGCAGGGAGCTCGGCTCGGGTTATCTGGAGAAAATGGAAGGGTTTTCTTCGCGGCTGAGTCTTCGAGGGGAGAGACGACTTAATTAATCAGAGAGTTTCCCACTGTCGAGTCTCTTTTGCAGGCGGAGCGGAGTGCGGGACTGACTGAGAAGCTCCGTCGCAATAGACTAAACGGAGGCGGCGGTGATATGCGGGAACTGCGATGGGAAAGCCAAAGTGAAATGACGGATCTGGGCCTGGGGGTTATACTGTTCTGTCCGTTTCACAGTCTCCACGTGGCTGGCGTTGGTTGGGAGGTAGTGATGGACGCTGCGATTGGTCTGGGCCGACGTGTTATTCCACGTGGGAGGATTTGATTTGCTGCTCTAGTGAGTTTACCCGGGTAGTTGAATTAGTGGTTCGCCCGGGCTCAGTGGCGTAGCCAGGATTTTATGTAAGGTGGGTCCGAATTTTTTTTAATATCCACGTGGTTCATTGCAAATTTTCTTTCAACACTTGCAGTGTAGCCTTAGTTTGAGTCTAAAACCCGATTTATTGAATTCATTATTAGGATAAAAAGGATCTAGTGAGTTTCAACAAAATGAAGCTTTGGCGATAGATAATGGATACATTAAGAATTTGAAGCTTGGAGGATGAAGTTATATTTTATGCTAATATTATTTATGTAGAAACTAAAATGTATTATATATAATGATGATAGCTAAATTCATGATATAATTATTGTTTGATGGTAGAATATTGATCAATATTGATGAATTTTAGGTGAAAAAACTCATTGTCACTTAATTATTGTATTAAAGAGTGAAAAACCATAGCGTACTAGTGGTTTGATAAGAAAAATCTCATGCTGGAAGCGAAATTGATAGAAGATATTAGTGATATGAAATGGTTGAACCATGATTAAACCACATTTTCAACATAAAATATCCTACCGTTGACTTGTCCGATACAACCTTCTACCACTATTAACCTAGACGTACATATTTTCTCCCGAGCCAAGGTGGGTCCCGGGACCCACCTTGATATGCACTACCTCCGCCACTGCCCGGGCTGGTCAACTGGGCATGGTCTGGTTCATACTCGAAGCGAATCGATACAAAACTAGATTAAAAAGTGAAAGAATAAAATAGCGAAAATACAATTTAATAGCCAAACCTTTCGTCTTAAGACACAATAATAGTCAAACATTTTTGAAAACAAATTATTGGCCAAATCGTCAACTTTACGTCCGGTCAACCGTTAGTTGACTCTGACATGGCAAGCAACTGTCCACGTCAGCTCATTTTTACTGATGTGGCAACTAATAAATAGAGTGGCACCTAAAGCTCTGTTGATGTCCTCTTTAGAGGTAGCGTCCTTTGATTTTGTAGGGTGGCTTCACTAAGTGTTGCTCTGGGTGGGGTGTTGGGTAGAGGTTTCTAACTATTTTTACTCTTGTCATTACTTGGAAAAAAAACTAATAAATAGAGATTCATTTTATTTTTAAAATTAAATAAAAAATGGGAAAAGTACAAAGCCTTATTTGTTCACTCTCTCTCTCTCCCTCTTCATTCTCTTCCACCTGTTCTCCCCGTTCGACTCCCTCTCTCTCAAAGACGAAACCTCTCCTCCGGCGAAACCCAACCTCGTTGCCCACCACAAAACCAAATTGAAAAGCGTCGCCTTCATCCCTCCTCATGTGAGCACTGGAAAACGCGAGCGCGTCTGTTCGTGCATTTCCAAGCCGGAGCTTTGGCGAAGGAGACGATATAACACTGCGAGGGAGACGATGGAGCGCTGGCAAGCAGGCGACGAAGTGCTTGCGAGGAGACGACGGGGGCGCTGACGAAGGAGACGATTGATTTAGGTATGGATGCCCTGATTTTGCTTTCAAACCCTAGGTTCTCTATCCCCATTTGATTGAATGTTCCTTATTTTATAATAGTGCGATTGACGAAATCTGGTTTGTGAGGACCACAGGGGGACCACTGCAGAAATAGTCATGAAATTGACCTTGCATTACAAGGTATGAAAGTAGAAACATTGGATTTAACTGTAATTGTAGTGCGAATGAAAAAAAGCCATCTTACCTGGAAAATTATCACGCATACAAATTTTTGTTTCTTCTTTTGATATTCCAGATGATGGAATATTTGGATATTTTATACCACCATGGTGGGGTGATGGACTTCTCGGGTTTGGAACCACGATATGTTGGTGGTTTTTCAGAGTAGATAGCGGTGGATGTTGATGAAGTGTGTTACTTCGAGCTTCTGAACGTGGCTACAATTTACTTGAAGTATGTGGGCGTTCGAAAGATATGATACTTGACACTGGAGGCTACAATGGAATATGGTATACATGAAGTGCATTTCGATAAGGATGTGATAGAAGGGTTGCTTGTTGATGCAGCCGGTACTAGGGATGTGTCCGTATTTGTAGAGGCTGTCGAGGTGGAGGATGGACCGGTGAGAGACAATGAGGAACCACACTTGTTTCAAGGTTTGCCGAAAGAAGGTGAGGATATTGGTGAGGGGGCACATGTCGCATGTACAAGGGGTAACAAAGGTAGGAGGGAGTTTAAATGCAAGGATGTGGCTTGTGATTGGAGGGTATATGTTGCCTGGTGGGGAGGTGGTGCAAGTTTCATGGTTAGGCGAATAGGTACGCCTCACACTTGCTCTCGGTCTCTTCGAGTAAACTTAGTGACTACAAGGTTCCTTGCTCAACATTATTTCGAGCGCCTTAGGGTCAATTCGAAGTGGGAGCCTTGCCATATTGTTGAGGAGGTGAAGGCAGAATTAGGGGTCGATGTTGAAGTAAGAACTTGCTACCGAGCTAAGGTTATTGCATGAGAAATGTTGCATGGGACCCTCGACGAAGAGTATCAAAAGTTGAGAAGTTATGTGGCTACTTTGAAGAGGGCAAATTAGGAAGGACGATTCATTCTAGATGTTGTTCCATATGGGGCAGCGGATATGGTGTATTACAAATTTTGCCATCGGGAACCAGTATGTCCATGTATGTGAGAATGGTGTCAATTAGGCTTGTTTTAGCTCTGTTTTACTTACATTGTGATAAGTAATAGTCACCAATGATTATATTGGTTGTAACTTTTCAGTTCCTGAGGGTCGAGAATCATGGAGTTCATACTTCTGCAGAAGCTGTTGGTACCCAACCAACTGAGATTGACGCAACATAGGGACCAACAACTTAGCCTCAGTTGGATTTACTATTATCTACTAGAATTTTTATTAGTATAGCCAACTTAGAAGTTATAGTTTAGAAGCGGACAATATGAAGTTGAGCTTGTGATGAATTGAGCCAATGTAGTTTGATTGGCTCTCTTCTACCGACTTTTGCATTTTGTACGAGTTCACTTCATAGTTGTGTTGATGGAAAAGATATACTCTGTAGACTTGACAGATGTGTTAATGTACATATCATTTGCAGACTCAATAGTTGTGTTACATTGGTTTTTATCGTCTTTTTTATCCTTCCAGTCACGACATCTCTGATAATGTCAAGATTAAAAAAGGCAACACCTATTGCAAATCGAAGTACATCATACTCATTGCAAATTGAGGTACAACACAATCATTGATCACTTAATGGTACACATTAATCACTCATTGAAACCATAAAAGTACAAACAAACCATAACGACTAGAACAAATATCATCACATTCTTTATCCGCTTTCAAGAACATCAAACACATTGCTCATTTCCTCAACTCGATTTTCATTCTTGTGGGGTCCTCCCTGATACTCATCAGCTCTTCTTAAAGGAAATTTTTAGCCTTTTCCTCCTTTTCTGCCTTCATTCGAGCAATCTTACAACTCTCTTCCATTTCAATAAGTTTGGTCTTCAGCTCACAAGGAGAGGGAATCTCATCGACTAGGAGAGGCTGGGTGGAGGGCGAGAAGGAATGGTCGCCGGATGTAAGGGGAGAGGTTGCGCGGATGGGGAGAGATGAGAAGGAATGACCCCATTTTTTTATAAAGGCTTCACTTTTTAGGGGAAATTGTAATATTCGGAAAGTTAAAAACTTGGAAATAGATTTTATGACGTGTACAGTTACCTACTTTGTCAGAGTTAACTAACGGTTGATCGGACTGAAAGTTAACGATTTGACTAATAATTAGTTTTCAAAAAGGCTTGCCTATTATTTTGTTTAAAGTGAAAGGCTTGGCTATTAAATTGTATTTACCCAATAAAATATGTGAAAAGAGAATTGGAAGGTGCATGAGTCTAATCCATATTTGGTTCATTTAGGTGGTCTTGAAATACGATGGGTAAACACTAAATTATTTGTCGAATCTTTTCTGCAGTCTTTTTTATTAGCCAAATCTATTAAATTAATAATAATTAGTATAAGTGGTTGTCCGCGGATGAGGATTGGAACAATGTCGATTATGTTTGTGAATTCGTAGAGTTATTTAATGACATCACCACAACTATTTCATGAACAAACTACTCGACTGTTAACTTGTTTCTTCATGAATTATGGACTATCAAGATACCATTGAAAGACACCTTAGATTTAGAGAAGCCAAATATGAGGTTTATGGTTGTCAAAATGCTATAGAAGTTTGACAAGTATTGGGGAGAAACCAACTTGGTGATTTCAATCGCTTGTATCTTGTATCCAAGAAATGAGTTCAAAATGCTTGAGACATATTTTCTTGATCTTTATGGCAAGGAGGGGCTGATAATAAGATTTATATTTCGATAGTTCGTGACAAAACTTGACGAGCTCTTTGATAAGTATGTGGAAGAGTACAAACCTAAGAATGTTGGGAACTCATCTGAGCATGAAGTTGAAATGGTTTCCACTTCTTTTGCTAGTACCACAAGTGGTAAACAAAAATGGGAAGGACAATATTTGATTCCATGGTTCAAAATGTAGAGTGTGTTTCAACAATGAAATCTGAACTTGATGTGTATCTTCGGGATTATCTACATGGTCATAAGGGGAAAGCACCATCCAATGTCATTGAGTGGTGGAAGGAGCAATGCCCTAAGGTGCTATCAAAGATGACTTGTGATATCATGGCAATTCCAATCACATCAGTAGCTTCAGAGACTGCTTTTAGTGTTGGAGGAAGAGTGGTTGACAAACATCGTACATCACCGGGGACAAAAACCGTTCAAGCTCTACTTTGCACTCAAGATTGGTTAAAAGAAGCATTATCAGTTGAAAAAGACTATTCAGGTAATTTATATTTTTTCTTTCTAAGTTTCATGTATTTTCATTGAACTTACCTGATTATTTTGATTTCTTGTAGATTGTGACCAAAAAAGAAGATACTGTGGAGATTGACTTTCTGTAATAGGACCATAGTTTACTTATATAAATTTCAGTTTAACTAAAGGTAAATATGTTAAAAGAGTTGTCGTTGGTTGGTTTAATAGTTAATTGGTTGAGTAGGAATTGATAGTTGTTGGTTGGATTAATATTTAATTGGTTGTTGTGGGTGTTTTGGAGGAGCACTTCTACTTAGAGGTGGCAATTCTCAATCCAATCTACCAATCCAATCCACCAATCCATAAAAAATATCCACCAAATCCAATCCATTTAAATCCAATCCATTTGATCCAAATCCAATTGGATTGGTGGATTCATGGATCAATCCATGGATCCAAATATTCATCAAAAATCCATGGATCCAAATGACAAATTACGGTTTGGTACCTATAATTTTTATATTTTACATTTTGGTACCCAAAATTTAATTTTTTATACGAAAAATATCATTGGAAAATTACGTTTTGGTACCTAAAATTTTTTATTATGACATTTTAGTACCTAAACTTTTCACATTTTTACATATTGGTCCTTGGTTGGTGATGTCATTTGGATTCATGGATAATCCACCAATCCACTTGATCAAATCCATGAATCCACTAATCCATTGAATCCAATCCACTTGATCCATGGATCCATCAATCCAATCCATGGATCAATCCATTTGCCACCTCTACTTCTACTATGCTTTAAAGTACAATTTGAAATTGTACCATAACGTTAAATATACCAATTGAAGTTGTACAATAAACGAATTTGACATTGACGAGTGGAGGAATGTGCTTGCTCTTATTCAACTATCCTTTATAAACAATAAGTTGTATCATAACATAAAAATACAACTTTAGTTTGTACCATAAAAGATTTTATATAAAATTATAGATACAACCAAAAGTTGTACCATAACATTAAAGATACAACTTAAAATTGTACTATAAAGGCAAAAATTATAGCACCAATACTTTAAAGTGTAGTAAAATTCCACATTTTGGAGTTGTTGAAACTGCCCTTATTAGGAAAGAATATTCACGGAGCTGTTTATATGCATTCTTCTTGCTAAAGTATAGGCTCAATAGGTTGCTTGTTTCATGATAGATTTATGATGACCATCCTTTCTTTTTTTTTTTTTTTTATATTTTGGAAGTGAATTAGTCGTGGGAGGATTGCTTTTTGATGATTCAACTCTGGGAAGATTTTTTACAAATAAGCTGTGAAAAGATTAATCATTACCTACTATATCCACTATGAACATGAATCTTGTCTTGATATGTAATTATGTCAAAATTGTGAAAATGCTTAATTATATTGATATGAACAACATTATCTTGTTAATATGTTAGTGTATGAAAGTTAACTGTAATTTTTAGTTCTAGTGTTCTTTTCATCATTTAAATTCTTATGGTTACACATTTTTCAGCATTAATAATTTCAAATCGAGCTCATTTTGGTTTCAAGCCGACCCGAACTTGTACTCAGGATAACAAGCTATGTTAATGAGCATTTACCGACGTCTATCGAGAGGAGCTCAAACTATATTACTTTTATTCATATCGAGCAAGAGCTCGAACTGAAAAATTTATAAACAAGTCGAGGTCAAGATAAGCAAAAACTCGACTCGCTCGATTTGTTTGCATGTGAGTAGGGATGATTACAAAACCCGAACCCACGGGTACCCACCCGACCCAACCCGGTCAACACGGGTAAAATCTGTGTTGACGGGTTTTGGGTCGGGTTCGGGTTTAAACCCGCTACACTATTCACCGGGTCGGGTTGGGTTTAGGTAAACCCGCCCCATGGGTACCCGCCCACACACATATAATTACTTTCCCGGTATATTTAATATTCTAAATAATATATCTCCCTTAAACAACTAATATTCTTTATGTTTTGTGGAGACATGTATAATTTGTTCTTTCTAATTGTTTAGAATGAAGTTGATATTATGAAGTGGAGAGTGAAGAAACTTAGTTGACAAGGAAGAAGCTTTCACTTAATCTTATTGTTCATAGATGTTTATCTTTAATTTTGAACAATTTGTATTGATCATTTGCGGTTTGCTTGTATGCTCTAGATTGGTGTTTTTTGTATGAGAAAATTGATGTTAAAACTTTTATTTTGAAAGAAACTTGTTATTGTAAATTTTTTACCACAAAAACCCACGGGTACCCATGAACCCGCGAATACCCAGTGGGTTGTGTTGGGTTTGAGTTTTTCAAACCCAACGGGTTTTACCCCGTGTTTTTTTGACGGATACACCCATGGGTTTGGGTTTGACAAAACCCACCCCAACCCGACCCGTCAAACCCAAACCCAACCCGACCCATTGCCATCCCTACATGTGAGTACTGGGTAGGAGGGATGTCACGTGAGGGTGTATTTGAAAAGAGCGGCTAGGCACGTGCGAGCCCAATTTGAACCTGGAAGAAAACCCCTCTGTTCCGTCTCACCCACTTCTCTTCTCTTCCGCTTTTCTCACTCTCCTCTCCTGTGTGTTTTTTTTTTTAATCGAAGAAAACAGCAGCAGCAGCCATGGAAGCGATACTGATGGACTGTGTGAACAACAGTCTCCGCCAGTTCATGTCCCGAAACGCCATTTTCATGTGCGAACGCCTCTGCGCCGAGTTCCCTTCCGAGGTACTTCTTTATCTTGGTTGTCCCCCTTCCCCAATTTCTCCCTTTTTTCTTTGTTCTTTGATCGCACTCTGCTCGGCGCTCAGAGATGCCTTCGCCCGGGGAGAAATTGGGAAGGGGAACTCTTCTTTAGTGCCGTTTTCTGTTTCCTCGAGTAGGAAGAGAGCTTGTGTTAACTAATGAAATTGGATTTGTAGCGTGGTTACTACTTATTCCCTAGTTTTGATAAGAGGGTCTGGTTTGTATTGGATGAATAGCTTCCGTTGTGTTTCGGAATTGCGTTTTTTCTTCTTGCTCTGGGGCTTGGATTGTTTGCTCACTCGAGGTTGTAGTAGCGGCTAATAGCGAGTTCTTTGTCAATAACGTTAGTTGCATTGCATGCCTAGTTCAGTTACTGTTGCAAGGTGGAATGTGCTTTTTAAGACAATCAAGCTATTAGTGTGAACAGCTGACTTCTGGGAATCTTGTTTCTGTTCTTTTTGCTTCTGGGATTTGTGGGAGAACCTCCAATTTGATGTGTATTGGCTTGGAGCTTCAGACTGTTCAGTGTTTTCTGTTTGATTTGAATGGGAATTATGCTGAATTGTTGGTTAACAGTTCGTTGTTTGGTTGTACTGTTACCAGCTGATAGAGTCTATCTATAAAGAGAAGGATTGTCTTTTTATTCTTTGGCGCTGGGTTTATGAGGATACCCATGTCCTATCTCAGTTTCTATTCAGTTAGTTGGTTATCTACTTGTTCTATTTAATGATCTCTTGCTTCTGCTGGTCGTTGGGATAAGACGGGCTGTTCTGCTGGCACAAACAAATTTTTCCGAGCCAACGTGCATACTTGGTGCTTTCTCTCGCCTGGTTCGTTTCACTTTCACTACCACCAGGTTTTAATGAACTGTTTGATGGTTGTTTGTCTTCTCTGCAGACAAATTTAGAGTTGTTAGCTCGGTGCTATTTGCAAAATAATCAAGCCTACTCTGCTTATCATATCCTTAAAGGTACCAGATGATAGTCCTTATGTCTTACATCTTTTTGACCAGTTACTACTTACTACTCTAACGAGCATTTCGTGATGCATAATCCACTTAAACCTTCTCCTTCCCTTTGGCTTTGATTTGCTGACATATATTGCCTATTCATGTTATCTCCTCTTTGTTTCTCTTCTTGGTTGCTTGAAGGAACACAAATGGCTCAATCCCGCTACTTGTTTGCAATATCATGCTTTCAGATGGACCTCTTAAAGGAAGCAGAAGCAGCATTATGTCCTGCTAATGATCCAGGAGCTGAGGTATATGTGACATTGGTTAGATTTTTACTTTTAGATGTGAGACTATAGAGGTTTTTCAACATACTTTTTTATTATATTACCAATCGAGTATGCTTATCTAGCTTAACTGTTAGAAACCTTGTGAGACTTTTTTGCTTTTTTTCCCCCCCCCTGCTTAGAAAAGGATTGTTTAGTCTGTTCCTAACTGTATTGTCTGTTTTCTGATTGGAAGAGTTGGCGACGCAAGTTGATGTAGGATTTGGTTGAAATACAGGACCTTGTTCTTGATTTCGCTTCCATTCGGTGTGCTTATAGGCTTCTCTGATTAGAGACTTGATCACCACTCTTTGTCTTCTGTGGGTCTGTCTTTAGGTTCCCAATGGTGCTGCTGGGCATTACCTTCTTGGTCTTATTTACAGGTTGCTTACCTCTTCTTTGTGTATCTTCTTACTCATTTTTCCTTTCAGTTAAATTGTCATCATTGCTCAATCAAGACGTCCTGTTTTGGATTTCAGTTTTTTGTCTGTAAGAATTAAGGAATTTGCATATGAGAGTTGCTTATCCAGTTCAAACGTAGGTGTGTATATATTGTTCACTATTATGTTGTATGGTATAAATCTTAGAAAAGGGTTGTTGCTGCGTGCATAAGGTATGCCAGATATAGGAAAGGGCTGTGATAAAAAGATTTTTGTTGAATTCTTTCTTGGTGGTTGAAGTATGTGAATGTTGTCAAATTTCCTCTTGAGAAGAATCACGTGTCTGCAAATGGACTTGACTGAATTTATTCCCGAGGCCTTAAACAAGCTTTTGTTTACCATCTTGATATTTACCTGTTTTTAGTGTTAGGAAGCTTATGCTCTGTTTCTAAATCATTATCCTCTTACTTAATCTGCAAATACTATTGGTTTAGGTATACTGATAGAAGAAAAAGTGCTATTGATCACTTTAAGGAGGCTTTGTTGGCAGATCCTCTTCTCTGGGCTGCATATGAAGAGTTATGTATATTAGGTCTGTTTTTTGTGAGATGCGAAAGGTTTCTCCATTTCTTGCAGCATTGTTGCTGCTCTTTTTCTAATGATTACACTTGCAAGTTTTAACAATTAGCATATATTTTTGTGCTTTATATTTTAGGTGCTGCTGAAGAGGCAACTGCAATTTTTGGTGAAGCAGCTTGTCTTTGTATTCAAAAGCAGTACTGCCATCACTTGGCAGTTTCTCAAAATATGTATTTGTCAAGCGAAGATCGCACTGCAGCTTCAACTAGAAACTCCAGCTCAGAAGATGGTAGTCCAAGGCAGATGAAACATATGCAAGGCACTAATTTGCGAGAAATATCGGGAAACTGCTATATCTCTTCAGCAGTAGGAGTTGGCAGTCAGCCTTCAAATGTGTGTCCCCCGAACTTAGGATTTTATAGTACTCCCTCACCAATGCCACAGGTATTCTGTTTTATTTTTGGTGAAAATTGGAATTTTGTAAATGTAGTAACAAATTTTCTAGTAGTTTGTGCTATAACTGGGTGTATTCTTGTCATTGAAGTTACTCTGCTACACCCTTGTTAGTCTTGATCTATAACTGGACCTTCCATTGCTTTTTTCCTCTTTTCCCTTGTTTCGGGACTTTGTGGTCGAATGCTATTCTCATATTTGGCATCTTCTAGTTTCTCTTTATTAGTGAGTGCTTTAAATTTTCCACTAAACATCACTTAACCTTCATTCTAACATATTTTTCTAGAAAATGTTTTGTAACTCTTTTTGTGTCATTTATGTTTGTTGATGGTCAGCCATTGCAAGACCTGTTGAAATTATAGTATGTGCTGTTACATCATAAATGCATATTTTGTTGGGACATCTCAACTCACATGTGCTCATTCCAAGTCCGTTATGGTTCATATGAGATTGTTTGGATGTTCATAATGTCATATACTTATTTTCTCTAATTTCTTACATTTTTTTTTGTCTTTTACGTCTCCCTTTATACCTGATAAATATGACGATGTCCGTGGTGTTTTTCAGTTCTTGAGTGTTGCACCCCCTCCTTGTAGAAATCTGCAGGCTAACGGTCCAAATCTTAGTAACGCTTGTACTGATAACTCTCCAAAATCAGTTGTGAATGCCAATTTTCAACCTCCACGAAGGAAGGTTGTTGATGAAGGGAAATTACGGAAGGTGAGGATTCAATGATCATGGTCATCATGGAGGTTGTAGTTGTATACTGCGTGTAGTTTCCATGTACTCGACACTTATCATGGTAGCTGTCTCAAATCCATCTCAATAACATGCAAAGTGGGTTAGGCGGTTAGCTTTGATAGTGAAGATTCCTATTGCGGAATCAGTCATCTTGTCTACTGTGAGGGAAAAGTCAATACTGTAGAACTGCAGTTTGGCATATTGCACTTGTTTCACTCCGAGTCTTTTTACCTCTAATCCGATAATACCATTGTTTATATAAGAACCCATCTATTGCTTTTTAGAGGCTAGCGGGATCAGTGTCAGGTCGTCAGTTCTCTTTACATTATAGTATCAGAAGTTTCTGATGTCCTTGTTGCTTGCTAGATTTTGTAGATAGATTTGGTTGGTTTCATCTGGGCATACTAGTTTAAACTCGTTGTCTAAGAACACTTTTGTTTTCTTCCTTTCACCTTGGTATAGTTTTGATTTCAGATTTCTGGAAGGTTATTTCCTGATTCTGGCCCTCGACGTAGTTCAAGACTTGCTGCAGAGGTAGCAGGCAACTCAAATGCAACCACCACGTCAGTTGCTGGGAATGGTAACGGCAATTCTTCTAAGTTTCTTGGAGGTTCCAAGTTGGGTTCCATGACAATACGTTCTGTAACCCTTCGTAAAGGACAGTCTTGGGCCAATGAAAATTATGATGAAGGTGGTGATCCGCGTTTTGTCTTGCTGATTTAATGGGGAAATTTGTGTATTATGATTAAAGTTGCTGTTGATTATTGCTGTTACTGGAAGTGCTATAAGTACTACTGGTAGCTCCACTTTTCCCACATTGTTAACTCAGAGGACCACTACCTTGTGCGTTGATGATTGTTGAATTGATTATAGTGAACAGCTTCTAAAACTTCTCGCTTGATATTGTTAAGGACTCCGGAATGAGATGTGTGATGATATACGTGTAAATGCTCCTTCTACAAATCCTACTCCGTCACAATCTGGTGAAACTAGATCCTCTGAAGCAGATGGAGCAGCTGTCCCTGTTGGCACGGTTATGATGAGTGCCTCAAAAATCTTAAGTGGTACTTCTGAAATATTAAGTCTCTTAAGAATTCTTGGAGAAGGCTACAGGTTCTCTTGTTCTTATAGGTGTCAGGTATTCGTACAACTTGAAACCAATATTCAGTGTTCTTGCTTCTATTTACTTTCTCTAAGTTGCTTCTTGGTTGACTACAGGATGCACTGGATGCATACATGAAACTACCACACAAGCACTATAACACAGGATGGGTTCTTTCCCAGGTAGTCTCGCAAATCCAAATGTTGAACATTTTCTAGGTCGTGTAAATTTCTTTCTTGCGACGACATATAGATTTTCTATCATTTTGTTTTCTGATATCTTTACTCCCTAAACGTTCTGGTTTCTGTTCCTGTATATGGATTTCCTTAAAAATCTTGTGTGCACATCTGATTTGTCCTTTGACTTGGTTTTCTTTCCCTTGTTAGCAGTTAGCACCTATGTCTATGTGTTGTAACTTGAAGAAGCTGAAATTCTAAGCGGAATATTGACACTGTCGAATCTTACACAAGATGACGAAAGTATTATATGTTTTAAGTCAAAATCACGGTTTAAAGTCCTGTTAAACAGTTGATTCAACTATCATTGTTTTTCCATCACTTGGGGAGTTCCCACTATTACTTTCAGTTGCTTTAGTACATGGGCGACTAATGTAATAGTCTATTTTGTTCAATATGGGCCTGGGACTGAATTTGGCTTCTCCTGTTCTAGCTGTCATTCTTATCTCTCTCAACAAGACAAATTCCTTCATTCTGCATGCTATATGCCTTCCACCGACTTCTCTGCAGTTTTATGGTTATCATTTAGGAACTTATGCTACTTCTGGTTTCCATGCAGGTTGGAAAAGCATATTTTGAATTGGTAGATTATTTGGAAGCTGACCGAGCCTTCAGTCTTGCTCGTCGTGCATCACCATACAGTTTGGAAGGGTTAGACATATATTCTACTGTTCTTTATGTGAGTCCTAGTCCTCAAGACTTTTGCTGATTTGGTCGTCCCGTTTTTCATTGAAGTTGCTGCTTAGCTAGCTTGTTAAGTATGCAATATTATTAAGGGTCAAAAGAATTTTTTTTCCTGGTTTTGGGGACAGTTTTATCTTCTCTCCCCCGTCTCTATTTTGTTGGCAGCTGAAAGTATGCATACATCCCCGAATTATGCTCACATCTTTACTCAATCGTCCTTTCTGGTGATGCTTGTTTAAGTATGCTTATTCAAATGGTATTTAGTCCGTTAAACACTTAAAACTTATTTACTTCATTGCAGCATTTGAAGGAAGATATGAAGTTAAGTTACCTTGCTCAAGAACTGACATCGACTGATCGCTTAGCTCCCCAGTCTTGGTATATTCCTGCCTTTTGTTTGTAGCAGGTCATTTTTCATGCTGCCTTGTGATTACTCCCTCTACCGGTTGTGCCATGTGTTTTTATTTATTTGTTTGCTTAGCTTTTATACATCAAACATCCAATACCTCAACATAATTGCACTGTAGAAAACAATGGCCCTCTGATATTTAGATTCATCTCGGATCGTATTCAGTATTTTGAGTTAGTCGACTGGTCGTTGACATGGTATTAGAGCTTCGCTGACTGGAAGGAGTCGTTTCCAAATCTGCCCCATAATAATAGTTAATTTAAACATTAGATAGAATTAACTTATGTATACTTGAGGTTTAGAAGAAAGACTTATCTTTAACGGGATCACAGATACCATGGGCTTGTGTAAACTTGAAATCTTGTGGGCATACTTACTTTCGACCAACGTGCAAGATGTGAAAGTGCAGGAGAATGATACTATGAGTTAGTGGCACTATTGGGTTATTGATACCCATTTATTTGTGGCACTGTGTGCTTATGCTTGTTGTCCTTTCACTTGGTCGTTTTTCTTTTCTTCTGGTACTGAATATTTTCATTGACTGAGCTATAGATTCAATTCATGATTGTCGATTCTTTGTACTTTCTCCATGGGCCATTTAGGTGTGCCATGGGAAATTGCTATAGTTTACAGAAAGACCACGAAAGCGCCTTGAAGAATTTCCAGCGAGCTGCCCAACTTAGTTCAAGATATGCTTATGCACATACACTTTGTGGACACGAGTACGTTCCCTCCCTTGTGTGTAAATTCGCTTGCTCTTTTTCTCCCTTCATTGTGATGTATATCAACTAATAATAATACTGTTTGCTCTCTACCTTCAGATACGTAGCTTTGGAGGATTTTGAAACTGGAATCAAGTGTTACCAGAATGCCTTGAGAATTGATACCAGACATTACAATGCTTGGTACGGACTTGGGATGATCTACCTACGCCAGGAAAAATTTGAATTCTCCGAGCACCATTTCAGAATGGCTTTCCAAATCAATCCACGTTCATCAGTTATAATGTCGTATCTCGGGACTTCATTGCATACGTTAAGGGTGAGAGGCTACCTGGCAAGAGTTTTATTCCTTTATTAGTCTTCTAATTGCCCTGTGTTATAGGCTTCTTATCCCACTTGCAGAGAAATGAAGAAGCGCTGGAGATGATGGAAAGAGCGATACTGGCCGATAGGAAGAACCCTCTTCCAATGTATCAAAAGGCTAACATCCTTGTTAGCATGGAAAGCTTTGATGAAGCCTTGGACGTTCTAGAAGAGCTCAAAGAATACGCACCTCGTGAAAGCAGCGTGTACGCATTGATGGGTAAAATCTACAAGAGGCGAAACATGCATGACAAGGCCATGCTTCATTTCGGACATGCCTTGGATTTGAAACCTTCTGCCACAGACGCCGCTACTATCAAGGTAGTTTCACCCTTTTTTCTCACTTCAGTTTCTTGGTAGTCGCGACACATCTCGAATCTTCCATTCACAAATGATAGCATCCAAGGAAGAATTCCACCCAACAAAATCTTTTGGTTTTGTGTTTTTATCAATAGGCTGCCATTGAGAAGTTGCATGTACCAGATGAATTAGAAGACATAGATGAGTAGACTCGAGCGAGCAGAATACAGAAGGTCGAATAAACCCTGCTGGTACAGAGTTTGTGACTGAGAGAGGAAAGGTGTATCATGTATGACCCGAGGCCAAAAGTTGTCTGCTCGTGCTTTCGACGCGAATAGCAGGAAACCAGAGGCACTTCCTTGTTGCGCTGACCTTGGCGAAGATGTTGTGTACCCCTTTCGAGTCATGGTTGGTAGAGAGGTGATCTCGGTTTTGAACAGGTCGTCGATTAACGAACACTCAGCTGCTGTGCTGACTGCAACTTGAGCAGACCAAACAGAGGCGCTGAGAATCTGCCAATACTTTGTACCAAATATATACTGGTGTATCGAAGCAACGGAAAAGGATAAAAAGTTGAGTGTACTACTACCATTCCTCTGTGAGACTGTAACAAGTTAAAAAGTTCTGATTATGGGTTAAAAGCCTTTTTTTAAGCAGCCCAATCAGCCCGTCTCTAGGCCCACGGGCCACCTCCGACTCTTGAAGCAATTGGGCCCTCTCTTCAATCCATCAAGATATTTCTCTTGCTCCATCCAAGCCCAGTATCACATCTCCATCTTCTTCTCCCTCTTGCTGCATTCTGTACTGTCAAAGAACACAGACGCCCACCACCATCGCCCATCCCTTTCTCTCTCTCTCACACACAAAATATCTCTCTCTCTATCGCTTTGGTCGCCTGGATTCACATTATTGGAGGGGTTTCTTTCTTCTCTGATGTGATCCCAAAAAAAATGGAAGCGGACAAAGATAATCGACCCCACAACCCCAATCACCATCTCCATCGCCCCACCACCGCCAGCTGCAATAGTAGCAGCAGTACAGCGGGGGAGCTGTTGATCTGCTTCAGCACTTCCCGCCTCTCTTCCTCCTCCATGAAGATCTCATCCTCCAAATCCATCCTCAGCCCCGGCCGCCGGCCCTCTTCCCGAGACCAGCAACATCAGGCTTCTCTCTCCACCTCCCTCAGCCGCCGCCTCCGCACCAACGGCAGCATCAAGGGCGGAGCAGGCCAGGCTTCCCCGATGTTCCCCGCCGCCGGCGGGGGAGGGAAGAAGCGGGGATGCGGGTTCGACAACCCGGAGCCTTCTTCCCCTAAGGTCACTTGCATAGGCCAGGTCCGGGTGAAGACCAAGAAGCAGACGAAGAAGCTGCGGGCCAGATCTCTGTCGAGGCCGCCCCCGGCGACGCCTGGCCGCGAGGGGAGTTTCAGGAGGCTGGAGCGCGGGATCAGCGACGGGAACGCCGCTGCCGCCGCCGAGTCCGTGTTCCACCAGCAGAGCGAGTTTTCGCAGCAGCGGAACCAGAGGTGGGTGCATCTTCCTCTAACGATTTGCGAGGCTCTTAGAACGTTTGGATCTGAGTTCAACTGTTTCTTGCCCTGTCGCTCCTCGTCGTGCCTTGCCGGCGGCGGGGAGAGTAAGGAGAAGGAAGAAGGGAGAACGGCGGTGGCTGTGTCGAGGGGGAATGAATCTAACGACGGGGGATCCTGCGGGACGGTGTTTGCGCGGTGGCTTGTGGCCGTGCAGGAGAGGGATGTGAAAGGGAGGGAGATTGAGTTGGTGGCGGAAGAACAGGCGGAGGTTGAAGAAGATGAAGATGAAGTGTACAGTAGCCCGGAGATGCGGCGGAGGAGCTATAGAAGGTACCATGGATTTGAGAAGATCGATTTCGATCTGAAGCCGGAAGCATTCGGAGGAGAGGAATCGAGGATGAGCAGTTGCATTCCCCCTAGGAACGCTCTGTTGCTTATGAGGTGTAGATCTGACCCTGTGAAAGTGGCTGCTCTCGGAAACAAGTTCTGGAACCCTCCCGATGCCGACGAAGACGACGGCCGCGGAGGAAACCATGGAGAAGAAGATGCAGCACCTCCCCCGCACCAGGAAGAAGAAGAAGCAGCAGCAGCAGAAGGAGGTGGTTTTGTAAATGTAGCTGCAGAAGCGGTTGAAATGGACGAAACAATAGTTGAGAGTGACGAGCAGGGAACTGATTCGAAGTCCGATGAGGAATCCATGGCGGAGGACTCCCACCTAGTTCAAGAAGAATCGGCAACTGATGATGAACCAGCTTTAGCTCAAGTTTCAGCAGACGGCGAAGAGATTCCGGTGCCGAGGCTAGAGGTGGAATCAGTGGCGATGTCAACCTCCGATGGAGAAACGCCGATCGATGAATCTACCTACGAAGATATCTCAGATCTGGAGAAGCCGTCGGCTGTAGATAATGATGAGGAAATAATGGCAGTTCAGGCCAATTTAACCGGCGGTGAAGGAACATTAATGGCGGAAGATCCCGATTCTGAGTCGGCGGCACAGCAAGAAGTAGTAACTGCTCAGGAGCCAGAACCGGCGGTGGAAGGGGTAGAGAGTCCACATTTGGCGGCGGCGGTGGAGGAGGATGAAGAACCGGGTAGCAAGGGATCCGAACCCGAGGACCCGAAGACGGAAGGTCCGAGTCCAACGGGTCAAAAATCAAAGGAGAGAGAAAACAACAAGAATAATAATAATACGCCGCTTTTACCGGATTGCTTGCTGTTGATGATGTGCGAGCCCAAGCTGTCGATGGAGGTTTCCAAGGAGACATGGGTCTGCAGTACGGACTTCATCCGATGGCTGCCGGAGCCGTCGAGGGCAGTCGCGGTCAAGAAAATCAAGGGCGGAGATTCGTCCAGCGACAACAAGAAGACGGTCAGCGTTGACGTGGCGGTCTCCGAGCCGGTCAACAAAGCCGAGATGCGAAAGAGCGGCTCGCTGAAGGCTCAGCACCATCAGCCGCCGAGGTCTTCCTGCTCGTATCCGGCGGCTCAGCCGCTGGCCTGGCGGCCCGGCGCGGAGTCGACGGGATCGGGACTGGAGATGAAGCTGAAGAGCCGCGGCAGCGGCAAGGCGTACGACTACGAGCTGCCGCTGATGCTGAAGCGGTGCAAGTCGGAGCCGAGGAACGCGGCGGCGAAGCTGGCTCCGGAGGCTTGTTGCTGGAAGAACAGGAAGCTGGAGCCGCACCGGCTCGGAATCGGCGCGGCTGGGGTCGGTTTCTAGAGTGGAAAGTGAGCACTGTAAAATGTTAGTTCTTTGTTATTTTTTTAGCTTAGTGCGTGTTGTTGTTGTTGTACTTGTTGTGTTCCCTTTGTGTCTCTTTTTCTTCTGCTGCCTAGTGCCCAGGTTACCAGTTAGGTTTTTTTGCCACCCTTGTAAATCTCCAGATTTGGTTTTTATTCCTGTTTCTAAGTTTATTAAGGTTAATTTCGAGTTAAGTTCGATGGATGATGGCTCGTGTTTATGGTTTGTAAAACCGTGACGGAGGTTGTATGTATAGAACAAAATCAGCAAAATCGACTGCTAGTACTAACTAATACGGGTAAGTACGGGGCAGATTGATTGCGTTATATCGGTCGTAGTGGCCTAACTAGAAGTAGATGGTCTTTACGATCCTACTGTCGGTGCAGTACGATATGTCGGTGCAGTACGATATAACGAATCACGAGTACTTTCCAGGTTCACTAGATTGGTCTCGGAGTGACTAGCATTTTTCCTAATAGGCAAGAGAATAGCCATGGATACAGTCTGTCCAAGGACTTGCAAATTCAAGTGAGGCACTGAGACGAAACATCCACATCTATCTCTCTAAGGAAAGAGTCATTATTGTTCACATCCTGGTCAAGAACAGCATCGAAACATTCATATGCTTCTGCTGTCAAGCTCAAGTCCACCTAGCTATTTCTATGGACCAGGTGATTGGGTGGGCCTTTACTCAAAGGCAGGCAAATGGTGCAGCCCACCAATTTGCCTACTTGGAAGCCCATTTTGATAGCACTTAAATAGGCCTCCTCCGAAACTAATTGATATGCTTGTCAGTGATGTCGATCTATGTAAGGCCTTCATGGCCCAAGGGATTAAGCAAGGTCCATGGACCCCTGAAAGAGATATCATCTAGTTCTGTTCTCTAACATCGAAAAATATGACACTGGCAAATGGGGAATTTTGAACTTGGAGAATTTTGAGGTGTGTTAGTAACACTTTTTTTGATAGTTCGAGTTTTCTAGTGTCATTAACCCTAAATAATAAGACTAGCTCTCTGTTTTCCATATGAATTCTGCGCGCCCTAAAAAAAAAGTTAATGTTATCTTTCGATATTTTTTCTCTCTAAGAAAACATAGTCGTGTGATTTGCTCGGTTGGTTTAGGTCGTTAAGCTTATGGAGTTTGCAGTACCACTGCTATTACCATAAAGATAAATCCATTCTATCTCGGAAGGAATTGTTTCACTAATCTTGGGTATATATTGAGAAGGTCGAGAGGAATATAATTCGCTAAAGAGAAACAGTAAAATCGTTGTCTCGTATTCTATTATTTTGTCAATCGTATTTATGTTCATAACGTAATCCCCACAATGATATAATGAGTGTTGTCACCCTAAGCAATCACCAAGTTTACGTTACCTAGTGCATCCAGCCGAGACAAAAAGCATCTGATTGTTTCCTTAGTCATGTTGGTCTTTTCCCGTTGCCCTAGACCAGCTGGCCGCTGCTTCAAGATCTTGGTGAAGTCGTGAAGAAATGAACCCAATTCGTTTCTTTACCATATTCGACCATCTTTCCTTTTTCTTTTCACATGTAATAATGATCATTAATAATATTCTAGAACTGCAGTTTTCACTCGACATCCCCCTTTGAGAAACCTAGATAGTTTTTTCTTTCATAAAAAAAAAAGAGAGAAAAAAGAAACCTAGATAGCTAGTTCTGAACACTTTTCTTTTTTCTGGCTTTTCAACTCGAGCAGCTATATATTATGAATAACTTGCTCTACCTTCGACGCAAAGGAAATGAATTTTCCCTATAGAATGTGTTATATGCACTTTAAGGACAGCCGCACTGAAATATCATCATCATTAGACCAGAGCAGGGATATTGCACCAGTAGGAGGAACTAGAAAAGTCAATTTTGCCAAACTCATATACCACAGAATAGGTGTGTGTTGCATTGCATAGCAGACCTACTTTTTATTGGTACATTTAGGAAGAGCATGAAATTAGGTCAAATTTGACAAGCAACTTGGTTCGTTATTATTTTTGCGATGTTTAACCTTTTAGTTGACATATATATTCGTTGGGTATGGGACGGGCTTGGGTAGACACCCCGCCCCAGCCTCATTCACATTCTATTCATACGGTACATACATTCAATTTTTTTTTTGTCTCTTCTCTTATTCTCACCAAAATTTTAAAAAGATCACGACTTTGAACTCGTTAATCTTACTTTACAATTCCATCAATTCATATATGTCAAAAAAAAAATTGATCCTAATTTTAAGAAATAATCTATATTTTTGTCATATTTCTCATACTCTTTATGATTAGTTTATGATGTATGATGTTTGTTCAATGTCTGAGTTCTACAATGTGTTTTCAACTTAATTATATAAAGTTTGCTTTGAATTTTGATATCCAAAAAACGCGGAATTGAACAAGGATGAAAAAGCTCAACCTGTATAATGGGGATGAATAGTGTGTTTGTTTGAAAATGACAAAACATCTCATCCAAACGACTATTTGACCGAATCACTCAAAATCTCTAATCCTATACGTTACAAGTTTTTTGGTGACAAATTCTGCGATGAATATATAATTGATCTTGCATTTGCATTGCACATAGCGATCTCCCATGGATGTGTTTAAGACTACATATTTAGTTGTCTGTTACTTTTGATAGTCAAATTTGTTGAAGATCTAATTACATCCTACCTCCCCCTATATTGGCAGGCTAAAAAGGAGTTACAATTTGTATGGAAAAACCAATATTTTCTCTCCCCCCCCCCCCCCCCCTTGTAAATATATATATTTTCCACTAGAGCAAAAACCTAACTAAAGAGCAAATATATAATTATCATGAAAAAGTAGACACAAGCCAAAAGCTTAATAACATAATTAAGGAAGGCTAAATATTATTTGAGGTGCTTATTGAGTCTACAACACCCAAACTCCAAAAACAAAAAAGGACGTCAAGGAAAAAAAACAATGAAAACGTGTCATTTTATAGATAACCCAGCTAGCAATATGAAAAATCGCTCTAAACTCTGGAAGAGAAAAAAACTGAAAATATTAGCTGACGACAAATTCCTTAAACTCGAACTCGACCTTCCTTCACCTCTGCAAATTGTGTACTCATAACTAGCTGTATGGGTTGGAATTTTTTTAAGATTAACAAAAAATCATTTTGGTAAGCACACAATTAGGCCATACATATTTATCAAATAATTAAAACAACACAACCCACGACCCAATTAAACAACATCAAAATGCTGAGCTGCCACTACCGAGACAGACACTATTGAGTATTGACCAAACCACAATGGCACCTTTTTTTTTTCTTCTTCTTCTTTGAGAGAGCCAATTGCTAGAAACTCATCTACAAGTCTCGTAACCTTTGTAGAAATATCATACTAAAAAAACTCCCCCTTTAAGAAATTACATGACGACAGTGTTTCTTCTTTAGAAGTAATGACCTAGCTTTTGGTGATCTTTCTAGTAGTTATAGGGAGAAAAAGGAAGTTTCTTACGTGCTGATGATGATTAACTCGTTTTACACAATATTCATGTGATGACCAAGAGAACTATACATTGCCACATGAAGAGAATTGAAAAACATGGGGTTATATATATTGTGCATGATGATTGAAGGCATAAATGACACATCGAGTAACGAATCGTCAAATCCAAACGAACAACAAACTCCCTGGTTAACAACGACATAAAAAATGACCTTTAGAAAACCAACACCACTAGTATTGTCTCAAAACTGACAACTAGGGGATACTTCGGAGAGAGTCACGGGTTCGAATCCAACCTCCCAACGTTTGATAGCACTAGTTAGGTGTACCATGGTAAAAAAGAAGAGAGTCGAGAAAATTATTCATAACTGGAATTAATAAAGAACAAATTTTACGGTCCATAGATCTTTGACGGTACAGATGTTTAGGATGCATCGATCCAGTCGCATGCAACCAAACCCCTTAAGCACTCCTAAGAAAACATATGCTTTGTTCATTAACTAATAATGAAAGTAAACAAAAGTATTAGCAATTAAGACTTTGGAGAGAGCCAGCCTTTGAGAAAATTTAAAACTTTATGAGGCATATAATTAAGCATGTATAGAGTCTAAAATTAACAACTCTCTCAAGTCTTACTCTTAAACAAGGAAAGAGATTGCCCCCATTGGCCATGGGATTCCAAGTGGGAGAGAACAAGGTACATAAAGTATATGCATTTCCAATCTTCAATACTTCACTTTCTTTCTCTTTTCAACGGAATAGCAATAATATGGCTTTTGGTCTACAATAATCCCTATTATATATACAATGCAAAATAAACCTATGGTGTGACTGTTGAACAAACATTAATATGACCGTTGAAAGTAACTGAATTCCTCCTTCTACTTCCAGAACATAATATAAGATAACTTGTAGGTTAAGACTTAATATACATGATGGGCAACGACTTGGGTCGAACTACAAATCACTTACTTGTAGTTGGGGTGTCGAGACCGGATACCTCCAATAGTATGATATTGTTTGCTTTAGTTCAAATTATATTGATTTAGGTTTTGGTATCCTCTCCAAAATGGTTCGTACTAATTGGGTTAGGTGGACAATAATATGCAAAGATGTCTTCCCCTGTGTCTCTGATATGGTACTTGGATTGTACCATAACAATCTTCCCTTCAAGATAAGGACCACGAACTTCGTGTCCTCTCTCAACAATTATTTTGATCCGTCAGACACCTTAACAATAATATGCAAGGATGTCTTCCCTTGTATCTTCGATGTGGTACTTGGATTGGACCATAACAATCCTCCCTTCAAGACAAGGACCACGAACTTCGCGTCCTCTCTCAACGATATCTTGATTCGTCAGACACCTTATATCGCACACTTTGCTCGACTCAAGGATTTGCCAGATGTAGATCTCCTATTGATCCACCAAACATACGCAAATCTCATTTGAGCCGCCAAGCAAACGCAAATCTCAAATCTGGTGGTCACCCAATGAGGGCCCATCGAACTTATTTCCACCGTCCTGGATTGAATCCAACTCTGATACCAATTGTCGAAACTAGATGCTCCATTAGTATGGTATTGTCCGCTTTGGGCCAATCCTGAACTGATTTACTTTTGGATTTCTTCTCAAATGACCTCGTACTAATTACACTAGATGGACACTAATATACAAGGGTTCATTCCCTTGTATTTTTGATGTGGTACTTTGATTGTACCATAACAATCCTTCCCTCAAGACAAGGACCACGAACTTTGTGTTCTCCCTCGGCGATTATCTTGATATGCCAGAAACCTTGTATCGCAGACTTTGCTTGAGACAAGGATTTACTATATGCATATCTCCATTGATATCCCAAACAAATGCAAATCTTTGTTGATCCGCCAAACAATGCATATCTTCTTCGATCCGCCAAACAAATGCATATCTCAAATCTTGAGACCAGAGAATGAGTGTCCACTAAACTTACGCCCAACGCCCCAAATCTAAACTTTGAAGCCAGACTCATATACCACTTGTCGAGAACTTGTAGCTACATTAGTACGATATTGCCCACTTTCGATCAAGGCGGCACGAATTTACATTGATGAGATCTCACCAAAAAGTCTTATACTAATTGGGCTAGGTGGATGCTAACATATAAGGATGCATTTCCTTGTATCTCCGATATGGTACTTGAATTGTGTTATGGGCAATAGAAAAAATCGGTCGACCGTCCTTTACGAGTTTATGTTGAATATACTATATAGGCATTAGCTAGTGCTGGGAGTTGCAGATCCAATCTCCTCTGCCAATTGTCTTGGTGGGAGTTTAATAGGTGTTTGTGGGATGATTATACAATGGACATCCATTATACATATATAGATTTCATAATATTTTTCCTCTACCGTTAGTGTCCGACCCACTTTTTTTTAGACTAGAATATCAAATCTATCCCAAAATTTGACATTCTAGCATTTCGCAGTGAAGATAGCCTAAAAATATGGGGTGGGTTGAACCCGCCACTCACCCACCCACCCATAATCGACACAAAATCTCTAAAACCCTTCTTCCAACCCAATTCTTCCCACAATCTCTTTTGTACTTCTTTCCATAATTTGATCGTTTGACTCTAATTATCAACCACCAATGATTTTTCCCGAAATTCCTGCAATGCATATCCTAATTAGTCTTTGTTTCCAATTTTCTCTCTTTACTACTTTTCAGTTAACCTTATTATACAGTTATTTAAGATTTTGCTCAAACGTTCTCTTTTTCTCAGTCAAATAGATGTTTTGTTATGAATTCATTTTGATTCATATGTTTGGTTATTCATACTTGTATTCACACCAGCATTACACACAGAAATATCAACCAACTAGGAAATGAAGCTTCCGGCCGACAAGACAGAGCAGAAGCAAATCCTAGAGAAACAATAATTTAGTTAACAACCAACATCGAGCAATAGGAACCAGCTGTTCTACCAAAATAATTAAATACCATTAACATGGAAGGATCTGACTGTTTTATACATTAATCAAATCAGAGGGTTGGACATGTTTTTGTTATGTAGTTGTGGTTGTAGATTATGTCCTGCTGTCGTATAATAATGTCCCCATGCACACAGTATAATGCCACCATCTCCATGATTTCAATTTATAAATGTTTAGTTTAATTAATCATATTTCTACCTAATATTATCACCTAGCTAAGCATTTTATATTGAAGCGAATATTTATGGTGACAAATTCATAAAGAAAAAGTATTATGGTGACAATAATATCATATGAACCGTACACACACGCTTATGTACACATAACTTCAAAGGTTTATCTATATACAGATAATCATAATTTGTTTCTCATTTATTTTTTATTAAAAAAAGATTAGGTGCATAAAATATTCAATATACCCTCGAAGTATATGGTTATATATATATACATAAAACCATCTCTATTTGTAGATATCAACTTAAATCATTGAAGTTTGAGGTATCAAGTCTTGATCAAGAAACCTCTGTAGGTATACGAATTCTTGCTGGCCAGTGGAACTACTTCTTATAATTAATGTTAGTGGGGAAACGCAAATATCAATCTTGTGCCAATTTCTCACCACTCAATTTCATCATCCAATCCTTTTCACTAGGGATGGCAAAAATATCCGTAACCGTGGATATCCGCCCGAATCCGGCCTAATCGGGTAGGGTAAAACCCGAACCCGAAGGACATTTAGTGGGTATGGGTAAAACCCGAACCCGAATATTGCGGGTAATGGGTGGGCATGGGTTTCACACTATCCAACCCGAACCCGCCCGATTATATACGTGCACATGTATTTTGTCTAGAAATAATCATTATTTTTCTCTAACATATTTTATATTTACCATATAAATATAATATTTCCATGAAATTGTGTTGTTTTAATTAATTTTCTTCATTCTCGTGAAGTATTGTCGTACTTTTCCTCTTACGTAATGTGAGAATACGTATGAATGTTAACATATTGGTTGGAGTTATGAAGAGAAATTATTACCCATGGATAACCGTGGATATCCGAAACCCGAACGGGTATGGGCATGGTTTTGATTTTCTACCCGTTTCACATGTGGGTATGGGCATGGGTAAAACCCGAACTACTTTGGGTAGGGTAACGGATATGCACTATCCGTCCCCGACCCGACCCATTGCCATCCCTACTTTTCACAGAGAAATTTTAAATTATTGTTTTCGTTTGTTAAAATTCTTTAATATAAACACATGATTCGTGGCGGACATAGAATTATTGGACAAGTATGTTGATTGATAAAAATAAAATAGTAAATGAATAAAAGCTAAAATTTCATTGATGAATTTATTATTATATTATTTTTTACAATGCGTCACCATGATGAATTTTCAATTTGTATAATACATTTTCCATTTATATAGCGAATAATTTTCTGACAATGTACGCAACTAAGCAATCATTTATAAATTGGCTACTCAACTCAAGAAAAACAGCCTTTAGTCAGTTTTTTTTTTAATCGTGATTTCAGCGATTGTTTTTATTAACTTCATACCTGAAAAAAGCCATTTCAGACTTTCAGTTAATTAAAAATTAATGAGTAATATATGTTTTTACATATTTTAGTCAATTGATAAAACTTGAATTCCTTGTTTACAATAGAAGTGTGTCAATTACAAATACCAAAACTATGTTAGAGGTCCCGAATATAATTTTTTTTTCCAACGAGACCTGATCTACTCACAAAAAATTGGAGCCAACTACATGGATCTATCCCTAAATATGACCATCGATATGTAGTCAAATCTTTGATTTAAGGAAAAAACTCGAAACTCTATAATCAAATAGCTAAGCCTTAATCGCAGATTTAAAAAATTGTATTGTAGGAATTCATTTTGAAATGAAACCCTTTTGTGTTTAAAATATAAAGAAATATATTTTTTAATTCTAAATTTTGAATTCTGTGTAATTATGGCTAGTTTTAGCAATTCCAAGAAATTGAGGTGGAATTTTCATATGAATTTCATACGTATTTTACTAGTTATGGTAAAATAACATAACTATCCTCAATTATTATGTAAATTACCCATATATTTAATTTGGCACTAATATTATGTATTGCTCCTAACCTTCATCACTTTGCCACTACTTAACCTAACATATAATCATGAGGAGAACAATATAATCTCTTGGTTCGAGAGATAAGTGGGTTTCTGTGAATGTTTTTTTTTTTTTTGTGATGAACATGGATCTTGAAAGTGCTAACTTGCTTTTTGCTTGGTTGAATTGTTTGGATGATAAAGCAATGTTGTTTCAACCAATGTTGGAGGCGAAGCCTCATTGCCGTCGAATTGAATACAGGTGGCCCCACGTTTAGTAGACCCCGCTGTCACAAAATGGCAAATGAGGGTGAGGTTCCTGAGTAATAAAAAAAAAGAGCAATTACTTAACCAAATATGATAATCCTTCATTTCTATTTAAACTTTGCCTTCAAAGTTGGTCCTGCAACTTCACTCTAATGATCATGTCAGTTTCTGACCTGTCTCGATATATTTGAGACGGATATTACTACCGTTAGTTGTAGCATGGAGATTGGTCCTGCAACTTCACTCTAATGATCATGTCAGTTACTGACCTGTCTCGATATATTTGAGACGGATATTACTACGGTTATTTGTAGCATGGAGAAAGGCATGAGTCCTGCTTCCACCTTGTCATGTCCTGCCCAACCCATTCTCGACATGTTTTATCGTAATATGCCACAATATCTATTTGTGCGTATTGCTCCTCTTCTAATCGATTTTTCCTAAAATAAAATTTCCCCAATAAAACTACTAAATAAGTGTGAAACTCCATCTTTCAATTAATTAGAATTAATTATTCAACCGTTTAATTTTAGAGGGGTGGCTCTTTGGATAAAACCATGTGAGATCTATTGAATGTTGAGTGTAGAAAGAAAAGTATTTAACATATCATATACACTTGTGAAGCTCCCACTTTGAAAGTTGTTGTTGGGTAAAGTAAAGTAAGGAGAGAGTATGATCACTTTTCTTTCTTTTTTGCCTTGAATCTTTGGCCATCCATCTGCCTTGATGGCTGGTTTAGCTCCAAACCACCTTTTCCTCTTTCCTTTTGCTTTCCTTCAAACAATGAAACGGTGGCGCATATCCAGCATCCCCCCCACTTCCCATAACGTACAATCGTGTACGTAGGTTACTCCATACATAAACACATCCAATTAAATATTTCCACCTATTATTTTGTTTGATAATTTTGCTCCCAATTACAAAGATATAATTCGATCCACATACCATTATCTAACAAGAGCAACTTCACTTCCCATACGGCTTGATCTATATCGACTTGTTTGAAGCGCAGGAATTAACCGATCAGTAATCGCATGCGGGGTGGGCATTTCTTTCGACCTGCTCCATCCTCCTCGCTCTGTGTTCTCGATCCATTCTATCCCCTGTGTTCTCGATCCATTCTATCCATAGGAATCTATCTTCTTTTGAACTTTCTTAAATTATATATATATATATATATATATATATATATATATATATATATATATATATATGGATACGACTCGTATGCTCCAGACGCATAGTATGCTCCAGGCCCTCAGTGCCGTTGATCTAATCTACCGGCTTTAATTAATTACATTCAAATGAATTATTTATTAAAAATTATATTACAAACTACACCCTTTAAATAATTATATGTGCTATGAAGTCCCCCAACTATGATTACCATTATTTCATAGAGGTTTTGATTGAACCCCAAAAGTTTATATGATTGATAAAATAAATTCCAATAAGATTTGGCCCGAATTAATGAATGGATTTCATCACCCAATTCGACTCCCATCATCATCACTCATCAGTTCATCCCAGCTACCCCCAAAGAACTACTTTTTTTTACGGAAATCTTCATCCCAAAGAACTACCCTTAATTTGACAATCATCATCCAAATCCAGCAAACATCAAAACCTAAAACCCTAAAGCGACCTCATCATAGCAGACAAAGAGATTCAAACTTATTCCGTAAAATTCATGTTTGAGGATTTCAGATTATACAGAGTTGTGGCTTGCAATCCTCATCCAGTCCAAGAGTCGAGCTCATCCTCAGCTTCCGACAGGCATCAACTCCACCACGTCCGCGTCCCGGTGTAGCGGACTGGTGTCCTTTCTCGACAAACCGGAATCAGTTCACGGTGTACGACCATTAAAAGGACGCCGTTGAAAAATAGCAGAGGCTGCGATGAAAAGAGGACCTCGCATCACAGCAGGGGAATTCTTGTGACCGGAGTTGAGAATAGCGGAGATAAAAGAAGAGTCACGAGGAAACAACGGCGTTGCATAACAGATGGCTTTTCGTGCTCCCTGCTAATTTTAGAGTGCCCGGATAAATGATTTGTTCCCTAATACACTACAGCGTTGCATAACAGAGGGCTTTTGAATTCTCAAAAAAAAACATAGGGCTTTTGGTGCCAGAGAGGTGTGATGAATGGGAAGGGTAGGTCTTTTACTGCAATTTTGTTCTTGGTTTGTTTTCTCTGTTATTGAGGGTTTGTTCTTGGTTTGTTTTCTCTGTTCTTGAGGGTTAGTTAGTTGATGTAAAAGTGGATTGTGAAGGGGGATTTTACAAAATGAAAAATAGATGAGAAAGAAGATGGTGAAAGAAATGTAAACAATTAGGTGACTTACACTATGTAAAGAAGAAATAACGTGGTTTTGGGTAAAACGTAATGGTTAAAATTGTTAGGGGACTATACCGTATGTATAAATTTTTAGTAGGTGTAGTTCGTAATTATAATTATAATTCAAAAAATATTAATGAAATTAATAGTGTACCATTAGATTAGATCAATGGTGAAGAGAACCTGGAGCATACTATGCGTCTAGACCATACGAGTCTAACCCATATATATATATATATATGATTTATTAGACTCAATTATTCATTCTACTATATTTATCCAATCAAATCCAGACTTAATACGAAATATATATGAAGATTGAAATACTCGCCCGTAGCAGCTACCAATCCTCCTTTAAATACACCTCCCCTCTCTTCCCCCATCCCCCACACTCACAACCCAAAAAACGCTTCTCTCTCTATTGTTCCCTCTCTCTCTCTAGAAAAAAAAACTAAAAACCATATACGAAGAAGAAGAAACAAACAAAAAAAAGAAATCATGGAGCCGAAAACGCCGGAGGAAATAGCGAAGAAACTGTGGCACATCGCGCGCGTGGTGTTCTTCATGCTCCGGCGCGGGATCTCCAAGAGCCGCATCGCCGTCGACCTCGGCCTCCTCGCCAAGCGTGGCAACAAGCTCGCCGGCAAGGCCATCGCCAACTTCCTCACCTTCAACGGCCTCGGCGGCGGGACCCACAGCCACAGCCACGTCAGCACAGCTCGTCATCATCACAACAACAAGTCGTCGTCGTCAAGCTTCCTCTTCGGGTGCCGGTCGAACGGCGCCGTTTCGTTCGTGTCCCCGCGGGAGTACGAGTTCAGCTGCAGCAACAGCCCCGCCGCCCTCAGCAGCTTCTACCCTTTCCACAAGCGCCGGAAGGCGGCGGCCAAGTACGACGACGCGGCGACGGTGGCGGCCGTGCAGAGGATGCTGGAGATGCTCAACCACAGCGAGGCCTCGGCGGCTGCGTCGCCGATGATGCCGGGGTTCGGGAGGAGTCCGGCGACGGTGAGGCAGCTGAGGATCACGGACTCGCCGTTCCCGGTGAAGGACGTCGGCGGCGGCGACGGCGGGCAGGTGGACAGGGCGGCGGACGAGTTCATCAGGAGGTTTTATAAGGACTTGAAGTCGGAGAAAGCGACGGCGGCGATGGATCAATCTCCTTCTCCTTACCACAGCTTATGGGCCCGATGAGGAAATTAAATTAAATGGGAAAAGAAAGAAAGGGAAAAACATTTTAATTTTTGGAAAATAATTTGTTGACAGCAGCCAGCCATGCATTGAATTGAAGCCACGTCGTGTTCCTCTGTAGCTGCCGGGCCCAAAGGTCCATGAAAGAGCCAGTCTCACCGGTTAATTTCTTCTGTCCACGGCGGCCAGGATTGAAGAGGGACAAGGTGTACGTGGGCATTGGGTTGTGTTTGGGTTGGGTTGATATTCGTGATTAATGAAAATGAAGAAAATAAAAGAGAGTAATTGGACAGATAATGAAAGTATTTATTGATAATGTTTGAGAAAAATAACAAATAAGAAGAAAGAAGAAAAATGAAAGTATAGTATATATGTGTTATTTAATTTTTTTAATTTTTCGACCATTTTTACTTATGGTAGTAAACAAAAAATTAATACGTGGAGGCATGAAAGCCGAAAGATATAGAGACGCTAAGTCAAGATAGCCCCGGCTAGCTAGCGAACAGGGGAAGTCGAGAGTGACATCATACATTAGAAAAAACCATACACGGGCTACTGCCAAAAAAGGACACACACGGCAGAGGAGACTAATCCAATCTTGTTGCAATTCAAGAGATCAAATCGGGGTCTTGTTGCACGTACCCTCCGCGGGAAGCTGACACTTATGACGTCTTCGCTTATCATTATGTCCAGAACCCATGGAGGATCGTCTAGTTCATATGTACCGAAGGGATAGACGATACTGTGCTTCGAGAGCCAGTCTGCAACTATATTCAGTTCATGGTACGTGTGAACCAAAAGAGCCACCCAACCTTGCGATATCATACGACCAACAAATCCTAGAATGGTGGCATAAGGATGGGTACCATCTGTTCGCTTCTCAATGAGGTTAAGGGCTAGCTGGAAGTCAAATTCAAGGATAAGGAATTGGGTAACTCGACGCCAGGCAAGTTCTAAGCCATGGAGAATCCCCTAGAGTTGAGTCAAGAGAGCTCACCTAGTCCCCGATTTGTTGCATAATCCTCCCAAACAACCCCCCACGGCAATTTTGCAGTACACAACTAGTCGTGGCTAAACCCGAGTTGCCTTGACAAGCTCCATCTGTGTTCATCTTCATCCAGCTGGTAGGAGGAGCTGTCTAGCCAATTAGCATTTCTCGCACGGCCGATGGCTTCTAGTATCAAGATTTATACCTGCTAAATTCCAAGTCTTGCCCCATTCTTTTCCCTTTGCAAGAATATAACTATGGAGAGTAAGGCTGACAACTTAATACCTTTGAAGATGTGCTCATTTCGTCACTTTCATATATATATATACACGACATAATTAAGCTGAAGAAGGAAGCCCACTGCCCTGTCCAGCTTCCCTCTGTAGCATCCAAAAGGTTCTTCTTCAACCAGTCTTCATGTCTGTCATTGAAGAACTGCAAAAACCGATCAACATGAACCATTTTGGACCACACATAACTAGTTCGAGATCAATCCCTCAAGCAATACAAGTTTGTCTCTGGCACACCACTGCAGTTGGGGCATGAGTCATTTTGTGTCGAATGGTGAAGCTTCCTGATGCTGTTGGTAGCCAATTTGCCTTTCATCGCCAACCGGATGAAGACACACACCCTTTCTGGGGCTTGAAGCCTCCAAATGTTCTTCCAAAGCGATGTAGAGGGTTGTAGGTGTTGCGTGAGCAAAGCTTTAAAGGTCGAGCTCGTGGCGAATTGGTCGTTGGATGTTCGTCTCCCAAAGATTTAATCCCTTTCTGCAACTAAGGGGTCTACCATGGAAGCTCTGATCCGATTGACCATCTGGGCGAGGAGCAAGTCCTGAAAGTCTTCGATCTTCCACACGCAAGTTGGATCCCACATATAAGCTATCGGGTTGTTATTTTGTTCCTCGATTAGTTCCTCATTAGCACGATCATCCAATGGAGCCTGTGAAATCCAAGAGTCAAAGCAAAAGTTAGTGTCGATCCATTCATGATGTTATGCGCAAAACCTTTTTGTAGAACACTTGCAATGGAAGTGAAACTATGCCATGTTAGAGAACTTCCCTTTTTATGTTTAAGAATGGTGAGTCTTGTCTTCTCCCATCATATTTATCCCTTAAGACTTGAGTCTAGTGCGATTGATCCCCTAACACCATCTCCCACCAATTCTTAGCCAACATAGCTTTGTTAGCTTGTCGAATTGGTCCAATCCTGGATCCTCCAAGATTCCTAGCAAGGGTCATTTGGTCAAACACTATAGGATAGAACTTAGACTTCCCATCATCCTCTCCCTAAACAAACTGTCTATTGCTCTTGTCAAGGAACTGTAGACAAAAATCGAAAGTAACTCTGTCAACGTAGGATAAACACTCATTGAGGACGAGAGCGATCTCACCAAAGTGATCCTTGAAGTTAGAGAGAGATGTATGGTTTTCCAAGGAGCCTGTTTCTTTTGTATACGCAGACATATGCATTTGTGTCCAGCTTTGGTGATCCTCCCATTGATCGTGTTGATCCCGAGGTACTTTCCAAGATCAACAGTTAGCAGAATGTTGGTTTTGATGCTAAATTGTGGAGCCATGTCGTGAGTAGGCCTGTCTATTCGGTTTCGGGTTTTCGGTTTAACCCGAACCCGAACCAATATAAACAGAGTCGGTTTCGGTTTTTTCGGGTTCAACCCGATACATACAGCAGCGGTTTCGGTTTACCAAAACCCGCAAAACCGAAAACCCGCAAAACCCGATAGCATCGCACGCTGTCGTTGTTCAGCCCTACCCTAGCCTTCAGCCATTTCGTCGCCGTCTCTTCGATTTTGGAAAACGAAACAGAGGACAGAGCCTCCTCGACCCTCGCTTCAGCCCTTCACCTCGTGCCGTCTCCACCATCATCGTCCTCGCCGCGCCGCCATCATCGCTTCAGCCCTTCACCTCGTGCCGTCGCCGCCATCATCGTCCTCGCCGCGCCGCCATCATCGTTCACCACCATCAAGTTTGAACTTCGCTCTTCGCCTCTGGGTTCGAAGCTTCTGTTCCTCCAACTGCAGGCACCGGCGGCCGCTAAGGATACACTCCTACGACCAACCAAAGACGAAAACCAATTTGAGAAACAGGGGGATTGCGACAAAATAGACTTCAAAGGTTAACTCCAGACCTTCAATTTGATGGGTGGGATTGATCAATTTGTGGTGGTGGTGGGTGGTGGATGATATTATTCCAGAGATGGGTTTGATCTATCTCCTCCAATCTCCCTCAGACTCTGCATGCGCCAAACAAGATAAGAAACCTCCCGTACCTTAGGTTGACGATTCCAGCAGCTGAAATTCTTCACCTCCGACGGCTCGCCTCCGCGTTCGTTTGAGAAAACTGGAGAACGATTGACGAAATTGAAAGAAGGGGTTCGCTTATTGACGAACAAGAGAAAGGAAGGAAGAAAAAGGGGGAGAGACAAAAAGGACAAGGCGAAGAAGAAAGGAAAACCTCGAAGAAAAGCCAACCGAAAAGGAGAAGAGGAAAAGGAAAAAAAACCCAGAAACCACCAGTGATTTTTTCGGGTTTCTGAACCCGCAACCCGCAAAACACAAATTCGGTTTCGGTTTCGGGTTTGGGGGAGCCGGTTTCGGGTTTCGGTTTTTTGCGGTTTTCGGGTGCGGTTACCCGACCCGACCCGAACCGACAGGCCTAGTCGTGAGGAATGTTGGCTTTGGTGACACCATCATAGCCGATTTATCCAAATTAACTATCTGCCCAAAGCTCGTATAAAACTCATCAAGACACTGTCTAATGACCTGAATTTGCTAGCTTCAGCCATTGCAAAAAGAACGAGATCGTCAACGAAGAATATGCGTCAAATTTCAGGACCATTAGGAGTAAGGGTCAAAGGTTTCCAGTTGTTGGTCGCCAACTCGCCATCGCCTGTTCGATCCAGGGAGCTAATCTTAGGAGTATATGGACGACAAATTACAAGCATGAACCCCTTTTTAACAAACAATAAATATTCAAACTATTGATTAGGTAATCTACTATTGAATCAGTTTGTGACTCTCGTAATTGTGATGGAGAGCGGCGGCGACACAACGTCACTAAACGTATTTGCGACAAAAATGAAACTTTTGTGACGGATTCACATGTGATCACAAATGAGTATCTTTTTTTTGTGTGAATGGTATGTTCAATTCGTGCAAAAAATTAGTAGAGGGGTACGTTTGTTAATTTGCTATAGTAGAGAGGTACAAAATGTTATTAACTCTCATTTTTTAACATGCATCAAGCCGAGGGAATACCCCTTTTTATCTTAAGGACTTGTGCTCCAAATGTCTTGTAAAGAATATGTACATATTTTATTAATTGACTCATATAAACTTATAAACTGATAAATTGTGTCATAACGTGCTTGGTGGAACTCTATTAGCCAAACTGCTGCGATAATCAAAGATTCCTTGCCTCCTCAGTAATGTCCATATCACATGATATTGACAAACTCTTCTTACATGTCCAACATTTAAGTATATGAATGTTAGGAGACTTTTGTAGCCACTATGTCAAAATCTTAATAATGCAAATGGGTCTTTTAATGCTTTTAATTTCTGAAGTTGTGTGGACACCAAAGTCCACCAACTTTCTGTACAAAATTACAGACCATTATTATTATATAGCTCCACTCACCATCCCTTTCAGCTTTTGTTTAGACTGTAAGTTGGCTAATTAACAGACACACACTTGGAAAAAGAAAGCAAGCCATTTGGGGAAATCGCAAAAAGAAGTTCAACTCACAGAAAAAGCCCTCCCATTTGGCCATTTCCCAAGACCACCATCTTTCAATCCCTCTCATTGGGCACAAACTGAAAAAGTTTGTCGAAGAAGAAAACAAAAACCAAAAAACCTCATAATTGGTTTCTTTGAATAGGTTGGAATTAATAATTCGAGCGGTTAAAAAAATTTAATCATGGACCTTATACTATTTAATATTTACTAACACGTCTCTTTCACTCGAATAAAAGTCAACTCATATGAGTTTAAAGTTTGTACATGTTCAAATATTTTATACTTAAGAAATGAGGTCGTCGAGATTCGAATATGAGACATCGAAGACTCTGATATCATATCGGAAAATTCGGTCTCGAAATTAGAAAAAATCTATTGGAAAATTTGTACTTAAAAATGGCGATGAACTATACAAAAATTAACATGAACAAATTATATTAAGATGATCATAAGTACATTTTAAAATAAAAAAAAACTAGAAAAAATGGAGGTCCCCAAATTTGGAGATGGTAGCATTGGGGCAAAAATAATGAAAATGAGGATCATCCCCAAATTTGGGGAATAACATTGGAGTTGGTCTAAGAAATCATATTTTTCATCTTTGAGTCATGCACGCTTATTAGAATTGCAAATGAGCCACCATGCTCTCGAATGACTCGGCATTCAATTTGAAAATAAATTATTCGACTCGACTCATTTATAGTCCAACAGTAATAATAGTTTAATTTTCTTATTGTTTTCTCCTTCATATTTGGCTTTGGGAAAAGGGGGTTTTAAAGGGAAAGGTACCATTTTAAGCCCCCACACGAATCCTCGAGAGTCACAAGCAATGGGATTCCCTTTGCTTTGCTTTGTTTTGCTTTCTTTTTGGCTCACTTTCACCACTAGAAAGAAAGCAGAGTGCTTATTGATAAAAACAATTAGTTTATTCAGCAAAATAATAATAAAAACTCAAAAGAGAAAATAAAGGAACTGCAATATATGATTGATGAGTAACGTTAAGACCGCGCTTATCCACTTATTAATTTTGCTTACGCATCTTATCAGGTTTCAGGCCATTAACGAAAGCAATTTAGTTACTAGTTAGTGCAAGCTAACACATTAATGACCGTTAAATTATGCATATAACGATCGATGGATAATCGTTATGTGCATGAAGTATGATCTTGAAAATCAATGATAGGCCGTTCTAATTCCAAGCTCATTAACGTTTAAAATTATTATCTGTATATCCAACAATTCTAAAACATTTACGGAACGTAAGATCCACTAACTGTGAATCACGATATAACGTGGTAACCCATTGGAGTTGGGACATATCAATGTGGATTTTACGTCTTCACATCGTCCAATATCACCGTGGATTTTATTCCACATCACAAGTTCTTCACGATATGGAATACACAAACGGATCATCTGTGTATTAATGGTTGAGTGGATACTAGAACACAATTATTATTGAGTACTCATCGCAACAATCGTCTTTTTAAATCATCATAATCAATCGATCGACTCATTATACTGAAACTCGAATATAACTCGAGTGTATAACAAAGCTTTGATTAAAATTATGTGCATGCTTTGAACAATTTGCTAGTTCATTGGGAGTTGATTGCAATATATATTGGTTGGTGAGCTATCAACGACGACAATACAAACATATGAAATGATACAGAAATATATACCACTCTATAACATATTGTACCTAAAAGAAAAGCATAATGCTATTAATTAAAATTCCAAACCTTCCCTCTCTTCTTCACCAACCCCAGAAACCCATTTACTTACATTAACACCAATGATCCCCCACCACACCCATGAAGCTTTCGTAGTTATTGCTTTGTACAAGAACTTCCAACTATAGATATCAAAGCCCGGGGCGGATAGTGTATATCCACTATCTCATTCAATATGGTTTGGATTTTACTCACACTCATATCCACACAAGAATCAGATAAAATATTAAAATCATATGTATATCTGATCGGGTTTCGGAGGTCCACAATTATTCATGTGTAATAATTTCTCTTTATAATTCAAAAGAAAGGATTATAAAATGACACGGATACCGATATTACATAATTGAAAAAGTTCAGCAATAAATTACTAGAATGGAGAAAATTGGTTAAAACAACACGATTTTATGTAAATGTTATATACGTGTAATAAATATGAAATGTGCTGAAAAAATAATGATCAATTTTAAAATAAAATACATATGTATGTGTATAATCGAGTTGATTCGGGTTGGATAGTAAGAAAATCTTTGAATTCGAGTTTTACACATATCCATTAAAAATCTTCAAATTTGAATTTGACCATTCCTAGCTATTTCGAAGTTATTCTAACATCCCAAACCTTTTTTTTATCAAGATATTGTCCGCTCTGGGTTTTTGTCTTGGGGTGCAATTCCAAGGTGACTTCTCACAAGGTCTCTCCATCCTTGTTGTACTCCACACATATAACTTCTGAATTCTCATAAGAACTCTTCTATTTCACACAAAAACACGTCTTGTCAATTATAAGTGGTTTCTTATTTATGAATCATGGATCCTGTGATTTGTCAACGTGGGATTTTGCTGAAGTGTTACTTTTATGTTGTTCCACCAAGCTAGCTTTATTTCTTCATCAAAAGAATGGAAAAAAAACTTCGCTTACCCTTTCTTTATATCTCTCAAAGTTACGGTGTTCCACTCCCACCAATCTTTTTCTCATCAAGGAAGGAGATGGGGGGAAAAGGAAGGAACAGAGCAATTACACAACTTGAAATAATTAACGAACAAAAGTTGGAAATTGAAAGCAGAAGCTGGCGACCAAAATTTAAACCAAATGGTTTAGGATCAATGATCCACAATCAGATCTATATATCACTTACAAACGAGAAATATACATTACCCAACGATTAGACCACCATGTTTTGAAGCATAAACGACGAGACCATCATTTGGTATCCAAACTATTTTTTGTATGTCAACCGTTGAAAACTTAACATCGTGTATCGTTACAGACGGTAAAACGAGAAGACACAATCCAACGATCGAAAATTTAATTTGAAAAACATAAACGAGGAGGCCATCATCCCGACCCCTAAATTATTGTATAGCATTAACTTTTCCTGAAACGAATAGAGTTTTTTTTTTTTTGCACATCTTCAACAAAGTTATTAATAAGCAAAGATTAACGCTAGCAAGTGGTAGTGAAACGTTAATCCTCTTGAAATTCCATCAAATTAATAACCGAACGCAAGCGGTAAAAAAACCGGGGGAAAAAAAAACAAACAACGTGGAAAGCATGGAACCGTAATTTATTTCCACCTATCCCTCATCACCGGTAAAAAATAATTAACCTTCAGCTTCTCCCCGCCGTGGACGGAACAAATTAACCGGTGACGACCGACGCTTTCACGGACCTTTGGGCCCGGCCCAGCAGGCGATGAACACGACGTGGCTTCAATTCAAATTCAATGCATGGCTGCCTGTCAACAAATTATTTTCCAAAAATTAAAATGTTTTTCCCATTTAATTTAATTTCCTCATCGGCCCCACAAGCTGTGGTAAGGAGAAGGAGATTGATCCATCGCCGCCGCCGTCGCTTTCTCCGACTTCAAGTCCTTATAAAACCTCCTGATGAACTCGTCCGCCGCCCTGTCCACCTGCCCGCCGTCGCCGCCGACGTCCTTCGCCGGGAACGGCGAGTCCGTGATCCTCAGCTGCCTCACCGTCGCCGGGCTCCTCCCGAACCCCGGCATCATCGGCGACGCAGCCGCCGAGGCCTCGCTGTGGTTGAGCATCTCCAGCATCCTCTGCACGGCGGCCACCGTCGCCGCGTCGTCGTGCTTGGGCGCCTTCCGGCGCTTGTGGAAAGGGTAGAAGCTGCTGAGGGCGGCGGGGCTGTTGCTGCAGCTGAACTCGTACTCCCGCGGGGACACGAACGAAACGGCGCCGTTCGACCGGCAACCGAAGAGGAAGTTTGACGACTTGTTGTGATGATGAGTTGTGCTGACGTGGCTGTGGTGGTGGGTCCCGCCGTCGAGGCCGTTGAAGGTGAGGAAGTTGGCGATGGCTTTCCCGGCGAGCTTGTTGCCACGCTTGGCGAGGAGGCCGAGGTCGACGGCGATGCGGCTCTTGGAGATCCCGCGCCGGAGCATGAAGAACACCACGCGCGCGATGTGCCACACCTTCTTCGCTACTTCCTCCGGCGTTTTCGGCTCCATGATTTGAATTTTTTTGTTTCTTTCCTCCTCTTCGTATATGGTTTTTAGTCCTTTTTTTCCTAGAGAGAGAGAGGGGGAACAGTAGAGAGAGAAGCGTTTTTTGAGTTGTGAGTGTGGGGAGGGAGAAGAGAGGGGAGGGGTATTTAAAGGAGGATTGGTAGTGATGGTATTAGACGGGTATATCAATACTCATATATATCTCGTATTAAGTGTGGATCAGATTGGATAATATTCGTGTGAGTATGAGGTAGTACGAGTTCCGACTCATTCATATATGTTAATTATTTGGGGGGAAATGTTGATATTTAAGTTTTAACACGAACATATGAATAAAGAAGTTCACAAAAGAATGTGAGAAATATAGCAGAATGAATAATTGAGTTTAAATAGTTGAAAGATTGAATATATATATATTTTGATTTTAGAGAGACGAAAAGAGGAGAAATCCATATAGATAGAACGGATCGAGAACAAGGCGAGGCAGATGGAGCAGGTCGAAAGAATCGCACATACTCGTCCCACGTGATTACCAAACGGATAACTCCCGCCCCAAACAGGCCAGGACAGATCGAGTCGTGCACATCAAGTTAGAAACTGTATGACTAACCATGGAAAGTGAAGTTGCTCTCTTGTTAGATAATGGTATGTGGATCGAATTATATCTTTGTAATTGGGAGCAAAATTATCAAACAAAATAATAGGTGGAAATATTTAATTGGATGTGTTTATGTATGGAGTAACCTACGTACACGATTGTACGTTATGGGAAGTGGGGGGGATGCTGGATATGCGCCACCGTTTCATTATTTGAAAGAAAGCAAAAGGAAAGAGGAAAAGGTGGTTTGGAGCTAAACCAGCCATCAAGGCAGATGGATGGCCAAAGATTCAAGGCAAAAAAGAAAGAAAAAGTGATCATACTCTCTCCTTACTTTACTTTACCCAACAACAACTTTCAAAGTGGGAGCTCCATAATCCATAGAGTGTATATGATAATGCAAAAAAACTTTTCTTCCTATACTCAACATCCAAGAGATCGATCTCACATGGTTTTATCCAAAGAGGCACTTGCTAAAACTTAAATAAGTAAGGTTAATTAATTGAAAGATGGGAGTTTCACACTTATTAAAAAATTTCATTGGAGTGAAAAAATGGTTTAAGAAAGATTACAAGAGAAGAGGTGTAATTAAATAGATATTGAAAAAAATTAAGTCAGAACATGTCGCGAGAATAAAGTTGCATTTGAATGGACGGGATTCTCGTATTTAGTTAAATACTTGCTCCCTTATCGAATTTTTTTCTTAAATCAAGGAATTTACTTCATATTACCGGACGAGAAAAGACTTGACTTCATATCGATGATCATATATATAGGATAGGACAGATCCATGCAGCAGGCTCGAATGTTTTGTGCGCAACTCAGGTTTCGTTTGGACAAGTTTGAGATTTGAGACCTCCAATACAGTTTTGATAATTATAATTATTGACTCCTCTATTGTAAACAAGGAATTTATTGTATCATTTTACTAAGATATGTCATATGTAAATACATTATTCATTTCAATTTTTAATTAATGGCTTTTTCATGTATGGAGTTAATAAAACTTTATTTTTGAAATTTGTTGAGTGATCAATTAAAAAATAGTTTGTTTGCAACATAAGAAAAATTTGCATTTTATAAATATTCCAGAACATGAATCAAACTAGCTTATTACCCGGCCCGTTGGCCGGATTACTGTATGTTACCCACTTGTGCAATGGGAGAGAAAGCAAGTGAGAGTGAAGGGATTGGGATTCCACTTGATTAGGACCGACCCACTAATCCAATTCTTCCCGACCCGCCCCAACCTACAGGGTTAGAAAGAGTCAATAAGAAAATACGAACGGGGAGGATTAGTCATATATCTTGACTCTTCAGAAGTGGGTCAAACAGGATCAAGGTTGGGTGAGGGCAATTTTTAGCGCTAAGCAGAGTTCTGGGTTGAATACCTTTACTTAGGCCTAGAAATTGGTGCTGATGCAGACTGCAGTTTTTATTATACCATCATTAATCATCATTGAATTAGTCCTGGGCATCCCTCCCCGTTGTCGGTCTGAATTCTAATGATGGCTTCATTCCTTGCACCAGCCATATCAGCGAGTTGCCATCTCGAGCATGATTTGCCTATGTACAAATAATACAATTAGAGTATGAAAATGAATTCAAAGAAAAGGAAAAGAGAATTCTATCACATGCCAATAAATACACACATAATAGTTGAAGCTAAGTGAAAGTCATTACTCGCACATCAATTCTCAAAAATTACAGACTAAACATTGGCTAGAATGGCACTGAAACTACCAAGAATCATGGACGAAACAACTTGTCAAATTAAATAATCCTTATACTGAAACTACCTTCTAACTTGAAATAAGACATTATCACAGTTCATAGCTCTCTTCTCACTATGAATTGGTTGCAGCTCGTCCTTATCACTGCCTCCCAAGCTCAATTCAAACAGAATAGAGACCGTTATGTAAGATAACCATATTCTTACTAATCATAATTCCTTTCTTCACTCCATTTTTATCGGAGAAAAGAGTTATCCCCCTCTCCTGCATTTCCCTTTCCCCCTCTCTTCTCCCTCTTCTTCACAAACCGATCCCTAAACCAGCAACAACAACACAAAAATAGCCTTCGCCTCTGCCGTCTCCATCTATTGAACGCGTTGGTGGCAAGACAGGACTGCAGAAGCAAAATTTTCTAAAATCAAACTAAATTTTTTGAAGCAGACTCAACCACGAAAAAAGAGTAAAGCAACAATGCAGTAGAACCCTAAATTTAACTACAATCAAGCACATATCAGCAAGATTTTTGATTTGTCTGAGAGTTAACTACACAGAGAGAACAATTGATGCATAATTGAAATGCTCCAAGCAAGTTGAAGGCAAGCCATAACTTTAGAATTTGGTCATTATAATAACTTTCAAGTATTGATGCTTCTAAGAACTATCATGTCCAACCCCCACTTATACAACTACGTAGCCATAGTAGTTAGTTGTATAATGAGAAATATTACAAAGAAAACTAAATAAACAACCAATGTAAGTAAATATTAAAACTAACAACTGATAAAACTTAAAATCTCTCTATTGGTATAAATGTATCTATTAGTAACTACTATGCAATCGAGTATATATGATTTTTAGGCACTGAATAAGAAAAGTATAGATGGCTCACAAATGAAGACCTAGCAACTGAAGGTAGCACACAAAAACCAAAAATAGAAAAAGAGATAAGAAAAAAGGCGAGACATCAAACAAACCTCCAACGACACTAATGTATGGCATTCCTATTGTCCAATAGGTTTGCCCAATTTAGACTTCTAAATAAATGAACTTTTCACCATTAAACCAAAACTCACAATCATTAAATGTTAATGCAAAGACATACATTTCTGAGGCCAATCACAGCATTTAAGCATAATTTTTAGTTGAAAAGAACAACTAAGTATTTAGCTAAATGATATAGTAGAATGGACACAATCTGCTACCTACTAATGATATAAACGTGTACCGGTACCATCGTTGTATCCTGACTTGCCATTTGCAACGGGCACTTTGAAAGACAGCTGCATTTTAGAGAATAAACACCCATAAGGGCGTTACGAAACCAAGCTTAATCCAAAATCTTCATATTCCACTTCGAAGACTCCATTTTCAAAAATAAGAGAGTTTAACATGTCAAATCACTCATTTGAAAAATCTCAAACTAACTATTAATCAATGCAATATAAAGGCACGTTCCAAATTATATACTTGTAGGAATAATCCCAAATAATTATCAATTAATGCCCCAACTACCTAATGTGCAGAATAGCCCTGGAGCTGTGCTGTTGTTTGCGTTGGTCTACCTTCAAACATAACATAGTTGCATCACGAACCAAAGCAATTAAGCAAAAATCTTCATATTTCAAGTAGAATGACTCAATTCAATTTGGCCAACGCTTTATACATATTGTTTACCCCTGGACCTGTTGCACTTGCGCCTTCAGATCTTCGTGAACACAATACAATTGCGGAGAGGAGGCTGTCAACGGAATAAAAATTGTTAATTAAGTGAATCACCATACAACTAAACAAACGCGCTCTTCCTGATTAGCTATCAAAATAGTGGGGGTCGCTACAATCCATCGGTTGCTCCCTCTGCGCCTAAGTTGTAGATATTAGGTTTCCGTGAGAACTTTGAGTACATGAGGAGATATTTTGTAGTGGAGGAGATGACCCGGCGAGTAGAATAGGAAGATTTGGAGAGGCTACGATGGCCGATGGGTGCACGATTAGTGGGCCAAATAACAGTTTGGGCCCGTTTAAATGAAAACATATTTTTACTTTCGTGCTCAACAGACCGACCGCACTGGCATCTTCTAAATTTACCCCTAAAAAATTGCTCTGTACGCATCAAATTTGAAATGGAATCCCTCTTTTCTCATTTCACATTTCACATTTATATGATGTGTAGATTGTGATGAGTGTAGATGTAGACCTGTCATTGTCCTACAAATTCATCAACACGCCAAAAAGTGGTGAAATAAGCCACCCTATTAAACACAATCTTGTATAATGATCATTGGATCCAATCATGCCAGATTATGAAGAATTTTAAAATTTAGCGGTTATCCCGACTAAAACATTAAAAGAACCAGTCTCATATAGTTTGCACAAAGATATAATTTCTTCATAGTAATTCTGAAAAATAATACTAATTTAAGAAGTCGATATTGCTTCTACATGTTTAATATTGCAATTCGATATGCAATATTCGAACCAGTGATATTTGGGCTGCATTTTAGGGTTATCATATATTTATAAAATAGATAGAAATTTAAATTAAGTATTAAACTACAACTAAAATAATCAAAGTATTAAAACACCAAATAAGTACTTACGGGAGATTCAGTGGCCAACTAATCGTGAAAAAAGTCATATGATTTTCATAATTTAGGTTCGTGTATGTTTGAATTTAAATAGATACAACAAATATACTTGGTGTGATTGGTTATGGTCCTTGCTTGCCTTTAAAGAGACCAAGGTTCAAATCCCAGTGCATGCCTTTTTTATGAATAAATAAATAAGAAAATAAATAATTGTGAAGACCAAAATGTCCTTCCTATAATCACTCTCGTTGCAGGAAATTTGAAATGGAGCAACAGTTTTCATCATTCGGCTTTTATTTATTATCTAGATTAAATTTATTTGTCATTTTATTTTTATCGATCAACATACATGTCAAAAAAATGTTAGGTATGCCACGAATCATATTAGAAAATTGTAATAAACAAAAATAAGTTAAAATTTCTCTATGAAAGGATTTGATGACGAAATTGAGTGGTGAAATATTGCGATAGATTGATATTTTCATCCCCTCCCCCTCTCATTAATTATAGTTCCACTGGCTAGCAAGAATTCGTACCTACAGAGGTTTCTTGATCAAGACTTGCTACCGCAAACTTCAATGATTTGATGTCTATAAATTTATAACCTTACACTTGCAGCTTTCATGTAGTTGAATAGATAATATGGTTTTATATATGTATATATAACCTTATACTTCGAGGGTATATTGAATATTTATGCACCTAATCTTAACTTTCAATCCTCACATGCCGAATTTTTTCTTAGACATGTAGGATGGTTGTCAAACCACGGGTATGCCAATTGAAAAAATCAAGTTCAGTCGATATTGGAAGAAAATCGAATGGAAGATCATCGGAATAAAGTAGCAGTCAAAATCGATAAAAGAACGATCAACACAGAGAAAAGTGTTATCGACCCCAACGGACAATTTTTCGGTTTCTAAACAAAATGATGCAATTTTGGTGGAATTAAATAAAAAAAAGAAAGAAACATGTTGTTTTTAAGAAACCAAATTTTTTAATAAAAAATAAATGAGAAACAAATTATGATTATCTGTATATAGATAAACCTTTCAAGTTATGTGTACATAAGCTTGTGTATGTACGATTCATATATGATATATTGTCACCATAATACTTTTTCTTTATGAATTTGTCACCATAAATATATGCTTCAATATAAAATGCTTAGCTAGGTGATAATATTAGGTATAAATATGATTAATTAAACTAAACATTTATAAATTGAAATCATGGAGATGGTGGCATTATACTGTCTGTGCATGGGGGCAATTATTATACGACAGCAGGACATAATCTATAACCGCAGCTACATAACAAAAACATGTCCAACCCTCTGATTTGATTAATGCATGTGTAAAACAGCCAGATCCTTCCATGTTAATGGTATTTAATTATTTTGGTAGAACAGCTGGCTCCTATTGCTCGATGTTGGTTGTTGTTACCTTACGCATTATCGTTTCTCTAGGGTTTGCTTCAGCTCTGTCTTGTCGGTCTGAAGCTTCATTTCCCAGTTGGTTGATGTCTTTGTGTATAATGTTGGTGGGAGGAGTAGTATTGCACGCCAATTTAACATTCCGAACTTTTTCCGACGAAAATATTGTCTATTTTGTGTTTAGACCTGTACAATTTTTGTATTCAGGTGTATAGCTAAGTGACTTTTTTCGAGAGGTCATTCACCTTACAGTGCACTACAGTGAGTATGATTAACTTCAGAGTTCTTACATGAACTCTATTAGGACACAAAAAGATTCGTTTGTAAATGATCATTCTATAGTTATAAGGACTTTGTTTGAAATAGATAAAATGTAATTAGATTAGTTTAGGTACTAAATTATAAATTAGTTAGTAAGAGTCCCTAACCACTTCTCTCGCCTTTTGTCTCTCCTCTGATCTTACTGTAAACACAGTGTAAACCAGCTCTGTAAACTGGATCATGTACGTTTTTTTCATGCAATTGATCAATAAACAAGAATGAGTTTCACTTGAATTGAAAATCGAGCATTGTATCAGAGCTTTTCAGAGCTAATTTCGTCTCACATCCTCGCTTCCGCATCTATTTCTTCTTTCCTTACTTCTTTGCTATCTTGCAATCCGTTCTTCTATACTGGTTCATGATTCTTCTTCTTCCGGCGACGAAGCAACAAATCCTCATAATGGAGGTCGCAAGATGAGTTTTGGTGGAGTTATGTACAAAAGCGTTTCGGTCTCCGATCCGACACGATCTTTATCTTGGGGTGCATATCAAAGTGACTTTCGGAGAGAAGTCACTACTCATTCTTGCAGTGTTCCACAGTGAATACGTTTAATTCCATAATTCTTACAAGAACTCTTCCATTTCACCCTGATCTTGCCGGTTAAAGTAAATTTTTTATTTATAAATCATGAATCTCTTTAATTCCGGAATCTCTCGATCAAAGACATGCATCTGCCAACTACTATTCCGCCAACTACGTACAAGTGTGATTGATGTGGAGTTCAGCCCAAGTACGTTGAAGCATTAAAGTCTTAACCTACAAGTTAATTTCAACGGTCATATTAATGTTTGTTCAACAGTCACACCATGGTTATTATATTGCGAATCAACTGGCATCATATACTGCATTGTATATGTGAAACCAGAAAGCACAAAATATAATTAGGGTTATTGCTATTCCGTTGAAAAGAGAAGATTGGTAATGCATATACTTTATGTACCTTGTTCTCTCCACTTGGAATCCTATGGGCCATCTCTTTGCTTGTTTAGGAGCAAGACTTGAGAAAGCAGTTAACTTTAGACTATATATATGCTTATTATGCCTCGTAATAAAGTTTTAAATTTCCTTAGTTGCTAGTACTTTTGTTTTCTTTTATTATTAGTAAATGAAGAAAGCATATGTTTTTTCCTCTTAGTGCCTAAGGGGTTTGATTGGGTGCAATCGGATCGATGCCAACATCTGCACCATCAAAATCTGTGAACTATCATATCAGCATTTAGTGTGATGACAATTTGAACCCGCCCCGCGGGTATTATCCGACCTGACCCGCGATGGGCGGGTATTACCTGACCCGCACTAGCATGGTGCGGGGCATGAGTATCTACTTCGAACCCGCCCTGCCCCGTTCTTGGCCCTTTCTAGCTCAATTCCTTATAATATCTATACATTTTTCCTTCTATTTTGACATTTCTTCAACTAGTTAGAGTCGATCTTTCAACTGGTTACACTCAATTATTCATTATATTATGACTATTTTTCATTCATAAAGTATTTTTCAACTAGTTAGAGTCGATCTTTCAACTGGTTACACTCAATTATTCATTATACTATGACTATTTTTCATTCATAAAGTATTTTTCACTTTGTTTTATCATGAAAAGCAAAATTTGCGTGTTTTTTTGAAATAACATGTGAGAGTGGGTCGACCCGCCCCACCCTGTACCCGCGCGAGTTTTACCCGCCCCCGACCCGTATTAGCGTGGGGCAGGGCATGGGTATTGAGGTACCCGCCCCGCCCCATTGCCATCACTAGTTATTCAAGTTATGCATCCTTTTCTTCTCCTCTTTCATTTTTTTTCCGGTCGTTAGGGTACATCCTAACGGGTGCTTTCAAACCTAGTTGGGAGGTGTGATTCGAACTTGTGACTCTCTCTCTCTCTCAAGTGTCCCCTAGTCGTTCAGTATTGGGACAATACTACTAATGTGTGTTTGAGAGGATTCATCCACATCGTCTCGCCTGTTAGTTTCAGCGCATATGATGGTTTCTCGAGCGACATGCTCACCTTACCAAAACCTTCTTTGTGTTTGGTTGTTATGGAGAATATTGTCAAACATGCATGCACAATATAATCTCGTGTTTTCCAACTCTCTTCATGTGGCAATATAGTTCTCTTGATCGTCACGTGATGCTGGTGTAAAACGAGTTCATCAGCAAAGAAAGAAACTTCCTTTTTCTCCCTGTAACTAGAAAGATCACCAAAAGCTTAGGTTCATTACTTATAAAGAAGAAACATTGTTGCTGTTGGCCAGTAATTTCTTGAAGGGGCCGGGGGACTTTTTTTTTAGTATGAGATTTCTACGAAGGTTACGAGACTCGTAGTTGAGTTTCTAGCAACTGGATCTTTCAACGGAAAAAAAAGGGTATTTGGTCAATAGTGTCTGTCATGGTCATGGCAGCTCAGCATTTTTTGACGATCAAGTTCGATGTGAGAAATTTTCAAAAGTAAAGGTGCGTACAAGTTATGAACCGTTAAGTTTAATTGGAAGGGATCATTAATAATGATTGAGCATGTTATTAGTATATACATTCTGCGGTCCGTTCACGAATGTTAATTAGTAAACTTCCCATGGCCGATTTGTAATGATCATAATATTTAATCCTCCTTAATTATGTGATTAAGCTTTTGGCTTCTGTCTACTTTTCCAAGATAATTATATGCTTGCTCTTTAATTAGGTTTTTGCTTTAAGGGAAAATATAAACAAAATGGGGGGAAAAGAGAGAAAGTATTGATTTTTCTGTTCAAATGGAAGCGCTCCTTTTTAGCCTGCCAATATAGAGGAGGAAGAGGTAGGATCTAGTTAGATCTTCTCAACAAATTTGACCATCAAAAGTAACAGACAACTACATATATAGTCTGAAACACATGCACGGGAGATCCTCCAATCATCTATTGATTTATTGGAAAAAAAATATCAACATAATTTGGCTTTAATTTCTGAAACACGAACCAAAATTTATTATATAGTTATACTCAAGGATTAAAACACCGTACCGTATCAACGGTTCGACGAGAAAACCCTCCTACAAGAGGCTAAACAGGTAGGCGGTAAGAAGCGGTTGAATCACAGTTAAATAACAATTTTAGCATAAAATATCATACCACTGACTTTTTCGATACAATCTCGTATACAATATTTCAATCCTTGATTATAATTTAATCCAGAATAAGATATTAATCCATTATCATTTGAACACTCCTAAATATCATATCACGATGTGAACCTTAAGCCCAACGCAATGTCACGCTGAGTCAGCCCATAGGAGGCCCAGCCCATTGCCAAGGGACACAGCTGAAGAGTCATTTGGTGCTAAATATTTATCATAGAAGTCCCCAAAGTTTCATCATTCACGTTAAGGCACCTTAAAATTTTAAAGTTTCCTCGAAACCTGTCCCAGCTCTTTAATTCTCACACTCTTTATTTCAGTCGCGATCCTGTCTTGCCTTCCCTCTCAAGAGGTCTCACGCTACACAAACACCTGGATAGTTCTTGAACATTTTTTTCCTTCTCTCGGTTTGGGGCCAAATCACATCAGTCATTTAAAAAAAAAAATCTTCCAAGTTACGGCTCAACGAACTTCTCCAACAGCACCGAATTCGTCTTCTCTTTCCTGACTTCTTAATTTGTTGCTTCGCTTCATCCGGTCGATCCCTCCTCCAACGCCATTGTTGTCTCCCGCAAGCTTTCGCAAACTTGGCTCCCCTTCCAGCGGATGGACGCCCGATCTGCCCGATCTCTTATAGGCGTTTAACTCCGATTGGAGCTCCTCCTCCATCCGTCTCTCCCAATGGCTGCCTGGCTTAAGGCCGCGGAAGGTGTGGATCTCTTTTCCCTCTCACTCCTTTTTCTTTCCCGATTCGAGAGAATGCTAGGAGTACGATTGCGGAATCGAGAGTGAGTTGCTGAGTGTTTCGCGCTGTGTATGTGTTCCCATTTTTTAACTATCTGCTCGTGTCAGTTAGCTGGTTATGAACTTTGCTTCAGATTATGCAGTGAAATGTGTGTTTCTTTCTGCTCGGGATGAATTGGTTAGTTGATCATTTGAATGCGCTCACTAGGCCGTGACAGTGCGTGCTTGAAGTTTTTTTTTTCTTAGAGCTGTTCCGTCACCAAAATACAATGTCAAGAATCCTGGTAGTAGGTTAAGGATTCCTGAAACAGCTAATACTTGAACAATGTGTTGGCCGCCGCTGGTTCGATATGAAGTTGAAGGGTGATGATGTTTAGAGGTCAGTGAAAGAGCTTGGCTACAAAGTGATTGAACCACAGCTCTCACTACGTGAAATGTGGTTCGATAGGATTTCGAAATGTCACGGTTTTCCTGATTTTACCATCAAAGCATTGCTGGGAGCTTGCATTGGAATCCCTTGATTGTGCAGTCGAGTCGAGGACCCTTATGAAAAAGCCTCTTAGCAAGGCATTGATCACCTGCCTGCTTACGATTAGTTAAAGGACATTGGGAAACCCTCGTATTTATAATGCTGATGCACTACTCACATTTCGTGAGTCCTATTTTTTAATGTATTCCTAGATGTTAATTCTGTCTGGATATGTGTTGGGAACATGCTTCCAATTGTCAAAGAGAGACACCATCTCGATATCTGAACTTGCTATCAAGATCATAAATTAGCTATGGTGTTAAAAAGAAAGTTTGATTTCTTATCATCAAGTCTGATATGTTTGCTCATTTCCTATTCTGGTGCAGGTCTGTTTGAAGTTGTTGATCGGCAGGCAAAGCTAGTTGTTAATGAATTGTCAGAAGAGAATTCTGATTCTCAGCCATCTGGTAACAATTTTAACTTGGCCATCAATCTAGTAAATCTTTGATGTCACACATCTGACATATATCCAGAATTTATGCTTAAGCAGTTGAAACCTTTCCTCCTTAGAAATTAAACACAACATTGCTGATGTGCTTAGTTAGCCTCAATCATCAGAGGCAATAGGACTAAGGAATGTGTAACATTGTCTCTTTCTTTTAATTATATGAACTCAGCCTCGAAACATAACTGCATTCAGGTCAGTGTTAGATCATTTTGAGATCCGCCAGATCAGCCAATACTCGATACCAATTATGTTAGAGCCGCTACAAATACTTATAAAAGCGTTTTAAGTTATAAAACCTTAGTAAATATCCCTTCTCTGCCTTGTACAACTATCCTCTTTTAAATTTTTTTATTGTAAGTTAGCTCTGAAGTCTAGCATGAATGCTGAATGATGATTCTGGTTGGTTGATATACTCTTAAGTTTAGGAAAGGGGCGGGGTTTTGATGTATCGATGGATAGCCTCCATTTAAATTTTCCACATGGCTGAATACCTGGCTAATGTATGTATGTAATTTTTTTTTTGCCGTCTTTGAAACGCTTAAGCTTCTAATGGACAAGGATCTCAACAGAAAAAGCCCAAGCCAAAGCCAAAATCAAAGTCAAAGGTATGTCTTAAGATAATTATGATCCTGGTCTTCATACATTATTATGTATGGTTATCAATATTAAATCAACATTTTTCTCCTTTTTCAGGCTCAAAAGAGGCGCTCGAAAGATGAATCCACAAAGCTAAGTGAGCCAGCACAAGAGGTGACTAATACACCAACATCAGAGGCAGAAGCAATAGATCAAGCGGCCCGTTCAGTTAAAAATGCCGAGAAAGCTTCCAGCAGTTCTGTAGCTCAAACAAGCAATGAGCAGCAAGAAACTGTTGACAGTGCTTCAAGTGTATCACTACCGACAAATATGAATGAGCAAGTCAAGCATGAAGCTGACAGTGTTCAAATTCCTATAACTGTTACAGACCCTATAATACCACCTTCGGATGGTGCGCTCCTTAATGATAAGACTACAGATGTCCCTGCAGAGAGTACTTCTTCACCATCACCTGCCAAAGAAATGGAAGTTGTCAAAGAGCATGATCCCGTTGTTGCTGTTCCTGATACCACGACAAAGGAAAATGAGGGTTCTTCAAAGATTGAGCTAGAAAAATCAAGTAAAGATTCTCTTGTTATTAATGAAAAATCAGCCAAGGATGACGAGCTTAAGGTAGAATCTCCTATGCATCAACAGAAGCAAGTTGAGCATGACGTTGCTGCTTCACCCAGGAAAATTCAGGAGCAACTTGAGGAGGTAAACCTTTAAATACAGGGAATGAAATTTTGAACAGAAGTTAGGGCGCCACCTTTTGTCTCTGGTACTCATTAATTACTTTAGTTGGTGTGCAGGCTCAAGGACTACTCAAGACTGCAAATTCCACTGGTCAGTCAAAAGAAGCTAGACTAGCACGGGTAAGCTCCAGAATAAATGTTACATTCATTACCATCTTCAAGCTAGACATTTCAAGATTCACCAGTTACATGGGCAGATGTCTAAATATTTGCATCTGGGCCCATTAGTTCTAGTCCTATATGTTTTCAGTCATACAATGTTACCTAGTAAATTATCCAGACACAACTTGATGCTGAGCTGTTGAGGGATCAAGCTTACTGAGGAAACAAGGACAGGAGATCCGACTTTCTTGGATATTTCTTTTGTGTTTACTTATTCCCAACTTGATCTGCTTCTTGGTATAAGGAAAACCCAAACTGCGTTCTTTTTATTATTAATGGTTTCTTGTGACTGGCCAGTCATATACTCGGTTAAAGCTGGGTGAGGCTTCCTTATGACCTGTTGTTAACCATATGATATTCATACTTAGGTTTGTGCTGGGCTTTCAACCCGCCTTCAAGAGTACAAGTCTGAAAATGCACAACTCGAGGAGCTTTTGATTGCAGAGGTGAAATGTTACATCTACTTCGTTTTCCTGATGGATGTACTGGTTATGAGAGTGAAGTTTCAAGATTTAGTGCTTTGGAAGACTTCTCTTGACAGATATTTTTCTTTAACAGAGAGAACTAAGCAAGTCATGTGAGGCTCGTATGAAGCAGCTACAGCAAGACTTATCTGTGTCAAAAATGGAAGTAACAAGAGTAGAGTCAAACATGGCTGAGGCATTGGCAGCAAAGAATGCTGAAATTGAGGCGCTTCTTGGTTCTATGGATGCACTTAAGAAACAAGCTGCATTGTCAGAAGGAAGCTTGGCTTCTTTACAGGTTTGCTAGAAATATTTTTAAAGATGGCAACAGATTCTGTAAAATGATCATATATGCACATAGGAGTCACTTGAAACTATCAATTTTCAATGCTCTGTGAACTTCCTATGACATTGGTACAAACAAGGATTTTATGGTTGTGTGAATACTGGAGAAAGTCTTTTGCGAGTCAATGCATTTTTCAGCATAATCCCCTCACCACAAGAAGCATGTGGCTGTTTCTCCTTTCTTGTTTCTTTTCTTTCATATATATGTCACAGCTTTTGCGGAAGATCTTTAGAAATGATTTTCAACCCTTCTGTTACCGCTCAGGCAAACATGGAGTCTCTTATGCGAAATAGGGAACTGACAGAGACAAGGATGATGCAGGTTAGCTGGTGCATATAACAGTTGGCATATTTGTTCCATCTAATTAATGTTATTTTCCCCCAACTTTAACCCTTAATACTCAAAAGTATTTTCATTAGTCTTTATTAATGAAATATTTCTTTCATCTCACTAACTACTTTTCCTTACCACGGAAAAGCTATCTCTCCCCCACGTGACTCTACTTTCGCTAGCACCCTACCAAACACTTTTCCTTCTTATGCTAAAACTTAAAATTTAAGAAGAGACTGAACAAATACGACAAATAACCTGTCATAGTTCATAGCATAGCCATGTGTGTTCTTTCTCATAATGAAATTTGGAGCCTAATTAGTGCGCTTATACCAGGCTTTGCGAGAAGAGTTAGCCTCTGCAGAACGGAGAGCAGAAGAAGAGCGGGTGGCACACAACACTACTAAAAAGGTTTGGCTCTAATAGGGTTGTCATCTTTAGGACCCATGGAATTTGAAGTTGTTGCTGTTTGATAATTGTCTTATTCTTGATATAGGCAGCTATGGAGAGGGAAGTGGATCTAGAAAACAGAGCTGTGGAGGCTTCCACAGCTCTTGCTAGGACTCAGGTAGTATCCCAGAGGTCATTCATTGATGCATAACTAGGCTGTTAGTGTTGTGTTTGGAATGGCTGGTCTATATCCTTGCAAGACTGGCTGATGTTAAATAACTTCAATCCCTTCTGTAATAGTTTCAAATTATGTTCTCTTCCAGAGACTTGCAGATGAAAGGACATCAAAGGCCTCAGAACTTGAGCAGAAAGTTGCACTGCTTGAGGTATTTATACACCTTAATTTGGTCATTTTTCTGCTGTCTGATCAGAGAGTGCTAACTTACTGCTGCGTCTCAATCAGGTTGAATGTGCAACATTAAATCAAGAGTTGCAAGATATGGAGGCCCGTGTTCGGCGAGGCCAAAAGAAGGCCCCTGAAGAGTTAAACCAGTCAATTCAGGTACCTTAGAACTATCCCTCAGGATCCTATTATTTATCTCGATCAACAGCTTTTCCGCAAAACTCTGGTGTAATGAAACAACCCTTTGGATGAATCTGGTTGACATATTTTGTACTTGTATCATTTTTTAATAAACTGTGCATTACTGTGATTGTTATGATACTTTTAATATTTCCTAAAATCCTCCCTCTTGATGTTCAAACTATCGAGTATTTGTAAGGTTTGCTAGGGTTTGTCCCCTTCAATTTGATTGATGATGCACTGGAACTCTGCTGTAACTGCAACCTGAACCCCAATACCATCGTTCAAAATGTTAAGATGCAGGCATGGCAGGAAGAAGTAGAACGAGCACGCCAGGGTCAGAGAGAGGCTGAAAACAAGCTTTCTTCTGTTGAGGTAAGAGCTATGTGCATTCCCCTGTCAAAATTCTAGTTATGTTATTTGGAAGGGCTATTGAAATGTGAAACTGGATCATTCCTTTCATTTCTAATTTGTTTAAGATTTACAAGTCAAAGTTAAGCATTTGTTTCTAGATACCAACCCTTTTCCCGATTACAGGCTGAATTGCAGAAACTGAGAGTTGAAATGGCAGCCATGAAAAGGGATGCTGAACACTATTCACGCCAGGTAGTCTGATGTTTGCAAGTAAACATCATCCAGTTCTCTAATTTCAAGCCAGCTTACCTTTTTCCTATCAAGAGAGTGAGAGAGAGACATCGCTGTCTAGATTTGAATATGCTTTATTAGGAAGGCTAGGCAGTCAGTTAGGTTTGGTCATGTTAGGGGTCTGAAGTTTTTCTTTGTGTTTTGTTCCCTCTGAAGAATAACTCGCTACTTCTCATATTTTGTGTGAAAAAATAAGTACCCTTTAACATTGTCAGAGCATATCCCCTGAAAATGCAACCTTCCAATGCTTTGCATCAGCAGGAATCTGAGGAATCCGGTTCACAGTAACCTTGTGCTCGATTAAGACAATATTACCTGTTTAAGTGGTATTTTATGCATTTTATTTCATAAATTATCAATTCACTGGTTGAGCTGCTTTCAACAGGAGCATATGGAGCTTGAGAAACGATATCGGGAACTAACTGATTTACTGGTAATAAAAAATCTGTAATTCATGTCTATTAACCCTGATGAAGCACCAAAGTAAAAAAATCTGGAAATGCTTTCTTGATGCAGTATTACAAGCAAACACAACTAGAAACAATGGCTAGTGACAAGGCAGCAGCAGAGTTTCAATTAGAGAAGGAATTGAAGCGTATTCAGGAAGTGCAGGTTTCTTCTGAAGGATTGTAACTCGTTTACAGGAATCATGTTCACTTGAATCTGCTGTAATTTTTTTGTCCTGATGAAACATCTACCCCCTGCCATGCAGGTTGAGGCTGAAAGAGGCAGAATTGCCCGCCGCCCATCTCCATCATGGGAAGAGGATTCCGAAATGAAAGCACTCGAGTATGTCCTTTCTTTTTCTGAACTAATAAAACACTTTCTGGATCCTGGCATCAGAACAAACCTATCCGGACTCAGAAACTATAGCAACCTAGTACCATCTCGACATTTTTTATTCTAGCTCATGCGGGAACTTTTTGAGGGTGCTCTTAGATTTTCTTTAAAACGCTTCATACAATGCTTGCTATGACTGTCTGTATGCTAAAGCAAACGTTTTACCAACTTGGCTTGTCTGTGTTACAAGCAATTAGGTCTTCGATTGTGACCTTGTACCTGTGTTGTCTATTTCTTCCAATTTAGAATTTCAAGCAAGTTGTTTTGAATACATTTTGAAGCTTTCTCGTGGCTTGAAAAATTGCAGGCCTCTCCCAGTGTACCACCGCCATTTGGTGGGCGCAAGCGTACAGGTATACAACTCTTCCACTCTTTTTTTTTCTCAGTAGCGTCCCAATCCCTTGTTTTGGATTTTTTAAACACCGTGGTTGCAAACCTGCATGTTCTGCAGTTGCAGAAGGCAGCAAAGATATTGGACTCAGGAGCTGCCAGAGCCACGCGATTCTTGTGGCGGTACCCAACAGCTCGGCTGATCTTTTTATTCTATCTGGTAAGAATAGGCCAGTGTTGCAATCGCCCTGTTTCCAGACTCTTTTAAGGGTTGAGAAAATCATGTAATGACCCATAACAGTAACACACACATTGTGCTGCGCAGGTGTTCGTACATTTCTTCATGATGTATTTATTGCATCGCCTTCAGGTATCAACGTTGTGCTTTTTCACTCCCTTACTGATTTTCCATCGCTGTACTCGTCGCCATTTGTTAACCGTGTGTCCCTCGCAATGCAACAGGCGCAAGCTGACGATCTCTCAGCTAGAGAAGTCGCGGAGTCGATGGGCCTTACCGACCCCAACTTGCAGCTACATGCCCGGCGCTGACCACCACCCACTGCTGTGGGCATGCCTGTGTATTGTGCCTCTGTATATCGTCCCAACAGGAAAAGAAAATGGCCTGAAAAAGAGCATTAGGGTGATAGAGAAGTAACCAACCACATCGGATGAGTGATGAGAGTACAAGAGTAGGGTTGCCATTTTTCAGGCATATTTGCAGCAAAGCTGAAGCTTTGTTGTGGAATGGGCGACTTTCCATTTATTTCTTCTCGAACCATTTTCCTACCTTTCTACCCCCTTGGTTGTGAAATCTAATTAGAGGTTTTGCTGGGGGCAATACTGAGTACAGACTTGTTTTTTTGTGTACATGATGAGCTAGAAATATATAGATGTAATTGTACATCAAACATGCTGACAAAAGAGGGGGGAAATTGAAGAACAAATACAGATAAAATTTCATTTTATTAGAATCAAGCAAGTTTTAAGGAAATCCATTTGCGATTGTTAGCGTACATAGAGATAAAATACATAGCTTTTATCATACACAATTCATATATTCTTTTCATGATTTTAAATAAACTATCACTCAAATTGTTTCATCGAATAATTTTAACTTTTAAGTGAGATGGTTGAACTCAATTTTTAATTAACAATTTAAACCTTTTATTTGGAAATGATGTGTTTATTAAAAAAGTGTGGAGCGAGACCTTTTTTTTTTTTTTTTTGAATAAAGCTTTCATTCATTCATCCCGAAAGAGGCGAGGAATTACAACAGAGTGGCTACAATGGATAGAACAGATATCCAGTCCTGTGGAAGGGAAAGACAACGCGCATTGTGCGCAACCCAATCGGCACATTTGTTGAAACGACGATGGGTGAAAGAAAGATGAATCCAGTGACATTGCCGAAGTATGGTCCTAATGTGAGAAAGAAGACCAAAACATCGCCAAGGCCACATGGACTCATCACCACCCAAAGCATCCACCAAAGATTTACAATCCGTGAAAATAACAGTAGGGGTGCTGTCAGAAGCAGCAATACGACACGCTTCCACGAGGGCAAGAGCCTCAACCTCAATCGGAGAAGAACAGATGACTTTTCCAGCCTTCCCATCACAAATCTGACCTTGGGAATCAGTAATAACTATCCCAAAAGCCGCCTCTTGTGATCCGTGGTCAAAAGACCCATCACAGTTAATCCGTTTCGCAGGATCTCTCGGCGGTGGAGAAGATTGTGGTGGAATGCCCCTAGGCTGGAGATTAGGGCGACGAGATGGATGAGCAGGGAAAGGCTCAGACGCCTCTCGAAAGGCAAAAATTGAGGTCATCATTGGGGACATAGTGATACCTCTGAAAATGAACTCGTTCCGAGCCTTCCAAATATTCCATAGGCAAAAAGCCTTGAACCGAAGAGAAGAAGGGTCCTCCTCACTCTTCATCGCGAAGAACCAATGGTTGAAGTTTTGTGGTGGAACCATGGAAGGAAAAGCTCTTGTCCAAGTCTCCCTAGCGTGAGGGCAAAGGAACAAACAATGGATCAGAGATTCTTGCTCGGCATTGCAGATTTGGCATCGAGGATTGGGGGAGCAATGGCGGTGATGGAGGTTGGTTTTGGTAGCTAAAGCATTCCGTAAGCACCTCCAGAGGAAGAATCTGATCTTGGGAGGAAGCTCAAGTGCGCAGAGCCATTTCCAAATGTCATCTGATGAAGGATTATTGAGATCATGAGGAGGTTGGTGAGCAATCTGCCTAATATGATTCCTCAGCCCATGATAGGCGGATCTCACCGAAAAGCTTCCGTTAGGAGTAAATTTCCATGCCCACTTGTCCTTGGAATCCGGTGGACCAACATGAATCTTTGCAATAGCTTCAGAATCAGAAGGTGAGCAGTGGTTATGAATCAAATTCCAATTCCATTTCCGGGAATCCTCCTCCAACCAATCACATACTCTAGAGTGAGGAACATGTGGGGCTGAAATCACATGATTTTCCAATGATGGAATCCACAGATCTTTCTCGAACCAAGTATCGGTCCCTGAACCAATGACCCGGATGGTCCCCAAATCCAAAGCCTTCCTCGCATCGCAAAGACTAGCCCAAATCCACGAGGGAGCACTTCCCTTCTTTGCCGATCTGAAATCAGAGTTAGGATAATAAAGACCACGCAGGAGGCGAGCCCATAGGGCATCTGGTTCATTAATAAGGCGCCAACCCTGTTTTGCAAGCAACGAGAGATTAAAGATGCGAAAATCTCTAAAGCCAAGGCCTCCAATCGACTTGGGATCATTGAGAACTTCCCCTTTCCGCCAAGGAATTGACCGTTTCTTCATGGATCCTGACCAAAAGAAATTTCGAAGAAGAGCATCCATCTTCTTTATCAAAGAGACTGGAAGACGGAAGACACTCATAATGAAAGTCGGGATGGCCTGAATCACAGCCTTCAAAAGGGTCTCCTTCCCGGCATGGGATAAAGTCAAGCTTTTCCAGGACAGCCCAATCTTCTCCATCCTCTCAATAAGGAACCGAAATGTCTCCTTCTTCGACCGTCCCCAATCAGTCGGCACCCCCAGATACTTATCATGAAGAATGTCCATCGGGAAACCGAGTCGTGAAGTAATTTGGTGCCTAAGATCTTCCGGTGTATTCTTACTGAAGAAAACAGAAGACTTTTCCATATTAACTTCTTGTCCCGTAAGAAAGCTGTAATCATTAATGATATGCATAATGGCCTCTGCTTCTCCCACTGATGCACGCCCGAAGATAACAGTATCATCTGCGAAGAGGCAATGAGACAGGAGGGGACATTGATGTTTCATCCTAAGACCATTAATCGTCCCCTGAGAGATACCTCGTTCCAACAGAAAGGACAAGGCATTTGACATAAGTATGAAAAGAAAGGGAGCGAGACAAAACATAATATTCAGTTCGCCTATTTATCCTTTAGGGGCCTCCACTAAGATCCCCATTAAATGCCTCCGGGAACACCATACCGCCTTTAATAGAGGTCAAAACATCAAAGCCCAGAAAATTTTGATAGAACCCAGCATTCTCCATTAACTAGAAAAGTTATATACATATATGTCTACAGAATTAATACAGTATTTTTTGTAACTAGCTTGGTGCCCGGCCTTTGGCCGGGTGTGAAATGTGCAAGGAATTTGTTTGTGATTGTGTTATTTGTATAATTTGTTTACTTGTCTTGCGTTGCATGTGCTACAAATTTTTTCAAATACATTAAAAGGAATCTTTGTTTGTGACTGGCAAGTGTATTTTACACCAAAATAAAACAACCAAATATATATTCATAAAACAACCAAATATTATTCACATTGTTTGGGTACTGATGATTCATTACGTTACACCATCAGAACTTATTTATAACTACATACACTTAGCTGAAAGCTATTGTTCTAGTTTCCGCGAAGAATTGGCTTGCGTGAGTAGTAGGTGAGGCTGGAAAAAGGTTATGTTGAAGTTTTTGAGTTGCATCCTGTAAGGGAATCATAGATACTACCAAGAGGTACATATGCCTTCAATCGACACAGATCTGCAAAATGACATAAGGTTGAACATGGTAAATTTCTTAACGCCAAGCAAGGATGAACATGGTTCCACTATGTTGGCATTTGAATCAAAATTGTGCTTTCTACTAAACTCCAGGACTTATTGTTTGGGATCTTATGTAAAATGGTGGTGTCAGAGATATCAGTAGCATGTTTAGCTATGAAGCATCAATACACCATTGTTATGGTGAGTATTAGAGTAATTAGGTTACCTAGGGTGTCACGTGGATGAAATGAAGATTGAAATCCATGGTAGCAATATAATGAAACACAGTTGGAAGCTTTGTCACAGCCAACTCAGATACTCTCAAAGCATTGAATGAACTACATTTAAGATGAAAAGCTTCTGAATATGATAAAACCTAACCTGAAAACTGAGGGAGTAAGAACTGTAACCTTATGTCGAACACTGGCCCGTGTAGTTGCAGTAATCGGAGACAAAAAAGAGCATAAAAAGATAGAAAAAATAAGCAGCAAAATGAGGGGAAAGGAAGAAAGAGAGCAAAAGTTACTACTTTAAGAGATATGGCTAAAAATAAGAGCAGGGGGAAAAAGACCCTACTACTGCAAAGGAAAGTATAGCAAGGTTGGATAATGAGGACAGTTTGATCCGACAATAATTAGAAAAGTTTGTTAAATCTGAGGTCGGCTCTATTTGCCCTAGGGGTGGGCATACGGTTCGGTAAAACCGAACCTAACCGAACCGAATTCAAACCGAACCGAAACCGAATAACATTAATTCGGTTCGGAATTCGGAAGAGTAAATGGTATATTTCGGAAATCAAGGTCCTTTCGACCGAACCGAATTTCCGAATTCCGAACCGATTTTCCGAATTACTATAATTGCAAGTTCCAAATGGTGGATTTTTATGTTTGTACTTATTATGAGACTTAAATATTTGAATTATGTTAGTGTTTTATGACTTATGTGTTGAAATGTTTGATTTTATCATTGATGATGCATTTAATTGCATATTTATTGTTTACATTATGGGTGAAAAATAATTTAAAATAGAAAAAATACAAGCTAACCTCACAAGTTCGGTTTTTCATACAAAACCGAACCGAATTATAATTCGGTTTGAACCGACCGAACCGAATTATAATTCGGTTCGAATTCGGTTTGAAGTTTGATGGAACTCGGAAACCCGGTATACATTATTTTGGTTCGGTTTGAACCGAACCGACCGAATGCCCACCCCTAATTTGCCCGACCCAATCTAAGCAGGCAACATGATGGATGCTGCAGAGGTACAATGAAGAAAGAAACTACTCAATAATCCCAATTTGAAACCTGAGAAAACATATTCAATCGAACATAATATAATATAAAGAGGAATAGGCAAGTATCTAAGTGAATTCAAATACCATAATGAAAGATCACAATACTGGTTATGATTTTCGTGCATGGATCCCACATGGTACTCTGCACAAAGGGTGGCTACATTTAAATCCAATATTAGAGCAACATCATAAACGAAGAAAACAAATCATGAGAAACGCAAAAGAGTTGAGAGGAAATTGCATAAAGATATTTAGGAAGGCAAGAAAGACGTACTATCTGGGATTGAAAGGCGGCCTTTTTTTCATGGGTGAAAGGCGGCCTTCATGTGGTTGGTAAATGCGAATCATCTGTGGAATTTTGCTTAGCGGGCAGGAATTGACAGGGTAATAAGGGGCGAAGCGACGGTGACCACATCTTAGTAGTAAGAGCAGTCGATTCCCCAATGAAATATGACTGGCACCCCAGAATTGACGTTGAACTTGGATAAATTGATGGAAGAGAATTGTGTCTGATTGGAGTAGTGGAATCTCCGCTAGAAGTGAAACAACTAAGCAAAATCGCCAGTGAAATTGGGGCTAATAGATGGTTCCGGCCTCTGTTTGCAGAGAGAAGTCGAATCCCCGTCAGAAAGACAATGTAATATGAAAAGGCTCCAACACCGAAAGATATAACTGGAGAGTAGTGAACGAAAGATGTTTGCATATCTGGGAATGAAAATCTCGCTGGACGAATGAGAGGAATAAAGATTTGGGGAGGGGTGTCGTCGTAACGCTGGTTGGTGTGTGTGCGCTATCAAAAGCCTGGTGCGCTGGCAAAAAGTCTATTGTGGATTATGTTATTGGTGTGTGCGATGAGAATACTGAAGGGGATGGAAGTTACTGCAGATTTGGGGGGAAGGAGGCCATTGGCTTCAACAGAGACGAACGGAGACGACGATTCCGAAAGAAAGAGGCGCTATCCAAAAGAGTTTTAATATTTTTGAAGAAAAAAGAAAAATGAAAAAATCACCTACGAAGTTTGCGGGGAAGCTTTCCCAGAGAAAGCGCTTTATATTATTTAGTGATGAAGTGATGATTTAGGGGTTGTTTGGAGGATGTGATTCTCACAATTGATACATTTCTTCAATTGATGTATTAGAAGTAGATGTATTGGATCAATATATGAATTTGAGAAATACTTTGTTTGGAATATGGGATTGCACTTTTTTGTATAGAAAAAAATAAAATACTTTTAAGCACATAAAGTCACAATTGCCCTTCACTTTATATGGCTTCTTTCTTCTCTTCATTTGTTTCACTTTCAGTGGGCAAACCAGAAGCCCCTACAGTGAGAAGAAAAGAGAAGTTCTTTCTTTGCGAGAGAAGAACAACAATTGAAGGGAGCACATTTTCACCATCGAGAATCCAGACTTATGCAGCAAATGCGCTCCTCGCGTCAAAGCCGACAACATCCAGGCGAGAATGAGGAAGAGATTTCTGTCAAATGTCTGTGTGGATCTATTGCAGTCCTCAGAACATCTCATACGCCTGGTAATCCGAATCGGAAGTTCTTCGGCTGCCCTAAATGGAATCCCAAGCAGGTAATTTCCTGGGTTGATTAGATTTGTGGTTCCAGATTCGTTGTGCTTCACTTGGTTTCGACTATGGCTTGCTTAGCTAATTGGTCCTTTCACGTTTGAAGCCGGAGAGCGCTTGTCGATTTTTTGTATGGCACGATATACAGGTGGCAATTGAGAAGGAGAAACATAAGTATGAAGTCTTAATTAATGGGTTGAAGATGGATAATGCACGTTTGAGGGAAGAGAACGAGGTCCTCAAGGAACGGACAACTGAACTGCAAGAATCAATTCTTTCTCAAATGATGGTGGGAAGGTTGCAACTGGAAAATATAGATTGCCCAGAACAAGATGTTTCCACAGCGATGAAAGAGCAACTCGATAGGATTAGAGCTAGGCTGAGTTTTCTAGAGTCCATTGTGTTAGGACCTAATGCTTCAGAGTAATTCATGTGAACTTTGGGCTTATGTATTTTGAATTATCATTATGGTTATGTTGTTGTCTTTTGTAATGCAAGTAATGAGATGTACTAAATGAAGTTTGTTATTGAAATGCAATTGTTACTGATGTAAAAAACCAGCATCTAGACACAGATGTCAAAAAACCAGCAACAAAATGAAGCTTGTTGTGAAAAACCAGTAACAACAACAACATATAGCATAACAACAACATGGTTGTGAAAAACCAGTAACAACATATATTAGTAAGAACTTATAGCATAACATAAGTCAGTACACATTTGCATAACAGAACTAGGATAACAAGCCATTATATCCCATGGCTACAAAATATGGAGTGGAGATTCAAAATATGCAGTGCTCCCACTCTCAACTTAGACATTCATAATCCGACCATACACCTCTAAACATCTTAGATAGGCTAGCTATATTAGTTGATGAGACCAAGTAGAAAGTGAAGCTTTTTTTCATCTGTGGGCAGTTGGTAGTAGAGCTGGGCAATCCTATCGTCCTTGACAAGGATCATAGCAGCTGAAAGCACTTGATCCTGTGTCAAACCTTCAACATTAGACAGCTCCTCAAACAGACTTCCTCTCCTAATCATCAATGGATCTTCATGGCAAAAGCTATTCGCCATCCTCTCAATGTTCGTGCTAGCCTTCTCCATTAGAGGACGCATTTTCTCGATCTCAGCAGCCACAACATGACTCGTAGAACTTTTATCGGTCTTTGACCTCTTGTTACCTCCAGCTACATTAGTTGTCTTACTACGACCTGTTTCTGGTTCATCAAGCAACTCTCTATGGTTAACACCTTCATTTATCATCTCCTCTAAGACACGTTGACAAGTTTCATCATCATACATCATGGGTTCCTCAGTGAAAGCTCTTCTAACACGACCCTCTACTTCCATATCAGCTGCAGAACCTGCTTGACTTCCCACTGCTCTATCCTTACCAAAGATTCTGCTAAGCTGGTCGAAATAGACAAAGGCCTTGCTGTTGAGTCCAGAAAACGCTGGATGGGTCTGCATCCAGTTACCAAACCCAGCAAATCAGCAAAAAAAGTCAAAAATTGTAAACCAGCATTTATAACTAGTGGGGAAATCTAGCAAGTATAAGAAAGAACAGCAGAGTGATTATAAGACCAAAAAATACCTTAACCCAATCCTTGAAAACATCATCATCAGCAACAATCATCTTTTTCGACTCATCCCAACCAAACCCACTACAACTTCCATTTTGGACATCATATATGGCGTTGTACTTGTTCTTGAACCAGCGATGTCGTGACCTGACATTCAGATTGAAACCCGGAATCCTCTTCCTCATCATAACCTCCAGCTTCTTGAATCCCCCGTTCTTCAGGTTTCCTGACTCCACCTCCCTAGACTGAACCAAGTCCAGTAGGCAGTCGATGAACACTACATCATGAGTCTCTGACCAGGACTTGTACTCCCTTAGCCTCTGTTGTCCAGCATCATTAACCTCACCATTAACCTCACCATTAACCTCGTCATTAACATCCTGGTTAGCTGCCATACCTTAGATGTTCAATATGGTTAGCACCAAGACCTGCAGAATGGAACAAAGCGTAAACTAGTAGTAGGGGAAAACAAAGCTTCTAGTAAAGGTTCTATTTTCTCAAGGGAAGTATAGAACAATTTATAAAGGAACCTGCTACTGATGTAGTTTGGTGCTCATTTCTCTAAAGCATAAACCAGCATGAGTGGAACAAAGCATAAACAACAGGAGGAACAAAATCAATAACCGCTGGATGGGAAATGCAGAACTATTACTGAAGGTTCTGTTTTTGCAGAAGGAATAAAGCATAAACCAACAGTAGGGGAACAAAGCATAAACAACAGGAGGAACAAAAGCAATAACAGCAGAAGGGAAATGCAGAACTATTACTAAAGGTTCTGTTTTTGCAGAAGGAACAAAGCAAAAACAGCAGAAGGAACAAACCTTTTCTCTACTGGTATAACAAGCTTTGCAGTACCAGTTAAATAGAAGAAAAAATGCCACAACATTGATTTCGACCAACAACCAAACACCAACCCTGAACTACTAGTTCAAATACTTATGGCAACCTTTCGTAATAAATGATGACACAAGTCATTTGACAGACATAAGTACATAACCAATAAATTGAAAAGCACTATCATTCTGACATAATAACCATAAATTGGAGTACAGAAGAAGGAGTAATGGCATTAACCAAACAAAAGAGGGGAGTACAGCATCCCTATTGCCATCTACATAACAAAAGAGGGGAGTACATAACCCCTTATCAGTTACCAGCCCATGGCCTAGCATTCCACATATCTTGTGCCAATTTTTGTCTAAAATCTGACCACTCCATTGAAGGCTGGATATGAAGTATAAGCTCTTCATCCACATCTGGTTCATCGTCTTCATCTTCATCAACATACAACCTCTCGAACACATCAGCACCCACCTCTCCACGTATGAAGTTGTGCAACAGACAGCACGCATTGACTATTTTTGTAACCATCTTGGCAGAAAACCAAGTGGTATCTCTCAAAATTGCCCAGCGCATTTTCAGTATGCCAAATGCTCTTTCTACACTATTTCTTGCTGTTGAATGTCTCATATTAAATATTTCTTCAGGGGTTCTTGGTCGTCTCCCATCCCAATCTTTTAGGTGATAACGTTGACCTCGAAATGGCGACAAGAACCCCTCACAGTTGCTGTATCCAGCATCGCATAAGTAATAGAAACCTGCATTTCCAACAATAGGCATTAACAAAATTGATTTAGTCATGAATAATTTTCTACAAGTCAAACACTATAAATAAAGCAGACATACCTCTAGGAACCTTCAAACCATTTGGTCTAATAAGGGCGTCTCTCAAGACCCTCCCATCATGAGCAGACCCTTCCCAGCCCGCCAAGCAGTAAATGAATTCCATGTTCTGATCAACAACTCCCAGGACATTCATTCCAATCGTTCCCTTGCGAGTATGGTACCTTTCTTGATTCTCTTTTGTAGCACGTACCTCCACTATTGTACCATCAAGTGCGCCAAGACAATTCTATAAGAAAAGGAAAAAAAAACACAGAAAGTTTAAAAGTTTACAAAATTCAGAAACAAAATATGCACACATGTAATAGACCATATACCTTGAAGTACTTCCATTTGGGATCATCTGAATTCTCTAGAACAGGCTTCGGTTTCCGTAGTAAAACAGAATGCAGTTTCAAAACCGAATGTAGAACAGTTTTAATGACCCTACAAATCGTTTCCCCTGAACGACGAAAGGTAACTTGGAGCTGACGATTCTTTTCGTTATGGGCTATGGTGTAAAGGAAGATGGCAACCATCTCATCTATTTCAAGGTAACAACTACTCCTAAGACCTCCCACATCTCTAAGAAGATGACAAAGTTTCTGAAATGTCCTACAGTTCATCCTAACAAGCATAGTGCAAGATATATCACCGTGGGAAACGATACATCTCATGAACGAATTCCTAGCTAGCTGTCTAGCAATTGGTGTCTCCCAAGCAGTTCCCTGGTCTATGCTTTCCAAACGTTCAGATTCAACAGCTTCATAATATTGCATAACAAGTTTCATAAAATTGAACAGGAGCTCCAAGTACATAGAAACAGCGGCTATGATTGCCTTCTTCCTTTGTCTTGGGCACCTTGCCATGATCTACAGCTAGACAAAAAGGTTGTCAAACCAGGGAATAGAGATGGTACCCAACACGAGAAATAATAGATGGGTAGTGTTTAAAACTGGGGACATACCTGTTCGACTTCTCCTTCAATTCTCGGCGTCGAGTTCGGTTCCGACAAGTCTCCAGCGGCAAGAGTTAGGTCGGGCTATTGTCTAGGATTTTCAACGACGAGAGTTGGGTCTGGCTCCGTAGTGCTTGAAACCCTTTGATTTCGAGGATGGAGATTTTTTTTAGGGTTGTGCTATTGTCGAATGGAGGAGCAGGGGAGGAGTTCTCTGATATTTTTCTACTTCTCTAGGAATTACATGAGCAGATAAGTGGGAGGTGAGAGAGTGTTGTTGATGAGGGTAGTCATGGAATTATTGAAAATTATAAGGGACAATGATGGAACATAAAAATGGGCAAACAATCACTCATTCCTAATCTCAGCTTATAGTAGAGATTTGTAATCACTCATATTGAGTGATTGTAGGTGGGGCCATTTAAAGGTATTACATGTATTCTTCAACAAATTTAACCAAAAAAACGACTGAATCTACCCATTACATGTATTAGCTAAATCATTCACTTGTAATCCCATCCTCCAAACAACCCCTTAGTGATGAATGATACATCAACCAAAATACCCGGGGGCTTAGATATCCAATACAGTATATTATCCCAGCCCGTCTTTACATGGGCCAGCATATGCCCAGCCCGGTTAGCCTGTCGACGTCCAAAAGCCCAAAAGATTTGTCTTCCTCCTGCAGCCATCGATTCCCATTCATTCTTCGCGTGTAGAATCCCCTCGCAAAGTATTCCCCCAGCTCTGTGCGATCCACCTCCTCATTCTCCAGCTTTCTTAACAAAGTTTCACAGTCAATTTCTATCACCACGACCTTGCATGCATCTCGCAACTCTGATTCTGCACTTTCAGGTAATCATGAACCCAGCATGTAGCTCTTTGGATTGATCTTGTCCTCCTCCGTCTGATTGTTATTGAAGCAGTGGTTATTTCGCTCCTTCCATAAAAACCCTAAAAATTGCACTGGATCTCTGCAATTTGTCATCAGGGAATTCTTCAAAACAGTCTTCTTCTCTAGACTGCAGCCTCCAAATCCTGCTTCCCCAGCTGCACTCACGAGGGAGGGCTTGTTCAGGAGTCTCCAACAAAGGGGCAACCCGGTCCAGCTTTTTTTGGATTTACATACCTGCCGGCTTCCAACCAGGTAAAAGAAATTCTGGCTAATTCTCCATAGAAAGTGGTTAATTTTGGGTTGGAACTTGAACCGGGCAGAAACCCTCCCTGTTGGGGATCCATATGTCTTCCCAAACTCTAATTTGAGACCCTCCATCTTAAACCTTCCTGTAACAAATCTTTGGCTTCCATTAAGCTTCTCCACACAAAGCTTGCAATGTATCCTACTTTGGCTTGCAATGTATCCTATCTCTTCCTTTATATCTTAAAAAATCTTAAAGCATTTTTAGAATCCTACCCCCTCCACGTAAGCCTCCGTGAAACCCCACTCATCCACGTCATCACTTTAAAAGTCCTTCCTCCGCCAAATAGAATTTTCCTCCGCCTTCAATTTTTCCCACCCAATACAACGCAGGAGCCTCCCCAAATTCACAACTACTTCTCCTACTGGTCGTACGCATCGTCAACTCCTCCCGACATCCATCATTCAACCCTAATCGCCCGGCTTCCAATTTCCTGCCACTTAGTCCGCCTGCGCCCGTTCATTGGTATTTCTGATTCCGGCCACCACCCCAGTGACTGCGGCCTTATCCAAACGGGAGACCGCCAATTCCGTCCGACTTCGTGCACTCCCAGTAGATGTAGAGTCATTTTTCTTTTACGCCTGTCAATAGGTTTCTGTCAAAGCGGCCAAGCATCATGTCCCGCCATGGATTCGGAATCGACCGGCTTCGTACAACCCCAACAAATGTTCAACATTCATCTTCTTTTCCTGCCCGTTAATTGCTTTCCGTGAGCGCGGCTGTCGCCAATTGCCCCGTTCCAAGTTCCCCCGTTGGACGTTATTCTATTGCCGCAGGTAATTCTACATTTACTGCTAACCGCCATTCACATTGTTATTCCACTCGATCTTGATCTGTCTTCAATGCTCCTTCAATTATAATTTTCGGTGCTATGGCCATCGACAGTGTGTATCAGACTTCCGCCTATTCTGCGGCACAACTGCATTCAGACTCCACCGTCTATTATTCGCCAGCGCTTTCGTCCTAGGTTTTTCTCCCCTGGGTTCTTCAACGAGGCTACTAATCATAGGAGTAACACCCCATCCACCGTGTGTATCCGTTTTCCCTGGTTTGGACTGCAATATTACTCAGCCCTGTCCCTGCAACTTCAGGTATGAAGAATTGTTACCACACCTCTTTGACCAATAATTTATAATTTGTTGCACATGTTTTTCGCCCCTGAAGGCCGCCTACAATCTATTGTTCAGCATGAGTTTCCAAAACAGAAGAATTGGGCGAACCAGATGCAACCTTTCTGTTTGGTTTATAGAAAAAAGTAACAGCACCCACTTGAATGCATTAATCTACTGGTGATGGAGAGGGGGACTATCCTGCCTTATTTTCCATGTTTGGTTTCTGACAGCAATGCATAAGAGTACCAACTGAGTTTTGATTACCAATTCACAGGATATTTGCAGCGGCCACCAAGCTTGCATATCTTGCGGTATTTGGTTTTCATGTTCTGACTTCCTCTTCTCTGCAGTTTGGTTTCAATTTTGAAGATCTTTGTTTTTTCCTATATTTGATTTGATGAAGAAGAAGGGGAGAGGGAGAGAGTAAGAGAGGGATCGAGGGATACGGAAAAGCAGAGGGTCGGCCGGAGATCGATGGGAATTGTCGTTGGCACAATTGAATCTGGATTTAGTGGACGTCGCTTGAGATGGATTTGTAATCTTGGGGTCGAAGAAGCAGCAGCGGCCTCAATTGAATTTGTTCTGTTTGCGGCTGTTTAATGATTTGGTCAAAGAAAAAAAAGGAGAACAGTGCTTGGACGGGATTTGGTCTTGGTCCGTCGGTGATAGGCTGTAGCGAAGTCACTAGCGTGGTGATTTAGCTTTGTAAATGTTGTAGACATAATGTATAGAATATTGAAATAGGCCACCAAACTTGCCTGTGTTGCTTTGGGATCCTTCCATTCCATACAATGCTCCCGCCAAGTTCGTTCCATGTCCCAACTGGAATCAAGTTCATTTTTCCTTTTTCACCTTAATGGAACTTTACGTTCTATTACTTTTATTTCTTCAATTTATCAGCAAAGTAGTAACCATATTAGCCAATGTCTGTTTGTAGGTTGGAGGGGTCTTTAAGGATATCTATCTCTGTCCTTACAATGGATCGCAAAGGAAAGAGAGCACTGGTCTCCGACCAACCTGCCCAGCAAAAGAAAACAAGATTTGCAGCTGTAACCCTTGCAGGAGGTACGGTACACAATCAACCACGACCAGGTTTTGGTTCTTATGTTGGTTTAGCTTTCATTATCTTCCCACGTTGGCTCCTCGAGCAGGGAGTTTCTTCCCCTAACCACTATATTTGACCGCTTTATAACAGAGAACCCCCCAGCTTCAACATCTGCTACTTCAAGGCACTCTTCCACAAAGGACTTCCTCAGAACTTGGCAGGTTATCTTCACCAGGTAGTAATTTAACAAAACAATGGAAGTATGGAACAACATCAAGATTTTATGAATTCAGACAAAAATTGGAGTTAAAATGCTGTTCGATCCTACAGGTCATGCTGACATCTTCTCAACGTTGAAAGCTTCATTGTCCAAAATTATGAGGGAAAGACGACGCTTATACTTGATGTTCAAATGAAAACCACACATACGAATGTTCCTAATGACACGTAGATACGGCGCTTATTCCTTCTTTTTGATGATATCAGCTGTAACTAATATTCTGAACAGCAATCTAACACAAGTTTCAACTAACTCATCATCCACCATTTAGCACACTGGACCAAATACACTTCCTGCGGGCCAATCACACAAAAACCCGCAGCACACCCGGCCAAAGGCCGGGCACTAAGCTAGTATGTACTTTGTGGTTTCATTATGGGAAATAAGAAGAATATTAAGAAAAGTCTCCCAACCCTATTCTCTCTATCCTCTCAATTCTCGTTCTCGATCCCTCCAAGGCCTAGGCCGATTCCCTATCTTTCTCTTCTTCTTTCCCAAATTCCAATCTCAAATCCCTAATTCTGTTCGTATAAACCCTAATCCCCAAATATCAAACCGATAGGAACCTTGTTCCTATAAGGTTAGCTCTGATTTTGTTAAATTAATCTGCTGCCCGGATTCTTCCTCATAGACTTTCAATATTTCCTTGAGTTTCACACTCTCTTCCCTTGATGATCGGGCAAAAACAATGCTATCATCCGCAAAGTGGAGGCGTGATAATTGCGGTGCTCTCTTGCTAATCTTGATCCCATGTATCTTCCTGGTTACCTCTGCTGACTTAAGTAGAGCAGAAAAATCTTCTGTACATAGTAGAAACAAGTATGGTGAGTTGGTGACAAAGGGTCTCCCTGTCGGAGTCCCCTAGATGGAGCAAGTTCGCAAGTTCTGTGTCCATTCACCATTACACAATAAGATACAGTAGGTATACACATCATGATCAGCTCTATCCACCTCTCTTCAAACCCCATCTTCCGAGTCACTTTCTCAAGGAAACCCCATTCCACCTTGTCATAAGCTTTGGCCATATCTAGCTTAGCTGCAAAAAAACCTCTTTTGACATTGCCACATCTTGTCATATGAACATTCAAACGCCATTTTGATGTTATCCGTTATCATCCGCCCCGGCACGAATGCACTCTGTGTTTCTGAAATAAGCTTTGGCAGCTTTCTTGATTGGCTTTAATTGCGTGAAAAAAATGTCTGGTTCTTCCCTGAGGAAATTATCAGTATTCAGTGGTTCTTGCTTTGCATGATTGCTTTACTTTCTTCTGGTGGTTGCAACTTGAGAGTTCTCGAGTTATTGTTTATGAACACACTTACACTGGTTTGTTAGTGGTGGGAAATCTTATGTGCAACTTGAGTAGTCATTACAGTTGAATTCAGCTTACTTATCGGGTTTTCACTAGTAGATTGCAAGTGAACATCATCTGTATTGAGAATCAATGCGTTGAATAGGGCATTGCCTCTGTGGCTGCATAAGGCAGGTTAGGAACGCTGAAAGATTGTAATCGACAAAGGGGAATCAATTTGTTGATTGGTGATTGGATTGCTAAAAGGTGTATGGAATCTGTCACGCCCTGGGGAGGAAGAAGAGTCTTGGCGAAGATGATTTTCTGGAGAAGGTCTGGAAATGGAGGAAGAACAGAAAAGAAGGGGAAGAAGGGAGAAGACAGAGCAGAGGAGAAGAAGTAGAGATAGGGGAATTCTTATTCTGTTATTCGATAACTCTCCATTACAGCAGACCCTTTCTTTTATATGGCTTCCTAATTACAAACTAATCCCCAAACTATATCTTGTTTACCCTTTGATCCCATTCGTTACAATCCCCACTCCTTAAAATCAGGCTTGTCCTCAAGCCTGTTGAGAACAACAAGAAAGTAGCAGCTAAGAATCAATCCTACAATGTAAAAACATTCAAGAAACAGGGATGAACTCATTTGCAGAAGCTTGCAAAACCACTCCAAAAATAGACTAGTGTTGTGGTTGAAATTATGCAGGCAGCAGCAGCAACTAACCCCCAATTGGGCACAATAAGCCCCCTTGTAATAGCGACCATACCTTGGACCACAAACAACTTATGCAGCATATGCATTTCTGTACACCACAACAACCAGTATTGGAAAGAATCCCAACCAAACCAATCTTCAACATGTCCCTCCTCGAAAGAAGAATCCTTGTAAGGCTCCTTGAATCCAGGACAATTACCTCTTCCAAGAGAAAGAACCTGCACAAAGAACGCATATGCAAGTTCATACTGCAACTGAAATTGAGACACCATTGGAAGATAATTGGCAATAGCAGCATCCATAGCAATGCTTAACCATTCAGGAGATGTAATGGAAGCATCAAACAATTCCATCTTCACAACACTCAGTACCTCTGCTACAGGCGAAAGATCACAACCACTAAACATGACCCAAGCCTCCTTGTATGGTTCTTTGAACCCAGGTCCATTGCTTCGTCCATGAAAACGAACAGCATTGGCCACCAAAATCTCCTTGTATGGTTCCTTGAAGTTGAAACAAACCTCTCTTAGTTTAAGTTTCACTCGACAATAACCATGACTTCCCACCAAGGTCAAACTGTCAGTTTCGAAGGAAAAAACACCATTATGATCATTGTGAGGGCAGGAGCAAGTTGTCCATCCAAGTTGCAGAGCCCCAAAAGTTCTTAGAACAGCTTCATACATCCATTTCCCTTGCCAAACTCGCACACTATCCCTCCTATTGCAGATCACTGTTAAGCTCTCAACAAGCAGGGGCAACTTAATGATTTTGAATGCACCACAAATGTTTAATTCTCCAAGCCCAACAGCTTGAGATCCATAAATTCCATCCAAGTCACTATTCAAAGTAGAAGGAATTTGATTCAAAGTAGACATGTCCCTCTTCATCAAAGCACAAACTAGCTCCTTGTCTACGAGACTAGGAATCATACCAAGCGATCGGTGAGGGAAACCAAAATTATACTCAAGAGCTCTTTCTGCTGTCAAACCCTCAATTCTCTGGAACTTCCAATCAAGCACCTTATCATCCTCAAACCCCACTGAGTTTAGAGTAACAACATATTGCAATGCTTGCCTATCTCCACTATTCTTGCTATCCAAAAGATTTTCCGAGAAAGACACTGAATTTCCCACTCCAATAACCGCGCTGGCAGAAGCTGCTTGGTTCTCATTCTGGTCCACCAAACTTGATTGAGCTGAATTGACGGCCCTAGTCACCTGGGGAATATCAAGCTGACCCTGTAGTCTTGTATACTCAGGCTCCGCATTGTCCATTTCGCTGCTGTCACCTAAATCAGTCCCTTCATTATTTGATACTTCACAAGAACCCTCCATATCACTATCTGCAAGATACAACTCTGCAGAATACAACTCGTCCGGTTCTGCCTTCACCAAACCCTGGAGTGGTGCAGCAAAATCCACTCCTGTGTCCTTGGACTGTAATTGTTGCTTCCTGTTGCTAGCCTTAATAACACCTTTTTTCAATAGAGCTAGATGGTATGCTTGAGTTAATGTTTGGGGCTGCAACTCTATAACAGCCTGCCCCAAATCCTCTTCCAGCCCGCTAATAAACCTCGAAATGAAATACTCTTCATCTAGAATACAAGTATATCGAACCAGCCGAGATCGTAGTTCTTCAAACTTTTCTTGGTACTCCAACAATGAACCTCTTTGCCTCAACTTGTTGAATTCAGCCAGTGTTCCACTACATGATCCATCAGCAAAACGTTTACATAGGGCAGCTACAAACTCACCCCAAACCAGCTCCTTACGGCCATATTTCCACCCCACAAACCAGGTTTCTGGACCGTGTTCAAAGTACCTTGCCGCCAGCAAAACTCGATGTTCATTCGGAGGGCTATACTTCTCGAACACCCTTTCACACGTACTAACCCATTCGCGTGGATTATTACCGGAGAAGAGAGGAATACCTGAGACGAATTTCAGTGCGGCATTTTGGCGAACAGGTGGAGGAAGGCTTTCTGGGATATTCAATGCGTCACCATCAACTGGATGATCCTGTGGAAGAGGCAAAATGCCCTCAGCGCCAATTTGATCCTCCAGCGGCGCCACCGCGCCGACAGTTGCCTCCACCGGCCTAAGAGGAAGAATTCCGTGAAGCATATCGCGAATCTCCTGAGTGAATCGATCAAAGCGATTATCCAGTCGAGTTATGAAACTAGTCACGCGTTCGTCGATTGTACCTCGAGTCGCCGCCATTGTGCCAAGACAGGGCTCTGATACCACCTTGTCACGCCCTGGGGAGGAAGAAGAGTCTTGGCGAAGATGATTTTCTGGAGAAGGTCTGGAAATGGAGGAAGAACAGAAAAGAAGGGGAAGAAGGGAGAAGACAGAGCAGAGGAGAAGAAGTAGAGATAGGGGAATTCTTATTCTGTTATTCGATAACTCTCCATTACAGCAGACCCTTTCTTTTATATGGCTTCCTAATTACAAACTAATCCCCAAACTATATCTTGTTTACCCTTTGATCCCATTCGTTACAGAATCGTTACTCTATTATGTACACTGCCTGGCTCTTTTGTAGCTTCAGTGAATCCCTTGCACTTAAACAGCATTCAGTTAGTCAAGCTTACTCCATGTCATTAAAAGTCTTAAGTGTTTATGCTACTGCTATGGTTAAAATTTTGGTGCATTTTCATTTAGAATTGCTGAAACGTACCCGATTGCTTACCTGAAAATATGGCCTTTTAAAGTTAAATTTTCCGTGCAACCAGAAATTCCTCTCTTAGTATGCTGAGATCCCTGAACTGCAGTGAACACGGCTTTTAGGACTTTCTATTCACCTATGTGCTTCTTTGACTATATTATAACTGAGAACACAGCATCCTGCAACTGCTAACTGGAATTTGTTGTTGATTTGGCTGACCACAAATGTGACAGGTTGTGATCAAGAAAATGGAGTCAACAAATTCTGAAGAAGAAAAGTACAGAGAATTTATGAAAAAGGTGGAGAGGACTGTTTACATCGACACACTCCCACCACAAGCTAATGAATCAGTGCTGAAAACTGGGTTGGATCAGTTTGGCGATGTCGTGAATGTAAGCTTCATTCCGAACTACATGGATCCCAGGAACAGCATGCGGTGTGCATTGGTCGAGATGAAGGACCCTAATCAAGCGAAAAACGTCATTCAAACGCTGACCAATTCCCCGTTCATGATTGCTGGCATGCCAAGGCCAGTGAGGGTGCTTCCTGCTGAGCTGGAGATGTTTGATGACCGTCCAAGAAAGCCCGGCAGGAAAATAACATTCAAGTGGTTGGAAGCAGATGACCCGGACTTTAAGGTCGCGAAAGACATGAAGCGTGCTGTCGTAAGGCATGCTACTGAAGCTGCATTAGCCCATAAGGTATTGTCTTTCCTTCTTTTTCTTTTCATGGTCTAGTCTATAATAGGTCGATTTGATCTGTAGTTTTCCTAAATGCTGTTTGCTCTTTCTTTCTTTTTTTCTCTTTCTCCAGCAACATCTGGAGGAAGAAGAGAAGCTGCACAAACAGCAATTGGAGATCCTGAAAGCAAATTACAAGAAGTACGAGGTGGTCGATGGTGTGATAAGCGACGGGACAGCCCAGCGTGTGGCGAAGAGATACGGTATGAGAGTTGCAGATGAGTGATAGGGACAAGACAGGGATATTGAAAAAGAAAAACCACCTACAAAGTCAGTCATAAACCAAGACGATCAGATGGCATTTCACTGTCCATTTTCACCAAGTGCCTGCAACGTTTCAACAGACAACAATAACTTTGCTTAAGCAAACAGACTCCGCCTAGCAGCAACCATCCTCTTCCCCACCATTTTCAATCCATATAATGCCCCGAACCAAAGGAGAGGAAACCCAATGTGAACCAAAGAAAGAAGAAGAAAAAGAAGAAGAAATGAATCTCCAGTTCAAGAATCCTGATGTGTTTCAGCCTGAATGGGGATCTGAAGGAAGCATCCATCTCACCTTCTTCAAGTGCCTCACATGGCAGGTGGAACAAACGCTCAACCCTTCCTCCTGCCCTTACCATTACTTCTGTGACAGCAAGTACCCCGGCAATTACCCGGTCTACGTCGACATCCTCGTCTTCCTGCTCGCAACAGCTTCCTTCCTGGTGACCCTAATCGTCCTGACGATGGAGGTGCTGTCAGGAAGCAGCAGCAACGAGGTATGTCGATCCAGAAGATACTTGCTGCCGTCTGGTCCAATCCTCCTTCCCGCCATCCTCCTGACGCTCGGCAAAGGCTACAGAATCCATACAATACTCCCCGTTTCGAGCATTGGCCCCGCGATCCTCCTCCTGCTCCAGGTCTCTTCCCTCACATTCGACACCGGAATCGATAGGGATGCAAGATACGCCTTCTTTGAAGCCTCTACGGTGTCTGGAATTCTGCACGCCAGTCTGTACTTGGATTCCGTCATCATGCCTTACTATACCGGGTTCGATGCCCTGGTGGCCTCCAAATTCTCGGGGCAGTGTCGCTCCTGCATTTGTCGAGAGGAACCTCTGGTGGTCGGGGGAAGGCTTGTCGGCTACCGGGGTTGGTCGCCGACGACGTTCCTGGTCGCTGGAGCTCTGTGTTGCAGGATCGTATGCAGGGTGAAAGCCATGAGCAGCAAGAGCAAGACCATGGCGGTGAAGTCTTGGCTTGAATGGTTGAGTTGGGTTATGATAATGAGGGATTGTGTTGTGCTAGCGGTTAACAGTCCACCTGCTGCAAGTTCGATTTCACCGGCTGTGGGAATCGGAGGTGTAGTTCTGTTGGTGTGTCTTCATGTGGTGAAGAAGACTGCTGCGCTAATTAGGACGGGGCATCATTTCATTCATACAACCACAATTTCTTTGACTTCTGTGTAACGCCACAGATATAGATCTGCAACTTTTTTTTTTGAAGTTGTTTCTTCCTCCCAACATGGACAGCGAATTGTATAGAGTTGTTTCAGTGATTGATCATAGGGTCCTCTAATTCTCTATAGCAGCGGCGGATCCAGAACAGGGTAGAGTACTGGGCCGTATTTGAAAAGAGGCGGAGAGGGCTAGGCCATAGTTCGACAAAACCCAAAAACACACAGAAAAAATACTAAAATAAAAAATTTACACGTACTATACTAGTTGTGGATCCAGAGGAGGGCTGGGCTGTGGCCCGGGGGCGGCCCCTGAATCCGTCGTTGCTCTAAAGTGATTGATGGTGGTACACTTGGAGAATAAAGTGATTGATGGTGGTACACTTGGAGAAAGTTTATACCAAATGAGCCTATTGTACGACTTAACGACGTCATTCGCTAATCTTAGATTCTAATTTCTGTTTTTTTTTTAGGATAATCGATTCTAATCTCTACTATTATGGAACAAGGTTGTTGAACCGCCCGTTGACTCGTTTTGATCCTGACCTAGTAAGGAAAAACGAGCCATACACACTTACAAATCGACCCGCTGCAAGGTCACTGTATTAGTTATCTACTATTCAGTCCCTAAAAGGGACGACACCGTTTAGTCACCCCTACTACCTACACTCCCACTGCCACGACCACTCCCGTCATCCGTCACTTCAACTGATACACAGAGAGAGAATCAGCGCGCCGAGCAGAAAATCAAACTTTCCCCAAAATCCAAAAAGAAAAAAAAGGGGGGAGAAATAGGGAATTGATCCATGAGATCATCACTCTTCTTCGCAGTAATTGTTATGCAGCAATCTCAACTTCCTTCCTCCACCGCTCCAGAATCTCCCTCTCCCCCTCCCCCTCTTCCTCGCCATCGCCGCCGCAACCGCCGACTCTCCGATCAGCTTCGCCGCCGGATTCTATGGCGGACGTCCTGCCGCCCACCGTGGAGGCGCTCATCCACCTAATCTGCCTTGTGCACAAACAGCCTCCTCTCCCGTTCACGACGAGGCGGCAGCTAGCTCGGCTGGGCGAAATTGAGTCCATGGCCATCCTCCGCGAAATCGACACTCGGGGAGTTAGTAAGACTTTCGACGATTCCGTTCAGATGATCCTCCGAGGGAAATCGCCGTCGCAGTCGCAGTCCCCGTCGACAGCTCCACTGTATTCTTCTTCCTCTTCTACATTTACATCCCCGCAGCGGCAGCAGCAGCTCAGTGGTAGCCCTAAACCCACGTGGCTAATGATGCATACTCGAGGTAAATTTTGTTTTTTTTGGTTTTCTTTCCCCTGAAGAAGGAAGCTACCTGGGTTAGTAGTTACGGCCTTTTTTCTCTGAATTTCACTTGCTCTGATTGTGATGCCCAGTTGGTCAATTCAGTCAATCTTCTGCTGCTTCTACGCCAGTGAAGCGCCTTCGTCTGTCTCCACCGCCGTCACCGCCGCAGCAGCTCGCTCGTAGCCTTTCTCCCACGCTGCTCATGACGGATGCTCGAGGTATTTCCCCGACTGCTTCTCGTAGTTAACGGCCCTTTCTCTGAATGTTTTCTTTCCCCCCCGATGGCCAGATGGTGACTTGGATCTTCAATGGGTCGTTCGTCGTAAACTGGAGGACGATTTCCGTGATCCTCCGGCCGCTACCATGGAGCATCTGAAGGAGCTTGAATTTAGGAAGGCATTTCTCATATTGAGCTACCTGAGAGGGTTAGTTCTTTGGTGCATTGGCCTTTGTTTCTCTTTAAATGATAAAATCACATGTTGCTTGTGGAGTTAATGTAGAGTAGAGATTCTTTGTCTATTCGCATCCTCCTTGGACAGGAAGAAGTTGAAAGACTATATGAATATGACGGCCGATCAAATCAGAGAGCTACGGAGTTTACCGATGAGAAAATTCGAGGAACTAGTTTGGAGTGCCGTTGGCATGTCATGTATCGGGGATGAAACACAACGGATAAAGGTAAACGACGGGGAGAGGAAAAGAGAACTCACAAGTGAGGTTGGGATGTGGTTGGAGATGGTTAGTTCTCCATAAATGTTGGCTAATCGGTTTCCCTTGTTTCTATTTCCTGTGTTGTCCAGAGTGATGATTGGAACCCCAAGCGGCCTCATGTGTATCAGTGCACTGTGGACCATAACCACCACGACAACTATGATACTGGGTTGAGTTATGAGTTCAAGGTTGGAACTTTTTCCTGGAAATGTACACAAGCAAATGTGATATCAACTGTCTTTTGCTGCATGTAATTTTTGGTTCAAGTGAGTAGCTGCCACACTTGGGCACAGCTACGAATGCCATGACTACTTTTACTCAGTAACAGTATGCTATACTTTCTTGTTATATGTGTGTGTGCTACTTTTTGGGTAAAGTTAGAGGTACTTGGTCAAGGAATATTTACTGCTATAGGTTTATTTGTTTCTCTCAGGGTCCTTACTTTACCAACATGAGAAATTTCCTGCATGCTACTCTGGGGGATGAGAATGTTTTGCTGGTCAAGTTCAGTGACAAGGGGAACAAAGATAAAAGCATACCAAAGTGCAATGATCGTTGTTATGCCAAGTATGCGACAGATATCATTAAAGATGGGATTCATGTTGGTCCGCATCGTTTCCATTTTTTCGGTGGGTACATATATTTCATATTTGAGCAAGATTTCTCCTCTTGTTATATCTACCTACAATGCTCAAGAGTGTGCTTAATGTCACCTTTCGGTGCAAACTGAAAATAGGTTGATTGCCGACTTAGTTGCTTTTCTTGTGTTCCATTGATAAATACCGTATTCTAAAGAGTATGAATTCGATAATGACTGGGTGAACTGCAGCTATATGCCTATTGACTTCAGTACATAGTTCCTTGGCTTTTAAGTTTCACCTGATGTAAGAGATTTTGGTTTTCCTCTGCTGTGACAACCATATGGTAGATTTAGAATAAGCATTGTTGACATATATTCATTGTGTTTCCACTTGATCTCTTTCCTCCCAACCACAGAATTGCTTACTGTGGTATGCTTGGAAGTGAAATTAGTACAACGCTTTCTACCAGCAGTCAGCATTTTACTCTTAATAGCTTATGCTTTTGCTCTTTTCTGTTAGACTGTTACTACTGCCTGCTGTTAGACTTAAATTTGGTGTCTCCTTGGTTGCTACCCAACTTCGTTTCTCCTTAACAGAATCTAGCTATTAAAATTTAACAGTGTTCAAAGACGGACAGAAAGAGGAAAAGAAGAAAGATTCAACTACATCACCAGTGAAGTGTTATTTTATCCGCTTGGATGGCAATATGAAATTCAAATCGATTCGTGAAGCTAGATCTTTCTTTATGCATCTAGACTCTTTGCCAAATTTATCCAAGTACATGGCTCGGTTAGTACAGTCGAGCACAACCTCCCCTCCCCTCGTCATTCCCTTCTCTGATAACGTGTTTTGAGAACCTATTGTTCACTGTTGCATGCAGGTTTTCTCTCATTTTGTCAAAGACCATAAAACTGGATGTGGATCTAGCAGATGTGTTTGTTGATAGGGCCGATGACATTCTTTGCAGCGTAGTGCCTGAAATTATGTTTTCTATCAGTTCGTTAGAGAATAAATGATTTAATAAGGATTATCGACCTCCTTTCGATGGAGCTCAGGACCATTCTGCCATTTATTTTAATGCAGGATGAAGAAGGTAAGATTGTGTATGATAAGAAAGGCAAGCCGCTCATATATACAGATGGAACTGGGTTCATATCAGAGGATTTAGCACGGTTGTGCCCAATTGTAACTCAAGGGAGGTGCCTGGACAGTGACATTGGGGAGGTTTGTACCTGATTGCTGTCAACAGTAGACCATGTATGCTATAATCAATGCAACAGCCTGTATCTCAAGTTTGTGTTTCTGAATAAAATTTTCTCTGTTTTTTAGATTGATAATTAGTAGAAACTATTGGTAATTTGGTATGGTATTAAATTTCATTTTCATTTACAGATTTACTGGAGAAAAAACTCTAATCTAAAATTCAATGTTAATTAGCTACAATGTGCATGACAATTGACTAATGGGTTCCAGAACCTATTCTGTCCATGGTGCTATGCCTCTCATGATCCTATTTGTTTCGACATTCCATGTACTGACCTTGTTTTTGGGGATATTTTTGCTTGCATTATAATCGTGGATTTCTCTGGATCAGAATCGTGAAGTGAACTTGTTAGGATCTCGTCCCAGGGAACCTGTAAGCACCTTTTTAACTAGCTAGTTTTTATGTTTATGCACCAGTCCAAATGGCACTTAATCATTCTCCGCATATGGTTGTTTTTTTGTCTTGAAGCCCTTGCTTATGCAGCTGCGCCTTTTTCACAAAGGAAAAGCTATAAAGGGAACTCTGCTTCTTAATAAGAAGGTAATTTGGTAGTTATGGAAATTCATACAATTTTTTTCTTCTTCATTTGTGGCTAAATAGTAGCTGATTTTCATTTTTCAAGCAAAGGTTTAATCACTAAAATTTAAGCTGGAAAGACAACTCTAACAAACAAACTTCCCAAATTTATTTTTTTGAATTGTTCATTGTGAACCTCACAAATTAAATGTTAAAAGAACACCACTTATAATATTTTCATTTCCAATTTTCGTCCCTCTAGCTATTTTGTGGTGGAATATTGATCAAATGTTGGTCTCATTGCCATCTTTTTTGTAGCTTTCTCCTAAAACCATTGTCTTTCGCCAATCCATGGTTAAAGTTGATGCGGATCTAAATCTGTCACATAAGGCTACTGCAAACTCAATGGAGATAGTTAACACAAGGTACTTTGGGAAGTTATTGCTGCTTTGCTTTAAAGTGTGTAGTATTTTTTTTTCCCCTTTCTTATAAGAGTGATATAGGTTTTACTTTTTTAGCTAGGTACTATTGAAGGGATTTGAACCTGTGACCTCCAGGTTCAAAGCTAGTGGTATTACCACTAGACCAACCCTTGTTCGTTAGAGTGTGTAGTATTTTACCTACCAAACTTCCGTTGTAATTTCTTTTGGGTCGGAAGAAACAGGAGCAACCGGGAACTTATCACATTTAATTTGATACCCTAATGAGTCCTAGAGGAGCGAAAGGGAAAGTACCAGCATCAAGGTGGTCTATGAAGTGAAACTTCTGTTGTTGTTTAGCAGCTACGTAAGGGAGCTACTCCTGGTTTTAAATGTAGATGATTATTATTATCATTATTGATGAGAATATATTATTAGAGTCCCGACATATAAGGACTGTATATGTCCAAATATGTGGATGTTTCTTGTAAAAAAACCGGTTGCCCAGAAATGGATAAGCATGCCCTTGCTATTGATCTGGCCTAAAGTACTGCACAGTTTACTGTAAATGAAAGGAGAGTGATAAGTTAATATTGACGTAATAATTTAAAGTGAGAAATTGACTTATCCAGGAAGTCTGTCAAGACAGAGAATGTCCTGGAACCACTGGTAATTTTTATCTTCCTGGTCATATATTGGCTTTAGAAGGAACTATCCTGGGAAATCTGTCTGAATATCTTCTTTCTACAGATAAGTTTCTGTGGCTTAAGGTATATGACAGCATCTGATATTAAGACCTATTTTACAGCCGTCGCCCAAAGCCTGCAGAGCTTTCAAGAAACTTGATTGCCCTGCTCAGCTATGGAGGTGTTCCAAAGGACTTTTTCATGGATCTCGTGGGTAAAGCCTTAGATGATGCTCTTGTTTTCAAAAGGCGTGCTGCTGCTCGAGGTGGGTTTCCTCCTAAAGCATATTGCAGGGATAATTTACTAGTCCTGGAACAGTGATGGTAAATCTGTTTACACAAATTGGCTTTCACTCATTATTATCCGATACTTTTGTATCTGGAACTATTTTCAGGAAGATTTTCATGTCTCAAAATTTTGAATGACTTCTGTGCATATTCCTAAGGGGCAGCTAATATCTTTTATTGCTTCCCTTAGTGCTTGTTTTCCCAGTTGTTTGTTGGTAAATCAATTGACCGTCTTATTAACTCTTAAGTTTAATTTTCAACTAATTTTATTTACCCAGCTGCAAGTTTTCCTTATGAGAAAGAAATGCTTTTATCTGGGATTCCACTTGAAGAATCATACCTGAAGTTTCGTTTGCCCAACTTGATGACTGACGAGAAGAAAAGGTTGAGAGGAGGAAAAATTCCTTTGCCCGAGTCATATTATTTAATGGGGACAACTGATCCCTCCGGAGTTTTGAAGAATGGTGAAGTTTGCATAATCTTGTGAGTACACAATTTACTTCCTTTTCACTTCTGTTATTGCTTTTAGTTTTGCCAAGTTTTCCGGTATGTGTTGACATGCAAGAGACATGGAGTCGGTTTCACAATGAGTTTGGGAATGCTGGTGCGACAGATGACAAAGAGGCTCCACTGATAAACAGTGTGAAGTCAAAAGTCGTTAACTCGTGAACTATACTATGATTCACTCAAGTTTGTGCAGTATGACAATGGTAGTTTAGCTCTTATAGTTGATAGCTTGTTGCAGGTTTAGTCCTCAAATTATACCTCAAATACAAATTGAAGTTGTTGCAACACATGTTTGCCCGTTTTTCTATGATTCCCATGAAGGGTTTTTTGAACATGACGGCCATAAAGCTGGTTATGTGCTTGTTTACTTTCTACCATGTTACATTATATGCTACGAGGTATACTAAATTTTCAGAATGATTGGGTGTCACGTTGTAGTATTTGCTCAAATTTTTACAAAATAACAACTGGTTGATGAAGGATTTATCAAGTAATCTGCTAATTCTAGAATCCTTCATTTTTGTTGGTACAATGTAGAGATAATGGACAGGTTTCTGGAAAGGTGTTAGTATATAGGAACCCAGGATTGCATTTTGGTGATATCCATATTTTAGAGGCCGTCTATCTGAAGGAAATGGAAAGTTACGTGGGCAGTTCCAAATTTGCGATCTTCTTCCCTATTCATGGACCAAGGTCCTTGGCAGATGAGATGGCTGGAGGTGACTATGACGGTGACATGTTTTTTGTGTCGAGAAATCCTCAGGTTAGTTTTCTGCTTGGCCTATGAAAAGTTCAATTTATTCAAATCAGTATCTTTTAAGGCAAAGCTGTAATTGTTGACTGGTGAGGGGCTAATGCCGAGAATGTTATGCCGCAGAGATGATAACGTGATTGTTGCTCGTGCATTGATTTTCATTATATGCCCCATAAGCTCCTATATTTGATCGTAAGTCTGTGCGATGTATGTATCCATCCTATACTAAGCTGCTGGCTCATAGTCTGCCTTATGCTCTTACTCTAGAAAGAAGTTGTTTCTCCAGATCTATGCTGAAACCTATGTTGATTCCATGCTATACACTATATGATATCTCTTTTAACATGTCTATACGTGTCTTTGATTTGGGAGCCATTAGCAATGTGAGGGGTTATGTAAGATGACTCGTACGCTGCACTTTTGTTTCAGCTGCTGGAGAGTTTTCTTCAAAGTGAACCATGGGAAAGTTCTTCTCTGTCTGCTTCTCAATGTGAAAAGCCAAGCGAAATTCCGAGCAAAATGTCTGATGAGATGTTGGAGACTGAGCTTTTCAAACTATTTTTAGCAACACGATTTAATGCAAGGTATCCATTTACTGTCAGTGTTCGATATGTGTTTCTCTTATCTCTTTTGAAGCTGTTCAGGTTTTCTCATCTTAGTTCTCCGCTGAAAGGTCACCTTTTGACGTCATGACCACTGAAACGATTGCCCTTCTGCAACGATTTTGTGGTTCAAGTGATGTGTCATTTCTAATCGACAATGGTGTCCTCAGATTTGATAAAGGAAAGGTGGTAATGTTTCTTCTCAGTTCCACTGCAGGGATGGCTGCTGAAAGCTGGCTGGCAATGATGGACCGGCTTTTAATAGCGGAATTTGATGGTACAATTGACGTGAACAAGTGTGCTTTGAAGAAGAATATCCTGAGCGTGATTGATATATATTACGACGCTCTAGATGCACCAAAAAGTGGAGCAAAGGTTAGTATATTCTTCATTCCCATTGGTCTTATTTGTGTGATAGTGTTGTTCTCCGAAAAAACAACAGTTTGTTACGTATCGTCGTTAAATGCCGCAATTGTGATCTTGACGTAAGGATATAATACTCCGAGGAAAAGTATTATCTATTTAGGGAACCAATGATTTTTGTTATGGAGTTGAACTCTGCATTTTCTCATTCACTTAGGTTGAACTTCCACCAAAGTTGAAGATGGATAAATTCCCGCACTACATGGAAAAGCCTGACTATAGGTCGTACAAGTCTACTTCGATACTGGGACTAATATATGATGAAGTGAGGAAGTATGAAGCTAGGGATGACATGCCAATTGGTGGTAATAAGCTTTTACTTATTCTGCTAGTACCTTTCAAAGCTAAGGTCAACCACTTTTGTGCTGTTACCTGCATTCAATGATCTTTTTAACAATGACATGGCGTAGAAATCGTGAAACTGCCGTGCTTCGCTGGACAAGTTCTTCCACATCTCATCGAGAAGTGGGAGAAAGAGTATAGCCTCTACAGGATTGAGATGGCAAGATGTTGTAGCAAAGAAGTTGGGAAAAATATAGCTGCCGATGAAATCAATGAGAAATACAGAAAGGTGATACAGTTTTGAGCTTTCATTTTTATCAATGATCGAAGTTCGCTAGACTCTGTTTGTTCGAATTGATAAAAGTACTTTCCGTTCCTCCTTTCGATAGCCCACATAATGGCTTTCCATTCCTCCTTGTTGCTATTGGCTAGACTCTTGTTTGTCCAAATTCTATGTTCTTTTCGATTCTGTTTTTACGTAAAATCACATTTTTGACAACCATGCTATCATCTCAACTTCAGATCTTCTATGGCCCCACTGGGGACTTCTGTACGAGCGAGAAGAAGCAGGAAGAATTGTTCAACGAGGCTCGAGCAATATATCAGGTTGTTTATGAGTATGCCGAGCAAAGGAGACGTTCGGCGGCAAATGACCCCGAGAAGGTAAGGAAAGCCATTAACTTATGTGCCTTCGCATGGAAAGTAGCAGGCTCGGCTCTCTGTGCATTGTACATGTCGAGTCGCGGCGAGAAGCCCTTGCTGTGCTCCGAGTCTGCTTTCAAGGAAATGTTTGGACAAACCAACAACTCCGCCAAGTAAGTTGCCTATGCGTGGAGGCTCGTGTATGTATGTAGCTATGTACAATCGTTTAGAACTCCTGTAGAAGCACTGTATCTTGGCTGCACTAATGTATCTGCTAATGTAGTGTTGCTGAGCTTGTCAACTGGTTCGTTCAAGTTTAGTTTTAGTGATTGATCAATCTAATCAAGAGAAACAGATGTTAGTTGTGAGTGAGTTATTGCCGCAGCCTTAAGGCTGTGCGCGTGTTATGTATTATACAAAGAACTCATGTATTTTACAGGTTGGATGTAAGAATCTATGTATTGTCAGGATAATTTGTTTGGTTTACAGGAATTTTGATATTGTCAAACGAGGACTCACATAATTGGATGATGGTTGGCACGGGGTACTTCGCGAGTAAAGCTAAACTACACTATTTTTCGTTCAGCTCATGACAATATTTTTCGTCTCCATCACAATATGCATGTAAATACATCTTCTACCACTACATATATGGTAATATTTTTTATTTTACAATTTTATGTAGTAAATCACCCCACAAGTATTTCAACCACATAACCAATGTAGTCAAAAAACGCGTCTTAAAATACAAACATGCATGTTTTTACGACTCTAACTAGACAAAACGCTTTAGTTTTTATATAAAAACGTATTGCATGTAAAAAGTAAAAACGTTCAAAAAGTGGTAAAAACGCTAAAACAGTAAACACGAGTTTTCTAATCTGTTTTGTACGTTTCTAGTTGAAGGATTTTCAACCAATTTCACACCCTCTCTCCAGTATTATCTACCAATAAACCAGCGTTACAATATTAATTCCTACGGTCAAATCGACCATCAAATAGTCTTGAACCTGTCCTTAAAGTTTGGGCCGATCCAACGGTTGATTTTTCCAAAATCCTCTCTAAAATGAACTGCTCAGCTACATGATCACATCCTGTCTGAACAACAATACTTCTCGACGAACCAAAGATCATAAAAATGATCCGAACGGTCAGAACAGATCGCATAAAGTATGGAACGCGTCCTCTAAATCTGAGGACGATCGAACAGTTGGTGCTTTTGGAATCCCCCCTTGAACTCACTGACTTGCTGCAAAACCAAAAATTATGCAGATCCTCTATTCTCTCATCCTTTTTCTTCTTATTTCATTCCCAATTCCCCGCACCAATTTCCCGTCAATTTAATGGTTCCTTCAAGGTTTGTTGTTAGTTCATAATTTAAAACTCATTCAAATATTAGGATGATGTCACTTTGATGCGAGGATGATATGCATTTTCAAAAAGGATTACTTTATTGTTTGATGTGCGGTTGAAGTGATTAACATTTACAAATAATTTGGTTTTTCCCTTTTAATGGATGAAGAACCTCGTAATAAAATAAGTCTCAGTAATCTTGTTTAATTTGACTTCTAGATTGAAACAAGATGGCTGATAATGGGGTGTAGTTATTAATTGGTTATACTTTTTTATGAATGAATCATTATTTCATTATTGCATTGTTGGTTTAGCTTTACGTTTGCTCCACTATTACAAATTTGTAGATTATTTGCATGAGTAGTCACCCTTTTAAATGAGACATTTAGTTTGCTGAAAATTAATGAGATCATACACAAACACTTACGCTTTTACATTTTTACTCATGTTTCAGCTTCAGCTTAGAAACGAGCATTTGACTACATTGCACATAACATATATGGCTCTTTCGGACAAAAGGATTTTGAGTTTTGGACCACAGATTCAACAAAAATTCTCGATCGATGTTTAAATCGAATCAAATATATTTTAACTTGATTTTGGTCCTCTAAATTAATTTTAGCATGAAAAAAAATCGAAATTAAATTTGAACCGAACCGATTCTGTCTCAATTCGATCTTGTTTCGGAACGAATAGAGATGCCCACCCCTACCAATCACTAGGGATGGCAATGGGTCGGGTTGGGGCGGGTTTTGTCAAACCCAAACACAAACCCATGGGTTTATCCGCCAAAAAAACCGGGGGTAAAACACGCTGGATTTGAAAAACTCAAACCCAACCCAATCCGTTGGGTATACGCGGGTTCATGGGTGCCCGTGGGTTTTTGTGGTAAAAAATTTACAATAACAAGTTTCTTTCAAAATAAAAGTTTAACATCAATTTTCTCATAAAATTATTCATACAAAACACACCAATCTAGAGCATACAAGCAAACCGCAAATGATCAATACAAATTGTTCAAATTAAAGATAAACATCTATAAACAATAAGATTAATTGAAAGCTTCTTCCTCGTCAACTAAGTTTCTTCACTCTCCACAAACATAAAAAATATTAGTTGTTTAAGGGTGACTACTTCGGTGCACTCACTTTTTGGGGTGCATTCAGTGCACCCACCTCTAAAAGTGGTCATATTACATTAAATTTTTAATGGGTAGCATTAGTCTCATATGATGATATAACACAGAATCACAACTAATCAACCCATTACCCTAACCTATTAACATTCAATTTTGAATCTAAACCCAAAATCCCAAATTGTAAACCTTAACCCTAACCCTAAATTCCTAAACCCTGAATCATTCAAATTAAAGAGAATCTTGAATGATTTTTGTACAAATTCACGTGGTTCTTGTTCATCATACCACAAGGGATGATTGCCATCGTTTTCACATGAATCGCCTGCTCAGAATGACGATTATGAGGCGGGTGCATTCAATGCACCCAAAAAAGTGTTTGCACCGAAGACATAACCTTAGGGAAGATATATTATTTAGAATATTAAATATACCGGGAAAGTAATTATATGTGTGTGGGCGAGTACTCATGGAGCGAGTTTACCTAAACCCAAACCCAACCCGACCCGATAAATAGTGTAGCGGGTTTAATCCTAAACCAGACCCAAAACTCGTCAACATGGGTTTTACCCGCGTTAACCGGGTTGGGTCGGATGGGTACCCGTGGGTTCAGGTTTTGTTGCCATACCTACCAATCACGACTCCTTTTCATCCGTCGGAGAAAGAGAGACAATGAGCGGGAGAATCAAACTTAAAATAAAAAATATAAACAAATCGGGAAATTGCGCCGTGGAAATTAATTCCTGCCAAATGCCATCACTCTTCAGTCCAATCACCATTCCAGCAATAAAGCGACGAGACGGACAGTAAAACTCCAACTCTCCGATCACCTTCCATGGCGAGCTCTCCTCAGCAGCAAGTTCCCCTCCCCGAAGCCGTGGAGGCGCTCGTGGCCAAAATCCGCAACGAGCAGCACCAGCCTGCGCTCGGGCTCGATACGAGGCGGCTGCTGGCCGGAGTCCCCGAACAAGTTTCCATCGAAGTTCTCAGCCAGATTCGCGGTCACGATATCAAGAAATCGTTCGACGGCTTCATCATCTACTTGCTCCGTCAAAAGTCGCAGTCGCCGTCGCCTACGAAACGCCTGTGCGTTCCTTCGTCGACGTTCCAAACCCCGACTCCGTCGCCGCCGCCGCCGCAGCAGCATCAGTTCGCTAGCCCTACTCCGTTGGGGCGCATGACGGAATATCGAGGTAAATTTTGTCAGTACTGTGGAGAGTGGCTGTTGCTTGATTGATTCTGAATTTTTGCTCATACGCTGTCTGTTAGAATCCCTTTTTGATTTTCTAATTGTGATTGCCAGTCGGTCAGTCGAGTCCTCAACCGTTCGTTCCTCGTGGAATGGAATGCCAATTACAGTATTCTCCGGCTTCGAATGGAGGATCGGCTGCGCCGGTGGAGGTTCTGAGGGGGTTGGAATTTAGGCAGGCGTTTCTAATCTTGAGCTATCTCGGGGAGTGAGTTACCGGCGTGCTGTTATTATCCTGTTTTCCCCCTTCCAAATGTCGATTTCTGCATTTGCATGTCGATTTAATTAAAGAGACTCATATCTTTCTGCATCGTCTTTGGGCAGAGAAAAGCTGGACGAGGAAATGGCAAATCGAATCAGAGAGATGAGAGGTTGGGGTTTACCGACGACAATGAGAAGTTTCGAGGAGCTAGTTTGGAATGCTATTGGCAAGCACTGCCTTAGGGATGATAAGCAATGCAGGATAAAGGTAAAACCGTTTGAAGTTAGGTAAGGAAACGGTCTGTGACTGAGAGATGGCTACTTTCTCTGTCTTCCAAATTTGGTTAATTGGTTTGTCTCCCCCTGGTTTCTATTCTATTTCCTCTTGTTGTGCAGAATGTTGATTGGGATCCCACCAAGCCTCATGTGTACCACTGCATTGTGGCCCATACCCATTTCGATAATCGGTTAGCTATCACTTTCAAGGTTGGAACTTCTTCCTGGAATTGTGCACATGCTAAACATAATATCAAATGGTTTCCAAAAACCATGAAGGATGATGTTCCTTAGCTATTTTAATGGCAATTTCGAAGTATGAACGGTTTCTTTGGCTGCCAGATTGGCTTTACATATTTATAGTAGCCTTGTATATCATCTGTTTTTCTTTTCCCTCAAATCTTAGAGGTGTTTGTCAAGGATGTTTACTGTTTATGCTTATACCTTGTACAACACTCAGGGGCCTTACGTAACCAACATGAGAAACTTCCTGCAAACGACCATGGGCGATGACAATGTTTTGATGGTCAAGTTTAGTGACGGGCTTACAAGAGATGGCAAGACAGAAAAGTGCAGCGAGCATTGCTATAAAAAGTTAATGAGCATTGCTAGCAATGGGATTCAAGTTGGTCTGCACCATTTCCGGTTTTTTGGTGGGTATAGAGATTAAAGTGAAATTTCGAGTCTGTGCCACAACTTCTAAGCATGTTTATTTGATAAAATATATGATGTCATTATGTCAATGCAACATAGTGCTTAGTTGCCTTCATTTTGATTCATTAAGAAAGTGTCTGTCCTCAGAAGCATGAGTCTGCGTTCGAATCCCTCAGATGTTGGAACCTCACTAACATGCTTTTTCGTCAAAACAAAAATAAAGAATGCATGAATTTGATAATGGTGAAGTGAATTGCTGCTAGTTAACTTTGACTTAAGTTTCCTTAACATTTGAGTTACCTGATGCTAGAGGTTTTGGTGTTGTGACTTCTGTGGCAAACATGAATGATGAATGTAGTTCACTAGAATGGATTTTCGATAAGCATTGTTCACGTAGATATGTGCATGCATTGACTTTTACAAATATCAGAATTGCATACTTCACCTGACCTGCTAGAAAGTGAAATTAGTGCAAGGATTATTTTTTTCTTATTAACCCCATTTTGACACTGACAACGGCTAGTATTCTGTTCTTTCTGGAACTGCCGCTGTTGAAATTAAATTGAGTGTCTCCTGGGTTGCAATGTATCTTTGTTATTCCTTGACTGAATCTAGCTATTAACAGTGTTCAAAGACGGAATGAAGGAAGAAAAGAAAAAAGATCCAGCTAATTCACCAGTGAAGTGCTATTTTATCCGCATGGATGGCTATAGAAACTTCAAGTCAACTCGTGAAGCTAGATCTTTCTTTATGCATCTAGACACTTTGCCAGATCTATCCAAGTATATGGCTAGGTTAGTACAATCGAACACGACCATCCTCTCCTTTTCATTCTCCCCTCTGTTGGTTATTATTGTCTACCTGCCAGTGGCTGTTGCGATGCAGGCTTTCTCTCGTTTTGTCAAAGACCATGAAACTGGACGTGCCACTGGCAGCTGTGGATGTTAGAGTGGAAGATGACATTTCTTGCAGGGTATTGCATAAAAAACTTTGCTTCTTCATTTCATCAGAACAACTGTTTTAATCAGGATTGCTGACTTCCTGCCAGTAGAGCTCAAGAACATGCTGTCCTTTATTTTAACGCAGGATAAAAACAATAACGACGTGCAGGATAAGAAAGGGAACCTTCTCATACATACAGATGGTACAGGGTTCATATCAGAGGATTTAGCACGATTATGCCCAAATGTATCTCAAGGGAGGTGTCTTGAAAGTGGATTTGGAGAGGTTTGTATTATTATGTGATTACTTTGCCGCTAAATAGTCCCTCATGCTAGCAGATGAAATTACTTTTGTCAATGCAACAGCTCTATATCTTACGTGTACATATATTCTTTTGCATATGGTCCTTCTCTGAGTTTCTTTATGATGAATGAGCTCTTTTTTGGTTCTGTTTACAACTTGCCTCGATTAGAAGTAGAAACAATTGGTATGTTGCTAAAGTTCATTTTTATCTAAATTCACTGTTAATTTAATTCAGTTGCCATGTTCTAGGACTAGTTTGTCCTCTCTATTCCCCTTCCTATCACGATCCCTCTAGCTCCTCGTATTTCATATAATGACCTTGTGTTTGAAGTTATTGTTGTGTAATACTCTTTCCTATTGACCAGAATCAGGAAGGGAACTTCTCAGGATCTCGATGCAGGGAACCAGTAAGAGTGGACAACCTCTTTCTGTTATTAGCTTACACATGTCTCATCGTGATGTCATTTAATCAATTTTTGCATTTTTTTTTCTTTTGGTCTTCAAGCCTTTGCTTATGCAGCTGCGCCTTTTTCACTATGGAATGGCTGTAAAGGGAACTCTGCTTGTTAACAAGAAGGTAACTTGATATGTATACATGATACAACTTTATTTGGCTCACTTGTGTCTACTATTGTAGGTAGCTGGTTTTGCTGATTTTTTTTACGTGCCTACAATTCCTACTGAGTAGCCGTCATTACTTTTCACGGGTTTGTTTCAAGTTATCACCATTCGTCAAACATTATGGTTTACTTTTGATTGCAAGCATTTTGTCTTATAAATTTTACTGCCATACCCTCAATTAGATTTGCTTTGTGAAAGAGCCAGTTAAATGTTATTGGATCACTTTATCATCAGTCCACTTCTTTTAATAAAATTTTCACAGGAAAATAGTTAGCAAATTACTAGAACTTCCTTCGATCAAACACGCTTCAAGTTCTCTTGTTTGGTACTTTAGGCAACGTCTCCTATGTCTTTCCTAGCCAAGTAGCCGAAGAAACAAAAGAAGCCTATGCATTGGTTTCTTTCTTGTTGCTTCCTTTTATACCATTTTGGTAGCAAATTTTAGGCATGTTGGACCATCATTCTTGAAATGGGAATGGTGAAAGCAGTAAAGTTGGGCAGCATGTGCTTATACTCTAATTCTGTAGACTAGTTCTGAAGTCTTGTAAGGTTTCCCCCAAAAGTGAAGTCTTGGAAGCGTCTGAATGATGATTTGTTGATGCCTTTTAGTATTTTCTCTTTTCCAAGATCTCCTTTGCATCTTCCTAAATGTTAATGTTGTGAATTGTTATCTCAACTCTTTTTTCTGTCTGAATAATGTTCTAGCAGTTACTACTACTGCAGATCTAAATACATACATGATAACAACTAGGTCCTTGATCTTCCTCTAGTCATTTTCTGGGTGGATCTTCCATCTGTTGTTGATTCCAATAATATCGTTTGCAGATTGGACATAACACTATTGTTGTTCGGAAATCCATGGTTAAAGTTTATAAGGATCAAAATCTGTCAGAAAATCCTACTGCAAATTCACTGGAGATAGTTAACACGAGGTAATCTACAAAGTTGTTGCCAATTTGCTTTAGCTTGTGTAGTTTCTTACCTAGCAAAACTTGGGAATTCCTATTCCTATCAAAAGTGGCAGGAACGGGACCAATTCCAATAGAATTGGTGGACCCCACTTTAAATTAATTATTTTTTTATATCCATTATATTTTATGTGTCTTTCTCTCATTTCATTTCCATTGTTGTGGGAATTGTTCAAAACACAGGATTTAGTAAGGGAATTCCAAAAAACAAATTGAGAAATAGAAATGGAAAAGGAAATCCCACTATGGTCAAATGGATAACACTATTGTACCTGGTATTTGAGAGAGCTACATCTGGTTCCAAATATGTTCCATACAATGTGGATGTTTCTTGATCAAAATCAAATGCCAGCACATGAAACGGCATGCCCTTGTTATTGATGTGGCCTATAGGGGTACCGCACAGTCTACACATACTTAGAGTCCGCTTATTATAAGTTGAGATGGTAATTTAAATTTATAAGTTTGACTTATCTAAGAGGCCTGTGAGGTGGAGGATGTCTTGGAAGCACTGGGTCTTGCTATAGAATGTTCTTGGCTATGGATTGGCATCTGGAAGATACTGATGATGATCAGTCCGGCTTTCTTACTCAACAATCAAACTGCTACAGCTTAAATGATATGATAGAATGTTTGATTTTAAGACCTTTTATTTTACAGCCGTCGGCCAAATCCTGCTCACCTTTCAAGAAATTTGATTGCACTACTAAGCAGTGGAGGTGTTCCACAAGACTTCTTCATGGACCTCTTGAATAAAGAATTGCAAGATGCACGATCTGATGGATTCAAAAGGCGTGCTGCAGCTCGAGGTGGTTTCCTGCTGAAGCATATCAAACTTAACATTTTGGTCATTCCTTGGTCAAACGGATACACTATTGTACCTGGAAGTTCCTTTGAAAGAGTGTCCTTGCCTTGTTCGATTCAGTGTTTGGGTCTTAGTTATCATGTTGGTAATCTAATTGGCATATACTTAGTTTAATTGTTTTAAACTGGTTTTATTTCACACAGCTGCCAGCTTTCATTATGAGAAGGAAATGATTGTATCTGGGATTCCCCTTGAAGAATCATACTTGAACTTTCGTCTTCCTGCATTGATGGGTGAAGAGAACAAAAGGCTGAAAGCGGGAAAATTTCTTTTGCCTGACTCGTACTACTTAATGGGGACAGCTGATCCATCTGGAGCTTTGAAGGAGGGTGAAGTTTGCATAATATTGTGAGTATTCAACTAATGATCTTTTTTTTTACTTCTCTTATTGTTTGTGCGAGTTTACTACTGAAGTATTTAGAACTCTTGAGTTTGACACACAGTTTCTTGTTTCTGTGATGCCCATGAAGTTGTTCTTTGATAGTTTTCTTCTATCTTTTCGTGGTTAAGGTATAGGTCATTAGTTGAACTATCTTTCATAACTGCTGCATGGCACTGCTAGTAGTTGCTCTACGTTTGCAAATAGTAAAAGTTGCTGGTTAATAGAGGATTGATCAAGTAATTTCATAAGTAATCTACTAATTTTCCAATTCTTGATCTTGTTGGGGGAAATGTAGAGACAATGGACAGGTTTCTGGAAAGGTGTTAGTATATCGGAATCCTGGCTTGCATTTTGGTGATGTCCATATTTTAGAGGCAGTCTATCTGAAGGAAATGGAAGATTACGTAGGCAGTTCCAGATTTGGAATCTTCTTCCCTACTGATGGGCCAAGATCCTTAGCCGACGAAATGGCTAATGGTGATTATGACGGGGACATGTTTTTAGTGTCAAAATATCCTCAGGTCAGTGCTTGCTTATCTTATCAAAAGTTTACTTCTAATCAGATCTTATTATCGCTCAGCACAAAGCAGTAATTGTTGGCTATGTGAGAGGCTGAGAGCCCGCGATGCAATGTCGCAGAAATCTGATATGATTATTGCTTATGCATTGAATTCCATTACATGTTTCGCCGTTCATATGATCCTCCTTATTTTATAGTCAACTGTTGATCTCAAATTCTGATGATAACTGTGTTGGATGTTTGCATCCATCCTTACGAGTTACGAGTTACGAATGGGTTGGCTCATAGGTCATCGTTTGGTTTTACCTTAGATATAAATTATTCCTCCAAGCCTTTGCCATCTTTTTTCAGATGTATATTGGTTTCATTGTGGCACTTTATCTCTCCTTGAACACGCTCGCACCTGTCTTTGATTTTTGGTGTCATCAGCTTTGTGAAAGGCTGTCTAGGGTTTGAGGAGTTTGTTTGTAAACTTGTGTAATTGATCTTTGAAGCACTGTTCACTTTTGCTACAGCTGCTCGAGAGTTTCAGACAGAGTGCACCTTGGGAAGCCAATTCTTCACTGACCAAGTCTCCGAGCAAAGCACCAAGGAGCATGTCTGATGAGGAGTTAGAGAATGTGCTTTTCCACAGTTTCTTAAAAACAAGATTTCAGCCAAGGTATTTCATATATCATGTCAGGTTGCTTCCATTATAGTTCAGCCAAAACTTATTTTGTTTTACATCTGAATCTCCGGTCAAAAGATCACATTTTGTTATCATGATTACGACATATGCCTACATTGGAAGGCCAACTGGTTAATAGGCTGAACGCACCCCCTGTTGCGCTGCCCATCAGCATGGGAACAAAGAGTAGGGGGGTCTCAGCTGTTGGTTTGATGGTGATGACATTGTCTACAAAATTGCCACTGTACTGATCCAATGGCCGAGATCATAATCCTGTGACTGGATGGTGTCAGCCTGTGCTTAAGGAGGGCCTATTAGCATTTTAGCCAAATCTATTGGGAGGATTACCATTTTTGCATCTGTTTCATGGTTAAAAGTGTCACCATTTCTATTAACAGTTTTGCAAGGTTAAGAAAAATGCGTGGTGATGTTTATAGATTCAAATTTTTGTCTTCTCTCAGTGCCACTACAGGGATGGCGGCTGAAAGCTGGCTGGCAATGATGGACCGGTTCTTAACTCTGGGATGCGGAAGTACATTTGAAGCCGAAAAGCGTGAGCTGAGGAAGAATATCCTGCAAGTGATCGACATATACTATGATGCCCTGGATGCACCGAAAAGTGGAGCTAAGGTTAGTACATTGTTCATTGATGGAAGGTAGCTTGTGGATTTTTCTTAAATTATTATCTCATGTGACTGTTTACAATTCCTTGCATTTCTCTTTATGCGGACTTCAACTCGTCTTCACTCACTTGGGTTTATCCACTCCACTGAGTCTCTTCTTACTGTAGCTCTCGCGATGATAGCTACTGAAAACTCGGAGGTCTATGTATGGAGTTTTGCATCAGCAGTTCCTTATTTTCTTTCAGGTCGTACTTCCACCAGAGTTGACAGTGGACTTGTTCCCGAACTTCATGGAAAAGGGTGAAGATAAGTCTTACAAGTCTACGTCCATCCTGGGACTAATATACGATGAAGTGACGAAGTTCGAAGATAGGGATGATGTGCCAGTTAGCGGTAATAAGCCTCTACTATATTCCTCTAAGCACTGCCAAGCTATAACTTAATCATGTTTCATTGCATGAAACTTCTTTTGGTCAATGGTGTGTGTAGAAATCGTGAAGCTTTCATGCTTTGCGGAAGAAGCTCCGCGAGAACTCCTCGAGGAGTGGAAGATGCTCTACAATGAATACAGGCAAGATATGCAAATCAGTTTACAGAATGAAGCTGACAAAAACGCGGCTGCTGATGAAGTCATCGAGAAATACAAACGGGTGAGGCGATCTTGGTTCCACATTTAGATCAACGATCTCTAGAGTCTAGATTACCCTCTATGTTCAAGTTCATGGACTACTGACAGCCCCTAATCTCACTTCCATCATCTTTAACTTCAGATCTTCTACGGCCAAACGAGGAACTACTATTCGAGCGAGACTGGGGACGTCTATACAAATCGAAAGAAGGAAGTTTCGCCGGTCATCGAGGCTGTGGACTTCCATACGACCAAAAAGAAGAAGGAACATCTGTTCCTCGAGGCTCGAGCGTTATATCAGGTTGTTTACGATTACGCAGAGTCGCAGAGACGCAAGGCAAGTAGCATCAAGGAACAGCAGTCCTCCATCAGGTTATGTGGGTTTGCATGGAGGGTTGCAGGCACAGCTCTGTGTGCATTGTGCATATCGAGTCGCGCTGAGAAGCCCATGCTGTGCTCGGAGTCTGCTTTCAAGGAAATGTTTGGAAGAACTTGAAAAGATCTCTTGCCAAGTAAGTATGCTATAACCTATAACCTAAATGTATAGGCTTTTGTGTTTGTAATGCCTGTATTTTGATGTATTGTAATGGCAGCAGGATGTAGAACTGCTGTAGGAGTAGGGTATTTTGTGGCTTAGTAAACTGATGATGTGTCTAAGCTCTAATGACGTCGAATAGCGGTCTGACTACTGAATTCATGTAAGAACACTGTGGAAGAAGAATTCATGTAATGTTAGAATACCGTATGTGGTTTGTAGATGTGAGTCTACATACTATTCTTGTTTCTAGTTAGGTGCTATTTAAGTTATTGGAACCTCCCGCTGCAAGTAAGGGTGTGCAACGGTTCGGTCCGATCTCGATCGGAATAACTTATGAGAACAGCAGTCAATTAGTAAAATATATTTTAAGATCAAGGACTGGAAACCATCATTGCATTCGGTCCATTTAGTTCGGTTCAAATATTAATTCGGTTCATTTTTTTCTTCTTCTGTAATTATAAAGTTTGTAGAATCAAAGACTAGACTGCATTATACTTGATTCAGTACAATCATGTCAAACACTGATTTGATCCGGTGCGATATAATACGAACTAGACCATTGCACACCTCAAACTGCAATACTAGTACGTTAGTACTATTACCGCTGGTTGGCTTTGTCTTGTTTGTCGGAGGGCAACTAGTCTTAATTCGTATCACTTTTTCTTCGTTTTCCACGGTTTTACTTGGTAAAAAGTTGATTAGGGAAGCCAAAAGTACCCCAAGTGGGTGCCCTAGTCTGTTCATTACATCATGGATGTCTCAATCCTTAACCTGTGCCTAATTGTGCATTTCTACTGCTGATTACTACTTTACCTTGTGAAAATGGGAACGTTCTAATTGCTTTCGTTTTTAATCAGTCCCCTAACAAATATTATAACAGAGAAAGGAACAAACCCAATAAACATCAATCAATTTATCCACCACTTTCTTCCTATTCCTAAATCCTGATTGAGGATAAGAATTCTTAGAAATGAATATCGCTTTCTTTATTCCTATCCCAGTCCCAGCCATTTAAAACAGGGGGAAAAAGGGACATAAAGGACAGCTAACCAACTGGCCACTTCATTAGTGTTTTAGCCGCCGGGCAATGCTCTCATTATAGTGCTTGGACACAAAGAGTATAGTATTTGATCAATGATGTAGGCCATCTTTGTTCGAACTCGATCGATGTAATTTCAGTCGTTAGATGTATGTTGATGATTGGTAAATGTGACATTCCACCCATAGCACAACACTATATTTTTCTTTTTTTGAAAAAAATATTAATTTGGATGAGTAATTAATATATCCGCGAACAAGATTGAATAAAATTTGAGGAATGAATGACATGCAAACCTAACAATGTTGGATGCGCATGATGGCCGATGGGTAAGGAAATCAGAAACGTAATTTTACACCCTCAATCGAAAGATAAATCTAATGAATAATAACTGTGACATAAATGTAATCTAAATACGGATTCCGATCAGCTCAACTCTATTGTCTATTCACCAAGGTTGTCAACCCGCGGGTTGACCCGGACTCGATCGAGGTAGTGGGTCAAGGGTTAATGGGTCAACCATTTTAGCTCGGTTTGGTCCGAAAATATGGAAAGAGTCATTATATTGTACTTATCCTCATAAACTATATCAAATCTTATCCAACATATGAGTTATAACATATAATATTATACCAAAATAACATATCGTACTTAGATCCAACATATAGTGAAAATTCACACATACTTATATAATATCAATATTCAAATATTCAACTTAGGATTCCAAATATTGAGTTAGGCGAAAAGAAAAATAGGAAAATAGGCGCACTTCGCAAACCAAAGAAAAAAATAACACAATTTGACCTCCAACTCAGTACCTTGTAGCGGTCGACCCGGCGGGTGCGTGCGGCCCATTTTTCTCACCGGGTCAGGATCAAAGTGAATCGACCCGCAAGTTGACAACCTTGCTTATTCACAATTCCACTTCCATAAAAAAATGATTAAAAAAAAAAGAATCCCGTTATTTAATTAAAGAAAAATAGAGAAATCCCATTATGTGGAGCCTCCGGCCTCGCACATGCAGCCCACCGGAGGCGGCGCTTCGTCCCTCCTTCCATTTCCGTCCGCGTCAAATAAAATAAAATCAACGGCGAAAAAAGCAAACAAAACAAAAGCTATTTATATTCCCGTCGTGGTTGACGACTTGACGTTTGACCAACGCGGCAGCACCGGCGACGACCGAGTCATTCTCCCCGGCGGCCGCCAACTCCCCGGTTCCCCCAACACACTGCCGATCCGTTTCCCATAACGTAGTCGTCTCGCATTCACAAAGCCAAAAGGTGGTCTTTACGTTATAGTTTAAAACTTCCTTTTGAACAGTCGGTCAATTCTCGTAACGCTAACGTATGAAGGACATGTTCATGATCTTCGTATGTACAAGATCCGTGAATATAAGTTTTAATTAATAGATCCGAACCTGAAACTTTCAAATTCAAGACTAAACCAAACCATTTTTCGTATAATGTTTGTGCCATCAAAATTGCGTCTAAAAATGTTATTTTGCTCCTTTAAAAGTTTAGCCATCGCACATCAGCAACGTTTCACTGATAGACTGCCTACATGCTTTTGATCTGTAAGTCTGTAACTCTTTTTTTTTAAGTACCTCCTTAACCTTCATTTTGGGTCTCCAGGTCAACATTTAAAATGTGTTCATTTCTGTTTTTATAATATACCAGCGGATCAAGTTGGAGATTTTAAAGTTCTACTGTGGTAAATATTGTATACAATTTCTAGTACGTACGACTTTCACATAATTCGAATTTTAGATCGAGGTCACAATATTTCAATTCCCACTAATCATGTAAATTATTATTTAATATGATTAGTTTAATAAATCATCATTCCAAAGATCCAATTCTTTATTTGGTGCTTTTTTTTGGATAGCTCCCGACAACCTAGATCACGACTATCCTTTCGCCAGCTCGATTCTCATCCAAACCTCACATATCGTATTCGTATGTTTGAGTCTTGGTAACATATATACTTTTTCTTTCTAGAATAATGTAATCGTAGATAGATAGATTATGCAAAAGAAATGTTCGAGTTACACTGTCAAAATACTATTATATGCTGTTTGATCAACTGGTTCACGACATTGCCACGTACAAGAGCGGATCGTTATTTAGACGTAGCCGTTGTCGTAAATCGCTAGAAAAAAGAAAAAAAAGAGGTTAAAATCTAAGTTTCATTCCGGATGAGTGTTCATAAGAAACCTGAAAAAGCATCGGGTGCAAAAACTGTAAGCTGCAATTGAAAGAGTCTACGCAGTGATATTTTACACAATAGAAAAAGAGAGAGAGGGAAAGAAGGGTCAAATTCGTGGAACCAAGTTGTTGGGTTTTCAAATTGACAATGACAGCAGGACATTTCTTTCTTTTCCCCTTTTGAATAATCTGCTTTCCAATAATGCCGCGGGTGGGAGACTGGGGGAGCTTGTGCTTATAAAAAACCCCAACCCGTCTGCATGATTTCTTCCATCCAATCCCATTCCGTTCGTCTTTGTCAAAAGAAAAAAATCCCATTCCGTTCGTCAAACAACTTCTTCCTTTCCTGACTTGCTCTTTGACTCTTCCAACCTCCGATATCACCACCACCTCCGTCAATCGTTTTCCGCTGCATCAAAATGGAGAGCACAATGAACGAGCTCGGCAACGCCGCCTCCGTCCTCGACATCGACCCCAAGACCGCCGTCGGCGGCGGCGTTGAGGACGTCTACGGCGAGGACTTCGCCACCGAGGACCAGCTCATCACTCCCTGGACTGTCTCTGTCGCCAGGTTAGTTACTCCTTAGCCACTCTTTCTCTCAAGCTTAACTTCGCTTAGCCCTGCTTTCCCCCGCTGTGAGATTGAGCTTCCTGCTTGCTCTCTTTTGATTCCCTTTGTTCCTGCAAGTTCGGGCTGATCGCCGGTTAGGTTACTGATCTGAAATATAGCCGGCTTTTGCTCCCTGCAAGTTGACGATCAGCTGTCGATCTCTGTTTTTTTGCGCTTTCTTTTCGCGAATCGGAGTATCGGCTCGTTAGTCGTTACTGAACCGGAGATTTCATTTCTTTCTCGCATATACGCAAATTTGAATTCCTACGTTGATTTCGGGAACACCTTTGATCTGTGATCTCACAGCATGAAAATGGAGTCCAATTAAGTTCTGTGGCGTGGTTCTGGAGATTGTGTGGTTACTGAATTTTTTGTTGTTTGGATTTGTTTGATTTTTGCAGTGGATACTCACTGCTGAGAGATCCTCGCCATAACAAGGGGCTGGCCTTCACCGAGAAGGAGAGAGATGCTCACTACTTGTCCGGCCTTCTGCCGCCGGTGGTTCTGTCGCAGCAGCTTCAGGAGAAGAAACTGATGAACTCGATTCGACAGTACCAGCTGCCGATCCAGAAGTACATGGCTATGATGGAACTCGAGGTAGCTTTTTTTTTCTTGGTTGTTCTATTCCCTGTAGTGTGGCTTCAAATTGAAATACGCTGATAAGGATTGGTATGCGCGATTAACAGGAGAGGAACGAAAGGCTGTTCTATAAGCTTTTGATCGACAATGTGGAGGAATTGCTTCCGGTTGTCTACACTCCCACAGTCGGGGAAGCTTGCCAGAAGTACGGCAGCATTTTCAGGCGCCCTCAGGGTTTATACATCAGCTTGAAAGAGAAGTATGGACATTATGATCCATTTGTGTGAATTAAGTGATATGGTTATGCTAGTTGAATCTTTATGTTCCTTAACGAAAATGTGATTGATTGGCTTGTTCAGGGGGAGAGTTCTTGATGTGTTGAAGAACTGGCCTGAGAGGAGCATTCAAGTCATTGTCGTGACTGATGGTGAAAGGATTCTGGGGCTCGGAGATCTTGGATGTCAGGTTAGTTTCAGTACTGAGAATTAGCAAGTTGGAGCACATAAAAAGCGTTTTGTTTAATTTGCTTCGTATGCAAGTGAAATCTGATGAATGGTGAACTTTGTAACAGGGGATGGGTATTCCTGTTGGAAAATTGTCTCTTTACACCGCGCTTGGAGGAATTCGCCCTTCTGCAGTAAGAATTTTTCAGAAATTATACCCTAGTTATGGTTGATTGGAGCTGTGTTATTGTAAACACAAATGTACTATACTTCTTTGGTAGCTAATTGAGAATGTTTATTGTTTGTAGTGTTTACCTATTACCATTGATGTTGGAACAAACAATGAGAAATTGCTGAATGATGAATTCTACATTGGACTTAAACAGAGGAGGGCTACTGGCCAGGTACAGTCCACTCCCTTGATTAGAATTCAGGTCTGGAGTTTCTTGGCTATCGATTAGCTAATGCCTCTGTGTAACTCTTGCTTTCAGGAATATTCTGAACTTCTTCATGAGTTCATGTCAGCCGTAAAGCAGTGCTACGGAGAAAAAGTTCTTATTCAGGTTTGTAACCATACCTTATTCGAAAATTGTCAGTCCAAATTTCTTATATATTTCCCTTGATGTATGCTAAATATCTGCAACATTCTTCAGTTTGAAGATTTTGCCAACCACAACGCTTTCGAACTGCTTGCAAAGTACAGGACAAGTCACCTTGTCTTCAATGATGATATCCAGGTTTGGCTTCTCCCAACAACTTTTCGGTTAATTTAGTCTTGTCTTTACATTTTCTTATGCTGCAGCTTAACATGTTACCTCCTGATTGTTGCAGGGGACAGCCTCTGTGGTTCTTTCTGGAGTTGTTTCAGCATTGAAGGTGCTTGGTGGCTCCCTCGCTGATCACAAGTTCCTCTTCCTGGGTGCCGGAGAAGTAAGATTAATCAATGATTCTGAGAACCGGCATGCTTTTTATCTGTCCTAACCAGAAGTGCTTACCTGTTTTTACATTGTAATTTTGCAGGCTGGAACCGGCATAGCCGAGCTTATAGCTCTCGAGATGTCAAAGCGAGTATGTCACTACTGTTTATACCTTCCCGTGGTCTCTTTTTTGGTTATTATGCTATCTAACATTGCACTAGTGACGTTTCACTCACTGGGATAATTGTGCCCTTTTCCAGACAAATACTCCTTTGGAAGAGTGCCGCAAAAGGATCTACTTGGTGGACTCAAAGGTGAGTTGGGAAATGCCAACTCTCAAGATTGCCTGCAACTTAATCAATCAGCAAACTGAGAATTTAGCTTAATCCAAATCCACTCTCTTTTTTCCTGACAGGGTTTAATCGTGAAATCCCGCTTCGAATCACTTCAACACTTCAAGCAGCCATGGGCACACGATCATGAGCCTGTCAAGACACTCTTGGAAGCTGTCAACGTATGAAAACGAATATCTTCGGTTGAGAAAAAATCAGTTCAACTTTTTCATCCTTTTCCAGCAATTCTCAGATTTTATTTTCTGATTATCCAGGCACTCAAACCAACGGTTCTGATCGGAGCATCAGGAATGGGCAAAACATTCACAAAGGAAGTCGTTGAAGCCATGTCTTCCTTCAATGAGGTATTTTGCTCTCTCATATTAGACTGCCTGTTGAATCTGCAACAATGTGATCAATCAACCAGTACAAAATCCTTGACTGCTTCCATTTTGAACCATGTGCAGAGACCTCTCATCATGGCTCTCTCCAACCCAACTTCACAAGCCGAGTGTACTGCCGAAGAAGCATACTCCTGGAGTAAGGTAAACAAATTATTAAAAAAGAAGCAACACAGGAAGTCATTACAGTTCTGCATCTTTATTCAGCATGAAAACTAACGTGCCTTCATGTTACTTTAACAGGGCAAAGCCATTTTCGCTAGCGGGAGTCCATTCGATCCCGTCGAATACGAGGGCAAAGTTTTCGTCCCCGGCCAGGTTAGTTTACTACTTCCTTAGTTCTGTTCTTGATATTTCATAAAATCATCCAAAGTACTGAGATGACGTTCTTCTTTCTGTCGTGAACGTTCAGGGCAACAACGCATACATCTTCCCCGGATTCGGGCTGGGAGTTGTCATGTCTGGCGCCATTCGCGTCCACGACGACATGCTCCTCGCAGCTTGTAAGTTGCTTGATACCTCTAGCACACAAACATATGGTAGATGATGAGTCTTCCTATAACAAAAAAAAATACTGTTATGGTTTTGCTTATTCCTTTTTGTGTGGTTACAGCCGAGGCATTGGCAGAGCAAGTGACTGATGCCGAGTACGAGAAGGGGCTGATCTACCCGCCTTTCTCCAAGATCAGGAAGATCTCCGCCGAGATTGCTGCTAAGGTCGCCGCCAAGGCTTATGAGCTTGGACTGGCCAGCAGGCTCCCCCGTCCGGCGAACCTGGTGAAGTACGCGGAGAGCTGCATGTACAGCCCCGTGTACAGGAACTACCGTTGAAACCAAGCTCGCTTAGTTTGGAAGCCATGAACGAAACCCTGCTCTGCTGCTGCTGCTTCTGCCTTCTGGAGCACGCAATAAAATAATAAAGAGTGAATTTCTTCTTGTTAGAAATAGGAAATTCTGTCTCCGTCTTTCTTTCTTTCTTTGGTTTTTGTTTCCTTGTTGTATCGATTGATCTTCCTTTAGTCATTGTGTATTAGGATTCGCTTGCTTTTTCTGTTGTCTGTATATTCAGAATGAGAGAAATCCAAACTTATGAGTGCGTTTTTTTCACCCCCACAATTACTGAAAGTCCGAGACCATATTCAAGCATCAAATTCTGCATAAACAAAGCTGAAATGATAGAACCAGCAAACCAACAAGATCGAAGCTTTTGAGCAGTGTTATTAAAGCCGAGCCGCTCGGCCCGACCGGTAAAACCGGCACTCGGTCATAAAACTGGCTCGAAATAGTTTAAAAGCCACTCCGATTTTATGTAGCGGTTGGCGAGCGGTCGAGGCAGTTAACCGTTCGAGCCGCTCGTCCGGTTTTTGCCATTCAGCCATTAAATTTAATTAAAAAAATTATAGAAAATTGAAAAGTGAAATAAACTAAAAACGTCGGGCTCTCAAATTGAATCTTTATTTCCATTTCACAATTTCGAAGGAAAGAGATGAGCTCTAATTAAGAAATGTCCACTATTTATACTGATAAAGTTTATTAGGTACGGGTTCTTTAACGGTTTTTAAACGGTCTAATGTTGGTTGGACCACTAAAGTGCGAACCGTTCGTATTACCGGGTCATGCTCCGGTTCGGTTATGATAACATTGCTTTTTGAGGGATTTTCTAGCAATGACCTCACATGCAGTCAAATATCGTCGGACGCATCATCTCGTCAATTTATCTTTCTCGACAATTTATCGCGGATTAAAAGGAATGCTGCTATCATGTTATCATCTTCTTTTTTTCTTCCAAGTTCTCTGTAACTCTTTTGACTACCAACTAGGACGATAAAATGGACAATTCACTACCCTCTGGTTCTGCCGCTGCGCTGCGTTTTGCTGCCTGGGGCCTCCCAAACCCTATAAAGTAAAAACCCTACCCAGGCCAGCGACCCGCCTCCTCTGCTCTTTTCGTTTTTTTCGAGACCCGCCGCGCCTGACCTCTCCAGCTCTCCTCTTCTGGTCTTCCTCTCCTTCTGCTGGCGGCGACGGCGACGGCGACGGCGACGACGAGCGCGCTTCCCCAGCCATCCCCGACTCTCGTCTCTCCCTTCCCTCGCCGACGCGCGACGCGACGCAGTCGCCAGCATTCCCAGCTCCCAGTCCTCCCCTCCGCGGCTCCGCCACATTCCGGCTTCCCCGCAATCTGGTTGGTTTCAAGTATTTTGTTGATTGATATTCTTATGAACAAGATCCTAAACCTAGGGTGCAGTTTTGGTGTGCCATGATTCTCTGGTCGTTCCAATGAAATCAATATATGTCTGTTTCGATGCCACGTTGGTTGAAATCCATTCTGCTTGTTGTTGCAGATTACATGGCTCAATACGATTTCAAGAAGATCACTGTCGTCCCAACTGGGAACGACTTGATCGACATCGTTCTCTCTCGCACTCAGCGCCAGACCCCTACGGTGATCCACAAGGGGAATGCAATTTCCCGCGTCCGCCAGTTCTACATGCGAAAGGTGAAGTTCACCGAAACCAACTTCACCGATAAGCTCTCGAAAACCATTGAGGACTTCCCTCGAGTAGAAGATATCCATCCCTTTTACGGCGACCTCCTCCACGTCCTCTACAACAAGGATCACTACAAACTCGCACTCGGGCAGCTCAACACAGCGAGAAATCTCATCAAGAGGATACGCGAAGACTATGTGAAGCTCTTGAAATATGGCGACTCGCTCTACCGGTGCAAGTCGTTGAAGCGTGCAGCACTTGGCCGAATGTGTACTGTGACCAAGCGCATTGGGCCGAGCTTGGCTTACCTCGAACATGTCAGGCAGCACATGGCGAGGCTTCCCTCGATCAACACGGGCGCTCCAACGATCTTGATTTGTGGGTGCCCCAATGTTGGGAAGAGCTCTTTCTTGAACAAGATCACCAGGGCTGATGTGGAGGTCCAGCCATATGCTTTCACCACGAAATCGCTCTTTGTGGGGCATACGGACTACAAGTACCTGAGGTATCAGGTGATCGATACACCGGGGCTCTTGGACAGGCCTCTTGAGGATAGGAACATCATCGAGATGTGCAGCGTTACAGCTCTCGTGAATCTCCATGCCGCTATCTTGTTCTTCTTGGACCTATCGGGCTCGTGTGGCTACAGCATCTCTCAACAAGCAGCATTATTCCACAGCATCAAGATGATGTTCAGGAACAACCCCGTGCTCATTGTCTGCAACAAAACAGATTTGCAGACCCTGGAAGGACTGAGTGGAGAAGACCTGAAGCTTGTCATGGAGATGAAATCCGCAGCACTGAAGACTATCCCTGGTCAAGGAGGTGAAGCTGCTAATGACCAGGATGTGCTCCTGACCATGAGCACGATAACCGACGAAGGCGTGATGGCAGTAAAGAATGCAGCTTGCCAGAGGCTGCTGGATCAGCGATCGGAGCGTAAGATGAAATCCAAGAAGATGCCTACCGTGTTGAATCGCTTCCATGTAGCAATGCCAAAGCCGCGTGACCAAAAGGAGAGGCCAGTCTGCATACCCCAAGCAGTTTTGGAAGCCAGAGCAGAAGAGGCAGCACACGAGGAGAGAAAAACCGAGAAGGATATCGAAAATGAGAATGGTGGTGCTGGTGTGTACTCTGCCAGCTTGAGGAAGCACTACATTCTAGCGGATGACGATTGGAAGCTGGACATATTGCCCGAGTTCCTCGATGGCCATAATGTGTATGATTTCATTGATCCGGATATCTTGCAGAGGGTTGAGGAGCTGGAACGTGAAGAATCAGCAGTAGAGGAAGATGGTGGTGACTTTGAGATCGAGGATGAAGATTTTACTGCCGAGGCTGAAAAAGACCTGCAAGAAATCAGGAAGAGGAAGAAGCTGTTGATCCAAAAGCATAGGATCAAGAAGAGCACTGCAGAAAGTCGGCCAACTGTGCCTAGGAAATTTGACAAGGACAGGAAGTTCACTACTGAGAGAATGGGAAGGCAGCTGTCAAGCTTGGGGATCGATCCTTCTCGTGCTATCGAACGTGCTAGGAGCAGGTCTGTCTCCAGGAAAGGAAGGAAGAGAGAGAGGTCTGTTGGTGGGGATGGTGAGGATGAAATGGAGATCGATGGTGGTTTGGATAACAAGAAGAAGCTGAGGCTGAGATCGAGGTCGATGTCGAGGTCAAGATCAGTGTTGTCTCAGCGGCCTCTTGGGGAGGTTGTACCTGGAGAAGGGTTCAAGGACTCTGCTCAGAAGATGAAAGCCGTTACAATGGCCAGGAATGCTACCAAGAAGAGGAACAAGGATGCTCGGCGTGGTGAGGCAGATAGAGTTATCCCGACGCTTAGACCGAAGCACCTGTTCTCTGGGAAGCGCTCCATCGGGAAAACAGATCGAAGATAATAGGCACATTTAGAGGTTTGCAGGCTGCACATTCTAGTTCCTACAATGTTTTCTTCTTCTATCTGGTTAGCTTTTATGTTGCTGTTTTCTTTTGACCGATGATATATGTGCATGGCTTTTCTTCTAATCTTGCAGGAAGGGTATGGATTCGGCTTGCTGTTTGAGTTTGACTATCATTTTGCTGCTGATTCTGGCCTGGCGTTATTAGGTGGTATAGAGGTGTGCTTATTCATTTTGTGTTCTCTTTTCTGCTGAGAAATTGTTCTGGGAGTGAGGCTCTATCTATTTAGATTAGACATGGTCCTGTTGGTATTACTTTAAAACTTTATGGGGAGCAGGGGAGATTTTGGGTTAACTATGTTCTCTGAATTAAAGAACTGTTCGTGGGTTATGTTATGAAGTCGTTCTTCTGTTCTTCTATTTTCTTAACTCTGGTATGCAAGTTGATCCTGACCAGTGCCCATCACTTTGGTGAAGTAAAGTGGAAAAAACAACGGGATTACTGGTAACACAATAAATTCGCCATTGTCATTATCTCTTCACCTTCTGGCCTCTGCAATCTCTGATTTGGTTCACAATCTTAACTTGAACACTTGAAGGCAATAACTTTCTATGTACACACTAAAACCATTCGAATGCAATCCCAAAACTCCTCAATATCTCTTCGATAATTACGTGCAAAGAAAGTAGGCAGGCGGATTGATACACTCGCTACTGCACCAAAACAAAGAAATGAAACAAGCTGTTCCTTATTCTTCACATGATCAGTTGAGTACCGAGTAGAGATACCGAGCAAACGAATTAACTATGAAGAGCCAGAGGATTGATTTGGGAAGCTTATGGTTCAGCTTTTAACTAAAGTGACTGCGTAGTATACACTTGTACAACAAGTAACATCATCTGGTAGGGCATGACTCGGGAGCTTCTTCTGCAGCCGAGCCTTGGCCTACAGGCAACAAACTTGCCTTTCTTATTCTCCAGTAAGATGAGAGGAATATGACTATACGAGGAGTGCTAGTTTCGTGGACAGAAAAGTAAGTCAGGTATGTTGTTGCTTCTGGTTATAAACGCTCAAATCGGCATGAGTATCCTTGTACCGTTGGCTCAGGTATGTGCTGCATGTGATTGGCGGAAACCTGCATATCATCATCAGTTTGGTTTTCACAGCGTTAGAAGAACGAAACCCATCTAGAGCAGGGCACAAGTTTAATCGATGGTTGAAACGATGAAAATCTTGCTATCTTCAGACTACCCTAAAATTGATCCATTAAGGGGATGCAGACATATCACTATCTACAGAGGAGGAACGGATTTTTGTCTTCCGTTATCAAACCCCTTGCGTTGTTTTGTCTTGTAGAAAGATGGAGTTGTTAACTTACTTGGGAGGATTCTTCTCTGATTTACATGTAGGCAAGCATTCGACTAGACAATCATGACTTGGTTCCGCAAAGTATGCAATCTGTAATCACAGTGACCATTTCATGAATTTATTTGGAAGAGCAGCCAGAATGTCAGAATGTTTTTCACATACCATCAACCAAATTGGGAAAAGGGAAAGAAAAAACACCGAAGTACAACATATAAAAAGAAGGCTTACGGAATATCTCTCCTGACCATTTCCTAGAACTCTATGTAATGTGGATCTGCAGAGCCAAAAATGGTTAACAAAGGGCGAAAAGTTACGATTAGAATGCATCAACAAGATAGTATAAGGAAGTTATGGACACCACTGGTTTGCTTCATGGATATACAAGCAATATACGGTAGAAATATGCTCTCCGTCAATTGATTGCCAAATCTATTTCAGTTTACACTCTACAGTTGTCACAGGGAATGGTATTGCGACTGACAAATTTGTAATGCAGCAAAGCCTGAGATACGAGAATTTACTTGAAAATGCAGTTGCTCCACCTCTCCAACATGTCACCAAGATTCACAACAAAAGCTCTGTTAAGCATGAAATGAAAATATATCAGTATCCTCAACCAACTGCAGATCCTACAATGTCATAATCAACCACAGGAGTAGGCTAGTCCAACAAACTATCAGCATCAATAAACAGACACGAACTCACCCTTGCATTGGTGCAACATATTCCCACACTTGAGGTTGAGCATCCTTATTCTTGCATATCTGCAGGAAGTTCAAATCAATACCGACTAACCTCACAAACCAGTTCGATTCACTGGTAAGGTATCTCAAATTAACTCGAATTCGTACTTGGAGTCCATAGACGTCATCTGTGGCTAGAAGGGTAATCAAACCATAGTCAGAATGGGCTCCAGCTCCATATAATCCCTTTGAGGGATCAGACACCTGACCTGGACCATCACGAGGCTAATTAAGTGACAAAATAACATAAAAAAAAAGGAAAGAAAAACTATTGAAGAATGTACGAATCATTTAAGTGATCATCCAATGGTGGGATCAACACAGCAATAAGTAGCCATAAACCTCATTACCTCCATAATGCAGCAGTCTCATTACTGCAATGGGGTGACCAAGCATCTCGGGTTTATCAAAGAAATCTGCTTCTAGATCAAGCGCAAGAGCTATGATTCTCGCAACTGCTCTTGCTACCTCTCTATATCGGCAAACGAAAAACAAAATACAGCATATGAGAATCATATAGTCAGGCCCAAAAGTTCATTCCAACGAGCAAGATCTTCAGAGAAATGACAAAACTTACAGAGCTTGCTGGTGGAACTTCTCCATTGTTTCTCTCCAACCGGGCAAAACCTCTATTGACAAGACACCAGTTTAAAATTCAAAGGGGGGAAACAAGAGGTAAACAATGGCAAGAACTTGGGTTGAAAAGAACCTGATGATGGCCAAACATTGGGCCCATAAAATGGTTTCTCTGCTTCAGGATCATCTTCAGGGACTTCTACTCCAATGTAATACCCTTCCTTATAATCTCCTACTAACAAATAATCCAAAACAGACATCATTTGCTTCCCCATCCTCAAATCATCATTCAAAACCGAATCTTTTTTCAGGAAAACAACAAATCGAAGAGAACAAAACAAAACAACAAACAGCCTACTAACCATGAACTTGATTCTCAGGATCCAATAGCTCGTCCAGCTCCGGAGTGTACCCTCGATGCTTCTCATTCCTCAACACCTTCATCTTCTCCTTGGCCGGCAATTCAAAGAACTTCTTGCTCTGAGCAAACACCTCCGCCATGAATTCCTGGCTTATCCCGTGATTCACCACGTAGAAAAACCCACAATCCAAGCACGCCTGTTTCAATTAAAAAAAAGAAAAACACACCCATTGAAGGATGAACAGAAACCCGAAAGAACCCAGAAAAGTCCCAACGCGATGCGGAAGAAGAAAGAAAAAAAACACACACAAAAAAGGAACCTGCTTGAGCAACGAAACCGAATTTTGAGTGTCCGGGCTGGAGAGATCGATGCAGTTCAACACGGAGAAGCGATTCTCGGCGGTAGGAGCGGCGGCGGCGGCGCCATTTCTTCCTTGGTGCTGCTGATTCTCCATGGATGTGGAAAAGTTTGCGTTTTTCCTCCGTTTTCTATTCGATTTCTATTTTGTGGCGACTTAATGAGAGCAGTCGTCGTTTAAATAGGGAAAATTCAGCGTCAGCAGTCAATAGATTCCTGACGTCGGTGTCGCTGCGCATAATAAAACAACAGCCATGGCAATTGGCATTCACCATAAATGAAAAGGGAAAGGATATGTACCTGAAATTTTGCAGTCTTTCCCAATTAAGGACAGTCTTCTCAGCTGGATTGTTCGATGCTTTGAGGACCATCCATGCTGGAAATTTGTATGTGTGGCTATGTTTGTTCTTGGAATTTCTCCTGGCTGTGCTCTTACAGTAAAGTGTAAAGCAGCCCAGACCCGCTGATCGGCCCATTATTACCGGCAACCGAATCGGGGCCCGTCTCTTGCAATTTCAGCCTGTCATGCTTAAATTGAGAGCATCTGTTCCTGGCCCAGCGATGGCCCAGCTATTCCCTTAATCTTGATTCCCGCTAGATGTGGCCTGTCGGTAGAGGTGGCAAATGGATTGGATTGGTGGATTGGTGGATTGGATTGGTGGATCCATGGATCAAATAGATTGGATCTAATGGATTGGTGGATTCATGGATTGGATCAAGTGGATTGGTGGATTATCCGTGAATCCAAATGAAATTCTCAACCAAGGACCAATATGTAAAATGTAAAAAGTTTAGGTACTAAAATGTCACAATGAAAAATTTTAGGTACCAAAACGTAATTTTCCAATGATATTTTTCGTATAAAACTTAAATTTTATGTACCAAAATGTAAAAAATAAAAATTATAGGTACTAAACCGTAATTTGCCAATGATCCATGGATCCAATCCATGAATCCACCAATCCAATTGGATTTGGATCAAATGGATTGGATTAGGTGGATATTTTTAATGGATTGATGGATTGGATTGGTGGATTGGATTGAAATTGCCACCTCTACCTGTGGGGAAAAATCCAAAACTACCACTGTTTTAAAAAAAATTTACAAAAATACCACCCTCACCAAAGAATTTCCAAAAATACCACCCTTAATTTAAAACCGCGCCTCTAAATGGCGGTTTATTGATAAACCGCGCTCCCAGGCGGCGGTTACAATGTAAAACGCGCTCCCACGGCGCGGTTTGACTGTGCATGGCTGTCAAACCGCGTTGCCACGTGGCGGTGCATCAAACCGCTTGCCCGGGGAGCGATCTAACGGCTAAAACGGCTGCCAACCAAGCGATCCGCGTCCCCCACAGAAACCGCTCCCCCGAGGCGCGGTTTGACCGTTTGGAAAACGCAAACCGTGTCCCCGAGGCGCGGTTTGACCATCGGGAAAAGCAAACCGCGTGGTGGAGGCGCGGTTTTTAGTGGCGAGAAATTACAAAACCGACCCTCCCCCATGCGGTTTGCTGGCTATAAACCCCCCCCCCCCCCCCCCCCCACTTCTGATTTCTGCACACCATCCACCACATCCCCTCTCTCCCTCTAACTTCTCTCCACCCAACCCCTCCCCACCCAACCTTAGAATTGGTTTTTTTGTTGGTTGCGGCCTAAGTCCGATCTGCCTCCAAACAACTTTTCTTTGGTTTTCACTAAAAAACCGTCGAACCTCTGTCCGGATTCCGAGAGAATGGCCGATTTCGCTCAAGAAGAGGGTCTTTTTTATGATGATTATCAAACGGTACGTATTCATTTTTCCCAATTGTTGTTGTTGTTATAATGATTTATTTAATTTATATACTAATGATTTATGTTATTGTTATGCTATCCTAGGTTGGGCCGGATGTTGATATTTTCAATCAACGATATTACGTTGATCAAGGACCGATTGATCCGACAGTTTTATACGATCAAGCAAATCATCGTTCAAGAGACGTTTGGAACGACCATAAGGTACATATTATTTATCATCACTTGTAATTTGTATTTTGTTAAAGTAATTTATTTGTTGTACAATAATTTACATAATTGTTAATCGTATTGATTATTTTCAATAGTTTAAATCAATACAATACAACACTTATTGAGACTCTTTATAAAGAAATGGGGGATCCGAGGATCGCTTAGAACCCGATTTTCCCAGGTCATGGGGGGATCATGATGATCGCTTAAGTCCCCATTTCCTTAAACATGCATTTCTTTATAAAGAGTCTCAATAAGTGTTGTATTGTATTGATTTAAACTATTGAAAATAATCAATACGATTAACAATTATGTAAATTATTGTACAACAAATATACATTATCTAATAAACAAAGGACAATGAAAAGTAATTCAAATTACTAACATAAAATCACAAATGACAATGAAAAGTAATTAAGTTACTAACATAACATCACAAAGGACAATCAAAAGTAATTAAGTTACTAACATAAAATCACAAAGACAATGAAAAGTAATTACGAAACAAACTTACGAATTAACGTTAATCGCAAAAACTAAATAATTTAAAAGTGCAAAGCTGAAATTTGAGGAAGGAAGTGTGAATTGAGGAAGGAAGTGTGAAGAATTGTGTTCTCCGAAACAGCCTTTTATAGGCAAATTTTGCACCAAAACCGCTTGGGGGGGAGCGGTTTTGGGTCTGCCATGCAGCCCTACCCCTGCATGCCGACATGTCGTATGTCGGGTGACCAGGCACAAACCGCGCCCCAGAGGAGCGGTTTGTGTCCTGACAATGTAAACCGCCCCTTCCCCAGGCGGTTTGCTTGCCGACAATAAAACGCTCCCTCTACCAGCGTTTTCTGGTAGGGTTTACCCTATAACCGCGCCTCGCAGAGGCGGTTTACTCCAGAAAATAAAACCGCTCCTCCAAAGAGCGGTTAGATAGGAAAACGCCTCTTAGAGGCGCGGTTTCATTGAAAACCGCTCATCAGGGGGGCGGTTTTAAATTAAGGGTGGTATTTTTGGAAATTCTTTGGAGTGAGTGGTATTTTTGTAATTTTTTTTTTAAACAGTGGTAGTTTTGGATTTTTTCCCTACCTGTGGGTGCTGCTGAAAAATTTGGTCTTGTATGTTCTCCCCTCTTCTTCTTGGTTTTGTGAATAATACGTATAGATCTACTCTATACATGGTAATTAGTACCATCAAGTTTGACAAAGATGATACCGAGAGATTTTCGTTTGGATTGACATAACACGTAGGGATGACAATTATGCCCATACCCATGGGTATTTTACTATCCAACCCAATTGGGTTGGGTATGAAATCCAAATATATGGATATGGGTAAAGTTTGATGGATTTGTACCAATACCCATTTACTTTGGGTTGGGTTGGGTTTATAACAAATGGATTTGGGTTTGTACCCATGCCCAAATACAAATTACAGTTTGGTACCTAAACTTAATAGATATGCATATTTAGTACCTAAATTTGATTTTTTTTGCATATAAGTCCTCAAAATATCGATGGAAAATTACGTTTTGGTACCTAAATTTTTTTGGTCTTACATTTTGGTACCTAAAATTTTCAAGTTTTACAAATAAGTCCAATTTTTGCATGTGTAGTTAAGACACCCTCAAGTAAATGGATATCCATACCCAACACATACCCATTTAGATAATATCTATATCTAACCCAAACCCATACACATATCACCCAAACCCTACCCATAATAGATGGGTCTACTTGGGTTTGGGCAAAATTACCCATGGGTGGGTAAATTGTCATCCCTAATAACACGGATTGATTGCTTGACGTGGTGGTGGTTGAGCAGCTCATGTTGTTTGTGTGCCAATGTCTTCTTGAGTAGCCTCCATGACTAAACATTACAAGGTCACGATAGGTGGGTTGACCCAGAGGCTCTGATACCATGAAAAAATAAAATATTTTTAATTAGGCAACAAAACCACCATGGCCATCACCAAAACATGAACCAAAACGAAACAAGCTCCGTTGCCAGCCCTAACCCACACACTGACTTGATCAGCAGGCTAATAAATGAACTGCGGTTACGTGGGCTCAAAGCCTTAAAACTTTCCATTGAATTAATTAATGCATGTGGCCCAAATTGTTAGGTTTCATCTTGACAAATAAACGAGGACAAGTATTATATTATTATTGTCAAGTTGGGCCGATTTGACGTTCACTTTCATAAGCCCGTTCTTTTAGCACAATCAAGGTTTTATTAGAGTTGTTATTTTTCAATGGTTATTGTCTTTTACTTCTTTTATATCTATTTATCTCGTTCCACTTAATGTGTGTTTGACCAAGATCCACAATATTGTCGAAGAATATGAGTTGCAACTTCATTTTCAGTTGGAATACTATATTCACGATCATTTGATCTCCGATTGACCAAGAGTTTTCTACCTCATAGTTGAACATGATGATTTTTGTCTTTAATACATCTAAATATTTAGACTAAATATTACAAGCATATAACATTTTTTCTTCAACTCGGTCACAACCACTTTCACTTGGTGAACTTTCTAAAATCAAAAGATAAACACAACCACCAAAATCGAACACTTGGTCATCACTAAAACGTGAACCATAACGAAACGAACTATGTAGAGAGGCCGTAGCCCAGCCCACCCCTCTGACTTGTTGAGCAGGCTAATAAATTAAAACGTGGGCTCAACTTTCGGTTGGATTCATTTAATGCATGTGGCCCAAATTGTCAGGTTTTATCTCCACAAACAAATGAGGACAGGTATTATTATTGTCAAAGTCGAGTCGATTTGACGTTGACTTTCATAAGTCCTTTCTTTTAGCACAATCAACTCCAGGAAGCTGACAACAACAGTTGCAGTCAGTGATCCCATTCATATCGAACCAAATATATTTCATACTTTTTAGTTTAAAATTAAAATTTCATATGTTTCAAAAGATATCAAATTAACTATGGTGTACATAATGACATTATTTTGGTATTGAGAACAAAAAGTACTCCAATCGAAATATTTTTTTGCCACATTATACCCTGTTATATGATGGTGATACAAAATATTAATAACATTATGGCAGGAATATATCATATGGATAGGATGATCATGTACATGGCAAGGACGAAGCTTGTGTGTTGATATTTTACAGGAGGTTTTGGCTCCCTGAATTCGGGGTGTGCGACGATTTGGTCAGTACGGAAGCAAATCAACATTTTGATCGGATCATATCAAATTAAATATAATGTGATATGATTTTTGGTCTCATGAACTTTACAAATACTAAAAAGAAATGTACCAAAATAACATTTGAATCAGAGCAAATAAGACCGAATGCATCGTTTTCCAGACAATTGCTCCTAAATTGGAAATGTACAAGATCCAAAAAAAAAAATAGAGGGGGCTGGGCACTCTTGATATGGGGAACCCTAATTAATATCTCTGATTAGATTACTAACGTATTTGTTTCCAAGTTTCTCACGTTAGTCCACCAAAACTCAATCGTTGGCCCTATATCTATATAATTATAGTGCCATAACGTTTAACACTAACACACGACACCGATTCCCATGCTCAACTTTTTTTAGTTAGTGACGGTCCAACTTAATCTCATCCAGATAAGATTGATTTATATATATACATAAAGTAATGTTTGAGAAATCCTATCGTACCGCGGTAAGTAAAATCAATAAAAAATATCAGATACCATAAACCCAAATTATTATGTAGTTTTACCTATAAAAAAAGATTGAACAACCATGATTTTAGTACAAAATACTATACCACTGACGTTTCCAGTACAACCTCCGGTACGGTTTCACAATCGTTTACATCGAATTTAAAAATACCATATTTCTACTAGCAAATTAATGTGATGTTATGTAATATTACACTCAAACAAGGGACATTTGGGCCGAAGAAAGAAAGGCAAGAAGCATTCTTATTCGATTTTATTAAATAACAATGTGCGGGCAACCCAATAATTAGTAATTAACAATCCAGAGCCCCCGACCAATTCACACGTCCCGATACCAAATCCATAGCTAATTAAAGTATACTAATCATCAATTAATAGGAAGTAAGTAACATTAATTTAATTAATAACAACACAAACCGGCTCGCCGGCGGTTTGGGATTTTACTGTAACCGCGAGATGGTGAAGCGGCAGAGCGGGCAGGAATCGCGGTGGTGGAGCCAGGCGGCGAGGCAATCGGCGTGGTACACGTGTCCGCAGCAGGGGACCCTCTTCCCCGGCGCGGCGGCGGTGGCCACCCCTTCCCTGCAGACGGGACAAATAATCCCCTCGTTGTCGCCGCCGTCGAAGGACACGGTCGGCATGCCGGCAACCAGGCTGTCGGCGTCCGCGATCTGCCGGTCCGAATTCCACGGCGCTTTCAGCGCCTCTTCGAGATCGAACCCGCCGGTAGCCGCCACCGCCCCCCAGCTGAGGAACGCCTCCGCGGCGGCGGCGGTAGAGGCGGCAGCGGCGGCGGTGGTGCTATTATTCATCATCGTGGTAATTAGCTCCGACGCCGGCGATGGTGGCAGAGAGATTGGGGGAATTTTGGTGGGTGGGGAGGCAGAGAGGGAAATTAATTGGGTTTTGGTTGATTTGGGTGAACTGTGAATTTTGGATCTTGACTCTATAAATGGATGGAATTTGTGCGTCGAAAATTGGGTGGTTTTTAGGTACAAATTAAGGGTCCCATTTCGGCGGCATTATTTATTTATTTATTTATATATATTGGTCGTTGTAATTATAATTTGCTTTTGACGTAGGCTTTTATTTTGTTTTTGTTATAAAAAAGGAACTTAGTTGCTTTAACTATTACGATCTTGGTCACTCAAGTCCCTCAACTTCAAATTGTAGTCAATTGAGTGCTTATACTTCTAGATTTTGGGACTAACGTACAAAGATTGGTAATTTAGGGTCTAATGAATTTTATGATTAATTTGTTTTTATCATGGACTTAATTATCTTGTATGGAACCTGATCATAGTGATGATATATATTGTAGACGAAAGGGTTTTCTTTTTATAAGTAGGATATTATTTATCTTTTGGGTTAAACTATGGAAAACAAACTAGTTTCTTTTCTATATGTATTTTTACCGTGGGAAGAACTACTTGGCATAGCTAACTTGAGTTGTTGGAAGTTGTTCAAATATTAATCTTATACTCATTCATTTACAATAATTTAGTCCCAACGACTGCAAGTTGTTGGGAGAAGTTTGATAAAAGATCTTATATCATTTAATTTACTTATAAGCCTCTCTCAAACGAAAGTAGTTCATGGGCTTAAAGTTCGCACATGATTACCGTAGCAAAGTGCTTAATCAACTGTTCATATTTGGGACCATCAGGATTCGAATACGAGATTACTTGGTCAAAAGCCTCAAAGGCTACGCTGTCATATCCAAATCCAATTAGGTTAAATAATTCGAGTTGTTAAGAGATATACACGAATATATTTATATCATTTTTTTTCAATTACGAGACGCGCGTACTTGCACGTTAATGGATTAAAAAATACGCAAATCTTCGACCATAGTTCAAAATATGAAAGTTGCGCTTGAGGTACTAGAAAGACATTTTAGCCATTATTTTCTGTAGCAAAATTTATGTTTGCACACATGTATGTAAGAAATTAATGTGTCCTTTAATGATTGAATTTTGCTTTCACAATCTTGAATTTTTTTCTTCCTCTGTTAACTTTTGCGTTCTTTTATTTTGTCCAAATTCCATCGAGACCGTAATCCCATTTGGCTGAGTCAACAAGAAGAAGAAGAAAAGACCAAAATTGTCCTCCCTTTTGAATCTTATTTTGGGTTACTACCCCCAAGTGGCGGTGATTCGTGCTTGCATTTAGGAGTTAAAAAAAGCACCCAAAAAAGAAGTTTAGCTCCATCCATGCAAACACGACAAGCTAAGCTAGCATAGCAATAAGCCAAAGAGAAGGTTACCTCCAAGCTACAATAATATAAAGCCTAAAGTGGATGTGGCTAAAGTTGTAGCTTTTGATTCTCAATCACTAGTTTAGGAAATCTTGGACCTAAACGTAAAATAATGTTGTGCATTATTCGAATAGTTGAATTATTAAGATTAATTGGTTTTTGACGTTGTTATATAAGATTTTTCGTTGAAAGATTACGATTTGAATCTTATACAGGCTTCATTAGTATTGTTTAATTGATGCACACATATACGATGAGACTGTGAAATCTTCAAATCGAATGGGTTTCATCGGAAGCATGTGATTGGGTGGGTAAACTTCGCAATTGCAAGCAATTGAATCAATATATCGTTTCTCTTGGACACATTTGATGTATTTAAGTGCAATTACAACTTCGCATGCTAACTAAATTGCATCAAACGTATGGAATCTCAAATATTTGGAGGTACAAAGTATTTAGATCCCAACGTATCTTTTTCACTTTAAATATGTGGTATATAAATAACATCAGTTTACAAATACACCGCAACCGAACCATACGTATTGTCATAAACCGTTTCGTCCCAACTCCCAATAACACGAGTTGTTGGGAGAGGTTCATGTGCGGATTTTAATCGCTTCCTTAATCACACGCCCCTCAAATGAAAATCAACATATGGGCGTGAAGTTTGGTCAAATTCGTCATACCATGTGCTTTAAATGAACTCTTGATACTATGAGTCATGATGACTTATACACATGACATCACGATCAAATCAGCTCTAACAATATCATATTATAAACCGTCTGATCTCAATAACTCTAATCGTTGGAAGAGATCCATGTATCTATGTTAGCTACTTCCTTACTCTTATCAAACTACAAAAGGTGGGACATTCCTGATAACTTGCAGAATGCATGCAAAAAAATGTTAGGCCTGGCTTATAAGTTATAACCGCATGAAAAGGAAATATGCTTTCGCTTGGAGATCGCCGGTGCCTGTGCTTTTACAAATGATTGCGTTTCTGCGTTATAGATGATCCAATAAAAGAAAACGTGCTTTTGTTTGGCGCCGCATAATCGTGGCCGGTGTTATAATCACATGACAATTACAGGCAATTAGGAAATCCACGTTTTGGTTTATATAACAGATTGGTCATTACATTACGTACATGACGAACCAAAAGGGTTTTATATCGCTAACCAAAAACTTAGACCATATATTGAGTCTAAGAGCTAGCCTCTAAGTTACTACTAGCTGGTTAAGTTCTTAGGTTGGCTGACAATGAAACCATATGCATGTTCAATAGTTAGATTGGTGCGTTAGAGAGTGGTGCACCCTGATTCGCGTTCAGATCCGTAGCAAAGTCATAAATTTGAATAAAACGAACTAAAAAATTCTAAGATCGGAAGAGAGATAAATTCTCACTAACCACTGTTTTCCGAATCTGTTACAAACTATACATGTAATTTTACCTGTATTCCAAATCTGCGGTGGTGCAAATATATAATAATGCCTACATTCAACCCAGCTCCGGTCCGCCACTGGTCCAGACCGTCGCTCGGTGGTTTGAGAATTGGAGTGCGAATATGGTTGAAAAAATTTCAGGCTATACATTTAGGTTTCGTACAACACGCGTAGGCTAAAAACGTCTCAGCCTGATAGCCTCTCTGTTTTGCACGCTCTCGTTTTTTGCTACTTAGTTCTCGCGCGCGTATCGTGCTAACTACATAAAATGGAAAGTATTCCGAACTTACATTTTACTAGTGATATCGAAACTTGTCTTAGTTAGAACGAATTATTATGTCAAATATCCAAAGACAGTATTACTAGATCAAGTTGTTATGATTGAAGATACATGTTTTCAAAATAACTTATTAAGAAGAAGAAAAAATTACATTAGTGAACACAATCAATCACACATTTAATAAGCTAGGTCTCTATTCAACTAATTAAGATGAGACTAATAACTAATTTCCCCCTTCAGCATCCAGGTGGGGCCCATTTTCTATAAGTCGTTCGGTCGGCCGCGCGCCGACTCATTTCCGGTCACGCCCGGCGGAGATGCTGGCGCGGCAGAGAGGGCACGAGCCGTCGCCGGAGTTAGAGAGCCAGGAGGAGATGCAAGCCGCATGATACACGTGGCCGCACGGCACTCTCTTACCGTTGTTCTCCTGGGGCGGGAATCCTTCCCGGCAAATAGGGCACAGATAATAACCGTCGGACGGAACGACGACGACGGCCGCCGGCAGGCTGTCGACCAAGGAGTTGGATTCGGCGACCTGTCGGGGGATGTCGGCGGGGAGGCACAAGGCTTCGTCTAGATCGAAGCAGTGATCTATCAGACACCGCGTCGTCGTGAGGATCCCGCCGGACGACGTCGGAGGTGTGGCGTCGTCGGTGGCCATGGTGCGTATGGGATTTTCATTTGGGGATGAGGATGAGGACGAGGGGATATTTATGGCGGAAGGTTGAGGTGACGCACACGATTAATACTCGGCGGTGCAATAATAATAATAATTTATGGCGGAAAGATTGATCTCAATCAGTCGAGTTGGGTCGTGCTTCTCAAATTTCAACTTAAGTTATTCGGTGTATATATTCATCAATTAAATCCAGTAAAAAATAATAATCTAATCGAATCCAATAGGTACCACCTGTGGAGTCTATAGGTATCGATGAGTTCATGAATATAAAGACTAATAATATCCATATATATTATTATGACCATAAATTGCCGTATAAACTAATAACATCTATAAGTTATTCATATTATTAATATAAAATACAAAACGAATTCGCTTTGCTTTTTGGGCAGGTCGGGTGGAAATTGGGTTGAGTTTTGGACAATTGCCCCAAATCGACATGTCAGATTGGATACTTATAAATTTGAATTCAGATCTACATATCGGGTTGGGTACCTATAGATTCCGGTTCAATTGTCATCCTTGGTTATGTTTGTCCTTCTTCCATTTGGTACAAAATGGACTCAACCGGTTATTCCAAATACCGTCATACACCAGCGAATCTGTGGTAAGAAGTTGGAGCCATGCATTAATTCCTGAATCTTGACCAGGAAGAAAATCAGCAACACATGCAATTCTTCTGTCAGAAGACTTGAACGAGACCAACATTTATACTAGCTAGCTAGTCCAAAAATAGTGACGAAAGTACAACGTAAATATGTGTGATCGAAATACCATATTATTATGACTATACTATCATAAAAATTAATAACATTTATATCTAGATATTCATATTATTAATATAAGATACAAATTAAAATGAATTTACTTTCCTTTTTGGGCACAGGTCGGGTGAAAATTGGGTTGGATTTTGACAAAAATCCGCACTCGACCAACTCACCAACTCCAAAAGTGCGCAAAATCCGAACCGATCCCAACATTGGATTTTCCCCCGATTTGACCCTGATCGACATGTCGAGTTGGGAACCCATAGCTTCGAGTTCAATTGTCATCCTTAGATATATATGTTTGTTCTTCTTCCATTTGGTACAAAATGGACTCAATTGGTTCTTCCATTTGTCAATATTATTGTTTCATTTATGTAATGAAACCGGATGGGATAAAAGGTTGCTTTCCAATAAATAAATAAATAAATATGTCGTACATCATAAAATATAGTAAGAAGTTAGAAATCTTCATAACACATAAATGGCCATGCATGAATTCTTTGACGGGGAAGAAAATCAGCAACACAATTCTATATTCTTCTGTCAGAAAACTTGAGCGAGTCATCGAAATACCGAATCAACGTGAATCGTTGCAACATAATCTATCAGTAGAACTGGTGTTATTATTGTATATATATGAATATGAATATGACTGTACTTGGAACGTAGTCAGCCAAATCTTTGGTCAATCTTTCTTGAGAGAAAAGTCAACGCCAACATCCTTGCCATCAGCTGATTTTGGAAGGGAAAATGAAAGAAAGAAAGAAAGAACAGATTGATGAGTGGCCCACCGGCATGTCAACTTGCTTGTGTTGTTATGTGTCCAGAAAATAAATTATAGGGATGGAAAAGATGGAGATCGTTAATGGAGACGGGTGCAAAGTCAGCGATGGTGCGTAGCTACAAGATCATCACTAGCTTGGGGTCAAGAGGTGAAGATATGCCTAGTTACTTAACCGATATAATTTTTTAGTGGTTCGATTTTCGGTTAATTGATTTTGTTAAGTGGTTAATCAATGAAGTGCCCATTGGTATAACCACGTTTATTGGGATTTGGCTAAGAAAAAAGTCTCGAGATTCAAAACCAACTGAAATCATAATTCCAACCATCACAGTTAATTACCACCTATTTCAAACAACTCTCCACCCAATGTGTCAAAAGTTAGGACCCTAATTAAAGTCATCCCTATTTAATTCCCCTTTGTAGTCGACAAAGCGAACCTCGCACACTAGCGGTCTATGATTTGGAAACAGGTTATCTGCTGTTGAGTGAAAGTCACATGGTCTCGCCACGGTGTATGGGCTTATAAACATTTGTATGTCTGTTTTGGGTATGGTCTATGACCTTTTCTTTCCATTGTTGGATTAGGTTAGACCGTATGGAGAAGATACTATATATACCTTCTCAATCTCTGTAATATGTATTTCCTTAAATTAATATAGTAAAACCGCTCTCTCCTGGCCGTGGACATAGCTAGCACACATCTTGTTAGTAACCACGTAAATTTGTGTATTTTTTTTTTTTTTTACTTTCTTGCAATGTCGATTTCTCTATCCGTTCTAAAATTCATGTTTAAGAATGAGGTGATCTTGTGGCTGATGTCTTGTTGGTTGATACTTGCTACTTGGATGAATATGTTTGATTATTTTTAATTACATGTGTTTGAATTTGAGTTGTGAATTCACAACGAATATCATATTATATTGATGTTATTTCTTATAATTATTATTTTATGTTAACAATATATATACAAGTATAGTTAAATTATTTTGATTCATGTGTATGATTGTACTATATTGTTAAAAGACACAACAAATAAAACTTAAAATAACAAAAGAAAAACGTCAAGTATGGAGGTTGTTACTGGTCAATCGTTAAACTCCAAATCAGTGGCGGAGGCAGGATTTGAAACTAATTTTATCCTTTTTTCGTATTATAAATATGTAAATATTTAATAAATATAATTAAATTAATAATATATAAAAATTAACGACTAATTCAATCGGTATTCTCATAAACAACCATTACGAGTTTTCATCTACTGAAAGAAAAAGTGTTACACATCATGTCTAAACCAACGAATTCTCTTGCCGAGAAAGAGAGGTGTATATAACCATAAAAAATGAGAAGTGTATAAGCATAAAATCTGTTTTATACCTGGGCGTCGGACCAACTGATGTGCGAAAACAATGTCGTCAGAACCGAACCGAAGCATGATCCGCTAATGCGAACGGCTCGCACTTTAGTGGTCCAACTGACATTAGCTAGACCGTTTAAAAACGTTAGAGAACCGGTATCTAATAAACGTTATCAGTATAAATAGTGGACATTTCTTAATCAAAACTCGTCTCTTTCCTTCGAAATTGTGAAATGGAAATAAGGATTCAGTTTGAGAGCCCGACGTTTTTGGTTTATTTCAATTTTCTGCAATTTTTTTAATTAAATTTAATTGCTGAATAGCAAAAACCGGACGAGCGGCTTGATCGACTCGAGTGGTTAACCGCATCGACCGCTCGTCAACCACTACATAAAACCGGAGCAGGTTTAGACAATTCCGAGACAGTTTTGTTACCGGGTGGCGGTTTTACCGGTCGGGCCGAGCGGGTCGGCTCGGCTTTAATGACACTGCCGAGAAAACAGTAGTGTAGTTCGGTTTGGGCTCAAAAACTTTCTGTCTCATGGCTTACAATATCTGGCTGGTTTTTGTAAAGACTAAGATAGGGTCCAACTACCGCCATTTAGGCCTATGGGCCCAGTCTCGGCCTGAAATCTAGTTGGGCTGGACTCGCTCCTCCATACCTTGGTAATTTTGTTAATTTTGCTTTTAATGGTTCCATCCTTAAACTTTGCAAAAAGTTTAAAATGGTCCACTATTTAGATGTTGAATTTATGAAATCAATCCACGAACTCACCAAACTTTTTTTTCCCATTTAATCCACTAATTCATAAATCAATCAATCCAATAATTCATAAATCAAATCAATTTGTCACCTCTACATATACCTCTTAATCGATTATGGTGCTTACATTGTTAGATTTTGTATAACATAACTCCCAATTTTTAGATATGCATACAATTGATGATTGATTCTAGTAATGGCAATGGGGCAGGTTCGGGGCGGGTATCTCGATACCCATACCCACCTCATGGCAGGTCGGGTCCAGATCGGGTAATTTATCACGGGGCAGGTCAACCCAATGGGTATGTAATTTATGTGAAAAACATTAGAAATATTCGTTCTTTTCATTGAAAGACCAAGAAAGAAACCATAATATGATAAAATGTAGTTAAATTATTGAAGAAATTGAGGTTTTCACTTATTTACAACTTTATTATAGCTAAAATATAATGTAATAAGAGGAAAATCTTAAGCAATTTGACCAAGATTATATGTAATTTATGCAAGAACAGGTCGATAATGGGACAGGGCAGGTCGATGAGAAGTACACATGCCCGCCCCGTTCCGTCTATGGAACTGATTTGGCCCGCCCCAAAACAGACCAAACAAGTCACGTAAATCGGGTCGGACCAAAATTGCCATTCATAATTGATTCACATCCATCAAACCTACGAAAAGTACCGTGTCCAACCAAATCTGTTTGAACCTAACTGTGTGTAGGAGTGAGGTTCGGTGAAAGAGGTGGGTCAAGAAGAGTAAGCAAAGGGGAAAATCTACGATCTCGCGGGTCACGGGGATTGGGGGAACGAGAATGAGAGGATGAAATCGAGAGCCTCCGAGTCTTAGAGAGAGAAGTTGATGTTTATAGAGATAGAATGTTCAGAAATGCGATCCCCCTCACCCACCGTAGTAAATGCCATATTTATATATAGGCTACATGATGGTGGGTGAGTGGTTGACTCATGTGAGGATACAATGATGTGACTACTGACAATCTTAGGGATTTTAGGCCATGCTTCTACCTAGGATGTGTCAGAGACCTGTCTAGGGCCCTGATGTGACTACCCTCTGGGGAGGGGAGCTACGCTTTCCTCATCCCTTCGGTCTGGTCTACGCTATGACCTTCCTCCGTGCGTGCGACCCGTTCCGCGCCTAGGCTTCTCGCGCCGGGACGTGGTAAACCACGCTGGGGTGTCGCGCTTGGGATCTTCGCGCCACCATGTCGGAGGGTCTTGTGGTCGCGACGTGTTCCTTAGCGCGGCTAGGTCCGAGTCATATGCCCAACAAAATCCATACCTCTTGACAAAGAAAAATTCTAAAATGCCATTTGAAGGAAATGTATGGTGGTGGCTAGTCGTGCCGCACTCACTAACCTGCACACCCATTTTCGTCCTTCATGAAAATGGCTTGCACCAAACTACAATGAGAGAGAGACAGACAGCACGTAGAGGACATATAGGCGTCGCCCTCCCATTGATCCACAAGGTCTATGTGTTGGCTTCCATTACACCGGCACATGTCACTTTCTTCTTCGACGCGATGACTGTCCTTATTTCTCTTCTCATAAAAACACATCAAATTATTATCGTATTATTAATAAATAAAGAGAGCCCCTCTCAATATGATACTATTTACAATTTGCTTTTTTTTACCCAACTCTACGTAGCCAGACTTTGAGTTTATTTCCGTTCTTAAAAATTTACTGATACTAAAGTTTGTGCATCTAATGAATTTTGAGTTGATTGTGATTCTTAGGTGAGCTAACATCGATCGACGAGAGTATGTGGTCCTAAACTTGAAAGACTGTACTAAATCTTATGTATCTAAAGGATTTTGTTTCACAATTTTTCTTCTTTCAAGTTGACGCTAGAGTAATGTTTGATCGCTGAGTCATCCCTATTGATCGTCTGATTGAAAACGAGAAAGAATTGCTACTTATGTCTTCCAAGCTCTACTAGAGTCATTGTGTCAACATCATATCCGCATCGTTTGTGAATTGTGATCATCGACAATTAACAATAAACATATATAATGTTAAAATAGCAAAAACACAGATTTCTTGTTTACTAATTATAATTGTCACATCGTCAATTAAGCAATCCACATTACACCATTTCTTTCTCTATGTATCGACACGTAACGTTGTAATAGGTTTGATTCCAAGGTCCCCACACCATTTCTTTCTTCCTTCCAATCCTCCATTATTTCTTTATTATTATATTACTACTACTGTTATTATACTTTTTCCCTCTTTTGATCTGAATCGGCCCACCACCACCGGCGAAAAGAAGAAGGGAAAAAACAACCACTTTCCGTGCACCACCGTCTATTCCCCAAAACGGCGAGCAAAGACGTGGCCGATTCCGGTCGTCGACCTCGAAATATAATTGAAACCACGTTTGGGCCAGCCCGGTCAAACACTGCTCTGGTCGACCTTTTTCCGGCCCATATCAACTTTGCACACAGTTTGTTTGCTTTTCTCTTGTTGTCGACGGCCGAATTCCTGGTTCATGATTCTGCTGTGTGTACGTGGCGTGCGATCCCATCGAAATGAAGTAAATAATAATGATAATAATAATAATACGGAAAAAGGGAGGGGTCAGATCTTTTTACAAATAGGATGTGGGACCACAAATCACAATCCTTTTGCTAAGTGCCACGTAATGGGTCTAGGGACAGGTGTAGGGTTGTCACTTGTCAGTTTGGTTTGGTTTGGTTTGGTCTACCGGTATTAATGGATTCAAGCAGCAAGGTTGTCAACCCAATTTAGCCCATTGGTTTGGTCGAGTAAAGTGGGTTGAGAGTTAATAGTCCGATCGCTTTACACCGGTTCAGTCTGGATATATGGAAAAAAGTCATTGTTCATGTATTTATTTATTAGATCGACGAATCCTGTATAAATATGATACCATATATCATTACACCAGAATTACGGTTCGTACTCGAATCCAACAGATATAATGAAAATTCAAGCACACTAATATCTTAAAAATTCCCAAAGCAGGATTAGGCGAAGGAAAATACTGTAAACGAGTACAATTCGTAAACCATAGAGAAAAATGACATCGTGTGACCTCCAATACGATAATCTTGATACAAGGTTTGGGGTCCTCTCCCAAACCGTATTATGAAAAACAAAGCAAATATATGTATGTAGCTTTTAAAGTAAGATAATATATTATTTGTTAAATTATTATACAAAACCTATCGGATTACATTATGGTTATTCAAATCTTAAATTATTATCATTTATATGCATATAAAATTATATATTATGTAGCAAAACGTTTTAAACCGATTCCTGATCCGACCAATAAATTTCAAACCATGTGACACCAATCAACCCCAGGCTTAACCATGTCAACCTTGCTTTAAGTTTTTCTTTTTAATGGAAAATCTAAATTATTCCGAAAATCATTTGGGGAAAATGCTCGAGCTGCTGTCCACATCATTGTCAGCCACGTCATGCGTTCCATTTGAGAGCGCAGAGACTTTCTCCGTGGGCCGCTGCCGCAGAGGAGCTCTTTTCCATTTTCCCTTTCCATACTTCAATTCTCCCAAAAAAAAAAAAAAAGTAAAAGAAGAGCTCGTCTGTCTTCCTCTCCAAGTCCACCACCGTGGAACCGCCAGATCGCCTCCCCCGACGGCGACGTGGCGGCAGCGCGCGGCCATTCCCCCTTCCTCTTTCTGATTTTCTCCCCCCAAAGTGCTTGAATAATCACACTTTACCCCACTACACGTGTCACTCTGTCGTTGGCTACCGCCTCCCTTTTATCCCTCCGCTCCCTTCTCTCTCTCTCATCTCCTTTTTCCCCCCTTCTCTCTTAATTCCCCCTCATCTCTCTCTCTCCCTTCCGATTCCCCGATCCATGGACTCGGCGGACGAGGAAAAAGACCAGCAACTCGACCGAGACGACTCACTCTCCGATCTGGCCTCCTCCGCGAGCTCGTCGAGCGCGCTATCCGCTCTCTGGACGGAAGATTCCTCCCGCAGCGGCAGCGCCAGCTCCTTCGACATCGGGAGCTCCGGCGAGATTCCCCTCTCCGAGATCGAATTCGCCGCGGCGGCGGCGACGATGGAGGTTTCGGCGGCGGCGAGGGAGAAGTGCGTCGGACGGAAGAACAACAGAGCGGTGAGCTGGGGATCCACTTCCGTGATCGGGAGGCGGCGCGAGATGGAGGACGCCGTCGCCATTGTCCCCGGGTTCATCTCCCGGACCTGCAGCCGCATCGGCGGGTGCGCCGCTCCCGGCTCCATAACCTCCGGGGAGGTCTCTCCCGTCCATTTCTTCGGCGTTTACGACGGCCACGGCGGCGCTCAGGTTAGCTGCCTACCAGACGGGCACTAGACTCTACTCAAAAAAATACTTCATACAATACAGTACGCTTCGTATTTTTTTTTTAGTCAATTTAATTAGGTGTTTAATAATTCCCCCTCTTTGCCTGCAAAATCTTTTCCGGATTTCTCCCAACTAATTTGTATTGTTTTTTCCCAAATTAAAGTCGCAATTGAATTTTTTTTAAGAAAACTATTTTATTCGTCTTCTGATTAAATAACTAAATCCAATGAAACTTGTATAGATCGGTTATTTACTAGATAATGATAAGAAAATTTATGGTCTGATCAACTGTAAAATACAGTATAATAATCCTTATAAAAATACTGTATAAAATTGAAAAAAAAAAATTTAGTAGATTTTGCCAATTTGGTGGCTACAAATGTTAATTTTGAAAAGGAAAGTTTCAGACAAAGAGAAGACACGCGTATGCGTAAGAGTGGTGCATAAATCTCGGGGATTTTAATATTTATTATTTATAGCGGGGGCTTCTTTTCCCACAGTTCCCAGGACACGTGTCCCTGGGTTCCGTGCAATCTTGTTCTGCCTTTTCTTGGAGGGTTTCTTTTGTAATTGTGCTGAATCGGGGATAACGTCACCGGCATCTCCCGTTATCGTCACAGCACCCACGTCATCATCCCTTCCGTTTAATCTTGGATCTTTCCGTTTACTTTTAACTCTCGGTTGTGGACGGAGGAGACTCGGTGGCCGGCTAGAGTTTGGCTTTTAGGTCTTTCCGCCGTCAATTGGCCGGCGTTCCACTTCCGATGAATATGATAGTATATTATTTTATTTACATTCTGTTGTATTTTACTATTTTTATATAGCGTCTACTGAGAATTTGTTGTTAGAATGAGAAAAATGAAGAAAAAACGAAAAAGGAACAGGAGTGGGACCGAGAATGGTAAGGTCACTGTGCGCCACGTGTGGTGGGTTTGTTGGGAATGGAATGGAAGGACGAAGGAAGGTGTCCTCAACTTTCTTCTTTCCTAATTAGTGTGAAGGATTGTAAAACGATATTGGAGGTTTTATCGACAAAAGTTCCGGGGTAAACGTATTTTATGATGAATCGTGATTTAATTATAGTTCAATCGTTTCATACGGCAGAAATCATCTATAAATTTAGACTCTATTAATACAGTTTTTACGGTCGAATCGCTGTAATCGCAAGGTTAATTACGTTAAGATGTCACCTTCCATGGAAGGTCTAAGGGGCAGTAGCGGTAGGTGGAGAGTTGGTTGGATAGAAGGCTCTGTGCATGAATAGAATACAGTTTGGCCTTTCCATCCTTTATATTCCACTATTTAAAAAAACAGTAATCACGAGGGGGAAAAAAAGTGTAGGAATCTAATGAGAAAAGCTTTATGACAGGTGGCGGATTTCTGCAAGGAGAGGATGCATCATGTGATAGCAGAGGAGTACTGGGATCGGGAAACGGCGGAGAAAACAGTACTAGTGGCCGGCGCCGGCGGTGGGTATGGGGAGGAGGATGATCAGTGGCGGAGAAGGTGGGAAGCTACGTTCACCGGCGGGTTCGGGAAGGCCGACGACGAGATCCTGGCTGAAGCGGTGGCACCGGAGATCGTCGGGTCGACGGCTTTGGTTGTGGTGCTCTCCTGTTGCCAGATTATTACGTCCAACTGTGGGGATTCCCGTGCATTGCTCTGCCGTGGGACGCAAGCTATCCCATTGAGCGTTGATCAGAAGGTCCGTTTGGTCTGGCCGGGTTAATCTTTTTCTCCTTTTCTAATGTTCCAATTGATGGATATACCAAGTTATTTCTTTTGGTTTGATTGGGGCTCTTTTTTCCCCCCTTTTGTTGATGGATTTTGGCAGCCGGACAGAGAAGATGAACTGAAGAGGATTGAAGATGCAGGAGGGAAGGTGTTTAACTGGAATGGTGCTCGAGTGCTTGGAGTCCTTGCCATGTCCAGAGCCATAGGTTCGTTTCTTTCTCTTTAAATCCTTTCTGTTGCTATTGCACTAGGGGGTACAAATGAGCCAGCTGCTAAACTTATTCATGAGCGGCTCGATATTTGGATGGGGAAAATCTCATTTGACCCTTGATTCCTTTACTAAATAGTCAAGTTTGAGCTACGCTTTTTGTTCTGCTCGCAAGCCAACTCAACTCGATGATTTGTTGAACTCAAATTCACGAGTAAGCTCGTTTTAAACTATGAGCTCGCTTTACAGTGTGGCCAGCGAGCCACCTAATTAGGTTAACTTACGAGCGAATTGATTAATAATTTGCTTGTTGATAATTTATAGGTTTTGATAGGTTATATAATAAATATGTCTCATTTATAATAATTTAAAACAAATTATGTAATTTTAATATGAACCGTTAAAATTATTAACTAAATTACATGATATTTGAGTTCGAGCGAATCTTGCAAGCTAATTGATAAGATGAACTTGACTTGTTTATTAATGAGTCGAGCTCAAACTAGTCGAAAATTTGATTCAGCTCATTTTCAGCCGTAACTGCTGCCGTTTATCTCTCTCTGTATATATATTCATCATGCTTGGAATTGTATACCACTAATGAACTTTAATAAACTCAGTTGAACATGTGTGTGCTGTTTATCTTCAGGCGACCGGCACCTGAGGCCGTACGTAATTCCGGTGCCGGAGATCACATTCACGGCAAGGAGGGAGGATGACGAGTGCTTGATCGCGGCAAGCGACGGGCTGTGGGATGTCATGACGAACGACGAGGTCGGGGAGGTAGCTCGGAGAGTGCTAAGAAGGTGGCGCCGAGCGCCGGCGTCGTCCAGCAACAGTAACACCACGGCGGCGCAAGCGGTGGCTGACAGCCTCACCGAGATGGCGTACGGCAGGAATAGCTCCGACAACATCTCCATCGTTGTTGTCGATCTCAAACCCAAGAGACGGCGGGCGGTGCCTGCAAGGGCGCCCGAGCCGCCGCCATGAATACATCATTAATCACCGTTCCTATCGCTCTAATTGGTAATCTTCTTTTTTTAACTTCTTTCAAAAATTTGTTAATTGGGTGGAAGATTAATCAAGCTTCCAAAGAAATTTGTGGAAGACAGAGAGTAATAGCTAGTCAGCCGTATATAGTACATATATATATACCATTGTTCCTTTTTCATGTGTTATGACATGAAATGAAGAAGGGAAGATGGTATTCTCTTTGGCAAAGAGGGCCAAGCTAATTACTAGCTTGAATCGAGATTTATGGCAAGAGGTTGTGAATCTCTCGACTAAGTAGTTGATTTGGAGGAGGCATGCAAATTGAATGTAATGTAAATGTGTGCATAAATAGGACAAATTCGATGTCGGCATCGTTCTAACATTTGGTTTACAGACTATCCCTAACGATTACTAACCAGAGCGTATTAATACTATCAACAATTCTAGTTATTGAAAATTACAGGATGATAACTAAATTCTACTAACTACTTAGATATCTTGTACATGTCGGAGGAGGGTGAAGAGCGATGTTAGGGTTTCTTGTCATATATGTAACTCATATACCTAGAGTCTTAAACATTATATGGGGTGTGATATATAATTTAACAAAATTATGAATTATCAATAAGCCAACTCATAAAACATATATTGATTCGCTAATAAGCCGGTTATCAAGTTGGCTTACAAACCACAATATTGAGATCTCTCATGAGCTCAAAACAAGCCAGCTTGTGAGTTGAGTTCAACAGGCCGTCAAAGCGAGTTGATTTGCGAGCCCGCAAGCTGAGCAAGACTTATCTCAATCTCGACTCGTTAGAAAAAGAGGTGTGTTTCGAGCAAGATCTTCTTGAACCAAATGTCGAACCACTTTTGAACAACTGAACTCGCAACCCCTATCGTTGAGTGTCCAAATTTTCAACCACATGATTTATTCATTTATGTCAAATAAGTATCCTAAACAGTAAACACTGTCCACAAAGAGGATCAAAATGGGCTCAATTAGTTCCCTAAAAAAAAAAAAGGGCTCAATTAGTACAAAACAATTTTGTTTGTATTTCAGCAATACCAAACCTTTCCCGGATTTAGTTCCATACATAATTGGCAACTTGGGTACCAAAATTTCACCTTTGATCAATCTCTCATTGATGGGGAAACACTAAATCCATCTACCAGAGTGTTGAAAATAATCGATGGTTTGTGAGCAATGATAATCTGATAGAGTAGCTAATTGTATTGCTCATTCATTCCTCATGGGATGACACCCAAGTGTGGACTACCTCCTCTCCTAGTAGAGTTGGATTGTGGCCGTAGTGCCCATCATCGGTCGATCGAAATCAATGTTGTCAGAACCGAACAACATGACTCGTTAATGCGAACGACTCGCATTTTAGTGGTCCAATCGTCATTAGACCGTTTAAAAATCGTTAGAGAACCAGTACCTAATAAACGTTATCAGTATAAATATAGGACATTTCTTAATCAGAGCTCATCTCTTTTCTTCGAAATTGTGAAATGGAAATAAGGATTCAGTTTGAGAGCCCGACGTTTTTGGTTTATTTCAATTTTCAATTTTCTGCAATTTTTTTAATTAAATTTAACGGCTGAATGACAAAAACCGGACGATCGGCTCGAGTAGTTAACCACCTCGGTCGCTTGCCAACCGCTATATAAAATCGGAGCGGCTTTTAGACTGTTCCGAGCCGATTTTTTTGACCGGGTGGCGATTTTACCGGTCAGACCGAGCAGCTCGGCTCGACTTTAATAACACTGATCGAAATAAAAAGAGTTATCATCCTCTTACCGTTAAACAAAACCTAAAGTTTTTGCTATTGTTTCGTTGCGAATCATCTTTTGTGATGGAAAGATCAACATTTTATTGATTTTTTTTTTACAATTTTGAGAGTGAAATTTGTTACCGAAAATAAAAGGGTAAGAAAAGTTGTAAATATGCTATGACTGAATAGTATCACAAGAAATTGATAATTACAGTCCATGAGATATTGTTGCCATAGCTAATATCGAGCGAAAATGGCTAGAAATCTAAAACTCACTAAGACTTAATTAAAAAAAATATAATAGAAGGACGAAAGATTTGCTACCTTTTATTCTAAATCATCATCCTCGCGAATCCAACTTTTGACATGTTATGCTATCTCCTAAACCGATAATTTCATTATGTATCATCCATTAGTAGTCCACACGATCCTAATTAGGAGGACAGTCAATCTAACTGTAATATTACACAACAATCCAAAGTGCAGCTGATAGATCTTTTTATTAGATTTTGCGAATCTAGTTTCTAAAACAAGTTAATGAATATCTATACAAGTTCAACCATGATGAACAATTTCTCAAGTTTCCTTTCGCTATATATTCTCCGTCCATCGAAGTTATAGACTCACCCAAGAAAACCTCCAAAGTTCTCCATCACTTGTTTTCCCAACAATGGAGATCACAAAGGCCACCACCACCACCAACTCTTCTTCATTGCAGCATAGGATTGCCACCATGAGGCAATCTTTCTTTGATGAGGTCAATACTCCTTCTTTTTCCTTAAATTCCTTGTCTAGTTCATTAATGTTCATATATTGGTTTGCACATATTTTCCCCTCATGCTCACGACTTATAGTGACGACATTTTGGTCGCCTTTGCCTCATGTATGAATGCAGGGACTTCTGGACAGCTTTTTTGTGCAAATGGAGGACCTAAAAGGGTTTGCTCCTCCTGACTTTGTCGAGGAAATGGTGACCACTTTCATCACTCACTCCGAACCCAAAATTGCTGACATCGAGGAGGCAATGGATGCTGTTATTCAAAATGGGTAATCACTAACAAGCTAGTAGTATGACTTTTAATCCTAAAATTCGTCTCGTTCAAATCGAATTTCATGTCAATTTTACGATGGTGTAGTCCGATGATAAAGTGATGATGAGTGGATTCGACCGTAAATGGTTGAATCCACTTTATATGCTGATCTATCGCCTAATGTTTTATGAATCTGGGTGTTAATTGCAGAGAGGAGTCTGTTGATATGAACTCAGTGGATGTAAAGATTATCAAGTTGAGGTCAGGAGGGGCAACGTAAGTGATCAATTTTAATTTTTTTCTATTAAATTAATATGTTGTTTAATTTGATCACCTAAATTTTACGGTTAGAAACTTAGCATATCATCCCCTAAATTCTTCGTTTAGCATTAAGGCTTCATGTTCGGTTTGGTAATCAAACCGTTACGCAAGAAAAATCATAATCCAAAACAGTTAGTCCCAAAAACCAAAACCAATAAGAGGTTATCCGTTTTGGTTCGACCTTAAAAAGACAAAAAAAATGGCTACTATACGATTTTTATTTTTCAATTTCTTCTCGATTTTAGGGTTTAAACCCAAATCAAAACATGTAAATTATGAAACGGTTTGACACCGAAAAACAGAAACCGTTAACCTTCTTATCGGTTTGGTTTCGATGTAAACCGAAAGAACGAAAGAGAATGGACATCCCTAATTACCATGCATTGTTTTTCAGTATTGGTGCAGCAAAGATCAGAGCAAAGGCTGGTGATGTCTGGAACTCGTGGAAAGACAGGGACTGGCTCAGGTGATTATGACAAAAAACCAAACAACTTACCTATCTTTACTCTTTAGTTGACATTTTGCCTTCGGAAAAGTGCACTTATGCATGCATAGTTTTACCTTCTTACAATTTGACCCCCAAATTCTTTAAACAGAGCAAAGGCAGCCTTGGAGGAGGTGAAGACCGAGATCCATGACCTCAAGACCAAATTGGAACCCTACTTCCAGCTGCTGCGAGAAGCTGAGGCTGCTGAGCAGGCAGAGGCAGAGGCGAGCTCGAGGGCTCAGCCGCCATCTCCCAACAACACATCATCAGCCAACAACTAATCCAGAAGTTCGGATTAGTTGCTAATTAGGATAAGATCGATGTTGGTGGTTCAACCAGAAGTAGTGTTGTTGTTTTTGGGTTCAATGGAGTTTAGTTCAGCAGTTAATCAGTTTGTCAGAGTCTTGTCAGGTTGTTAACTGTAGTTTGTTTGTTGCTAAAACTTTAAAACGGTCATGCATTCACCTATTAATACAGTTTATTTACTAGAATTCTTTCTTGAAGATTATCGCATTCCGGTTGGGTCATCGGTATTCTCGGTTTTGACCGATTTTGATTGACACTTCATACATGGGTCTTTCATATGGTTTGACATACATGCCGATTGAACATGAATGTATTGGTCGGCATGCCACTGATTTGACAATCATCATTTTTAATGATGAGGGAAACTAATAATAAACTTATTGTTAGTGGTGATTTATTACTACTCATTCGTAATGATATGCACATCCATTGGTGGGGATTGAGGGGTTCGTTAGTAGTGATTGATAAGTTGTTCCGTACATACTTTTTATGTCACGAGTAGCTATTTTTGGTGATTGCATTGGTAAAGATTCATCATGCTAATAAGATTCGTATCTATCGACTACATCATTATCAATGATATGCTCGGTAACTTTGAAAATCATTTCTTTCGCCCGGTTCTCTCCATTTGCTAGTTTTTTTTCTGAAATTTCACATATTTTTCATCGTTAGCCATTTGTCATAAAAAAATTACAAAAATTAAAGGGCTAATACCACTACAACACCCAAACTATCGAGAAAATGCCACTTATGTCCTATTGTATCAAATATTCCATTCATGTCATGAACTATATTTTGTGTCATTTGTATCCTGTCAATTTTGTTGACCGTTAAAGATAACAGTTGACCAAACGGCAATCAACTTAACATTGACTTTTGCTTACGTGGCAATGCCAACTCATTGACACCTCACATTTTTAATTTAAATTAAATAAAACTTTGAAAATAAAAAATTGAAAAAACTTTAAATTCAAGAATATTACTAAACAATATTCGATAGTTTATTGGATATGGTTTCTGTTACATGTCGAGTATGATCAAACGTCTGCGAGTCTAATAAATCGGTTCGGAGTGCCTAGCTGGACTTTCATTTCATGTATCTTCTGTTAATTCAATGGGTTGAAATGGATAGAATTTTTAATGATAATGATGAAAGGATCATTTTGTTACATATTTTCAAAGTCAAACAAAACGACCGAAGTTAAACTATGACCAGTTTGGATAATTACCCGCCATTTTCGCGGTCCGCCCACCTTCCGTAGTTATATCTACTAATAAATCCATCGCCATCTTGATTCTTGCCCCTTGGGGCAAGAGAAATGATGGCGATGAAGATAGTGATCGATTCAGAACCGGGCAAGAACCCATATCTCGCCTTCCTCTGATCCCGCCTGCTCAAAGTTCGACTCTTTTCCTCTGCTTCCAGAGCTCCACAGAACCCGACGACATTCATGGCGGCGACCACAAGCTCCGACGAGACGAATCCCCTCTTAGATGGCCGCCGACGGGAAACCGATCAGAGGAGCGGATGGTGGCCGACTAGCATCAACGATGTGCTGGACATTGAAGAAGCCAAGACCCAGATCTTGTTTTCGCTGCCCATGATCCTCACCAACGTTTTCTTCTACCTCATCCCTCTAGTCTCCGTCATGTTCGCCGGCCATCTCGGCGAGCTCCACCTCGCCGGCGCCACCCTTGCCAACTCCTGGGCCACCGTCACCGGTTTCGCTTTCATGGTACAGAACGAATTCTCTCCTTTTCCCCCACCAATTTTGCCAAATCGGGTAGGGTTTTGTCTTTTGAAGCTTGCTCTGTTTTTTCCCCGATTGTAGACAGGGCTTAGTGGAGCTTTGGAAACACTCTGCGGTCAAGATTTTGGAGCGAAGCTGTACAGAAAGCTGGGGATCCATCTCCAAGCTTCCTGCATCATATCATTCCTCTTCTCTGTCGCAATTTCTGTGATCTGGTTCTACACGGAGCCGATTTTGATCCTTTTAGGGCAAGACCCCCAAATTTCATCCATGGCTGCTCTGTACATAAAGTACCTCATCCCAGGAGTGTTTGCATATGGGTTTCTGCAGAACATTCTAAGGTTCCTTCAGACGCAGTCTGTTGTTATGCCTCTTGTCCTGTTCTCGATGTTGCCTGCCTGCATTCATATAGGGCTTGCTTATGCTCTGGTTTACTTAACTCCGCTTGGTTTCATTGGGGCTCCATTGGCAGCTGCAATTTCCTTGTGGGTTAGTTTCGTTGCCTTGGCTTTGTATGTAGGGTTTGGGAAGAGATTTGAGCAGACTTGGAGTGGGTGTTCGTCGGAATCGTTCGATTATGTTGTGGTAGCACTCAAACTGGCTCTTCCTTCTGCTGCAATGGTATGGTAAGTTCAGGGTTGTAGAATGTCAGCAAGCTATCTTCTGCATATAGGCAAGAAATGTTTGATTCCATGGTGGTTTTTTTCTTCTTCTTCTGCAGCTTGGAGTATTGGGCTTTTGAGATTCTGATTTTCTTAGCCGGGGTGATGCCGGATTCTGAAATATCAACATCTTTGCTTGCTATGTGGTAATGGTTGCTTCCGTTTCTCTTGAATCTCTGATAATGTCCAACTCATCATCTTCAGAAGTTTGAATGTTTGGTGTTTGTCTGTTCAGCGTAAACACAGAAACCATTGCCTATATGCTGACATACGGTCTTAGTGCAGCAGCAAGGTTAGCAGCATTTCTGTCACCATGCTCTATTTACTATCACGATTGTCGTTGTTCCTTCTTCGTCGTTCTAGGAGTCGATACATGTGTTTATTATCTCACTGTGGGTGGCAGCACGAGGGTGTCTAATGAGTTGGGGGCTGGTAACACGAGTCGCGCTAAGAATGCCATGGCAATGACTCTCAAGCTCTCCGTGCTGCTGGCCCTGGTGGTCGTTTTGGCTCTAGGGCTTGGCCAAAACATCTGGGCTGGCTTCTTCAGCGACAGCAGTGAGATAGCTGTGAGGTTTTCATCCATGGTGCCATTGCTTGCCATCTCCATAACGCTTGATTCAGTGCAAGGCGTTTTATCAGGAGTGGCTAGAGGATGCGGATGGCAGAATATGGCGGTGGTTGCTAACTTAGCGACGTTCTACTTCATCGGCATGCCTATTGCCTGTGTTCTTGGGTTCAAGTTGAAGTTATATGTGAAGGTAAAACAATTATGAGCTCAACACTAGAAACTTTATACTGCTATATGATCTGGTTCTGAACTTTTTGTTTTTGTTACAGGGATTGTGGATAGGCTTGATCTGCGGTCTAACCTGCCAAGCTAGCACACTTATGTTCATTACACTGCGAATGAAATGGACTAGGAGCGATTTTTCAACCCCCAGAGACCATGAAAATCAGATTGCAGCAGCTTAGTTATGTAGCTGCAGACTTCCGATGTCAAAACAAAAGCTACCTACTATATAGATAGATACATGCTCTCACGTTGATTCATTGTTATCAGCCGTTTCCTATGAACACACATACGCACACCTAAATATCCAAATAAATGTCTACTAGACCTAGTTTTGGAGGCTGGCGAGGTTAAAGAAAGCACCTTTCTTGTTCTTTAACTGAGCATAGGTTCCGCGCTCCACCACTTTCCCATCAGCAACAAAGGCAATCGAATCCAGGTTCTTGATCGTGTTCAGCCTATGAGCCACCACAATTGTTGTTCTTCCCACCATGATCCTGTCCAGTGCTTCTTGCACCACTTGCTCCGATTGCACATCAAGAGCGCTCGTTGCCTCGTCGAGAAGTAGGATTGTGGGGTTGCGAATTATGGCCCTTGCAATTGCTATTCTCTGCTTTTGACCTCCAGATAGCTGCACCCCTCGCTCGCCACATTCGGTCTCGTAGCCTTCTTTCAACGACCTGCAGTGGTTGAGGGGAAAATGTTCATGGTTAAGTATGTTCAAATGATTATCATGGTGATAACCGAATCAACTAGGCTGGGAATCTATCATTCACAAAGACAAAATAACGTAACGAATGCAAAGAGTATTGGCAGCAGATTTTACTAACAGCATAGGACTAACTGCAAAGATACGGAGAAGCTTACGAGATGAATTCGTGAGCATTGGCAGCTCTTGCAGCCTCCACCACCTCATTCTCGGATGCATCAGGCTTACCAAACACTATGTTATCTCGAATACTGCCCGAGTAGATCACTGGTTCTTGGCTCACAAGGGCGGTGTGCCTCCTGTACCATTGGATGTCCAGGACTCTAATGTCAACTCCATCGACCTTTACTGACCCTTTCTCGACATCATAGAACCTTTGGATCAATCCAATCACAGTCGATTTCCCACATCCACTCTTCCCTACTAGACCAATGCTAGTGCTAGGCTTTACTTCCAGGCTGAATTGGTTAAGCACCAATATCTCTGGCCTTCCTGGATATGCAAAATCAACCCTCTTCATCTCTATTTTTCCCGTGATCTTTTCCAGCTTGGTTCCGTCGCTCTCATTGCGAATCAAGGATTGCCTATCCAGTATCTTGAACACTGAAGCGACAGCTGCTGAACCCTTGGCTAGATCAGAGGTCATGCTTCCAGCTTCGGCTATGACTTTTCCAGTACTTACAAGGATGAAGAACGTTTTGAACACAGCTCCTGCTGATATCTCTCCCTTCTCCACCAGCGTCCCTCCATACCAGAAGTCAAGAGCCCAGGACATGAAAGTTAGACACTGAGCTGAACCCATTCCGAATCCAGCCATCCATGATTTCTTCCTTGCCTCCCTCCTCGGCTCCTCCTGAGCTTGATCAAAAAGTTCGAGCACCTTCCCCACACTTCCAAATGAGGTAACAATTCTGTGATTATAAACTGCTTCCACAGCAATTTGGGTGCTTTGATTCTGAGCCTTGACGAACTTTGTCGAGATGGTGGAGAGAAGAACTTTGCGGGTGTAGAAACATAGAATTGTGAGTGGCTGGACCGCAATCATCACGAGTGCAAGCTTCCAAGCCACCACTAGTCCCATGATCATGGCAATGGTGACAGCTGAAGTGGTTTGTACTAGGAGAGAGACTCTATCTGCAACTAGGGATTTAACAATGGAGGCCTCGTTGCTTAGTCGAGAACATAATGCTCCACTTGAGTTCTGCTCTTCATCGAACCAAGCAGCCTCAAAAGTCAGGATCTTTTCTAACATCCTCAGCCGGATTCTCTTTGTAAGCCTCTCTCCCATATACGCAAAATTGTAGTGCTGCACAAGGTTCAGGATGATGGAAACTAGAGAAAGTGAACAAAATATCAAGGAGTACGTTCGAATTCTAGCATTCACTTCCTCATGGCTTGGTGCAAAGAAAGCCGAAATCATTCCACCAACTGTCAAGGCGTAGAAAGGCTGAACGCCTCCAAAGGCTACCGCCGAGAGGCTTCCCATCAGGGCTTGCTTCCATTCTGGCAAATTCAAACAGAGTAGCCGAGAGAATGAAGGTGGTGGGTGAGACAACACAGGTTTCGGACTGTCGATTGCTGGTAACGGCGAAGCAAAGAATGCTGGACTTGATTTCCCTGTGCTAAGCCGACCAGCGCTGCTTCTTGTGACTGAAGAAACACGAGTATCGGGGTTCTGTTCATCGCAGCTGAATTGCCTCTGCATTTTGGCGAGTTTTGCATAGTGGCCATTTGTTGTGTTGATGAGGTCATTATGTGAGCCTGTTTCGATTACAGAACCGTTGCTAACCACTGCAATGAGGTCTGCGTTCCTGATCGTAGAGAGCTTGTGAGCCACCACCTGATCATGATTATCCAACAACATTTGCATTTAATTCATCTCTAAAAGTGAAACCATACGCAGAAGGGAAAGGAACTGTGAAATGTCACCACTAACCAGTGTCGTTCTTCCCATGCAGGCTTGATCCAGAGCATCTTGAACCACCTTTTCGGACTCCGAATCAAGGGCGCTCGTCGCTTCATCGAGCAACAGAATCACCGGGTTCTTTATGATAGCTCTCGCAATTGCAATTCTCTGCTTCTGCCCACCTGAGAGAAGCGCCCCTCTCTCACCAACCTGTTCATTTTTAAAAGGTTTTTTCAGTCAGACAATACGTCGAACAGTTTGAAGGTATTCTCTCACACACTTTTGAAACCTTCCTTACCTTGGTTTCGTATCCCTCAGGAAGCTGCCTGATGAAACCGTGAGCATTCGCCGCCGTGGCCGCGGCCACCACCTCGTTCATCGAAGCGTCGAGCTTCCCGAACATGATGTTCTCCTTGATCGACGTCCCGAACAGGGCGTGCTCCTGGCTGACCAGACCCATCTGCCCTCTCATCCATTTCAAGTTCTGCGTCCTGATGTCGACGCCGTCTACCTTCACCGCCCCGCCGGTGACGTCGTAGAACCGCTGGAGCAGGGCGATCGCGGTGGATTTGCCGCTCCCGCTGGCACCGACGAGGGCGACGGTCCTTCCCGCATCGACGCGGATGTTGAAGTCGGTGAGTACTGCGGCGTCGGGGCGCGAAGGGTAAGTGAAGCTGACGCGGTCGAATTGAATTTCGCCGCGGATTTTGTCGAGGACGAGCCCTTTGGTGCCTTCGGAGTCGATCTCCGGAACTCGGTCGATCCGGCTGAAGATTCTCCCGGCGGCGACCGAAGCTTCGGTGAAGTACTTCAGATCGGGGAGCGCGATTCCCAGAGACCTGCGTAGTCAAATTGGGCCGGCCCACCAAAGATAAAAAGATTTGCATTTTTACTTTTTCTTTGGTAAAAGAACAATTTCCCCGACAGCAACGTACGGGAGCAATCCTGAGAGATTGCGGAGTGCACATTTGTTGGTCATTTTTAATAAGGAACACTCAACAAATTAATGATGAATCGTTTAAAATATAGAACAAATAATTAACAACAGTTTTGAAGATTCAACCTAAGTTAAAAAAAGAAAATGAGCTAAATTTATTTAAGCATTCAACATGGGATTAAGAGATGGGATGATTATGTTAACGGATCGAATGAATTATAGTTCAAAATTAAAAAAAAAGTAAATTTGATGACAATGAATTATAGCACATCAAATCCAGGTCCTTTCAGAGATAAATGTAGAGTAGCAAAGTATTTTTTTTATATATAGATATCGGAGTAGTGAAGCATTATCAGGTATTGCAATTCTATCAATTCGTATTTTAATGTCTTCGAATAGTGGAGTTGTGGACTGATACGATACATTTTTAGGCGTAATGAGGTGGTTTTGATTGATTATCGGGTACGTGAATGAATGAGACAAAACGGAAAATCTAGAGATGGTTTTGACGTCGTATTAATGTTCATAGCGATACCGATACGATACATTTTTTCGCCTTCAACATATTATCTATCTAAAAATCGAAATTTGTTAAGTTTCTAAATCGAGTATTTTAAGTTATCTGATATATACACTAGATGATTAATAAAAACAAAACACTTTTGAGAGACAGAGAGATCCTATTAAGAGTCGGGACTAGTTCTTAACATTTTTTATAAAAATAAATTAGGACTACTAGGCTTAGATCAATTAATTAAAACCCCATAATGACACGTTTACCGTATGATAATAAAGGTGCCAAAAAACACTCTACAATATTCCCTAAATTTGTGTAAAGTTAGTACACTAATGGAATACACAGTGGAGGAGATTCAAGTATGGTGGAATTTTGGTATTAAACTATTCATCAAGTTGAAGAAAAAAATGTGTGTCTTTTTTCTTCACTTTATCCTTTCTAATTTTTCATTTAGTTAACGATCAAACTTTACGGTCAACGATCACCTAAAAAAGTAAAATTGTTGGTAGCTACTTACAGTCCGCTCAAGATGAAGGAAATGCCGGCGGCGTAGATCCGGCCGCCGCTCTCTCCTTTATACATCACCAGCCGGCTGCCGTACCAAGCGATGAACGCCCATATCGCGAAAGACAAGCCCATGCTGCCGACGGCGAGCCCTTTCGCGATCCCCTGCCGGATCCCGAGCCTCATGGTCCGCTCGAGGATGGCGGAGTAGCCGTCGGCGATGCGCCTCTCGGCGGTGAAGGAGTAGACGGTCTTGATGGATCCCAGGGCCTGCGCGACGACGCCGTTCGCCGCGGCGTACTCGGCGGTGGATTTTCGCGAGAGGAAGATGAGGTACTTGCCGTAGATGAGACCGGGGATGATGAGGAGGAGGAGCGTCGGGAAGGCGACGACGGCCAGCCGCCACGAGAAGTAGGCGGCGAAGGCGAGGCCGGAGATGAACACCGAGCTGTGCATCAGGAATGTTGGTACCTGCAAAAAAAGGTATAGAATTTCATATGACTATTAGACCTTTTTTTTAATCCTCTTTGTGGTTGTGAACTTGTTGTTGTTGATATGATATCGAAAGATGCGTCGATGTGTTAGTTAGATCTTGATCGTGAAAGTCTTTGTATATTTAGGTTTGTAATTTTGTACACATTCATTGTGGTTTATGCTCAAAATATCAGAGATCTCTGTATTGGGATTGCGAGGATTTAAGCACGAGAATTTTTCAGCCATAAGAGGCTCTAATGTTGTCACAAATTGACTAGTTCATCATTTGAATCGATTTATAATGTCCCAACTTTCAAAGCTGGTGGAGTGTATGATTGTTCTTGGGTGTATTGAAAGAGTTATTAGCAAGAAAGAAAATCAATTTTAAACTTGTTCTTAGATGTTTGATCGAGTTATGGAGATGTATTAGTTAGTCTAGATCATGAATACCCGTTGTGGTTTATGCTAAAATAACAAGGGTTCATGTTGGGATTGTGAGGATTCAAATACTAGATTTTTCTGTTATAAGAAGCTCCGATGTTTTATTCGAGTATTTGGGATTAGGAGGTCCAAAACTGAATAGATATACAATGTGCCAACTTTCAAATCAAAATTTGATGGGGGTCAGGGGGTGTATGATTGTTCTTGAGTGTAGGGAAGAGTATCAAGAAAATTCAACTCTTAAACTTTTTCTTAGATGCCCGAGTAATGGAGATGAGTTAATTGTCATGAACAATTCTTATTTCGGATATTGTTTTTTTTTTTTTTTTGTATGACATTTAAACGTGTTTGAGTTGTTGAGACGAATTGGTTTTCTGCTACTAAAGATTAATCGGTCATGTTTTAGTTACTTGTCAACTGTCATAGGTACCTTTTCACTGAGGACTTCCTGAAAGAGGGAAGTGTCCTTGGAGATGCTGTTGATGACCTCAGAAGTGGTGGCTTCCTGTGAGTCAAAGAAGCCAACTTCCTGCCTCAGAATCGACTCCAGGTACTTGTACCTAATCTTCAGCACTTGCCTCTCACTTGTTTTGCTCCAACAATAACCCTCTGCACTTCCATGCACACATAAATACACTTCATAAGTATTGCACACAACACAAAAATTGCATTGTCTCCCTTTCCTTCAATTAGGTAATCAATCCATTTTACAAAGAAGAAAAAAAAAAACCACCCATCTAAATTCTAGGGCTTCTATCCATAAAAATGAGTTTCACTAGACAAGTAATAGGGCTAGGACCATCAGTCCGACTATTATGCTTCATACAGATCGACTATGATCGACCGGCCAGTCGAATCATGTTCTCAGCGCGCGTCCTTGTCCCCACATTCATGGACGTCGCCCAGAACATGATCCGACGAGGTCCAGTCTGGCTGTGAGCACCATACCCGGATTGTAGGGCTACAAATTTGAAAAAAAGGGGTTTGAGAAAGCTTACCCATGAATGCCACCACCATGACTGCCAGTCCCAAGTACACAAATGATAAGCTGCACTGTTCAATGTACAAAAAGAACCCAAAAAGGAAACCCAACAAAAGCTATTAGTAGAGAGAGAGAGAGAGAGAGAGAGAGAGAGAGAGAGAGAGAGAGAGAGAGAGTTGGGGAAGGATCATAATTTGACACAAAGATTGAACCTTTTCGACTTCAGCCATGAAGCTGCTTCGATCTGCTTGGTTCTGACCATATCCCAGGCTGTTCATAAGGCGGCTGGCGAACACAAGCAAGATGTTTGTAGACATCCCATCTCCAATTGCCCCAACCGTCCCCATCACCATCAACACCACATCTGCCCAATCAGCATACCTAAGTATCGTGCCAAAGCTCACCTTCTTCTTCCTCCTCTCCATCTCCATCTTCTCCAATGGAGATTCCATAGTTTTACTACTTCAAAGCTAAGAGAGGGAGAGGGAGGGAGATGAGAGAGGTCAAAAGGGTGGGTTGGCTTTTGTTTTTGCTTTGTGAGTTTGATATTCTTGAGGGGGAAAAGATTTGCATGGCCAACTGATGTTATTTATAAGTGATGATGATGAGGATGGTGTGAGGAAGGTGGAGTTTCTTTTGCTTTGATGATATATGGATCTTGGTGTCCTTTTTGTAATGTCTTGTTTCTTTGTTGATTAACTTTAAGTGGGTTGGTTAAAGATTGTGGCTTTAATTTCCCTTTCTGTTAATTATATTAATGTTGATGAGCAAAGTTAGTGTTGCTTTTGAGTGGGGGGTGGCTGTTGTTTAAAGGATGATTATTATTTGCTTAGGTGAGATCAGTGGGACAGAAAGTGCTTAGCATGCATATCTCTAATTGAATCCCATTGGGTGATTAACAGATTAATTAGTTGTTGGTGTATGTGATCTTCTGTTTGAACATTTGTTGCATGTTGTTGATGTAGGCTATAGGGTTGGTGTGTGAGTATAAGGAAAACCTAATTAATAATTCAAGGATTCTGAATCAATTACTGAAAGGAAAATTATGGGTGAGTTTGGTGGATTGTAGACCGCGGTTTGATAGTTTTGGTGGGTCGAGATAGCTTTCAGAGGATAAATAATTGTACATCGTGAATGTTCGGTAACAAACTAACTCAAAAATAAAGCTACTAAAGATAATATAAATCTGGTGGTTTCCAAAGCCGATTGAAAGTGGTCACTGCCGCGATTCAAATTCTTATCGGTCAGATAGAAAATTACTCATAATTATCAATTGAAACAACTTAGGCATATATGAATCAGGTTTTAATAAAAAAATGAATATGAGAGCGGATTCGAGGATTGACCTACTTGTTATCCATCCTTACCTCCCATTATGTAAAAAAGATGCATATATGTACAATCTATTTATATTTTATTATTATATGGTTGTATTTCTTGATTCGACAAACACTAGTTTGGTTTTTCTACTTCATGACTGTGTTCATGAGCTTCCCCACTTTCTTCCTTTGCTTTCCTTTCTAACATCAAATTGTCAAAGTTCAATACTTAGTTTACCCTTAAAATCATATATTTATGCTTGTGGATGTGATGCGACATTGGCTACTTTCCACAAAATTATATATGTCCCAATTGCTGTCGGTCTTTTTTAAAAGTCCAATGCTTTGAAGATTTTTTCTTCTTTCTTTTGTGGAGCTTTGATTGTCCATGAAGTACAAAGTGAAGAAAATTAGCTCTGCGGTCGGGTTCTAAATATTGTGATGAGATATAACCTTAGTTTTTAAGGCAACATCGAGGATACTTCGCAATTTTCTTATCATACAACATTTTTTCACATCATTTTATTTTTATGAATTTTTTTTTTTTTTATTTTTATGAAATTCTCTGTTTACATATTCCCTATCATGTGGTTAAAATTTCTAGGTTTTGTTAATGAAATAAAAAAACAAAGTGTTGATGGGATGGAGAATATAATCAAACTTGACTAATTGAAAGACCAATCTAAATGATAAAAGTTCTAGGATGCCAATAGTTTTCTGCTGGATTTGATTTGAGATTTTACACAAATATTTAATTACAGGATTCTCCAAATACCCACAGGTTTTAAAATCCACTAGGTATAGCTGTATTTCTTGGACTACTATTCATTCGATTCAAAAAAGAATTAATCATACAAACAAACATGCATATATTTGAGGATCCCAGGTAGGTAATGATATTCTTGCTTTCCCTCTCCACCCTCTGCTGCTTCTTCCTCCTTTCTCTATTTGGACCAACTCGATCTCCAGCCATCCCAATACTGCCTTTTCTGCATCATCTTGAGATATACCCACCAACTCAATAATTGTAAAGCACAAAGCATTGATTCCACAATCCAACCGTCCATATTAGGGGGTGGGGTTCCGGTCCGGACCGGTTAAACTGGACCATAATAACCCAGTTTCCGATCGCACTTTCTGTCAAAATAGCAACCGAAAACCGGATTGTTCGTTAAATCAAGAATTTCCAGCCCTCTATTTGTTTTATAGTAACCTATTACAAGGTGCTACTAGAGGAGGGCGAAGGGGAAGTGACGTCACTAGGAATCGAAACACACGACCATGCAATGGCAAGTGTGCCTACTGCTGATCATTAGTTAGGTTGTACCTCGTTCGCTCCAACCCTCTATTTATATACATGGTAACGTATACTTTTTTTTTATATATAAGGGAGATATATGTTTTACATTTTGTGTTTAGGTAATATTGAATGGATTCGAACCTGAGGCCTCCAAGTTCAAAGTTATTGGTAACATATACTTTTGGAATATGTCATATTATTAGTGATATGACTATTGGATGTACTTCATTGTAATTCGACAAATAATGAATAATTGATTATTTTTTTATTAAATTAATTTTATTTTGAGAATTGTGACAAGTGTTTTATGCATTAAGTGTTATATCATACCTCAAACGTGATTTAATTCATGGTTTATATGAAGATATTTCACTAGAAATACCATGAGTATCGTATATTTTAAAAAGTAGAGCAAGTATCACCCCTATATATGTGTACACCAAACAACCTAAGTACAGATTGAAAGAGAAGCAACTCAATTACCTAAAACAGAATCTATAGAGAGCACAGATGTATGATTATCCTAAAAGCATGCAACTTTGTGGTTGGATGATCTTATTTGGTGCTTTGCCCGATTTCTGTGGTTCTTGTACGTTTGTAACCTAACTTGAATAAGTCCATTGGGCAAAGATGCATCATATATATATATATATGATCTCATTGAGAAATATATGGGATATGTCAATTGTACTTTAGATTACAAGATGATATGAGCAATATAATTATTCCTAGCTACCAGAGGGTAGAATATAGTGATTAGGAGTGAGCATTAGGTGGTTGAACCACATATCAATCTATATTCAATAACAATAGACTCATGGACCTATTATGTTGTGGGTGAGTCTGGATTCTAGATGTTATAAACGCGCTGCTACAGATCGAGAAATCGCCGGAATCGAGAAAATAAGAATATGAAAGTGAGAATCGAAAAACACGACACACGATTTACGTGGTTCACTACGATGTGTGTTAGCTAGTCCACGGACGAGAGAGAGAGAGAGAGCCAGTTTCACTATATCGAGGAGATTGCAGATTACATCGAGACCTCCGACTATTCCAGTCGTAGCGGCCAATGTAGTCAAAAGCGCGATTCTACCTAAAAGCGGAAAAGGGGTAAAATCGAAAAACGGTGAATCAAAGCGTAAAAGCGTAAGTTTTTATGCATATTGTATAATAGTTAAAAATCTGTTAAGTACGGCATAAACTATGTAAAATATGAGTCCACATAATTTAGCTAAAAGAATAAATACATGCAATTCTTGTCTAAATTAAAATAAACTATTATCGAGCCATGACCACATGGCTCTTCCGCTGTACTCTTCGATCCATCGATCTCCCACCACTACAACAACCACCGCCGTTTCCGCCTCCGCCTCTATATTAATTACATCGTACAATCCAACTCTTTGTCCTAGGAACTAATAAAAACAATTGCTTTGCCCTTCATTGACTAGACGACGAATATTCATAGTTATTGATGTATAATGAAACACAACTGGTCAAATTGGTGGAGACTGAAGTGGCGATGGGCTAGGACAAGGAAGAGACAGAAACTAACCGGTTGTATCACCGGCGAGTGGCGAAAGGCGATGACGAGTCCGACGGGTGACAGGCGACGGGCGCTGCCACGTTGGAGCCTTGTAACAGCTGCAAATTCTTCGGTGGAAGGGGGCGGACTGGCGGCAACGGTTGTGAAGCCTTGTAGCAGCTACGGATTCTTCGTTGGAGTGCTGGAGACAGGAGACAACGATTAGGGATTTTGGAAGAGTTTGGCAGCCTCAGCCCGATATCTATCCTATTCCTTTTTTTTATCCGAAGTGCTCAAAACGACGTTGTTTTGGTTTGGTGGAGGCAGTTTTCTCCTTTGCTTGAAATAAGATAAAATCGGTCTGAAAACGCGATTTTATACGATTTCACCGATTTTAACGATTCTACTAACGCTTTTGACCGATTTTGAGTGAAAGCGATTTTATTAGTGATTTGAAACGTTTTCCTACCCTAGAAACGTAAAATCGTACGATTTTACGCTTTAAAGCGCGATTTTGACTGCACTGGTAGCGGCGATTTCCCAATCCGTAGCAGCGCGTTTATAACACTAGAATATATAGGTGACTCCACCACCTTTTCACCCCCTCCTCCAAACTAGCGAAACTCTAACGTAGCTTATAGTTTTGCCTAAAATGAAAACCTCAAACACACAACCCCCCCCCCCCCCCCCCAATTTCGATCAAAAGATTTGTAAAAAAATCTCTAGTTGTCCTTCCCAATTTTGAATGAATAGTTTATCATGATTATGGTTATTGAGGATATTCACAAAGTCAAATTTGATTGCATGACTTGAAAATCTATATCATATGTTCACTGTCTTTTATGATTCTTCCTTAACTTTTTATTTATTTATTTATATACTAATTTTGCTTATTCTATTGCTTGGTTTTAAGAGTGTTCAGTGACTGATTGTGGTTTGAAGTCTTAGACAATCATATGGGTTCATGTGAGTGATTATAGTTTGAAAGCTTGGAGAATTAGCTAAATTATGATGAAGCTTTATCTTCATTATTTATTTTAAAGATGCATATGTTTTATGGACTAAAATTTATTTAGTTTGGAGATTTTTTTCATTTTGAGTTTAAAATCATTTGAATCATGTTACATTTTGTAATGTACGCTATAAACTCACCGAACCCGTTCAACCGCCCACCATCCACAATCACCTTACCCACCCACCCACCCACCCACATGTATATGACGGGTGGGTGTGAGTCATTTTCTCCTTCATCAGTCATGTGATGAGTGAGTCCAAACTCTTCCAAATCCACATAAGACCACTCACTACTCACCCCTATTAATGATAATCCGTAGGTAAAAAACAATCAATTGAAGTTTAGTTCTAACTATGGATCTAATATCATATATAGAAAAATAAATTTTAAAAAATGTGCTAAATTCGAGACAAAAACAGGGAATGTAAGCAAGTTATAAGTTTAGGGTTTCAGATTCAACAAGTGTCGGAGTCAAGTTTGATTTGTTGAAGAATCTAATCTTCTAACATTTGAGGACGATGGATTAATTTTGCTCTTGAAATGTATGAATCATGTTTAGTATATGAATTCCACAAAATTAAGAGAATCATCCATTAGATTTTATATGAACACATAATTAATACACATGTATCTTCTTTAGTGGGAATAAAAATGTGAACCGTGTTCATCATATGAACACAAATTAACATATGAATCATGTTCAATATCCATTAAGAGAACCACTAAAATATAAGATATACGTAGTTTTCAAACTCAAGTTTGAAACCGAGATTAATTATTAAGATAATTTTAAGCCGGAATTTATCCCAAGTAATATTATATCTTTGTACTTGCTTAACTTTATATCCTCACAATTATCACCTTTAGCATCTACGTCCTTATTGGCCAAGCACAAAAACAAACACGAAAGTAACTTTCTTGATAATTCCAACATGCTACGTGGTAAAATGGTCGGCCATAACATTGTTGTACGAGACCGAGTTTACTTCATATATATTAATACTATTAGCACGTGAAAGTTAAATTTCTTATCAAAACTAGTCTTCCAACCCAATAATAATTATAATATATATATGAGGTTAAGTGAGATTATGATGGAAGAATCCACTCCAAATAAAATGTAATCACGATTAAGAACACAAGGACTAACACTAACGACTATCCTAGTAGTTAGTGGGACATAATTATGTTGATTAGCTAAAGAGCCGGCTTTAGTTTAACTAGCTAGCCTATAGGTATTGGTCATCCAAATTAACTGTTAGACAGTAAATTTATCGAAAGTAAAAGTATTGATGGTGACACTATGGCTCTATTACGTACGCTAGGTTGTATTCATCTATTTATTTAGCCCTCTAAAAAGGTAGGGTGAGCATGTGAGTGGTGAAACCGTAGTTTGATAACGATCCATCGCAAATAATATTTCAAACCGCTCGGTAGGTGATTGATTTTGGTGGATTGTGTATTGAAAATTTTCTACCCACACTTATTCGAGCTGGTGGTGGTAGGAATGGAAGTCACCCAAATTACCTGCATCCCACTTTCAAATGAAAAAAAAATTGTTTCTTATTTATACTCTCGAGTAGTCGTTATATTTTCTAACTGCACTGCACACTGACTATAGATTTCTAAAACGGAAAATAAAAAATATTTTGAACTACAATTGTTTGTTACTGTGTTGGTGTAATATTGTTGGATATTGGGTTGGAAATTATAAATTATTAATAATATCAAATTCATAAAAGTCATTTTTATGAATTTACACAATTGGTTGATGGAGTAATATAGATTTGATACATTTGCCAAAGAATTCAAATCCACACACATAAAGAGCCTTGGTCTCTAAGAATTGTGGTTAGTGACTTTGTTTTCGTTGTCAACAAATACTTCATTGTGGATCACTGATAAGTTGGTATGAGTAAAAAAAATACATGTCACAAGTACTAGACATATCGACAAGAGACAAAGTGGAAAGTGTCTAAATTGCTAGTGTCTTCCTAGTTTGAAAGGAATTTATTATAAATATTAGTCAACTTGCCTAATGGCTAGTCGAAAAATTACTTTCGCGGGTTAACACACAATTCAACCGCATCAAATCCAACCCTAAAGAACATGTGGGCGAATAACGGATTACAATTGTATCAACTCGTATAAGTAGGTGAGTCAATTTGAGATCGAAATTCATCCAACGCACCCATTTCCCACCCTATTTAATGATGAAAGAGGACTAAACTAGTTGGTGGATGGTTAGTTTGGCACTGGCACATAGGAGATGTAGTATTAGATCCTGTTTTGGACTTAATTGGTAAGTGTGGTTTGCCGAATATTGCAAAGACTTGTAGGTAGCCCGAATGAATGTGTTGATGTTAACCTTAGTTTTGCTATTTAGACCATAAATTAAACGGAATTTTGAGACATGATATGTTATTCTAACTTCTAATGAGTGAACTTCATTCTCTAATTCTCTCAAATCAAACCATAAGGCCAATTTAATCAAAAGTTAATAACAAACAATTCCGATTCGTCAAAATATACCGAATTACAACTAGTAATTGTGAACGCATACGTATATTATAAGCTAGCTACACCAACTTTTGAATTTTGAAAGTATTTTCACTCGTATAGTTTAGCTCCATCGACCATGTTCATCATAGTTTTATGATCTTCATTTTTTCCAATCCATTTTAATGTTGTGTTTTAACTTTAATCATAATTTCAAGTAAAAAGGCCTTTCCATTCAGCACTTGAAAGAGGTCCACTTCTGCTCTAATTTCCACTTTTTATATTAAATAAATTTTATTTTGGAAAAGCAGATCAATAATTACATCTTGGTTAATTAGACTTTAACTTTTTATTAATGAATAGTAGTTAGACTTCTATTTAATTTGAAAACAAAAGGGTTGGTGTTTGCTTTATTTGCTTTCCTAATCGAGACATAAGGGGTTGTTTAGTTTAGTTGGGGTGACAATTAATCTTCCAATTATAGACATGTACTGAGGTCCAATTTAGATGGGTTGTCAAGTCACCTCAGCCACATATTTATACCTACCAACACTTCACTTTTCAATACAATTAGTAATGTTTCAGGAAAATGATTAAACTAGTTTAATCAGACGACAAAATAACAACCCAAACAACATGTTTAATACTCATAAAAAACTAAATTCTTTGTTCAATAATCCCGTCTTACATTCATTTTTAACGGACCATATATTATTTGTTTTAACTTAAATTTTATTTCATTTCATAATAGACTGCATTAATTGTATTGTACAAAATCATATTCATTTTGATATATTTTAGAACAAGAAAATTGATGCTCGTACCATGTTTTACGACACTCATCGAAGTCGATCTCTACGATAAGCTCCTTGGACCCCTAAGAAAGTGTCATCTATGAAAGTAAGTACATTGCAACCCTTGTAAAAATAATGATCTGAAATTTTTTGTTCACAAAATATATTAATATGAATATGTCGTTCATAATTAATACGTTTTAGGAAGGAAAAAAAAAATTAGCTGGTTCCAACAACTAATTTGGCGGGTAGGGTTTTGGTTTTGGATAGCTAGTCACATCTGCATTAGATGTATTTGGATGGAAAATTTCCATTCATGTGCCCGCAGTGTCAATTGCGGTTTTGTACGCTCACCTTTGTTTTGCTATGCATTATGGTTACTCTCTTCTTTAAAAGGATTTCATCTATTAGTGTTATCTGAGTGTTTTGAAAACCGAACCGGTTCGGTTGGTCTATATTGAATCATTCTATCAGAAATTAGTTTAGACAATTACCTGTACAAACAAATTAAAATTTTATAGGAGTATATTAATAATTAAACTTTTGTTTCTATTTTGGAGAACATTAATGTTTGGAGTTTGGACTATAGAATTTTAGAACTAATTTTTGTTTATGCCTAATACATTCCATTTTGGGATTTATGGTTTATGTGTAATATACTTATAATATTGTTGTTTACGAGTCATCCATTTTTTTTAACAATTTAATACCGTTATAACTATTCAATTGCGTTCAAATTAATATTTTTCGGACTATGTTTGTAACATCTCGATCTTTTTTTATCAAAAGGCGACTTCCCAAAAGGTCAATCATATTTGCACTGCACACGTTTCACTCCATAATTCTTGTAATAACTCATCCACTTGACACAATTTCAGCGAAATCGTTGACTCTAGACATGCAATGTCAAATTTTCCTAAAAAAAAAACTTTACTTAACTAACCACCATGAATTATTTCCTCTCACATTATACGGAAATGGATGACATTGAATCAAGAGGGTTAATAAAATTAAATCATCGAAAAAATAATTATTTAATTTCAACCATGAAATCAATCTAAATAGATTGAAATTTAATCTTCACCACAATAATTTATTTTATTTATCATTGACATAGGAGGAAAAGAAATCAAAAGCAAATTTACATGTTAAAGCATTTTTGGCCGGTAATTTACTATCGATAGCCACCGGTTCTCGGGCCAAAAAACATTAGAAAATGGAGTTTAAGCCTTGTATCAATTAGTTTAACTTTTATAATAAATATATTTGTCAAAGTTAAAGATGACTGACAGATCTTAATTAGGTAGATTAGGTGGAGAGCCATCGATCACCAGGTCAAGACTGCCACGTAGATAAGCCACAAAAAGAGCCAATTGATTAGTGGAGCAATTAACTATTCAAATTTAGTTTGCATGTGTGCAGTAAGTATCATTTTTAGCTAATTAATTACTATTCTTTTATAGCTTTGATTATGACCTAATTCGAAGAGTGCGACGACCGCGTATGTCTACTGGGATAGTCTATTGATCTAATTAACGCACGTGCATCGTTTAACTTGTTTAATTATCATTGTACGCCTTATGCTTAATATGCATTGAACTTGAAACAGCCAAATCCTAAAACCAAAAAACATTTTAAGGAATCTGTACATTGGAAAGGAGACCAATCTTGCGCCTGCGCGTACCTAAAAAAAACAGGACAATATAATTAAAAATGATGTTAACCCACTACACTAATTCACATCAAACGATAACAATTAGTTAAACGGCTCGTAGAAAACCACGTTGGAAATATCAAGGGTGGTGAGATTGGTACTTAAAAGTTCAAAGTTCAAAGTTTTGGGGTTCGAATCTCGATAGTCGTTAGTTTTGTGTTATCTCTGTAGTGGTTACTGGCCATCGACAAGGACTATTGTACCCGTCAAACTGCTATCGTGAGTTTGTCTGGTGTTCACGAGGTATGGAGTTTGTTGTTTGTGATGATGGATATCTCCTTATAATGAATACAAAAACGTTTTAGAAGAATTCTGGACCCGAGCTAAGTTTAATTTCTAAGACCTTTCAACTGTTGGAATCACTTTTAACATATATAATTTTTCTCTAAAAATTCATCTTGTTAGATATCAAAAGTTTTGTAGAAATACCTGGAACTGGAATCATGTTGTTGATTGCCAAAAGCTCGATGCGGAATCTGGAAGACGATCTGGAATTGGACGATACTCATAGAGCACGATCCGGAAGGTTCTATGACCTTCCTCAACCAAGCCTCCTCAATTCCATTACGGGATTCTCTCATCTTCCTGATGGAGAGAAGAAGAGTATTTGGTCTTGGTGTATTGGGGACCACAACCTCAAGGTTCTTTATATACTCACCACTATGGGCTCTCATAAAACCATAGATCTAAGTATTGGGTTTCCACTCATTTAGATCCATATCACATACAAGATATCTTTGGACTCCTAATATGGATCACTTATGATTAGCCCACTTCTGTAGTGGATTGACACTTTATGTCGTTGTAACGTCTATCTATATTGTGAGTTGTGTGTTTTGATTCACATGAATAATATTTTCTTGTCTCCTATAGCAAGTATATGTTCAAGGGTGTGCAGTGTGTTGAACAAGGGAGATGATTCTATAATAATACCAAGGTTCAAGATGGGGTAACTCTATGTACGTCTAGGCGCGTCTAAGCACTAGGTATTGACAAAATATCTCGCTTAGACTCTAGACGGACAATTAGGCACTCATAACGCCTACATGACTACTATGCAAAATTAGGCACTTTTTAATTGATGTGAGGTGTGATTAATCAAAGTGAGACGTACTTAAGCATGTTAACCAACTAAGGATTAAGATTAATTGTAGCTAATCTTCCCTTATCACGAATGGGTTCAGTGGCTTAGCCAGACTTTGAGTTGACTGGGGTCCTTAAAATTTTCAAAGAACTAAAGTCTGTGTATGTTATGAACTTTGAGTCGATCGGTGTCCTTAGGTGAGCTAACATCAACGAGAGTATGGGATCCTATGTTCGAAAGATTATACAAAACCCTACGTATCCAAAAGATTTGGTTGTCCCGTTTTTTTCCAACTGGGGTCCTAGAACACCTCTCCTCAACAAGTGGCTCCGCCACTGGGTTTATAACTCATGTTTAACCATCAACATCAATCACATGTATCATCCGTACACGACCTAGAAAATGAATGTATCAAACACGAGCCAAATTTTTAGTAAAAAAGATCCTTTTCAAACTCAACTCGTTAATAAACAAGCTTGACTCATCTATTAACAAGGCCGAGCGAGCCTCATTTGCAGCCCTAGCCAAGAGGGGGAAAACCACCGGAGTTGGCTGCAAATAAGAATAATAAATCTGCAAAATGAAAAAGAAGGGTAACAAAACTAGAAAATCAGCAATGGGCACTGGGAATCCATCCACAAGTACACCTCTATTCTATTTGATCAAGCAATCGTTTCAATCAAAATCTGAAGAAGCAGCTCTCCCTTGTGAAAGAAAACCATACACCTGCTTCAAATTCCCTCTGGATGGCCGCGCAGTGACCGCGTATTTGCAGAGGAACACCAGCCTCCGCCGCATTTCCCATTTGGTGATGCCCTTCTGGGCGAACGACCTCCCATCGTCGAAGTACCCTGTTTCGTAAAAATGGTTGCAGAGTTTTCTTGAGAAGCAAGAATCATAATGCATGACAGGAAGCAAGTGTTTGGACCACATGTGCAACATCTATCCACGAGTTTACCTTCTTCGTCGAATAGTGATGTCACAATCGCCAGACAAACACAGACGCTTATGTCTTCCCCTGTGACAAGAAATCGAATACCAAAAATCAAGCAATGCAAATGATCAACGCCGCGAAATGGTAAAGTGCGTATGTGAATTGCAATAGCAGAAATCCTGTACCATTCTGGCAGCAGACTAACAGACTGCGCCCTTTGTTAAGATGTGCCTTCGCAAAGTTCACAGCCGCAGGCAGATTGCTTGACAAGGAAAAGCGGTCCCATTTCGAGCTCTGGCCAAGCAGACAATGGCATTCATCAACCAACTATGCAAATTGCAAAGCAGCCACACGAAGGAGCAGCCCTCATTCTTTGATTCGGAAACTATTTTGTAACTTACCACCATAGGAAGATGCAAATAATCTTCGGTATTCGCAACACGGCCATGTACATGTGCTTCATCACAATTCAATATGCAATCAACATCCGGGACACTTGCGGCTGCACCACAACATAAAGAGGAATGAAGCAAGGGATTGTTAAGATTGATCATTAGTCGAACGAGTCATTAACGCAAGGAAAGTTTTGGCTATGCCAATATGTTACAAGAAGAGGACACGATACTTAAACCGATAGCATTGAAGATAATATGAGACATTGAACTAATATGCTAGTTTATCATACCATGCTGAATACTTCCAACCGCAACATTTGTCAAACCAATCCGAAACACAGCCATAGAATCCCCTCCCGGCGAATCAATAGAAGTACAAGAACTACACCGATCTGTGTCACCCGATGCCTTTGGATTCTTGAGAGAGATTTGGGGAGCGTCCTGTCCTCTTTGCGCTCTATAAACTCTGTCCTTCTCAACTATCTCGGCAACCTTTTGGTTGCACATTTCAGGACCGGAACCTATGATATCATAAGCGTGGTTCCAGAAGAGACCCGGGGAGAGACCCCTAGCCCAACTCTCCTCATCGTCTCCAGCTCCCGGTATATAGTTCCAGCTGAACTCCGAGGTAGTCCGGTGTTGCTGGAAAACACCATTTTGGGCTGACGCTGAAACAAGCATGACAGCCGTGAAGTCCCACGAATCGTGATCAGGTACTTCGTTGAGCCATATGACGGTTTTTTGAGATACCCAAAGCGGCCTTAAGGGCTTTTTCAGGCAGGAAGCAAGAGAAGCTATGTCAGCACCACTGGCTTCCAATTGTTCAACCCATTCGTCTATTCGCTCCTCAATGGCGGCTTTTTCTGTTCCGGGAACCCAAAGTGGGAGGTGCAAAGAACAATCCCAATCAAGCGAAGCTGTACATTCCACATCAGCAGTTTCACCCTTCTAACCAGAGCACGCCACACCACCCAAAAAACAGAGAAACCCATATGTTAATCACAATAAACGGTAGCCATAATCTCCCCAATTAGCATCACTGATTTTAAAACTGAACTCAATGATGCTAACCTCCTCTGCCTCTCTCTGCACTCTGCAGACGTAATTGCGAATAGCTCGATTCAAGACGCAAGTCCAGATTGGGATGGTCTTCGACATGCTATCGGGAAATCTCTTCCCTTTCCTGGTTGAATCAACAATCATACAACCTCCTTTCTGCCCTACCCATCAAAGAAGAACCAAACCAAAGCAAGCCAATCTCAGTCTACGCGGGAAAACACTCAACACCCTCAAGCTTCAGAAACAGAGCAAATCCAATCGAATTCAGGGGAACAAAAATCCCACAAAGGGAAAGGCACAAACTTTTCCATCCAAACAAAACAGAACATCAAAACCTCTCACCAAACAAGCATATTTCAGCTTCCCAACATCAATTACACGAAAAAACCCCGACTTTCATCCAATTTCCTAGAAACCAAACAGAGCAAGATCTAAAAATTACAGGGCATCCAGGTTCAAGAAATTCCATACCCATAAAATCATGAACAAAAACAGATTGGAAACCAGAGCTTCACAAAACAGAGCAAATCCAATCGAATTCAGGGGAACGAAATCCCACAAAGGGAAAGTCACAAACTTTTCCATCCAAACAAAGCAGACACCAAACAATCAAATTCCAGCTTCCCAACATCAATTCCACGGGGGGAAAAAAACACCAACTTCCATCCATTTCCCCAGAAACCAAACAGAGCAAGATCTAAAAAAATTCAGGGCATCGACTTTCAAAAATTCTATACCAACAAAAACAGATTGGAACCCAGGAAACCGTGGGGCAAAACAAAAACAGGGGAACACAAACAGAGACGAATTATAAAGGAAGCGGTACCGGCGAGGGCGGCGACGTGGAGGTTGAGGCGAGCGGTGGAGAAGGAGCAATTGTTGGTGTGGCCGTCGGTGGATTTGAAGTAACACGTGGCGGCGAAGCCGCGGGAGTACCAGAGGCCGCATCGGAGATTGGCGAGGAGAGGGAGCTCCGGCCACAGCTGGGAGATCTCGCCGACGAAGATGGAGTCCTCGTAGATTGAACGGAGGGCGTTGTAGAGGGAGTTGTCTTTCCGTTTGATGGTTCTGGCGGCTCTGTATATGCTCAAAGCCCTGCCGTCCGTGTCCATGGCTTCTTTTTTTTTGGTTGACGGTTCTTCTGCAGGAATGCTTTCTTTCTGATGTTGGTTTTTTCTTCTTTTGCCTGTTAGGGTAAAGGATCTTACTGTTGCAGGCGGCGGTTCTGAGTGAGTGAGGTAAGAGAAGAGAGGTTTGGTGGTGGTGGTTGTTTCAGGTGAAAGTATCACTTAACCAAGAGAGAAAGATATCTCTCTACCTCGGCTTTAACGGAATTTGTAACAGAGTGACTGTTTTGCTAAATTAGTCACAAAGTTTATTACTTTTCAATTTTGTCATGGACAGATAATTTTCTTTTTTTTTGTTACCCAACCTCTTTAAATCTTGATTTATTGTTAGTTACCGATCATTTATTTTCGTAACTTTATCATATGTGACACTTAAACGATTACTTTTAACCGTTAAGAAGTTGGCGTGTCAATTAAAAATAATAAAAATTGACAAATTAATTCCTATATTTGTCACGGAAGCAATTCCCATTATTTCAGTCAATATTGTCAATAAAAATGTTAAATCTAATAACAAAAAAAAAATGTTAAATTTGATGCCGTTGATTGACGAAATGACTATATTTATGATTATTTTTTTTTAAATATCATTTGCTACAAAGGTTAAAATTGTTATCTATACAAATGCATATTGCATTCTTTCAATCCCACATACACATTGATGACAAAAAAACACATGATAATTTCATACACAATTTTGTGTAAATCATGTCTGCAAGTTCACATATACAAATTATTTTTTCGTTTACACAATCTCATCAATCGACAAATTTTCACGTAATTCGTCGTTACCTATTGCTCCTCCTTGTAATTGGTGAAATGAAACATCATTTAGTGTCTTTTTCCCCCATGGTGTGTGACACATAAAACTTTTCAACATTACATTAGCAAACCAAACCCTAGCTAGCTAGGTTAATCATGTCCATAATACATGATAAAACTTCTTTTTTTTTTTTTTTTTTTTTTGCAGCCTTCCATTAATCAAGAAGATTACTTCCAGCTGCTACTGTTCCTAAGGACAGCCGTGGAGGCAGCAGCCGACTTGGCCGGATTGACAGCCCTTCGGAACTTGACAACGTTCCACGCCGTGTTCGTGGCATGACCGGCCGTCGCCAGCACATCTCCGGTCGTCTCGGCCGCACCTTCCCCGTACCTTTGACTCACGACCCGTGTCGTCGTCGCCGTGGTGGCCGCCAGTGCCTGCTTCTCAGCCGCCTCTGCTGCGTCTAGGATTTTATCTGCAGTAGTCGTCACAAAACCAATTTAATTCGTTTTTTTTTTTCCTTCTTCTTCATAATTACGTATGATTAATAATACTGCATTTGGACTATAGTGTAATGTAGGGTTTACTTATGGCATCGAGTGAAGCGAAGATGACTTCTCCTGGAAGGCTAGCCAGGAGTAGCTTCCCTGCTTGGGAGTTGAGCAGCGGCGCCATCACTGAGCTTGAAGCTACATTTGCTCCATCTAGCATGGCCTTGCTTACCTCTTCTGTCATCTTCGATAAATCCCTCACACTAGAGATTTGACAAAGATTAGACAAAAGAAAAAAAAAAAAAAATGATCGCGGTAACCTATCCAAAAGATTACATCCTCTTTTCGATCGTGCTTTTGTAGATTTGTTTACATACGATACAAAAGTTATTAGGATTGAATAAAAGAGTTTAACATAGACATCAGTATATAATCAACACTGACCGACACAAGTACACAATAACACCATTCATACATGTACTTCTATTAACAACTCAAGTTATTGGGATCGTCAGTTAGTTTCGACATGATAATCAGAACTGGTTTAATCGTGACTCGTGACGTTGCATGTTCAAGTTTTCACGAACTCCGATATTAGCAGTTGTTTTTTAAAGCAAATGGCATGTCTAAAGCGAATAATGGCATGTCAGGCCTAAACATTTTGAAATTTACATATTTGTTCAATATTTAGATGTCTCTTAATTGGATTCATGAATCCAATCCGCGTCTATCCATTTGATCCAGATTTACGATTTCAACAATCCAGTCCATCTAATTCATAAATCCAATCCATCAGCCACCTTTATCAATCCATACGTAGATCTCTCCATCCAACAACTCGAATAATTGAAACCGTGTGCTAGAATATTAAGAGATAAACTTAACAGTACATAATTACCGTTTTAAGCTGTTTTGATTAGGGCCGCCGCCGCTCTTCGCTCCACCGTTAGACTTCTTGGAGCTGTTCATTCCACCAGCCGGCGGCGCCCCTCCATAGCTGACTTGATCACCCTTCCCGCCACCACCACCATTCAAAATCATTTCAGCGCAGCTATGCACCTGATTCATTCAACACAAAGAAATTACACATCAACACAAAGAAGACGCCTAAGTTTCAACTAACTACCTACTCTTTTCAATTATTGTCATTTCAGTACGTGCAAGCAAGCAAACTGTACATAAAACAGAGCTACTTAACCAAGTTGCTGTAAACGTTGCTGCACATGAAGATCCCCCTCACAATCTGCCCTGTCCCCTCGGCAATCCCTCTAGCCAGAACGTTGTTGTAATCCTCAACCCTCGGAGCGAGTTGCTTCCACTCCAAGTTACTGCTGCTGCTGCCTGACGATGAAGAAACAGGGCTGCTAGAGCCAGAGAAGCAGGAATTCTCGGCGAGGAACGAGTCCAGCACGGCCGCGATCTTGCTGCTGACGTGGCGAGGAAAAGTCAGCCCGTAGCTCAGCGGGCGTGCGCCGCCCCTCCTCATGGGGAGGGAAAACAGGTAGTGACGAGAGTCGAGCCTGACCACGGGCTCGTCTCTCGTTAGGGGCCACTGAAGGTGGCCCCCTACCTTGATCACCGTGGCGAGGGGGAAGCCGCCCTTGTTGTCGGGGGTCACGACTCGGGCGATGGTGAAGTCGCCCGAGGCGAGCTCCAGGGCTTCCCCTTCGTCCACGAGGTAGGCCGTGCATCCCGAGATTTTTAGGATTGTCTCTTGCTTTGTTGTGGTGGGTTTGGGTTTAGGAGGGGTGTTTAGCTGGGATGATGAACGGGTCATTCTGAAATGGCTCATTTCTTCCTTCTAATTTGGGGGGAGGGGAGTTTGGTTTGGTATAGGGACTAGGGTGCTTGTTTTGTGAACTTGGAGATCAATTAAGGGCATGGATTGTGGGTAGATATGAAGGAACATAAAGATGCAAAGAGTGGTGGGTTTTGTTGATAGGAAAAAGGTTATTCTCGACAGCTTTTTTGGTTTATTCTGATCTTGATGAATAATCTTTTGGTGATGAGAAAGAAAAATGTTATCTTCTTAGTGGTATGCCTGAATTGAAAGGTTATTCTCAATATATTTTGGTTTATCCGACATTAATATTCTCCTTACAAATCTTTGAAGCGCAAAAGATATAGCCCCATGCTCCATGAGAAAGTAGAGTTGACAATCAAACTCGACCGAGAAAATCTGACCGCTCTCAACTAAATCAACATAGGAATGAAGAAAGTATAGGTAAAACTCGCAAATTTTTTGATTGAGATGGGATGAGTTTGGTTTTAACCTCCCCATCATATACTTGCCCCACCAAGAGTATTTCTTCGTATAATAAAAATCACCCAAACTAGGCACTAATTCTTTCAATTCGCCCTTCACTACTTCTCTTCTTTCCCCTTTGTTCAAAAAAATGCGTTAGTTATTTATTGCTTAGTAGTTATGTTGGACTGTCAGAGTATGAGATTAATGATTTGGATGGTACTATACATTGTCTTAAGGATGTTTTAGGATTTGATGGTTTGAATTCGTATAAAGAATGAGTATATCATTGTTACTTTCACGATTTTTTAGGTATTATTTAGTCTTATAATTGAAGATCTACATGTTGAATTATACTGTAAGCATAGTAATATTGAATATACAAGACAAGTATTACCCATGAGTATCCAAGCACCGCATGTATTTGAATAGGATTGCAAAACCTTCCTACTCGAGTATGGGATGAATTTGAATATTTAAAAGTGTAAATGGGATGGTTTGGAAAAATCCGCGAATTGTCATTCCTAATAAGAAGTTACCCAACTCCTCGAGCATTCATAGCCATTTCCTCTAGTATACCCTACTAGCTTAGCAACAAAAATGAATCAAGGAACCCTACAACTGTTGTTGCTCTTCCCTCACGCTTACACTTCAACAAGCGAGGAAAAAGTTTCGAGTTTTTTGGATTGACACAAAGCATAAACCTCTCCACAAGTTACACAAACCCTAACGTGAAGAGAAAGAAAATGAAACAATATACGAGTTCACTTCACAATGGAATGTCGCACTGTTCCTCTTTTCCTTATAAACATCAACTAAGACTTCCTAATTGCACCTTTGGCGGCAGTCTTGAGCATCCCAGTAGCAGAAACAGAGGAAGCAGGATTGATGGCCTTCCGAATCTTGCAGATGTTCCACGCAGCGCAGGCGCAATGCCCTGCTGATGCAAACACGTCCCCTGCAGCCTCCCCTGCTTCTTCCCCATACCTGCGAACAGATTCGACACCCATTACTATGTAAATCAATCTAAACCCACCATCGTTCGCGTCGCGAATTAGAGTTTCGATTATGAATCTTATATAACGTTTTCGTTTACCGGTTACTTATCCTTCTTGTTGCGGCCTCTGAGGTTGCAGACAGAGCCTGCTTCTCTGCCGCTTCCGCTGCATCTAGAATCTTATCTGCTCATTTCCATGGAACACTATCAATCTCTGAGTTACTGAAAATGAAAAATGATTTGTGAATCGATGAGGGTTACTTACTGACAGCATCAAGGGAGGCCAAGAGCACTTCTCCAGGGACCATAGACAGGAACTGCTTCCCAGCCTTGGATTTCACCAGTGGCTTCATCACTGAGCCAGTGGCTATCCCAACTCCGTCCAGCATTGCTTTGCTCAGTTTTTCTGTCATCCTCGATAGCTTCCTCACACTGCAGCAATCAAAGACAAATACATTCCAAATAATAGCACTAGTTTCTCGATTGATCTAACCAGACGCGCGCTTGCTTTTTCCCTGCGTGCTTGTTCTCTTTATATTATTTATACAACTATGTCAAACGGTGTCACTGTCTGTCAAACTGTGTCAAATAATAGCAATCAGGTATCACCGTCTGTCAAACTGTGTCAGGGCGGGAGACAAAAAGAATGTTTGAGTTGATTCCTTTTCAATGAGAACTAGACACGCGTTTCATATCCCCATGTGCTTGGGGGATGCCGTTTGATCCGTGAATCCGGCCACCTTCCTTCGGGACGTGATTCAGGGATAGAGCAAAGACAACCTATCTTGCTACAACCGTCAAGACTTTCCTTACTTTAGCGCTAGAACGAGGGTAGACTTACTTTTTATGCATCAAACTGTTGCTATTATTCGAACAAATTGATTGAAAATCACGGAGTCTCGATGTATCTTCTCAAGTACAATGAAATTAGTCTCTTGTACTTGTGGATGTAGCTAACATCACTACGCGACGTGTGTTCTTTACTTTTTTTTTACATTGTCGAATTCTCGATCTGTACTAACAAGAAACCAAACAGCATATGGAAGTGGGGAAAGATAAGTAAATTACCGCTTCAAGCTTTTGTTCAATTTGGTCTTCTTTGCAACCCCGGATGAACTTCTGCCGCTGTGATTTCTGTTTCTCCCTGCATCTCTGCCACCCTCTGCTGCTGCACTTGTTAGTATCATTTCACCTCCCTTGTGAACCTACAAAAATGCAACTCCAATCCTCAGTTCCATAACTAGAAAAAAAACTCATTACCAGGTGAACATGGCTAATGAATCCCAATACCCAATCATTCGAACAAATTACCTGATTTGTGTAGGCATTGCTGACTCTGAACATTCCCCTGACTATCTGCCCTGTTCCACCAGCAATCGCCCTCGCCAAAACGCTGTTATAATCCTCCACCCTCGGCGCGAATTCCGTCCACTTCAGGCCACTCTTCCCGCCGCCGCCGCCGCCTTTCCCACCGGAATCAGCAGAGAAGCACGAATGCTCCCCGAGAAAAGCATCCAGCGACTGCAATCTCTGCCCGTCCCGCTCCGCAAAAGTGACGCCGTAACTCAGGGGATCCCCATCTTTCATGGGGAGGGAGAACAGGTAATGCATTGCATCCAGCTTCACGACAGGCTCGTCTTTCGTCAAAGGCCACTGAACTTCGCCGCCGGCGATGCTGACGATGGTGGCGAGGGAGGAAACGTCTTCTTCTTCTCCTTCTTCTTCTCCACCCATCTGCTCAATGATACGGAACAGAGTGAAGTCGCCGGTGGCGAGCTCCATGGCTTCCCCTGCTTCCATGAGATGCAGAGTGCAAGATGGGATCTGGAGGAGGATCTCGTGCTTCAGATTTCTGCTTTGTGGTGGGAATGAAGTTGATGAGGAATTGGGTTTGGTGCTTCTTTTGGGTCTGAAACAACCCATTTTTTTTTGGCGGTTGATGATGAATTGGGTGGTTGCTCTGTTTTTCTCACTCCTTCGTCTGTGTGTGCTTGTTTTGGATTGTGGGTATGGAGATGGGAAGGAAAGCAGAGGGATCGATTGGGGAAGAAGGTGGGAAGGAGAGACTGTGGCCGTGTGAAACTGCCGAACTGGAAAGTGGGTTGAAAAAGTTTGATTCTTTTCTTCGGGTTCGTAGGCTTTATTATGTTCCTGATTGACGATTTTTGAGCATTGGGTTTGGTTGTCTCCACCTTTCGGCGTCGAACAGGGGAGATATCGATATTTTGGCTGTCTAGGATTTTACTTGCTTTCTATCTTTGTATAGTTTTTGGTATAAATTCCAATTGTTTTCATACCCGGAGAGGATGCTGGATCAAAAAATTGGGTTAATATTTTTGTATGGCCTGAACTTTGACCAAAATAAACATCTTGGCCAATCTTTTCGATCTATAACATCCTGGCCCGAACTATACACCAAAATAAACAATTTGGCCAAACCCGATGTTTGACTGTTAACTTGGACGGTCAAACGCGCTGACTAACGGTCAACGCGCCACGTCACTGCCAAGTCAGAAGATATGATAAATATTTAATTTTTTTCGTTTTTTATTTTTTATTTGACTAAGGTATTAGATGATTTTTTTAATTTAAAATAAGGAAATGTGTGGAAATTGTGAATTATTTTAAATATTTTATGCTGATTTGGCGGTGACATGGCGCGTTGACTAACGGTCAACGCGTTTGACCGTCCAAGTTAACGGTCAAAAGTCGAATCTGGTCAAATTGTTTATTTTTGTGTATAGTTCGGGCCAGAATGTTATAGATCGAAAAGATTGGTCAGGATGTTTATTTTGGTTAAAGTTCAGGTCATACGAAAATATTAACCCCAAAAAATTTAATGGATGTCGTATATCGGTTAATCGTTGATAGAATCTTTCATGTGATATTATATAAAAGTCATATATAATACATAATCTATAAATGAATTTAGGGCTAATACCACCGGAAATACCATCCTTTAGCGAAAGTGTCATTTGTATTACGTATTTTCAATAAACACAAAAGCATTCCAACGTATTAGGGGTTTGTGCCATCTGTGTTACGCGAATTTCTGTTGACCGTTAGATCTAACGGTTGACCTAACGGTGGTCAAACTTTATCTGACCACTAATGAAGTGGCGCCTGTGTGTTGTCCACGTAAGTGACACATAGATGCCATGTAGGAAATTAATAAAAAATCAATTATTTAATATTTAAATTAATTATTTAATAATTTAATAGAAAATTAACTCTTTTTTTGACACACCCACCCTTTATTTGACGACACCCACCTAGGGGAGGAGAGCGGATCCAGTGACTAAGGGGGGGTGCTTAGTCACTTGACTAAGCCCCTCCCAGCCCTTAGATCTGGACACTTCAATCCAATGGTTAAAAAGTGGGAAGGGCTATTTAATTAATGACAGGGGTAGTTTGGGTATTATGGAAAATTGCGAAGTATACAAACCGGATTTACAATCAGTACAAACCATACAAACATACGAACAGTACAAACTAGAGCGACAAAACATACAAACATTACAAACGTATGAACTGTACAAACAATACAAACTAGACTGACAAACAATACAAACCATACGAACGGGAAAAAAACACTCGGGTTGACTTTGGAGGCTCCATCCCTATATAGAGGGGCTCCTTCCCAAAGTCAACCCGGGTGTTTTTTAGACATACAAACAGTACGAACATGGTGGACAAAAATGACAAACTAGACCGACAATCCATACGAACGGGAAAAAACACCCGGGTTGACTTTGGAGGCTCCATCCATATATAGAGAAGTTTCATCCAAAAGTCAACCAGGTTGTTTTTTAGACATAAAAAACATTACAAACATGGTGCACAAAAATAACAAAGTTTACAAACATTACAAACATGGTGCACAAAAATAACAAAGTTTACAAACATTACAAACATGGTGCACAAAAATAACAAAGTTTACAAACATTACAAAATAATAAAGCGTACAAACATTACAAAATATGTCAACAAACATCACAAAACATTGTCGCCGAAAAATTCTTCTCCGTCGACGATGATCGCCGGAAAAAAAATTTCCGACCAGAATCAATATCTCTCTCTCATAATTCCCTGGGCAAAAATCTCTCTCGCTGGGATAATTCTCTCCTCTCTCTCTCTCTCCTCTCTCTCTCTCTCCCTCCCTCCCTCATAATTCCCTGGGCAAAAATCTCTCTCGCTAATTCCCTGGGCAAAAATTGGGGAATAATTGCCACACTCCCCCTGGGAAAAGTGGTCGGCCGGAGAGAAGGATTGGCATGGCCGGCGGGAAACTTTCTGGAAAAAATAACCAGGCCGTCGGAGAAGGAAATGGATGGGCGGGCATGGGCTGTATTTTTATTTAATTTAATTGGTAAATAAAAAATAAATAATTAAATTACTACATTACTCTTCATTAAATTGGATTAATCAGGACCATAGGATTTTAATGAGGGGGAAGGGCTAAGATTCACTTAGTCACATGACTAAGGGACCCCCCCTTAGTCACCTGATCTTAGCCCCCTAGGGGAGAGCCCGCCGGCGCCGGCGAGGAAGAAGCGAGCGTTATTATGTTGGGAAGAAGAGGTCGCCGGTGCCCAAGGAAGGTTAATTCAATCCTCCCAAACCCAACTTTCTCCAAAATCCAGCTTTCTTCTTCTTCAATCTCCCATACCCAGCTTTCTCCGGCGGGTCGAGCTTCTCCTTTGGCGATGGTGGATCGATGGCAACGACCAGGATAGCGAGATGGCTCAATCGGGCAGGGGAGTGGCTTGAGACTTCGGCGGCGCAATCGCATCTCTCTGTCTCTACCTCTCTCGATCTGCAGTGGTCGATCGACCTTCTCTCTCTCACTCAATCCCATAAACAAAACAGAAAAAATCATTGCCCAATCTCAATTCATATCCCGCGAGAGCTTTTGAAACAGAAGCTTCCCGTTCGAAATCAAGGAATTAGGAGGGTCACCTCCAATTGAAATAGATAGGAGCTGACTCTGTCTCCGGCTCCCTGTCTCCTCTTCATCGCCCCGCGAAACAGAGTAGCATCGATGACGCTTATCACCGCTACGGATTCCCTTTTGTGGTGTTCCGGATCAGCGCTTGAGGGAAGGAGAGAATCAAGGTGAAGGGAGTGGCGGACGGAGAGACGGTGGGAGCCGCTGTGAGGATGTGGTGGTGGTGGTGCCAGCGACAGAAGATGTTGAGAAGTTGGGGGAGATGGAAGAAGAGAATGTGGCGGAGGGGAGAGCGAGAGAGATAGGGAAGATGAAGAAAGATATATTTCCTTTTTTGCTTTCATTTTTTTTACAATTATTTTATTAGAATTTTCCACATCAGCTGTCATGTCATCGCTGACTGTATTTTCTGTTAACTACTAACAGAAAACTTAACGCCTGGTATACAATTGTCATATCGAAAGTTACATAATATAAATGGCACTTTCGCTAAAGGATGGTATTTCCAGTGGTATTAGCCCATGAATTTATCACTAACTATAAACAATTTCAGTCATATCCTACTGCATGGTATCTCACTCTTGTAAGTTGTAGGCACGAATCTTGGGGACCCGGAGTAAGGTAACAAATAGACTTTAGAAAGAGATTTAGATTGGCTGAGAGGAGAATTTAGGCAAAATTGGGTGATTTAGAATTGAGGATTAGGGTTCTTGAAAGAGACTAGATAGAAGAGGGATAATTCTGACGATACTTTGATAGATTTTTCATTGACGCCCTTAACAATAGAACTGAAGTACCCTAATCGACTAAACCTAATAAAATACTAAACTACCCTTAAACCTACTAATCGTACCCTCAACACTCGCACATGGATTTCTCAATGTCAATTTTTGTGGTGATTGTCAAACCCTTGTGGGACGTGTTCGGGAGAGGAATGTGGCTCATGGTTAGGGTGGTGTACTGCCGGAAGAAATTCAGATAACTATGTCAGCTTTTTCTACTTTTTTATGTACTTTTACTTTTTCAGGGTATAACAGGGTTGTCCATTTAGTGACTCAAAAGGTCCTTTTATCGATAGTTCGAGTATTTGTCGACTGACCCATTTAATAATGTGATGCTTTGCGACTATCTATTTGAACTTCATATCTATCAGAGAAAAAATTTGCTCTTGTGTAAGTTTGTGATCGGTAACATAAGAATTGAAATTTTAAAATTAAAAATGGAAAAATGATTTTCTTACAATGATGAATGATTTTCTTACCAGTCCTCGCCAGCTGTGAGAAACGGCAGACGGAGGTCACCCAAGGAAACTACAAAAGAGGAAGAAAAGGAGGATGCAGAACAGAACATCGTCACATCGAGGTTGCCCAGCTACGAGGGCACACAAAAGCTCACAAGCGTACACTAGCACTCTAGGAGCAATCCAAATAAAAAAAAAAAAACACCAGGCTGATTAGCAGTACACAGCTAACTAGGAAAGACAATTGTACCCATAATCGTAGGTATCCGATACTTCTCAGTTCAATTAATGAGGGGAATTCCGTCTTGATCGGATACAAGGCGGATATTGGTAATATCTACAAATAAAGTGGTGGGGATGAGTTTGGGTATTCCCGTCCCATATGTATTGCTTATATTACATGATCGGTAGTCCGGTACCGATTGAAACTGATCGGCAATTAGAATCATTGGTGATTGGCAATTATAATCAAACGAATAAATTTTGGGGAAAAAGTACAAAGGGAATTGTGTGAAAGAATCAATTTGGAGGTGAGGTTTTAGAGATTTAGAATCTGATTATGGGTGGGTAGCAGGTTTGGCAGGTTCAAACCCACACTAATTCATATTTTGAAGCTCGGCTACTCCGACTCTCCATTCTAAACGAGGCTTGTAGTTTCAGAGCTTCCTATTCATTCCAAGCCCTTCAACTCTGTACAAAAGAAGCCTTCTTTCCAAGCTGCTTACTCCAAACAGCGAGCTTATGTTACTGCAGCAATTGAGATCTGCTGTTGACAAAGCCAAACCCAGATGATACAGAAGTAAGAAGTTAGCTGCCAATCAGAGTCCTCTGAGATTTAGCTGTGACCGTTTCATATCCTGGCTCAAGGTTCTGCTGCTAAATCTTATCTTTCCATTCCTAGCCATTCGAAAGTCGAAACAGCAAGCTAATGGGTACTGGAATCGACAGCTTCCGGTGACAGAAGACAAACCACAGAAAACACAGAAGTAACGAAGATGGAGCTGCTAATATGGTTATACAGAAGAAAAGAAGCAGCAAACTGTCAATGCTTCTATCTACCACATCGCTGAATCTAAAACTGGTAGTACTGTTTAATAATTTGTGCCGAAGCTGAGTTGCCGCCGAGCTTGGTAACGCGAGCTTGTAATCCAAGTGGAGACACTAAAGTGATGGGACATTGGGCCGGCCTCAAAGGCTGGACTTGGTGAATCGACTTCCGGCCTGCCCGCTCCAAGCTTTGAGTTGGGCCAGGAAGGCTTGGCGAAGGCCTGAGCCGACCTGGTTCCTAGAGTCGGGGGATAATGCGCCAGGCTGGTTTCACAGAGCAGCGCGGCTCCCCGCTCTAGGCAGTGGAGGGATAACAGGCCGGTGATTCTCATGCCCGCATAGCCTGCCGGGCCGTCCAAAATTGGACCATCACTTTTTTGCGGCCGACCTTCTGGGCCCAAAACTCACAGGCCCATATAGTTTTTAGTTTGTCTCTGGCTGTTCTGCAACTTCGAACTGTTCGCAGCGCGGCTCCCCGCTCTAGGCAGTGGAGGGATAACAGGCCGGTGATTCTCAAGCCCGCATAGCCTGCCGGGCCGTCCAAAATTGGACCATCACTTTTTTGCCGGCCGACCTTCTGGGCCCAAAACTCACAGGCCCATATAGTTTTTAGTTTGTCTCTGGCTGTTCTGCAACTTCTAACTGTTCGCTCCTTCTTTTCTTTCTTCTTCCGCCCTTCCAAACAACTTTCCTTCGCCGCGCTGACTTGCAGCCAGAGGAGAGGAGGTGAAGCCGCGGGAGAATGGTTATAGCTGTAGCGGTGCTAATTCTGGGCGTCTTGTTGGGAGCCTTGTTTCTGATTCCACGAAACTCTGGTAAAATCGTTTTGGGTTTCTTCCTCGTGCAATTCTTCATTAGATTTCCCAGTGGTTGATCGACGAAAGTTTTTGAGTCTTTCAGCTGTCACAGAAAAGAACCGAACAAATGCCGCCGATAGAAAGAAGGTGGGTTCTGATTGTTACAAGCTATTCGCAGCATTGTTTTTTGCAATGCTACTTCGAGAATCTGATTTTTGCACGTTTGTCTAAGCTCGTAGCCGCCATTCATTGGCTAGTGAGAGACTAATGAAGTTGGAATTTAGATGAATCCATTTATGAACAAAGTCCTGATGCTCAATGGTTTTTCAACGTGTGTCGGCTTGCCACTTCTTGGTTCTTAGTAATGCCATGATTGTGTTCAAATTTTACCAGCAGCCAAGGTTAATGTTGGCAACGCTTGGTTGCTATCTTTGTATAATTTTTGGTATAAATTCCAATTGTTTTCATACCCGGAGAGGATGCTAGATCGAAAATTTTAATGGATACAGTTTATCGGTTAATCGTTGATAGAATCTTTCATGCGATATTATATAAAAGTCATATATAATTCATAATCTATAAATGAATTTATCACTAACTATAAACAATTTCAGTCATATCCTATTGCATTGTATTTCACTCTTGTAGGCACGAATCTTGGGGACCCGGAGTAAGGTAACAAATAGAGTTTAGAAAGAGATTTAGATTGGCTGAGAGGAGAATTTAGGCAAAATTGGGTGATTTAGAATTGAGGATTAGGGTTCTTGAAAGAGACTAGATAGAAGAGGGATAATTCTGAAGATACTTTGATAGATTTTTCATTGACGCCCTTAACAATAGAACTGAAGTGCATTATATAGACTCTGATTCGAAACCCTAATCAACTAAACCTAATAAAATACTAAACTACCCTTAAACCTACTAATCGTGCCCTCAACACTCGCACATGGATTTCTCAATGTCAATTTTTGTGGTGATTGTCAGACCCTTGTGGGACGTGTTCGGGAGAGGAATGTGGCTCATGGTTAGGGTGGTGCACTGCTGGAAGAAATTCAAATAACTATGTCAGCTTTTTCTACTTTTTTTAATGTACTTCTACTCTTTGAGAGTATAACAGGGTTGTCCATTTAGTGACTCAAAAGGTCCTTTTATCGATAGTTCGAATATGTGTCGACTGACCCATTTGATAATGTGATGCTTTGCGACTATCTATTTGAACTTCATATCTATCAGAGAAAAAATTTGCTCTTGTGTAAGTTTGTGATGGGTAACATAAGGATTGAAATTTTAAATTGGAAAAATGATTTTCTTACAATGATGAATGATACATTACTTAAAACCAAAAGGGACCAATCCTCGCCAGCTGTGAGAAACGGCAGACGGAGGTCACCCAAGGAAACTACAAAAGAGGAAGAAAAGGATGCAGAACAGAACATCGAGGTTGCCCAGCTACGAGGGCACACAAAAGCTCACAAGCGTACACTATCACTCCAGGAGCAATCCAAAAAAAAAAAAAAAAACACCAGGCTGATTAGCAGTACACAGCTAACTAGGAAAGACAATTTAGCAAGTGGAATGGTTCGACCAGTGGTATAATTGGTTTATGCTTGTTCATTTCGCGCTTAAAAAAAATATTTAAAAATGTGAAAAATCATTAATATCAAATGAATTTAATCATTATGTAAACCACATTTGAAGACAGTTTACTTACAAATTCATACCGATATTTAAATAAAATGTGTCATTCCAAATAAAATTACAATTACTCATATTTACATATAACATTTAACGTCAATAACTAAATTTATATACTTGAGTCCAACAAATAACTTTTAAACTCATAAAAAAACTATAATTAATTTTTTTTTATAAACTAATAGCATGTTACTTAGAAATTCATAAATCGATCACGTCATTCATACCGATTTTGTTCATGCAGGTTTCATGACCAGTACCGGTTGAACCTGGTTGGCAATTAGAATCATTGGCTGTTGGCAATTCGAATCAAACAAAATTAGCAATTCGAATCAAACGAACAAATTTTGGGGGAAAAGTACAAAGGGAATTGTGTGAAAGAATCAATTTGGAGGTGAGGTTTTAGAGATTTAGAGTCTGATTATGGGTGGGTAGCAGGTTTGGCAGGTTCAACCCACACTAATTCATATTTTGAAGCTCGGCTACTCCGACTCTCCATTCTAAACGAGGCTTGTAGTTTCAGAGCTTATGTTACTGCAGCAATTGAGATCTGCTGTTGACAAAGCCAAACCCAGATGATACAGAAGTAAGAAGTTAGCTGCCAATCAGAGTCCTCTGATGAGATTTAGCTGACCGTTTCATATTCTGGCTCAAGGTTCTGCTGCTAAATCTTATCTTTCCATTCCTAGCCATTCGAAAGTCGAAACAGCAAGCAAATGGGTACTGGAATCGACAGCTTCCGGCGACGAAGACAAACCACAGAAGATGGAGCTGACAATCTGAGTTTGAGCTTATTTGGTGGACTGAAACTGAAACAGAAGAAAAAGAAGCAGCAAACTGTCAATGCTTCTATCTACCACATCGCTGAAACTGAAACTGGTAGTACTGTTTAATAATTTGTGCCGAAGCTGAATTGCCGCCGAGCTTGGTAACGCGAGTTTGTAATCCAAGTGGAGGCACTAAAGTGATGGGACATTGGGCCGGTCTCAAAGGCTGGGCTTGGTGAATCGACTTCCGGCCTGCCCGCTCCAAGCTTGGAGTTGGGCCAGGAAGGTTTGGCGAAGGCCTGAGCCGACCTGGTTCCTAGAGTCGGGAGATAATGCGCCAGGCTGGTTTCACAGAGCAGCGCGGCTCCCCGCTCTAGGCAGTGGAGGGATAACAGGCCGGTGATTCTCAAGCCCGCATAGCCTGCCGGGCCGTCCAAAATTGGACCGTTACTTTTTTTGCCGGTCGACCTTCTGGGCCCAAAACTCAACAGGCCCATATAGTTTTTAGTTTGTCTCTCTGGCTGTTCTGCACATTCGAACTGTTCGCTCCTTTTTTTTCTTTCTTCTTCTGCTATCTGGGTTCGGATCAAATACCCAGAGCTGAAACTTTCTCGCGCTTTCCGCCCTTCCAAACAACTTTCCTTCGCCGCGGTGACTTGCAGCCAGAGTTGAGGAGGTGAAGCCGCGGGAGAATGGTTATAGCTGTAGCGGTGATAATTCTGGGCGTCTTGTTGGGAGCCTTGTTTCTGATTCCACGAAAATCTGGTAAAAATCGTTTTGGGTTTCTTCCTCGTGCAATTCTTCATTAGATTTCCCAGTGGTTGATCGACGAAAGTTTTTGAGTCTTTCAGCTGTCACAGAAAAGAACCGAACAAATGCCGCCGATAGAAAGAAGGTGGGTTCTGATTGTTACAAGCTATTCGCAGCATTGTTTTTTGCAATGCTACTTCGAGAATCTGATTTTTGCACGTTTGTCTAAGCTCGTAGCCGCCATTCATTGGCTAGTGAGAGACTAGTGAAGTTGGAATTTAGATGAATCCATTTATGAACAAAGTCGTGATGCTCAATGGTTTTTTCAAGGTGTGTCGGCTTGCCACTTCTTGGTTCTTAGTAATGCCATGATTGTGTTCAAATTTTACCAGCAGCCAAGGTTAATGTTGGCAACGCTTGGTTGCTTGTCTGGAGTGAATATGGGTTGAGGAGGGATTTGGAAAACGTGATACACCTATGACTGCATTTGTTGCAGACAGATGACAGATGCTACTATGAAGGTCGAAGGATGAACCCTTTGCTTTCTTGGATCTTGATTACAACCGTCTACTTTAAATTGTAGTTTGTTCGTGTGCTGGGTTTCAGACGCTGTGTTATGCTAGTCATGCTTATAGTTCGATCGAAGTCATTGGTGTTCACTTAGCCACTGAATAAGTTTCATGCTTCTGGTTTTCTTATTCTCAGGTATACGGAGTGTACAGCAAAGCTGAGGTCGCCTTGCATGACAAGAGAACTGATTGTTGGATCATTGTAAAGAACAGGGTATGGTATTTCTCCCAGTTTTAATCCTCCATACGAATCATTTAAAGCCGTTAATACAAAGCTTTCTGCAAGATTTATTTTCCTTATCCCCTTTTTTGTGTTCTCCCTGCAGATTTTTGACGTTACCTCGTATGTAGAAGAACATCCCGGTGGTGATGCTATTCTGACGAATGCTGGAAGCGATTCAACCGAAGGGTTTTATGGGTATGCTTGATCTTCATCCTCAACACTAGTTTAGCAGAGATTGTCCCTATTCGATTTTTAGTTCAAAGAATCAAGTGAGAATTTGATAACTACACTGTATGCCATTGCAAATGCTTAAACCAAACTAGTTAAGAATAGGCAGCAGAGATTCATTCTTAGGTTCTCAGTTCTTTCTCTGAGCTTCAGCTACTGTGTACAGACTACAGAGTGTCCGTGTTTTTGAAACAGATTGTTAACCATTTAGGAGTAGCTTAGCAGAAACTGAGTATGTGGAATCTGGGTAAAATTAGAATAATCTTGATCTATGACATTGTAGTTTTCCCTATCCTTGGTGATATATCGAATTAGTTGGTCCAACTACATTCGTGTTCTCTGATTCTCGTTCTCGTTATAGTAAACTACACATGATCAAAGAGGGGAACTGAGGATGTTACATATGTTTCTTCAACTTGGAATGTTTGATTCCATTCTGTTTCTTGACATTGCAGGCCGCAGCATCCTGGTGGAGCTTTTCAATTGATTGAGGACTACTGCATTGGAGAGCTGGAGAAGTAGTTCTTAGCCTGGGGTTTGGCTTCATCTAACACCACATTGCACATTCTATTTGTATCAACTTGATTCTTCTCCTGGCCATGCTGCTGAACTGCACTGCAGCGTTTTCGCACTGAGAAGATAATGATCCAATTACTTGACTCCTCGAGTTGCAGCATGTTATGTCGTACGCATGAGTGAGGAGATAAAGATTCAGTTGTAGACAGTAGACTAGAACTCAGTCTTTCTTCTAGGTTCTCTATTTCAGCAAGCATTATCACCTTACTCACGCTGCGTTAGGATCTTTCGGCAATACAGCAGCTATAGGATAATAATTTTGGGAGAAACTTGCTGCTGCCACGCCATCTTATAAGGGAATCTGCCTCGATGAGTATTCCTCCTCTGCCAAGCAATTACACGAGTGAACTGAGAAGCCCGCCATTGTTTGAAATCTACAATTTGAACCCCTGCTCAATGAACCCACTAAAGAGTTTGCTAGCAAATTGTTGGTCTCACTTCTGAACTTTCAACTGCATAACAACAATCTACATAAATTACAAAACAAATGATATGGAAAAATTACAACCAATCCATCACAAAATGAGTAGATTGGATTGATGAATAAAATTTCAGATTGAATTGAGACTAACAGCTTTTCTCCTCCTAGAAAGAGACCAAAACCAATGAACAATAAATAGACTAAGCTTGATCCTAGCCTGCAGCCTGGAAGTAAAACACATAGGACAACATGTAGAACCAACCCACCAAGAATTGCTTCCTTTTTTATAACTTTTGAACTGAATTTTCAATCCCCCTAAGAATCAAATTAATCAACCAATCAAACAAACACTCCTATCTCTTTCTGAAATGATGATGATCTTCAGACATCGTATTTCTTGGGACGTCTCCATTGCGCCAAACTTCTACACAGAGAGCCAAGGAATGAGGCTTTCTGAGGAGCACCTTTCTTCCCTAAATGCTTCCCTCCCAAGTCTGTGTAAAGTGGACCCATATCCTTGCTCCTATCAATCTGCATATCGCAACAATCATAAGAAAGAGAACCATAGGATGAAACAGGAACTATCTTCAAGTGAAGACTTGAAGTTCATTATGCATACCTTGTATATCTTCCCGTCTTTTAAGTGGTACCGAATGCCAGACCAATTGATCGATTGGGAGAAATGGGAACGCATGGCAGATATTGGATATAAGAAGTTATCCACCACCATAGCTACGAAGACCTGCTCCATCGTATACCCATGTGTGGCTCAAATTAGCAAGATTGTACTTTTCAAACTCTTTAACCACTTGCTTACAAGCACCCAAATGAATGAATTGCACCATAACAGTGAGAACTTACCAGAACCCAATTGTAAGAACCAAGAGAGAGTCGAGGTGCCTCCGGGGATAGCATGTTGCACAAACGAACTTCTACTCTTGTCAAGTTCCACATCGAGAAGAGTTCTACAAATGTGCACGCTGCCAAACAGGCAACCAGTAACAACCCTGGCAGAAAAAAGGAATATAGCACGTTCATGAGAATGCAGCACTCCTATTGTATTTGGTTCAAGTGTACTTATTTCTCAATTGCTTGCCAACTATTTCGCATGTTGTTAAAAGAGGGGTATTTGCAAAAAAAAAAAAAAAAAAAACATTTTTTTAGTTCAATGTATTTGTACTGGGCATAGTGATAGCAGCAACCAAATACAGCCAACTAAGCGACCTAAGCATATGAGAGAACCTTAACAAAAGCTTTGAGTACCTTTTGAAACAAAAACTGTTTCCTCCCGAGCATACCCTTGGGCATAAATACGAAGGGCGGCTGCAATATGAACCACAGCCATGAAGTATGGCGCTGCAAATCCCCATGACAAATAGCAGTGGACAGAAAACAATGCTCGGTTCATTATCCAGTTAACCCTTGATATGTACGACTCCAGCACAAATGTTTGCTTCCTCAAGTAATTCCAGTACCTAACAGAATAAAAGCAGTTAAGTCGAGCCAAATGGAAAGGAGGGTGTAGCACATTCAAGTCTGGGAAAGGAATACATGACAAACCTCGAAAAGCTAAGATCACTAGCAAGTGGGTGAGGGAAGACGGCAACTGGAGGTGATGTAATTAGTAGCTTATGAGCCCCTAGGGAGGAAATGAAGGACATCAGGGATCTAACAAGTCGTTGCAAAATTGCTACTTCTTACGACTTTCTGAAAATATCGTTGATGAGAGAGAGTTACCAGCCAATGCTGCAAGAGTCATATCATCTGAGTAGCCACCATCTCGAAGTCCAGAGAGCACACCATGACGATCGCATCTAAAATCATCAGCATGCATCTGAAAAATAACTAGGATTACTACAGATAAAAATTTCAAGACAGATAATGGACTAAATGTTAATAAGATAGTGGGTAGCTAGATACCATCATGCACCCTCCCCACAAGAAGAATGTCTTTCCACCAGTTGCAAATCCCATTGAACATGGCTGCCAAAAAGAAATATTAATAATGCTCATCATTAACGAATTCATAGTGTGTTATACATTCACGATTCATTAGGCGTGTAGGAAAAGAGAGGCAACGAAAGAGATGAGGTGTGTCTTTTTACCATATGATACTCATAGATGCAGTAACTTCCCAGACTACCAGAAGGTAGATCTAGAGGATATCCCGTTTGAATAAATATCTGCAAGAACTTTCAGTAAATTAGATGACGAACATGTGGCATAAACAGACCACAACAAACTCCAAGAATACCTCAGGGTTCTTCAACATCTCTGCAGTGAGAGCTCCAATGGATCCAGGGTGCAGCCTGACATCATCATCCAAAAATAGTACATATTTGGTCTCTGGATGCATGTTCTCAACCCCAACCTTAACAAGTGCAGCAGCAAAACATGATTAATTCCAGTGGAAGTACGCTTCAAGAAAGGGTTAGGAAATGATGGTGAATGGTGAATGAAACTGCCAGCTGTTACCCTAAGCTTGCATATGTCCATGTGCGCTGATCTTCTAAGTACAAACTACCTCACTACAAGAGAACCAAAAGACAACTACAGAGTTGCAAGTCATATATTATATACCAATTGGTTATGAATTTTCTGACTGCATGTAGTTGACAAGCCAGCTACAATAACTTGAGCTTCGACATGATCCTGCACAAATCATTGGAGCACATGGTCACAAAACAAGACCAAAACACTCAAAATAGGCTTAGATTTACATGAAACTATTTAAAGGATGAAAATCTGTCACATGATTAGAGCAGTTCTAACTTCTAACTACATGTGTTATGAACATAAAGTCTTCTCTGTATAGATGATGATGTTTACGTTTGTTATTCCATTCGCTAGGTGGATTGACAGTCTAACAAAACGTGCTGCTACTTGACATGCCACTAATGTGTTACCCCATTAACAAAATGGAACTTCAAAAACAAGCTTCTAGCAGAGGATAAGTTTAAGTAAGTATGAGCAAGCATACCTTAAAATCAGATAATAAGCGAGACACAGCATGGTAAGCAGGGTCTTCTGTGCTTTCTACAATGAAGAGAAATTCTAGAGGACCTCCATAGAGTGATGTTATCTGCATTAAGAGCCATAAACAACAATAAAGAGTAGTTGATAGAATATAAGAACAGACAAAACATAGGAAGAGCAGTAGCTGACAGAATTGGATTAGGGGGAAAAAATGATTACAGATAAGATAAGCTGTAAACGCAACAAAGCTGGCCGCTAGTACAGAAAAGTAAAAATAGAAGCACAGTGATAGACTTTCAAGTCTAGAGTAAAAAACAAGACCAGTTAGATCTACTAATGTGTCCCAATAGCACATGATTATCCAAGATCTTTAGTTCTCAATGTCCAAAAAATTGGTTAACATGATGTCTGTAACAACAAGCAGGGTATAATCACAGAGCAACCAGACAGCAGTGACAAGCTTATGAACCAGGTGCGTGACTTCATAAGAAAACGGTGTAGTGTTGAAACCAACTAACCTGGCTTCTCCAATTGTGAAGATTGTGTTCTCCAAAGCCTTTCAAAGGCATAACGACACTCACTCTCGGCAGGCTAGCCTGATAAGAGTGCTCCAATTCGTTAATGTCATGGCAAAGGAATGAAAAGCTATTGCCGGCTTTAGCACTATCCTTCATTTGTTTAATCTCCCTATTCCTGCAGTGAGAAGGTACCATGAGCGATGAGGCCACTGCATGCAGCCACTTAATAAATGCAGATACAAAGGTCCAACATACATCTACAGTCATCATGTTCATCAAATATTGATACCTGACATAGGCGGCGAGGACCCATCCAAGGGAAAGAATTAAGCAGATCAGACATCCCTGCATAATGAGCGAAAGTTTAAGAGTCACAACATGATCATCCATCTCTAGAAAGATAAAGCAGTGAGAGAGAGAGAGAAACAGATAACAGTAAGAACACAAAATATGACCAGAAAGGAAGTTGCTTGTGATATATACATTCAATTGTTCATAGCAAGAACATGAACTATAATAATAGTTATTGTGACAGGCACGGACGAATGCCCTTCAGAACACATCAAGTTTCAAAATATACAGAATAAAATGGAGTAACTACATCTTCAACATTATGATCTTTTCCGTACTAAGTATAATCTTTTGCAAGATAAACAGGACTAGCATGAAGCAACAACAGCAGCAGCAGCAGCAACAACTTCAGATGGAGAAAGAAACATGGCCTGTGAATACTCCTGAACCAATATTGTAAGCAGTAAGACGACAAACACAACTAACATGAAGCAATCACATAATTAACAGGATTTCTAACATAAAGCCACCAATTAAGGCCTCCTAGACAACCAATGTAGGAACTTGAAATGCTTAGAGTGCAACAATTCTGACCATATTCAACCAAATTCCAGATAATGTCACAAACCAGATTTATTCAGTCAGCCTAGCAGTTCAGAATTTCAGGACACTATCCCTAAAATCCGAGATTTATAACACCTGTGTAATCAAGCTGAAAATTTAGGCATGTAAACGAGGAGGTTGCAGTAAAAACCAAAAGGACATGTAGACAAATGAATTGAGGGAAGTTGACAAGCTTGCTCGGCCGATCCAATAGAGATTTTATAGGGAAACAAACAATTCGGCAGGGCAAAAATCCTAAAAAAGAGTTATCACACGTAGCCTCACACCTCATTTATTCGATTATATGCTCCAAGAAAAGTGGTAAAGAAGGAGACATCCGAAAAGTAACAAAATTCTATCACAGGATGCTAGTCACTACCATCTATCCATTTGGGAACACCTAAATGGCCAGCGAAAAGTCGAGAGCTTTGGCATACATGGCTAACTGCATTTGGTTGGATTATCTCATGTCAAGTTTCTCCAGGAAAGCATGATGGAAAACGCCAGGGAAAGTTGAACAAATTCCAGCAAGAAGCCGAACTCGCCTAGGATTCACCGAAATTCAGCTCATACAAATACAAAACGGGGAAAAGTTGCCACCTTTTCACCACCAAATTGCCGATGTCAACCAATAACCAGAACCCAGAGAAGGAAATTGAAAACGGAAGACAGAAAACCAAAAAAAGAGATTGAAAAAGATTTCCAAACTTATAACCTTGGCACAGTCGCATCAGAATTTCCTTTGGGCAGAAAGGGGGAGGTAAAACAAAAACAGAGACATAGTTGGATCTGTATTAGAAAGGGAAAAAAGAAAGGAGGACGTCGAAACCTGGATCTGAATGAAGATTGCAATTGGAGAAGAGAAGGCCTTGGAGAGAGAGAAGAGGAACGAATCCACAACCTCCATTGTCGACATTCTGATTCTCCCTTCTCTCCCCCGTTCTTGTTAATTATCCCCCCTTCCTTCGTTTCGCTCCGCTTCACAAGAGCTCTGTGTCCAATCTAATTGTGCAAACCCCCAAAATCATCCCTCTGCAGCCTTCCCCACTTCCCTCAAGAGAACCTCAAATACTGGGCAATCTCTCTACCTCCTGCTATCTTCCGGGTTTCTTCTTCTCCTTGTTCGGTTGCTCTCCGTTACCTCAATCTCCCCAGCAACCGCATTCCAGCTCAGATCGCCATCGAACGGAGACGACCCATGAGAGGGAGGGAGAGAGAGACTGGTTATTTTTTGCGTTTTCGGAAAAAAAAAAGGAAAAGAAAGAACCAGGGAGCGAGAGGAGAGGGGAAGACAGAGGTACAGAGAGAGAAAGAACGGGAATTTAAAAGAAGATAGACTGAAAGGGAAAAGGGCTCTCAAGTGTGCGTGGTGAGACCCGCGTAGATTTTATAATGGATGGATTTTCAAAAAAAAAAAAAAAACAGGGGTCCCGTCGCCAGTCGGGTCAGATCCTCCGCTTATCCCCACCAGCCTCTCTGGCCGCCGCCGTCGCCGTCGCCGCCGGTTATACAATGATTGAATCGCCCTGTGGTGGGGTAATTTTGGTCGGCAGCGAGATGAATCCGTGATTGGTTGGGACTTGGGATTGTTCTTTGGTAGTATAAGTTGGAGTCGGAGTGAGAGAGTGAAGCTTATATAATTTGAGAGAGTGACGAATTTCAGAGGTAGGGGAAGAGATGCGGTTTTCTTCGATTCGGATCTTCTGCTGCTCATAATTGGCTGACCATTTTCTTTATTATATTGTTCTTTCCTGCTCAATAATACCCACCAAGCAATCAATGGGACTGCATTTCTTGTTCCAATTGCCTTTCTTTTCGTGGGTGTAATGAGTAACGAGAATTTTCCCCCAAAATACAATATTTGCTATAAAAAATTTCCACAATGCCCTTATTACACTATTTTTTCCCCTCCAAAATACACATGTTTGGTGTGGTTCACTGCAATATTCAACAATTTAGAAAGCGGATAGGTGGATCGATTCAGTTTGGAGCGATCTGCAGGTGGTTCGCTCCAATAAGTTACGATCTGCTAACTTTTTTTAATTTTGTACAACTTTTCAAAAACTACACCTTTAGTAGAGAATATTTTTCAAATGTATGTTGAAAGTTAAAAGATTTTCTTTTGTCAATAAATGGTTGACTCTATTAAAGTTTTGGGAAGCAAAATGGCACGAAACTAACGCGAAAGACAAGATAATCGAGTGTATTTCCTCTAGATATAGCACCTGTCCATGACTGAGTAGAGCTCTTCTACATAACATCCCGAATGACTAGTTGAGAATCTCCACACAAAAAAAAAACAACAAGATAAGGCACCACCTCGTAGTATCATGAAAGGCAGGTAATTTGCAACACCTCAAAGTACAATCATGAAATTTATCCAAAACAAATGAGACCGCTCCATCACCCGAAAAAACTAACGTGTCCAATCGCTATCTGTTGATTTATCTTCAATGCCCTCATCAAATCAGAAGAGAATACCTCTCTAGGGGTGGACAACAATCCGGTCTATGTCGAATCGAATTGTATCGAGTCCATATTTGAACCAAATGAAATATATTTAGATTCGGTTTCGATCCTAAAAATCATCTTTAAGTATGAAAAATAAAAGTGGTCTGAAATTGAATTTGGACTGGACCAAGTCGAACCAAATGAACAACGCATGCTTTTGGTTAGGTTCTGATCTTCAATTTTCCTTTAATTTTGATCTGGTTCTTGACCTTTAATTTTGATCTGGTTCTTGACGAATAGACCGATGCCCACCTTTAAGAACATGGAATCAATAACTAGGTATCATCCCCCTTGGATTAAGAACACGGGGTTGATCGTCGAGCAGCTCCAAAGTCTCGAGTCCATCCACCCTCCGAACGGACAACTCCCTCGCCGGCCGCCGCTCGCGCGGCGCCACGAGACCCGAGATGCCGAGCCCACCGACCCCGACCGCCACCGGCGGCCAGTGGGACATCCGCTTCCCGGCGAACCCGTGCACCACCACGCGCCCGTCGTCGTACAAGTTCCAATCCCTCACCCGACCGCCAAACTCGAGCCGCGGATAATATTCTCCTCCCCCTGGTAGCTCCGCCACCAGAATCGCCCTCTCCTCTCCGCCGCCGACGCCGCGGAGTACGGATCCCGCGGACAGTCGACCCGACCCGAAGGATCGCCGGTCCACCCTGGATGTCACGATCTGGACCTCCGGCTTCTCGAACCATCGCCGGTCGTACGTGGAGTCGTCCGACGGGACGAAGACGGTGTAGAAGCCGCCGGCCGGCGAGGAGGCGAGGTGGCGGGAGAGTTTGGCTTCGAGGTCGGAGCAGGAGGAGGAGTAGTTGCCGTGAGAGCGGAGAGCGGCGGCGATTTCGTGGGGTTTTATTTGCGGTGGTGGTGGTGAGTGGTGCTGATTGGACATGATCTGAAACAGAGGAAGGCAGTAACAGAGCATAGGGAAGAGAACGGCGACCAAGGTGGTGAATTTGGGCTTGGCGCCAGAGGAGGAGTGGTCCGCCATTGATGATCAATGATCTGAATATTAATTAGGAATTGCCGATCCAAGGAGCTAGCAAGGCATGCTGATTAATTAAATAGTGTTGTACGTTCTGGTCCAAATCCTGGTCTGGTTCAGGAGACCTTTTCCGAGGCAGATCAGGAGTGGAGCACGCTTACATCAATTGGCTCAAACACGCTAACCTCTGCCTGTCATTGTTCCATCTATATAAGCTGTCTAAAACAGACAAAAGACAAACAAAGAGTAACAGAAGCAGATACACAAAACAGATAGGAAGCAATTGCAAACTCTCACTTGGGAAAAGATTTCAATGGCATCATATATAAGATAGTGAAAATGTGATAAACGAAGCTAAGATCCAGCTAAACAGAAATCAGGGTCTGTGAGTTATAAGCTCCCTTATTGAAACGATATCAGGAATCTCCTATGGATGATTGCTCGTTTGGCTGGTTACCGATAAAGTGGTGAAGAAGAACCCCAGCGGCAACACTAACATTCAAGCTCTCTACCGCCATAAATGACTGGAACTCTTTCTTCGAGTGCTCCACATTCATCTCCTCGTCGCCTTCCACACCATCACTTTCTTCCACAGCTGCTGCATCCACGGGAATGTTTCCAGGGATACGAACCAGCTGAGTACAGGATCTCTCGACCAATGGCCTCAATCCAGTGCCCTCGCTTCCTAGCACAAGGATTGTCGGTTCACCCGGTGCAATTTCGTTCAAGGGAACGGCTCTTGAGGAGACTGAACCCCCAACGACACGCCATCCGTTCTCAGCTGATAAGACCAAGAACTGCATCATGTTCTTGCAGTACCTGAGCTCCATCAGCTCAAGAGATCCTGCGCTGGCTTTGCTCACCACACCGCTCAGTGGTGCTGAATTTTTAGCACATAGGATTACCCCTGAGACGCCGAAGAAGTACGCAGACCTAATGATGGCACCCAAATTCTGAGGATCAGTAACTTCATCTAGGGCAACCCAAAGTGAGCCTCCTCTCTCTTGTTCACCTGGGGGAACCGGCTCCAACTCCTTGATTTGCACCATCTCTAATGGAGAAGCATCTAGTATAAGACCCTGATGTGGCCTGTTATCAGCAATCATGTTCAAATCATGCTTAGAAACCTCGGTTATGCTTAGTCCGAGTTTCTCAGCCATCTTCAGCACTTTCTCGAACCCTTTCTTGTCCTTCTTCTTCCTATTATTACTACTCATGTCCAGCCCTTGTTGAACGTAGAGGGCATAAAATTCCCTTCTTCCTGCAGATAGTGCAGCCAAAACAGGACCAACACCATAAACCCCTTCACCAACCACTTTAGGCAAGGTCGATTCAGTATTGGCCTCTTTCCATGTCTTTCTCCCCCAGTTCTCTTGATTCTTCCACCTTTGGAACTCAGGTCTCTCTATCCTGCTCTTTATGCTATTCCATCTAGGATCATCATTAACAACCTCAGTTTCCTCCTCTACTTCTTCCTCAACATGTTCATCCTCATGAGCATAATCCTTAACATGTTCCCTTTTAGGTGGTAAACTACTCGGCTTGTTTCTGCTTACCGACCCATAAGCCCCAAATGAAGACCGTGCTGGCCTTCTACCTGCCCTGTCGTTCTCCACCCTCCTACCACGCTCCTGGCGGTATGGGTAGTTAGGAGTTTTCTTCTCCACCCTCTCTTTTCCAACTCTTCTGGACGATTCATCCGGGGTAGAATCACTAACTTTCTCTAAACTCTGCAGCGATTTCTCCCAAGGAGAAACGCTACGCTTCTCATTCACAGCCTTCACCGGTCCCCCTCCCTCCTTCACTCTGTTAGACCTCAACCAAGGAAGCGAATTTCCATCTTTCACAACAGCACTCCTTCTACCATTGCTCGGTTGTGGGCGTTGTGAAGTAGAGAAACTCCTAATTCTAATCCTAAACCCACCTGAAACCCCTCTTCCCCAACACCTGCTACTACCCACTTCCACCGAATCACCAAAATAGCTGCCTAAAACCGGGTGAAAGTTGATTGCTTTGGCGGACTGGGAATCAGAACAATATGAAACTTTGGTAGTGAAGTGTGTGGAAGCAGGGTTTAGCGAGGGTTTAGCCGAGGGGAATTGGCTGAAGCAACTGGGTTTTGAGGAATACCGAATTGCAAAAGGGAACGCATGGATTCTTGCTAGATTGCTGCACATTTTGGTGGCCCTCAGACTATGTTCAAGAACAGTGCGCCGCCGGCGGAAATTCACAGATGCGGGGGAAAGGGAGTGATTACCTAGCAGATAGAGTTGGCCCGGTCAATCAACAGAAACCCATTTACAGCTCCTCCTTCTCACACCTCAAGCGACGGCGGGAACTAACGTGACCGGCCCAGCTAACTTCCGGCGCAAAGTTCAGTTTCTCAGCTGTTAAGAGAGAAAGGATGAGATTCTGAAGAGCTATCGGTCTTGTACGAAAGCATAGCAGCAGAGGGAAGAGGTGGTTGCAGAAAGTTCCGAAGGAATGAAACGATGTCGTATTGGATCGACCAGGACCCAGGTTGTTGAAATTCTCTATTTTCTTAACCGACATTTTATTGGGCCTGGATTGATCTCTATGGGCTGAGCCCGATTTTTCTTAGAGCTCGGGCTAACGGGTTCCGGATCCGGTCCGGAAGTCTCGAACTTGAAAAGAAAGAAAAGGCCGATATTTGAAAGGGCCACATCGTCAATTCACATAGCTTTCCACCGTTCTCCAAGACTGAGAGGCAACAGAAAAATCCCTAATATCGCTTCTTCCTCGTTCAGCTATTTTCGATTTCGTTCCTCCGTCAGCCACCACCGCCTAGAACTTCTCTCCTCCTCGAGAAGTCAGTCTCCCTTTTCATCAAATCAGCCGACATGGGTACGCCGGAGACATCCAGGGAGCCCTGCCCGGACCGCATCCTCGACGACATCGGCGGCGCTTTCGGCATGGGCGCAGTCGGCGGCTCCGCCTTCCACTTCATCAAAGGGGTTTACAACTCCCCCGTCGGGACCCGCCTCACCGGCGGAACCCAGGCCGTCCGGATGAACGCGCCCCGCGTCGGCGGCAGCTTCGCCGTCTGGGGCGGCCTCTTCTCGGCCTTCGATTGCACGATGGTTTACGTCCGGCAGAAGGAGGATCCGTGGAACTCGATATTCGCCGGCGCCGCCACCGGTGGGTTTCTCGCTATGCGCCAGGGGCTCGGCGCCTCCGCTCGGTCGGCCGCCTTCGGAGGGGTTCTGTTGGCTCTCATCGAAGGTGCTGGGATCATGCTGAATAAGGTCATGAGTGCGCCGCAGAACATGCCGGTGATGATTGAGGAACCCGCTCCGGCTGGCGGGCCGGGTCTGCCTTCCGGGTTTCCGGGTATGCCACAGTCGATGCCGCAGGAGTTGGCTTCACAGGGGCAACAGGAAGCGGGTTCATGGCTTGGTGGGTGGTTTGGTGGAGGGAAAAAGAACGATACTGCATCGAGTAGCGGAGGCAAAGCGGAGGTGCTGGAGAGCTTTGACGCACCGCCGGTGCCAAGTTTTGAGTACAAGTGAAGAGATTTGAGTTTATGAACTCTATTAATTTATTGTCAGAAGGAATGGTTGGGAGTTTTGAAGCTCTATACTTTTGGTGAACGAGTAATGGTTTCTCTGTTTTGTGTTCTCAGTTGATCTTTTAGCTTGGTCTGTAGTATTAGTGTATAATAATTTTTTACATTCGAAATGCTATTGGCTCTGCCCTGACCTCAGATTAATTGGTTTCCTGTGTGTCTCCTCCTTAAGTTCTTGCTGGAAAGTTATATGCTTTTGGTCTTGTGTTGTTCTGATATGAAATTTAAGTTTCTAATTCTATACTTATAGAGGCATGCTTGCAGCTAGAGCTTTAGAGAGGTGGTGACCTTCATGTTTGTTTGGAGCAATTCGATTGCTAAGCTCGAATCCTCCGCATTTGTTTAACGATCTCCATTGTCTTCTAATTTATTGCACATTTTGGTGTAGACGGTGTGTTATGATCTAGAGGTCTCTGTCTACATTGCATTTGCATTGTCCAGAAAGACTGGAGGAAAGACTGGAGCTTTCTTCTGTGTGTCGATTGCATTGTTGGATCTATCTGGTGTGAAGTTATATGCTTTTGGTCTTGTGTTGTTCTGATATGAAATTTAAGTTTCTAATTCTATACTTATAGAGGCATGCTTGCAGCTAGAGCTTTAGAGAGGTGGTGACCTTCATGTTTGTTTGGAGCAATTCGATTGCTAAGCTCGAATCCTCCGCATTTGTTTAACGATCTCCATTGTCTTCTAATTTATTGCACATTTTGGTGTAGACGGTGTGTTATGATCTAGAGGTCTCTGTCTACATTGCATTTGCATTGTCCAGAAAGACTGGAGGAAAGACTGGAGCTTTCTTCTGTGTGTCGATTTTTTAAATGGAATCCGAAATGTGGAGATAGCTATCTGGTGTGAAGTTAGATTGGAAGTGATATTCTCCCTCCGTGAAAGATCTGAAATTTCTTTCAGATAGATGCCTGGTGTGAAATTAGCTTCTGCAGTATATTATTGTGTATCAATTTGCCTTAGAATTGTTGTTGCCCTGTGTGATATGAGATTAATGATCCTCGAGTGTTTATTTCTTACTTGCTTCGTCGGTTTTTGGAAGATGCAACATAGATATTGCTGGTGTTGCCAAGCTGCAAAAAACAATCAATTTGGGTCTGGATTGGCTGAGCCAAATCTGAATTTGGAGCATTTTATGCTCACAGCAGTTCTTGTATCTAGAAGCTCGAGCATTTGCTATTCTTTTACATGTTAGGAGATGTTACCATCCATCAAACTAGTAGACTTTTCGAGTTGGCAGCAATCTATATCGTTGTTGGCCATGGTTGTTGCATATCTTCTTCTGAGGTAGTGCAGCCATTGAACATTTTGGTGGTTGGTATCGAGTGTGTGTAGTCGTTGGTCGTGTCCATTCATCTAATGGGATTGATGCCTTTCTGCGGTAGACATTGTGGACATAGATTGGGTGTTCAAAATTCTTATGTTTTCTTCATCTGATATGTCTGTTGGTTACATCTTGCATTGGGGCTACAGTTGAGACTTCCCTAAGTTATTTGTGGCATTGATTGGTCCTACTTTTCTTGTGTGGTTGGTGGGAAACTAGTGTAATGTATTGTATGTTCAGTCATAGCTTTTGTGGAATTGTGGATATGTCTCTTCTGGCACTTCAACTAGGTGCAAAGGATTCTCAGTTCTCACCTTTCAAGTTTAACCTCGATGAAACCCTTCTCATGCCCTAGTTGTGTCCTCAATGGCCTTCCAAGTCCCAACGTATCTGCCATGAACCTCTTGTGCTCCTGCCTTTGAAGCTCATGTCGCTGGTTCGACTTACATAACCAAAGAAACTTGCATACTGAATGTTCCGACTTGAGCATGAGAGGGTTTCTTGTTGCAAAGAACTTGTTCTAAGAGGTTTCAGGAATGTAAGCTCTACAACTCTCTGTCACCAAGACCACAACCACAAAACCACCGAATCTGATATTCATATTGGAGAAGAAGCTAGAAAGTATAGGCTAAATCAATAATGAACCTTGACGTAACTGAGAATTGCGTTTTACAAAGAGACAAAGCTTCAGCCGGCAATTACCTTTCGTTCATTTTGCCCTATTCTTCCCCTGTAGCTGGATAAGAATATAGCATCAATTTTCCAGAGCCACAATCAAGAACCCTCCGCCACCGTATGCCACTGTCTACACTCTCACTTCGCTCACTCTCTCGCATACCTCTCCACTCTCTCTCCGCCACCACCTCCCTCCGCCGCTCCATGGCTACCGCAGCCGACGCCGCCGTTGCCGTCTCCCCTTCCAACACCCGCGTCGGCTGGATCGGCACCGGAGTCATGGGCCGTTCCATGTGCTCTCACCTCATCAAAGCCGGCTACTCCCTTACCGTCTTCACCCGCACCGCTTCCAAAGCCCAGCCCCTCGTCGAGCTCGGCGCCAAGCTCGCCGATTCCCCGATCGCCGTCGCTTCCCAATCCGACGTCGTCTTCTCCATCGTCGGCTACCCCTCCGACGTCCGTCAGGTTCTCCTCGAACCCACCACCGGCGCCCTCCATGGCCTCCGCCCCGGCGGAGTCCTAGTCGACATGACCACTTCGGAACCCTCCCTCGCCGCTGAAATCGCCGCCGCCGCGGCGGCCAAGCACTGCTATTCCATCGACGCCCCCGTCTCCGGCGGCGATCTCGGCGCGAAGAAGGGGACCCTGGCGATATTCACCGGCGGGGATCAATCCATCGTCGAGAAATTGAGCCCCTTGTTTGCCCTGATGGGGAAAGTCAACTACATGGGTTCTGCAGGTAAAGGCCAATTCGCGAAACTGGCGAATCAAATCACCATAGCTTCGGCGATGGTTGGATTGGTGGAAGGGATCATCTATGCTTACAAAGCAGGGCTCAACGTGGAGCTTTATCTCAGCGCGATATCGACCGGAGCTGCTGGATCGAAGTCGCTGGATTTGTACGCTGGCAGGATAATGAAGAGGGATTTCGAACCTGGGTTTTATGTCAACCATTTCGTTAAGGATTTGGGGATCTGCTTAAAGGAGTGCCAGAACATGGGGCTTGCTTTGCCTGGTTTGGCATTAGCTCAGCAGCTTTATCTGTCGCTCAAGGCCCATGGGGAAGGCGATTTGGGCACCCAGGCGCTGATTTTGGCCCTGGAGAGGCTCAACAATGTTTCTCTGGAGAGTCTTGGATCATCATCCAACCCTGGAGCTTAGTTAAACTGGTAACAAAAACAATGGAATTCGTGTTTGTACTCTGAATGATCCATCCCTAATCATTGCATGATTTGTACGAGTTTTTCAGACTGAAAATGGATTGTTCTGCTTCTGCTGATGTTTTTTTGGAGATAAATAAGTGTCCCTTTTTCTGTATGGTTCTGCTGTGTTCTCTTGGGTACTTGTAACATTGTTGTATGTTGATCGATGTTCTTGCTGATGCTGGCCGGAATGAGGAAGGCAGAAGAAAGTTGTTGATCAGATTATAAAGGAGAGCTTGAATTCATAACACTAACTAAATTTCTAGCTTCTAAGTTATACCAGAAGCTTTCAGCTTGAGTGATTGCCTGCCCTGAACAGAGTATGCCAAAAGCAAGAATCTTTCGTCAAATCTCAATCTGAAAACACTAGAATTCTCGTGGGAAATGAGTGAACGGGGCAAAACCCAGTACAGGCTAATTGGCATAGATGGAAAAGTAATAGTCTTGGTCAAAACTGGCGAGCTAGCTAACCCAGGAACTGCACCCATCCTCTTCTGGAAAAACTAGACTTTAATCTGATACATCAGGAAGATTCAACACTGTTTATGCCATCGTTCTGTGAATCTAACGTGTGTAAAATGAAGCTTCCTTGAAGTTTAGGGTTTGAATTCAGCAACATGGACTTTTGGTCATTGGATTTTAGGTGGTTTCCGCTTCTGTGGAAGCTGCGGTTTTCCATCTTCATTGATCGCTTCCCTGCCGAAGGAAGCCATTTGATAGGGACTGGGCAGCTGAAAAAGAACCAGCTCCGTACACAGCCTGCTGATTTCACGAGTCTTGGGAGTTTTCAGCAGCTTTCCAAGACTTCGTACACCGCGGGCGTGCGGTTTTCACACCCAGGATAAACCAAAAAGACTTGACCTTTCTCCAAAACCATCTTTCATTTCCATCGCCTGAGTTCTCCAGACCAAAAAACCAGAACGAGCCAAAGAAAACCAAGAGAGAGCAACCTAAAATGTTGGAACCGGCTCTTTCATGTCTCTCCCTCTACTTGCTGACAGTCTTTGCTTTTTTTAGCAGTCATGGAGCCTCACAGCTGCAGGAGACTCCAGCCAATGACGGCGAAATCCTGCTGAGAATCAAGCAACACTGGCAGAACCCGCAGCAGCTCTCTCACTGGTCATTTCCAGATTCCTCCTCGCCCTGCTCTTGGCCGGAGGTTAACTGCAGCGGCACCAACGCGATCATGGGGCTGAATTTCAGCTCCATGAACATCCCCGGTACGGTTCCACCATTCATTTGCGACCTGAAAAACTTGACCGTTCTTGATCTTTATAACAACAGTATAGTGGGAGGCTTCCCAAGGGAGCTCTACAATTGTTCCAAGCTCGAGTACTTGAATCTCAGCCAGAACTACTTCGTCGGTCCAATTCCTGGTGATGTTGACCGCTTGTCCAGCCTCAATCACCTCGATCTCTCTGGTAATAACTTCACCAGTGATATCCCAGCAGCCATTGGGCGGTTGAAGGAGCTGAGAGTTCTGTATCTCAATCAGAATCAGTTCAACGCCACTTTCCCAGCGGAGATTGGCTCCTTGTCGAACCTAGAAGAGTTAGTATTGGCCCACAATGGGTTTCTGCCTTCCAGGTTGCATTCCAACTTCACCCAGCTCAAGAATCTCAAACGTTTGTGGGTTTCAAATGCAAATTTGATTGGGGAGATAGCAACAACGATTGCGGAAATGGCAGCTCTGGAGTATTTGGATTTATCCAAGAATAAACTCAATGGAAGTATCCCTGACGGCTTGTTTAAGTTGAAGAACTTGAGTGTGGTTTATCTGTACAAGAACAGGTTATCTGGATCGATTCCTCAACCCGTGGAGTCTCTGGAATTGACTGAAGTAGATCTGTCGCAGAACAACTTGAGTGGCAGGATTCCTGATGATTTCGGAAAGCTGGAGAAAGCCAAAATCTTGAATCTCTTCCTCAACAATTTTGGCGGGGATATCCCAGAGAGCATTGGCAGGCTTCCACAACTGAAAGAGTTCAGTGTGTACACCAACAACTTATCAGGTTCAATTCCTGCAGATTTTGGAAGATATTCCATGCTTGAAGTTCTTCAAGTTAACTCCAATGGCCTCACTGGTCAACTTCCTGAACATCTATGCAGCAACGGGAAGCTAGATGGAGTTGCAGCACACAACAACTTTCTCAGTGGAGAGCTGCCCGCGTCGCTAGGAAACTGCAGCACCTTGAGATTCCTCAGCATTACGAACAACTCTTTCTCTGGTGAGCTTCCAGCTGGTTTGTGGACTGCAACTAATTTGGAAACTCTGGTCGTTGGAGATAATTCCTTCACAGGTCAGCTTCCTGATGATGTGGCATGGAATCTTTCTCGACTTGAGATGAGCAACAACAGGTTTACTGGGGGGATTCCCACTGGAGTAAGTAATTGGAGCAACATGGTGTTCTTCTCTGCAAGCAACAACTCCATTTCTGGTACAATCCCTCCACAGTTGACTTCCCTTCCTCGACTCACCACTCTTCTGCTGGATGGAAACCAACTTACTGGTCCCCTTCCATCGGAAATCAGCTCATGGCAGTCTCTAACAACTCTCAACCTCAGAAGAAACCAGCTCTCGGGACAAATTCCTGCCCAAATCACCAATCTAATTCGTCTTTCAGAACTAGACTTATCAGAAAACCGATTGTCTGGCAACATTCCTCCCCAAATCAGTCAATTACCTATAACTTCTCTGAATCTCTCCTCCAATCTGCTAGAAGGAAACATCCCACGGCAGTTTGAAAACGGTGCTTATTCCGATAGCTTCCTGAACAATCCTGGCTTGTGTTCAAGCAACTCTGACCTGAACCTCCGTAGCTGTAACTCAAGACCTTCTCAATCAAGCAAGCGTACCACGACCCACATCCTGGCCTTGGCATTAAGCATTCCAGCAGTTGTCGTCGTGGTATCTGTGATATCATCATTTCTCGCCATCAAGAAGGTTAGAGGGAAACATGTACAGGATTCCGCCTGGGAGTTCACCTCGTTCCAGAAGCTCAACTTCACGGAAGATAACATCCTTGCAGGGTTGACAGAAAGCAATATGATTGGAATGGGTGGTTCAGGTAAAGTTTATCGGGTTGCTGTGGATCGTCAGCACCATTTTGTTGCAGTGAAAAGAATCTGGAATGATATTGATAACAAACTGGCCAAGGAGTTCATGGCAGAAGTGGAGACCCTGAGTGGGATCAGACACACCAACATAGTCAAGCTTCTGTGCTGCATTTCCAAGGGCGATTCTAAGCTTCTGGTTTATGAGTATATGAAGAACCACAGCCTGGATTGGTGGCTGCACTCCGGGGCAATTAAGCGGGCAGCGTTGGACTGGCCAAAGCGACTCAACATCGCCATAGGTGCGGCTCAAGGTCTGGCTTACATGCACCATGACTGTGTGCCTTCCATCATTCACAGAGACGTGAAATCCAGCAACATCCTCCTGGACTCCGAATTCAACCCCAAGATCGCCGATTTCGGCCTGGCCAAGATGATGATGATGATTATGAACAACAGCAGCAGCAGTGGAGAAGCTGCTGCTACTTTGTCCACGGTGGCTGGCTCGTTTGGCTACATGGCACCTGGTATACACTCCGCTGGTTCTTTTCCCCTGTTAACAAACCAAATCATCTCTTCTATCTTACAATTCAGTATCCAACCTTCTAACATGTTTTTTTTACCAACATGACTAACGAAAAGCTTCTTGCAAAGTGCAGAGTATGGGCAGACGAGGAGGGTGAATGCGGCGATGGACGTGTACAGCTTTGGCGTGGTGCTGCTGGAGCTGACGACAGGGAGACAGGCGAACGGTGAGGGAGGCGAGGAGAAGACGACGACGATGCAGACAAGCCTTGCGGAGTGGGCATGGGGCCGAGTCCAGGAAGGGAAGGCGATAGGTGATCTCTTGGACGAGGAGGTGAAGGAGGAAGAGTGTCACTTGGATGAAATGGTGAGTCTTTTTAAGCTTGGGGTTCTGTGTACGACCGCATTGCCCTCGAGCAGGCCGTCGATGAAGGAGGTGGTGCAGATGTTGGAGAGATGGAGAAGAGAAGGGAGTTCAGGAGGGAAGAGTGGTAGTGAAAGGATGGTAGACGAGAGCCCTCTGCTTGAGAACTCCAATGGCGACGGTAGCTTGCCAGTGTGAAGTGTGAGACTATGGGTGTAAATATTGCAGAAAGGGATTTGGTGTAGTTTGGGAAAGATTGTATTTTGGATAACCGTTTTCGGAGAGCACCATAATCAATCAAACATAATAACGCAATGTTGTATGGTAAGATACAGTGTAACCTCAAAACTATCAAAGACTCTAATCGGCATATTCAAGCAAATAGACAGTACACCCTTAAGACAATTGCAGATAAATTCTTTAGTGCTCATCGTTCATAGCCAACATTAACTAGTTTTGATATATAGAAGTATTGGGTTAAGTTGCAAGTTCGTTTACTAGATCTGCTGTATAGAAGTATTGGGTAAATTGCAAGTTGGTTCACTCGATTACTAAAAGGTTTTACGTTTGCCACTAAAATATTTCATTCTATTCATGGTTACTAGAATTAGTTAAATATTTCAAGTTTGGTCACTCTCCGTTAGTTTGTCAGCTTTCGTTAACAGAAACGCCTAATCAGCCTTTATTTAACAGAAGTATTGATGGTCAACTCAAACTTCGAGCTAAATCTATCTATTATTTTCAAAAGTTGGCCATAACTGTATTATTTGAAAGTTCGGGCCAAAACTGACACTTAAACCAAACTTCGGGCCAAACTAGGGTATTACTATTGATCCTTTTTGTTAACTCGGAGGTTTAAGTTATGCTCTTGTCATTTTTCGGATCTAATAGTTATAGGATACTAACACTTTTGAGAAATGGTGAACTTTCAGAAATCCAAAGTCTCGTTCAGCGAGAATGTGAAACCACATCAAAGACTCACGGTTGGGGGGGGAATCCTCGGGATGAAGATGGTTGAAAAACATGACAAATACTTGGGCCGGCCGAAAGTGGTGGGATGCTCGAAGAAGGAAATTTTTAATGGCTTGAAGGAGAGGGTGCGACTGAAATTGAAAGGATAGAAGGAGATGATGCTTTCGATAGCCGGCAGGGAGATTTTAATTAAGTCAGTGGCACAAGCTCATCTTACGTACGACATGTCTGTCTTCAAAGTACCGGAGGGTATTCTGGATGAGATTCACACTTCACAGTATGATTACAAATTTCTATTGGGGGCAACGAGGCTCATAGAGGCGGGCTCACTGAATTAGGCGGGAGGAGTTAGTGTGTACTAAAGCGGAGGGAAGTTTGGGTTTAGGGATCTGCATGGTTTTAACGCTGCTTTGCTCGCCAAACAGCTGTGGTTTAGACTTCTTCAGAACAATACAAGATTCTGATAGTATCTCGACCAAAACAATTTTTGTTGTCATGCTTGATGTTGATACAAGATGTTTACCTAGAGAAGAGCCCCACCAAGTTAGCTCTTGGAGTTGCTGTGCAAAAATGTGTAAGGCTGAAACGGTTCATACAAAAGACCATACTATGATCATGTAGAACGCGTTGGTAGAGATAGCCGCCAATCTCATTTTATTGACGAAGCCACCAAGGAGAAGAGAGGAATCTCCATTGGTACTCTAAATTTTACAAGGCTATTATACTGATCATTTCTTTCATTGCGGAGTAAGAGAGGACCAATCAGTGTGTTTGTTGTCGAGAATGATAATAATCGTGATAATGAAGAGGTTACATGACGATTGACTTATACCCATTAAAGGGTTATAGGTATAATATGCCCCTCTACTATGACATTTTATCAAACATGCCTCTCTACTATTTTTTACATCAAACATGCCCCTGTAATTTGGAAAAATTATCAAACATGCCCTTTAGTTGAAATTTCCATTGAAAAAATCGTCAATCATGGTTAAACCGAGATTTAGATGACCCGACATCGATAAATGAGAGGGGAAATATCAGTTTTAACCCTTGTTTTATTTTTCTAGGTCTCGTCAAAGTGAAATTATTTGAATTATTTGGCTATACAAAAGAATAAAAAAACTCTAAAGTGGAATTATTAGGGATATTTTAGATATTTGGGTCGCCCAAACCAAAGTTCGGTCTTGGTTAACGGTTTTGGATGAAAATTTTAACAAAAGGGTATGTTTGATAAGTTTTCCAAAATACAAGAGCATGTTTGATGTAAAAAATAGTAGAAGAGCATGTTTGATAAAACGTCATAATAGAGGGGCATATTATACCTATAACCCATTAAAAAATAGTAAGTACAGAGCTGAAAGTCATATTATTATGATGTTGTTGACCTAATGAGTAGGGCTAGAAGTTTGGTACCGGTAATTGGGATATACCGAATACCGTACCGAATTTGTCTATATTTGGTATTACCGAATACACGTATTATTTTTTGGGATTGGGATTGGGATTGAATTTCAATTGTAATTCGGTATTAGGGATTACGGGATTGAGATCGGTATATACCGAAATACCGATCAATACCGAAATATAAGCTAGTGTGTATTTTATCCTCTCAACTAGACTCTCTCATTCACTACTACACAACCCCCAACCACCAAGAGTGTCATTTATCCAACTCAATTTTGACTTTCGAATTCAAGTCACTCTCATCTCTCACCAAATAACTTGTTATTTTCATAACACCAAAAAACAAACACTAGTATTATTCGTCTCTCAACCTTCAATTCGTCAAATTAAAGATTACCAATGACAAGAACTTGAGATGTCACCTTTCTTTCATTCTCCTAATCCATATCCTAGCTCTAGGCAAACCAAGGTTGTCAAACCGGTTTATGCCGGTGTGCCGGTTTTGAAAGTGGAATGGTCCGACCGTGGTACAACCAGTATTCACGCCGGTTGTGCCGGTTTTAATAAAATATATGTGACCAAATGAAAATCCTCAATTCCAAATAAATTAGTCATCAAAAAGCAATTAGAAAAATTATTTCACACAAAATAATTTATAGCTAAGAATTGGTAACTAATACTAAACAATTAGATGCTTAAAAATAAAAGTATATAAAATGAATTTTATTAATGTTTATAATGATTTGTGTAAAATTTAGTGTTAAATATATAATATATAAGGTTAATATATATAACAAAGTTGCTTGTAGTCTACTGGTGTATAAGAGAATTTAAAATGAACATGAGGTACATGGTTCAAATCTGAAGGAGGGCATTTATTTTTGGATAAAATATGTGTAACATTGAAATCCGGTTTCTGCTCTAACCGGCCGGAATTCCCGGAATTGACCGGGTCTGACCGGTATTGACCGGATTTGACCACAGCTAAATACCGACCTCTTTCCAGCCGGTTGGGTGACCGGTACCGGTTGAACCGGCCGACATGAGACCGGTTTGACAACCATGAGGCAAACTCAAAACTCTTTGCTTATTCCTTTGCCCTAAATTAAACAATCAAACCTAATTTTTATATTTAATTATTTATTTCAAATGTAATTTATTTCGTATTCGATAATACCGATTGGGATACCGAAGTACCGATTGGGATACCGGAATATTTAGGGATTGAGATTGTGATACCCAAATTATTTAGAGATTGAAATTGAGATTGACTTTCGAATATAATTCGGTATTCGGGATTTCGATATTTGGTATTGAGATATCCATACCGTACCAATTTCCACTCGAGCCCGAGTATCCATTTTCGTGACTACTTTCGTTCTAATGAGCCGGGTGATAAGCTAGTAAAGAGAACAAGAAAAGTGGAAAGTATGTCTAAACGACGATAACACCCCTACCTTCCTCTTCCTTTTCCCGGACCCCTGCCCTCTCTCCCTCGCCGGCTCGCCGCTCCTCTCCCTCTCGCTCCTCTCACTCTCTGTCGAGTGTCGACGGTTTAAAACATGAAATGGGGGAGAATCCCGTCCCCTCTCCAAGTTTGTGAGACCACTTCACTCAAGGCTTTGCGATTCTCCAAGTTACCCTGTAATAGTTTCACGGCAAGCAATTGGGTCTTCTCCTGCTCCACGAACCCCAATACTCTTCTTCGACTGGTGAAGATCGCACAAAACCTATCATAATGCTGTTTCATAACCTGCGAAGAGCTTATGGCTGTGCTTGTTCTTCAGTTACCCATGTTGTTAATTCGTCTCGGCTGCTTTCCACTCCCTTCTCTCACCCTGCGCGCTTCAGGTAATAACTAATAACCCTCACTCTGGTTCCAACTTCGATTCTTCAGCTCTGTTAATTTTACCCCAAGAGAAAGCAATTTTGTTCACAGGAAGCCGATCTGGCAACCCCAGAAGTTCCAACCCTTTTCATCTCCATCCAGAGCGTTAATTGGGTTCTGTTTACCCCGACGTAATTCATGGGAATTCAGATACTTGAGTAGCTACGGGTCGGTGAACCTGGTGATATCGGATGGGAAGCCCAAATTTGAGACTCGTGAGGTTGATCCTCCTAAAAAGGACAAATGGCTGACCAAGAAGAGGCTAAAGCTGCAAAGGAAGAGGGAAAAGGACAGGAGAAAAGCTGCTAATAGGAAAGACCCTCGTACCCTCACCGTGAAGAGGGATAGGAAGAAGAGATTTTCTAATGCAGAGGAGAGAATCAAGTACAAGCTTAGGCGGGTGAGTTTTGATCTCCCTTCCCTTTTATCCTTCAAAAATCCCTGATGGCAATGGCTTGAACATTTTGGGTTTTGTTCTTTGAATTCCTTCCATATGGGGTCTTGGATCCAAACTTGTTTGTGTTTCATATTTGATGTTGCTTTGGTGGGTGTAAACAAGTAATGATTCTATGTCGATGTGCGTTTGGGAAAGATGATGACTTTATAATTTGGTATCATGAATGTCATTAGTGGTTTGGTTCTCTTAATTCTTTTGAATGAATATGCAGGCAAGAATGAAGGAGGCAGCACTAATTGAGAGACTGCAGAGGTATGAAGTTCCCAAAGCTCAAGGTCCCGAGGTTAGACCGCATAAGCTCACTGGTGAAGAGCGGTTTTACCTCAAGAAGGTGGCGCAGAAGAAGTCTAATTATGTTCCGATTGGCCGGAGAGGAGTATTCGGAGGTGTCATCCTTAATATGCATATGCATTGGAAGAAGCATGAGACCGTGAAGGTTATTTGCAATTCATGCAAACCTGGTCAGGTTCATGAGATTGCTCAGGAGATTGCGAGGCTGAGTGGTGGGATCCCTATACATATAAGTGGTGATGATACCATTGTGTTCTATCGAGGGAAGAAGTATGTTCAGCCAGAAGTTATGTCACCAATTGACACATTGTCAAAGAAGAAGGTAGAGAGTGTTCTTGTATTGACGAAATTTCCACTGATATTACTGTGTTTCACTTGCAAGATACTTGTTGTCTAGTTTTAATATTTTCTTTAGATGTATCATGACTTTAGGAGTCTGTTTGCCACCGCCATGAATAATGGTTTTTATACTTGTATGGTGTGAATAATGTTTGGCCGCCATTGATAGACCTCAATTTCTTTTTGCAGGCACTGGAGAAATCAAAGTATGAGCAATCACTCGAGTCCGTCAGACGCTTCATTGCTATAGCCGAGAAGGAACTCGAGCTCTACTACAGGCATATCGCACTCTATGGTGACCCAAATAGTAGGAATCCAATCTCCATATTGGACAGACCGCCACAAGACTCCAGAGACCCGGGAAAGAGGAGCTACAATTCTGCTAGGGATTTCGGGACAGATGCTGATTGCAGTAGTGAAGAAGCACTATCCGAAGAAACGGAAACTAATTTTGACGATGCCGATTGGAGTAGTGAAGAAGAACAATCAGATTCTGGAAAATCATAATTTTGATGGCCTAGTTTTAGGGTTCGATTTGACATAATGTGATTTACCGGCTGGCCTGGTTTTCATCTGCAGTGATTATATAGTGAATTCTGTATATACCTTTTCCGCAACTAGTTTTTCATCCAGAGGGGCTGTTTTTTTTTCTTCTCCTGCAAGAATATTTTTGTACCTCAATGGTAAAACAGATAGAAAAGTAGTTGGTGCCCTCGCGTACTATGGTGTTAATGAAGTGATGAACATGGCCTTGCTGGTGAAAGCAAACTACAACTGCAAATCTGCAATGCTCACATGCTGTTAATTGCTATTAATACTGTTTACTGACTTTGCAGCCTTTCTGGTCTCACAGAAGATGATAAAGATGCCTTTAATATTGTAAGTTGTAACCAACTAAGACAAAAAGGATGCTTGATAGTTGGGTTACGGAAACAACAGAAACAAAATTTTCCCTTTTGCCTGACTATGGCAACTCAACAGTTTACATCGATCCCACATTTTATTCTCAATAAGTAATTGTTCGAAACATGCAGAACGATAAACCGAAATGGTAATGCTCGGAGCCACAATTGCAGGCTTCATGGGAGGCATTTGCATTCTGATGCTGCTTCCAGTAATTGTTCTACACGTCTGAAGGGGAGGTCTGACCTTCTATCTGTCTACCTACTGCCTTACACATGATGCTCTCTCAAGATTCTTCAGTAGCCTCTAAGTATCGAGAATGAGAAGCAGCCAAGAGGGCTGCACCAATGCCAGAGCCATCGTTTGAGAGCTCAATGGTTACGCTCTCTGAAACTTCATCTCCAAGAAATTCGGTTAGGGTGGATTTCAAGCAGTCTCTAAACTTGGTGTAATGCTCAAACAACCCTCCATCCAATGCTATCACCGACTTCTTCTTGTCCCCTTTCTGAATTGTGTCTCTTCCAACTTTCTTGAGGATGCCGAAAATACCAGCAGCTGATAGACGAGCCCCACGAGTGGCGATTATGTTGCACAGCTCAACAATTAGCTCTCTCGTTTCTACGGATGTATTTGATATCTGAAAAAAAAAACATCAAAGGGGAAGTGAGAATATGAAGTATATCAGATTGTGGATTTGCATGATGAAAATAAAGCCATTGAATCCTAAAGTTCATACTTCAGAATCAGAAGGGAAAGGAACATTACGAAATTCCCCTATAGTCAAACAGTTAAGTGCCCATATAGTTTTACATTAGCAAACTGATCCACCTCCACTATCGTACAATTTACTAGTACTCAAACTTCTAAAACTTTATCCAACATGCATTGATTGCATTCTAAATGACAAATTATCTAATTATCCTCCAAACCAAGTCGAATTTTCAACAGAATGACATGATCTGACCACCTAACGTCCCCACGAACTCCTATTAACCTAACTCATGAACCCGTGAACCCACCAAACCAACCCATTGGCTATCTCTAGACTCTAATAAGTAATAACTATCATAAAAGGATAGTGTCGCAGACTATATATGCTGAAGTTCAACATGAGAAATTTTGATTGCTGGGATTGGCTATTCTAACTTCACCTTTCCATAAGGATATAAAAAGAAGTCATGGAAAAGACTTCAATAAGAAATGTACCTCGAAGACTTCTCTTAGTTTGCTTCCAACAACTGTTAAATCTGAGGATGTATCATGATGCATTGCTGACATAACCGGTGTCCTGGATGCACAGTATCAGAACCAAAAATCAGTCATCAATGACGAAACTCATGGCAAAGACTCTAATTTAGCTTAAGTAACCTTAAATGACACACAACATACCTCAAGATGAATGGAGACGTCAATTTTGGAGGAACAACATCACCAAACAAGGCAGCTTCTTCAGCCATCTTTAGTAGAACCCTGCGTAAGATTTCTCCTAAATACATACCAGAAATCACCTTCTCAAAAATCTGCAAGGCAAGAAAGAAAGCTCTTTATGAGCATGGTTCAAACTATAATGAAGTCAATGCAGTCTGTTATCTGAATAAGAAAGAGTCAATGAGGTTGATCTTGAAAGGGACAAAGAAAAGAAAAAAGGTTGCACTGACCTGATCTCCAGGATTCAAGGACTCAATATCCAGGGCTTTATCATATTCTGTCAGTGGAAGGTGCGAGGAGTGGAAACTACCCCATTCCATGTTGATAACCTATTATCACAAAGCATTGCCTTTTTAGTGCCATAAAACTTGGAATTACAATTGTAACAAGTAACATTGGATGTTAATACGGACCATTTCGCCAGACTTGGGGAGAGCACCCTTCATCTTTGGAATAGCATTTGCTCGTTCTGCATATGCTGCATTTGTTCCAGTACCCAAGATCACAGCTGCAATGACATCAGGGTTATTATACCTTCCTCCAGCCAATGTTCCAACTGTGTCATTCACCTATCAGTAAAATGAAAATGTCAACCAATGACAAATATTATGAGTTACATCATCAAATTCCATTCTCAACGAACTGTCTGCCTGAATCCATTCCAAACATGTGTCCCTTACCAAAGCAGCCACGCGCATATCAACACCGACTCTTTCCATAGCTTTCGTCAGTTCGGCCACAACATCTTGTCCAACCTAATGTCCAGGATTGGAAAATAAATTTATCAACAAAAACCCACAAACACACAAAAGGAGAGCTAGGAAGTGAACTTTTAGCTAATGTCAGTGAGATGCACCAGTATTCTGCCTTCCATTACCAATAATTAAACATAAATGCAACCGTAGCAAAAGAGATCAGGCACAAAGGAAGCAAGACCAAATGTATCTCAAAATGTGACAGCAACCAAACACAATGTTCTAAAAGGATTACAGCATAAAAATTCAAACAAACAAGTGAATGGTTTTTGTACCGTCTCATCAATGGAGAACCCTTTCGTCCATTTGATAAGATTGCCTGAGGAAATCGATGTCTGATTGACTGGAAACGAGAATGTGAAACCCAGTTCTCTCTGCCTACCAGGAGACGGCCGCATATCTTCACCTTCCGTGTCAACAAATCTCTTTAGAGCTTGAGCAATAAAATTGAACAACTCCTGTAAAAAAGTCCAAGTCCACAATCAGAATTTGCAAAAAAGGAAACAAACAAAAAAAAAACCCACCTCCCCAAATGGGATATCCTCACATCTGAGGTTGCAGTCATCACGTGTGGAGGAATGGAGACCTCCACCGATTCTTGTTTGACCACTCGCCCTTCTTGCCCGCCGAGCACCACTCTCATCACCCGGAAATTCGTCCCACCAAGATCCAACGCATAAAACAACCCTTTCTCATCTCTGAAGAAACAGTGAACAACAATTGAAATCCAATCGCACCCACAAGAAGAAGAAGAAAAAATCAGGCAACAGGGGAGGAAATTAAGTTTTGGGTCATACCCAGTGGGCAGATTGTCGACGTAGCTAACGAGCATCTTGAGCTTGCTCCCGCCGTCCAACAGTAGCCCGGCGTGCATCTCGTCAGTCATAGCATCGGCGAGCCGCTGCAGCTTCTCGATCGGCGTCGCGCACCTGCGCCGGAACGCATCCGCGATCGCCCGCACCTTCTCCCGCCGGCGGGTCTGCCTCCTCCGGCGGACCAACGCGTCCGCCGCAACAGCGGCAGCGCAAACCGCCGCCGCTCCGACCACCACTGCAACCACCGTCTCCTTCTTCATTCTCTCACCCACCGACCCACCTACCAAACACTCTCTCAGCTCTGCTTCCTTCCCCACAAAATGTCAAAAAAAAAAAAAAATCCCCTCGTGAATTGGAGTGACGTCAAGAGATTGTGGCTCCGGCTTTGTGGAATCAGCCAATATCGTTATTTTTATAGATATATCTGGGCCGCAGGCGCCGGCATCATCATCCACTGTTAACGGAAATTGAGGAAGAAAATTCTTGCAGAGAAGATATCGGTGACTGGGCTGAGAAAGAGACAGAATAGGGAATTTATATAAAACCAAAAAAGACGATCAATTAGTCATTTTTTTTACTGTTGGATATAATTATTAATTAGCAGATTAGGATTACTAATAGCGGTATAATTATGGAATGGATTGATTAATGGATAAGTCAATGGATAATAAGAGTAATAATTAAGTTTGGAAAAGGATTTTTATGTCTTAAATATGTTAATCATTCGATTTCGACGTGACTTATCCAAAAAGAAAAAAAATACAATAATAAGGTAGAAATTTACGTGGGTAATTTATCCATGATGATATATTGAATCCAAACTTTATCCCTTTATTATCGGTAAGTTTATCCACTTTTTTGGGGGGGAGGGGAATGGATGAATATTATAAAGTTTGGTATATTATTATACGAATAAATGAGATTTATTTCAAGTATAAATGTTTGGAAGTTGACGCTAAATGTTACATTGAAATATGATTATTTTTCATTTTGTTTGTAATGAAGTTAAGTTATATAAAAATGGATAAAGATTATAGGTAGATTTTCTTAAGATAGATTATATCGATTGTCTTAATGGTTTTCCATCTCCTCATATAAAATGTTGAAATCGGCATATAAATAAATTGGACCATACCACTTGCTAAACATAATATAAACTGGTTTGACAGATCAAATAAGAAGAGTCATTTCAACGAGACTAGTATAACCCAAGGAAACAGACTGTCATTTTACCATTGGGTAAATGCCACATTTGGTCACTGAGATTACTAAATCATGTCATGTTTAGTCACTATAGAAAAATTAATGTCAATTTTGGTCACTCGAATTACTGAAACATGTCACATTTAGTCACTCTTCGTTCCCCTCCGTCCAACTCCATTACTTCGTTCGCCTCCGTCCAACTCCTTTAATGGAGTTGGTCGGAAACTAACGGGAGAGTGACAAAATGTGACATGTTTCAGTAATTCGAGTAACATTCATAAAAAAAAAAGTATTTCGAATGACCGGAGTTAGACGGAGGCTAACGGGAGAGTGACTAAAAGTGACTTGTTATAGTAATTCGAGTGACCAAAATTTATATTAATTTTTTCTAATGACTAAACATAACACGATTTAATAATCCCAATGACCAAATGTGACATTTGCCCTTTTACCATTTACCAGCAATGTTCAATGTGTAACTCAGAAGTGACTCTCTGGCTCGTCAATTCTCCCTTTGTGGAGGCAAGTGCTCTCACCACCTCCTCCATTAACAGAAATCGGGTTTTGCTGGAGTCCTGTTGTCACTAAAGCGGATGTTGCGTCCGGGGATCTTTCTCTTTTAGTTAGAGTAAAATTTTCGGTTTTGTTCTGCCTTCGTTTTTTCATCAAATGGCGGAGTTTTGCTACTTGTGCATACTTATTTTTTATAAGTTCGTCACTATCTACATGTTATTTTTCGTCTAACACAATCTTTATCGTTAGCGTCCAGCCATTAGATCCACAAATGACATATAAAAAGAACACTTTCATGTCGCATGAATTGCTTTTTGAAATTTTCGCTTTCTAGAGTTATTAACCCTCGTTGTGTAGAACAAACGTCTCTCAAATATTTGTCGAGATTAATAGTATGCAAGATCACAGTCTTATTAGAAGGATATGCCTTTTCCAATTAAAACTAGCTCGTCGGACAGCAGCACTTGATCGCGACCGAAAGTTGTTCAGTCGAGATCGAATTGTTGCTAGCAATCTTACATAGGCTGAAAATAGGTCAAGATCTGCTTCAAAAGAAACATAAGAACAAAGAGAAGGCTTCTTCTGTAGCGGAAATGGACAATCCTTCCTTGACTGCAGTACTCATACCACGTCTACTCCTACCAGGAGGAGCAAGCATACATCTCCGACGAAGCTCCCTTCCCATGGTTTCGGCCTATAGCACACACGCCGAGCATACTCCACCATGCACAGGAGTATCAAGATTCCAACAAGCCTCCTAGCCACAAGCATATCAAGACTTCAACACGCCTAGGGTTGCTTCGCAGCTGCCCAAGGTAAGGAGACAGCACAGCACAATGAGTTCCCAAGTACCTACAGAGAAGGCGGATTCTCGCCCTCACAACCTACCTCGCCTCGGAGTGCAGACCATGTTCAATGATTATCTCGAAAAATGATGCTGCCTTCACATGGGAGAACTCAAAATGACATGTTTAACATGCAGCAGGCAGCAGCAGCAACAACTAGTTACAACTCACAACTACCAGCCATAGTAAGCTGATGAACCTTCAATTCAAGGGATTGTTGCAGAACAGGAGCTTGATCTTTCAAATGGTGAGTGACACTGACACAACTATGGTCGACATTAAAAAATTTACTTATCCTTATCAGGCATTCATCACTTTGTTAGAATGCTGGGCAGAAAACTATGCTAGTGATTTGTGAATGAGATTCTTAAACCAAATCTGCACCGCAGCTAGATGTTAACCATGTTCAATAGTTAGATCTCGAAAATGATACTGCGTTCACATGGAAGAACACAGAATGACATGCTTGACCTGCAGCAGCTTGATCTTTCAAATGGTGTGTGACACTAACACAACTATGGTCGACGATACGACAAATTTACTCACCTTTATCAGGCTGAATAGCTTCATTAGAATGCTGGGCAGAAAACTATGATTGTGATTTGTGACTTATCTGAACTGCAGCTAGATTTCAAAACCAAGGTGGGATCCAATCCACGAAAACACAACAGAGAAAACAAACAACGAAAGAAAGAATCATCCAGACAACAATTCAGCACGAGTTGGGAGGACAGGTAGGAGGAAGTTCCCGAATGGGGAATCCATGATTCTGTAATTCCCTGTGCACCCATCTTTCTGAGCCTGGCTCACTGCCATGGTCTTACCCTGTTCAATCCAAGGATCCACTCTACTACTACTACTAATACCTACTCCAGAACCACTTCTGATTGTTGCTGCTTCCTCTGCTGCCGTTTTGGGTCCAGCCGAAGATGCTGCAGTCCTGCATCAATAATCAGAAAGGACTAATGAGAACCCAATTCGCTCTCCCAATCCTGAACAGAAACCCTAATTACCTGAAATCTCCATCGAATTCGCCCACCAAAAAAGGGATATCCAAAAAAAAAAAACAAGGGCACACACCAGTGGAGTCGAATAAGGTTCGGGTCGGGAAAACGAAATGAATAAGTCCAGAGAATTACTTACTTCGACTTGTGCGGCGGCGGCTTGAACTTTCTTTTCTTCTTCTCCGGTTCCATTCTCGCCGGTTGTCGAACTCTTCGCCGGTTCCCTTACCAGTTTAATTTTACATCCGTCTCTTTCGTCTCACCTCTCATCGTCCAACCGGCATGTAAGGAAGCCAGGCCCAGTCCATCACTTTTGGGCCAAGCCCAGTACACTTGAGGCGGGATTGGGTAGAGACATAAAGGCCCAGTTGGATTGAGCGACTCTCTGAAAATTAGAGTTGACGAAAGGCTGCTGCAGTATAAGAACACAACAGAGAAGCTAGTAAAAACACTGACTGATAGATATACTAGAGAAATAGAAGAAAAAAACCGGCAACTGGGCAATAGATGAGCAATCCAACTATTGCCCAATTGCCCAGTTTCTCTTTATCTCTTTATCTCTCCCATGAGTCCAGATAAATCCGGCAACTGGGCAATAGATGAGCAATCCACCATGCTGAGCGATCTCAGTGACTCTGATCTTTTCAGTATTGTAACCTCAGACAACTGTGTGCATTCATCAACAACAAGTTCCACCAGATTTCTAAGAGTAGATAGATCTGGCAACTTCCTAATGCACTTGCAGCCTGACATATCTAGCACTTCTAACGACGCCAATCTCTCAAGTCCTGTAATCTCTATCAACTGTGTACAGCCACCAATGTTTAAGTTCTTGAGATTCTTGAGACCAGAAAGATCAGGCAACTCCCTCACTGATGTGCAGTCTGATATACTAAGGGATCTCAAGGACTCCAATTTCTCAAGCCCATAAACCTTGGTCAACTGTTTGTACCCAAAGAACAATAGCTCCTCGATATCACGGAGACCAGACACATCGAGAAATTGTTCTCGTGACGAAAGATGGTGGCCATCTGTCTCGAATGCATACAGGACTAGCTTTCTTAATCTGGCTAACTTCCAGACGCAAGGCAGCAGTTGTTCCATAGGCTGATCATGTGCTTCCGACAGTCCAAGAGCCTGAAGCAGGCCCCCGGTATTTGCTAAGCTGGGACAATCAATAATGTACAGACTCGATAAAGAGCATTCCTCTGGTTCTCCTAGGCCTTGGATTTCAGAGAGAAGCTGACAGGAACTGATCTCTAGTAGCTGTAACTTTGTCAAATTCGATAAACTAGGAAGTTCTTTCAGTAAACAACAGTTTTCCACCTTTAGTGTCTTCAGAAGCAATAGATTTTCAAGCCCATCGAGATTGCCAAGATTCGGACCACTGGATATGACCAAAGTTTCCAGCATTCTCAGGTCTCCCAAACCCTGAACCTCATGTACCTGAACCCGCATCAATCTCAGTTCCTTCAGGTTGTTCAGATTTGCAAGGCTCGGTAGTTTCTCCAAAGGCTCACAGCCAGAAATCAAAAGGCTTTTTAGAGAGGATGGGAAGACAGAAACGATAATACCACTGTTACTAAACGACGAGTCCCAAAGCTCCAGTGTTGTCAGCTTGGATAGCTTCCATATATCTCCTGGAATTTCAAGCTGGTCACATCTCTCAAAGGATAGATGTTCCAGATCCCTGAGCTCAGAAAGGTTAGGAACCCGGGAAGACGAGAGGGCTAGCTGCTTTAAACTTGGGGGGAGTGCTGCTACTTCTTCCAACTCCGACACAAGTGATGTCAGGTTTAAGATTTTGAGAGAGGATAACCAGCTGATACCAGCAGGCAGTTGTGTCAAATGACCCGCAACAATCTCTTGGAGATTTTTAAGCCTTGCAAAGTCACCGTTTAACTTTGTTATTTTAGTCATAGTGAGGCTCAGCACTTTCAGATTCTTGAAACTGCCAACGTGTAGTTCCCCCCTCATCTCCCAACAGGTCCAAAAATGTATGAACTCTAGACTTCTGCAGTGGGACAAGTTGGGAGCTGTTGTCAACTCGCCGCAAAACGATAGGTTTATAGCTTTCAGCTTGCAAGTCACCTGTACCAGATAAGTTGAAATATTGATTACAGTAGTTCAAATATGAAATTATCCCAGAAATTTACTATCATTGAACATGTTAATCTGGGAAAAAGAGAGGAAGATTAATAACCTTAATTCCACCCCAGCCTCTCCAATCATCTTCCACTGGACAACTATGCATATCAAGAATCACCAATTTATTCAGATTGAGATCAATGGGAATCGAGCTACACTCGTGCAATCGAAGCCAGCGTATACTTGGTAAAATTCCTTTAAAATCTCCAGTCAGTCTTCCATGTTGCACTTCTAGATACCTTAATCCTGAAAACTTCTTAAATACTTGATCTGTCAGCTGAAGATTTTCATCTGCCATGTTAACTCTAAGAACTTCCACAAGATCACTTCCCTGAAAAACGAAATGACACTGGTAAATTCTTCAAGGCATCTGCCCATCTTGAGCAATCATAACAGGTCTTTCAATTAGTCTCTAATGTATGCTATGTATGAAAATAATATAAGCAAATTCATCAAGTAATAATAATAAAGAAAAGAAACAGATGATTATATCTGCTAAACATGCCAACAAAATAAATTAAGAAAATCACCAAAACCACCAAATTGAGTACCTCTTCCCTTTCTAACATGTCAAAGGCATCTTCATTGGAACATATCCTGCTGCGCTTCCATGGACGTTGATTATCTTCCTCATGAATAATTGCTCTGCCTAAATCTCGGACGTGATCATGCATCCAAAACTCATTTCTCTCATTAAATTTTATCAAGCACCTAAGCACGAGAGTTTTAATTCCACTTTCAGGATAAAATTTACAATCAGTCCACATGTAAAGGGGAAATACTTTATTTTCTCCAATAAAAGAACAAGCAATATCAAGGAAGATTTGTTTTTCATTGTAACTCAATTCGTTGTAACTTATTTTTAATCTCTCTTGCACCTTGGTGGGAGGTAAGTCTTTTAACTCTATCAACTTCGCTTGCCAAAATTCTCTGTCTTGGCGAAACAAAAGTGAACCAACGACCTTAAGTGCCAAAGGAAGGCCTGTTGCAACTTTCACAAACTCCTCAGACAGAATTGCCTCTTCCTCTTGAGGATTATCCGTCCCAAAGGCATGCTTGTTGAAAAGTTGAAGAGCATGATCTGGACTCATTTCTCCAGGTTCATACAACTTAAATTCTTGAAGAACATCCAAAACCCTTTTGTTTCTGGTCGTAATGATAATCCTAGTTTCCGAGGAGAAATCATCCAATTTCCCCAAGATTAGGTCAAATTCAAACCGATCATCCACATCATCAAGAACAATGAGAGCCCTGCGCTTGCAGATTCTCTCTCTTATCACGCGGATTCCTTCACTAGCATCTTTGACCTTATAATCAATCCTCAGAATGCCAGAGATGATCTTACTCTGCAAATTTATGGCACCATCATGTCCCACCAGTATTTCTCGTACATCTTCCACAAAAATATAATGATCTAACTGTGCTTGAACCTTATTATAGACAGCCTTGGCAATAGTGGTCTTACCAATACCACCCATACCGTAAATACCAATAATCTTCACACCTTCACAGCCTAAATTTAGTAGGTTTGTCACTTCTTCTACATGTGAATCAATTCCAATCAACTCATCCGTCACTAAAGTGTAATTCTGAGTAAGGTGTGACCACACCTTAGCTACAACCTCATCTATAATAGCTCCTTGCCTGAAAATTGAACAAAAAAGGTTGACTTACAAACGGAAATATCCAACCGAACAAATATCTAGATCGAGATAGTTCACTTCCTCCAGGTTTAATCTGCCATACTAATTAAGAGAAGAGCCAAACACATCTATCGATTTGTATTTAGATGCAAAGATGCAGCAAGCATAACCTTAGGTCCATCAATATCTATAATAGAGGAGGCAGTATACTTTACCCGTCCGATTCAGTAATGTGCCATCCCTTCATCGCCCCGACCTCCTGGAGAGCTTCCTTCCATTCATCAATCGTCTCTGCATCATACTTCTTCCTGTGGTGCTGAAATGCTGCCTTGTAGGGACCATCTTGACGCCGCACATCTCTAGGCTCCACCATAAAGAAAATGGGCAACATGATGTGGCCATTCCCTTGATTGCAGCACTTCATCATCTGAGCTAGCTCCTGAAGGCACCACTTGCTCCGAGCATAATTCGGAGAAAGAACCGGAATGTACACCTTCGATTCTTCGATAGCCTTGACGAGTGAAGGTGCAATCTTCTCGCCCTTACGCAGCTCTTCGTCGTCAAGAAAAGTTCGGATCTTGTACCGAACCAGGAATTTGTGGAGGAAATCAGCAAAATTTTCCCTGACATCAGGGCCTCTAAAGCTCAAGAAGACCTCATACTCCACCGGCGACGAGGAAGGGGCTGAAGATGTTTGTTGCTGCTCAGCCCCCGATAATTCCGATTCTGACGATTTGGGGGTGTCGTCTGAGGGTTTAGAGTTCTTCTTCTTCTTCAAAAGGAAGGTTACAGCCACCACCAGTGAAGTTACGGCCACGGCCACGGCCACTTGGCAGAAGAATGACCATATGGTCCAGATCTTCAGATCCATATCTCTTCCGAAACCAGTAGCTGTGGAATTATGTCGAGGTTAACCGAAGTTCCAAATCACCTACGTTGTGGTAGTTCGATATGACGATTCTAATCAGTTGACTTCTGCAAACAATTGACTTTCCAATTCCATACCAAATCGGCATAAAAGATATTGCTACAATTACCTCTGCCTCCATCCGACGCGGCAAAACGGCACCGCCGGCAGAAACCCTAACTAAATCACTGGCCGCTGACTTCTACTTCGACCCTGACGGTTACTCCTCCAATTAGCCGTGCGGAGGAGCTGGAGAAGAAGCGAAGATTCTTGAGAGCGGAGCAGCAGGATCGAGTGAGCAAGGCATTGCCGAGATACTGCATCTGATTGGAAGAACTGCCGGGGACCAGGGGAATTTGGCGGGAAATGTGGTCGCGGAGTTTTCAGATTGTCGGCGGATGACGTCGGTTGAAGGTTTTGGGTAGGGTCGGGTGCGGGTTTACCCTGTACCAACTCCTAACCCGCCGGGTAGAGCCTTCTAAAATACCCGACCAAATAACCACCGGGTATGAAAATTATATAACCATACCCTACCCACCGGGTAACCACGGGTATTCGGGTAACCATGGGTACGAATCCTAAACTATGAACTTATACACATATATGCACATACATACTGTTGTCCATTAAAAATTATCAATACTTGTAATTGTTCAAGCTTCAACAATCCACACAAATAAAAATAGTAAACACATAATAATTGTTCTTGCTTCTACAATCCACACAAATATAATAATTGTCTACATCTTCATCATCAATAATGGTAGCTAAACTCAATTTCTCAAGCTAATCTAAATTTCTCAAGGGAAATTGACACTTTGGTTAGCGGGGCGGGTATAACGGGGCGGGTATTATCGATTACCATACCCGTACCCTACCCTTTATTTTGAAACCGGGTATTACCCGTACCCGCCCCTTAACCCGTCAAAGCGGGTAATTACCCTTGTTGACCGGTTACGGTCGGGTAGGGTATCCATGGTTACGGGTTGGATTGACATCCCTAGTTTTGGGGGAGAAGGGAATGATCGGAGACGGGGAACAGAGCGTCGGCCCAGTTGAGGAGTGGAGATCAAATTTGGGCCTCCATCGTCCAGCCCACTTCGCTTTATTTTTGTTCTGTAGATGAACGGGATGAGCGTCGGCCCGTTGAAAAATGCAGATGCCCAAGCACGATAGACCTGCCCATTTGCAGCTCATGGATGAAGCAAGCTTTCGTGAGCCCATCTCTCGATGTTTGATGCTTCTGAGGTCAGTTTTCTAACTTGATTTTAAGCTTTTTAGGAAGTGTTCAGATATTAAAAAAAGTACGCCAGGATCATATAGCCCAACTAATAAAACTCTCGAGAGATTTTCGATCGAGAAGTGTGAGGTTTTGTGTCCAAACCACTTCGCGTTCAGTTGTGCCATTCCTGGACGCATTAAAAGGGGACCTTAGTGGAGGGCCCAAAGGGCTCAAGCAGGAGAACATTTATATTTGGTCTCGCTCCGCTATCGTTCAAGCGGTGTGTGAGTGAGGATGTTTCTGGGTCATAAAAAAAAGTACAATGACGTTTGCGGGATCAATTCATAAAATAAAATTTTGTTCAATCGTCTGATTTTAGAAAATCAGTCATTTTAAACGATACTGTTCGAATTATCTATACCCGAATAATTGGAAGTAATTCAAACATATCAATTCAAAAAAAAAATCATATCAAATTAATCCATCCAAATTTTATGCTGACAGTCTACCAATCTATTAGTCTTATTGTAGAATAACTTTCCTAATTCTCAACTCCCGAGCAAGTTTGCAATCATGCACAATCTCAACCAGCTTTGCAAGAGCAATTGAACCCTCACTGTTTCGTTTGCGAAACTCGCGTGTTCAATGCACACTGTTTTCAAGTAAGCACAAACACAAAATCAGCAAAAATCGTCAAATACCCGCCGCCGAAGTTGGCGCCGTTGATTTGATCGATTAAAGCAGAAACCAAGACGATCGTCAAATATCCGCCGCCGGTGTCGGCGTCATTGATTTGATCGATGCACCTTTGACCTCTAATCAAACAACCGTTACTCGGTTCACCACCTCTCCAAACTACGTTCGAACGAGGGTGTTCAACGAGAAACGAGAAACCAAACCGAGAGGGTTCTAAGTTACGTTACCTCTACTCCTATGGAGGTTCCTCTGGAGAGCTCCGCGACTACGACTACGACTCTGCAAAGGAGGTCTTTGACAGAGCGGTTCTACGAAAACTAGAGAGAAAACGATAAATTCTGCTATGGTGCAGTTGTGATTTGATTTTGCCGTCTCGAACTTCTCTCTCTTCCCAATCTTTATACTTCGCTCTTCTCCCCGCAGTCGTAGTAACTGCCTTCGTGCCTTTGTCTCCCACGTCTTCATTCCTGTCAACCGTGCAGGTAACTTCCTCCTTGTTGCGTAACTCCCACGAGTGCGAAACCGCTTGGACATGTGGCAACTTGGCCAAAACGACATTGAGCCGAAATCCGCCATTGCTGAACTCTCGCCACTGCGACGTTGTTTTCTATTAAACAACATCGTTTCAGTACCGCGACGGTGTCGATATCTCCCACGATGTGGTTTTCGGCTAAAGCGACACCGTCTTAACTAATCCTTAAAATATTAATTAATTAAACCGGCCATCATTGTTGACACGCCGTCAAACTCTCACTTCGCGGCGCCGTTCTTAATTAAACAACATCGTTTTCTATTTCTGCGATGCTGTTGAACTTTGCGATGCCGCTTTGCATTTACCACTATCGTTTTAGCTACTGCGGCATCGTTTGGCCCACTCGCGGCATCGTTTTTAAATCCGCGGTGTCGTTTCTTCCTCTTGCGGCATCGTTTTCAACTAATTGACACCATGCTAAAAAGCCATTAAAAATATTAAGTAATAAATCTGGCCATCACCGTTTTAGCTCTCCGCGGTGCCGCTTCTCCCTATCCAACAAGGAAACAAATAATAATAATTAATTAGAGAAAATTCCTTCTCCAACACCAATACTACACGCGCGGCCCACATCCTGTTTTCTGGTAAACAGTGTCGTTTCCAGTGCTGCGATACCGGTGAGCTTCCTTGCGGTACCGTTTTCCTGTTTCGCGGTATCGTCTTAACTTCCCGCGATACCGCTCGACTCCAAACGACACCGTTTTTTACCCGCGGTATCGAATTAAATGCCGAGACTAATTAATACGCCATTTAATTCAGGCCAAATTAATTTTAGGTGTCAACACTCACACACCCTCCTCCAAGGTTCAAAGGAAAAGCTTGAATTAAACGGTAATCTCGTGGCAGTATTCATCGAAATAATTTACCACAACAATAACCAATTAATATCCTCTGCAAACCTTTCAAAATATGTATACTGAGCTCAGTCTTCAATTAATGGTAGTTGCTGGCCCTACGATAATCATTTCATGTTTAATCATTTACCTAAATATCACACTTAATGATCATAGGGCTAGTCCCACCATTGTGGACTGGTTGCTCCTAAACCAGAAACAAACATTCCCAAACCAGCGAGGTTTAAGACTAAGATATTTCTAAACTAGTCATGTCACTTCGAAATAAATGAATAAAATACACTATCTATCCATGATTGCTTTCCTTAAACTCTCATCGTTCATTTGTGCCTCTAATTAATTATGATATCCTTAATTAGTCTTTAAGTAGCTTGACTTATATACATAATAATAATAATGCGATCATATTTACAAGGCGAGGATCGGGTGAGTGTGTCTTTGACCAAGTCGACTCAGACCATTCAATCTAAAATCTAGTTCATATTTTCAAGCAACTAAGCATATTTGACTTAGTTATCATATTTTGGATCATATTATCCAGAGGCACATACACGATCTGTGTTAAACCCGCCTAGAAACCGAAAAGAAAAATATGGAGATTGTACGTATATCATGCTGTCACGAGACCGAAACAATTTTATATTTAGGAAATGTATATAAATTGATAGCATTATTGATTATGTGATGATGGCCACCGTACTGATAGAGTCTACAACACAACAGTCCTAGCTAATGATTTAGTCGCACGGATAAGAGACGTCGATTGTTGTTTTTCGAAAAATTGAGATGATGGTCTATTGGTCTAGAGTCTAGAAAATTAGAGTTTATTATTTAGGGGTCGTTTGGATGGATCAATTGTAAAACGAGACAATTTGACCAATTGTTTCATTTTACAAAACGAGTCATTTAAAACGAGTCAATTCAGATTACCTGCCCCCACCCCAGACAATTGTAATTGGCTCAAAATGAGTCAATTCAGAATTCCCCAGCCCAAATTGCTTCATCCAAATTTTCTGCTGCCAAACGGATCAATCTGGCACAATTGACTCAAAACGAAACAATTGTGTCAGATTGATCCATTAGAATTCCTCATCCAAACGACCCCTTAGCAATTTTAAGGGCGACCTTTAGCAACTCCCTATAAGATTACTAGAAGTATTGCATACTCTAGTAGAATTACGTTCCCAACTAAATCTTTTCGATGAAATCTTTTCTTAAAGGAGACTCTTCTATCGAGGATTGTCAATTTGTCATACAATGATCAATTATTTTCTTGCACCCTATTAGCTAGAAGCTACAATGTTTTGTTGGTCCATGCAAATCCAATCAAATCCTATAATCATCATTATCATTCATTAATTCCAGCTGGCATTGCTTTTCCAGTCCCTTAATTGGTCTCTTAAGTATGGCTCACCAAATGGCTTTTCAAACATATCTTCTGTTCTTTTCATTTTTATCCAAATGTCAACCAACTACCACAACCAGCAGCATCATTAGCTGACTAGGTTAATAACGATTAATAATTAGTGTGGAGAGAGTGATTAAGTATCATAAATAGACATCTACAATAATATTAATTGTTGTCTCAAAATCACATGGTATGGTGGCCCTATACAAATTTCAAATCCATCATCCATGAGTTGGCTTTCGTTTGAGAAGGGTGTGTAGGAAAGTGGTTAAGTATCATACATAAGCCTAGTTATTGAGATCAGTTGGTTTATGACATTATATTAGAGTTGATTTGTCCTTGAGGTCATGTGTTCAAGTTCTCACAATCTCCAATACTAATAAATGTATTTAAAACACATGGTGTTACGGGTCTGTGCAAACTTCAAACCCATGATTAGTTGACTTTTGTTTGATGGGTGTGTAAGGAAGTGATTTAAGTATCAAACATGGACATCTCCCAACAACTCGAACTATTGAAACGAGTTGTTTATAGCGTATCCTACCACAAAATCAGAATTACATAATCTCACCCTCATGTTCGTTAATCACTATTCTAAGACTGCATATATGGATAAACCAGGGGCGTCCAATGGATGGTGGAGACCCTATTTCAAAATTAAAATATGTTTCAAATTGACTGTTAAGTGTAATGAAATTAAAATTATTACATTATCATTGTTTGAAATGTAATATGATCTTTCTAACATTTTTAAGATAAAACTATCTATTATCTTTCAAATTTTTCGTATTCTCCATAATATTATTTCTAGTTGTCATTATAGCTATTACATTAAGTTTTTTTGTATTATCTTTAATATGAATAGGATTTTCCAAACGCAAACAATACTTTAAAAATCAATATACATAGTGTGTGTATATACATGAGAATATCGCCCTATGACTAGAAATAATATAATTAAAGTTTTCATTATACTCATAATCGATTAATCATATCCTACAAATAAAACCTAGAATATAAGGTCGGATTAACTAACATATTTAGATTGAAACCCTTAATATTCGGAGATCTCTCCTAACACACCCTCTTGACCGGCCCGGAACAAACAATATAATTCACAATGCGGACTACTCCACCCACACGACTGAAAATTTCCCCTTTCATTCATTCTCGCTCCTTTCATGTGTTTTCTTTAGTAAGCATATAGCTTAAGGATCACTTTTCATATGATACAATATCTTCATATTACGTGCGTGGAAAAGCAACATATTACACATTTGTGATTTGACCATGATTATCATCAAAGATGTCAAAGAAAAAAATTATGTAACAAAACTTTGCCATAAAGAAGAAGTGTGCCAAGGTGGATTCTCTCCTTTTTTTCTTCTTAAAGGTGTAAAGACAATCGAATTCCTGCATTTTCAATTCTGTTCAACGTAACTGGATCTCCCCCACAACTTTAAATTGGGTCAATTGATTTTTTTACCTTCATGCAAGGACAATAATTGTAATATAAAGAATGAGGACAATATATTATGTACTTTTGAAATATTGATTTTATTTATCGTGAAGGAAATAAGTCTTACAATATTGTAGTCCTTCTTTCTCATTGGGTTTTCATGGTATTTTAGTTTTTGATAATGTATTTCATAAGTTCATCATGTATGACGGTTAAGTACTAGTATAAGTGTACACTTCTTCCTTTCATGTTGTATCTCTGAAGCACAGATTGAGCATCCATGTGCTTGAGTTTGTCTGTCCTTATTCTGATTTTGGTTTGCTTTGTTGGTTCTCTTGTAATCGATCATTCAAAGTGCAATGCAAGTAATCGGTCCCATCCCTCCTAGCCAACCATGTTTGTGGCAACACTATTTGTCCTCTCCATAACATTATCTCTTGCCTTGAATGTAGTGGGTGCATTCAAGAACCGGTTTAATTTGATTTAGAGCCCTTGGAGTCAAAGTGTTGATATATGACTTGAATTGGATTATTTGTCGTTGATTGGGTCTCGTCTGAACCTGGTCTGTAATCTTTTTATTTATCATATTGGATTAGGGCAGGGTTAAACTGTATGGAGAAGTGCTACATATAATTCTCAATCTCTCCGTAATATGTAGCTTCCTCAAGTATAGTGAAACTAACTCTCTACTACCCGTAGACTAACTAACCGACACACACTATGTTAGTAGACCACGTAAATCTGTGTGTTCTTTACTTTCTTATATTGTCAATTATCCCAATTCGTTCTTTATTGTGAAACTCATCTCTCGAAGTAATCACATATCATACCTAGTAATCAATGCTATTTGGGTTACATTGTTTCAGGTTTGAAAGTGTGCTTCAGAAACCCAACATTATATTTTGATCCTATACATCGCCTCCTAATTGCACCGCCTTTGTAAACACATGCACGCCTCAGAGTAGAGGTGGCAAATGGATTGATCCATGGATTGGTGGATTCATGGATCCAATGGATTCATGGATTCATGGATTGGATCAAGTGGATTATCCATGAATTCAAATGACATCTTCCACCAAGGACCAATTTGCAAAATGTGAAAAGTTTAGGTACTAAAATGTCATAATGAAAATTTTTAGGTACAAAAACGTGATTTTTCGTATAAAAATTAAATTTTGGGTACCAAAATGTAAAATATAAAAATTATAGGTACCAAACCGTAATTTGCCATTTCGATCCATGGATCGGTCCATGAGTCCACCAATCCAATTGGATTTGGATCAAATTAATTGGATTTAAATGGATTGGATTAGGTGGATATTTTTAATAGCTTGGTGGATTGGATTGAGAATTGTTACCTCTATCTGAGAGTAACAAGCTTTATTGGATACTAGGTATAATTAAAAGATAATAACATCAGGTGTAATTAGCAACCTCGCCGGCCATCTCTCCTCTCTCCTAAAATTTGGATGGTCGTCGTTGCTGCTGTTGATCGGGGAGACCTGTATGAGGGCCGGGCAGGCACTTCTGGGATGCATGGCGGCGGTGATAGCAGTGGCTTTAGCTAATCAAGGAGTGGTTGTGATTCAAACACGCTGGTGGAAGCGGGATCGGCAGGGCACCCTGGGGGGTGAACTGGATGATTATCCCCGACTGGTGAGCAATGCTTCTAAACAAAGTAAGCGCAGTGATAGGGGCTGCGTGTCGACGATTAAAATCCAGATTTCTCCCAGGAAGAGAAAATGGGTAGATGGGGACGTGGGTGTTGGAAGTAAAGATTTGGAGTGGCGTGATCGTAAACGCGTGCGGCGCTCTGTTCTGAAGGCTTGGCGTTTCGTTTTGCCATCGTCTTGCGAGCTGGAATGTAATGGGCAGGAGAAACCTGCACCTCCAGTGATCCATACTAAAGTCGGTGTAGCTAGCACCGACCCCTTGGCAATAAGACGAAGGTCGGAATTAAAGATCACGAAAGGGGCCAGTTGGTTGGTGGAAAAAAAGATGTCGGCGACGGCTCTGAGGAGCCGGCGAGAGCCTACCCCGGTGTTACTGAACCGAGTTTTTCGGCTCAGGTTACTGAGACGTGCGAGTGTTGGAATCCTTGGAGATGAGGATGCTCGCGGTGATCTCGTATGGTCAGTTAGGGAAAACGGCTTTGGTTTTTTCCTAGGGCGGCAGATTCCCGTAACTAAAGGAGATATATCCCCGGGTAAGGGGATAAAAAATATAAAGATCCGGCAGGATCCGATTTTGAGTCCCAGGCGCACTGAAACTCCTCTTGGGCCTATTTATTCACTTCAAACCCACTCGTATTCGGCAGTCAAAAAAGCAGAACGAGGAAGGGGAGAAGGAGCGCAGAGGAGAACAGTGCACAAGACAATTGGGATTTCCTGGTACGTGGACAAACCAACTATTTTTTCTAAGAGTTCGGTTAATGGAGATGATGCAATCATGTTCCAAATAATTATTGTCTCTTCTTCGTATCCTTGGTATGGTCTTGCGGGGTACAATTGGGGGGAGCTTGTGGCTAAAACCTTACCGTGGGTACCTTTGCAGGGACGTCCGATGGAGCACGTTGCGGCTGATCAAATCGTGCGTTTCTCAATGGAGGAAGTTCAGTCGGACAGAATCCGTAAGGCTCGAGGATTGCTTGGTAGGATTTTCTCGGACAGTGAACTGACATTGGGGGAGCTACGTGAAGCGATTAACACTCATTGGCAAGGTCAAGGGCGGATTCAGGTCCGTCTGGGAGCAAACGGGCTCTACGAATTCATTCTCCCCGATGAAGCCGCCAAACTCTGGGTCCTTCGGCGAACACCATGGGTGATCAAGGATAGGATCATCCATCTCCGGGCATGGATCCCTACTGTTACAAAAAGGGTCTATGATGAGCTAGCAATAGCTCCTTTCCGTGTCCAGCTGTGGGACACTCCCGAAGACTGCTGTACTCAGCATTTTGGCCGCAAAATGGCGAACGCCACAATCGGGCAGGTGCTGGAAGCAGGAGTCTTTGCTTGTTCGGAGTCGGGGCGTAATTTTGTGAAGGTTAAGGCTCTGATCGATTTCTCGAAGCCATTAAGATCCCAAATCATGGCTGAGAACGAGGTGATGGGCCGCTTCTGGATCCGATTGAAGTACGAGTACCTGCCGCTGTTTTGTTTCAAATGCGGACGTGTCGGGCACGCGAGGCAGGCTTGTGTGTTTGACCCCCCGACCCGGAAAGAGAAGTTTGGTCCGCAGATGACAACGAAGAAGATGGGTCGCCGTATCTATGATGACGAGGAAGGGAAGCAGCAATTTCCTGGACAAGTGAAGTCTGTGTGGATTAATGCGGCGGTGCAGGGGCCTCGAAGAGGTGAGGAACGTACGGAAGTGGTTGCGGAGGAACCTCGTCGTAGCACGGGAATCAAAATGGCAAAGGCGGCGGGGGAAACCAGTCCCTTGTGGATGGGTACGTCGAAGGAACCTTTCCTCACGACGGAGACGGAAGGACAGCGGCGGAGAAGCCCTTTCCATATAACAGTTGCTAAGAGCCCAAAACTCAAAATAGGGAGACAAGCTTTAAAGGGGACCGGAAGTAAGAAAGTGGGGGGCCGAAGCCCTGTTCGGCCCGCTCGCAGGGAAGCCCCAAAAGCTGATGCTGATCAGCCAATGCGGAGGGAAGAGCTCAGGTTTGCGGAGGAACGGCCCAAACGCAAGGCAGGCCCAAAGCATGCGGAAGAAGGGCCTATGATTGTGGAGCGCCAAGGGATAGGGGGCCCGATAAGTAAAGGCCGGCCCATGCGAGAGTCAAGGCCAAAAGAGCCCGTGAAGGAGCTGCGCCGTCGGTCCAAGCGGGTGGAAGGGAAATTGGGAGCAGGAGGTGCGGCCGGGCCGACAGCTGTTCCCATGGATATTAAATCTGATGTGCGGGAGCCAAGTATGGAGATCGATGGGCATGACCAAGTGCAAATTGCGGCGCGGCGTAGGCGCATCATTCTGGAAGAGGATTCCGAGGAGGAGTTTATATTGACGTCCGTCCCGGCAATATTGCAACAAAGGGGCGGAAGTAAAAACGAGCAAGGGAGTATGGAGGCGGCACATGGTGACCAGGAATTGGGGGCACCTCGAGTTGAGGCAGCTGGCTCCGTTCCCCAAACCATGCCGATGCCATCGGAGAAGGGCTGCGGTGTTGATACGGGGAATTCCCCCCTCGTGGAGAAATCCGCCAAGACGGAATCTCTGAAGGTCACATCCAATGAGATTCGTGAAGGGTCTGTGGAATCGGAGGAAACAGTGTCGGATAATGCCCCTCCGGCCTTTGAAATACGAAGACGTACGCCAAAGAGATTTGGTGGACTGAAGAGGTTGGCTCGCGGAGTTCGAGTCAGCCAGGTGGTGCAGGCTTTTGAAAAGGGGCTAGTCATGCAGGAGGAGAATCACAACATAGAGGCAATGGAGCCTAGCGTTGAAATGGTAGCTGAGCTGGGTATCCGCGAGTATGGATCCAATCTGATGGATCGGGTAGAGGGAACTAAAAAACGTCCGCTGGAGGGAGCAATAGCGGACAGCCCTACACCAAAGAAACAATTTGTTGAAGACTTGGAGGAAGCAGAAAAGGTGGAGGAAGCCAGCCATAAATGGCCCCAATCCGATAAATGAGGGTTTTGTCCTGGAACGTGAGAGGCATTGGACCATCCCTCACGTTCCAAACTGCTGTAGGTTTAATTCATTCTAATAAGCCGGATCTTGTGTTCTTTTCAGAAACAAGGTCGTGCAGGCGCGTAGTGTCCCGTCGATTGAGGGGGTTGGGTTTTGATTCTTCTTGTTGTTTTTTTGTTGATGCTGTTGAGGCATCGGGTGGGTTAGTGGTTGCTTGGTCCCCTGAAGTTAACGCTTCGGTGTTTTTTCATTCTAGCTTTGTAATTTGTGTTCAAATTAATGAGAATGGGCTTTCCTATGTGGTGGTTTGTGTTTACATAAGTTGTGAGGTTGGGGCTCGTACTGCCCAGCTGGCTCACGTCAAAGAAATCTGTGAGGGTCTTACGTTACCGTTTGTGGTAATTGGAGATTTCAATGCGACGATTAAGGAAAGTGAGAAGGATGGGGGGAACCCTTGGTCCCTAGCCAAATCCGTTGCCTTACGTGATTTCATTCAGGATCTTGGGCTTCATGACCCTGGATTCCAGGGTGACCCATTTACGTGGACCAATAAGCGTATGGGCCCTGCTTGTGTTAGGGAACGGCTGGATAGGGCCCTGTGCTCCCAGGTATGGATCAATCAATTCCCGGATACTTTAATCAAACATTTCACGGACCAGGGGTCTGATCACAGGGCCATCATCCTGTCGGACAAACCGTATGTTCGGAATAGTAGACCGCTGTTCCGCTTCGATGCTCGATGGGCGGATAATCCGGAGGTCAGAGCCATGGTGAAGTATGTTTGGTTGGAGGAGATTAGTGGGACGCCGATGTACCAGCTTTGGCAGAAATTGAAAAAAGTACGCCATTTGTTGTACGACTGGAGTAGGGCGGGAACCACGAATTCGTTGCGTAATATAAGAACCCTCCAGGGAGAAATTGACCGGGTAAAAGCTTCTCATCCGATAGATTGGGATGAGGTTCGTGGGCTGGAGGTTGAGCTTAATCGTCAATGGGAGGCGGAGGAAAGTTATTGGCATCAGAAATCCAGGGTCCGCTGGCTTAAGAGAGGTGATCAAAACTCATCGTACTTCCATACGGTCACTCGAGCAAGGCGGAAGAGGAATTTTGTTTCCGGCCTCCGGGATGAGAATGGTAATTGGGTGACAGAGGAAAGAGGGAAGGCAGACATCGCCTCTACTTTCTACCAGCAGCTCTTCACCTCTGAGAATCATGTCCATAACATGGCAGAAAGGGTAGCCAGGCTACCGATTGATAGAAAGGTGACCCCTGAAATGAATGCGGGGCTGACTGCCGAAGTCCTACCTGATGAGGTACGACGAACTGTGTTCTCGATGGGTTCGAAGCAAGCGCCTGGGTCGGATGGGTTTACGGGGAAGTTTTTCAAAGCCTTTTGGGATGTTGTGGGTGCTGCCGTGATTAAGGCCGTGTGTTCTTTCTTCACGTCAGGGCGACTCCTCAGGAGTTTTAATCATACCTGGCTCACCCTAATTCCAAAGGTGGATAACGTTGAAAACATTCGACAACTTCGGCCAATCAGTCTCTGCCAGTTTGTTTATAAAATTATATCTAAGATTTTAGCCTCCCGTCTGGCATGTCTCCTGCCTAAGATTGTGTCGGAAGGCCAGAATGCTTTTATCAAGGAAAGACAAATAGTGGACAATATTTTGTTGGGGCATGAACTTATGCACTACCTCAAACTCAAAAAGCATGGGAAGAAAGGGTATATGGCTCTAAAGGTTGACATGGAAAAGGCCTATGATAGAGTCGAATGGCCCTTTCTTCTAGCAGTTTTAGAGAAAATGGGGTTTAGTTCCACTTGGAGGGGATGGATCTCTGAATGCTTGCGATCGGTGTCTTTCTCTGTGCTCATGAATGGATCGCCGGCGGGATTCTTTACTTCGTCTAGGGGGCTGAGGCAAGGGGACCCGCTATCCCCTTTGCTGTTTGTGCTTTGCACGGAAGGGTTTGCTGCTTTGATCCGTAAGGCGATTGTTGAGAGAAGATTGGAAGGGGTAAAGGTTGCTCCGCGTGCCCCAAGGATCACGCATTTGTTTTTTGCGGATGATTCATATTTATTCCTTCGTGGGTCTCTTGAGGAATGCGAGAGGCTGATTGAGGTTCTAAATGAATATGAGGAACTCAGCGGACAGCGTGTGAATTTGGGGAAATCGGCGGTTTGCTTTAGTAAGAACATTTTACCCCAGGATCAGGAGTTCTTAGCTGAAATATTAGGGGTAGGGGCGGTGGGCGTGCAGGATAAATACCTTGGATTACCGTCTCTCATATCCCGGTCTAAAACTATGACATTCCGATATCTGGAGGAGAAGTTGCTGGCGCGGCTGCAAGGGTGGAAGCGTAGAACGTTGTCCTGGGCGGCTAAAGAAACCCTGATCAAATCAGTGGCTTTGGCTCTCCCGCTCCATGTCATGTCTTGTTTTAAGATCCCTCTAACGCAATGCCGGCTACTGGATAAGCATGTAGCTAGGTTTTGGTGGGGCGTGGAGGATGGCCAACCTAAAATAAGATGGATGTCTTGGCGGAATATGTGCCGGAGTAAACATGAGGGAGGGATGGGGTTTCGACGGTTTGAACAGTTTAATCAAGCTTTGCTTGCCAAGATCGGGTGGCGGATCCTGAACGAGCCCCAGTCCCTGATTGCCCAGGTTTACAAAGGGAAGTACTTTCCAAGAGGGTCGTTCCTGGAAGCTAAAGCGCGGTCTCGCCCGTCTTGGGGGTGGCAAAGCATCTTGCATGGGCGGGAGTTGCTAGTAAAAGGTTCTCGTTGGCAGATTGGGAATGGCAGAAAAGCTCCGTTGATAGATTCGAATTGGGTCCCCCAGATCCATCCGCAGGTGCCAGTGCATAACCCCCAGGTGATTCCTGCTGGGGAGAGCCTGTTGGTGGCGGAGGTGATTTGTCAGACGGAGGGGGGTTGGTGTGATCGAAAGCTTAGCCAATGGTTTGACCCGGCGACTTGCCATAAAATCAAGGCGATCCCGCTCCCCCGGCAAGAGGTGGAGGATCGTTTGATTTGGCATGGGACGGCGGACGGGGTTTTTACTGTCAAGTCGGCCTATCACCTAGCTGTCCTTCTGGATAAGCAGGAAGGCCCTTGGAGGGCAACGGCTAGTTGGATGGATAGGACGAGTTGGATTCGGTTATGGTCCTCTAGTATTCCGCCTAAGTTAAAGGTGTTTACTTGGCAAATTTTCAATAGGATCCTTCCGACCACGGAGGCCCTTTTGGATAAAGATGTGAGGGTCCTCCCGCGGTGTCCGGTGTGTTGGACAGCAAAGGAGACAATGGAGCATTTGTTTTGGGACTGCCCGGTGGCTAGGGCCCTTTGGGACCACTCGGGGCTGGATGATCTGGGGCAGGCTTTGCCGCGACATTCGTTTCCTTATTTCCTCAAGAAAGTGTTGGCTGTTGTGTCCCCGGACCAGTGGTGGGCGGTAGTGGCCCTTTTATGGAGAATGTGGCGATCTAGGAATTGGGTGGTATTCGAGGGCAAGCAATTCGGGATACCGGCGCTCATGCGCCAGTATTATCAGCAGTATCATGAGTGGGCCCAACTTCCTATTGATCAGAGTGTTCATCGAGGAGAAGTTCCAGTGCAGCCTGATACTGTTGCTGGGGGGGATATGATGGTTTGTCATTGGGATGGGGCTACGAAGCATGGGTCGCATTCGGCAGGCGGGATGGTCCTCCTTGACCAAGGGGGTCAACTCATTTTAGCTGCAGGGGCTCAGTATGCTGTGGTAGATGATCCTATGGTGGTGGAGTTACTGGTTCTCCGGGAGGCGATCCTTTGGTGCTTAAGTATGGGGCTCTCGGAAGTGCGATTTGAAGGGGATGCTAAGGTGGTGATTGACAAGCTTCTGCAAGCAGATACCAGGGACAGCCGTATGGGTGCGATTCTGGAGGAGGTCCTAGGCTCCTTGGCGGAGAATAGAGGTTTTAGAGTGCGATTTGTAGGTCGTAGGAACAATCGGGTGGCCCATAGAGTGGCCAGGAAAGCCCTTTCATTGTATCCGACTGCAAGTCGCTGGTTTGATTTCACTAGCTGGCTTCGTGCCATGATGTAACGGTCTTTGTTATCAATATATCTTACTATCTTTTGTCAAAAAAAAAAAAAAAAAAAGACTTGCTAGGCATAGTTCGTTTAGGACGAATCCACTTAAAAATTTGATAGAAAGAAAAATATAAGTATTATTATTTAGATGAAAAGAAAACCAAATAATAATACTTATATGTTAGAAGATGAATTTGATGAAGTTATGACCCATTTTGGTCATTCATGTGCAATTGAACTTTGATTTAAATTATCGCAAACTACCTAGGTTTGAAAAGAGGTAAACATAATTATATTATATATTAGTACAAAAATTGTTATTTTCGAACTCCATTTCAACAAATTTATAGTAACGGCAATCAAAACAGAGATCGATACTTTTATCACGACCCATCGTTACATAATGTCCACGACTCAACTCCATATATAAAGTTTTTTTCGTTTCCATAAGGGCAAAATGACAACATTAACGAAATGACTCGATTAAAAATAACTCATCTAAGAACTTTTAAGAGCTAACACCACTAGGAAACCCGAACTATTAAGAATGTGTCATTTGTGTCCTAAAGTATTCATTATGACATATGTGTCCTAAACTATTTTTCCGTTAGAGTTGACCGGCGTTGACAGTTAGCATTTAATAAATGGCACATTCTTAAGAGTTCGGGTTATGACATAAATGACACAAAACTATAATAGGTTGGGACATAAATGATACAATACTATAATAGGTTGGAACACAAATGTCATAATGGATACTTTAGAACACAAATGACACATTCTTGATAGTTCGAGCTTCCTAGTGGTATTAGTCCAACTTTTAAACAAACAATACATTTGTAATGTCTACATTTGCAAGTGTCTGCATTTCCTAAATGTCTACATTTGAGCGATTGTAGTCTCTCCATCCATGGTCTACTTAATAGAAATAAAAGTAATACTCAAGAATCTAATCAAGTATATATAACTGTTATATAACAAAAGAACTATGTTAAAACTAAATAACAAAAGAAGTATATAGTTGTCTATGTGCATGAAAAGTTGTAGTAGAAGGTTATTTAAGAGGTTTTAAAATATATTTCCTTTAAGTTATGGCTTATCTTATTGATAAAGGTAATTAGCAACTAAGTTACTATGCTATATAACATCTTCGAGTGAAAAACTTGTACAAATTATAAAATTTCATTTCAATCAAATAATTCGCATTTGACAATATATCTCATGGTAAAAAAAAGTATTGTTATAAAATTTAAAAGTAAAACAAAAAATAATAATGCTAAGACCATACAATTAAAATAGCACCCTAATCAAAGATGGTAAGCGTAATGCACGTTCCTCTTGAATTGAAAAGAATGAGATTAATGACCAATGTGGTACATAATACAATTAGTATATTTCTACTATCATGTATTCAAGCATCCTACAGTCTTGGTATGTTCATACCACTATGGTCCGCTTTCATACCATATGGTATGCTCTTAATTAATACCAGTCAATACCATATGGTATAGAATCGTAAAATATGCCTCAATTTTTTTTTTTTTGTTCTAAAAATATATCAAAGTGGATATCATTTTAAAGATCACAATTAATATGATTTATCTATGCAAAAAAATTAAATTTCAACTTAAAACCATGGTCCATGAAACCGTACCGGATATCGTATCGGAAAAGTTAGCAATATGATATTTTATGATAAAACCGTGGTTTAACCGCAGTTCAACCGTTAGACCGTTAAATATCGCCTACCGGTTTAGCCTCTGATACTGGTATTTCGTGATTGAACGCCGGTACGGTACGGTTTCATGGACCATGCTTAAAACGAGAAAAATTATCCGTTAAAGATTACAGAGGAAAATATTAAAGGTTTTCGATAAGAAAGAGAATGTTGATGTCACATTGATACATACAGATTACTCACAATTACCAACACTAACATTATTGACTTGATTCGAACCCGAGGTTAAGAAATACTTCAAATAAAAGAGTATTTGATCAACAAAGCATTAAGCATCTACTGCCACATCAAAAAGTCAGTTAATTTTTGTAAAATCAGTTAATCTCATTATATACCTTAAGCTCCAGAGTGAGAGAGGTTAAAAAATTACTGCTACGACATTTTCTTATCCACTCTATTGTGCACTGACAAAGAGTTAATCTCACTTAGGGCTAAAAATTGGTCTGACCCTCCACTGATCCTGTCTGACCCGTCTCTGAAGGGTCAAGATGTATAACTGACCTGTCCTGCCCCTGTTTCTTTCATGATCCTATCTGGCCCTTTAGGGTCGGGGCGGGTTAGGAACGGTCGGGTCAGTGGGTCGACCCTAATTAATAAATACACTACTTTTCTAAAAATTATAATTTGGTACCCAAATTTTTTTCTTATATTTTAGTATCTAAATTTTATTTTTTTACAAATAAGTCCCAAAAATTTGATGGTAAAATTTGTATTGGTACCCAATTTTTTTTTACAATTTAGTACCTAAACTTTTAGAACTTTACATATAGGTCCAAAGTGTTTTTATGATGCTAAGGGTCATAGGGTCAAAAAGTGACCCGACACTAAATTGACCCGACCCTACCTGACCCCGACCCGACCCTAAACTGACCCTGTAGATAAACTGACTCAGCCCGACCCTCAGGGTCGAGGCAGGTTAGTGGGTTTTAAGGGTCAAACTTACATCCTCACTCACTATATACCCTAATATCCTTAACCGAAATCGAAACTCTTCTTATCCGTATCAAGTTCTGGTTTTGGGAGATAATGTAGTTGGTTTTTGGTTTAAATGAATTTTGGTTTGGTTAACCGGACCAGACCGGACCAACACCCCTATGCACTTAATATAATCTCTGCACAAGAATATCATACTATCAAAACAACCCATCTCAATATATCAAGTATATAGAATCCCAAGAGCAAACAACATTCACAATTCATAGATAGGTCCTTATCACCGAACGCTAAATCGCTATACCTAGCTAGCATGCATATGGTAGGGTTCCCAGTTAAAGAGTACTTTAACAACTACGAGAGAAAGTCAGGAAGTTAGGCAAGGCAACTTCGTTATCGGAATAAGAACGTAAGGGCCGGGGAAATGGGAAAAGCCTCCCGAGGAGTTAGATTGAAGTCAGGAATAACTATAACTCTCTCGAATTGTATTTTATAATAAATTTAGAAAATAGGTAAGTCGGTAAGACTTTAACCTCTCTTTCTCAATTGTCACTATTCAAATCACCTTATCATTCAAATTACTCGCTTTGCAACTGCCTCTCAAATCTATGTACGTATTATCATATATTGGTTGCGACTGTGAGCATCCTAATCGAATTGGAAGAATGGACATAGAAGCATGAATGAATAATGTCTTCCCACTGTCACAAAGACCATGTGCAGCAAAGCAATGCGTCCCACGTGGGAGATGGCATGCGCGTGGGTCTCCTCCCTCCCAACTTGGCTTTCGATCTCTCTTCTCAAATTCCTTTTTTAGGGCTTCTTTTCCAAGCACCCATTTTTGGAACCAAATCGCACCACCGCCCATCTCAAGAATTATTAAACGTCTTAATTAATATTCCATCAGTCTTTAATATTCTAGACTGTCGGAATCAATATGACACTATGGGATTTTTATTCATAATAAGGGAAATTAGGTATTGTACTCTGACATATAATATAGGTTAATTAATTAATGGAATAATTTGGGAGATCTCCTAATACCAAACATGCTATTTTCACTATCTAAGTACTAAGTTCCTGCTCTTGGCCTCTTGGGTGTGTGGCCAATGATGAAAGCTATTAGTCTCAGATAGTGATATTTTTGGTTGGAATTTCACATGCATTGTTAGTGTAGAATATACTACATTTTACGAGGCATCGCGATCGATTAAGATGTGTGCCACATATAGAGATTAACGCGGTTTATAGGGCTGGAGGTTTGGTATCTGGTATTTGGAATATATCGAATACCGTACCGAATTTATCACTGTTTGGAATGCCGATTTATTTTTCACAATTGAGATTGAGATCCATTTTTCGAGTGCTATTTGGTATTCAAGATTACCAACAACAACAAAAATGACACATGTAGTTTCAAATCATGGATTTGCCACTGCTAATTGTATCTACATACTCACAAGAGAGCTTCGCTAGCAATACTTTCTTATCTACGTACCTTAACATAACGATATACATTCAATCCTCAACTGAACTTGTACTTTCAACACTGATGCAAATTCAGCTTGTACACAGAAGCAAACCACTGCTTACGAGCATAGTAAAATTCCTGCACACAAGAACCCACAGATTCATAAAAGGAAGGAAAAGCAAAACAAAAGATCATAATGTGTTCATGAGATGGGAGCTTGCTTGCTGGGTAGGAGAGATTTGTATTAGCTGGACTTTGCCATTGATGAGTTAACAAAGCTCCACTAGAACACTCTTTCCCTTTCTCTGTACATTTCTAATTATAATATTCTCCACGTGACATAAATGATTATGTTGCTTGCTTCTACGATCAAATCTTTTTTGGGGTGAATTGTCTGCACGATTCCGTATATTTTTTTGTATATTCTTTCCGATTGGCATATGTTCTTTTCCAAATTTGGAAAAGATTCCATCCCCCTCGAAAACATGCATGGGACTGCCTTTCACCTTTTTTTCACAAGAATAAACTAATTAATTAACTCCTCCCCCAAATTTTTATTGCCCTAGATTCAGATTGATCAGTATGAACTGTCCATTGGTGATGATCAGCCTGTCTTTCCCTTTTGACGTGTACTACATGCATCAAGTAGCTTGCTTACGGGCCTCTTCTTGGATCCTAGAAAGAAAGTCATATATATAATATAAAGAGTATCATTTAATTGTTTCTGTCATAACCGAGGTGCTCAATTAGTACGATATTGTCCGTTTTGGGTTAAACCCACACGGTTTTACTTTTTGGATTTCCTCCCCAAAAGGCACCGTACTAATGAGCTTGGTTATATACAAGGGTCCTTTCCCTTGTATTACCGATGTGGTACTTGGATTGTCCCATAACAGTTTCTTAATTAAACTGCAACAGTACTAGTCGATATTAACACTGGGTTTGAATAGAATCTAGCTATAATATGATAGTATGTAATTTATTGTAGGACTATTAAGGGATTTGCCTAGCGATAATAATGTGGATGTTGTTATAGACGATAAATCGACAAAGAATAGAATTTAGGAGAAGTAGTATGCGGTTCAATGATACATATTCTGAGCATGTTGTGTCCATGTATGTATGATAAGATATTTCGTCACTAGAACTAATTAACCTGCTGACTAAAAATTTAAGGTGTTACACATATGGTATTGAAAGAAACCTTCTCCTAACCCTAAACAAAAAAAATGACAAAATGGGGTGTTCACCTATATAATAGACGAACAAAACCCAATTTTAAGACATTCTAATTTCAAATGTTGAGCAAGAAAATCATCTAAAAATAGCTGGGATTTCTAGGGGATTCATCTAATTCATTGCAAAAATATTTTTTTTGTCTTAAAATAATGATTATAATAATTTAAATCCAGCTAGCTAGTTAGTTTGGTAGTCATATGCCTTTTTGCTCCTTAGAGGGAGATGAAGATGAAAGGCCTTTTTGACAAAACAAAAAGAAAGAACATCGTGGAGAAAGAAAAAAAAAAGGTCTAGCATGCTTTCTCAAGTTTGATACCCATCTGGGGTGTCGCCACGTGTCCCTGTACTCCAGTTTTGATTATCATCATACTCTTCTTCTTCCTCTTCCCATTTCAATTTATTTGATCCTTTGCGTATTTTGTTCATAAAAAAAAAAACATGTACTTCTGCTTTAGTTGGTTGTCATTGTGGCTTTTTTGGGACTCTGGCGTAGGGTACCCCCAAACAATTGGACTTGGAGGGTGGTCTAAATTTCAAGATGAATAATGTGTCTGTTATAAACTGCGCGGTTACGGATTGGGAAATCGTCGGAATCGATAAAGCAAGAATACGAAAGCGAGAATCGAAAAACACAGACACACGATTTACGTGGTTCACTAACACGATGTGTGTTAGCTACGTCCACGGACGAGAGAGAGTCAATTTCACTATATCGAGGAGATTAAATATTACAGAGGAGTATGAGAAGTATTTATAGTACTTCTCCATGTGGGTCTAAACCTAATCCAATCTGGCAAATGAAACGGTTACAGACCAGGCCCAGAACCCGAACCCAAATAACAGCGAGACCCCCGACTACCAATCGTAGCAACTGATAGTCCGATTCAAGTCACATCAACAATGGCTTTAAACTACACAATTAAGAAAGTTAATGGCTTCGATCTGTATCGAGGTTGTATATGTTAAACTAATGACCTGTCCATTTTAGCTTGTGGATATATGCAAGTTTATCGAAACAGGTAACTCTTCTGCTATGTAATGTAGGTATTTGTTTTACAATATTTTTTTCAGTATCGAATTCGAACATTTTGGTCAATTATGTGGTTTAAGGTGGAAAAGACCAACATGAAATAAATGTAGTCAACTCTTTCTTTAGGGTATGGGCTTATACACACACATGATGGGTTTGGACAAAGGTAGTTAGTTACTTCTAATAATTGCATGTAATAAGTTCATCTTTGAAAATAAGACTACTCAATCAAGGTTTACATGTGATGATGGAACACTTAAAAGAGTGGAGAGAGCATGACCGAAAGTATAAAAAGTGGATTGTGTAGATAGATTTCAGATCAAGCTAGCCCACTTGCATTCCCTTGATTTTGATTGAAAGCATAATATTTGTTGATGAGATGGATTTCTGATCAAACCAACTGATGACTTCAGTTTCAAGCTGGGGATCACTGTCCAAAAATATCTCTAATAGTTGGATTTTGTTTTGGATGCATGAGGTAATTTATTTGGGTTAGGGACAGGAACTGGGTCTCAAAGTTTGGGTAATACCCAAATACAATTTATTACGGGTCAAATCAAATTTAGATAATTTTACTTTTGGGCATATCCTTCACACTTTTTTTAGTTTGAGTCTGAATTGGATCAATAATATTGGAAGTCCAAAAGAAAATGGTACCAATTAATAATGCAAATATCTGTCTTATTTTTTGTTATGAAAATAATTGAAAAATAGAAATATTTACATTAAATGTGTACAATTGGGTGGAAAGTAATTAATGAATGATTGATTTTTCCCCGTGTAGATAATCATTTAGACTCAATTAGATCCATTTGGGTATAAACCAAATAGGACTCAATTCAAACCCAACACATACCCAAAATCATTAAAATTGTATATAAGTCCATTTGGGTCATATGGGTCAAATTACCCAATGGGATCTACTCATTGCTATGTCTAATTCGGGTTTCCTCTACAACAATCATGTATGTGAGGTTCAATGGCTCATCGGTGTGTTGGTAATAATAAGGATCAAAATCACGAGTTTAAGTTTATGCATAGTTAGGCACGACTAGGTGTCGGACAATACTAAAATAATTCGTCTAAGGGAATTGAACATCATCTACAAACTTAATATTCTCTCTCAATTTTTTCAGTAGTTCAATAACTTTGTGAGATATTGAGCCATGATTCTATGAACTGGCTAGTGAACTATATAATTTTCTTATTGTTGAGTGGTAGGTACGTAAGTCAATTCATCAATTGAAATGAAGTGCGAAAGTGTTGTAAAATGTTAGTTCATCCATCATTTAGTACAAACGGCTATTTTTTTACTTTCACCATATGGGCGAGTCAGGCTATAGCTAGCCTATAGGTAAACCAGCAACGCCCGCCTTACGCCTATCACCATATTGGAACCTTGGTTGGTAGTATACATAGCATTAGCACCCGGTGTGAGGTACACAATATGTATTCTTCAAATAACTCGAGTTATTGAAATTAATTGGTTTTTGACGTATCGTCATCATAGCATCCGACCGAGAGATTTCACGTGTTCGAATCCTAATACGAACCATAGTATCAACAGTATCACGTTGTATGATGCGGATAGATGTGTAAGAGAACGATGTCAAGATCCTTTCTTGCATGGAACAAAATGTGTAGCTAGCTTGAAAGGTAGTGGGTGGGTGGATCTCTCAATGGCTAGGTTGAAATACTACTTCAAAACATGCAAACGTCATTGTGTTGAAAGAAAGCACAGGTAGAGACGAGAAATGGGTGGGAATCAAATCAAAGAGCCGCATATAGCCACAGAAACAGAAGGAAATTGGAGTCTTGTAACGTGACGCAGTGAAGAGATGGATAGGGGCAGCACTATAGCAAGCCAGTTGCAGTCTTGCAGATAACGAAATTGTGTTGTGTGAAGACGATAGAGCACTGTTATAATTGGTTCTCATTTCTTCCTCATGAACGTCACTCATTTATCACGAAACGCCCCATTTTTGGCGACTTCCTTCCTTTGTCTCCATGCACATAATTAACACATTATTCATCGTTATGTGTAGGGCTCTTTTACGTGGTTCGGTTCAGCAATGTAACAGAAGTAGGGTTGGAGGGGAGAAAAAGGAAAGAGGGGAAGAAGAAAAAAAAGCCTCAGCTGGGAGGGCCGGCCAGGGCTCCTTTCTCACTCTAACAGACTTGGACTTGGTCAGTCGATGGATAAAAAGGAGAGAAGAGGGTGGGGTGTAGCGTAGTATAATGATGGCAATTTGAATCCGTCCCGTATATTAAAGACTATGTAGAAAACGACATATGACTTCATATTGGAGAGGAGACGGAGGGAGAAGTAGGGTCTACAAGAAAAATTAGAGAAAAGGGTGGGGTATAGTATAGAGATGACAATTTGAATCCGTTCTGTATATTAAAGATTTTTTAGAAAACGACATACACACGACTTTATATTAGAGAGGAGACGGAGAGGGAAGTAGGGTTTACAAGAAAAAAGGATAGAAGAGGGTGGGGTAAAGTATAGTGATGGCAATTTGAATCCGTCTTGTATATTATTCGATCAGATTCATATTGGGTTGAGTAATCGATATTATTTTTATTTCCCCCAATTCATCTCGCTTTGTTTTTTTTTTTGCCGGTTTCTACCTCAATTTGTCTCAATTTATATTTTATTTCTCCCATCTCGACTGATCTAACTTATATTTTCACACAATAATATTTTTTTATAAGTGTAAGATTTCATCTCTCAACTTATTAGATTCAATTAATTTGCCTATTATCTCTATTTTCATTTATGAATTCTTTTTTCTTTGTTTTCTCATTAAAAAATAAATATTTTCTTCAAATAATAGATAAGAATGGATCGACCTGCCCGATACGTACCCGCACTAATATTACCTGACCTTACACGTGCTTGATGTGAGACGAATATGAATATTGAGAATACTCATTCCACTCCATTGCCATCACTAATGGTGGGGGGGGGGGGGCAAAATTAAAGGTTTCTCAATTCCAATGCACAGATTGTGGTTGTGAAAAATTAAACTTTTCGTCGTTGATTTCTACACTCCGAAACCATATCGTCAAATAAGATAGGTATTAGTATCATGTCCCAAACTCGGTTTAATTCATGATCTAGATAGTAATATCTCGCTAAGAGTACCTGGAGTATAGTATACTCCAAGTGTACACCAGTCTGACCCTATGAAAGTGAATTACTCCACGTTCATTCTTTAAAGCTTTTCGAGTTTAACGTACATACAATATATATGATTGTCTTATCGTAAATCTATCGATTGAGATCGATTTTATGTATATGTTACTTTACACACCTATCCATTCGACATGATATTCGAACAAAGAGTTTTTATATGGATGAGATTGAAGTGGTGGAGAGACGATGATGAGAATATGAGATAAGAGAGAGAAGGGATAGAGACTTGGGAGGACTCGATAACAAGGGCTAAGCTTGCTGTCTCCCATTTTCCATCCGGTTGGAATTATACCCACCTCACTCCTGCCCTATCTTTTCCTTCATCTCACATATCCTTTTCTTCCTCTCTTTTTTTGTTTTTGTTTTTTAATCCTTATTCAACTCTTGAACCTATCACAACTAATTTCCACTGCCCAACTTCCCCAAACAAGAATTCATGTATATAGTGAGTAAGCATATATATTTGTTATTTAGGTGCATTATTTGATATGTAAGTTTAATCGGATTATCTATTGTCGATCGAAAGTTATTGGGGTCTTGCTGATATGTTTACGAAGCCGGCTTCACATGGCAAGTTCCAACACTGCTTGTACTTGCTGAATGTTCCGAGTGGTTAAGGCCATCATGGTCACTGCGATAGGGAGTGGGGAACTCTTTACCAGATTAGGACTGTGTTAGCCCATTTGGAGAAGTACTATATAATACTTCTCAATTCCTCTGTAATTTGTAATCTCGTCAAGTATAGTGAAACTGTCTCTCTCATGTCCATTGACTAACTAACACACATTATGCTAGTGAATCACGTAGATCTATAACTATACGTGCTTTATTTGCTTGCATTGTCGATTATCCGATCCGTCCTTAACATGCACTTTAATTATGACGAATTTTCCTTGTGTATATATAGTGTTAGAACTTAGAAGGTAGTGATTTAATACCGCAGAGAGAGCTTAGTCTTCATTACAACTACTTTCTCAACACTGTACATAAAGTAGTTGCGTGATGAACAAGTCGAGGCCGTTCTTGATTTCAGCCTGGGAGTCCTCCGTTTATCGCGTTTACTACTCTACCTCTTTTAGTCTTTCATTGCCTTTTTCTCAAATGACAGACAGCTCTGCCTTGCAAGTTAAAACAAACTTGTATTCAATGCATGCATAGAAACTTTTTCTCTAAAGTCATAGATTCAACAAAGCGTTTAGGTGTAGTCCAGGAAAGGACTACTTAACGCATTTAGTATTTGGTTTGAGCTTATATATATTATAATTAGTCGAACAAAATGTCTCAAAATTTTGCCCCAATAGTCATCCGGATGCAACATTTCGACGAGACAATTTGTCCCCATTGTCTCGAAATGAAGTAATTGGTTCAATAATCTCGTCTGGCAAAAACAAAATGGGATGCAGCAACTGGAGCGAGATAATTTGAATTGTCTTGTTTTTGCATCAATTTGCATTGAGATGTGCGTGACGAGTATCGTGAAAACAGTGAATTTTTTCGTTTGTGAGATGAGGCAATTATGAAAACAATTGAAATCACCAATCAAAAGATCGTTTCCGTCTCCTTGCAATTTGTTTCTACTCGAAATGATCAAACAAATGAAATGCAAGTCTTTTTTTGCAGACACAGACTTGTTCATCAGGAATGCTACTAGAGAGGCGGGGGAAAGGAAAACGAACGTTGTTCCTAGAATTCGGACCTAAGAACTCCATACTAAAAACCAACAGCACGACCACTCAGTCGCGATCTCGTTCACACATGAAATGTAAGTCAGTACCCACGGATTATGTATCAAAGATTTACAAACAGATTCTATTAAATAAATGTTAGGGGTCACTATCCCTTTGACTTAACAAAACCGGTTAATTAGTTGTAATCTCGGCAAGCACCTGAGCTTGGAGAATAAATTAATACGAATCTTAAGCCTACACGCAGGCTTAATATTCCGTTGTCGGTCGGACCACTTCATACCCCCATTTAATTTGTATGCATGTTACGTATGTATAATGTGGACGTATATATATACACATATACGGAGACGTATAAATATCGACTTCGTTGGAACACATTTGGAATTTGGAAAGATTATTTAGTACGATATAAGATATAAGATACCTTTCGCACAAAAGACTTAGAGTTGCTAATTACACATATATTTATAGTTGAAAAAAAACCGTTACTTTTATTTTAAATTTTGTGATCTGAGGGTGATTTTAGTTAGGAAAGTCTATTTAGTAATTGCACCCAATTTGTTTACATATCAAGAGGTGCATTACCAAGATTTGAACCCAGCTGGCTCAGATAAAAGAAGGAGCACCCAACCAATCAAATTAGATCACATTTGGTGTCATTCTTTTAATTAAACAAAACTCATTGCTCTAAAGCTGAATGGGAAATCTCCTACCCTCATTTCAAATTTCATGGCATGGGAGCGATTCCAGGAAGCTCCATTTAGTAATTGTACCTCATTTAATTTGTTTATATACTGAGAAGCTGGAGTATTGATATTTGAACTCATGTCACTCAAATGAAGAAAAAGTAATAATAAGTTTATAAACAACTAGACTACAAAGAATAAATCTATATCGCTCATATAAAAAATAAATATAAAAGCAACTAGACCACATCATATTTGTTGCAATTTTTTTAATTAAACACTAAGGACATATTCAGTATTTGATACTTTACATTTTTTTTTGGAAGAATACTTTACTTCGTCGCAACTTCGAGCCTTTTGTTTGAAGCCTTCCAGATTTCCAATATTTCATCCAATGCCTTGACTTTGTAGACAAACATACCTACTTTCATGTGGTAGAGGCCCCTGGACTCGAATCTCATCCATGCTTCTTGAATTGAGCTCCAAAGTAGACTTCACAAACACTTTCCAAGACTTACCCATTTTCGGCCATTTTCCCAGTTTTGGCATAGTCTTTTGATCATGTTCAAAAATGGTTTTCTCGACTTCCTATCGAGCTCCCAAGCACTTCAATGTGTAGAGGGACACTCCAGCTTCAAAACAAGCGATTAATCTCCAATTTCCATCGAGCCAATTGTAAGATATGAATCTCCAAAGTACGCACCATGAAACTGTTTTTACACTGAAACAACATATTAGGTCGACCTAATCTTAACTGAGGTCGACTGAAAAGTGCAAGTTACGTGGCATGCATGTCACCATAGGCGCACCCTAAATGTTATTTCATATATCACTTATTGGAGAGATTTTTCTCTCTATAAGTAGAATGAAATGAAACAAGTAATAGCCAAATCAACAACTCTGGCTCGAAGACGATGACCTGATTATTCGTGAGAGAAAGGAATACATGCAGTGCCGGTAGAGATCCAGATAGCAAAGAAGAAAAGGATACATGCGACACCAGATATTGGAAGTTGTTGAAGATTTGGATGAGAGACAAAGTAAGCTTCCTACTTCCAGAGGTTCACCACGAGTTCGTGAATGTGGATTGTGAAACAAATCATCAAATCACGAGCTTGAGACTAAATTAAAGGATAGGAGGTTAGTTAAATGGCCTCGATATAAAATTTGGTAGATCTGGCGCAGATCTCCTGCGTCGGCTTAGGAAACGAAGAAACGGAGGGAAGAAGAAGATATAAGCTCTTTCATTAACAACCAATTGAGTAGATGGGGGGTGGATAAACGATGCTTCTATTCAACTTTTGAAGTCTGTTCCTTTTTCAGGCATAATCTGATTATTTAAAGCTATTATCCTACTATAATTTTTCTTTTATTTTTTCTCGGCATTATTTTCTTGGTATTTTTTTAGGCGGTTGTTCGAGAAGGAGTCGTTGGATGTTGTGGTAATGAGGATAGTTTCGATGTTATGGAAAATTTGGAAATCCCATAACTGGGTAGTGTTCGAGGGTGTCCAGTACCATATTGATATTCTCATACGTCAGCTTGAGGCTCAAGTGCGGGAACGGGTTGCTGGGATGGATCCAAGAATTCTTAATGGAGAGGTGCAGGACGGTCGGTTGAGCATTATCAATAACAATGTAGCGCAGGGTATGAATTGGGTGTGTTACTTCGATGGAGCAATGGGGCATGGTTCGCATTCGGCTATTGGTATGGATGGGGTTGTGGTGAGTGCCAAAGGTGCAGGATTTAGTGCGGTCTCAGATCCTATGCTAGTGGAGCTGATCATGTGACAAGAAGCTATATTGTGGTGTCGTGCGATGGGACTTCAAGGAGTGTGTTTTCAAGGAGACGCACAGGTGGTCATTCACAAAGTAAACTCTACAAGTGCTCGTGATAGTCGGGGAGGGGCTGTGTTGTGTGATGTTCATTAGTTGCTTTCGAGAGTGCGGGGGATGTAATCCAATTTGTAGGCAGGGAGGACAATATGGTAGCCCATAATGTGGCTCAAAAGGTCCTTTCTTTGTTTCTTGCTCTCGCTGGTTGTTTTGATTTTTGCGCTTGGCTCCGCTCGGAGTTGTAAACGTTGTGATCTATTGGTTCTTGGTAATGCAAGCTATCTGTTCACTAAAAAAAACAAATGATATTTACTAAAATGATATAATATCCATGTTCTTTCAACGCTCTCAAATTATAATTCTCGAAAAATATACGCTCTTCGCTCCCGCTCTGCGAATCTTAAGCTAAATCCATCGAGTTAAGTCTACAGACAGAAAGACTACTGGCAGAACTCGCCTTCCATCACATATCACCTAGCCGGGCCTGGGTGCGATATTTGATACCTAGGGAGGTATCGGTATGCAAGACGAACCCCCTGTTGACATCATTAGGAGTGCTAATTAGTTATGTTAGTCGTTAACTACTAAGCCAAAAATTATTACCGATAAGAGAACCAATAAGCACTAGTGGTTAACTTTTTATTATCGATTTGATTGTCTTACCAATTAACCACTAACCAATAACAAATTTTACATTCCAACACAAAATATAATAATACCGGTTATCATTCAATCACTAATCACTGACATTTGTCTCCTTTTTAACAATAAAATATGATCATACAAAATCATTTAGCTATAATTCTATGTTGTTAATACAAATAATATAATTATGAGGAATAACATCTACACAATACATCATCTATCACGAATTCTTGCTCCAAATCCAAATCCCAGCACATAAAATTAAATATAATCAAACTTCATTATCCAGTTAGCAAGTACCAACTAGTTACACATCAAACACAAGATCATCATAATACATAAAGACCTAGAGAGGCATCAATGACCAAGATGGACTCCCTTGCTGGTATCATGCTTTGGGATCTTGGTGACTATGGTCACAATGCAATGATGTTGGTGACCACATTGGACCCCTACAAAGTTGATGACACAATTTATTCTTATTAGAGATGGTTGGACAATTAATGGTATTATATGTCATATGTGATGAATTTATGATCATGTTTTCGTCATTAATGATGTTATCACGAAAAATATGTCCAAATTAAAAAAAAGTATCTCAAAATATTTGTTTTAACTAATTAATGTTATCTATATAAAAATAATACACAGATTATCTAAATAAAGTAATGAAATCTACCCTGAACTAGATTGAAAAAAAAAATCACTGCTAGATTTTAGCCCTGATCCCACTAGAAGAAAATACCTATCATGGAGATACGTTAGACTACCGTACGCCCGTTTGAGTTTTGCTATTTAGATCATGAATTAACAGGAGTTTTGGGCATGATACTATACCCTAACCACTAATGGATAAACCCCAGTCCCTAGTTTTCTAACTCAAATCATGAGATTCGTTTAATTTTAAAATGAAAATCAACAATAATTTCGACGAATCAGAACCGTTGTTCTTCATTTCAAGATTAAATGAATATTATGCTTTGGGTTAGTGAATTGCAGACTAGGGTTCACCCATTGGGGGTTAGGGTATAATATCATGCCCCAAACTCCGGTTAATTCATTGTCTAAATAGAAAAACTCAACGGGCGGACGTACCCTAGCCTTTGCCGATGAATTTATGATCATGTTTTCGTCATTAATGATGTTATCACGAAAAATATGTCAAAATTTTAGAAAAAGTATCTCAAAATATTTGTTTTAACTAATTAATGTTATCTATATAAAAATAATACACGAATTATCCAAATAAAGTAATGAAATCTACCCTGAACTAGATTGAAAAAAAAAATCACAGCTAGATTTTAGCCCTGATCCCACTAGAAGAAAATACCTATCATGGAGATAAAGGTGAAAATCTAGTCGGATTTTGACCATCCCATTGAAGATGGTCTTACCATTATAAACCATGGACAGAACTAGCAAGTGAGTAAGTGAGGCAAAGATTACCCCCCAAGAATTTCTCATTTTCGTTCCTCCACAGAGATCTCCTAGCCTTTTGTCTTACTATATATCTCCCTCCCCTTGTGTTGACAAAGATGGAAAAAACGAATTATAAGGCACTCTTCTCTTCCTTCTTCTTTCTCCAATTCTCCCCCCTTCTGCCAAATCCAACTGTACTTCCCCATTTCTCCCTCCCACCCTCCATCTCTATATAAACCCCAAAAGCACGCCGTTCACCCACATTACACCATTTCCCCCTCCTGCTGCTCCCTCCTCTGTTTCTTCTTTGATTCGTTCCTTTTCTCTGTGTGTGAGAGAGAGAGAGAGAGCTCTATACGTCCATTTCTCCACAGAGAGAGATATTTGCAGAGTGTTGTGAAGAAGGAAACAAAAGAACGAAATGGAATAAAAGTTGAGAAAGTGAGAGAGCAAGCAGACAAAGCAAAAGCTAGCTAAGAGTGCTCTTTCATGAGAGTATCTCTCTGCCCACACCACCAACAACAAGAAGGAAAGAAGGAGACGGTAGATCAAAACTGATAATCCCAAATCAGTATGTGTAATTCAATCGCCGCCGCCACCCTGTCCGTCGCCGAGAAACAGGCGGACTCCCTGCTAAAAACCGCCATTGCCGTCCAGCCCATCTGCTCACTTCCCAAGAAGGCCACTCTCCATTCCCCAAATCCAAGCCCGCCTCAAGCAATCGACGAGAAATACGGCGGCCATTGCTACACACCTCCTTCCTGCGCCGATTTCATCACGGAAGCGAAAGCTCTGTTCAGCCTCGCCTTCCCAATCGCACTCACGGCCCTCATCCTCTACTCCCGCTCCATCCTCTCCATGCTCTTCCTCGGCCACCTCGGCGACCTGGAGCTCGCCGCCGGCTCCCTCGCCATCGCCTTCGCCAACATCACGGGTTACTCTGTTCTCTCCGGCCTCTCCTTAGGCATGGACCCACTCTGTTCCCAAGCCTTCGGTGCCAAACAGCCAAAACTCCTCTCCCTAACCCTCCACCGCTCCGTGATTTTCCTCCTCTTTTGCTGCATACCCATCTCCTTCCTCTGGATCAACGTCGCCCAGATCCTCCAATTCCTCCGGCAGGATCCCCAAATCGCCGGATTAGCCCGAACCTACCTCCTCTGTTCTTTACCTGAACTTCTCACCAATTCATTCATCCACCCAATCCGAATTTACCTCCGATCCCAAGGAATCACCCGCCCGCTCACCTTATCCTCCTTCTCCGCCGCCATCCTCCACTTGCCCCTCAACTTCCTCCTCGTCAATCGGCTGAAATTCGGGGTAGCCGGGGTCGCCGCCGCCTCCGCCGCGTCCAATTTCATCTTCCTCCTCTCTCTGGTCTCCTACGTCTGGGCGTACGGCCTCCACGAGCCGACCTGGACCAAACCGAATCTGACCGACTGCTTCTCCGGTTGGAAGCCGCTGGTCCGGCTCGCCGGACCGAGCTGCGTCTCCGTCTGTTTGGAGTGGTGGTGGTACGAGATCATGATTGTTTTGTGCGGGCTGCTCTCATCGCCGCAGGCCACGGTGGCGTCGATGGGGATCCTGATCCAAACGACGTCGTTGATCTACGTCTTCCCCAGCTCGCTCAGCTTCGCGGTGTCGACCCGGGTCGGAAACGAGCTCGGGGCGGGCCGGCCCAACGGGGCGAAGCTATCGGCCGGCGTGGCGGTCCTGATCGCGTCCGTGATGGGCCTAACGGCCTCGACGTTCGCGTCGGGGATGAGGTGGCGGTGGGGCCGGATGTTCACGGGGGACGCGGAGATCCTACGGCTGACATCGGCCGCGCTGCCGATCCTGGGGCTGTGCGAGCTCGGCAACTGCCCGCAGACCGTCGGGTGTGGGGTCCTCAGGGGCAGCGCCCGGCCCGCCAGCGCGGCCAACGTGAACCTCGGCGCGTTCTACCTCGTGGGCCTGCCCGTGGCAGTTGGGCTCGCGTTCTGGGCCGGGGTCGGGTTCTGTGGGCTATGGATCGGGCTCCTCTCCGCCCAGATCTGCTGCGCTGGCCTGATGCTGTATGTCGTCGGGAATACTGACTGGTGTTTCCAGGCCAGGCGGGCCCAGTCGCTAACCTGCGCCGGGGGTGGTGGCGTTGTTGCTGCGGATTATGAAGATGATGGACAGCCATTGATGACCCAACAAAGAGTGTAGCATGCATCTTCTTCATTATTATTTTTCTTAATATGTGAATTACTAATTTTTTTGGGGTTGGGGGAAGAGATATTTTGGATGAAGATAATATGAAAAAGAGGAAATTTTGTCTAATTTTCATACCAATTTTTATTTTTATTTTTACCCTTTATCAATTTATTAATCTCTACACAACATGTTCAAATACGAGATGGGGAGCATGGGTCCTCAAATTGGAGAGCCACTAGAGAGAAATATGGGGCATATGCACTAAAAAATGAAGGGGAAGAAAACAAGTAGAAGAAACTAGGATATGGGGTGTCTCTCTATGTATGTATACGCATTATTACAAGCACATTGCGATGTGCCCTATTGGAGCTAGGATCTTTGCTAGAACATATTTTAATATGTTCACAACTATAGCTAGTTTCTGTAGCGGATTGGCATCTTAATGATCTCTTCAACGTGTTTTCATTTGTGTTATCGTTATGGTTCTTGCTGTTGCGAGGTTTAACGTGGTCAAGCAGTAGATGCATTAATATTACACACACATCGTAGCTTTGTGTCGTATCATTGAAGGATTTTGTGGAAACCATTGTAGAAAACCCTGATGATGACTGATAGTCCGACGTGCAATGAATTTTTTCACAATTCGGTATGATAAGATGTAGGAACGATTTTTTTTTTTTTTTTTTTTTGCCTTCTTCTCTGTATTTTGTTTTATATAATTTGGAAGGGGGAGCAGTACATGTTGCAGTGATAATAGAAGAGGAATAATGATGAAGGTGGGGGAGTAGTGTTGATAGGTGGGAGAGAGGGGTGTCTCAAAGATTCAGACATGTTTGGTCCTGAAACTTCTAAGCTGGAAGGAAGAGTGGTGATGGATGATGGGGTAGACAAAAATGGCCTGTTATGGAAAATGTACAAACTTGATCCAGCTTGGAAGTTGACACATGCATGAGGAAAAGGAATCTATTGCACTCACCTACCTACAACTTGACACCCATCATTGTTCTTCTACCTCCCCTCTCTCTCTTAAACACACCAAGTAATTTTGAAGAAAAAACTTCTGCCACACAAAAAGTAGTTTGGTCTGGTCCTGACGGTTTATGGTTCATATCGGAGAGAGCTGAAATACAGATAAGAAATCAGATCATATGTTATCGGGTACAGACCCGACATACCATGTTAGTATGTAAAATCAACCGTTTCTTTGGTTCATGGAACCAGAAACTAGACCAAGGGATGAGAAGTAAACCCTTTTTTTTTCTTACTCTGAACCCTAAATTTCTAGTATAAGTGTGTAACTTTCTATGTTGGTAAGGCTCCCCCTCCATTGACATTGTTCGAACCCTCAACGGTAGATTTTTTTTAGTTCCCGTCGTTTATATTTCTGACTCTGTCACTCCATGCATGGATCCTATCTCATGATAATCCATTAGGCAAACAATGCCTTAGCTCAAAGAATATTGTATGGGCAAGCTAGGTATAGATATATCACTTTCAGTCTCTTCTGTAAACTCACATGAGAGTACTACTGTTTGATCCTAATTGTGGGGGAGCGTACTATTTGTTCCATATAGGGAATCCTTTTCATTTGATTACGATTTGACATCCACCAAAGAGAGTAAAATGTAGCTTTTAGAAGTGGTCCAAAAAAAAAAAAACCCCATCTTAGACCAGGGCCCTGGCTTTTGAAATTTATGTTTTTGACATTATTTGATGATTAGCTACTATTGAATTGGACACATATCCTACATGCCATATATATAAGAGGGGACCGATTTTGAATTCTCTGTTTCGGCCACACATTCTCTATATCGGATGATCATCGACAAAGCAAAAAAAAAAAAAAAAATCAAAATGCACACAAAATTAGGTGGTTTGTTGTAACACTATGTGTTCAAATGGGTAGGGAAGAACAACTTTCACTATTTTGTTGCATATTGGATTTAGAAGGTATATACAAAACAATTCATTTAATCGATAACAATATATGCAAATATGGACCGAAAACCAAAGATAGTTCCGCATAGCTGTGGACGGCTAGATAACATATTCAAGGTCAATCATGTTTGGTTTATTTTACGATAAGTAATTTAATTTGATTTAGTTAGTTCCTGTTTTATCTTGTCGGTTAGTAGAGTAAAACCCACTCTTAATTTTGAGTCGATCGATGAATGATGGGTTGATAATCAGCTGGTTATGCTCCTTGTTTTCGAGAGTAACAATATTGTAGGGCTAGATGTGTTTTATTAGGCTTAGTTGATCATTCAATAAAGTGAATGTACTTAGCCCTCAAAAAGTTGTGCACTAAGTTCTGAATTATGAAGATTATCACAACTTCTCGATCTTAAGTTTCTCACGACGGTATACATCAGAGGCTAATCACAAATAAGCCAGAGAGATAAACTCAGATGAAAGATAGTAAACACGTGAGGGAGTGATCAAGTGGCATAATCCTATTTTTTGGAGCATGTCATCATTTCCGATCTTGATGGTCACTCCGATCCTCATTGGAGGTAAAAAAAATTGTAAGACAAAAAAAATTATGATCGGTGATCGAGATAATAGTTGGAGAATCATAAGAAAACACCCACCCGACTCAACCTCAAAGGACTGACTGGGTTTGAAGCCAACAAGCTTAAGGACCCTATTAGAGAAACACTTTTGATTGTTAACCGCATTTATGGATTGATCAAGAGCTGGTTATTATGATCATTATTTTCAGAAATAAAACATCTTAGGCCTAGTTTATCATTTTCAATGAACAACTGAACGAATTCGTCCTTAAAAACTACAGCACTAAATTAAGTCTGAATTCTGCCGAGATTATATATCATATCATCAAATCTCTCCAAGATGCCGCCCGGCCTTCTCTTTGAAAATGGCAGAGGCACGCATACTTACAGTTTTACATGTTCCATGCAGCTTTATATTCAGTGTGTGTTCTGCCGTTTTCAATCATATAGCTGCATGGAAAAAAGGGGAAAACGATCGATTGGTGGCCCAGTTCTCACGTGGTTTTTGGACCAGAGAGAATTTGTTTCCTTGTAGTAGCAGGAAACAACATACATTATGCAGTCCGTCGTATATATGGCACTATATTCCCTAAAATCAAGTCTCGGCAACTTTCACTTTTCACCCTATCTAAGTATTGGGATGAATTGGCTTCAACGTGACATTAATGACTAGGTTTGTTTTGTTTTATTTTACGCGAGGATTGAAATATCGTACCGGCGGTTTGACCAGAAAAACCTCTTACCGCGGAAGCGAAATTGACAGGTGGTATCTAACGATATGAATCGGTACTTGAACCACGATTAAACCACGGTTTGAGCATAAAATATCCTACCGCTGACTTTTCCGGTACAACCTCCGGTACGGTATTTCAATCCTTGGTTTTACGAGACACGGAAGACATGAGTATGAGATTCGTATTTGAAAGAATTTCATGATAGGGGTACAATTCAAATATGTATGCCCATGGTTCAAGAAGGCACGTTTAATCTTCTAACTTAGGCACGCTTTGGTAGTGGCGGAGCCACTTTGATATGAGTTTACAAAATCATAATTTCGGTGTTGAATTCTCTATTCTCAAACCAGAATCAGTCAAGAAACTAAGAAAATATGTCGTGGATCAGTTAAATATGTCTTCAAACGCCCCGATACGCATACAATGCCTAGACGAGCTAGGGATCGGGTTAGGCCAGACCCTAATGCCTGACTTTACAGCTAGCGTCTTTTCGAACCTTGATTTCTCGCTAAAAGACCAAAGTAGAGAAGATGAGAAATCACAAACAAACAAATTAAGAACCATTGCAAAAACGGGGATAAATTAGCCCCACGTAGAGCAGAAGTTCAGGCCCCTACCCCTTGATGAGAAAAATAAGCAGCAGCCAATAAGGCCGCTTGAATTCTCTGCGCTGCATGAATTTATCAGAAGAAAGCAAAACCCTTTCTCTGAAGAGGCGCACGAGGGGAGACGCAGAGTGGGCATCAGGCTGCAGCCAGTCTCAGTTCAACAACGCATCCACTAGTCACTATTGTTTGTTCCTTTCCCCTATTCTTTACCCCACCGCCAGAAAAGACGGTAGAATGTAATACAACGACATTGCGTAGTAGGGTTCAAGCCTTAAAAGGATGTATGTCATCTTGAGAGAAGAGAGAATAGGCCACAAATGAATGGGCCATAACACATCAGTCGAGTTCAGCTGAGGTCGACATGAAGAATAGGGTTTAATAAGCAGTTTTATTTTCGTTCTTTAGAACCACAAATTACAATATGGAGTTTAAGGAATATTGATATGACACAGAACGGTAATGGACTGCGGGAATCAAGAAATGAATGTAATGTGGTTTACTGGTATACAACGTGTGTTAATCAGCCATATGAGCAGGAGAAACTGATTTCACTGTATCAACGAGAACCCATATTGTATAGGGTTGAGAAGGTTTACAGAAGCAACTGCTCCAAACCGACCGAATAAGAAAATGAATGCAACGTGGTTTACTAGTACAGCGTGCATGTGTTAATTACAGGAGAAACTAACGAGAATCCATATATATTGTATAGGGTTGAGAAGGTTTATAGAAGCAACTTCTCCAAACCCTAAAAATGCCAACACAAAATTTTCAAAATGGAAAGGAAAATGATAAAAACATGCCTGGAATAAATATATAAAAAGTATGAAAGTCCATATACCACTGGATCATTGGATTCACTCCTGGACCTCAACTCCCAGACCGAACAACGAGAGCCTCAACACTTCCCGTCGACGACAGATAAACAAATTTCAAGCTATAGCTAGTATCAAAATCTATCACACTTTCCTCCCTCATTTAGCCAAAGCCACGGTTCTCTGGCCTCATGCATGCTTGTGAGCTATCAAAGTCAATGAGAAAACAAATCTCGAGAAGTAATAAGTCTCTAGCTATCACAATAGCAATATCTAAAAAAAAACTATCAAGTTGAAGTGATCCATTACTATTTTCAATGATTTTTTTCTAGGGCTTAGCTTGAGAGGGTTGACCCTTTTGCATGTCCTTGTCGATAAGATAACAATAACAATAACCCAAAAAAACATCATGGGTGCTAAATACTAAATTTCTATGAGCTATATATACATGTACAAAAACAAAATTTTCAATGAACCAATTCCCTTGCTACTTGCCCTACTTGCTCTCGCTGGAACTAAACTGCACCCATGATTTTGCTTCCTGGAAACATGTGTCTTTACTATTTTTCATTATTGTTGTCGCTACCAATTTGGCATGACATGTTTCCATTTGGGGAGGAAAATGGTGGCTTTCTCCACATGCCCTTGCTCCTCCTCTAGCTCCTCCAATAAGTGATAAGTATGGATCACTCGGTTCCATTTCCCCCTCTCTTTCCCATTTTTCTAGTGTCCAAGTGGGTAGGTTAGAAAGAAAAGTTCTAGTCTTTTCTTTGTTGGGTAAAAGCTAGGCTAAGGAGTTCGTATTCGTCTCATCTTTATCATCGGTTCTGCGATGTGAGAGAGGGTTTCTTTTGGGTTGTTGATGGAGTCCATCTACTAGACTCCTTCAATCCTTTGAGTCATATGAATTAGATTTGGATAAACAAAGGGGTTAATTGTGATTAATCTGACTCCTCCATTATCCTAGTTCCAAATCATACATCTTGTTATCCATAAACCAAAGAGCCCAAAACAAATCTCATCACAAATTCACATTGTGATATGCATGCCAAGTATACTTGACAATATCGGTCCACCAAACTTCACTAGTGTGAGGCTTTTTCGGGAGGATGCCCCAAACGTACATTAGTGAGGAATTAGATCAAAGCGAACAATGTCATACTAATATTGATGGAGCACTCAGTTCAACGCGAGTGGCATCACATTATGATTTTGGAATTTGAATCCCAAGGCAGTGGACCCTCACTCAGTGATCCCGGGATTTGAGATCTACATTCGTCCGGCGCATCAAGTGAGATTTGCATTTGCTAGTATATATATCTGGCAGATCAAGTGAAGATCTACATTTGATAAACCCTTGTGTCAAGCACGTGCTGCTATACAAAATGTCTGGCTGATCACGATGGTGAGGACACAAAGTTCGTGGTCATTGCCTTGAGGGAAGGATTGTTATGGTGCAATCAAAGTACCACGTACATACAAAGGAAAAAAGACCCTAGTATATAAATGGCCACCTAACTCATTAGTACTAGATCATTTAGAAGGATAATTCAAGGGTAAATCCATGTAAACTTGGACCAAACCAGATAATATCATACTAATGAAGCACTCGAAAACTGCTCGACATGTGGTAGCTGAAAAAACTGGAGATTGAACCTAGTTATGAATGAGAGTGTCATAAACCAGTTGGTCCCAATAACTCGAGTTGTTGGGAGAAGGTTATGCTGGATCTTATACCACACTCTAACACGCCCCCTCAAACGAAAGCCAACCCATGGGCTTGAAGTTTGCACAGGCCCACCATACCATGTGCTTGAAAGACAACGGTTAATATTGGGGGTCGTGGAGATTCGAACACATGACCTTTCGGTACTAGGCTCTGATAGCATGTCAAGAACCAGTTGATCCCAATAACTCGAGTTGTTGGGAGAAGGTTATGCTGGATCTTATACCACACTCTAACACGTCCCCTCAAACGAAAGCCAACCCATGAGCTTGAAGTTTGCACAGGCCCACCATACCTTGTGCTTTAATAAACTGTTAATATTGGGGGTCGTGGAGATTCGAACACACGACTACTTGGTCAAACCAGCTCTGATACCATGTCATAAACCAGTTGGTCCCAATAACTCGAGTTGTTGGGAGAAGGTTATGCTGGATCTTATACCACACTCTAACAGAGAGTGAAGTGATTGTAAGTAGCTGGGCTATCATTTTCAGCCATCTCATAGACTGACACTGTTAAGGACCCATATACAGACTCCAGAGCCATAAACCAATGAGCTGGGAAGAATTGCTTCTGCCGAAGGCTGAAGCAAAGCTATAATACGAGCCTGTTCTGTTCTCTGCACTTGTTTGTCCGTTCCAATTACTGCTCTTCCAATAAGCCCTTCTCCTCTTCTCTCAAGAGTGAAAGTGATGATAAGACGCTGGCCGGGCCATTATTTTCAGCCACCATCAGAGCCTGACAGTGTATTTTAGGACCCAATACTCTGAGCAATTCTGTTCTGCGATTTAAAAAAGGGCTGAGGAGTGTGGAGAAAAGGGCTCTCTACTGAAGACCAAAGCATTAAGCAAAGCTATACGTCCAGAACCCAACCTATCAACAGGTTAACATGCCTGGCCCTGTTATCTCTGCATTGCTTTATCTTTTGGGTAAATGCCACATTTGGTCACATAATTACTGAATTATGGTGACTAGAAAAAATTAATATCAATTTTGGTCACTCGAATTACTGAAACATATCACATTTAGTCACTCTCCCGTTAGTGAGTAAATGTGACATGTTTCAGTAATTCGAGTGACATTCATAAGAAAAATAATAATTTTGAGTGACCGGTGTTGGACGGAGGCTAACGTGAGAGTGACTAAATGTGATCAGTTTTAGTAATTCGAGTAACCAAAATTTATATTAATTTTTTCTAGTGACTAAACATAACACGATTTAGTAATCCCAGTGACCAAAAATGGCATTTACCCTTTACCTTTTAGTTATATATCTCTTGTTTTTAGTATCTGATTTTTTCCCCCTCTATTACATGACCCTATCTCTTGTTTTTAGTATCTGATTTTTCCCCCTCTATTACATGACCCTATTAAGAACCAATAGATCCCAATTGCGAAAGTTACTTATACAGGTTTGAAATTTGCATAGGTTCAAACATCATGTCCTTAACATTACAGATAGGGTCACCGAGAATCGAACAAATAACATCTAGATCACAGAAGGCTGTGATACCATGTCAATATCAATTTGTCTCAATAATTCGAATTATTAAAAAAATATTCAATTATTAATCATATACTATTCCACTCACTCACGGAGCCAACAGGCAACAACACATAACCCAACACTCCGAACTCCTCTACACTCTCATAATATATTCTTCGTGAGAATATATATTAACCAAGAAATAAAAGCTAGATATGTTGTTGATTTTTGTCGGTCAGCGGCTAATTCTGTGTGTTTACTTTCATCGTTCTCCTGCGACGGTGAGTCTGCCATTATCCACCTCCCGGAGCTCCGTCGACGGAGCTAAAAACTCATGACCCCATGTTTTATGGGCCTCATTTACGGCCCACAATGTTCCTGCTGGTCAGGCTCATTCAAGCGGCCTTGAAGGCCCAACTCGCAGCTGTTCTAACTTGGTCCGGCTAGCTGGCCCTTTATATTGAGGGTGTTTATTGCATCTTAGTTTTGGAACCCATGAAATATAGCCCATTGGGTTGTATCTTCTTGGCCTTTTTTTTTTTTTTGTAATTGGCAGAACCAGAAACCCTGTCGTTAGACACGGGACACACCAGATACCAAATTCAAATCAGTAGGTGATTTTAGCGATAGAAAACCGTTAAATCACAGTTAAATGATAATTTTAGTACATAATATTCTATCATTTATCTTTTCGGGACGGATTCATAGGTAACTAGTGTTAAAAGAGATATGAAGTATGACGCCTATAAGTTGTTGGTAAATGCATAAAACATCACGAGCACGAATGAACTCATTCTTGTGAGTCCTAGAGGGTAGATGATACAGTAACATATTAGATTAACGCAAATTATTTCTAACAAGTTCAAGTAAACATGCCCTACATGTAATTTGAGTCTTCGTTTTGTTTTGTTTCTAACAATAAATAAGAGATAGTAAGGATATATATAGGTCAATTCATAATATAACGACAAATATAATTATGCAAAATTCATAATGAAATCCATCAAGCAAACAATGGTTTTATCCAAAAACCAAATTGATCAATTCCATCATAAATCCTTGGTTTTATAAAACACAAGTTTTGACCAAAACCTTCATTTATCAAATCCATGAAACAAACGAGCCCTTCATCTCTTATAGTTTATATTAGTTATATGAAATCTTCTTCTAAGTGTTTTTTTCTTTTAATTTTTTACGTAAAAATCAAATCATTTTATGTGGACCGCTTATTCAAATTTTGTAAAAATCAGAATGATAATAACAAGTTTGTTTGGTTGTTTCTCAATAACATATTAATTAATAGAAAACGGTTATTTCGAAATCCCTCACTCCAAAATTAAACAGGAAACAATTCCGAAATCTGCAAAATTTACTCGAGCACGCAATGACCCAACTCCCATCATACCACCAAAAAAAAAACCCATTCCTCAATCGAGAATCGGCGAACTTCCAGCAAATATTCAACAGAGACAATCAATTACTTTCATACCCATTAACGGACAAGATGAACGAAAAGAACACCACCACTCCATTATTTCCCTCTGTCATAATCTAACAGAAGTAGCCAAAGTGAAAGAAGAAAACAATAAATGAGCACAAAGGAAAAAAGAAGGTGCCAAGTTCTTGAAGAAAGAGGGAGGAAGTAGTTACAGAAGGGTAAAATGGTTCCTCAATTGTCCCTGTCTGCATTGCTATAAAAGAGGTATATATCGTTTACAGAGTCCTTTTGTTTTTGGGTGTGGAATGAAGGATATGTTGATGGGGACGAATCCTTGCTTCATATGGAAACGAGAGAGAGAGAGAGATCTCAGGAAATTGCCATAGGGATCAGAAGCAAACTTACTTAGTCTGGTTAACTTTCCTAGCTATCTTATCAGCTGCCATAGACACTCTGTTTTCATGCCATTCGAGTTTGGTTGCAATTTAATGGGACGGCCAGTCCTAGGCAGGCTAGCTATCTCCATCGTACCCATTTGCCCTAGAAGAACAGAAGAACAGACGGTTATTAAAAGCCTGTGAGGTTGATGAACACATATATATATATCCATGGTGGTAGTTGAGATATGGAAGTGTCAGAGTGGTTGCAATTTATATTGAATTGATTTGCTCATTAGGGTTTTGTTGATCTCGAATCGAGTTGCAAGTTTCTCGCGCTCGCTTCTTACCACAGTTAGTAAAGTTCGGAAGCGTCCAATCAGTTTAACAAGAAGTTCGAAAAAGTCGAGTTCCTTTTATGAATCTTTGACTAAGAGTCTTGAAAGTACAGAAATCTGTTTGATTCACTACGTGCTTGCAATCTTAAAATAATGTCACGAAACAACACACAAAAGATTAAAAAAAAAACCACCCTTCCTTTACACCCCATACATCTCGAGTTCTACAACAACAAGATACTGAAATGAAAAGATGTCAACTCAATCCTAGACAATGAGAGGACTTTACGTGTCACTCTATGGACAGTTTAACTCGCGGCTCGAGAAACCATACTAAACCCTACATCGAAGGGAACATAAGAGACCAGCTCGCAACAATCTCTCGATATGCATTTGAAGTCTTAAAATGAATTTATCTATATAAGAAAAGGGTAAATATCACATTTGGTCACTGAGATTACTAAATCGTGTCATGTTTAGTCACTAGAAAAATTTAATATCAATTTTGGTCACTCGAATTACTGAAACAGGTCACATTTAGTCAATCTCTCGTTAGCCTCCGTCCAACTCCGGTGACTCGAATTACTGAAACATGTCACATTTAGTCACTCGAATTACTGAAACATGTCACATTTAGTCACTCTCCCGTTAGTTTCCGTCCAACTCCATTAATGGAATTGGACGGAAACTAACGAGAGAGTGACTAATGTGACCTGTTTCGGTAATTCGAGTGACCAAAATTTATATTAAATTTTTCTAGTGACTAAACATGACATAATTTAGTAATATTAGTGACCAAATGTGACATTTACCCTGTAAGAAAATAGTCCCTTGGATTTGCTTATTATTACAGCACCGGTACACATGGGGTTGTGGTGTGTACGTCTATGGTCCTTTTTCCTTTCTTTTTTTTCTCTGCCTGAGTGCCTACGGTGGTACTGGCTGGTGAGCTCAGTTCTAGATTTAGTCATGGCGGATTGGTCAGCCAAAAATCTTGGTTTCCTGCTAGCTGCTGCTTGTCAAACAAACCCCAATCCCAGTGCTAGTACTGTTCCTGTGGCTTCCTGGCCATTGCCAGCTACCTCCAGCAAGGGAAACCCAGCCACCCAAAATTAAAATCTGCTTTCATCACCCATCCACCCACTTTTGATTGTACCCCCAAGAGTACTAGTGTAACAACAACAAAAATTATGAAGAGAGTAAGAAAAGAAGGCTCGACCGAACGACTAGGGATGGCAATTTACCCACCCATGGATAATTTTGCCCAAACCCAAATAGACTCATTTATTATGGGTAGGGTTTGGGTGATGTGTGTATGGGTTTGGGGTTTGTATATGGGTTTGGGTTAGATATGGATATTATCTAAATGGGTATGGGTTGGATATGGATATCCATTTACTTGAGGGTGTTTTAACTACACATGCAAAAATTGGACTTATTTGTAAAACTTGAAAATTTTAGGTACCAAAATGTAAGACCAAAAAAATTTAGGTACCAAAACATAATTTTCCATCGATATTTGGAGGACTTATATGCAAAAAAAAAATTAGGTGCTAAATATGCATATCTATCAAGTTTAGGTACCAAACTGTAATTTGTATTTGGGCATGGGTACAAACCCAAATCCATTTGTTATAAACCCAACCCAACCCAAAGTAAATGGGTATGGGTACAAACCCATTAAACTTTACCAATATCCATATATTTGGATTTCATACCCAACCCAATTGGGTTGGATAGTAAAATACCCATGGGTATGGGCTTAATTGCCATCCCTACGAACGACGTCTTTACAACTTTATATGATTGGATTATGCGTTGCACGATTCATATTCATAATCGTAGGTTGTACGCGATAACAATTGTGTACCTCACGAATATCAAGATCAAGAAAAATACACTTATTTCAGACCTCGTGGGTCTATAGTCAAATGCATAATCATATATCATGAATTGGTGTATAACCAGATCTAGGTCTTTGATCGACTGTGGCAAGATCTTATGGTTAAGATTAAATGTATTTTTCAGTCTCATACATTTTTTAATCGATTTGTATATGCTTTGTTTTGACCCTGATTCCGAAAGTTCTTACACGGAGTTCATTTTGTTCTACAAAACGATATCAATTTTCGATAAATTTTGGAGGAAATCTTTTCAGACCACATGCTACCACTCTTTACCTCTTTCACTCTAACTTAATTTTGAATTGCACAAAAAGTAACGGAATCATTGTAATATACAAAATTGTATCAATTTTAATACATGTAAGGGGAAATTTTTGGAGCAATTATATCACTCTTTACTATAATGGTATGATAGTGATGGAGAGTGGTAGACGATATTAGATGATGGTTAATATATTTGTACCACCATGTATAACATTTATATATCTACATTATGATATGCTTCAACAATCATAGTATATTTTATTTTCATATCACGATGTACTCTTGTTTTTTACCACCATTGTATACTATGATAAAACAAAAATATTGTTCTAATTGTTATTCAAAAATATTCATTAAAAGAATGAGACAAATGGGTTATAAACTTATAATCCATTATCATTATATTTTAGTGGGAAAAGTTATATGAACAATCCATAGTTACTTAGCTGAAAATGAACCCATGAGATGATGAGAACCGTAGCCAAATCCAAAAACTAAACCCCCTGTTTTTCTAGTACAACTACTGATCCCTTTGAAGTTGAAGGAGCTCAGCTAGCTCTGTTCAATGGAAAATGAGTTAACAATGCCCTGCTGAATCAGCAGCGGCTGCTGCTGCTGATTGCTGCAAACAAAAACCCTAAAAAACGTACCTACCTACCTAGCTAGTTAGGCTACTTGTCATGCATGGCCACCGGAAACAGAGACCCCAAGAAGAAAAAGGGCTTTTATGTGTAAATAATACAAATTGAAAAACAGAGCAATGGGGAAACGGAGTAGAAATTGACAAGAGAGAAGGGTTTGTTGGTGTTCAGTACACATATGTAATGGACAGGGAAGAAGAACAATTGACTCCACAGACTGAAACAGTGAAAAAGAATCAATTTTTAATACCCACAACAATTTTATCAGAGTGGTTCTGCTGCAGCTGCTGCAAAATTTACCTAACCGAAGATCTTTGGAGAGACCTTCAGATTAGGGAAACAGAGAGAAATGAAGAAAAAAATAAATAAGAAAATGGGATTCTGAGAGTCATCTGCGGCTGAGATTTGCAGAGCTGGGTCCGGCCATTGGAGAAGAGAGATTTGTAATTATCGAAAAAGGATGAAGAAGGAGAAGTAGATGCTTGCTGATGTACGCCATTTCCTTCCAAAGAAATTAGAATGGAAAAAAAATACTCAACTCTTCTTTTTCTTATTTCTATAGTGCATTTCATATTTTAGACCTCTAAATAATAAGTAGATACTTGCGTTTATTATATGACCAGATCAACCTGTAATTTGTCTACTGAACCCTAGTTGATTGTAAAAGACGGGACATAGGCAGAGGTGACGACTTAATCAACTCTTTTGACACACATTCTTGAGTGTCATGGGAACATGAATTAGTGTATGGCTAATTGGTTAATTGGTAAAAGGAAGTCTTTGCAAAGTATTGAGTATGATATATATAATGTATTAGATGTATGGCTAATTGGTTAATTGGTTTGATTGGTTAGTAGTTTCTGAAATCAAACCACCTAAACCAAATAAACTAAAAAGTTTAAACAAACCAAATTAACTAAATAAAATTATATGAATACTACCGGTTAAAACGATTGCCGCGATAACCACTTCGTGTGTACACCCCTATGCAATTGCCACCAGGGCTGGATTTGGGAGAGTCCAGTTTATAGAGGATGGCATGTAGACAAAAGAAGTCTTTGTATGGCCTTAAACAGGCCTATAGACGGTGGTTTGCCAAGTGTTAGTCAGCTTTCTTTTGAAGACGGGTTTTAGTCAATCTGCCCCGGGCTACTCTTTGTCTACAAAATAGGTTCATGGCAAGATTGTGGTTATACTGATGGTAATGGCACAACAGAGGAAATATTGCTTAGAATTGCTGAAGGAAACATGATATCATGATTCTTCTAAGGGGTGTCAATCACCAAATGACTCCAAAGTGAGGTTATATCAACAACACAAGGAACAACACTAACATATCATGAACAATACATAAGGCTAGTAGGGAGGTTGCATTACATTACCATCACAAGACCGAAACTTACTTTTGCAGTTCAAGTATTATGTCAGTTACAAAAGAAGCCACATGAAAAAACGTCTTCAAGCAGCCTATAGAGTTATGAGGTGCTTGAAGAATGGATCGGGTCAATGGACTTACTTTAGCAACACATCCAAATTAAAGCTAACGGGATTTTATGACTCAGACTGGGCAAGTTGCCCATATATAAGAAGATCCACTAATAGTTATTGCACATTCCTACAAAGGTCACCACTTACCTAATAGACCACAATGTCTTGATCTTCATCGAAGGCAGAATACATGGCATTAGCAATGACAGTTTATGAAATCCAGTGGTAGAATGGGATGCTAGAAGAATTTTGTGTGAAAGTTCCCTTACCTATCACTATGTACTATGACAATATGTCAGCTATACACATTGTTGAGAGTCTTCTTTTCCAAAAAAAAAACACACATAGAGATTGATATTCATGTGACAAGAGAAAGGATTAAGACGACTTTGATCAGATTGCAACATATGAACAAAGTGAATCAAGTTGGGAGTCATACTGCATGCTACACCTTGAAGAGGGGTGACATAATTGCTGGACAAGAAATCCGGATTGTAACGTGATTGTAGAACGAAGGAGATTCGAGTGAAGATTGCTCAAGAAATGTTTCGGACTCCTAGACTTTACATTGACTTGTTATGTTCTGTTATACATGCTCCGGACCCTTTTATTTACACACTTATCCTTTTTTTTACCAATAGATCACTTGTATTACCAAGGTAAAAAGCTAGCACAGTTTACAACCCAAGAGCAAACCCACGACCAAAATCAAAAGTATCTACAACTGCAGGCAACAAAGAAAGAGTCTTCCTAGCCACCTCATGGCCCACCCGATTGTTACTCCTGCCAATAAAGGTCATCTCCAAGCGCAGGTAATGATGACATAGCCTCCGAATTTCTTCAAGAATCCGTTCACCTTTCATATCCCAAGCATCCCTATTCTGAATTTTCTCAATGACAACCTTCGCATCCCCGCAGAATTGCAAACCACTGTTTAACATTTAAATGTAGCCAATACAACAACGACACGTGCCAAAGATCTGTAATCCTAATTAGTTGCTTAATATATAAATGCAGAGCAGCTCACTTGCTGCTTGTGTGGGTTTTCTACGCAAATCGACCCTATCTAAGAAATCTATCAAACACCATTACTAGGTATGGCAATTTCGACCTGACCCGTTTTACCCGACCTGTTTGGCTTATTTTGGGAGCGGGGTTGGCATGGGTACCTCTCGTTGACCCGACCCGCCCTGACCCGCCTTATTCTCGGCCCGTTGTTGCCTAAATTACATGTAATCTTAGTCAAATTACGTAGAATTTTCCTCATATCACCTCATATTTTAGATATAATAAAGTTGTAAATAAGTGAAAACCTCAATTTCTCCAATATTTTTACTACATTTTATCATATTATGGTTTATTTCTTGATCTTTTAATGAAAATAATGAACATTTTAAAAGTTTTTCACATAAATTACATACTCATTGGGTCGACCTGCCCCAACCCGCGCCCCATGATAAATTATCCGACCTGGACCTGACCTACCACGAGGCAAATATGAATATCGAAATACCCTACCTGGACCTGCACGTTACCATTCCTAACCATTACCCATTAATCAACCATTTATGTCCTCTTCTTCCTTTCTCTTCACCTCTGCCCAACTTTTGATCTTTTGGGAATCTGATTCTTCGTGTTATTACTACAGAAATAATTGGTACATATATACTCATGATTAGTACAATCCTTCAACACCACACCACGGCAAAAATAAATTAAATCTTCAATAGCGACCCTCTCCCTCTTCTTCTTCTTCTTCTTCTTCTTCTTCTCCATCTTCTTCCTTTCCTTGGCCTCTCGTGGCTCCTTTTATAACACAGTTACAGTACCTCCTTCCTTTCCATCCCAAAGTTTCAAACTTTCCGTTATTGAATATCACATTCAAACAAACAATAAAATACAAAAAAAAAAAAATCCCTCTCATCTCATCTCCCCCTACCTCCATAACCTCTGCATCTCCACAGCGCCCCCTGTTTCTTTGTCCTCTTCCTTCAGATTTTCACGAGCCCCCTCTCTCTCTCCCACAATCCCTTTCTTTAATTTGTTCAGTTTCCCCTTCGTCTTTTCAAAAAAATTGCCGCTTTCCCCTTCCACTTTCTGCTACTTCTCTCTCAGCTGTTACAAAAATATTTAACCAGCCTTCCTCTGGTTCGTTCGTTCTTTCCAACTCCCCAAAACGGCTACCCTTTTCCTCCCTCTTTCAAGGTTCCACTTTTGACCCTTTTCCCCTCTCTATGTAAGTAACCCGCTTTCTTTCTGGGTTTCACTGATTCATTCTCTCTTTGTGCTCTGTTTCTCCTTTCCTTCTTCCTCTCCCCTGTTTTTTTCTCTTCTAGTAGAGAGGGGGAAGAAATTGAGAGAAAATGGGTAAAGCTGCTAGGTGGATCAAGAACTTGTTTGGGATAAAACCAACAACCAGAGGGAGTAAAGATAGCGATGAGGGCAAAGAGAAGCGAACTGGGTGTGGCGGATTCGGGCATTCTGTGAAGGATTCGGGGGAGTCGTTGTGTCGAAATCCGGCAACCATCCCACCGAACATTTCTCCGGCGGAAGCCGCGTGGTTGAAGTCTTATTACTCTCAGACGGAGAAGGAGCAGAGCAAGCACGCCATTGCGGTTGCTGCTGCCACCGCTGCCGCGGCGGATGCCGCCGTCGCGGCTGCCCAGGCTGCCGTCGCTGTCGTCCGGCTCACCAGCCACGGCAGGGGCACGATGTTCGGCGGCGGCAGCCACGAGCGGTGGGCTGCTGTCAGGATTCAAACCGTGTTTAGAGGTTTTTTGGTGAGTAGAGTTATTGAGAAATTAAGCTCTGTTTTTGCCTAAAGCTCTGTTTTTTACTCTGGCTTATGAAGCTCTCTGTTTTTTGGGGGTGATTTTGCAGGCGAGAAAGGCGTTGAGAGCTTTGAAGGGATTGGTGAAATTACAGGCGCATGTGAGAGGTTATTTAGTGAGGAAACAAGCGACGGCAACTCTTCACAGTATGCAAGCTTTAATCAGGGCACAAGCCGCTGTTAGGTCTCAGAGAGCTGCTGCGCGGAATCGATTGGAAATTCGAGCTCGGAAATCAATGGTAAAGCTAAAATCAAAATGTCAAAGGCCAATTTCTCGTACATTCCGTTTCAGATTCGAGCGTTTTGAAATTAATCGATTTGGGTAATTGGGTTGTTTTTCCAGGAGAGATTTGACGAGATGAGAAGCGACCATTCAGCTTCAGTCCACCACAGTCGGAGGCTCTCTGCTCCTCTAGACGGCGGAATGATAATCGACGCCGGCAGCAATCTCGCTGTCGCCGATGAAACGCCGAAGATTGTGGAGATGGATACAGGGAGCAGGCCCAGGTCGCGATCTCGACGATGTACAAACATCTCGCCTTCCTCTGTTCCCGATTTCGGCGACGACCCGCCGCCGCCGGTGTTTGTGCACTACCCTACCACTGTGTCTTCTCCGCTTCCGTCGCGGGTGCCTCACCGGCTGTCGATCCCCGACCACCGGAACTTCCACGACTACCCATCTTCCGACTGGGGGCTGACCGGCGACGAGTGCAGATTCTCCACGGCCCACAGCACCCCTCGGTTTCTGAACCCGGGGGCAGGGTGCTGCGGCGGCGGTGGCGACGGGGGAGTCAACAACGCGCCGGCTCCCTTGACGCCGGCGAAGAGCATCTGCGGTGGGGAGAATTTCTTCCGGTCGCCGTACGGCGGCTACCACCCAAACTACATGGCGAACACGCAGTCGTTCAGGGCGAAATCGAGGTCCTACAGCGCGCCGAAGCAGAGGCCGGAGCCGGTGTCGGCAGGGACGCCGACGGCGGGGAAAAAGAGAGTGTCTTTGAACGAATTGCTGGAGTCGAGGAGCAGCTTGAGCGGGGTGAGGATGCAGAGGTCGTGTTCAAAAGCTCAGGACGCCATTAATTTCAAGAATGCGGTGATGGGGAAGCTTGATCGGTCGTCGGATTTCGGCAGGGAAAGGGAGGTTTTGCAATTACAGCAGAGATGGTGACGATATGATTGTTAATTAGGGTTATGGTGATGGTGGATTAACAAAGGAGAAAACTGTAACGGTCACCTGATTAGTGATTGAATAGAGTTTTATATAAATCTTCCCCCATTAATGTTGGAGCTGCACCCTACAAATATCACAATGAGATGCAGATTGTAGAATTGTTAATGTTCATCAATGGGAGAAAGAAGAAACTTGCTTCGGACTTTCTTTATTAATCCTAGTTTAAGCAAGGCTTCTTGTTAAATTGCAAAATTTTGTAACTTAAAGGTACGAGATTACAATATCGTACATAATTGACTGATATCAAGTCGACCTTTCCATTCAAAATTTACTTATAATTGAGCATATCAAACTTTAAATTCGTTTATTTTCTTGATTCTAGAAACCATATTACTCCTAAAACTAAAGGGACATACGACTCAAACCCGACACCTTAAATTACTAATTTTTTTGTAGTACCATGGACTAAACCAACATTTTAAATTGAGGTAGCAACTTGAAACAGGCCATTCATAAGTGGGTTCAGTCTAGTAGAGAGAGGAAGAATAAGCGTAGAATCCACAGGACTTGAACCCAAATTAGCAGATAATGTTCTAGCTCAACATATACAAGGGATGAAATCCATAAGACTTGAACTCAATGTCTTGGAGTTAAAATATCGTTGTGGTACCGTCAGAGTAGAATCCAACGTTCTCATATCTGCTCTGAATTTAGAAAAGTTATCAATTTGAGATGAATCAATTGCTTGATTAATTGTTTGTTAACATATATACACACAAATGGAGGGAAACCTTTGGATCTATGTGGATTCAAATTTTGCACAATGTGATGTATATGTAAGGTAAGGCCAAGTCAATATGAGTATGATGTTTCATTTGAAGGAGAGAGGGCAATTGGATTCAAAAATACAAAAATAATAGATGAGGTGACTGAAGCAAAAACCAATGATGCATCTTCCATGTGGCCACCTCAAGTTTTGCTCTCCCCCTATCCCACTATTACTACATATGGGTTATTACTTATTATGCAAAAATTGGTTTTTTCCTTGGAGCAAATGTGTTGCACATGTGATTGCACTCAACTTCCAATTTGGTATCATGTCGATAGGCATTCTAGGTACCCGTATGCACGGGATCATGTTGTTCGATCGCTCATTCTCGTGTTTTCAGTTATCAAATTACTATGTAAATGATGTTAATAATAATAATATTATTATTATTATATCAATTTAATGGCTCAAGATCACAAAATAAAGAACGATCTAATGTGTGGAATTTGCTCTCCCTACTTGGTTTCTTGGGATTTTGTAAGACACCCCATTCTCCAAATTCTTAATGCTTCTATAGTTGGGTTGTTGTTAATTCCCCAATCTTCCTTCCTCAATTATTGTGAAAGACAAACATTTGCCATAAAACAGAACATGGGAAAGGAATTGCTGATTTTGGATTTTTCTCATGAAAGTTTTCATAAACAAACACTCTATTATTATGAGCCCAACGTACGAGGTGATCCTAATTACTAGGTTGTTCAAATAGTTGGACTTTGATTGCAATTAGTTTAATTAACTCTAATTTTTGAATCACCCTCGAATATTATTTTACTTTATCTTGTTTCATCTTTCTACATGGGTTGCTACTTGCTAGCATACCCTTCACTCTGATGAATCTTTCGAGGCTCTTCGACACAATCAGGGCAAATCAATTAATTCTGGCCATGATAATAGGTGATTCAAGTTGGCATGTATTGCTCGAAAAGATATAGTAGATCCTTAGTTGATTCCGTATAATTTGAGTTGTTGAGATAATTTAGCTTTTGATGTTGTTATCAGGGTCTTCAATCAACAAGATATCATATTTGAACACCCCCTCAAAATCAAATATTTATTAACCAAATAACATAGAGGGAAAGATTATGCAAACTTCAAACTCATAGATTGATATTCATATGTACTGACACGTAACAAGATGATTCAAAATCTATACTTCAAAATTAAAGATTGGAACTTTTCAGCTCTATGCAGTCCGGTTCGTAGCCTTGTTCACCGGGTAATCATGACTTCGAGCTCCACTGTGATGGATGGTCTTCCAGGAGGCAGCTAATGATGTTGCAGTGTTCAATCACCATGATCAAGTATGTGTTCGACGATATGAAATCGTGCTTTGTGCATTGGGTTTGGATCCAAATTTGAACTCCCCATGTCCGATGCGTTTGGTCTATGTTCCACTCCTTTTCCCTCTGTTTTTTAAGAAGAGAAAGGGAGGGGAAGGGAAGGGAGGGAGAGAAATTCCAGAACCCAATAACTTTTCCACCGTTCTCCAAACTTGCTACAGGACCGGAGGGAAGGAAAATGTACTGTTTTACCTGAGCCTCCAATTTGGGAGGAAAGCCATCTTCTCAAGCATTTTCCTATTTTTCATTTTTTTTTCTTGCGTTTTGTTTTGCTTTCCACTACGTTGGATGGGTAAACGATTTATGGAATTTTATTTTATGGTCACATATTATAAGATTATCTAATATAATTTATTATTTTATCAATTGTATGGTTAATTAACGAATAAAACATTATTATTAACTAATACCTTTTTTTCTCGTGCGTTGTCTATTTTCCTTTTTCGTTTAAGTTGTATTTGTGTAGGGATGTGTGATAGCAGTGAAATAAATGACAAAAATTGTTAATTTATATGTTATTAGCACATATATTGCATTTAACGTGGAGAAATATTAGGAGATGTGATAATTACTAATTCATTGTTTTTAGGGTTGAAGAGATAATCTTCGACTAATTTTGGAGGACGATAATTAAATTAGTGAAGTCCGTGTGTATTATTTTAGATTGCTTACTTAACTACGTAAACTTCTAACATGATATTATATACACTACCGACTTAGATGACAGTAGACGATTTTTACGGTCCAACTGGCGATACACGAAAGAACAATATTTATGGCTAACTATGATGCTAGACAATTCTACTCTTATTTGTATGATATCTTTGTGTATCATTATACAATGGTGACAAATATTTTTCTCACCGGATCATGGTCAAAACATCTATTTTTGTATTTTAATAATGAGCAAAATTAACAAGGAATAATGTATTTGATCCAATTACGTGGAACGTAAATGTGTGTTAAGTTTCAAGTATAACGACATCAGAGTGTTACATTTTTTAAAGAATGGACGTTATCTTGTACTACAAAAGTAATCAAATTTGTATGAAAAATAAAAAAGAGTTAAATGAACAATTTATGTTCCGTTAACAAATAACAAAATTGATCATGGTTATGTAGAAATTGGTTATTCATAATATTTATTTTCGCATTTTTTGCATATACTTACTATTACATAATCAATAAAACAACATATCTATCACACTTTCCTATATACTTTTTTCCTTTCACTATCTCTTTCACTTTTTCCCATAAAACAACATTTTCTCTCCAATTCCATTCCCCTCCAATTTTCCTTCCCATCCAAGTTTTCCCTCCCCTCCCCTCCTACTTCGGAAACAGGGGGTTTATGTTTTTATCTCACAAGCTTGGATTGTTCTACAAATGTAAGATGTATTTCTTGATTTGGTTTCGATTTTCTTTGTAATATCCCTCTGCTTAACCGATTTCTTATGAGTACAACGTAAGCGTTTGCTTTAGCAAAATGAAAACTTCTCCAACTATTAAATCTTTCTTGATAATGGTATGGTTCTCAACCCATAGTGATGAAATTTGAAAATGAGATTGAGATCACCACCACCAATCAAAGACAATGCATCATTACCCTAAATTTAAAGAAGAAGAATGAGCAGTAGTAGGTCACAGGTGGGATGGAATCAATTTGACCAATTAATGTCTTATTGTGTTGATCTTATTGAGTTGGTGATGCCAAACTGCCAATGATGGTTTTTGACTTTGAGAGGATTCTGGCTTCCTTGCTTGCCCATATCAAATCAAATCATTTCAAGTGTGGGACTTTCTGCAGACAGTCACATCAAGTAGTAAGTAGTAGTAACTGTCTGCAAATCTGCATATATGGTTGGAGGGGAAATTATGATGGTAAATTGGTAATGATGATGGTGGTGTTTGGTTTTGTTACATACTAGTACTTAATTGTTTGCTTATAATAATGATCCACTTTTTGTTCTTTTGATTCCTTCTTTTCCCATTGGTAAATGTGTGAAATAGAATAGGGGAAAAGGGGTAAACTTTGGGAGAAGGGAAAAAGGATTCCAATTTGTCTTTCTCTGTGTTGTGGTTTCTTTTCTAGGGTTTAGGGTTTGCTTGCATCATGTGGGCATCACCCCCACAGCTTGCTTTCAAATCAATGTTAACAAATGTGGGGGACAAGCAGCTGAGGGTTTTGTGGGTTTCAAAATTTCGACTATTTTGATTTGATTTTGAACCCTCTTGTTCTTGTTTATATGTTCTTCTTATCTCTCTCAGCTCCCTCTGTTATTTTAATGGTGGCCACCTTATTTTATGATTGGTTATTGATGACTTGTTGTTGTTCATCTGGATCCTGAATTAGTCAAGCCTATTTTAAAAACTTTGAACACACCAGCTACTTTGAGAAGTGTGTCAAACCCATTGGGTTGGTTTGGGTGATGTGTTTCTGGAACGAGATAATCTACCTCCAATTCTTGAAAATAACATCATATCACAAACGATGCATTATTCAATACAGTTGTCCTCACTGTGAACTCCAATTGTGACGGAATGAGGCAATTCAAAATGTCTCCACTCGGTTGTTGCATCCCCCTATATTGTATTGCCAAAAGATACTATTTGATCTAATTGTTTTATTTTGAGACAATTGAAGCAATTAAGAGATTTATTTGGTTATGGTGGCTTCAACAATTTTTTTCTAGACAACAGGGTTTCGTAAATGGTGGAATATCGTTTTGTGCAGTCGAAAATCGGCGCACGAAATTTCTAGTACAATTTCAGCTGCTTCAGACATCGAAGAGCCTGCCCTTTTGTCATCTATTTCATTATTAGTACGAAGAGCCTGCCCTTTTGTCATAATTTTTGGATAGAAGTGGAATACGATCAATCGAACTAGGCTTCAAACATCGAATTTCAAAATTTAGTCACTAGTATTGACTAATACAAGCATACCACATAAGAATACAACTAATCTATGCACTTTTGTCATCAACTTTATCCATGTAATGACGAGGATCTGGCATATTTTAGAAATATTTAACAGCAAAACTAAATTGTAAATTATTTTACATAAATCCTAAAATTCTAGTGCGTGTCATAATTTAATTGAAGAGTAAGATTGTTTTGAGACAAAACAAATTATCCTATTTGAAAAAAGTGTATAACATGCATGCAAAAAAGGGAGTACATATTGCAATGCTGAAAAGGAGTTTGGGACAAATTGCGTTGAACCTATCCCATCCCCACGCTCATATCCTCCTCATACCCGATAATATCGGGCTCGTATATTTAATCACACCTTTTATCCAAACTTTAATGCATTTAAGGCGTCATTTGGTTCTAAAATAGTTTTTTTTTTTTTTTGCATTACAGGAGGCGGAAACCGCCAAAGAAGAGCAGAAGAGGGGGATTAAGAGGAAAGGGCAGGGGCGAGCGTTCCGGGAACAATCCTATGCTCAAAACACCCCCCCCCCCCCCTAACATCATCCTGCAGAATGGGAACTAGCCCTGAGGGCGGGTTAGCAAGCTCATGCATTCCGTAGGGATAGACGAGACTGTGCTCCTTCCCGGTATGTATGAGAAATGCTCACCAGCCAGTCAAGGTTTAGTTTCCTCCGAATGGCCAAGAGAAGAGTAGAATAAGGGTGGACAGGATCATGTCTTTTCTCAATAAGCTGAATGGCCAGCTGAGAGTCAGACTGCACAATGACAGCTCGACATCCTTCTTTCCAAGCTAAATCAAGCCCATAATAAAACGCCCATAACTCTGCCAGAGCCGCGGTTGCCGACCCAATGCTGGTCGTGAAGCCGGCGATCCACTTCCCTGAAGCGTCTCGAAGGAGACCGCCAGCTCCGGCTTGACCCGGGTTCCCGCACGAAGCACCATCAATGTTCAGAGTTATCCATCCTTCTGGGGGTTGTTTCCAGCCAATGTTGGCTGTGACATGATCTGCTGGTTGGCGTCGGTTACCCGGCATCGGAGAGGGAGCAACCCAAGCCTCATGCCAAAGCTTGACCTTGGTTCTAGAATAGTTTAACTGAGGTCAGAAAATGTTTTTTATTTTCTTAAAATTATAACATTGCTTATATTCAGATTCCATGAAATCACCATGGCGAAAGTCCATTTTCATCTAAAGGTATCCGAAGATGCCAATAAACCTGTCGAGGCGTTTGAAGCTCAGCGCTAACGGTTGTGGGTTCCTACATCTGGGCCGCGGCCTGGGTTGCAAGCTATGAGGGCCCAAATTGCTGGCCCATATTTGCGTTCCGCAAAAGGCTTGGGTAAGGGGGCCAAAATGAACTCAATAATTTTCAACCCAACAGTTGATCTGCCTATCACCAATTGCTGACTTAAGCCCATATTTGGAATGTCTAATTTTTCAAATTTTCGTATGTGAAATTCTCTCCTTCTTTAATCTTCAAATCTCTTTTCAAATCATTTTTTAATAAATAGAGACACCTCGTCGAATTTAAGATAAAGTAATTATTACTCATAATATTTTTTAGAAGAAGTAAAACGCTTTACAGCTTATGCCAATTTTGCTGTGCATTCGAGACTTGGGGATGTGTTTAAATATTTAATAGCGTGATTCTTCTTTTATTGATAATAGTGTGATTCTTCTTATAATAGTTTTGAAACCAGGAAATAAAAGAAATGATTATGCTTCTGAAATTGTACGAGATGACATGTTCATACGGTTGGATCACATTGAAATTTCACGATTATTATTCATCGCATTTCGAACTCAAAACTTGCAGATCAACAAACACCTAACTCTTTTATTATTTATTGCATTGTGATTGAAATTTATTATAATTGGGAGATGACAAAAAAAAACACTAATCATCCCCATTTAGGTTAATCTAATCCACAATATTAAATCCAGTTTAGCAAAACTAATCACCTAGCTTTTTCTTTTTTACAAAGCGAGGAGGGAAAGCAGAAGGAAGTAAAATTACAAATATCACACTTCGGAGTTGGAAAAAAAAAACCCAAAAAGGCCCCGAAACTTTTATTATATTTCCAATTTGACCCATTCAGAGCCGTCAATGTAGCTAAGCGAAAGAAAAGGCTTGGCTTCCTCGTCGGTGAGCTCTCTCGACCACGCCACCCTGCCTGCGAAACTGGCTCCGGGACCTGTACACTTGTACTGCCCATAGAAAACCGTCCTGTGCAGAAAACCACCCAGAAGAAAAGTTGCAGGAAAAAAAAAAAAAAAAACAGAGCAGGAATCAGAATCTCACGCATGCTTATGAGTTAGTGCTCTGCTGTATAAACAAAGCAAATTGCAAATTGCCACCCGGAAGAATTATATAATTCTAATTGAAGTTAGGTAGAGACAGAGATAGATGGTCTAAGAAAGAACAAAGAAGCCCTGTTCTGAATTCTGATGGGTGGTGGTGCAGTACACGTCGATTCTGCAGCACGGGTTTGATGGATCCCAGAAGAGGAAATTTACACACTCATAGAGCGGTAGATGTGCCAATTCTTTTTTTTTGTGAGGGATAAGGAGAAAAAGTGCACCTTTTTGCTGAAAAGAATGAGGGTAGAAAAGTTCTCTATGGGCGTGATTGATTGATCAGGATGTGGAGGGAAAAGGGTTCTGGTATAGTTAGGTTATGGCACCGTCCTATATCCCCACTAAGCTTCAATAAAGTGATAAAAAGGATGATAAGTTGTTCTTTTTGTATAACGAGTTTAGGTGTACAATACATCATTGTCGTATAGTATGATAGTGCATTTGTCGTCGTTGATATGTAAGAAGCTGGAGCAGAGGGTTAACGGCGATAAGTTGGTTTTTGAGCTCGAGACCTCTAGGTTGAAAGCGAGTCAGTTTTTTCAATGATAATGAGGTTATGTGTATGGCAGGGGGTTAGTGTACAATACGTTTATTGTCGTAAAATATAATAAGAGTGTTTGTCATCATTGGTGTGTACGAGGCTGGTGTAAAAGGTTAACACAGATCCAGCGACGGAGTGGAGGCTAAAGGTAAGGATTGAGGTCCCAGGCCCATGCTGGGACAACTATGAGCTAAAAATGCGTTGAAGTTCCATGTGAATTGGACTCAATTCCCCACATCGAATCATCTCACTCAGCATACTAAAAACTTCCGAGGTATCTTCACCTTGGGCTCTCGTGTATCTCTCTAATTGACGACCCTACTCAAGTTCAAGTCTAGTTACCCCACTACACATATCACTGATTTTGAACTCGAGACTTTTAGGTTGAAAACCAACTGTTTTATCAACAACAATAAGTAGTCAAGACTCAAACACACAATCACTAAGGTAAGGTGCACTTCAGTCATTCTGTTGCTAAACTACAAGTTTGAACGTGTGATCATCTATCTACACATGATCACTATTCACTAGACTAGTGTCTGTCCACCAATTCATTAACCCTAAGGTTATAACTTTGGGACCTCCTACGGTAACTTGGGTATAATTTCAAGTTAGGTAACTTGTATAGATCTAAACCGTTAAAATCTATCAAACTTAATTTAAACCATTGATTAAAGAAATAAAAAATAAAAAAATAAGTAAGAAAATAAAAGGCAACAGGGGTTGCCGGTCACCACTACACAACTTACCATTCTTAATTTTTTTCGTTTCCATTTCAAATTTAGTTGTTTTCCATATTTTATTCTTTCCTTTTTTAATTCTTATTGAATTAGAAGTGTTACGTAAGGCTTCCGTAATAACTTAGATCTTTACGTAACATGACGTTAATGCTCATTACGTAAAGAGATCTTCCATTACGTAAGGCTTTCATAAAGATATTTTACAACTGTTACGTAAAATATACATTCACTACGTAAAGGGTTTTTTTGTTTTTTTTTTTATAATGGTGAACTTAGCATTAAACGAAAAAGAAAGAGGGAACAAAGTCCAGATGGGTGCCGAGGTTCACAAGAGCTGAACCAAACACCACCCATCAAACAGAAGACAACAGACTAACAACAAACTAATAAGAAGCAGAAAGAAAAGATAAAGAAGGGAGCAAAGGAAACCAGAAACGACGGGGGAGAAGGACCTTCCATTACGTAAGGCTTTCGTAAAGATATTTTACAACTGTTACGTAAAATATACATTCACTACGTAAAGGTTACGGAATGATAGTTATTTCTTACGTAACAGTTATTACGGAAACGTTACGTAAGGCTTCCGTAATGACTTAGCACTTTACGTAACGCAAGGTTAATACTCATTACGTAAAAAGACCTTCCATTACGTAAAGGTTACGTTACGACGGTTATTTCTTACGTAACAGTTAAATCAGTAGCGTTACGTAAGGCTTTCGTAATGACTTAGCATTTTACGTAACGCGAGGTTAAAACTCATTACGTAAAGATACATTCTATTACGTTAGGCTTCCATAATGATCTTTTACAACTGTTACGTAAGATTATCATATATTACGTAACCATTACGTAATGCCTATTGTATTTTACGTAATATGACCTGTGAAACCTGCTATAGCAGGTAAAAAAATTCAAGTTACCTTACTTCAAGTTATGGTAGGAAATCCCTATAACTTTTAAGGCCCTGTTTACTTTCATTTCTGTTTCCTGTTTTTGAGAAAACAGATGTTGAAAACAGGTGAAAACGACATTTTTTCGTTTTCGAAAACAGTAGGAAGCTGTCACTTTCTGTTTTCAGAGTTGGAAACGAATAGAAAACAGAATGAAAAGTAAACACGTTTTCTCGTTTCATTTGCCAAATTTATAACATGAAAACAGGAAACAGGAAACGAAAATGGATGTGAACAGGGCCTAAGCGTTTTGAAGTAGAGAGAGAGAGAGACTTACAATTCGCGGGTAGGGTCGCCCCAATTGTACCAGCCTTTGGGGATGATGATGTCGTCCATGTAAGTATAGGCAAAAACGACCCTCGAGAAAGGACCCCAAGCCCTCCCAAGGTAAAGGGCACCCGACCCCGTGACCTTACAGTTGACGAACGAGAACCCTGTATCCTGCAACAGGCTGCTCCTCCCCTGCGCCGTTAGCGCCCCTGTGTACTGCGCTATTGCATGCACGTGACACCCCTGTTAATGTTCCACAATCCAACCATAATCAATCACCATTCAATGCAGTCAAAACCCCGATTTTCTACGTAGAAGCGTTCTAATGCTCCGTAGAAGTGTATCGGTGACGCAGAAGTGTAAAGGTTTGAACTTTTAAGCATTAAAGCGCGATTTTGGCCGTATTGATCCAATTACGATTTACCCACCTCGAACAGTGACAGGCCGTTTCCGAATATGAAATCCACGGACCCCTCAATGTAGCAATCTTTGTAGTAGTGCCTCCCCAGATGATCATACAGAGTGTCCTGCGCTCCCAGGAATCTGCACCCCAGAAACGTCGCCGTATCCGCCGATATCCTGAACGCCACCGCCTGTTTTCCGGCGGCTCCCGGCGCTGGAACCGGCGTCGTATTCTGCAAACCCCACCGAACCAATTCAATTGGGTTGTTTTATTTTCATTCAGAGGAGCAAAAACAGAGGAAAAAACAGAGAATGTACCTTGAAAGTGATGTTCTTGGCTATGAAGAAGGGGGAATTGACGGCAAACGTGGCGGAGGCGTAGGTGCCCATGGGCTGGCCTCTTGGGCCGGGGGTTTGGGCCGTGTCCCCCCATTGAACTATCGTCTTCTCCGCCCCTGCACCTTCGATCGTTATGAATGACTTCAATGGCGGGATGCTCACCTTCTCTCTGTACCAAACATACAAACAAAATCAGTGTAAAGCCCTTTTGTTACAAAGCTTAGAACCCTGCCCAATAGAATCTTGACACAACAGGAAACGGCCAAGCTGTCACAACAGAATGTGGGACAAAATTCACCACGGATTCAACAGTCTTTCTTTATTATTATTATTATTATAAACTCCAGCCCATAGTTGAGAGACAGAGAGAAGAAAACAGAGGAAATTAAGGGGGAGGGAACTGACGTGTAAACGCCTGCATGGACCTTGATCAGGACCCTGACGACATTGATGAAAGGGAGGGAATCGACGGCGTCCTGAATCGAGGTGAAGTCGCCGGTGACCGGGTTCTTGTCGACGGTGAGGGTGAAAGAAGGGAAGAGCTTGTTCTTGGCTGGTTTGAAGACGGAGTGCTTCAACCTGCCGACGAACTTGACCCATTTGAGGAACTGCTGTTCTGAGAATTGGGTTCTCGTGGAATTCACAGGAGGAGGAAGGATCTGTTGGTTATTCCCCATTGATTTCCCCGGTTTTAGCCCCTTTGTGTGACAGAACGCCGTTTGCCCTGAATTCAGCAGCAGGAGCAGGAGTATGAGCAGGAACATGGAATTGGGGATTCCTGACATTGTAGGAATGGTTTCAAGGATATGATTAGAAAAGAGAGGAAGAAGAAGAAGGGATGAATGAAACAATGTAGCAAGTCTATGGACCAACATGGCCTATATATACATATATGTGCGGTTAGGGTACATAGGTGGAAAGTGACATGGAACTTGAAGAAGGACAAGTAAATTAAGGAAGAAGAAGAGTGCGAGAATGTGAGATGATGAAAGGAGAGAGGGTCACGGGCGGTTTCTCTGCTGCCCCCACTAACCATTTCTGCAGAGGCAGAGTGCTAGACTGCAGAAAAAGAGAAGAGGGAAAGGGAAAGTAGAATAGTGTTCTATTAATTAATGCTGTTGTTGTTGTTTCTGGAAGAGGAGGAAGAGAATAAGGCGGGGTGCTTGGCTTTTCTGTGTGGGTTGTTTGTTTGAGTGCTTTTGTTTGTTTGTTTGTTCCCGTGAGTGTTGCTGCTGTTCTTCTTTGCATGTGTGTTCTTATGTGAAGGTATTGTTGAATAATTGTTGTTACAAATTCCAATCTGGATCCTTGCTAGGAGTAGTATGAACTTGGTCTATTAGCTAGTTTGATGATGAGTGCTGAGAAAACCGTTGCTTCCAAATGGGTCCTCTGTTGAACTTATAGTAAAAGAGTATTTCCACTTCATACTTCTTTGTCTGCCTTTCATTAATCAATCAACGTCTTTAAATAGACGAACGTCTAACCGACTCGTGTATGATCAGATAAGTATTGGTGGATATTTTTTGGTTTACATAAATGATGTGCTGAAATCATCGACAATATTATTAACTAATCGTATCAACCAACTAATAATTATAGACAATTACGTTACTAATTCAACTAAGGCTACTAGTCCATCGTCCTCAAAATGGAATGTAAGTTTGATGTCACCGTTGATAGCTATAGAGCTCACATGCTTGCCAAGGGCTACATTCAAGTAGAGGGGACGGATTATACTCTGTTATTTTGCTCCTCTTGTTAGATTAACCACTCTTCCAATGCCTTTTAGCCATTGCAGATGTCAAGAGTTATTGAGACAAGTTGGTTTATGACATCGTATTGGAGTTGGTTTAATCGTGAGGTCCCGTGTTCAAGTCTTCTAGACCAAAAATACTTATTATTTATTTAAAATACATGATATGGCGAGCCTGTGCAAAGTTCAAACTCATGAATTGATTTTCGTTTGAGAGGGTTTCGTGAGGAAGTAGTTAAGATCCATATATGGACCTCTCCCACAACTGGAGTTATTGTGACAAATTGATTATGACTATCTGTATGACACCTCGCCAACTTACCTACCTTCTAGTGATACTCGGGTTTGCGGACTTCGAAAAACTATAATGTTTTGCTACTAGCTTCGTAACTGACTTATTGTGCAACGACTTAATACCCTAATAACTTCATTATCAAACAACTTGATGCTTTCACTCTCGACCCTTTTATGCAAACACATGCACGAGACGTATTCCAAAAGGATCTCGAACAGATCGAGATCGCACCCGGGCCCTGAGTGTACTTTACATGGGCCCTATCAGGCCATGGTGGAATGCTCGTGGAGCTTTATCGGATTGATGTGGGCTGATTCGTTGGACCAAAAGGGTTTGTGTTTCGATTGTAGATAATTTTGTCTAAGAGAGGGAGATAGTTAATTAGTAGTCTTAGTCAAGTGGCTATTCGATGTGGATGGCTTTGGTACCACAGATTCCTTAGTTATTTGCTTTTTGGCCGACTTTTCAAGTGCTTATTAGTTGTTTCTCAGCTTCAGTTTGTGCCGTGGGTTTTGGTGTTGGTTGTGGTGTGCAATATAGCATTGCCGTCCACGCCATAATTGGTTAGCTTGGTCGGGGAATTGTATATGGTCACGAGATGGATATGGAGATTCGAGGGCAGCCGGTTGGATGTCAATTTGAACTCATTTCTGTCATGTATTATTGGGCTCGATTCGTATTGTGATTGATTTTATCCAATTTATAGAAGTGTGAGACGGGACATGAGTACTACTTTCGTCTCACGTTATCTTGTTGTTACCCTTTTTTGTTTTGATTGGACTAAATAGTTATTTGTATTTACTTAATTACAATAAGACTTTGAAATAAGTGTAAGAATACATCTTACAACTAATTGAACTTAATTACTTGGTCTGTTATCACTATTTTTCATTTATGGGGGTATTTTCCTTTATTTTATCATAAAAGTTAATATTTTGTTCATTTTCTTTAAATTATTAGAAGAAAGAATATTAACAGATCTGATTGCGTTCGATGTGGACCGAATATGAATATTAAAGTATTGATTGACAAATTTTAGAATGAAGTGATGCACATCAATCAAGTTCAGATAGTGCATCTTTTGGTTTGTCATTATTGATTAATTATGAGCAAATGATTAGTCTTCTCAACTGGAGGGCCGATCCTGGCATTCTCGTGGTACTGTCTATAAACAAAAATCCCATAATATAAATAAAACACCAATTAATAAACAAAAAAGGTTATAGGTATAATATGCCCCTCTATTATGACGTTTTATCAAACATGCCCTTATACTATTTTTTACATAAAATATGCCTCTGTACTTTGAAAAAATTATCAAACATGCCCTTTTGTTTAAATTTCCATCCAAAAACCGTTAACCAAGGTCGAACTTTGGTTTGTGCGGCCCAAATGTCTCAAATATCCCTAATAATTTCACTTTAGAATTTTTTTTGTTCTTTTGTATAGCCAAATAATTTCACTTTGAAGAGATCCAGAGAAATAAAACGGGAGACAAAACTGACATTTTCGCTCCCATTTGCCGATGTCGGGTCGTCTAAATCTCGGTTCAACCATGATGGACGATTTTATCAATGGAAATCTTAACAGAAGGGCATGTTTGATAATTTTTTCAAAGTACAGGGGCATGTTTGATGTAAAAAATAGTATAGGGGCATGTTTGATAATACATCATAATACAAGGGCATATTATACCTATAACCCAACAAAAAACCATTACTACATTATTTGAAATAGTATCTATCTATCCTTTGCAAACCGACTGTAAGCCTTATCAGTGAGATCAAACGCATGGTGTAAGACACAGTGTTACCACTTTCCTGGACGGGTGTTTTGTTTGTAACGGCCATAGACTTATGCCCAAGCCCAACCTTGCCTTATTGACGGCCCATTGGGCTTTCTGAAGGATCCTTCCATGGTTGTCTCAACCTGAGAAAAATCAGCTATGACGCGAAATTAAGAATTGACACGAGGATTTTAACATGGTTCAGCCTCACGGTGCGTGAGACCTACACTCACCGAACTAGATTTTCTTATTGATTCACTTCGGTCATTGGCCTTACAGCAGAAGGACGGGCCATCAGGATTCTTCTGGCCCAATACAACCCACTGGGCCTTCTTTCTGGGCCCTCTTTAAGTATACCCAACTAGGAAGGGAGGCTTGTCGAGACGAAAATCATCCAAGACCTGAGAAATGACTAATGAGTCTCCAAAACTGAACCAATATTACTTCCATTTCGACCTCAAACCAAGACGACTCAAGAAACAAGTGTCGGAAATAGAATGCTCCAACTTTCATCTTGATGTTGTCTCCAAACATAAAAGATTGCACCTTTCCCTCCAAATGTGACTAGCGGTTACATGCACAAGGCCCTCCCAAGCTCTGCAACGAAAAAGTTACCTGCAAAACAACAAGGATTGACTTGGTTTAGTCCTCAACATAACAACAGTTCACACAACAAATCACCTCTCTCCCCTAGCAATTTGATCATTTGGTTTCATCCCTGATTCAACATAACTATCCAGACCAAGAACTGAGGATCTAGCAGCAAACCCACCAAATCAGCAAAGTCCAAAACACTCTCTCTCTCTTGTTCACAAATCACAACTGCAATCACCATGCCAGAGAGAGCATTAAAACCTTGTTCATAACGTAAAACACCGCCAGCAAGCAGAATAATGAGATATTAGTTCCCTAATAAAGTCATTCAACTGACCTATCAAGAAAAATGAAAGCAATTGAATATCGCCATTTATCTTTTTTGAGAAAGACAAACCCACTACGTGGCTGTCCAATCAGGATGAAGCCAAAAGAGTCCCCCTCTCTTCCCCCTTCGACAACCACAACAACCATTGTCACTGTCGGTATTCCCTTCTGCAACTATTTTTATACTTTCTCAACTCCTTAATTCACCAATCATCCCAGAAAACTCCATCGTCTCAGTATCACCACCACCTCAATCTAAACTCCATGTTCAAAGCAGCCATCTACGCTTTCCTCACCCTCACCACCTCTTTCACCTCCTCCTTCTTCTTCTTCTTCCCCAACCCTCCAAAGTCCCACTACCACTCCCTCTTCCTCTCCGCCTCCCTCTCCGACAATGCCTCCATCTCACACAACCTCTACATGCTCACCCGCCGCCCACACGTCGCCGGCACCGAGGCCAACGCCGAGACGGCCGACTACGTACTCACCACCCTCACTTCCCACAAAGTCAACTCCCACATCGTCTCCTACGACGTGGCCCTGACTTACCCTGCATCACGCTCCCTCACACTGACCCCTGCACCGGGCCATCCGCCGATCGCATTCGACCTCAGCCAGGCGATCTACGACAACGACCCTTACGCCGACGTGGCAGACCAGGTCATGCCCACTTTCCACGGGTTTGGGAAGTCAGGGACGGTGTCGGCGCCGGTGACTTATGCGAACTACGGACGGGTGGAGGATTTCTTGACGTTGAAGGAAATGGGGGTGGAAGTGAATGGGACGATTGTTTTGGCTAAGTATGGGAAGATTTACAGAGGTGACATTGTGGATAATTCGTATGCGGAAGGAGCTGTAGGGACGATTATATATACGGATAGGAAGGACTATGGTGGTGGTGGAAAAGGGTTGTTTCCTGATGGGAGATGGATGCCTCCGACGGGTGTGCAGGTGGGTTCGGTGTACAGCGAAGCAGGGGATCCTACTACGCCTGGATGGCCGAGCAGTGAAGGTTGTGAGAGGATTGATTATGAAGAAGTTGAGAAGTCAGGGGTGGTTCCGATGATACCGTCTTTACCGGTATCCGGTGAGGATGGGGAGGTGATAGTGAGGTCTATTGGTGGGAAGGTCGCTAATGGTGATTGGCAGGGGAGTGAGGATGGTCCTGTTTACAGGGTTGGACCAGGGCCAGGGGTTCTGAATCTTAGCTATACTGTAAGTCATTGCTCAGAATTTTGTTGATGGAAAAATTGTACTACTGCTGTAACATGAACTTACTTACTGCTGAGATGTTGGATTCAGGCGACAAAGGCGATAGCGGCAATTCATAACGTTATTGGAGTGATTGAAGGGGCAGAGGAACCTGATCGGTAAGAAAAGTTTAAAAGCATTGCGATTAGAGTAATTTGGCAGTGAATGAAATGACTGAGAAGAATAGAATTCGAGAGCATAGGCAAAAGTGACTTACATGTGAATGATACGGATTTAGCTGCTGCAACATTGTAGCTTTGTCCTCCTGGGAAATCATCGCGACGCATGGACATTTGGAGCAGCTGATCCGAACAGTGGAACTGCAGCACTGCTCGAGGTAGGTAGTCACGGTCCCAGAATATTTGCATTAAACAGAGCAGATGGGAAATAGATATTAACTGAATGAAACACAGGTTGCTCAAAGACTGGGAAAGCTGCAGAAGGAAGGGTGGAAACCTCGAAGAACAATTATCTTTTGCAATTGGGATGCGGAGGAGTATGGCCTGGTATCTAGTCTCTCTTTTCCCCCCTCTATCGCATTTATGTGTGTGAATGTAATGTATGCAGAAGGAGAGCATAAACCTTCTGCTCTAATCATGCAGATAGGCTCAACTGAATGGGTGGAAGACAACAGAGAAATTTTGAAATCAAAGGCGGTCGCATACTTGAATGTGGATATAGCTGTATGTGACAAAGACTATTCTGCTTCTGCGACTCCTCAACTAGACGAACTCCTTAAAGAGGCCGCTAAACAGGTACCTGATTATTAAGCATGCTAACAATCGATATGCTTTCTTATGTTCAATAGGGAAACAAGTGCAACAATACAAGGTTATATGCATATTACCTAAGAAGCTCTTCTTACACCAGAACTAATCAAAACTCTGCCATCTATGTGTCTTAAATTTTTAGGTTCAAGATCCAAATAACGCGTCGAGGAGTGTCTACGACTCATGGACCGGATCAGGAGCTTCTCCACCAGTAAGGGACATTGAACCCTCTTGTTTTGAACTTCTTGCATGAATCAATCACAAAATGGGCACTAACCTGTGGTTTGAGATGTTGCAGATTGGAAGGTTAGGAGGTGGAGGATCTGATTATGCAGCTTTCGTGCAGCATATTGGAGTAGCAGCCGTTGACATGTCTTTCGGAGATGGTAACAAACATGCCACAATCTTTTCGCCATATGATCCCTTATCTATCTCCCACTATAAGAAATAGAACATGCAGTTCAGCCAAGCACCACAGACATGAAGCATAATTATCTTTAGGAAACTAATGAACATTGCCTACTGATACTGCATTTGCAGGATACCCTTTATACCACTCAATGTATGATGACTTTATCTGGATGGAGAAGTTCGGTGACCCAATGTTTCACAGACATGTTGCAGGTGAGAAACCGGTAACAAATACTACAATAATGTCATGTTGAGATTATATGAATTGCTGGTCAATTTATCAACAGAATCATTTCTTAGAGAAACAGTTATTCAACGCCTCAGTCAAAACTAAATCTAAAGCCTAAGTTGCTATATATATTATCATTAAATTTGCAGATTTATACCAAGTGATGAAACATGCTCGTCAACCTGGTCTGATTTTACTTTCTTTTTTCGCATATCAGTTGCTAGCATATGGGGATATCTAGCTCTTCAGTTAGCAGACAAGGAAATTTTGCCGTTTAATTATCTAAACTATGCCGAGGAGCTGCAGGTAGAGCTTTCATAAACTTGTGCAGAGAGGGGCGGTATAAATAAGTCGAGAGACGAACTAACTTACATTTTCTGTATCCATGTCTTGTCCACCAGAAAAGTACAATTGAGTTGGAAGACGAGGTATCTAACAAGATAACAGTCCATCCCTTGCTCAACTCTATCAACAAACTAACAAAAGCAGCCACCAAAGTAAACAATGAGATAAAGGTATGGGTACAGATTCTGCAAGCGCCAAATTATCACACTGATAATAATATTGACTCACACAACAAGCTGGAATCCAATAGGCCATTGAAGAAACCAGCAAATTCACATCAGCTAAGAAGACAGACTTTGCTAGAGTGAGGGAAATCAATGACAGACTAATGATGGCTGAGCGAGCATTTACAGACTCGGAGGGACTACCTGGAAGACAATGGTATAAACATCTGGTATGTTTGTCCCTGCTCCCAAATTCCTTATTGAAGCAGCAGCATTTCAGAATCAACTCTATCTACTAGATATGGCATTTCCCCCCCTCATAATTGTATGAATAGGTACTAAATCTGGTATGTCTCTGCATAACAAATAAAAATCAGGACCACGTTAGGCAAGCCTCCAACTACTGACAATTGTTTGGGTCTAACTTATAAGCCAATATAGCCTAGTAACGGTTTTCTTGCTTACTTTTGCAGGTAAGTGGTCCTGCTTTAACTTATAAGCCAATATAACCTAGTAACGGTTTTCTTACTTTTGCAGGTATATGGTCCAGCCAAGCATAACGACTACGGGTCCAAGTCGTTCCCAGCAGTAGATGATGCAATAGAGGAGGCAAAGAAACTGAACACAGCAGAATCATGGAAGTCCGTGCAACACCAAGTTTGGAGAGTCTCCAGAGCTATCAATCAAGTGGCCAAGGTCCTCAGTGGTGAACTGACATGATTCTTACACTAAAAATGAATAATCGGAAGAGGTGGGAGAAAAGCACTCAAAAGAACCTCTCTATCTCTTTCAGTCTTTCTGTTTCTAACCCAGCTTTTCTTTTCCCACGTCTCTGCCCTTCCTTTGATGAGGAAGCAGAAAACATTTCCAACTCCTGCAAAATACCCACAATTCGTGTAAAGTTATCATGCAGTTTCTTCAGTTCTGTCGACTAGCAGGATTCTATGATTCATAGTAGTAGCTTAAGAAGCACGGAAATAAGAAGTGATTCCCTATACTAGGAAACTAATAAACGTCTAGAACTCTAGACAAGATATAAAACTAACTACCCTACAAAATTAAACGAAGGAAACAACTCTAGACAAGACCTAAAATATACTACCCCTTGGCCCCTAAATCCGAAAGAAAAATAATGCACGAGAGCCACAAGGACGATAAACAATGAATTTCTGGGCTCCACGTTGACATGCATTCTTTCCAGGAAATCTACATTATTAAATCACGTGGCACCAGCTTGAACACATAAAAGGCTGTACTAAATGCTCACCATCTAAGAGGACCACACGCACACAGCCCACAACACAAGGTACAAGAAGCCGATAAAACGTGTCTATTATCTCTTTAAAAGAACAAGTTACAACTTTACTGTTTCTTAGAGTCACATCAAAACACTGTCACTTGGTTTGCTTTTTACTTTTACTGAGTTCTTGTTTGTAATCATTGCTTTCCTCTCTCTTTTCTCTCTGCTGTTACGTGTTTTGCTTTTTCTGACAAATGGAGACTTTTTATTACTTATCCATTCTTTCTTCCTCATGTCTAATCCCCAATTCCTCTCTCCATCTTTCTGGATCTGCTTTCTCTCTCCTTCTCTCTTTTCCATTCCACCTCTCTCTCCTACGTTTATTCCCATCCACATATTCATCTTTTTCCTTTATCCACCAACCACTCCATCTCCATCTCTCCATTTTCCTCATTGGAGAAAGACAAGCAGGAAGAAGAAGAAGAAGAAGAAGAAGTAGAACAATGAGGAGATGAATTAAACCACTCACCTTGATCATGCTCTCCCGTCCCCTCCAAAACCAGCTCCGCCTCCATCTCTTTCTCTCTCCGTAATCTCTTAGTCCCAGATCTCTGAACTCGGCCATGAACCGACGAGATTGCCAAAGAACGTGGGTTGTTGGACGATTGATTGCCTAGCTTGTGAGTCTTCCTCTGTTTTTGAGTTTTCCTAACGATCTTTATTCCACTCTCTCTTACTGATTTTCTTGGAAACCACGGCTAGAAGAAAAGACGCGAACGACCGCGCCGGCGATGGGAAGACCTGAAATGGACTCCGGTGATGGTCCCTACGACGACGACTTAGGTCAGGGGTGTTTTCCTTTTCGCATATTGCATTTTTTTTATTTTTTGCTTTGTTAGTTTCTGCTCATCTGATCAGACTTTTCCTTTTGGGATTTCAAGTTCAAACGAGAGGCAAGATAAGGGAGGGATTATTGTCGGTGTATATTTCCAAATCCAGAAGAGGCTACTAGAGCTGGCCACTACTCTCTAGGTAAGCTTTTTCTTTTTGGATTTTGATTTAGTTTACATGTTGGTTCTTGCCTTTCTTTGATGATATTGTTTTTTTAATTGATTTCAGCAATGGGAAGAGGAAGAAGAAGTCATCGACAATCCTGGAGTGGTCGTTGCCGGTCACCAAAATATAGCGATGTAGCTTGCTAGCAGAGGTACAAAGTGTGTCTAGGTGCCCTTTACATGTTTCTGTGTATTTGATAATTCATTTTCCACTAAATAAATTCAGATTTAGGCTTCTTTTGCTTTTAGCAGAGATTATGGTGGGTTTCTGTATAGAAATTGGGGTTTCTAATGAGATGTATGTTGTTTGAACCCTTTCAACATGACTATGGTTATCAATAACAAGTGTTTGTGCTTGCACAAGTGCAAGTTCAGTAACATGGTTGGATTTTTTATTTGCTTGATCCCATTCTTAGTTTTTTGTTTAAACATTTTCAACATCTTCATTCTATAGTTATGTCTAAAATGGTGGAGTCTCATACATCAGCATGCATCTCTTTTTCCTTCGCATTTTTATTCAGACTTGCTCTTTGTAGTTCAGTTCCCCTGAATATCTTCTATTGCATTCATTGTGTTACCCAATGACTTCAGGAACAGGCTACAAACCTGTATGTAAGCTATGCTGGATGAGGGAAAAGGTTAAAAATATGCAGCGCCAGATGGGAGTAGCAGTTTTAAGATGGAGTTGGCCTTGATCATCGTGTTTCATGATGCGCAGTTAGTTCAGTTCTATTTTTCAGTAAAAGTTTGCTATATTGGCTCTCTCAACCATACTAACACTTTAATATCATTGTATGATCGTATCATAGGAGAGTTTTGCTTCTAATTGGTGGCTCACTTAGTCTAACTCCAGCTTCTTGCTTTAGATAGAGAGAGGTATGGATGTTGGAATCATGTATATTTGTCTGTTTTACATGTTTGTTGATTGTATTTTCATGGTCTAACTACCTTTTTTACGTGGCTGTTGTTCTTGGTAGCAGCATATGGAGAGATTGGAAAAATGATCTTTTGGAGGGGGGATGATCATTCTAGGACTGACTTGGAACCATACAAAAAAGTCTATGAGAAATGGTAGTTCAGCACCTTGATGCAGTCCAAAATGTGTCAAAGTAGCCTTACGACTTGCGGAAAATGATTTGGGGTAAGAATGGCGCTTTCAAAACCTTTTTCAAGTCAGCAAACTAAACCATCTGCACATTTTGTGTGCACCACATCAATGCCTTCCTTTCTAATGAACTTTTTTATTGGCCCAAAAACTTTGCCTATATTCGTTTTATATGTTGTACCGATTAAGTTCTCTTATGTGGCTCCATTTCAACGCAGCAAAAAATAAAAGTAACTGTCGTTTTCATTTACTTGCACCTGCATATTAGCCCATGATTCACCGTACGTAGGACCATGTAAATCGTCTCTGCCACCGACATGCAAAGAACTCTTACATTATTCAATTGCATGGTTTTTACTCTATTGGTCAGTTTTATTTGAAACTGGTAAAAGCTCATGTTCATTGCTCTGGTCACCATGTAGGTTTGCCATTTAGTATTTTGTATTATTCTCCTTCATGTTTATTTCTATTCATAGTTATTTTACACGAGGAACCTATTCAAATGCTTTCTTCCTTGTGAGTCACAACTAATTTTTATATATCTGTGTTTAGGTCCCAGTAACAAGCAATAGATTTGAATACACAACTTGCAATGATAGTAATTAACAGAGACCTTCTACAAAAGAGAGTGAAACCAATTTAGCTGAATCTAATGTGAGTATTGATGACACTACACATAGGAAGTCGTCTGTCTGAATGTAATGATTAGATTTATTAGCTTCAAGATATTTCTTACACCTAAATTTAACAGTTAGATTTAATAAATTATGTTGTTTATTAGTAGAACTAATTCCTGTATAAAAAGAGTACGGTTAATGCTGGTTCCTAAGTTAAAAGGTGGCTTCTCCCTCAGCTTGCTTTGAACATGAGTCTGCAGCATTCTGTTGTTATTTAATCTTTATCGCCCTCATTTCATTGATGAATGAATTATGATCCGTTCTTCTGAGACTTGGGTTCTGTTGATAAGTTTGAGTGAACCCGACGGCGGTGTTGTGCTTCAATAGGTATGGTTTTCTTTGTGGAAATTCATATTTCTTGACTCTCTCTTAACAAATTCTCACCCAAAAATACAAGAACACAAACCCTAGATTGATCTGATCTCACCGTTTTCATAGGCAAAGACAATGAAGAACAAAAAGCAGAAGGAAAGGAAGCAGAAGATTAAGAAGAAGAAGAAGAAGAAGAAGAAGAGAAAGAAGAAAAGACAAGGTGGAAATGAAGAGATAAAAGGCATAACGACTGTAAAGGCAAACGGACCTCCCTGATGAACATACGGTCGGTTTCTGGCCATTCTATTCTTTAATTTTTATGTTCCATCTGCCTTTTGGTTTTTTATTTCGAATCATAGAATTGCTTCTCTTTGTCTGCCCCTGTGTGTCTATTTCTTCCATCTAGCAGTTTATATGAATCGTAGTCTGAGTTTTACTTCGATCTCTGCCATTACAGCGACAAAATCTCCTTCCCGTATCGATATTGGTTCCAAAATGTATACAACCTGCTTTTTATTGGGGATTTTGGTGGGCCAGTCGTGTTTTCATTTTTCAACATGAGAAGTGGTTAGTTGAATTTACTATAGCTTTTGCCTTCTCTATTACTCTCGGCTTCTTCGTTTTCCTACTTACTCTTCTCTATAATGGGTGCCCATTGGCGTATCTTCTTCATATGCATTATGCTGCAATTCATGTTTTCTCTCAAACTTTGCCGTAATTGATAGTACAACCCTTTACCCTAAATTTATGAGGATTTTATGCTTGCTGTGTCCTGTAACTTCCAATGTTGTCGTAGCACTATGAATTGCATACTTATAGTTCATTCCTTAGGTTAGTTGGCTTAGTTAGTGATCAAACCAAGGAAAATATATGTTCTCCCACCTACAACTCTCTCTCTCTCTCTAACTTTACGGTTCATCTTGATTGGTTTATTGTAATCGGTAAGTAGTTTAGCTGAATTCAAAATGTGAGTTTTTCCTGATTGTTTGATTTTGTGGCAGAGTAGAGGGCGAAGAACGTGGTGGATGTAGGCTACTTAGCCAGGAATATGGATACAAGTGACAGGGGAGCACTGTCAAAGAGTCGATGCTCTTGGAGGTGCTCAAGATATAGCTGACCAGGTCAACTTCTTCTACCATTCTTCCAAGTTGGAATGCTTTGGATCAGCCATTCACAGATGGGGATTTTGATCTGGTTTGGTCCATGGAGAGTGGAGATCATATGTCTGATACAGCCAAGGTCTTTGTTTCCTTTTCGACACTTAATGATGCATTCTTAGGGTCAACCAGTTCATGATTTCAGTTGGGAAAATCTCGACATTTATATGGGAACTGGAATTTGTTTTCGCAGTTTGGGTGAGTTGCCTGAAGTTGCACCACCAGGGTCCACCATAATAATTGTGACATGGTGCATCAGAGATCTTGGATCTCCTCATGAATGCTTGACCAGGTGGGAGAAAAATCACCTTGCTAGAATCTGCTAGGCAAGCTATCTTCGTGAATGGTGCTCCACTTCTAATTATGCCAAACTACTCCAATCCCTCAATCCCCAGGTGTGTATATACATATGATTTCACCTAATGCAACCACCAACCGAGTCGCCTTTTTTTTGCTGTTGAACCAACTCGCTTTGTTTTCCTGCAGGATATAAGAACAACAGATTGATATGAGAATGTTACCCCATTTTAACCAGCATTTGTACGGTCCGCCCTCACATGTAAGGCCTTCACTTCCCTCCTCCGAATCGTTATTCCTTGATTTTCCTTTTGCTATTGATTTGATTCACCTCAAATAAATGTAAGTCTATCTAAAGAAGTCTGTCATTCGTGGTAATCGAACTCAAGCTTACCTGGAATTTGATTATGGTGGAACAAGCATGAAATCTATCGGATGAGCATTGGTGATATCATTGATGTTAGAAGGATTCAAAAGGGATTAAAAAAGGATCTCATCAAGTTCTCTGTTATAACGTTAACAAAATCTTGAATTGACTTTCTTGCCGATTATATTTTTTGCTGCAGAAGGTGTCCAAAAATTGTAAACTTTTGCTTAGGTAAATATGGAACTTTTTACTTTATAGTACTGGAAACGAAAAGTAGTTACTGGGAAAAACAATCAAACCGATTGATCGAACAAACTTCAGTACTTCAATGAATCAAATTGATGATGATATCAACATGGTCAGTTCTGGAATTATTTCTATTCTAACCTGCATGTAATGAACACAGAGACTGGAAATTGTATTTTCAAAATTTATCCTCTGGCCTATATGTTCAAGATATTGGTTTTAAGGTTGTATTTTGTTCCTTTGTGCTAGCTGCATCATGTGGTTTGCAGATTTATCTTTCATATTTCACGAATGGTGTTTCCTTTGTTCTTTCCTGTTTCATTGTCCTAATTTCGATGATATAATTGTTCTTTATATCTTACTACTGTCTCACTACTACCTACCTATCATTGCGTGGGCTTTTTCGTTACTGCCCTTTCGTAGCTATCATATCATCCACTTTGTTCAGGCTACAGCTTACGACTTCGAGTCAGGTCCATCTGTACAGGACTCTGCAGTATGTTACCATTGGTTTATAGCCTTTCAGATTCTGTTAAAGCCTGTTATATAAAGTTCTGCAGCGTCTGATATGATGGTAGCATGGGTTTCTAGCCTTTTAGATTGTAGTGGGATGGAGATACTTAACTTTTTCATTGCATTTCTCCAGGAACTATGCTTCATCAAACCTGCAGTAAATTGTAGTGGGATGGAGGTACTTTAACTTCCAATCTTGCTGCTCTTGCTTCAGTATTTTTGCCCGCAAGAAAGAGGAAGTTGCTATACTGGTCATAATATAATTTATTTGCCAACAACACCAACATGATCGTTCTCAATGCCTTGAGGAACTCCGAAGGTTTGAATCGTTCCCTTTAATCTGCCATTTAAGCCCATGATTGACTTGTGCGAAGTGTTAAATCTTCAGTGACGAGACATTTTTCAAGCCTATTTCTATCGGTTAAGAGCTACAGTTTTCAGTTGCTAAATGTTTGTCGCATAATGGATATTTGCATGTAGTTTACTCTGCTGTGTTCGGGGAGACTATTTTGCATAATGGATAGTTGCTAGATGTTTGCGGCCGAAAGGTGAATCTCAAGTCTCTCTCTCCTTTATCGACTGTGATCTTGCAGGTTTCGTGTGTTTTTCAACAACCTTCTCTGTGTTTGGATTTTAGGTTTGTTATCAGGGATTCAGAACCGTGGTTGGGCGAAGAGGTGAGGAGAGGCAACTTTCATAGGAGGATTCCGCAAGAGAGGGGAAGTAGAGAAGGGTGAGATCCCTATATTTTGTTCGTTCTTCTTTTCTCTAAACTCTCCCCTCCAGGTTCGCTCTTATTTAATTCTACTCTCTTCTCGACTTTTCACTTTCCCTCTTTGGTTTTTTCCTTTTCTGGTTGAGAGAAAACTCGCATCAGTCTTGAGGGGGGAGGATTCTCGGAGTAATCAAAGTTGGTAAGCGTCTCTTCAGCTCTTTCCACTCTTTTTCTCAGCTCTTTCCACTCTGTTCGTTCTTCTATAAATTGGCTAATTTGGGAGGGCGAGAGAAATCGGAGGATACACAGAACCGCAAGGTGGGTTTCTTATGTTTTTTTTTCTAGACAAATTCGTTCTCCATCACTCTCAACCTATGCATTATTAGAAGATACCGGCACCGAGTTCATAAGCCCCGGAGGTGGTCATCAATTCCAGCGAAACGCTACCAATCTGAAGATCTGTGGTTTGGGTTATAAATCCATGTTGAAGAGGATCCATTGTGGAGAACGAGATTGGCGACGGAAGGAAACCAGATTTGCTTGTCCTGACATTTGAAGGTGATAAGTCGATATTGATGGTTTTGGTTCATCTCTCACATTTGTTATGATTAGATGCATATTCTTAATTATGTTCTCTGGTTTCTGTTGCCCAAACGGTTCCGCACGAAGAAGCCTCGGTTGTGAGGATCCCTCTCCGACGAAGCAAAATCCGAAGATGGTGTGTGGCCGATTCTCAAGCCAGAGCATGCTGATTCTCTTGCCCTTTGAGTTGATGGGCTTTTCTGAGAGCTGAGTTGATCGTGGAATCTCAGCGAAATGTTGCTGGACCAATAGATGAATGCTTTGCGAAACCTTCCTCCCGTCGTCGTGAACTCAGGTCTCTCTCTCCCCCACCCTCCTTCTCCTTCCCCTGCCATTTTTTTCCTTTTTCCCTACGGTTACTGAATGGCAATTCCTTGGCTTTTTCCTCCCATCCCCCAATCATATATGAGTTGGGTTTCAGGTTTTGATTGATTGTCGGGTTTGAGAGATTGACGGTCGGGTTGGGGAAGAAGCAGGTTCGATGTTTTGGATTTTCATTTTTAGGTTATTGTTTTCCCGATTTTCCTTGAATGTGATCATGCCCTCTTTTCCTATTTCAGAAGAGCACGTCTGGTCTTGGAGATTTTATAATCGAATTCGCTGATGGGGATTTGGGGAGGTAAGACACTGTCCGCAACATCGTCGTAATCCTATCCTCTTGAGACAGTGCCTAGGCATAGGCGAAGGTAATTTTATATGTCTTTTCCTTATCTTTTTTTCCCCTTCTCCCCCTGGTAATCTGTCCTGTTTTATCTTTCTGATTCATCGCTTTTGTTTGCTATTTCGGATAGCGAATCGGTGTTTTAGAGTTGACAATCGATCTGAACTTTAGAGTCGTCAGAGCGGGCAAGCGAACCAGAAACATCATTTGAAGTTTTTCCCTCCGTTTCACTTTGATCTAATTAGTTTTGTTGTTGTCAAAGATTCATTCGGTGGAGGAACTTCTATTTTAGGACTCTATTTCTCAACCTTCCAGATTTACTGTGAGAAGTTTTTTTATTTTGGGTTCTATATCTGCATTGACGTCCATGATCGACCCATTTAAGCTTTCTTTTTCCCTTTCGTTTGATTTCCGAGTGTGGAGAACTCGGTAGAGGTCCTTCACAGATGGCAGGTTGATTAATAATAGTGTGGAAACATAATTAGGGGACTTCCCCTATTCTAACTGTCCTTTGAGTCTAACTCCATAAAAAATGTATGTCAGTTCCCTCACGTGTGACCTCTTCATGGGATTTCAAGGTCTGTGTTCTTTTTCTTATTGAGTATTGAAATCAAAATGGTAGTTTTGGTTATCTATTAAATGTATGTGGTGCATAGATGTGCAGGTAATGCTTGCCTTTGGATTAACCAAAAACTGGAGTACCTGTACTATAACTTCTGGAGAGGACAGTTGATTGGGAGCAGCAACTCAAGAAAGCATATATGTGCTTTTGAAGTAGGTCCAGGTTAGCCACTGTTCTCTGTGAATTTTGCAGTTTTTGCTATGACAGAAGTAATCTTTATTTTGCTCTACCTTAGATCCTACTATTTTCATGAATCTGAGTATTTTTACGGTTTATGAATGTTGATGTGCAATAATATGTTGCTTGCTTTCTAAGTGTTCTTGAGAAGGTAGGACTGAACAAAATTGAACCATCACACATAATGTCGTGATCTCCATTTTGTGTGCAGTTGCCTTTACATTGCAGATTTGTCCCCTTTGTTGGTAATTATGTCCCTTTAGGGGTTGTTCCCCCCTTATATGACTACACTAACTAGACTACTCTACTTGACAGCAGTATCACTTATTCTTCTTCATTTAACATCACATTCCTCATATCTCAATGAAGTGGAGACTATTGGAGCTACCTACTGAATGTAAGTACTGATACAAGTGTTGCCAGTAATGCAGTATCTACATGTTAAATTAGCATTCGGTTTTGGTTGTGTTGCCCTTTTCTTTGTGTGGTTTCTTTTTGCCACTAAGACCAATAATGAAAAAAGTAATTGGCAAAAGGCATTTCAAGATATGACAAGGAATGAACATGGTGTATCAGCAATCAGCATGCTGCCATTTTGTTGTGTGTTGAATTTGTAACCTTAGAGAGATGGTGATAAAAATCAGCTTATCAGGATGCCATGGCTAGACTTGGCACTATTCTCATTAACTCTAAGTTTACACGTTCATAATAATTGCTATTTCCCATTAAAAATCTTTTATATGTTCTTTCTTTGTTTTATTTGCTCGACCCATACAGTGCACTGCCATTTTCATTCTGTTTGAGGTTCGGTGAGGTTGATTATGCTTTCTTAAGCTGCTCAGTGAACACTGATGAACTCCAGGTTTACATCTATTCGTGGCTCTTTATATCTAAAACTCTTTGCTTGCTTACAATGTCAGGTCAGAGCTTTATTACAAATCAGATTGCTTGCTTTTATGCCTGGGTTAGCAGGTATGCATTTGAGGACTTATAGGCTGAACTGTAAGCATCTTATTCTGCAACATTTAAATTGGTTAGATTTCTAGGCTGAAATGGACTCAATTTCTTAGCATCCTGTAATTGAATAGAAATAGAAGTTTTATTGGTATTATGGAATCACAGAGGAGGATTAAAATAAAGTTCATTAAACTAAAGCAGCCGTCTTTCATGTCAATTTCTCCTCAATCCACAGTTTCTTTCAATCGATGAACATATGTTGCCATGGGATGAAGAAACCGAACTTCCTGTGTCGTGTAGTTCATAAATTCTTCTTTAACCTTTAATCAATTCCTTTTTGATTAGTAAGATGTTGCCTTATATATAAACACAGGTTCATGATAGTTACTCCAACTGATTCTGTAAGTTGAATTGCTATAGTGTTTCAATAGGTTGTTTTTGCGCCCAGCTGTTGGCTCCATGGTGTAAGGAATATGAATTGTGTGTTTGTATTGACGTGACCGAGCTGTTGTCGGACATGTTGGACAGCAGGCGACTCGACGCTGATCGTGGGCGCTGAAATTCTAGATTGCAACGAAGAGCTAGGGTTTCGGGATTAAAGCTGTAAGAATGTGAATCGTGTGTTTGTATTGACATTGAGAAGGGGCATTTATACCCACAATTGTACAGATTCATGTAGGAGAAGGAAACTTACGTCAATATGAATAAAGATTTATCCCTAATACATGGAACTTACCCTCTACTATCCATTTATGTCTATGGATGCCATACATATGATTTTTGATAGGTTCATTTGACTGCTTTTTTGGGATGGATTGCTAACTAAATTCTGTAATTGCTTTCTAGGTAGTTTAATTATCATCAGCTGAAGTTCAATCTATGCCTGATCCCCGCTCATCCATTTTCACTTCCTTTTTAGAATTCTTGGCTTCTATATATTGTTGTATCCAGTGTTGTTCGAGCCGTGTAAAAGGTGATTGTCAAGGGAGTTGTTGACGATAGCTATCTTAATTGAATATCAATATATTATGTCAATTAGGATGTTTTCCGCATCATTCTAACTCATAAATCCCGAGATACTGTCCACTAGCCGAAATTGTAGTCGGCCAAATAATAAGGTGTTTACTTCAGGTGCTGCAATTCAGTCCAAACAATGGGTTACGATTTGGTTGGGTAAGAGCCTCTAATGTTTCTTTTATCATCTTCAATCCATTTTGCAGCCTGTTCTTTTTTTTCTTTTCTTCCTATCATTGTTTCACATTGTTCGTTCATCGCGAAGCAACGCGAGCGGGTCTACCTAGTATCATGTAGAAAGGAGAACCCACTAAGCTCTGTGGTTCAAGTTCAAGCCACTGTTTTAAGACTGCTCTTCTGCAACTCAGCAGAGAGCTCTTGTGGACCTTGATCTAATCAAAGTGTTAAAACTTTTGACGTTCGATAATTACATAGGCATCTTTCACATGCTACACGACAAAGAAAAAACAAATCATGAAGTCGCTATCTCGTTTCATTTTAATAAGAGAAAGAAGACACCTTTAAGCTCCTTTTCATCCTTATCAGTTATCACTCACCATTTCCCCTGTCTACGCACTGCAACTCGTAATCCCATCTCCAAGCGCATCCCTAAGCTAAGCTCCATGATCACAGTCACAGCAGCCATCTACGCAATATTCCTCACCTTATCCACGTCATTCCCAATCGTCTTCTCCACTCACACTCCAAAATCCTACTACCACTCTCTCTTCCTGTCCACCTCCCTCGCCGACAATGCCTCCGTGGCACACAACCTCTACATGCTCACCCGCCGGCCGCACGTCGCCGGCACGGAAGCCAACGCCGAGACCGCCGACTACGTACTCACCACCCTCACTTCCCACAACATCAACTCCCACATAGTCTCCTATGACGTGGCGCTGACCTACCCTGACTCACGTTCCCTGACGCTGACTCCCAAACCAGGCCATCCACCGGTAGCGTTCGATCTCCGTCAGGAGATCTACGCCGGCGATCCCTACGCCGACGTGGCGAGCCAGGTCATGCCCACGTTCCACGGGTTCGCCAAGTCAGGGGACGTCACGGCGCCCGTGACGTATGCGAACTACGGAGGAGTGGAGGACTTTACGACGTTGAAGGAGATGGGAGTCAACGTGAGTGGGACGATTGTGCTGGCGAGGTACGGGAAGGTTTTCAGAGGGGACATCGTGCATAATGCGTACACGGCAGGGGCGGTGGGGACGATTATATACTCGGATAGGAAGGACTACGGCGGCGGAGGGAAGGACGCCGGGTGGTTTCCGGAGGCGAAGTGGCTGCCGCCGACGGGAGCTCAGATGGGTAATGTTTATACGGAGGCCGGTGATCCTACGACTCCTGGGTGGCCGAGTAATGAAGGGTGTGAGAGGAGGGATTATGAGGAAGTGGAGAGGTTGGGGATTGTGCCGTCGATACCGTCGCTGCCGGTGTCGGGAGCGGACGGCGAGACGATCATGAAGTCGATTGGTGGGAAGGTTGCCGATGAGGATTGGCAAGGGAGTGATGATGCTCCGACTTACAGGGTCGGACCAGGGCCAGGTGTTCTAAATCTCAACTACAAGGTACGTAAGTTATAAATCTTATGGGATCATTCGAACAGAGGTAAAATTGCAACGCTGAGAGGTTCTACTAATGGTGGGATTCCAGGCAAAAAAGACTATAGCAACTATTCATAACGTGATCGGGATGATTGAAGGATCAGAAGAGCCTGATAGGTAATGTAGAAGAACATTTTGCATGAATTTGCTACGAAATCGCATATCAAGTTTCGTCGGGTTAATTTGAGTAGAGAAAAGGAAAAAATATTGAGAACTGAAATCAAGTTACCTGCTTCTTGTACGGCAAACTGGCTAGATATGTGATCCTGGGTAATCATCGGGATGCATGGACATTTGGAGCAGTTGATCCCAACAGTGGAACTGCAACACTTCTTGAGGTAATCATGGTCAGAGTAGATTGGCTGATCAAGTGGAGCTTTGGAGATAACTGTATAATGTATCTGCAACAAAAACGTAGGTTGTTCAAAGACTGGAAAAACTGCAGAAGAAAGGCTGGAAACCTAGAAGAACAATCATCTTTTGCAGTTGGGACGCCGAGGAGTATGGCTTGGTCTCTCTCTCTCTCTCTCTGCTTCACATACAATATATGCCTCTTTGCACGGATTTGGAGTCTGCAAAATAAAGCATAATGAAACAAATGAATTGCAAGTGCAGATAGGATCGACTGAGTGGGTTGAAGACAACCGAGAACTGCTGGCTTCGAGAGCTGTTGCGTACTTGAACGTGGATATTGCAGTGAGTGGTGACGAATACTCTGCTTCTGCAACTCCTCAGCTTGATGAATTACTCAAACAGGCCGCTAAACAGGTACCTGATTATGGCAACCAAGAAATAACAAGTTTCAAGACAAGAAATCTAGACGTGTTTTTCAATGTTATATAGACGAACAAAACGACGTGTCTATCAGAAAGCTTTCAGAATGCATAGCAAATTCTGTTCTTCCATCTAATTTACCAAATTTGTTCTGATGTCTAAAGGTTCAAGACCCAGATAACTCATCACAGACTGTCTATGACTCTTGGGCTTCTGCCTCCAGCAGTTCCCCAAGTGTAAAGGTAATTTCACACCTTGTTCCAATTCTTCTTAAAGGAATCTGAAAACCACCATATAAGTGTAGATAGCTCCAAGAAGGGGATTTTGAAGGGTTGAAGGGCCTCCATGCCAAAACTACAGCACTAACATGTCTTGCAACTGTACAGATTGAAAGATTAGGGGGTGGAGGATCAGATTTTGCAGCATTTGTACAGCATATTGGTGTAGCATCCCTTGAAGTAACTTACGGAGGAGGTAACAATCTGCATTTCTGTTTTTTGCTCTTGCCACAAAGATGAACTTTTCTTAGCAAAGAAACAAACAACGCTATGTGAACATATAATACTTCTAGTCTGCAGTGACATGCAGCCTAAACTCATCTCTAACCAAGAAGTACCATAAATCACTTGCATAGTTCAAAGCAGTCATCAATCCCTAAAATAAACTTAGCTGTGTATGATTCCTTGACCTGGACATCAATTGCATTTTTCTTCTGCCCTGCTGACAATAGATTTATCCATGCAGCTTACCCTGTATACCACTCAATGTATGATGACTTTGTCTGGATGGAGAAGTTTGGTGACCCAATGTTCCGCAGACACATTGCAGGTGTGTAGAATGGAGAATTTCAACTATCTTTTCAGATGGTAAAACTGTTATGCTCAACAGAATCATTCTAGTAGATGAGGGGATACAAACAGTCCATACTGAAGCCTTACTTGGACTAAGAAACTGATACAAAAATTCTTCTACTGAATCCGAAAGAGAAGAGTGGCCATAATATTGTGTCAAATGCAAAGCTAAACTACATGTTGAATCATGCATCTCAGCCTCAAGTTTATTATTTTTTTTTTTTACCTACAGTTGCAAGCATTTGGGGATATCTAGCTCTCCAGTTAGCAGACAAGGAAATTTTGCCTTTTAACTATCAGTCCTATGCTGAAGAGCTTCAGGTACGGCTATTTGTGCAGAACCAGGGTACATCCCTGGTAACTAACTGGCTATCATGAGAAATTTTGGTATTTATGTGTTTAATCCATGTATAACAGAGAAATGCGGAGGAGTTGGAAGATCAGATATCAAATCAGATAACAGTTACTCCCTTGCTTACTTCTATTGATGCACTATCAAAAGCAGCAGCCAAGATAAACAATGAGATAAAGGTATGAACAAGGCAATTTACTTACACGGTATGCAACAGAAGATTGATAATAGCAAGCAATTAAGTAACACGGTATGCTGGCATCTATAGGGGATTGAAGAAACCATAGGATGGGCATCAATTGTGAAGGCCGACGTCACAAGAGTGAGGGAGATCAATGACAGACTAATGATGGCTGAGCGTGCATTTCTTGACCGAGAGGGGCTTTCTGGAAGACCATGGTATAAGCATATGGTATGCTTCTAACTTTGTTACAAATTCCTGACTGATGTTATTCCGTCAAAACTTTTGGAGACCATTTCCAAGTTCCAACTACACCATCCACATAGCTTAAAGTAAAAAGCTCAGAGCCCCATTGGCCTGTCTACTAAAAATTGGAAGTTCTATCAGTCCAAGTCAATGATATGGACCAATTTTTTCTATGGAACAGATATATGCACCTGCCAAGCATAATGTGTATGGAACAAAGTACTTCCCAGGAATTGATGATGCAATAGAGCAGGCAAAGCGTCTGAATACTGAAGAATCATGGAAGGTGGTGCAACATGAAGTTTGGAGAGTCTCCAGAGCCATTAATCAAGTCACTAAGGTCCTTAGTGGTGAATTGACATGAAATGTACAGTAAAAGGCGGGACTTACAGGTGCTGACAGGAACCAGCCGCCACTGAATGACTCCAAATCAGTACCTTTCAACTCCACTTCAATACAAGTACTTTGGAACCCCTTGCAAGAATGGTGCAACAAATAAATTTCAGAAAGTTGAGTACAATCAGAATCAGCTTCAAATCCTTCGTTGTACGCATTCACCCTACTATGTGAATATCAAAATAACCACACAAAAAAAAAAAAAAAAATTCCCATCCGAGGAACAAGGGCTGATGAAAACATGGAAAACATGGACTGCCAGTTGATTTGGGTTCTTGTTTTGGTTTATTGGGGTAAAATTAAAATTGGAAGAAAAAAAAAACACTTCTCGACAATATAATAAGAATAAGAAGAGAAAGATGTATATATTTCTACAACACAGTTTACGACTCGAATATTGCTAGATGCAGACAAACGTAGGTCTTCACACGTTTGGGCGTTTGGCCCTTGTGAGCTTGAATGGAATTTTACAACAAATGCGAAGGCACAAATTTTCCCACCAGTAGATAAGAGGAGGGTAACGCATAAGGGAACTGCATAGAATACCTGAAGCTTGTTTGAGAAATAAACCATGGAGCTCCATGATAAACATTATAAGCATTTTAGTTCTTGCATAAAGTCAGACACTTGTTACCCCCAGCCGCCATTATTGAAGCAGCCAACTATTTACAGCAACTTCTGGTAATTGAGAAGTTGCATTACAGAACCAAAATCCATCTCCGATCACATTCCTGAGCTGCATTTTTTGCCTTACCCACTTCTTTCTCCAAAGTCCTACTACCTCTCTCTCTTCCTATCAAATGCCCTCGCCGAAAATGCCTCCGTAGCATACAACCTCTAAATGCTTACCCGCTGTTCTCACATTGCTGGCACAAAAGCCAACACCGAGACAGTAGAGTATGTTAAGTCTATACTAATCTCAAACAAGATAAGTCACACACAGTCTCCAATGATGTGGCCTTGACATACCCTGCCTCACGTTCCATGATACTAACCCCTGAAACAGGTCATCCACCGATCAAATTCAACGTTCGCCAGGAGATCTACGAAGGTGCTGCAAACGGGATTATGCAGACATTTCATGGGTATAGCAAGTCAGGGACAGTGGAGGCACCTGTGACTTACGCAAACTATGGGCACTTGGAGGACTTTGCAACATTGAAAGAAATGGGGATCAAAGTTTCAGGGACGATCATCTTGGCAAGATATGGGAAGATTTTCAGAGGGGACATTGTGGATAATGCATATGCAGCAGGTGCTATAGGAACTATCATCTATACAGATAGGAAAGACTATGGAGGTGGAGGAAAGAATACAAGGTGGTTTCCAGATGTAAAATGGATGCCACCAACAGGAGTTCAGGTTGGTTCTGTTTACAGAGAGGCTGGCGACCCTACAACACCTGGATGGCCGAGTACTGAAGGTTGTGAGGATAGCTTATGAGGAAGAGGAGAAGACAAGAGTCCTTCCATCCAAACTATCGCTTCCAATATCAGGAGCATATGGTGAAACAATCATAAAGTCGATTGGTGGAAAGGTGGCTAGGAAGCAAAGATGCTCCAACCTACAGGGTTGGACCAGGGCCAGGAGTTGTAAATCAGCTACAATGTAGGTCATATAATCCTCAGTTAATTGGATTTAAGCTCTCTATAGATGCTTTTACTAAAACAGTAATTAAAGTATGACTTCATTCACCACTGACTACGGCCACTGTATGGGATTTCAGGCGACAAAAAACTATAGCAAAGATACATACTGTTATAGGGATAATTGAAGGCTTGGAAGAGCCTGATCAGTGAGAAAACTTTAGAATCGTGCAATTATTCGCACATATAAATTTCATTGTGCTGATGATATAAAATAACAAACAAGGATCAGACATATAAAACTCATTTGCTTGCATATTTAAAGCATCAAACCCCTCTTTTCTAGATTTAAAAATCAAAGATTATCCATGAAGGCGCAAACATAAATTTATAGTATTTTAATAGATCCAATCAGTGAATGGACATAAAGAGTTGGATATTTAGGACTTATCTGCTTCGAAAATCTAGATTTGTCCTCCTGGGCAATCATCGGGATGCATGGATATTTGGAGCAGCGGCTCCCAATAGTGGAACTGCAGCATTGCTTGAGGTAGTCCTGGTCCCAATAGATTGTCATATCAAAGTACTTTGCAGGAACAATATTCGGAAAATGTTGGACATGAGTGAAATCTCCACATTAAATACAGGTTGCTCAAAGGCTGGCAAAGTTGCCCATAGTCCAACTGTTGTGCAGATAGGATCAACTGAATGGGTGGAAGACAACAGGGAAGTGTTAAAATCAAAAGCTGTTGCCTACTTAAATGTGGATATCGCAGTATGTATGAAGGGTATCCTGATTCAGCAACTCCTCAACTTGATGAACTACTCAAATGGACAACTAAACAGGTACCAGAATTTGTATCTAATAGTCTATGAAAGAAACAGAAGAATTCTTGTGATATAATTTGTTAAGACTGAAAGAAATGGGAAGGGATTTCGTGACTGTTACGGAAGGCTTTGGAGAGGAAAAAAAAATCAAGAAGACTTTTCATCTTACCGAGCCTACCACCTTTGGACACTCAAATAAATCAAACTCACAAATGATGCTTAAAGACCCAAAGAACACGTCACAGACTGTCTACGATTCATGGGCAAGCTCCAGCGGCTCTACTCAGGTTAGGGAAATTCAAATCATTGTTTAGAGTTGTGTTGAACTCTCAAAACAACCTACACAGAAGAAGGCAGTTTCCACAACTGTCAGCATATATATTTCGAGAGAGATATAGAGTGCACTAACCTGGCTTTTAAATGGTGCAGAGTGGAAGGTTAGGGGATGGGGGTTCAGACTATACAGCATTTGTACAACATACTGGCGTGCATCAGTTGACATGTCTTATACTGTAGTGAGAGATATAGAGAGTAAATATAGAGTTTACTAAACCTGGCTTTCAAATGGTGCAGATTGGAAGGTTAGGGGTCGGGGGTTCAGACTATACAGCCTTTGTACAACATATTGGTGTGCCATCAGTTGACGTGTCTTATACTGTAGGAGGTAACGAACATACTGCATTTTCTGCTCCATATCACCACATACCTAGATAGAAAGAAAAAAAGAACAATGTGATGTTCACATATTAACTATGTCTATAAATATTAAGTAACATGCCGCCCTTCCTTGAACAATTTGTACAGACTACAGAGTCAATGATGCAATCACCTGACCGGCTGACCGTATGCAAAGATGGCATTTTACTGGCAGCTTAAAATTAACTTCTACAATATCCTTTATTCACTTGTACACCTTAAATTCACTACAAAAACTTCCACCCTCTGTGATCTCACAACCTTCATCAAAATAACTTGAAAACTCGAGAAGTTTTCAGCTGTTTGACATTAATCAGCAATATATTTACTAGTGTGTTCTGACTGCAATATCTACAGATTACCCTGTGTACCACTCAATGTATGATGACTTTACCTGGATGGAGGAGTTTGGTAATCCTATGTTTCACAGACATGTTGCAGGTATGAAACTTGAGCAACTAGACTTTCAAAAACAAAACTTCATGGAATTATTCTCTAGAGGAAAATGACAAGTTGAATTCATCCTAAAAGTTGCCCCACAAAAACAAACAATAACAATAGTCTCATTTAGTATGCAACATCATTCTGAATCCTGTATCTCAACCTGAAACTTCAATTTTCACTTAGCAGTTGCGAGCATTTGGGGCTTTCTAGCTCTTCAGTTTGCAGACAATGAAATTTGGCCTTTCAACTATCTTTCCTATGCCGAAAAGCTTTGGGTATAGCTATCATGAACTTGTACCCACCCATTACAGAACTTGAGCAATTGTCTATCAATGAAAAATTAAGGTACATTGATTTATAAATGATTTACATGTATTGCATTTATGTGCAACAGAAAAGCACAAATAAGTTGGAAGATGAGATATCAAATACAACACTTGCTCCCTTGCTCAAGTCTGTTGATGCACTAACAAAAGCAGCCACAAACATAAACAATGAGAAAACATAAGATAATTCTTTCATCCAAAAAAATGTATATGATAAAAGTTCCCACAAGTAAAGATTGACAATAATAATGCTGAAGAAGGATCAACTCACACAGTAATCTTGCCATCTATAGGCAATTGAAGAAGACATATGGCGGACTTCACCACCGAAGACAGACTTTGCAAGAGTGAGAGCAATAAATGACAGACTAATGATGGCTGAGCGAGCATTTACTAATACAGAGGGGCTATCTGGAAGGCCATGGTAGAAGCATTTGGTATGTGTTTCTGTTTCACCGCCAAGTGCATATCCAAATTTATATCAATCCTTTTTAAGAATCATTTCTACCACATAATAATGCTGGGACAGTCCAGCCTAGAGGTAAAGGTAGATAGAAACATGAATCAATCCTAGTGTCAAACTTTGGAACCAACATTGAATCCTAGTTTCAAACCTTGGCATTCATAAATAAAATGCAATACTAACAGGAACTCTCTCCTGACATGTCAAGCTGACATGCATATCTGTATTTCACAGATATATGCACCTTCCAAGCATAATGATTATGGATCAATGTCGTACCCTTGGATAGATGATGGAATAGAAAATGCAATGACTCAAGATACAGCAGAATCATGGCAGTCAGTGCAGCATGAAGCCTGAAGAGTTTCGAGAGTTATTAAACAAGTCGCACAGGTCCTCAGTAGTGCATTGACATGAATTGCATGGAAGAAATTCAATGAGAATATGAGACTGCCTGATGCTACAGACAGGGCATTTGTGCCGAGTCTCATCAAATCAAACAGTTGCAATTTTACCTTAATACAAGTACTTTGTACCCTAGCAAACTGTTGTGGTTACTAATTATATTCCATCTACAAGATTCTGGGAAGTTTCTGCCTCTGTATGCACAATATCTTTCAAGTTCTTTAAAAGACGAAAGGCCACAGATTAACCACTGTACTGACAGCTCCCCATATCTCGCAAGTCATTACCGTCTCACAACAATTCTAATCTAACTCAATGACCAGTATGTCCAGCTCCCATTAAACTTAAACCACTTCATGCTGATCCCAATCTAATGCACCCTCAACAATTCAATTTCACATCTGCAATCATAGATAAATCCTGTAGTCTGTTGTTTACATAATCAACAACCTTGGGTCTTATGTGCTAAGAGCGAAGACTAGTAACAATCATCAAATTACCAAACTGTAGATCCTTAGCAACTGAATGAAAGCACCAACGGTGAAGCCCAACAGGCAACCGGTAACCATTCACAGTTCACTGGTCTGGTTTCACAAAGAAAACAAACTTTGACTACTATTACAAAAGTAAATACAGGATTTTATGCCAATCACAAATACCGCAACCCAAGAAATCAAACAAGCAGAAGAGAAAATATAGCATGCCATTGAACCACTGGAATAATGCATACCTCGAATGAAGATCTTTCCAATAATATCTCCTCTGGTGCCAAAATTTCCAACTTATGCTACCACAGGGCCGAAAGGTGATCTACATTAACCCATCCCACCAAGCAGTTTCCATTTCCCCAACATCGCATAATAAAAAATATGGAAAAGAGAGATAATACCTGGTAGCGCCCTATTCCCATTATTAAAAAGGTGGGTTTTCAAGATAATTCAGGAGAAAAGAGTGAATTATCCTTTTTATTAAAGTTGACAATGGCCACAAACCTACCCCAGAATGCATATAAATAACAGGTTAAGTTATTATACTTATACTAGTTTCCCATTCTGTACAAATAAAGAAGGCATATCATTTCAAAATATTACCAGAACTTAGAGACAAATTCTTATCAGAATAAGGCAATTCATAGGATACTACTTTATGTACATTTCGAACTATCACCAACTCTATATGTACAACAAGTCACTTGCAAGCCTGATTTATTTACTTCCAAACCTTGATAGCTCCATCTCTACCACTTGAAATCAGGAGTCTTTGGTTCAACTTTACAGAGGCCAAAGCCAAGACAGAATCCCTGTGGCAACCGGCAGAGTCTGTAGCAGCTGCTGCTAAAACTGCCTTTGTAGTCAACTTTACTGTTGAGGGTCTTCTAATCTCCTGTTGAAAAGAAAAAGAGGATAATGTTTAACTATGAGACTACGGCCACCAAAAAAATTAATAATGTTCAACTCAATTAATAATCAAGCACTTAAGTAACAGTTAAGTAGGAACTATAGCTCTACCCAGTTTTGAAGACTTGAAGGGAAGACAAATGCATGCATAATAGATAGATAGATAACCAAGTACTGTGAATAAATATCTCCAAGACATCTATAACTGATAGTAGATGAGCCATAAAAAAAGAAAGCGGATGAGACGATGAGGATGCTAAATTTGAGCAGGTTTTAGCAAGAAAGCCAATTTGGTTCAAAACATGGAACAATTGCATATACTCTAGACATTGGTACTACCTTCAGTGTAACTACATCACCTATGACCTATATGGAACTCCAGCATCAAAACTTCCCTCGGCGTAAAGGGGGTTTACTAAATCCAACTAAGCATATCTATCTATCTATATCTATAAAATATATTAAAGCATTTTAAGATTTCCATCCCATCCACGTAAGCCTTCCTCAACGCATAACTATCCACGTCAGCACCTTAAAAAGCTTCTTCTTTCTCTTATGCGAGAAAACCAACGCCCTCCTCCCTTTGACTCAACTCCAGCCGTTTCCTTCTCCCCAAATCACAACGTTTCATCCCTCCTTTTTCCTTTCAACGGCCCTTGCTCTGCCCCGTCGTTCTATCTTCTAAATTTCTCTTCGAAACCCCAAGAACTACGACCGCATTTAAACCTTCAATTTCACCAAGAATTGTCTTGGCAAAGACGCTCAGATTGTTCGACTGCACATCAGCGGCATGCAGAACGGTCGGATGGCGGTAATGAACCAACAAGGAGCAGCCAGTAGAGTATGCTTCGGCAGGGGCATATGAGGAAGAAATCGTGATTCAGAGAAATAGAATCAGGCGATGGAGAAGATACCCTCGCCGAAAAGGGTTTCCGGGAAGCCCGGCAAGCCGGTTCCTGGTGGAAATACTCACCAAAATTAGAAGGGTGTGTGTACAAAACAGAGGATGTAGCGACGTTGAAGGGCTTGGGTGGATTCATCTACTACATTGACATAAGATTCAAAGACACGCTCTGTGACTTGGGCTACAACAGCGACAACCTGCCGGTGGTGGTCGTCGCCAGCACTCAAATTATGAACGGTTGTTTCTTGAACTTCACGACGGGGGATTTTGGTACAACCCGGTCTGGACACTCTCATCCAATATTACATCAACCCAACCAATCAAGATATGCCTACTTATTTTTCCCTTTCCCTGTGTTCTATTGAATCTCCTTTTGTTGGTTGGAAATTTGGGATCAATAGGGAGCTTCTTCTCACTTCCAGTGCCAATTATATTGATGTTTATGTCTTCAACTTCAATGCTCTTTATATCGATCCGTTGTATTGTTGTTGTACTCTTCCAACAGAATGCCTACTTAGTTTTTCTTTCTGCAGAATAGTTCTTCGACTCAAATATGTTATTTTGGAAAGATTAATGTTGCTGCTGTCATCATTGCACTTCCAAAATAAGGTTATTGGTTCATTTTTTTGAGTTTGTCCTTTTACTTCTTTGCTCTGTTTTGCTGTGATAGAACATTCAAGTAGATAGATACTGAATTCAATTCACAAGATGTAGCAATGTTTTCCTTGCAGATTGTTTGTCAACTCTTATGCAACAAATTCTAAAATTACTTAATAATGTACATCATGCTTAATGGGTTCCAACTATTAATTACGATTACTTACGCTTTCCCTCTGCTCATGATCCATAGTCCACCAAAGTTGGATCTTCATACATATATAGTGATTTAGCATTTCACTAAGCCCTTATAATTAAATCAATAAAGCCAGCGTATGCCACTAAATCAAACAAGTATTTCCTTTTATTTAAATAGAGGAACCAATGTACAGCTTAATTTTTCAGATTTGACTATTTGTTTGAATGCATACTCATCCATTCTATAAAAAAATTGCATACTCATCTATTCTTTTAAAAAAATCGCATACTCATCTGCACCCTCAAATGGACAGAAAAGGATGTGTCTCACTACCCCCACAAACAAAATACCAATTTTTTTTTTTTTTTTTGCAGTTTCTTGACCTCATAGTAAGTTCTAGATTATATTTGTGTTTGAACATGATGTATCTGTCATAGCCATCTTAAGTCGTCTGGGTTGTCTTTGTTTTCTTATATATATTATGATTTGTTGTGACACTACAAACACCTCCGTTCTTACGTGACTTGGATAAATTTATTTTGCTACAAAATAAATCTCTAATTTCATTCTCAAACCAGAGTAAAAAAGAGATGTCAAGCCACACCATCCCCTGCACTCAAGGTTGTCAAGAGATAATTAGGACTGGCAATGCTCGCTCCAGACCCCAACAAAAAGCTACTAGCCACCACATCATTTCAAATTCAAGAAACAACATAATCAAACAAGAAGCTCAAAAGTACTTCGGCCTTCTTTGATTCCAAATGATCAAATCGTTGCATCCTTCAATTGTGAACTATGTTAACAGAACTTCAAATTTTTCATCATACTATGTTTTTGAACTACTATTGCCCCAAATTATTATATTAAGGATACTGATATATTATGTTAGTGTATTGTTAATATAAGTTAATCTGCATTAAAACTTTTTCCCTCCAGAGTAGGTATCATAATTCCAAAATAGATACGCAGAGAATGAGACACAAATGATAGGATAATTAACTACATATCAAGTTGGACAAAGAAATAAAAACGAGCGGAAAAAGGATGACACAACGGACCAAAGGCAAAAATAAACCCGGCCAAAGGCCGGGCAAAAGCTAGTGATACAAGAAAGGATTATAGCCTAACCAAAGAGCTTGAAAATAGATAACAAACCTGCACAACTTGCACCCCGGAATATGACCTCGCCTCAAAGAAATTCTCATTTCCAGTTCCTTTTAAATTTGGTCCAGATATGCAGTAACTTTTCTCTGGGCTGCAAGTGGTGAACCAAATTTGAGTAAAAATTACTGCAGGTAGAGTACGAGAGAGAATGAACGAAAATGGGAACAAAAAAGCTAGATATAATTCAATCAAGACCTGCAATGATCCCATCGACGTATCCTCAAATCAGTACTCCCAGTCAACAAATCACCCCCAGGTAAAGGAAGCATCGCCCGGATACCCGGAAGGCGAGTAGGAGGTTCATTCAGCTCATCAACTCGGTATTTTGGATTGACATTACGCCTATCTGATCTAGAAATTGCCTTATTGGAAGGCCTGGTTAATGCTGACGGTACATCAGAACTTTCAGGATCACCCTCATAATTTGACATTCTAAATACCTGAAACACAGTCAAATATTGGACAAAATGGAACTCAAATTGATAACATAACAAAAACATTACATCAGAAAACAGCAAATACAGATATGTTTTCTACCAAGTAAGCATCATCAGACTTACAACTTACAACCTAGCTTACTTATTCCTCATTATATCAGCATCATCTCATTAGACAAGAGGGAGAAGTGCAATAACTACAATTTCATTAGGTTCAGGAACTTCAGAAATAATGTTCAGAATAAACTGCTAAAAATGAAAGAGGCGAAGGTTAACCAGTTTTTCTGATTAGCAGTAGAGATAAATAAAGAAATTGCATCCATGATATCTTACTTTCACCAAATTGGAAACCACATTCAGCATCATCTTCTATGTTCCATGTTTGCCTTTATGGCATTTCCATACACCTTCGCCAACTTTATAACATGAGTTTAAAATTTTGACGTACCTGGTGACAACTCCCATTCTCAGCATTCCAAAGTGAAACTTCATTGCAACCAGCGGCGACATAAATGAGTGGTCGTGCTGTGGAAGACACAGACACGTTTGGAGGAGGCATAAAAAGGCTCATCTTCTCCACGGGGCAAGCAAGAGAATAATGCCATGAGTTAACAGGAACGAGGAACCTTAGATCCCACAGAGTAAGCACACCCCTAGAAGATCCTGACACAAACCAATTCCCACAAGGTCCAGTCACAAGAGAAGACACATAGCCTTCCTCTGGAGCTGCTTTTAGAGACCAGGCATTTGGGTTTCCTCTGACATCCCATAGGTGGATGCCATAATTCCTAGTGCTATACATAACAATCTGACCGTCGCTGTTATCAGTGTAGTTTAAAAGGCTAAGAATGGCACCTTCCTTTGTGTCTTTCTTTTTAATATCAGCAATACCAGAGTACTTCTCAACAACATTGCCAAGACCTCTGGATATGTGATCCACAGTAAAAATATGAAGCATTCCATCACATGCTCCAACAACGACTTTAGCAGAGTTCCGAAGCATTACAGCAGAAAGTGCTCGGCTTCCCTCAAGGTGGTAACTTAATCTTGATCTGAATGAAATGTCCTTTTCCAACTTTCTTGTATCCCAAACCTTGACAGTTGAATCATCAGATGCACTCACAAACAGACTATGATCATTTGAAATTGCAAGGTCATTGACAGCAGAACGGTGCTCCTGCAGGTGTGCAACCAACACACCACGAGGTTTCCAACCAGAATCAGGGATTGATGTAGCCCGCATATAAGATGGCAATCCTGTAATATCACTTGGAACGGCAGTATCATCTGCTACAAAAGAACTCCCTTTTGTTGAGCTAGATAATCCAGTGTCTCGAAGTTTACCACTGACATAGGCTGTTTGATCACTTTCCCTACTTTCTGGTTCATGCACTACTCTATAGAACTGCTTGGAACCCCCACTAATACTGAATGAGCTGGATAACAGCTTTGGTGCAGGAACAGAACTAGCCAAGTTCAAAGATTTGTTCACCGGATCCATCCACGGCATGTATGATGAATTCATTTCCATGGCACTAACTCGTAATGATGAATCAGAGGCAGCAGAAGGAAGTTTGACCGTTCTCCTATCCATGCCAAAGCAATATACAGGGAAATCTTGTGAGGATTTATCATGAATCAGACTATTCACACCACTAACATGTGCTGACAAATAGCCAGAGGATTGCAACTTATCTGAGCATACATGATCAGGAATGTCAACCACAGAAGAACTGTTGGTAATGCCCGAACGTCTCAGGTTCGATTCACCATTTTCTGCCACATACGGTCCATTCAAAATGATTTTCTTATCAGCTTGATTCAGTTTTTTGTCCGCCCAACTTCCGGTCGAATTTATCTCTCCATCCTGCTGCTTAAGCATCTCGGCAATTTCACCTTGTTTCGATTGAGCAGGTGAGTTGTACCAAATTTTCCTCTGCCTTTCCAGCATGTCCGAACTCCTGGAATTTTCCAAAATCTGATAAAATACATGCCGAGATACAGGAGGCTTCAAACATGAAAAGAGAGACTTCTCAGAAGCTAGAGAAGCTGGTTGCCTGCGCAGGAAAGGACGAATGACTGGGGCAAGGAAAACATATGAATCTACTGCACCTAAATTCTCACTGCTGGCTGCAATGAAGCTTACGACAGACCTTCTGACCCATTGGCTGGGATAACACAGCAACGGGAAGGCACGTTCAATCATTTCAAGCAGTATACGCTTCCGCAAGAAACCGCGTTTACACAGAATAGTTAAGCAATCTAATGCATTCACAATGACAGCCTCCGTTTGATCTGTTAAAGCTTGCTCAATGTAAGGTAAGAGATATTCCTCCACACTTCTTTGACCTACAAAGAAGCAAACATATACAATCTTGCCATAGAATAGTGCCCTTAGTTGCTCATCCCGATCATTGAGAAAGGCAGGAAGGATTGGCAACAGAAAGTCATTACTCTGTCTTTGGCCAAAAAAGCTACATAAGTAGCCAATGTCCTGAAGTAGTGCTCTCCTGATATTAGGAGTTTGCTTTGGGCCCATTACAAGTTCTTGAACAACTTCAGCTATGGATCTACGCAGTTGGAGAAGCTGTGCATCATTATTTGCAGTCTGAAGCCTCCCAGCAACCTCACTATTTGATGTCGAGGATTTCTGGGGCAGGCTCATCTTATCGAGAACACCAGCTTCGCTCAAGCTTATTGAATGAATAAGGAACCCATAAGCAGTGAGTGCAAGCTTTGCTATATTGCTAGCATAACATATTCTAACACTTTCTTCAGGATCGTCAGGAAGCATGGAAAGCATTGGAAGAATATATTCAGGAAAAATCTTGGCATCACTAGGAGGAAATTCTCGAACTAAAGGTAGGATGTCGCACAAAGTCTCTAAAGCAGCACAACGGACAATTGCTGCTGGATCTGAAAGCATAGCAATTACATATGGTAGAACACGCTGCAATCGATCTTCATCATCAATATACAATGACGATGACTTCAGTAGAAGTATGGCCCCCCTCCTCAAATGGGGTAGCTTGACATTACGTATGCAGGAACAAAGAAGGGAAGCTATCAGAACCATGCCTTCACATTTCATACTCGATTCAGGTAAAGGTAAAAAGGGCATCCCAAAGGTATCTGATTGACTGTCATACTCCGACATCAACGAACTCATATCCTCGACCGTGATTTTCTTAAGAAAAGGGTGGTCATTTTTCCTAAATGCATTGGATATAGCCTGTAGAAGCTCACCAGGGGATTGTAGACCACATTCCTTGACACCCTGGGAGAAAGCAGAGTTTGTTTCACCAGTAGCATTCACCTTTACGCTACAATCACTATTTTGGTCTACATCCCCGAGCAGGTTACTGATATCGCCAAGAAGTTTGTAGTTGTCCTGAATTGAACCCTTATCTGCCCTTTCCCCATCAGTTGGCGACCTTGCGAATCCCGCATTTTGTTTCTCTATCATCTCTTCTGTAGATTTAGAACTCATGCCATTTGCAGGTATGCTTAGCCCACTTTGCATCACCTCACTTATCCTGGGGCCTATCATTTGCTTAAGTATCTCATTGAAGACACTCTGGCACATTGCAACCTGAGGTAACAATGTGAGCACAAATACACACATGAGCGATATGCACAAATTTCAGTGAGGAGATTGACACCATGGATTGTATCCTGTGAATACAAATTTCTTACTCTCATATCAGAATGAAGCGGATTCCAGCAGCAGTATAAATTATGCAAAAATGGAGAGAAGTAGCTTGGAAATACAACAGCTGCATAATTTTGCAAGTAGCTTTCAGCAGACAGGCGGGCCTCAGGTTCCAATTGAATCATATGAAGTATCATCTTGCGGATTCCAGCATCCGGGATCTGAAATCAAAGGACAATTATCCTTAAAACAGGCTTCCAAGCATGAATACAAACATATATCCCGTCATTTGTTCATGTGCTGGAAAATTGAGGAATTTCGGAGTGGATATCATGCAAAGCTTCAATCAGGACCATTAGAACAGGATGTAATCAAGGAAGCCAAACACTAAAGTTCTGAAGGAAAACAAAGAAGTAATGAATATGGACCTCAATGGGATGAAATGAAGAGCAGAGAAAAATCCACACACACACGACAGGAAAGACATTTAAGAGAGAGAGAGAACCTTTTCAAGATGTTGGCTAGGATCATATTGTCCTCTCCGGTAAGCCAGAAGCTGAGAGAGTTCAAATAATTGCTGGCCTTCGAGGAAAAGCTCTGCAATTACACACCTAATAGTAACATAAAACAGTCCAGATAATTATTACTTCAACAATCAGATGCATGATACAGCAGATGGAACAAATTTCACTAATGATGTTGAGAGATTCGACAGTAGAACAGAAGACACGAGACACTATGGCAGGACACCAATTTCTATAGCTCTAAAAGGAACAATGAGAAATTTGACAACACATAGAGCTAAGCTTTCTCTACAACAGTTTACTTTGTTTCGGTTCTCTTTTCTTCACAACAAAGGCTACACTATCATACACTTGCAATTTTGCATCTCACTACTACACACTAACCAACCTATCATAAATCGAAGGATCTATTCCGGTTAAAAACATTTTCAATTGAATCATACTAACTCTTGCGAATAAACTAGTAACATAAAATAAAATAAGACATTCCATCATATGCAAGTTGTTTGCTCTAGTTGCAAATGGTTACTAGAAAAATCCTCTCACATAACTGCCCCCGCAATACTGTTTATAGCTTAGATTGCTCACCCTACTGCAAATATGTCCATGGAAGGCCTTAATTGTGCATCTTGAGCAACTTGCATCTCACCTCCATGCTCATAGAACCTCTGAAATTTCCAAAATGAGCACTCACTTAAAATGAAACGCATGCAAAGGAGGGACAACGGGAGATTCAGAAGCTGGCATGAATTTAAAATGAAAGCAGCCCTGCATCTTCAGCGAAAAGATAAATAAATACTTTGTGATTTTAAAAGTGTGATATCTGCTATCCATGACAGGCACAATTTTGAAAATGACGCTCGATGACACTAATTAAAATAAAAAGATAATTGAAAGGAAAGACTTGAAACGGTGATAACATTTCTGGCAATAAAGCAAGGGTAGGTTACTAGTAAGACCATTCTATTCATAAGAAAAACTAGTTCGGGCTACTCTTATTCCAACAAAAAGCCACGGGTGTATGAAGTGGAGGTAACTGAAATCAATATAAAGGACAAAGAGAAGGGAAAAGGTATAAATAAAAATTCACCTCAGGTGCAAGATAGCAGAGCCTGCGTCCACCCGTGTCAAAGAAGAATGAGAAATCAGAGGGGTCATCATACGGAATGTAAGTTGGTTTGAAAGACGCAAAATCGGCAAGGTACAGCCAATTCCATGAAGTCACCAACACATTCTCACACTTGATATCACCTATGCACGTACAGATGGGAATACATTAGAAAACCAGCCACTCCTCAGCAATCTGATTCAATAATCACATTCGACACTCACCATGACATATACCCTTTTCATGGCACTGTTTTACAGCCAGAAGTAACTGCACAACCACAGAAGCACCAATTCATTACATCAGCAACATCACTCATTGGACATATATTCTCCAATTCACCAAAGAGAGACATGTACAACACCTGAAATGCCAACCACTTTTTCTCCACAAGACTGAGGAATGGCCGGGTACTCAGTCGATCATGCAGATTGTTGAAGAAGCATTGTCTTAGAAGATAAGCTGCCTTATCAGTTTCTTGCCAAAACTGTTAAAAAGGCAACCCATTAAGAGGAATTCCAGAAAACAAAAGTCTACGAAATTTTCACATTCGATCTCACGAGCTGCTTGATGAGTTGAACTCGAATAGAGCTCGTGAGCTCATTAATGAATCAAGCTCGAGACGAGCTTGAATCAAACATGAGGTGATGTTTCAGTAAATGAGCCTAGCTCGAGCTAGATTCGTTTATTAACAAGTTGAGCTCAAGCTAGGTCAAAACTCGGCTCATTACGAGCTTTAACTCAATCAGAACCCTACTCCAATTCTACAAGAACCACATATTGAAATTGGACAACTGACTATGAACTCCAAAATGCTAAGTAATTAAGCGTTCACCAAATGAACCAAATCAAGGAAGTAGTAGGGGGATAGCAGCGACAGAAACAAGCAAGGAACCTGGAAAGGCCAGACGTGAGGATGATCGAGGGAGCGAAAGGTTTCCTTGATGAAGGAGAGGCGGCGCTCGTACTCCCTCAGATCGATAGAGTCGCCGCGTTTGAAATAGACCTTGACGAGGACCAAGCCTTCGTCGTGCTTGCAGAGCACGGTCTTGAAGAAGCGGCCTCGGCCAAGGACTTCCTTGAGAACCAAATTATAGGAAGAAGGCAAATCGTGGAGATAGTACTCTGAAGCAGAGACCTGCGTCGTGCGCGCGATCTTATTTCCCATTCCGAAAAATTTCGCGTTCGTTCTCTTCCCGGTGGGCTCACTTCTCGGCGGCGTTCACTCCACCGGCCGGAATTCGCATGGGGCGGGCTCGTCCCGAGACCCGATTGCCCGCTTCCGAAGTTTGAGCTGGTAAAGAAGTAGCGCCTCTCTGGCAGGCGAGTAGAGAAGAAGACGAAGATTGTTCCCCGGAGCCGTGAGAGAGAGGAGAAAAGAGCGGAGCGAATGGTTGCGTATAGTTTTGTGGATTTTGCTTCGGTTTTCCCACAGGCGACGGCGTTTCGAAACTCTAGCCGTTTCGAGGAATCATAGCGCAGGCTTGTTCCCTTCGGGGATTGGGGATTCCTGATGATTAGGGTCCAGTATGATTTATGTGGATGAAAATAATTAAAAAGGATAACACTATGAAATAATTTGAGGTGGCTTGGACATCATGGACTCATGGTTAGAGTCTTAACACCTAATTTGTTAGCATTGTGCTAATACAAGTTTCAGCTTTCAATTAGACATATTTTGTTTTGATGATTTTTTATTTCTAAGAGGTAGGTCATAATCATAATTGATGTTTTTTTAATCATTTTTAAAAATTACAAGGGCACATGCATGTACTGCTGCTAATTTGTTTTGCTTCCTGCCCTCGCCACCAATTAACATAAAGTCGACCAAAAAAATTATAAAACAAATCAAAACACCATCATCAACAAAATTCATAAAGCATACAAGAAAATTCAAAGTTGACCACAAGTTTCTTAAAGCATACCAGAAATCTCATAAAAGCGTATTACAAATTTTTTAAAACATATCAAAAAGTTTCTTAAAGCATACAAAACGTTGGAGTTTGAAAACCGATTGGACTGTGATTTGTTGTTAAAACCCAAGTTAAGTTTAAATAATTTTGTCACCCCGAATTATAGGTTTTTCCATTGGGATTCCCCACTATAGCATCGGCAACATAACATGCTCTTGAGGAGTGGTGGCATACATCGTTGCATGACACTACTTCATAAATGGTGAGGTGAAAAATGAAACTTATTTGTTTTTACTATTTTTAATCGACACATCACCTAATTAACCGTCAAATTTTGTGATTGACTGTCACCTAAAACGGATTTAAGAGAGTTGAATTGGATAGTGACCAGCGACAAAATAAAAGTTCAACCCAAATAGGCAATGAATTTTTTTGATTGACACAGTCTTCTTTGATGCAACTCTTTTCAGGTAATTAGCATAAATGGTAACAAACCTTTGCACTTAGTACAAAATGGTCACAAACCTTTAATTTGTAACAATATGGTAACAAAACTTTGAAATTGTATAAAATGGTCACCGCTATTTAATTTATGACCGTTTTGTTTTAAGTGCAAAGGTTTGTTACCGAATCGTTACAAATTAAATGTTTGTCATGTTTTGAGGTCGGGTAGTTTGTTCGTTAATTATATGACGCTAACCACTTGAACGACATATAAGATGTCAAGTCATGTGTTCATTGACATATTTGCTTTGCCGAATAAGAATGCCCTCAGTTGACCTTTCAATTTCGATACCAAGAAAGTAAGAAAGTAGACATAGTTTTTTCAACTAAAAAGCAGTCTGGAACCCGTTTGTGAGCCATTGAATTCTCTCATTGTCATCCAAAACAACATAATATCATTCACATACATTAACAAAACCACCATACAACTAGAGTGAATTGTAACGGCGATTGAGCGTTCAAACTCTTGAACTTAATTTGAACAAAACGGTCACCAAAAGTCTAATTTGCAACGACACGGTAACAAAAGTTTGAACTAGTATTAAATGGTCACACTATTTAATTTGTAAGGTTTGTGACCATTTATACTAATTGCCCAACTCTTTTCTCCTTCTTCTCCTTTCCTTTCTCTCCCATTTTCTCACATTCCAATTCGATTGTGGTGCTCACATTCTGATGTGACTGTGCGCACTTGATAATAGAAATTTGACATTTTTGGATTAGCGCAAAGTATCTATAATAGTTGAATAAACGCGATTAGAATTTATTTACAAATTAACATCACATCCATCCAACAACCATGACAGCGGGACTGCCTTTCATCACTCTCGGATTCCGTCAAGCAAACTGAGAGCTGAGGCTCCCTGAACAACAATGTCGATTTCGATTTGGCTAACTCAAAATCAAAGTGATCTTCTATTAGTCCTCAAACAGAAACCAATTTACAGTCAAAACGGAAACCAGAGCTTTAGTTCATCAAATTTCACCGAATGCCAGTACAGCCACCACACCACGCATCTACAGATCCCCTTTTATTACTACTACAATTAAACCAAGTAAAACGACGAGACTAAATCTACTCCATAACAGCACGATTCAGTAATTAATATTTACAGCTCGCTAACGTCCAGTCTCCAGGCGGTGGTTGCGGCGGTCGCGATCTCATTCAGGCGGCCTGGACCCCTCCCTCTCCCTTCTCCTCCTCCGCAACCATCTCCGGCTCCTCGAAGTTCGGATCCTTCAGATCGACCGCTTCCCCGCCGCGGCGCCACATCTCCTCGCTTGAGTAGAAGCCGTCGCCGCCGATCCAGGTGAACTTGCCTCCGTGGCCTCCTTTCTTCGGCGATCCGTTCATACCGGTGGCCGATTTCCTGTCCTTCCGAGCATCGGCCGTCGCCTTGCTGCCGCTGCCATTCTGAGCTACCTTGTGACTCTTCCCGGCCTGCTTCATTCCGACAAACTCTCTCTCTCTCTCAACGATTCTTACGAAAGCGCAAATGGATGAAGGAAAATTAATGATTTGTGATCTCTGTAACTGTGAGGGCGGCGATCAAGGAACAGGGATTGGTTTATATAGCTCGAGATCGGGGAAATACTGTGGGCAGGAAAAGGGTAGTGGGCGTTGGCGGGTGGTGGAGGGCTGTGATTGGACCACGGTAAATGGATAAGAACAAGCCCGGGAAAAATTTATTGTCTATTTTTATTTTTTTATTTATTAATTTCTCAGCAATAATTTTGGGGTGTTTGTCAGGAGCGACTGGGCCCCATTCTGAGTGTAACGGCCGGGCATCGGATCAGCCGTTGATGGACTTGGGCCGAGAGTGGGACGACATAGGGATGCTCGCTGGGCCTCTTGTCCTTGCCGACTTGCCGTGTTTGTTCTTGGCTTGGGTCAGTGAGTGACTTGGTCTTGTTGTGAGCATACTGACCTTTTTCTTCTTTTGCAATAGAGCATACACAGCATAGTGAGCATTTGCTAATACGTGAATGTTTCCATTCAAATTGATTCGATAAGGTATAATTCACATCATGTAACTTTGTTGCCACCATATTTGTGAAAAATTATTACAATATATGTAAAAAAATGTAGGAAGAACTATATGTTGCCCAATTTGTGACTAATTATTTGAATGGCGCACACCACATTCTGATTGAGAGAGGCTAATAGTTAGATGTCGTAATAATCAGGAGGGATGCAAGGCTAGGGTTCGGGCCATCAAGAGCAAAAGAATCGGTCGTTGGGTCATCACTCGTGCGACACCGACACATGTGTGCAGGCCCGGCCCAGGCCCTGTGCTGGCCTGACTCACAGCACAGGGCCTCAAGAATATTGGGGCCTCATCAGCCCAACCCATACAATTATTATATGTATATATTAAATAAATAGAAATTGGGAATAGGAAAAGCCATCATCTCCACTCTTCCTCCTCTACCAGCGGCCTCTCACTTCCCCTTTCCCAAAATCAAATTGCAGACACTGCAATCAATTCCACAACTCCCCAAAACAAATTAGCGTTCAATTAATTAACTCCTAAAATGCTCTCACCTTCCCAAACATTCATCTAATGACAATAACCGTTCAACAATCAAGTAATCAACAATCCAACCTTCAATTCTCATAATCAATGTTCACTAATCAGCTTAATCCCCTCCTTAAATAGCCGGCCAAAAAAAGAAAGGAGAAACTGCCGAAATCAAACCCAAGTCTCCCACCTTCTGATTCTGATTTTCCCCTGATTGATTCCCTCCAAATCTTATTCTCTAGACCGACATAAGTTGAGAAGCAGCACGACAACACAACCTGTCGGCGGGCGCCGCCCCTTTTCCGACTTCCCTCACCCTCAAATCCCGATTCCTTGTCTGTGTCGGCGCCGTCGTGTACGGCTCTCCTTCTCTGCTCTCTCCCATCCGCCGCTTTGTAAGTTCCCCTCTTATCTCTCTCTGTTAAGCTGTTCAATCGTCTCTGTAATTTTTTTTCCCGTTACTTTTAAGTCGAAAGAGGAGAAGGTGGATTGAGGATTGGAGGCCGAAGGATTATTTGGGCCTAAATGGCCACAACCATTTGAAGAGTGAGGTCGGCTGGTCTGTTTAATTTCTAACTATTTTTTTTTTCCAGGGAACTTTTGATTGAAAATTTGGATTGGTAAACATTATTTTTTGAATAATATAAGAGGATTGTTACTTTTTAAACATAATTTATTATTTTGTAATTATTTTTTGAATTTATGTATTTTTCTAATGTTATTTAATACATTTTTAAAAAAATTACGATTTTTTTTAATTTTAGGGCCACATTTTAAAGTTTCGAACAGGGCCTACGAAAGTTATGGGCCGGCCCTGCATGTGTGTCATCCATAACATCCCAATGTCATCACCAGTTGACTTCGAGGGTGGTTGTCGTGGCTATCAAGCACCTGATTAAGCAACAACCCTATCTGAGAGTGAAAACAATCATCGACCGCATTTCAAGTCGTTATGAATATCATATAAGAAGGCGTGACATGGAAAGCAGAACGTCATGACCGCCGTGTTTGATGACTGGTAAGCTTTATATTTCACAGTCAACTTATGTTGGTCTCGGGTCATTGTACATAAATGTTAACAACGCTTATGTCCCACAGCTATTGCATACCAAGAGAAGAAATTCATGGAGAAGTTATAGAAGATCCATGAGCTATACCCTGAAGGTGCGCATTGGCTTGATCAACATGACATATCCATGTGGACTTTTCATAAGTACGGAGGTACCAAGTGGGTTATTGTCACAATGAACTCTAAGGACAAAACAAGGGGAGTGCTCCTGCTGGAAATATTGGGGGGAGATGATTGCCTTGTTTTCATGCCATGGTCATAATCAGGTCCAGGAGCAAAGATCCCCTCCACTTCATGAGTCCTTACTTCAATATCGACTCGCTCAAGAAATCCTATGCAAAGAGTTTCCGTTCATTGCTGAACGAAACTTACTAGCCAGTGTAACAAAGGAAATGTGATCAACCCACCGTTCGAACATAAACGTGAAACGAGACGATCGAGGGTAAAAAGGATTCCCAACGAGATGGATCAATCTGAAAGACTACCACGAGGGTTAAAACATTGTTTCATATGCAAAGTACCAGGTCGTGATAAATAAAATTGTACTGGACCAATTGACCCTCAAAATCTGGGGCATTACGTTGCCAATTTAGATAATGGCATATAGATTGCTTGATCATTTCTTTTCTGTTGGGTTGCTCCTTGTTGGGTTTCTCAAGTAATGTTGTTGGACTTTGTTGACATTCAAGTTATGTTGTTCAAATTTGTTGGTTTGCTCAAGTTATGTTGTTCGCCTTTGTTGGTTTGCTCAAGTGTTTTTGATCGACTTAAACACCAAAAGAAAACGATGAGCGCAGGGGGGGGGGGTGCGGCGATTTTCGTGTTCGAAATGCAAACCGCAGGGGGTGCGGCGGTTTCCACGTTCAAAATGCAAACCGAGCGGGGTTGTCACGGTTTGGCCGGGATCGTTGAGGTGATGCACATTCAATCTGACCACGACCACCACACACGTGCTGTAGGCGACGAAAAAAAAACCCGCAACCCTCCTGTGGTCCTCGTTTTAACCGCCATGAGAGGATGCAATCCTTGTGGAAGGGTGGTATGAACGATATATATTTTTTTTTTTTGAAAAGATGATATTTTTAGATTTTTAAAATTTTTGAGTGATATATTGAGAAAAAACCCCAAAATTCTCACCCACCCATATAATTTGAAACTCTCGTATTTTATGGGTGGATGAAGTCGGATTGGATGGGTAGGCCAGTTTTCGATTTGAAATATTCACCCCTACTTTGCTACTTCTGTGAAGAAGTTCCGAATAAAATAAGCCGAGTGTTACACATACGTCCCATGGGTCCGGTCCGACAGATATCTCAAGAGTCAAGACCGCGCAAGAAGAGTAGCGCGCAAGAAGAGTAGCGAGCAAGAAAATTGGAGGCTAGGAAGGAAACTGCTGCACCTACCTACAACGGAAAACGGTAGGGGGAGTCCAAAGCCCAAAGCCGAGTGAAGGAAACTGAGTCAGCCAGGGTTTCCCCTTTTTTTTCCCCCATTGTTAAATAGGAAGAGGACCAAAACGCAATGTTATGCTCCTCCATAGCTCTTCTCCTCCCGCCGGCCTCTTCTCCCTCGCTGCTCTCTTTCCGTCGCCTCTCTCGTCTCCGCTCGCCCCCACTCCCCGCCGCCGGTAAGCTCTCCCCCGTAATCCATCCTCTCACATTCTGCAGTCTCTTCCACTGGCCGCCGCAGCAGCAGCCGATTCCTCGAGCATCCGTGGTTTTTGATTCTGCGATTTTATCTAATCATCATCTTGCATGCAATCAGTTCGAATTAGGTTGTTGAAGCTGCTTGGGTTGAGCTTCTGTTGTAGTAATTCTGTAAAGTTCATTTTAGTCGTGCTGTTATGTTGTGAAACTAGACAGGCTTGCTGAGAGTGAGTTCGAGGACGCTTGCATTTTCTGCTAGGACGGAATCGATTTCCACCATGGCGAATGTAAGTTCGTTTTTGACATTGACGGCGCTTTCTGGAACTGTGTGAACTGTTTTTCCTGCTCTTGCTGAGTTGTTGCTTGGTGTGGTGATTGAACGACGCTTTTGCAGGATGAGGAGAATGTTGGTAATGTGAAGAGACTGATAGCGAAAGTGTTTGAATTGTCGCTTCAAGCAACGGTCCCGGATGAGGCCGATGTGGAACCTATTGTTGCTGCAAGCACGGTGGGTAGATTTGGAGACTACCAGTGGTAAGATTGAGCTCGAATTTGTGTGCTTTCAGTAGAATGAACTAGTTATCGGGAGAGTTTGGTGGTTTCTAGTGGGTGGAAATCTTCAAGTGCTTCGTTTACTGATTTCTGGCGCTGTATTTAGTAGATGAAGCTGGTTGGGTTTTGTTTCTTTCAGTAATAATGCCATGGGACTTTTCTCTAAACTTAAAGGAAAAGGAAGTGGTCAGTTTAAGGGACCCCCGGCAGTTGGACAGGTATCAGCTATTTCTTTGTTTGTTACAGTTCGTGCAGTTCATCGTGTGAGCCAAGCTTGTTTGTCTCCTCTTCTGTTGGTGAGATAGTGCTTGGACAACTTCTTGTATGTGTATTTATAACTTCTTTCTTTGGTCAGGCTATCATGAAAAATCTCCCTCAGACAGAGATGATAGAATCGTGCTCTGTAGCTGGGCCTGGATTTGTAAATGTTGTGTTATCAAATAAGTGGATGTCTAAGGTATATCTGCAGTTCACTTTCGTGCTTTTCTAACCCGACTTGCATTTGCGCTTTCTGTTGTACTAATTCCGTAGCGTTATCTTGACTGAAAATTTGGTGTGGTTGTAGAGCATTCAAAAAATGCTTCGTGATGGGATTGATACTTGGGCACCTAAGTTATCAATTAAGAGGGCTGTGGTTGACTTTTCGTCGCCAAACATTGCCAAAGAAATGCACGTCGGTCACTTGCGATCTACAATTATTGGAGACACAATTGCCCGCATGCTTGAATTCTCACATGTTGATGTTCTTAGGCGAAACCATGTTGGTGACTGGGGAACCCAGGTATCTTCAGTTTACTCAAGTATTAATTGCCGCCTAAAGTCTGTAGGTGCGAGAAATGTGGCTTACCCCTGTTCTGAATATAACATAGGGCATGCTTGATTCCTGGCATTGCAGCTTTCGTATGATTACATAGTTTGTTTGTTCTACACGAAAGCAAAGGATGTAAAAAGTATGAAATGTTTAATTTGTTCTGTTTCTGGCATTGACTAGGGTGTCATACTATTTGTCATAGATATCTGTTATCTAGGTTTCATGAACTAGGTACAATAATTGTGTCTGCCCAATGTGTTTTCTTCAAGAAATTACTCTGTGTTTGAGATGATATTATATTACAGGTCTCTTAAAGATACTTTGTACTTGCAGAAAACAACTTTAGAAACCTGTTTTGTATGCTGTTATGGAATATTTTCCTCTTTTTGATATCTATAGCACCATATTCTTAGGCCGCCATGTGCATATTTTCGCGTCTCATGTAAGAATTTATCTAATTGTATGTACGTTATTTTGCAGTTTGGCATGTTGATAGAACACCTCTTTGAGAAGTTCCCTAACATTGAGGCAGTTAATGAAACAGCAATTGGAGACCTACAGGTGTTGTGACATGCTTCCCTACACTATTTTGTTGTCTTATAATGTTTGCAACATGGTTATTGATTTTTTCCCATCTGTCCGTTTCATATTAAACAGCAATGTGTCTTTTTGTATTAGAGGGAGAGGTTAATTGTAGAAAACAGGACGGAATGAAATTTCTGAGCAATGATTTCTATTATAATTTCTAGGCATTCTATAAGGCATCAAAACAGAGGTTTGATGATGATTCCGAATTTAAAGAGCGCGCACAGAAAGCAGTTGTTCGCCTCCAGGTTAATAATTCTCCCTTGAGCTATCTGCATGTTTGTTCCTTTGTAAAGTACTATCATGAATTTGCATCAGAACCAATGTGGACATCTGTTAGGTTTGTTATTCCTTCGAATCCAGGGCGGAGAAAAGAGGTACAGAGATGCTTGGGCTCAGATCTGTGCAATCAGTAGGAGGGAGTTCGACAGTGTCTACGGCAGACTCAAAGTTGAGCTAGAGGAAAAGGTACTTTCTTTTTTGGGGTTTTCTAGGAAATTGTTCTGTATTGTGTGGGGAAAGTTGTTCACCTCTTGTTCTTGTATGTATCAAATCTCTGTTGGACTTGATGCCGTATAGCAATAACCTTTATTTACCTGTCTCATTAAGCTTTATTCAGTTTGTCTTGAATCCTTAGATCTGTTGCCCAGTCATTCTGTTGAGATTTATATCAATATTGCATGATAATATTGCTACAGAAAAAGGTCTAGAGGACTAAGTACTTTGAGTGATTCTATGCCACCTTGGAGGATTCTCGCCATAAGGAATTGAGTTTTGGTTATGTTGTGCACCCTAGGGATAAGGTTGAAGTCTTGGATTGAATTCTTGCTCATTTTGACGCATCGCTCTATGCTACATCTTTGTGCCCATACAGCACTAATTTTAGAAACTGAAATGCTGTTTGTGCTTTTTTTGGTCTGCAGGGTGAAAGCTTCTACAATCCATTCATACCTTCAGTTATAGAGGGTCTGACCAATCAAGGGTTGGTTGAAGAAAGTGAGGGTGCCCGTGTAATTTTTCTCGAAGGATTTAATATTCCTCTTATTGTTGTTAAGAGTGATGGTGGTTATAATTATGCTTCTACTGATCTGACTGCACTCTGGTTAGTTCAATTCTCTAGTACTAAAATGTATATATCTTAGTTGAAATGCTTAAACTTATGTACACCACTACTTGGTATGTGTAGGTATCGCCTCAATGAAGAGAAAGTTGAATGGATTATCTATGTTACTGATGTGGGTCAGCAGCAGCACTTTGAGATGGTATTCAAGGTAATTTCAATGCATTTAATGTGGATATGTATTGTTTTCATACTTTCTCCTTCTTTTGAGTCATTTAGAAATGGAAGTGGAAAAAATGATGTTTCAATTCGATGAGATCTTCCTTCTCTTCTACAATTTAGGCTGCTAAGATTGCTGGTTGGCTCCCTACCGAGGCCAATAAGTATCCTAGAACAAGCCATGTTGGTTTTGGGCTTGTTCTTGGAGAAGATGGCAAGCGATTCAGAACTCGATCTACAGAAGTAGTTCGGTTAGTTGATTTACTTGACGAAGCCAAGAGTCGAAGTAAGGCAGTGCTTGAAGAGCGTGGTATGATAACTCGGATATACTTTTTCTCCTGCTTATACATTTTGAATCTTTTTATCTATTTTGCATATCTCATTTTTTAGTGCCAGAGTTCATCTTCCTACTAACTTGGCTTAGTTTGGTTTGTTTTCAACAGAAAAGGATAAAGATTGGACAAAGGAGGAGATTGACCAAACAGCTGAAGCAGTTGGTTATGGCGCTGTGAAGTAAGAATCAATATGCTACCATGGCTTATTCTAGCTGTTAATTGCTATACTTATGACATTCTGTCAGAATTACATCAGAAGTTATAAGATTTGTTGATCCGAGCATAAGTGGGGCATTTGATGTTTTACTTGGAAGAAGAAATAATTGTGAACAATTGCAAGTTTCAAGATAAACCATAAGCGGGAATCCCTTTACTGGGCTAGAAAAGAGACGTTTTAAAGTGAGGCTATGTTTGGGATCAAATTGAAAGCTGTTGATTTGAGGTGGAATAGCTAATTTATTCAATAGAATTTTCTGTAGTAGATCTGGCAGTTACTCTAGTCTTTTGCCTTGTTATGATGAATGAGGACTTGCTTTTGGTTCGGCCATGACTTTTATCGTGATTCTTGTGAATAACCTACTTGAGACTTTTGTGGCCGCAGGTATGCTGACTTGAAGAACAATCGGTTGACTAATTATACTTTCAATTTCGACCAAATGCTGAATGATAAGGTATGGGCCATCTCTTTGTGGGAGTGTCTCAAAGTAGGTTTCTAGTCAAGGATCAAACTGAGACTGTTCATGCCAAGCTTGGAGACGTTATATATTCTTCCTAATGCTGACTGGCTCCCCCCTTTTTTTCTCAGACGGGTAGTATGATTTAAATTGTTGGTCATTGCTTATGCTAATATCGTTACTTGCCTAATGTTGTGGGGCAGGGAAACACGGCTGTTTATTTGCTCTACGCACATGCAAGGATCTGTTCCATCATCAGAAAGTCCGGCAAAGATGTGGAGGAGTTGAAGAAAGTAAGCAGTTGCCTCCTCCCCTATTAATCCTTCTTTCCACTGTGAACTTGAAATGGGTTGTGATATTTTCTCAATGCTGCAAGCCAGTTGCTACTTTTATAAGTTTTGGTGCTGATTACGGATCTAAGAACTCGTCTTCATACTTTCGCATGGTTAAACAGACTGGAATATTGTCGCTGGAGCATCAAGATGAGCGTGTTCTGGGGCTTCATCTACTTCGATTTTCTGAGGTAACGTGGGTGATACATTTTCCAGTAGACTAATCTAACCTTTTCAACCTCTGTATCATTACCGAGCCTGATAGGGGCTCTATGTACTCCTCGTGACTTTCTATCCAGATTGTGGAAGAGGCGTGTACCAACCTACTGCCGAACATCCTCTGCGAATACCTCTACAACTTATCTGAAAACTTCAGCAAATTCTACTCCAATTGTCAGGTGAATAAATGCTCTACTAAACTAAATCTTCCGCGATATCGCTGCTCAACAAAATGTGATTGTTCCTCGTACAATAACCTGGAAATGTTTTCCCCCCCTTTTTCGTGGGACGGAGCAGGTGATTGGTTCGGCGGAGGAAACAAGCAGGTTGTTGTTGTGTGAAGCAACAGCAATGGTGATGAGGAAATGCTTCTTCCTTCTTGGAATCACTCCTGTCTACAAGATATGAAAATTCAGTACTCCCGACTGCTCCCGAAACTGCCATCGACAATCAATATACGTCGATTTTGGCCATTGCGAGAGGAGATTTACGAGACAGAAACCAAAAAAAGCACACTGTATTGAATGAGTTTTTGAGGATGCTATTTACAGATGTTCTCAGTAGTGATATTAAAACAATCTACACTCATAGCTGCTTCTTTCCTTCGGTTTGAAAAGTTTGTTCATACGCTTTGCACTCCAACTCTCATCATCAGCACAGTCCGCACTAGTCTTGATCTCAGCGGTGGTGGAGTTACGTGTAGTCTGATGACGACGATTGATTGATAACTAATGGCCATACATCCAAGCCGGCGGCCTGCCGTTCCCCATCCTACTCACCACTCGCCCTGTGGATTGTCCGTGTAATGTATGCTATAAATAACCAATCATCGCATCATTTTCGCGGCGGTTGAAATGTCTCCCTTGCCGACAATGGTTCCTTCTTTGTTCTTCTTATTTTGACAAAATTTGGATCAAGACACAGCAACACTTTTGGGGCAGGCCATGGATTCCCATTTGCCCAATTCCTCATTCATGGTTGGACAACAAACAAAAGAACAAAAACCCCTCACAAAAATCCAAATTGCAAAACAGTCAAACGCGCGATTCTATATAGAAGTGATTTGGTGATTTAGAAGAGTAAAATCGATTTTATATAAAAGTGTTTTGATGATTTAAAATAGTAAAAAGGCAAGGTTTTAAGATTTAAAGTGTTACTTTGACTACATTAATAAAGGAAAAGCACATACACCATTTTAGATAGGAATGTTTTGGTGATCTAAAATGGTAAAATAAGTTTTTTATGGCTTAACTCACGGTTCTATGTAGAATTGTTTTGGTACTCTTGAATTGTAAATGTATAAGCTTTTAAACTTTAAATAGAGGGTGATTGGTTAAGCAGAAACGCCGAGGCGATCTAAATCACGATTCTGTATAGAGTTGTTTTGGTAATCTGGAACCGTAAATGTATAAACTTTTAAACTTTAAATAGTGATCATGTATAGGGATGGCAATTTTGCCCATACCCATGGATATTTTACTATCCAACCCAATTGGGTTGGGTATGAAATCCAAATATATGGATATGGGTAAAGTTTGATGGGTTTGTACCCATACACATTTACTTTGGGTTGGATTTGGGTTTGTACACATGCCCAAATACAAATTACAGTTTGGTACCTAAACTTAATAGATATGCATATTTAGTACCTAAATTTAATTTTTTTTGCATATAAGTCCTCAAAATATCGATGGAAAATTACGTTTTGGTACCTAAATTTTTTTGGTCTTACATTTTGGTACCTAAAATTTTCAAGTTTTACAAATAAGTCCAATTTTTGCATGTGTAGTTAAAACACTCTCAAGTAAATGGATATCCATATCCAACCCATACTCATTTAGATAATATCCATATATAACCCAAACCCATACACACATCACCCAAACCCTACCCATAATAAATGGGTCTACTTGGGTTTGGGCAAAATTACCCATGGGTGGGTAAATTGCCATCCCTAATCATGTACACTAGTTGGTTTCCATTTTCAGCCTTCTCTTCCATACTAGCAGAGTAGTAAGATTAGGAGGAGGCCGTTGAAAATTCCTAATATTGGGAGTCAAAGTCAATGAGAGAATTTGTGACTCCATCAAGAAACCAAATCCCCCTAAACTCTCCCACCTCATGAACCAAAAAAAGGAAACTCTTCCTAAAGGAGAGACCCTCTACACGCCACACAAAGCTTGCAATGCAAGGCATCTGGATTTGGTCTCTTTCAGTAGAGTTCTGATCTGCAGTTTTGAAACCGAAACAAGGATAACAAATGAAAAAAATACAGAAAACAAGACCCTTTTCATAAATCAATGAACAACATGAAAACTCCCCTTCCGTTGAAACCATAACATCTCTCTCTGTTAGGTCAGTAAGTAAGTAATCAAACAATCAATCACTTTCTCTTTCTGGGTTCTTCTTACCCTCCTAATTAGAGACCTGATCAGTCATATAAACATGATCATAACACTACTACTACCGGTGGTGCTTTGCTATAAAGCCGATACCTTTATGGCAATACAACGAAGACCCAATCCGCCAAAATTGAAACCTGAACATGGGTTTGATTTGGATTCCACACTCTCTTTCAAACCAAGTAGCTCGTTTGATGTACAGAGGAAGCGGTAGCAGAAGAAGAAGAAGAAGGCGTTTTCGCGAGTGAAGAAAAACAGGAAACCCTGGAACTTGAACCTCCACCCTTCTTGGAGATGGCCGGTTTCGGGCCATAGCAGTGCTTCTTCTGCCTCTCCAAGCCCCAACAGAAGCTCTTGCACTTCGACTTCATCTTCAGAATCCTCCCTGATGGCACCTTCTTCACCAGATCTTCCAAGCTCTGCACGCTCCCTAGCGACGCGAAAGACTGCGATTTCCCGTCGTAGAATCTCGACAGACCCTTTCTGCGAAAAATTAAGAAAACCCCATTAGAATACAGGGGGAAAAGATTCAAACTTTGGGGGAAATTCGGTTGTTTGTTGTTTTTTGCTTACTTGATTGGGAGCTGGGACATTAGCTCTGACAACTCGTAAAGAGGGCTGCTGTTATTCATGTTCTTGGCAGCCAATGTGGAAGAAGACGAGGAATTGGAGGACGAGGCCGAACCCATCGGAGAACAAGAAGACGACGACGCGGCGTCGTCGTCGTCGTCGTCGTCGGAGAAGCAAGACGACGTCGTGTCGAGAGAAGGGGAACCAATGGATGATTGTGATGAAGTTGGCTGTTCTTCGTTCTTGTTATGATTATTACTACCGCCAAGAACAGATCTTGATTCGAAGAAGAATTTGTCTTCCTCCATTGCCCATCTCTTCTTCTCCTCCTTCATCAAATTCAACCCGCCCAAGAAAGCCTGATCATGGCGATTTCCTGCAACTTCCCCCATGTTTTTTTGGAATTTGTTCTGACAAGAAATCAAGGAGAATACAGAAGAGGGGGGAAAACAGAGATTTTTTTTTCTGCTTGTGATATTATTTTCTTTGTAGGAATTTGTGATGAGAGGCTTGGAAGAATGCACCTGGAGAGCATACACAGAATGGAATGGAAGAAAGGGGACACATAAACAGAAATATTTGGTGGGTTTGGGAGCAAAGGATAATGCTTTTTATTTATATATGTCATGAAATTGACAAATATTTCATTTTCTTTTGTTTAATAATGAAAATTCATAAATATTTATCTTATATATATAAATATGATGTTGTGATTTGTCATCGTCATCTTCTTTGAGTAAGTGTATGGCTGGGTAGGGGTTTCCTATTTTCTTCTGTTATTTAACTTATTATTATTATTATTATTATTATTTATTAGGATTATTATAATTAATAAATGTATTTAATTCTGTGGGTGCTCCCATATTACTAGGAAGAAAGGGGAGAGGATAAGATCGTGGGCAGTAGTGTATATATTGGGAAGACATATCCAAAATCCTAGTCACCACCACCACCACCTTTCTTTTCTTTTCTTGTTTTTGTATTTTTTTTTTATGGATCTTTTCTTTTATTGTTGCCTGCAAAAGAAAAAAAAGGGGGAAGGAAGAGAGGGAGAAAACGGTCGTTATCCTTTTGCCTCCTAAAGTAATGACATTTACTTTCTTTAATTTCTCATATGCTCTTTTTCCTAATTCAGGTAAATAAAAAAAACATTAATAAAATAAATGTAATTGTTAGTTATTAATTTTAAATAGATTTATATCCAAAGACGTGAAATTGAAAGATTTCTTTCCTTCTATTTTTTAAATTGGAACCAACATTCATAGAGTAGGAGCAAGGAGGGTTTGTTTGGGATGTAACAAGACATTTCTTTATCTCTAAAGAATTCTCGATGTGAAGACGGCAAGACGCAGAGACAAAATGCTGATCTTTGAATAAGAAAAAAGAGTGGATCTACAGGATCCCAAATGAATTGGCTTATTCACGAAAAAAATCATGTTCTTTGAAAGATCTATCATGTATATGGTACTGGATGGTTCCACTCTGCAAGAAACTTCGTCTGATTTCAAAGTAGCACGATCTAATTGAAAAAGTTCATCCAATTTAGCGCGTCTAGCATATTTTTTAACAACAGTAGAATCACTATTCGAAATTTAAATTTCTAGTTGTTTGAAATTTGTTATTTTCATTTGAAGAATGTATATTATTCTTTTCAGAGTTGAAGGACGAAAAAGAGTTAAGATATTGGAGGAAATTGAATTTGTTTCTTTTTTAAATAAATAGTTTCAATTTTATTCTTATTTCTAAAAAAGTGAATTTTTTTCTAAGTATAAGTACTTTTTCCAATTAAGATAAATTCCACTTAGTAAATCACAAAATTGGTAATGGACAAAAGCAAGAGACATTTGACTTGTGTGGCCACCTAATCAATTAATTAAAACTTTATTTTGAATAAGGAACAAAAGTGGGATGGCCGGTTGAAGAGTTAGAAGAACTGAAGAATCATTTTAGACAGTTGTATGTCAATAATTAATGTTAGGGCCAAAACCCAAAAGATAAACAGAGAGATTACTATCGACAAACATAACCTAGCTGGCTATAAAACTTATCCCTAATTGGATTTCCACAAATGGTAAAACAAACAGCACAAAATATGATCCAAATAGACATCATCATTCCAAAATATGCCTCCCTTTAGACCCTTTGTGTGCGATAAGGTCAAAAGAAAGTGATTTAGGTTTTATCCATAACAAATGGGTAAATGCCACATTTGGTCACCGAGATTACTAAATCATGTCATGTTTAGTCACTCTTTTGTGATATGTTTCAGTAATTCGAGTGACTGGAGTTGGACGGAGGCTAACGGGAGAGTGACTAAATGTGACCTGCTTCAGTAATTCGAGTGACCAAAATTGATATTGAATTTTTCTAGTGACTAAACATAACACGATTTAGTAATCTTAGTGACCAAATGTGGCATTTACCCCATAACAAATTGTGTAATCTTGCATGGCATAAATGAGCGAGATCATATTAATGCACATACCAAATTGATGCCATAATTTAAACAAATAGTCAATGAACAAGTAACAAATTATCATCAGTTCATTACGGTTGTCAGTAACGCCGTCACATCTTTGAATTTGGTGGGCCGGGTTATCAACCGCAAACATTAATACTCTCTCTGTAAATATGAGTACGTCCGATTACTGTGATATGCTGGTAGGATCAAGAGGCTTGATACAGGGGTGGATGGTAACACGCTCGATTAGCTTGGAGCATAGCATCAACCAAATCTTTCTGGAGAAGCACCATCCAATTAATTGCGATCCATGTATCGATTTAACATCGTTTAGTACTCTCACTGTCAATTTCTAACGCTTATAATGTTTCTACCAGTACGATCACTCCAGATAGTACGAATGAATCGGATATGTAGGAATCTAATTCATAGAGTGATGTTCACTTCTTCTGTCTCTCTATCAAGATTCAAGACCAAGGGGGAAAGAAAACAAAATAACCCTAGAAGAAGTAGTAGTCTATTAGAACAAGAGGATAAGGAAGTTGACCTGGAAGCCAGTCAGTTGGAGGTGGGAAAGGGAACACTGCCTTCAATTTGCTTAAGGATGATATGTGGATACCTAATTTCCTCTCTTTTTCTTGTTTTTTTTTAAAATATTTTTTTTTAATGTTAGATTATTTAGATTTAGTTAATTATTGCAGAATATCCATGGTTTTATTAATGAATACTTTAATGTTATCCATGCGGCCGCGCCCACGGGTTTTGGGACACCGGGGGCCCATTTAATGATAAGGGCCCACTATTAATGGGTTTAGTTTCGTTTTAGTACCCACATGTGCATTTTCTCTTTTTGCTCTTTTAGCCTGCGGGGCCCACCGTCGGCTTTCCCTCCAATGGTAGCTGGACAGATGGACGGTTCGTCTCTGGACAGCATAATGCTCCCTTGCAAAATCTCGTACCAATGGAAGAAGGTATTATGACGTCATTAAAAAGAATGAAAAAAATGACAAAAAAGAGCATGCGTGTTCTCATGATGATAAAGATTTTGAGGATCAAGCAGCTTGTAGATAGATATAATTGGCCATTATTGGTAGGAAAAAATGATGAGATTTTGGATGTGGTGTTAGTGTCGATGATTTATGTCGTTGTTAGATTCGTGCTCCACAATTTACTGTAGTTGGATATGAATATTATATTAAATTATTAACAAAATTATTTGTATCTAATAATTACAAAATCAGGGGTTGTTTTGAATCTTTGATTCCGGAAATGGTGTGTTACAATAATGTGAGTATTAAGATTACGTGTATGCTAAGAATGTGTGGGGGTTTAGTTTAAAAATGCTTTGTTTAGCATATATATATAATGCATGGACTATACATTAAAGGAACTATGGATACTAAGAATACATGTGTACTCAGAATACAACGTTTAGAATAAGAAGTTCCAAAAAAAGCCTACAAGTTTTTCTCAACGACATATATATCAATACAATATTTGTATCCAAAGGAATCATTATAGTTGCATTAACTGAATTGGAAGATGGATGTCAAGAACTGATTAGTTTAATATTGCATAAGGGAGCTTATACGATTTCTTTTACTACTCTTTTACCTAATTACATGTCTCTTTTATTGATGAACGTGACGTTAAAATTTTCAATTTTCATAGCACTCGTCATACATTGTGGCTAAATCAACTATGGAAATAAAACATTTTCGAGTTTCGAATACAAAATCTTTCGATCAAGGCATACTTTTTTACAGGTTACACGAGGGAGGATCAACGGCGGATCTAGAGGAGCCACCCCCGTGCCACATCCCTTGTAGAATTTTCGATTTTAGATATTCATTTCAGTGTTCGATGGGTTACGACCCAATCCTATTTACCTCTTTTCAAATTTGGCCCAATACTCTACCCTATCTTAAATCCGCGGGATGAGCAGGATGAGCTTGAATTTGAAGGGAGCAGCTAGGATTTCTTTCTTCTCCGGCGGGAATGCCTATGCCCGTTGATCTAGTCCGTTTCATGGGTCGGATACAAAAACTGTTCTTGTGCATAGAATAAAACGGTACGAAGTGTAATCATTAATTACGTTCTTTGGATTTACTTGCGTGAAAAGATGCTGTGCGGCTTTTGTTTAATCCGTTAATTCCCTTTTTTTTACGCGGCCTTGACAATGTTAAGAATTTTCTAGCTCTTACCTTACATTCCATAGACCACAGTAAATGGGGATAAGACAATGAGCTAGACGTGAGAATTTTTACAAGAGAGATGGTTAAGGAGTGACAAAATGCTACCAATTAATAAAGTAACAATTGGTTACTCAAGCATAAATGTACGAACATTGGACCATAAGATATTTCTCGTTATACTTCTACTCCTTACACTACTTCAAATAGGATGTGAAATATATGCATACATGATACTAGAACAACCTAATTTAATCAAATAGAATAACGCTCGAATTGAATGTATAAACTATAGACAACATACGAGAATAAAACTATAATATTCATGGCGAAACGTCAATTCCTTCTATCTACCGCAAACTCATCTAGTTGTGTGTGCATGTGATCACTCTAATGTGACACCCAAATAAAAATCCACACCAACACAGAAATTTTGACAGAAGAAAAAACCCAACAAAGGTTTCGTTTTAGATGCATCTCAAAGTGAACAATTTAGGTCTACCATGAATGACGAAAACATAACCTTTTTTATGTATAAAACTAAATGCTTATCATTGGGATAATTCACTGAACACAACTTACACAAGTATTCACACATCTCTACAAATGTACTCCAACGAGAATATATTCCTGGTTAAAGTTCACAAAGAGATAAGGAATAAGGCAACTGGGATCATTGTCTCTACTAGAACAAAAAGCTCTGGTCTTTGTTTCCATACGGCCAACAAAGCTAATCTAGCTTCACACCTTAATCACGTTACAGTACAGTACAGGCTAACACATCCACTGCTGCGTGGAAACTTATGAAAAACTGAGCAAAAGCAGACTCGAGAACTTGACCTTTCTCCCCCATTCCCACATCAGACGACAGACAGACCACATACTTACAATGTCTTCCTTAGACAAAAACCACAGTTATATGGTCCCTCTAGCACAATCAAGACGGCCACATTCGCTAGAAATTTGCATAGAAGACAACGACAAAGATAGCAAAAAAGAGAACACCATGTATGGCTTGAAGGACGACAACAAACCAAACTGCATCTTTTGTATCATTGTTGCATCAACAAGGGTGGTGATGTATGCAGAAGATATTGGCTTGGGTACTTTAAAGAAAGAATTTGCGTACATGCATCATCGGCTTCAACGCTATAAAATCTGACTTAAGCATTACAAGACAAGGAGGTAGTTTGGCCTCACACAGCGGAAGGGTTGGAATACAAGAGAAAACTTATCTTGGGTAGTTCACTGGGGGTTCCAAGCTACTTACCAAAATTCCAAGGTCGATGTCTTTGTCTTGGAACTTCTCGATGAAAGGGTGGCTCTGGAGAGAAGAAAAAAAAAGGTCAATATCAGGCTACGAGGTTTCTTAAGCTGCCATCTGGAGAAATGAGACTAAAACAAACGATGTTGTAACACTCACCAAGAGGTCCAATGACGATGATCTATCTCGAGGGTTCTTTTGTATGCTGTAGAAATCACAGACAACAGTGAGCAAGAATCCAAAGTAGTAGTAAAAGGTTTGGAATAATCAGGCATTGCTTTGTATTTTTTTCTATTTTGTCTCTAACTTTGTGGGAGAGTAGGAGAATCGAGAGAATAAAGGGAATTCTGCCTTGGGTTCTCAAGGTGTGGAGTTATGAATTCCTTACCAAGCTGATACGAAGGAACAGAATTCAGGAGAGAATTGGTCTGGTGGAGCAGTGGGTGGAGGGCTATCTACAATGGCTTCCAAGAGCTCGTAGAAACTTGGTCGCTCCTCTTCATCCTCTGATCTCATGTAGGGGAAGCGTCCTATAGCACACTCAAGTACTACCAAGCCCAAGCTCCAAATGTCGCTGCTGTAATCGTAGGAGCTCCCACTAATTCGCTCGGGCTGCACAATGAGTGTAAAGAAAATGTTATTAATGAATCAGAACTTCAACAATTGGCTACTTCTTTCTTAAGGCATTTGTTTTAACAAATATAGTGACTAAGCCAGTAGCAGGAACATACCGACATGTAGTTGTAAGTTCCAACAAATGTATCCCGCTGACCCATAGAGTTGGCCAGCACAGCACTCACGCCGAAATCAGTGATTTTCACTTCCCCCTTGTGGTTTACCAGTAGGTTCGACGGCTTAATGTCTCTATGTATAACATGTCTTTCGTTGTGGAGATATACAAGACCCTGTAAGACCTGCATTAATGTAGAAATTATCAGCAGCAGGAAATACACCCTTGGGGAGGACTCTTCTCTGGATCAATTCTAAGAAATGTGAACCTGGTGCAGAAGAAAGATCAGATATACCTGTTTACAGACAACTGCAAGATAAGGTTCAAGAATTGTTTTAACTTGTCTGATCACATCTGCAAGAGACCCGCGGTCCATGTATTCTAACACAAGTGAGAAAGCCCCATTGTGATAGAATGAGTGGTAGCAAACGACAACATGAGGACACTGCGAGGCTTGGTTTATTTTCAGCTCCTGTACAATCTGTTTACGGATTTCCTCTTGTATGTTCATTTGGATGACCTGTAAGCATATTATACATTGTGTCAGAATTCCTTGCTGCTACTACTACTACTACAAAATGATGAATTGATCATTATAAATGGTTTCAAGAAGGTCAATAGGTAGGCCAAAAACAGCATCATGAACCAAGGCGAAATGGTTCAGTAGATTACCTTCAAAGCAAACAAAGTCCCCGCCCATTTATGGCGAACGAGTTGCACGACACCTCCACTTCCCTTGCCGATCACTTTGATCGCTTCAAGATCTTCTTTTGAGAACTCAAAGTCGAGCTCTTTGCTCTCAGATGACTACCAAGAATAAGAGATTCATAGTCAAGCCTATAAAGTATAAATAGCCAACTTTGTCAAATGCAAAGACAGCATCTAAAAGCTGTTGCTGAGGCAATGGATGACCAAAGGTTACAATGCAACGACCAATGAGTTAAGCGAATGCAAAGAACAGAACCGATGCTCTCATGCTATCAACGGTAAGCTATATTACTTCCAAGAGGGCAACAAGCGGTTGATTAACAATCCTCATAGCAGAATCGAAACCGCCATAACAAGAGAAAAACAAGCTTCAAATTCCAATCAAACTCCTAGGACGATCAAGAAGACAAGAACACACAAAGTGCAAAAATCCACAGCTGAGAACAGAAACAGATCGTTTCAAGCCATTCGTTCAATCCTTTCACATCTATACAACAGATCAATTGAGCCAAAAAGTCAAAACGAATTCCAGTTACCTGCGATTCCTTCTCTTCCGAGATGAGCCGCAAACCATTCTGATTCAACCGCAAATCACCGTCGTGAAACGTACCGCTTGCTGTGCTGATAAAAGTTCAAGTCACGGCATCCATCAAGACTTAAATCAATCACTCTAAGCAGTAATGCTCAGGAAAGCTAAACCACAACTAGATTCCCCACAGTTCAGACTCTCTAGTTCGGCAAACTCAAGCAGACGGCGAATTGAATAACAGTGAAATTGAATTAGGAGGAATGCGCGCAGCTTACAGGAAAGACGAGATCGGAGTCTCCTGAGCCGGGACAGAGAGCTTCAGCTGCTGCAATGGATTCTTGATTTTCATGATCTTCCGCTTTCTTCTTCTGCTGGAAGATTCGAACGTACTACTGCCTTCGCTGTCTAGGGTTTCTTACAGAGAGAATGTAAGACAGGTGAGAGAGAGACTCCTTATCGTTTTCTGGAAAAAGACGAAAGCGACGAACAACTCAGAGAGAGTCAAACAGAGTTAAAAAAAAAAAAAAAACTATTTAGTTTCCAACGTCAATTTATTTCAAACCGGAAAGACCGCGCATTTAAAAAAATTCAAATTAATAATAATTTTTTAAACGCTTACGTCAATGTTAGACGTGGCGATTGGGGGTATCCTTGCTTTCGGGCTTCAGGACTGGGCTTTTAGCTGGGCCTGTTCAGAAGACTATATCACTTCCTGGATTGGGATTTTACGGGCCGAAGTCCGACTGTTTTGTTTCATTTGTCCATTTCTCATGGGCCTATGGATCGGGTCGGGCAAAACTGGTCGGACTTCGGTTTCGCTTACTGAGTCGGTGCAGCAGGGATAAAGCGGGGAGGAACCAAACCAAAGCAACAGACATCCTAATTCTCGAACTGTGAAAAACGATTTTTTTAATTCGGAAAAGGAAGGTAGAAGGTTTCAGAAATTTGGTCCAACCCTTGTTCTCTGGGCACTCTGACATAAACACTGACCCATTACCACACTCTACTCTCCACTATTGCTCTCTGCTGCTTGCTTCCCCATCCTTCTCTCGAGCTCCGAGAGAGAGTCAGCACAGCAGAAGGCCTTTTTCGCATATACCAATATAGCAAGAAAGAAAGAGAAAGAGCGAGAAATAGAGACGTTAGTCTGTGTCTCCTCCTCCACAGTACGATTCCCTTTGGAAACCATAATAAGAGCCTTGGGGAGTGAGTTGCTGGGCGCGCTTACAATAGAGATAGAGAGAAAGAAGTATAGAGAAAGCAGCAGAGACAGAGTGAGGATAGAAGAAGCGGTGATGGGGAGGAAGGGAGGAGGAGAAGAAGAAGAAGGATTGAAGCTAGTTTTCGCCTTCACTCTGCTGTTTGCACTTCCGGGTATGCTCTCTTTCTCTTCCATTTCCATTTCCATTTCCATTTCCAATGTCGATGTGGGTTTTTTTTTCTTTCTTGTTCAACTATTACTTGCTGAAATGGGTTCTCCCGGAATCGATTTCTTTACTTGGAAAAGCACCCATTTTGATTCTGTTTATACCTTTCCTTTTCCACTAGTTTTCCCTCACCTTCCCCTGTCCTTCTGACTTTCAGTCGAACTGTTTTCTGGTTTGCAAAACCCAGGTCCTGTTTTTGATGAGCATCTAATCTAATGGCCCTAGTAACCCCCTGCATTTACTAGCTTCTGATTTTATGTGTGATTTTGGAATACTCCAGAGTCGATACTTCCCTTTTTCTTTTCATTTGATAGGTTTGTGGACAGCTGGGATGCAGTGTTGAGAAATGTGGACCAGTCTCTAGAATTTTGTTTCCTACTTGTGAACTTGTTTATTCAATTTGACCACTGCTTTGACAGCCTAATAATGCCCCCATTACAGTGGCTTGAGCCCACCTCTGATTTTGTCTCTACTCTTGAAATGTTGGCTGTTAGACTATACACTAATAAATCTCGAAAAAATTTGTTGTCACCTTTGTGGTAATATGGGAAGCCTTCTTCTTTCCTGGCATCATTACCTCTCTCAAGCTTGAAGCAAACTTTTGTTATCTGTTTCATCATTGTCTTGTGCGATCAACATGATTGTACATTTCTCTCCAAAAATACCATCAAAGCTAGAGAGTCTTGGGAGTCCTGGTTTTGGTTCAGTGTTGCTCTGGAAGAATGGGTTGGTAAAACAGTTTGTCCTCACTATCCTCAATGCATTTAAGTATTGCTGAGGCCTGAGGGTAGTTGTTGTGAGTCAACATCAAGTGAAATTGAGTCACGTAATTGCTTTTGTAAGGAAAGAAACTTTCCAGTGGGGGAGACCCTTTATTCGACTGTGTACTCTGGAAGTTGGGCTCATCCAAATTTCCATTTGCAGTTCTGTGCAGAGGAAGCATAGTTGGAGTTTGTTATGGAAGGAATGCCGACGACCTCCCAACACCTGATAAAGCCGTGGACCTCATTCAGCAGCATAACATCAAATACGCGAGGATATACGATGCGAACATCCAAGTTCTCAAGGCATTCGCCAACACTGGGATCGAGCTCATGATCGGTATATCAAACTCGGACTTGCTCCCCTTCTCCCAGTTTCAATCCAATGCCGACACATGGCTCAAGAACAACATCCTCCCTTACTACCCTGCCACAAAGATCACCTATATCACAGTTGGTGCTGAAGTCACTGAAGCACCAAACAATGAGTCAGCTCTTGTTGTACCCGCCATGCACAATATCCTCACTTCGCTAAAAAAGCTCGGCTTGCACAAGAAGATTAAGGTCTCGACCACACATTCCCTCGGCGTCTTGTCTCGCTCTTTCCCACCTTCAGCTGGTGCCTTCAGCAGCAAGCATGCCCTCTTCCTCAAACCTTTACTGGAGTTCCTCGCCGAGAACCAATCCCCTTTCATGATTGACATCTACCCTTACTACGCATACAGAGATTCTCCAAGCAATGTGTCGTTGGATTATGCTTTGTTCCAATCCTCCTCCGAAGTAATTGACCCGAACACTGGCTTGCTCTACACCAACATGTTCGATGCTCAAATAGATGCTCTCTATTTTGCACTGATGGCTCTCAACTTCAGAACGATCAAGGTTATGGTGACTGAGACAGGGTGGCCATCAAAAGGTTCGCCTAAGGAGACTGCTGCAACTCCTGATAACGCGCAAATCTACAATGCCAACTTGATCCGCCACGTGATCAATGACACAGGGACTCCAGCCAAGCCAGGGGAGGATGTAGATGTGTACATCTTCTCGCTGTTCAACGAGAACAGGAAGCCTGGGTTGGAGTCGGAGAGGAACTGGGGTCTGTTCTATCCTGATCAGACGAGTGTTTACAATCTGGATTTTAGTGGCAGAGGTGCTGTGGTAGGCATGCCAACACCGAACTCGAATGGGACTGCTGGTGGTTTCAATGGGACTACTAAGACGTGGTGCATTGCTTCCAGTAATGCGACGCAGCTTGATTTGCAGAATGCGGTTGACTGGGCATGTAGTACTGGGAATGTGGATTGCTCGCCTATTCAGCCGAGTCAGCCTTGTTTCCAGCCGGATAATCTGGCTTCTCATGCTTCGTATGCATTCAATGCTTACTACCAGCAGAATGGAGCAACTGATATCGCTTGCACTTTTGGTGGCACTGGAGTTAAAGTTGACAAGGATCCAAGTAATGCTCATCTCTCTCCGAGTGTCCAAACTCTAATTTCTCAATCTCTTTGATGCTGTGCTTTTTCTAAACCGTACACCTGTGTACTTATGTTTTGCAGGCTATGATAACTGCTTGTATATGACAGCGGGGTAAGTTACTTGCAGCCAAAGCTCTTTCTAGTCTTTTCCCAGCCAGCCATATTGTATTACTTTTATTATAGCTAAACACATGGTGTGGCTTTTGTTGTTACCAACCAGGACCAACAAGACTGGAGCTAGTAATATAACAGCAATGACATCCTCGTCGTCTAAGACTTCATCCTCGTCACAGAATCTGGCAGGGAAGTGGGCCTACAGCTTGATTCTAGCAACTCTTCTTCGCCTTCTGTGTTGACGAATGGTAATTGCGTAAGCAGGGTAGGAGTCTGGAAATGAAGAGATTTTTGTTTCTGTTTTGGGACCATGGAAGGAAGAGACAGGTAGCCCTGCAATTGTAAAGCTCTACTGGTTCGACGGCCCCATGGTGTTGTATGATATGATGTCAATGTATTGATTGGTGTTAGGGTTGTTAGTGTTAGGAGGGAGGATGGTAAGGAAAGACGAATCCATCTGCTGTACTTTCTTGCTAGTCTTGAGCTTAAAAAAAAAAAAAACTGGCCACCTGTAGATGATGTTCCTCCCCCAGCTCTGTCTGGCTTTGGTTTAAGATCGTCAGTGTTCATCTATGCGAGTCATTTAAACTGCGCGCTGAACAAAATTTGTAACGAGCGTTTGAACTACTATAAAAATCGAATCGGTTTTCGGACAAAAATGCCAACTTAATATCGGTAGAATGTAGACTAGAGAACTGTCTTATGACTTTGCAGAGGGGTTTCCAGTACCATCATACTAACATATCTTCTGATAAGGTTGCCAACAGAAAGCTCGAGCTGACGATACCGCGTACTTTATGAACGTTTCAGAGAGAACTGGGTATACATCTACATATGACTCAGTCTAGAGCTACCAAATCTCTAGGAACAACCACTGAAATATGTTATGGTTACTTCATTAAAATGCGGAGAATGGCGTGCCTGATAGTGAGCTTCGTAGTTATCATGTTAAGTCTCCAAACCAGGAATCACCTAAAAATAAACTCCGCTGATTCAATGCATATATACACAGAAATAACGCCAACCAACTGTACTTCATATCTTCTTCACACCCAGAAAGCATTCCTATTCTTACCATATAAGAATATAGATACCAAACAAACAAGAAACGCAAAAGAAAGCAGCCATAATGAAGCAATACTTAGTGACAACCAAAAACCAATCCCGTCGATTCGATTAACAAACCCCAAAATGTAATTTAGACAATCATCATGATAATACCATCATCAAAATAGTACAAAGGAAGAGACTCAAATCCATCAAGATCCAAAACAACCATCAATCAAACTCCCATCTTTCTTTTTTTTCCTTTTCACACAGTGTTCCCCTTGACCTTAAGCTACTAAATAATGTCGGACAGAGGCAAGGTTTTGTATTAGATGCCAGGAGGATAGGGATAAATAACAAAGATAAGAAAAAACGAGGTGATTAAAGACCCTGGTCGGCGAGATAGTCCCCGAGCCTTTCCACTATCACGTTGCACTGCCCGGGAGTCATTGGCTCGTCATAGATGCCGATGACCAATGCCTGACCTGTCTTCTTAATGGTAACACCACCAGATCCCTGAACATTTCAGCAAAAGCAAAGGTTTAGGCAGGATGAATTAGATGAAATGAACTTTCAAATGTATGAATCAATGTACAATCGCTGGGCAAGTGAATGCTAAACCATGGTACAAAGAACGTCATAGGCTAAGAACACTAGACTCAAACAGACTAGAATGTTGTCAACTATCATAACAGAACAAGAAGGCGTGGGTTCTGATGGAGTAACGAGTATCAAGACTTCCAGAGTTGTGAGTCAATGAGCTCAAAATGGACCACCAGAAGAAACCCCATGAAATCATTTGCCAATTTTAGAAGATTCTCCTACTAAACTAACGAAGGTGCAAAACAGAAAGCTACACAGAGTCCATTCATCCTCACCTTCTTTCCTCGAATGACAGCTCCAGCCTCACCCTGAATCACCATGTACTTTGAGCCTCCAAGATACAACCCAGTGGGTGCAAGAAAACCAGGCTCATCGAAATCCTTCATGATGCCAGTAATTTCTTCAGGCTTGAACTGAAACAAAAACATCACAAACAGATCAGCAAAAAGCACCTTCGATCCAACAGCACCACAAGTAGCAGAGCGCTCCTCTAGTCAACGAATGAACCCCTGATCAGTTCATCTTCACTTTCAATTCAGCATCACAGAAAGATAACTATTAAACCTCCATCACAGGAAAAGAAACCCAAATCAAATCTCACCACAACCAGTTAATCGAAAACCCCCCACGCCCAAACCAAGGGAGATCAGATCCTCAAGCAAAATACCCAGATCGTAAAAAGCAGCTCAAAAGCTATCAATTTGAAGTGAACCCAATTCAAACGAAGCACAGGTCAATCAGGATCCACATCTTTCTCGGCCACATCCAATCCATCAACCGGTCAAAACCCACACAAACCCTCGGCAACCAGATGCTAAGAACAGAAGTACAACCCCAAATCCACACGAATCAAACTTGTGGGAATCATAAGGAGGGAAGCAAAGAGAAAGAAGGAGACAACAACCTGAGGGAAGGTAGCGCTCTGAGCCCAAACGCTGCCGTCGTGACCGATGATGGCTGCAGCAGAGAGGTGATTGCCCTCGATTTCGCACATGAGGTGGTCATCGACGTAAGTCTGCCACGACATCTTGGCGAGCTGCTTGGCTGAGAACTAGGAAGGAAGGTTTGCGGACTGGTTGAGAGCTGAAAGGAAGGGGCGTGGTTTGTGGAGCAGCTGAAGGTGGGCGTTCGGCCTTAAGAAGAAAGAGGAAGATTAGGGGTTGGTTTCTGTGTATTTTCTTATCTGTGAAGACAGCAGAGACTGGGCGCACATATTGCGTTGAATCGACGGGACCTTTTATATATTATTCGAGCCATCTCTTTTTTTTTTCTTTTTTTTTGTGGTAATTTGTATTTATTCGAATTTCGTAATATTCAGCAAATATGCTTCTGAATTCTGATAATAAATAGAGGGGAAAAAATGAAATTTTAATCAAAGGACTATGAACGTTAGGGCTGTTAAATTTCCTCTTTTTTTTACCATTGGATCAATGGTTTCGTTGTTGGAGGATATATGATTTTGGGCATCTATCTGTTGACTAAGTATACATAATAATTTTCATTTGGGATGTTAATCTAAGTCTTAAACTGAGGGAAAAAATTCAGCACAAATGAAACTCAAGAAAACCTATAAATTACTTGTCAGGTTCATCGTGAATAAAGGAAAAGAGATTCTAGCGGTGTTAAAAACTAGACCGGAACACTATCGAAATATAACTTAAATCCATATGAAATTAATCTATTCAAGTGGATCCTTGCCATGTTCAAATTTGCCATGTAGAGTTCAAACTCTCAATTTTTAAGTGAAGAAATAATGACAAAGCAACCAAACTTCGCTTGATCTCTAATGGAGCTTGTGTTTACGAATTAAGGTGGCTCAAAAGCGAACCAAATACATTCACCAGAACTTTTCATAGATGGCAAGTAAATGTGTGTCCATTGAAAACGAAGTCTACTAACTCATACTCCCTTAGGACTTCAATGAAATTTGTCGCAGTATTTTCATCTTCCTCCAGTTTTCCCCATAATTGTAGTAACGAGGTTGAAATCTCTCATACAAACTCAGGGTAAATTGCTTGTCTTTGAAATTTCTCATGAGTTATAGAGTTAGATAACCATCCTCTCGAAATGGACGACCATAAATACCAAATTAACGCGTGGAATGACTCTCTTTACCTCAATAAACTATCACATCAATATTGTTGAATGGACTGTAACATGAACTTCTTTTTCCACATAATGGATAGGCTTCCCCAGGCATACGACATTCTAAGCCATGACTCAATCTTCAAAGAAGTCGAGTTGTCATACCGCCCTTTTCCGGTCACCATTCGGTAGTTTCATTTTCATCAAGAAAATATGTGCTTGACTTGTTATTTAATCATTTTATACCGTTCATAAAAAAAACATTTTAAACAGAAACAGAAATGTTCAATAAAAAAAATTATTATACTAACAAAAGAGAAAGGGAAACAATAAACAAGATTTATGTACTGGAAAGTTGTGAAATGATCATTAAAGCGTTAATTTTAGAAAGGGAAACTTCATATGTGCTGTCCATGTCTTAATAATTTTCCCGACATGCATGTTTTTTTCTTTTTAAAAAAATATAATTATTTCAAATGTGTACATCATCCTCTATGTTTTTACTTTCTACAATTTCCTTATTAAGATTGGCATCGTAACCAATTACCAAAGGTCAATTATAACTCCCACGGCTCCTCCTTTAAAGACCAATTATTCATTTCAATGGGTTAAGGGGATGAGAGAGTGGAACCTTGACATAAGGTTGAAACTTATAACTAAGAAGGATTTGATGTTGTTTTATGTTTTTTACTCGAAGATCGTTAGTGATAACTAGATCTCACGTTCTATAACAAATGATTCTTTCATTGTTATTATAATCATATACAATTCTTTTTTAACTCATTAAATTAATGCGTATATTCATATTTAAGTCGGCCAAAAAAATTGGGAACTTTCTGAAATCATTGCCTACAATGACGATCCTCTTTTTTGTGAGGAGGATTTTGGCTTGATGATCGAACTTCCTACACCCACTAACAACTTAGTGCCTCGAACACAACACATTACTAAACTATCAATTATGTGTTGTTTGCTACTTGAAGGCTGATGGCGATTTATAATTGTGTCGCTCCTGCTACTGATTCGTCGTTGTTCTATTCTCCAAGACTCCAACAAATAAGATGGTGCTACATATTCGTCTAAATTATTTAATCTCGATTTTTGTTGGTAGAAGATATCTCACCAAATGGACTAGACTAATTTAAGACACGATTTCTCATGTAAATGCACTAAACCATTGATATTTTTTTTACAGATGCACTTAATCACATGGCAATATGTAAAGCAAAAAAACATACAATATTAGAGGAAGAAAACATTTATTTTCATATTCACATAATCAATGGGAGAACAATCTTCCAAAGCACAATGGTAATGCACTATACCAATCATAGTTCTTGCTTTATGGAAAGTGCCTGATCTGTGGCCTAAAATTTTGAAACTTTGGTGCCTAATTAATAAAGGAAAAGAAGAGCTTTTTCATGGATTTGCATTTCTTAATCAATCACTTTGACAAATAAAAGGCTGGCTGGTTGGAGTTGGTTATTGATTCCTGCCAAGCATAAGCTTCATGTCCACAAATTTCTCTCCTTTATCTTTTTCCCCAGTAATAATAATGATCAAAGGGAATAGCATAGACGATTTAGATATAAACGTCCATGAAAATAACAGTAATTAACAATAATCACGAGAACATATTTGATCAGCATTCAAGCTAGCAATTGATATGGTTCAATGAAAAGTGAAGTATTTAGGTTTTGCTATCCTAGCTAGCAACTACTGACATCAAAATATTGCTCGAGGTATGAGTTTGCCCGCTCATTTGTACATGTGAAAATAAGAATATACAACGATCATTTGACTCTGTACGATACTTAATGAAGAAGAGAGAACGACACGACTAACATAAAAAATAAGAGGAGTCGTAACAACTGAACATGAACAGACACAAGATGAAACTATGATAGAAAAATCCAGAGTCTGAAACAAGATGAAAATCATATTCAGATCCCTCCTCATCATGCTACTCAAATCGCTTAACGTCTCCACATAATAAATTCGCCAGACCATATCAATAGAGTCGGATTAAATTTGTATGTTATAAATCGATGGACTTCAACTATCTCATCACCAACAAATAGATTTGATCGAAGGTTAGTCAGGATCATCATGTGTGGTTGTTTTGATATCAATAGACAAAGAAAAGTAGAAAACAGAGGATCAAATAAACAAAGAAACAACGGAGATCAGAAAATCAAAAAGGAAAAAACATCCCAAAACTTTCAATCATCCAGATCGACATAGTCGACCTGGACTACTTTCGTTCTTACAAATGGTTACAGGCAGAAAATGCAAACTTGTAACCAATAACCCAGAAAGGAAAAAAAAAAAGATTGAAAACAGAAGAAAAATGTAACGAGAAACAGCCAGCACTTTCGTCGTGCCGCTCAGAAATTATATTATGAAGGAGTACTAAGAAAAAGAGGAAATTGAAATTCATAGGTCAAATATGGCGGGTGATGGGGTTTGGCCGGAAGAGGGGGGGAAATCCGCTGGATCTAGAGACCCTGATCGACGAGGTAATCGCCGAGCCTCTCGACCACCATGTTGCACTGCCCCGGAGTCACCGGCTCCTCGTAGATCCCGACCACCAGGGCCTGTCCGGTCTTCTTGATTGTGATCCCGCCGGCGCCCTTCTTGCCGCGGATCACCGCGCCGGGCTCCCCCTGGATGACCATGTACTTGTTCCCGGCGATGTGGAGCCCCGTCGGGGCCAGGTGCCCCGGCTCGTCGAAGTCCTTCATGATGTCGCTCACCTCCGATCCCTTGAACTGCCATATACCAATTTAGGGATTTTGTTATTTTCATCGAGGAGAAACAATTTTAGGGATTTTTTTTTTTGGTTCTTAATTGAAACTAGCTACCTGAGGGAAGGCGGAGCTCTGGGCCCAGACGCTGCCGTCGTGGCCGACGATGGCGGCGGAGGCGAGGTGCTGGCCCTGCTGGCCTTCGATCTCGCACATCAGGTGCTCGTCGACGTAAGTCTGCCACGACATTTTCTCGCCGATTTTTGGTTTGACTCCGGCTCACCGGCGCGTGTGCGCTTTTCCTTCTTCTTCTTTTTTTCCGCGCGTTCGAGAACTTGGACCTTCTGTTTGGCCGGGCTGTTGATCGGAGTGGGTTAATTTTCGGGGGGGAAGGGTTAATTATTTTTTTACCTGGTGGATGATGAGTAAAATTTTGTTTTAATCGAGTTCTGTTTTACGTTTTACCACTTTTTCGAGCTTTCCACCGTGGTTTTGTAGTGGGAGCAATGGAGGGGGAAAAGGTGGAGGGGGCGATGGATGCGGAGGGAAAGGTTTGAATGGGTTTGTGGACCACCTCACGGATTGGATCCGGTCCGGGAAGATGATTGATTGATGGGCTGTGGACCGTCCGTTGTTTTTGCTTGGTTTTGGGGGAAACCTTTCTTTCCGCCTTTTACTGTCATTTTTAACCAAACGAATATTATTTTTTCACGCATTCCGGAATTCACGTTTTGCCAAGGTTTTTAAACCCTTATCAAACCCCCGGGTGGACCCAGTCCGACCCGAATCGAGCTTCAAAACAGCCTTTAGAAAGCTCCCCGGTCTGATCATCAAAAAGGGGGAAGAGAGGAAGAGGAAAGAAGAAAAGAGAGATGGTGGGTGGGTCCAGTGGCGTAGCCAGGATTTCATTCAAGGTGGATCCGACGTGAAAATAAAAATATATATGATAAATATAATTAATATTTACATGACCCACGATGTGTTTTTATAGTTTGTCGACCGATTTTCGTTTGAGGATGGAGAAATTTACCCTAAATTATAAATTAAAAAACTAAGAACAAACCATTAGAGATGTAGTTTTATGTAAAAATCTAGAGTTAATTACATAATATGTAAGGTTAATATGTGCTATAAAGTTCTCTACAATATGTTAGTAGAAAAGTAGTGAACATGAGAGGTTTGATTTTAACATTAGAAGTTTCGTACAAATACTGTTATTTTGTGTCTTAGGGGTCGTTTTAAAGTTGCGATTGTTACGTGAGATTGTTACTTGTATTGTGAGATTGGATTTCGTATAAATACATATATTTAACAATCGCAACTTCCAAACAAGCACTTAATCTCGAGCCAAGGTGGGTCCGGGGACCCACCCTCTTCCAAGCTAGCTCCACCACTGGGTGGGTCATGGATGTTAGATAGATTTATTTTGTGAAAAATTAGTTTTTAATAGATATATGTAAGATAAATTTTATTGCAGTTAATATCTTAAATTACTACCTTATTTGTATATATATATTTAGAAAACGTCTAAAATACCTCAAAACGCCGGACCCCTATCAGACCATTAAACCTCAAATCCCTTACTTGACCGGCTCAATGACTTAAACCGGTTTGACAACCTTGCGTTTTGCTACATTTACAAGCTCGTTGTTCTCCCTGACTGTAGTCATTTCATTCACCATAGTTTCCACTGATTTTACATTTCGAAATTCTTCATGTTCCGAGCTGTTTTGCTTTAAATTTTTATCATCAGATCAACATAATATGTCAATAGACTTGAAACGCATCAATAAATAAGAACGAAAAATGGTATGTTCTAATATACGTACTGGATTAAGAGAGATGATAAAAAACATAGATCTATATTAACACCATTGTTTTTATGTCTATTACCGTAACATGACATTGACATGTTCATCGAGGCGTTTCTAATCGATTTCGAGAGTGAAGCAATATATAAAAACAATAAGACGAAGATATTCCATAAGTGATGGCTTCAAACTAGTCGATGCTACTCGGCGAGTGCTTACGTTTGTCTTTACTTCTGACATAATAAGTAGATTACCATAACCTCAAAAATTGTAATTGTTCTTGTGGTTTACAATTTACTCTGTATAGATAGCCTGAAACCATGTGATATAGCATGAGGATACGGAATTCCCAGGAGAATCATATTTCGAAATCTCCACAATTAGAGAGTAAATAATGCAAGCAATGAAAAGAAAATCAATCTGCCAACAAATGCACTACTTCATCCCTCCGTTTAGACAAGTACTGGATTCCGGCCTCGTGAAATTAAACACCGATGAACGCGTAAAAACGCTACCCTCAGCTCCAGTAGTAAAGGATCAATAAATCGAGCAGATTGATTCTCTTCAACTCCCTCTGACAAGCTTCTTTCCTATCTGCTTCCTTAGTTTTTGTATCGACATTCTGAACAAAAGGGTGAGAAAACTGACTAATCGCTGAGTCTATAGGATCTTCCCCTGAAGGCTGATCCTGTGCCCGGCTGCTGCTCGGGCTGAGCTGCCGCTCGGGAGTTCACTGGTGCTGGAGCTCCTATTTTGTATCTTCTCACCAGCTTCTGTCTATAAACAGCTTAGGAAACAGCTATAGCAGGTTGCAGTCAATGTGAATGATTCAAAGACTTGAGATTAGTTATTAGAAAGATGGTACGAACTAAGGAAGAAATCAATGTAAAAGGATACACCCATCTTGGGGTCTTCAGATAGGTTTTCCCAGTTGAGAGCGGGTGCAACACCGTCAAGAAGTAGTAGAAATGACCCGCGATGATTCCCAGAAGATCGGGCAAAATTGGAGACCCGAAAATAACATCCAGGGCAAGCATGGTCCAGGGTAGATAAAATGCCTGAGAAGTGAGAGGGAGAGGAAACAAAAAAAAAAAAAAACAGAACTTTGATCATTAGCATATAACACAAGGCTTTCTCGTTTCTACCAACTGAAAGATCAAAGCATCAAAGATACAAAAATAATTGCAGCCTTACAACATGAGAGCACAAAGTTGGCAATACCTTAATATTCAGCAGGCCATATATGTTGATTTGAGCATTTGGGAACTCTCTACTCCAGACATAAAGCAGCATGAACACAAGTGAAATGCCCAAGAAAGGGTTCCACAGAAAAGGGATGGCAGACAGACCCTGTGGTGCAGGGAAATGCTCGTTATCCAGATACGATGGTTAACAATGCCATGATTCACAAAACAACAGTTAATAACCACATTAATAACCCACAAAGCCAACACATTAATAGGGAGACCTACAGTCCAATGGTAGAAGCCGCGAGCTAAATAGAAGTTCACAACACTGGCAACACCAAGTAAAAGTCCGGTAAAGAGGCGCATTTCCAGACATCAATAGCACAGGAGTCAACAGTCATTGTTTCTCACCTAAAAGTCTAAAACAGAACAAAGAAAGAGAGGACCTAATTACATACCAGAAGAGTCAGGCCTCCGAAGATCATCATCCAGAGAAAATCAGCGGTACGCCTGTCGAATGTTGCCTGCTCCAATTGAACACCATATCTTGCTCTGCAAAACATCTGGAATACATCAGAGCTAGGAAAAATATATAGCTAACCAGAATCACTCGGTTAACATAATTAAGTCAATAACCACAGGAGAGCAACATCACATATCAAAGCAAAACGTTATAAGAGATTATGCTACTTTCTTTCAGAACGCAACTCACATCATCAAGAGGCGAATACCGAAATTGATGGAGAAATTCCCAAGAAAGAAGAAACTAGTAAAAAGCCTCCACACCTGGAAGAAAGATAAACAGACAACCGCAATCAGTCGGGAGTCCTACAGCCAATCTTCCATTGAAATGGAGACGTTGAACAATACCTGAAATCGGTAGAAAACGTCCTCATATATCAATGCTATATACGCCGGATGAAGCAGCTTGAGGGAACAAACTGTAGTAACCGCCAGGCACACGGTGCCATAAGCCTTGGTGATGGGTGGAAGCGAATGATAGTACCTGTAACCTCAAAGAAAGCCATGCGTGAGTTACTAAGCCCGGCTTGATCAGGCACGGAAATGGAAACCCCTGCGCCTAAGCTTTCTATACCAAACTAATTCTACTTCCTGAAATCTTCCACCAGACATGACTCCCGGACGAAATTCACTTCCGAAATTAGGTCAAGCCATCATCACATTCAACAGAGTAATTTCTCTCCCAAATCGGAGACAAACAGATTCAAGCAACGCGAAGAGAATCAGGCGGAGGAAAACGAGTAGGACGAACGAATGAAACAAGAAGCTTACTCGCCCGGGGACGACATCGGACGGCGGCGGCGACGGATGAGGATCTATCAGACGGAGCTCCGAAGAGCGGTGGGCAACGGCGTTACGGATCCAAATTGGAAATAGCGATTCTTCTGCAAGCGGTAACGGGAACTTGGAAGCTTGAGGGCGAAGGTAATCTCTTCTCAGACCTTCACTAGTTAGCCTTTCTTTCGATTCCTGTGTTCTACTGCTGATGCGACTTGCGAGAACGATATGGAAGATTCCATGGCGGTTTCCGTGGAGTTACTTGCGTACATCCTTCGTCTGTCCTGGCTACGGTCGTTCCGATTGGGCTTCGAGAACTTGGGGCTGATGGTGAAGATTGGGCATCAAAGGCTTTGGGCCCATAATTGATTGGAGGGAGGAAAATGAATCACTTGGTCTCGTCGTCACATTAGAAGCTCTGTAGCCTATGTACATTTTGGCCCAGTGAAATTGGGATAAAATGAGTGCTGAAAGGCAAGGGCCCAGGGCTCGTTATCTTTTTTTTTTTTTGTGTGTGGTTATTTTGACTTGTCTATAAAATAATGTGGTTACAACTTACTATCTCCTAGGTTGTAAATGAGTCAAATTGCTCACGAGCACGGCTCAGTTATTGGTTTGGAAAAAGCTAGTTCGACACTCGACTTGGTACTAACGAGACAAACTTGAGCTAACTCTTGTCTGGCCCATAAGACTCGTAAGCCAGCTTGACTCGGTGGCTTGTTGAGCTCAACTCATGAGCTAGCGCGATTTGAGCTATGGGATGACTCAACAATATGGCTAGCGAATCACCTAAACTTGCAACTTATGAGCAAATCAATCAACAACTTATCATTGGTTTGTTGATAATTCATAGGTTGTTACATTATATATCTCACCATTCTACGAATTTGAGCACGTGTTTAAATATGTCTCATTTATAATTTAAAATAGAAGTCATGTATAATAAATTGCTCGTATATTAATTGTTATTAAATAACATGATATGAACAATTAATAATTATGAACTAAGTGATATGATATCTGAGGTAGAGCTCGAATCAAACACAAATCAAGGTTTTCGTAAACAAGCCAAATTCGAACTCGACTCATTTATTAATGAGTCGGATGAAAACTTGGTAAAAGCTCGACTCGATTCGTTTACGATGACCCTCATTTGAATCATTTCTCCAATAATTTTGGTCCTTTCAATCGTATTATTATCTTTCTTCATTATTTGAGCCGCTCAATTTTGCATATAAAGAATTTTAGATGGTTGCATATATTTCCTGCTAATATATATGAGAATTGAATTGAATTGAACCAATTAACCTATGTCCAACATTAATACCGAAGTTGACCCGCCGTTCAATATGCATAGTTAGCACCTGTCTTCCCCATCATTCCTGAGTCCTGACTCCTAATTTCATGAGAGCAACTGGGAGTACTCGAATCAAATCAAATCCTCCAGATTTTTATTCCTTCTCTCAACCGCCTCGTTAAATCATGAACAAACTAAGAAACCTAATCTAATTAATTCTGCCTCGTTTCAAACTTAAATAAACAAACAAATATAGCCATTAACTGCTCCAATCTTGGCTACTCACTGCAAGTAATCGGTATGCATATTATAGTACACTTCAACCGGGGTTGCAAGTGAGCTGAGTTGTTCCCGAACTGCTCAATATTTTATTTAGTAAATCTCGTTCTAAACTCGACTCGTTTACTAATGAGTTGAGTTTGAACAAAGTCTTGTTCAGCTGGCGAGTCTCGCAAGTCATTTCGATTCAGTGGCTTGTTGATCTCAACTTGTCAGTTTTTTTTATATTACTCATGATATGTCTCAACATTGTGGCTAGCTAGTGAGGCAACTTGACTACCTACTTACGAGCGAATCGATCTATATCATATGAGCTTACTTGTTGATAATTCGTAGGTTTGTTAAATTCTATTTCTCTTCCTACATGATATTTAAGACATTGAGTACGTGAGTGCATCGTACGCCTTATTAAAATTTAAAAGAGAAATTATGTACCATAAATTTCATAAGATACTAATTACTATACGAAATGACATGATATGAACTTAACAGCACGCTACCGATAGTGCATATAAACGTGAGATCAATTAATGAGGAAAATATACTATTATTATTTTCTTCATCATGACATCAATCACATGTATTATACATTAAATACAAATATCTATGACAAATATCTATATGTGGTTATATATATATATATCAAGGTTAAGGGATCAACTGTTTGCGATAAATTAGTTGAACTCGAGCCGAACTCGTGATCTTATTGATGATGAGTCAGACTTAAGCAAACCTCGCAAAGTTCATTAATTAGATGAGTTAGAGAAAAACAAGAGCCAAAATTTTAGTAAACAAGACAACGACGAACTCGACTCGTTTATTAACGCAAAGAGCTTGAACTAAACAAAACTCGGCTCGTTTGCAGCCCTGCCAATTCACGGGAGCAGATAGTATAACAACAGCTCCTTTGTTGTTATGGTAACAACAGAATTCATTAAGGGTAATAGGGTAATTTAACATAAAAAAATAAAAAAAAAATATTTAATCCATCTCCGTGCCGTGATTTTTCCTTTCCCGAATTCAGGGCTTTCTACCAGATCTTCCCTTACGGCCGATTCGCTCACTTCGCCGCCAATTCGGCCATGGTCGAGTCGATTCCGGCAGACGCCGAGACCGTCCACATCGTCGATTTCGACGTCGGGGAAGGCGTCCAGTCACCAGTGGCCGCCGGTGATCGAGGCTCTGGCTCGCCTCGGGAAGAAGGTCAATCTGACCGTCGTAGATTGGGAATCGCAAGCCACGGGAACGGATCAGGACTCCGATTGGGCGCCGGCGATGTGGAACCTGGAGGAGGTGAAGAGGCGGACCATTCTTGCCGGGTCGGGTCGAACGCGATCATCGAATCAACCCAAATCGAAGATTTGGCAGGGGGAATCAGGGGAGCAAAGCGCGCGAGCGCATCTTGTTCTGCTTGTTTGTTCATTTCTGGTTGAAAGTGGAGAAGAGAATCCGATAATTTTCTTCCGTCTTTCATTTTCAACGTTGCCGCTAATTGTTTATCGACTACATTGACAGAAAGTAACAATGTTGAGAAAATTTTCTCGAGAAAATTGGTAGGCTATATGCTGATCAGTTATCAGTTTACATCACCTGCCGTATATACTGAAGTTCTCATTTCTAGGAATTAACGGAAGTTTTACCTGTTAGTTTCTTCTATGAGTTTGCTAACCCTCGGCTGCGAAGCTAAACACACAATGCCTTGGGCAATGGCTGCGTAAGTTTCTTGTTCCTCTTAGAGAACTGATACTGCTCTGTTTTACCTTTTGTCTTACTAGGGAAGAGCTCTCAGGTTCCGCAGTTTCTCCTGGAGCAAGACATGGCTCCTGTTCTATGCACACAGCCGAGGAGATTTACTGTTGTTGCTGTGGCAAAAATGGTTGCGCAAGCTCGTAACTGTGAGCTGGGAGGAGAGGTTGGATATCACATAGGCCATTCAAAGGTCTTATCAACCACGTAAGAATAAATGGCGCGTGTTCAATTGTATGGTGGGGCTTCCGCACATGAGGAGGGTGAGGAGCAGGAAATTGGTGGAGGAATTCCTGACGACGGCGAACGAGTTGGTGGCCGAGTCGGGGAGAGGGATGGTGACTCGGGGAGACGGGGAAGCTTGGGAGCATTTGAAGGGTTGCTCTGGGTTCGGATCCTTTTTGAAGGTAACATGGTCTATTACAGGTCCTTGTTGGAGTCAATTGAGCTGAATTTCCCGGAGCTGGCGGAGGCGAGGATGGCGCTGGAATGTCTGTTCGTGGCGCCGTTCATATCGTCGGAGGCGTGGTTCCTAAAGTTTATCAATTTTTTTTTTTGTTTTTATGATGTATCAGAAGCATCCTAATGTAGAATATAAGTCTCGTGAATCAAAACGGAAACACCACAAAGTGAGCCATAAATATTTTTAAATCGCACCAAAAACCTTATTATACAAACCATAACTCTCCTAAAACAAACCAAAAACACCACAAAGCACACCAGAAACTTCATAAAACAAACTACAAACACGGTAAAACAAACCATAAAAAAACATACCAAAAACCTCCCAATGCATGCCACAAATTCCCTAAAACAAACCAGAAACACCACAAACCAAACCACAAATATTTTGAAAGCACACCAGAAAACTCATAATGCAAACCATAAACACCGTAAAGCAAACCACAAAAACAAACCAGAAACGTCCTAATGCAGACCAAAAATATATTAAAACAAACCAGAAACCTCACAAAGCAAACCACAGAATTTTAAAAAACACACCAGAAACCTCATAATTCAAACCACAAACACGTTAAAGCAAACCACAAAAACAAACCAGAAACCTCCTAATGCATACCACAAATCCCCTAAAACAAACCAGAAACCTTCTAATGCAAACCACAAAGTTTTCGAAAGCAAACCAGAAACCTCACAATGCAAACCACAAACACGATAAAGCAAACCAGAAACTTCTTAATGCAAACCACAAAAGGCATACAAAAATATGAGAAACCAAACCATAAATCTCACAATGCAGACCATAACATCCGGCGGTCGTTGACCGGTCAACGAAGACCGTTGACCGGTCAACGAAGACCGTTGACTGGTCAACGAAGACCGTTGACCGAACTCCGGTGACCGTCAGTGAGTAGATTCCGGCGCCGATAAGCATATTCCGGCCCCGATGACCAGATTCCGACGCCGATAAGCATATTCCGACCACGGTGAGCATATTCCGACGCCGGTAAGCATATTCCGGCGAAAAATAGCATATTCCGGCGACAAAAAAGTATATTCCGGTGACCGTCGACCAGATTCCGGCGACAGGTGGCCGAATTCCGGCGACCAAAATTTTGGTCCAAAAATCAAAAAAAATATTTTTTTATTTTTTTATTTTTTTATTTTTTATTTTTTTATTATTATTTAAACATATTTTTCATAATGACAATTATACCCCTGTTTTGATTTTACACTAGGTCAACTCATCTTATAAAAAGTCATCATAATCCTAGCTTCCTATTGGTTGGAGGCTAGTGTTGTTACAATAACAACACAAAGGGTGTTGTTATAGTATCTAGTCCCCCAATTCACCGATTTGGGTTGTCGCAGGGCCCACCTAAGTCAATGAGAGCAGTCCATGATGAAGGCACATACCACCAGCTTGGCAGAATGTATGGCCGCTTGCACAGCCTCTGTATTCATCAAGCCTCGCCGTTGGCTCTGATGCCGACCTTCTGGCAAAAATCCGGCGCCGTCGAGCCACAGCTGTACTTGTACTGGCGGAGATTTTGGGGTAGCTGTATTTTATGTATTAAATTAGGGACTCACAATGTGGATTAGCGGACAAGTTTTCCTTTCCTCCCAGGATCGGGCATGTGATTCTCTATGTCTGGCGCATGATATCTTTGTCTTCGGCTTTTTCTGCTGCCCGCAGTCCCACTTTGATTAATTTTCGTTGTTGGGTTGTCATTACAGCAAACAATTTTCCCTGATGAATTTGACCAACTGTACTGTCGTGTTACTTGGCAAATTGCAGGATCTTGATCCAATCAGACAATATATACATACATACAGGCTAATGATTCCACACTAGTGTCATAATTAAACCTCTAGGTCCGTGATAATAATGTACGACTTACTTATCACGATATCGAAATCGTAGACTTTGGGGATTTGAACCATGACAGCTAGAGAGATGGGAATGCATAATACAATTCTCGTATATTTCTAATCATATGTATGAGTTTCACAACGTAGATCCGCCACTATGTTGAATGCATGCTACCATATCTAATGGCGAACCTTGAAAAGAGAGTTCTACGTACGTAAAGTTATTGGTTGCACAGGATGCCTAGTTAACCATATTTTGTTGGCGAGCAACGAGATGGATGATGCTTTTGGTTGACGTGAATTAACAGTTGTGTCATATATATGTTAGCTTGCAACGACTCCGATTGTGATGTTTGTTGAACGTGCGGTGCTTTATGATAATTTAGCACAGCGATCTCCACTCGAAAAAGGAGGGAGTAGAGTTTCATTTAGATATTCTCTCGCGGGCTATCAATCTGAGTGCCTAAAAGTAATGTTATAATTCAATCGATATAATTAGAGGTTTGGGTTCTATGAAATTTGCTTGTGTATCTAATTTTGTCACTCTGATATCCATGAGAAGTAAGAAGATTGAACACAAAGTGATGTCAGGTTGTGATGAGCATGAAGTCATTCACAAAACTATTGAGAAAAATTAATAATCTTGTAATATGATTTTGCAGCTGTCAAGAGATATTCATGCATGTGTTAATGTTTCATTATTTCAGACTAAGCAATAATTATTGTCACATCACTATCATCAGTAAGCTTTTGGAGGGTTTAGGGGCAGCAAGTAATTATTCATGCAAAAAAAAAAAAAATGTTCTTCGATCATGCTTTGTTTTGTAATAATTGTTGTTCATTATAATTACTCTTCGTTCCTAAGTCAAAGGTACAAATATATCTAAATTAGTTCATACCAAAAAAGTTCTTAGCACTAATTCTTAAGTCAAAGGTATAAATATCTACAATAATATCAATTAAAAAAAAAAAAATCATTTATAGCACCATTTAAGTAGTAATCATCATTTCAAAGTTTTGTGTTCTTCTTCTGGCCCATGCCCCATATTGACAACCGGGAGACAGCCTGAACCGAACCGCGCCAACCATCCTTCGGGTCGGGACCTGCCGACCCGCATACCATTCCGTCCAATTCGTCGCCCGGTTTACCCCGACCCGAGAGCAGAACTGTCACTTGACTTATGCACAATAATCATCATTTTCCAAGTTGTATGACCTCCTATTTTACCCTTTTCTTTACTCGGGTCCAATAGCTAATGAGTAGTAGGCAAATTATTTTTGTAACTAAAAAAGCACATAATCCATCCATCCTAAATCTTGATTTCTCTTTTTCAATTTTGGAGACGTTATAATATCCCTTGGGATATGTCTAAACTAATAAATGGGTAATTAACTAATTATGCTTTTCAATGGCTTCAATTGTCTTATGTAATTTGTTTCATATATCAATGGCTTCAATTGTTTGTATGTAATTATGCTTACTATATGGTTATCATTTCATTGGTTAGATTTGCAGGAATTCTTTTTTCCACTGCTTTCATCTTACATCGTAGTTCGGTCTATGACATTCTCCCTACACAAGTAGAAGATAAATCAAGGATTCTACCTATATAAAAGAGGTAACAAAGAGTTGTCAATATTATGACGAGGAAAAAGCTCTTTTATAATTGATTTAGTCCGTACTTGACCACCGACTTATCTCCGTTTTGTTTTTTTTTACTATCTGAAAAAACTATTATTTCGTATATGATCGGTTTCTTTTGGGAATATTTGTGGGCAAATATGACTAATCAGCTAATCATCCATATTTAGCCAACAATATTTTTTTTCTTGTTCCGTTCTCATTGCTTTAACATGTTTATATAACTTGAATTTGTTAATCTAGGGAGTTGAATCCAATGATGTTAATCTAGGGAGTTTTTTTTTACAAATAATCTAGGGAGTTGAATCCAATGATGTATGTGTTTATGTCTCTATTTTAGGCCGTTTTCCGACCTTTTATGTTCAACATTAAAATAATATGGTCTATATATCTAAACCCTCTATATAATTTTTTCGATTTAAAAATAGAATTTATGTACGATGAAAATACTCTTTACAATAATTTAGTTTCCAATGTTTAGATCTTAGGATGTAGAAGTATGAGTAACCCAATAGACTAAAAATTTAACGGAATCATTAATTCTTTTTTGAGAGGAAGCGTAATACACTAATTAGTAATTAAGTATCTACTCTTTAAAATAAAAGAAAAAAGGAGGCCAAATTGCTTTCCTGTAGACAGTAGTACTATTGTCTCCTTGTAGGTTGTATATATTATAATTTATAATAATACACATACAAAGAAAAATCATATTCTCAGCAAAAGTGCTAAAGATGTGCGTTTTATTAGGCTGGCTAGCAAGACTTAAACTAGAATAAATTTTTTGTCAACTACATACCATACGATATTGTCGAAGATTGCATATTACAAGTTGTAGGTATTTTCAAATGCATAATTACAACTTGAATCCAAAAATGGTTATGTTATTTTTTATTATTATCTTTAAGAAATAAGTAATGCTTATAAGTTTCTGGTGTGTTAGTCAAATAGAGCTTATGCTACATTCTTAAAAAGAAAACACTCTTTAAATTTATCAATAGCAGATAAGCTCATACTTAATAGTCACATCCTTGATTACTCATATATCACGTACATTAAAATATTTCGTACCTTTATCTCTAAATATGACCCTCTTGTTAAGACAAATGACCAAGTGATAGCTATTATGATTCATGCAACACTCTTTGGTAATATGGTAGAAACATAGATATTCGGTTTAAGGGTATTATAGTTATTTTTATATGTTAGGTCAATTAGGATTTAAGCCATCGTCTATATATTGTAGTTCGGTCTTACCTCAAAATTAATCAATAACCAATTGACAAAGCATAATCAGTTTATTTCTCTTCTTCTAATGTCTCATAATCCCTAATTCTAAATTCTCGTTCTTTTCCAGTTATCGCGGGTGTCCAAAATCCACGTTTCTTACATAATACCCCATGTATTCCATTGTATTGAAATCCATGTAGTATTTGATTTGCCGGGCTAAGCACAAGACATTGTGAGATGTATTCACCAACATCAAAATTTTATGACCTGGATATCTCTTGGGTCTGAAAAACCCTATGAATGGGTGAATAAAACAAAAATAAGTCTTGTTTTTTTTTCTCTTTTTTACAGAGAGTGCAGACCAGTTAGGACTGAGCACAGAGATTCCTTTCAACAAGAAGAGCATAATAATGTGTACAATATTGTTGTTGTTTAAATCCACCAAAAAATACTCCAACATACAAAATGAACAAGAAGGACAATGCAACAATTGGCTGGCATATACTCATTATCTTATCCCCAACAGCCAACATCATTCACTCCTGCACGATATACTCACTACACTTAACTACGTACCAACCAACTCTCGTCCATTTCCATCTCCCAAAAGAAAACCAGAAACGAATATGACTTTTTAGGGCGATTTGCTGACCGATACGATTTGTACCGGTTAGAAAATTAACTGGAATATCATTTGTATGAACTATGAAGTGGTAGTCAAAACTGATCAATATTGTTCAAAACCAAGAAATCAGTGGCCCAATTGATGCGTCCAATTTTTTTCTAAAGAAATGACGTTGTTTTGATGAATATAATTGTAAAAATTGAATTTAAATATGAACATTTGGCAGTATGTTTGTAATATTTTATACAAATATGGATGTTAAATATTGAGGTTAAATCAAGTATAATATATTTTACATATGATGATTTATCATTTTTTTTCTAATTTTGTAGGTGATTTAAATATAGATGTAAATGTAGATAAATTTTCATTAGATATGTTATACATGGTGCCTTCTATGGTACCCCGGGTGAATTTCGGGGTAATTATATGTTGCAACCGTTGTTTAACAGTGATTCAACGTTTCATATACACCGCTAAATACCACCTACCAATTTCACTTCCAGTAAGAAATTTTTCTGATCGAACCGCTAATACGATACCGTTTTCTAATCCTTTGTTTGTATAAACCGGTTTTACAACGTTGGAACAAGCTGCCATAGTCATATGGCCCGTAGCAAGAGCCAGGCCCCCACCAAACCAAACCACCAAACAACAGCGAGCGAGCGAGAGAGAGAGAGAGAGAGAAAGAAAAGTGGAACGTTATAGACGGCGAAGTAGCCGACAAATTCCTTCCTTCCTTATAGATGTTCACGAAGCTCCCTGCCTCCAGCTCTCTGCAGCTATTCTCCTCTGGCGTACATTTCCACTCCCACCAGCCACAATTTCGCTACCTAATCATCCACAGCTAGCTAATCTACAACATAAAAACACAAAACCCAACACCATAGCTGCAATACTACTACTACCACTGCTACAATGGATCCCTGCCCATTCGTCCGCCTAATCATCGAATCACTATCCCTAAAACTCCCCTTCGCCGCCACCAAGCCCGCCGGCTCCGGCGTCCACCCCACCGCCACCCCGTGCTTCTGCGTCCTCAAACTCAAAGGCTTCCCCACCCAAACCGCTCTCTTACCCTTATGCCCCTCTCCTCCAACCACCGACTCCTCCTCCTCTGCCCCAGAGACAACCACCTCCGCGCCCGGATTCCACCTCGACGCCGCCGCCCTCCGCCGGGTCTCCGGAAAGCCGATTCCGCTCCGGGTCTCGGTCTACACCGGCGGAATGGGTCGGAATTGCGGGGTCAGCGGCGGGAGGCTGCTGGGGAAGCTCCAATTGAAACTCGATTTGGGGGATGAAAAGGAAAATGCTGCCAATTCCTGCAGCAGGTCGGGCACTAATGTGTTTCAGAACGGGTGGTTGACCCTCCGTTGCCAGCCGGGCAAACCGGCCGCCCGGATCCACATGGTTTGTCGGGCCGAGCCCGACCCGCGGTTCGTGTTCCAGTTCGGCGGGGAGCCCGAGTGCAGCCCCGTGGTTTTCCAGATTCAGGGCTGCATCCGGCAGCCCGTCTTCAGCTGCAAGTTCAGCGCTGACCGGAACTCCCGCTCCCGGTAAGTTGAAAACGTAAATACGCTTAATTTTCTCGATATCGTTCCAATTTTTCGATAAATTAATAGAATGATAGGGTGAAATTTGGGGGTAAAGGATAAGATTTATGGTTGGTTTGTCATTAAGTCATCTAGGAGGGGCCCTATATTGGCTAAATTTCTGGCTTGTTATTGGTGTGTTGTGTGATAAAAGCTGTTAGGCATGTGGGTTTGTTTGTCAATCTATTTTCCCTTTGTAGATTAGCTTTTGCTAGCTGGTAAGTGGTAACCAACACCCACACATGGCCTTGCTGTTCCAAAATTTTGGGCCACAGCCCAAAAGGCCCACCACCACCTTATCTATTTCATCATTTTTATTATTGTGTTGTTTCCTTCTATCATGGTAAAATAGTAATAATGTTCATAGTCATAACTCATAACTCATAATAGCCCTTGTCCCTATGTCTCCTCCAATATCCAAAATTGACTCCACATAAGTCTCCCCAATAACCTTTATGCACTCCAGTTGGAATTTGACACAACCCAACCCAAATTGGAGCTCCAAAATCGCTCGTAACAACTCGATTATGGTACTCAGAGTCCAACTGTGAGAACTTGTTCACATAGTTCGCGTCATTAGATCGGATGCTATGGTGTTGGCAAATGTTGACCTTTTAGCTGTGGTAGCTAATAGGATAATTCCTAACTATGTTGCTCAACTTGTGTTCTTTTTGTCGTCTTGTGCCTTAATAATGGTCACTAACTAAACTGGGAAGTTTGGTCAAACAAAGACCAAAATATATTCCCCAAATCTCTTCAACAGTCGAACACAACAACACCACCAACATAAAGGAATCCATACCATGTGATAAAATCTGCTTTAGTTTGATCTTGATTCTTGATGATAACAACATCTTCTTAATTACGTGATTAACAGCTCCTCCACCTCTAACCCAACTCTGTAAATTTTGTTTCTTTCCAGATCTCTGCTATCGGATTTCAACAACGCATCCTCCAACGGCACGTGGACCAAAACCTTCTCCACCCGGGAGCGAGAGAAGGCCAGCCGGCGGGAGCGCAAGGGGTGGATGATAACGATCCACGACCTCTCCGGCTCGCCCGTCGCCGCCGCGTCGATGATCACCCCGTTCGTCCCTTCGCCCGGGTCGGACCGGGTCTCCCGGTCCAACCCGGGGGCGTGGCTGATCCTCCGCCCGCACGGGTTCTCGGTCAGCACGTGGAAGCCGTGGGGCCGGCTCGAGGCGTGGAGGGAGCGCGGCGGCGCGGTGGATGGGCTGGGGTACAAGTTCGAGCTGATGACCGACAGCAACGGCGGTCGGGTCGCCATAGCCGAGGGGAGCGTCGGGGTGAGGAAGGGCGGGCGGTTCGATATCGACGGGAGGACGGTCAGGGAACCGGTTTCCCGGTCGGGGTCGGCGAAGGGGTTCGTGATGGGTTCGACCGTGGAAGGGGAAGGGAAGGTGAGTCGGCCCGTGGTTCAGGTCGGGGTCCAGCACGTGACCTGCACGGGGGATGCTGCGCTGTTCGTGGCGCTATCCGCTGCGGTCGACCTTAGCATGGACGCTTGTAGGCTGTTTTCGAGTAAGTTGAGGAAGGAGCTTTGCCATGATGATCAGGATGGTTTGTGAGGTGAGGGAGGTAAAAAAAAAGTTTAATGCTGTGATGACCAATAGGGTGGGAGCGGGCGGTAAAAATTAGTTTAACTGTTGGTTTGAGCGAGTGGTTTAAGGTTAATTTGTTGGGTAGGGTTGATTTGTTTATTTCATTTGGATTTTTGGCCTCCTTTCATGGGTTGATGATTGGGGCTGAGCTGTAAATGGGGACAATAGCTGGGCCTTACTGGCTGAGGGCCCATGGATCGGTAGGTGGATTTGGCTGGCATGTCACCACCCACGTCCTAATGTTGGTTGGTTTTGGAGGGGGATTCTTTTTTTGCTGCGGTGGTTGTTAGTATTTATTAAATTGGTAATTTTGTACAAGTTAGTGCTTTCCAGAAAGAAATGAGAATGTATAGGGAAAAGGAAAATTATTTTGTTGTTTTTATTATATTTTGGAGATGATAGTATAACCGTATAACATGTTTAATATGTATATTTAATAAGCTAAATTGTTAACTTAACTATTATTTATATATTTATTTATTTTTAAAATAATTACTTTTATATATTGATGACGGTAGATGTACTATTAAATGTAATATCAGTTTAGAAATGAAGTAAAATATCCGTACGTATTTTATATGTAACATACTTGTATCGTATTTTACTAACTATGTATCCAACCACACATATACATCACTATGTAACGTAATTAGATACCTAAACTTCATTAAATTAAAATTTACAATAATATACGATGTATTCATACATTTTCTAAAGTACATTAATCATTCAAACTATCACGAAGATCACACTCAATGTATTGCACCAAAACATAATTTCCTACTTTATCACTCATTGGACTGAAAAAGTGTAATTTCACATATTTTATTGATATAAATTTTCTTTCAACACTTATAGTGGCAATTGATAACAATAATATTAATATCACAACAGATATACTGAATAAAACAACGGAGATTGCTTTACTATAATAAAATATAATGTAATGAAATGAATATACCAATAAATCAATAAGCATGGTTGTAATCTGTTGGTTGATGCTCTTAATAGTGCAACTAGCTGCACAATTTGCATCCATGGACTTCATATTTTTGTATGTGTACCAGCTGATGCCTGATAGTCCATATGATTTCATGATCATTCATTTGAGTGTGATTCGGTTATGCGGGTTGAGTATTGAAAAAACTCATATCCGACCCAACTAGTAAATAATAAGATATAGTTTTATCCGCACTCGTCCGATCGTCTTCAGTCTCAAGTTTAGCCGCTTAACTGTGTTGAGTTCAAGGATTGAAATGTTGTATCGGAGGTCGTATCGGAAAAGTCAGTGGTATGGTATTTTATGTTAAAACCGTGGTTCATTGGTTTTGTTTCCGGTAAGAGGTTTTTCAGGTTGAACCGCCGGTATGGTATTTTAATAATTGGTTGAGTTGGATCAGTTACCCTCTGTTGTTGTCCCTAGACTCCCAATAGCCAAGTAGCCGACCCATCCAGTTGCAACTAGGGGTGGCTATACGGTCCGGTCCGGTTAAATTGGACCAAATTGATCCGGTTCCAGTCTGGTCTTTTCGGGAATATAAGGACCAAAGATTGGATTGTATGCAGTCCGGTCTTGATCCGGTCCGGTCTTGACCCTGTCCGGTCCCAATTTGATCTTGATTTTAAATTGAGCTTGTGGGGATTTGAGTGTTGGGGTCTCTTATCCGGTCTTTATCCGTTTTTTTTTTACCTCAAATCTAAGCCCGAATATGAGTTTGGATTCTTTGCTATCCGATCCCAGTCCGGATTATACGGTCCGGTTTCGGGTAAAACCAAACAGTCCGGACCAAATAGCCAGCCCTAGTTGCAACTCACGCCCCGAGCTAAATCCGACAACGGGCCAAACCTTTTTGTTACTGTTTGGCGCATAATGGGCCCAATAAAATTTGCATAGCAGTATATTTCTCAATGGGCTGAGTTCGGGAACTACAATTGGGCCAGCAATGATGACATAATGAGTTCTGGGCCTTTTTCTTCGTTTGCCGGGGTCCATCTCATTCAGCATTTCGTAAGGCGGGAAGTCCAGCTGGCAGTATTAACCGACTTCAAACCCAGAAAAGTGAAAATACGTGTTATGTACGTGTCCGTCCAGCTGGCAAGGGAACCGACTTATCCTACAGTTCAATTAACGCGTGCCCTCGTACAGCTGGCAAGGGAACCGACTTAAAGCCGCCTTCGAAAATCTATATAAGTGGCCACTTCCTCCTGCCATTGTTACAGTTGCGGCCATCACCAAGAAGGTCGGATCCGATTGGAAATAGACAAGAAGGCTCTTTTCGGCTTGGCTCTTCCTTTTTAGGGTTCCGATTGCGGGCGACGAGATTGATGAGGTCGGTTCTCCCTCCTTCGTTCCGTGTTCTAGGTTTTTGTGAATTCTTCACGTCTTTCATAGAAAATCGATATCTCCTCTGCTCGTTAAAGCTGTCTTGTTTCGGCCTGCCCGGTTGCCCTAGAAATTCTGAGAAAAACTGTACAAATGCCTCGATACAAGTCGTCACTTTCCAGTTCTAGAAGACTTTGATTTGGGTGCCATTACTGGTCGCTGGATGATTACGGTGTCGAGGGTCGAATTCTCTGGCTCCGGCGACTTTCCCCATCGTGGTATGTTTTTCGGATCTGCACTTCTTTTCCTGGATTGGGTAGTAAGAGGAGTATGATCAAATTGGTCCCTAAAGTTCTCTGTTCCGTTTCACAAGTTGCTTTGATCCGTCGGTGACTTTCCCCGTCGCGGTATGTTTTCTGAATCCGACCTTTGTAACAAGAGGGAGCATAATCAAACTGGTCCCTTAATGTTCTCTGTCCCGCTTAAAGTTGCTATGATCCGTCGGTGACTTTCCCGTCTTGGCATGTTATCCAAACTGCCCTTCCTTTTATGGATTGGGTAGCAAGAGGAGCATAATCAAATTGGTCCCTTAAAATTCTGTCCCGCTTCAAAAGTTGCTTTGATCCGTTGATGACTTTCCCCGTCGTGATATGTTATCCGAATCTGCCCTTCCTTTTATGGATTGGGTAGCAAGAGGAGCATAATCAAATTGGTCCCTTAAAGTTCCTTGTCCCGCTTCAAAAGTTGATTTGATCCGTCGTTGTGGGATAATTCAGAGGTGGGATAAAAAGATACATAATGTCGTGATATGTTATCCGAATCTGCCCTTCCTTATATGGATTGGGTAGCAAGAGGAGCATAATCAAATTGGTCCCTTAAAAGTTCTTTGTCCCGCTTCAAAAGTTGATTTGATCCGTCGTTGTGGGATAATTCAGAGGTGGGATAAAAAGATGACATAATGTCGTGATATGTTATCCGAATCTGCCCTTCCTTTTATGGATTGGGTAGCAAGAGGAGCATAATCAAATTGGTCGCTTAAAGTTCTTTGTCCCGCTTCAAAAGTTGATTTGATCCGTCGTTGTGGGATAATTCATAGGTGGGATAAAAAGATGACATAATGGTTGTCTGCTTCTTCGTGTTAGTTTCAAGTACCCAGCCCGTTAAGACACTTACCGTACCCTTGATTGGATTATTTCTAACAGTTGCATTTCATAACCCAGTGAGACGAACTTCCTTATTAAGCTTTCTCACCAGTACTGGCTTTTAACGGTCACCCTTCCTATCGGAATGTTCTGGTTTGTTGAAAGCGTGGTTCTAACATGATCATAGAAATAGAGGGACTGAGTTGGGCTACATCTGGATGCTTTGGTTGCCTTCAGGATCCCCTGGATATGTTGTGGTCTCGAGATCAATTTGGCTACTTCTGAAAGCTGGTTGCTTTTAAATATAGTATAAGCTTCCTTGGATCCTTGTGTTTGAGTGGCTAACAGCAACTCGTGTGAAGGAGTCTAAGCTCAAAATATTGAGCTTGAAGGGTCCCTGTTATGGAAAGGTGTCCGCACTTCATTCAAGCATTGAGGTAAGGCATGCAAAAGTTTCTTGAATCTGAAACTAGCTAGCTTTTTTTGGTGGCCTTGTTTACAAATGGCATCGGTTGCATAAATGTAGTAATATTGTTGTGGAGGTGGCTACATCTCGTTGAACTTTAACCGGTCAGTAAACGAGTGGTTAGTCTGTCCTTTGTGATTAGTCACCTTACTGCTATCATAATCCAAAGTGGCGCACACTAGGCTTCTTTCCATCTTACATACGTTTGTGTGATATCGGTGACTGTCGAAAAATAGCAAAACAGCAAACCTCTGTGGCTGAACTGGTTAAACTGGTAGTGACATGAGCAGTTTAAGAGTCTGCAGTCATTGTCCCATCTTCTAGGCAGAGTTTATGATTGGGATAATTTTGTTTTTACTTGATACCACATGCTGTAATTGCTCTGAAATCTATTGGTGGCAGCCTTTGGAAGGGGTATTATATCTGGTCCCTGCACTACACTATTGAGCTGCACTGTCCCTACTCTTAAAATGGTGTTTTGGTTTCTCTATAGAAAATTCTATAATTCGGGTCTAGGAGGCCTTTGGAAGGGTATTATAACTGGTCCCTGCACTACACTATTGAGCTGCACTGTCCCTACTCCTAAAATGGTGTTTTGGTTTTTCTCTATAGACAAGTTCTATAATTCGTGTCTAGAAGGCAGCTTTGATTTAGTTTCTGTTCCATATACTACGAGTCATCTGTTCTGTTTCAGTGGTGTCAGTGGTATTAACTTACAAGTTGCTGAATCCATTATGGTTACAACCGGTTGTGATTCTGCCTCAAAGTTGGAATAATGCTTTTGATGCTGTTCTTTTTAGATGTGTTGGCTTGTTGCCATTGAGAAGGGTTGTGGAATCCAATCATGCTTAAATGTCCCTTCTCGGACCATAGATGGACCATAAGTGGTTTTGCAGGCAAGACTTGGAACCACGGGCGACATGGAGATAAAATATGGAGACTACATCTGGAGTTGTTTTGGTTTCAAGGACACAACAATTGGAGGAAGATGGTTGTTTGTGCTAGATATATGACTCGTCTGTAATAAGCTTGTATGTTCCCTTTTCCTTGGATTCTTTATGGTAGTTGCATGTCTGAAGAACTCAGTCAGACGAATTTATGTACAGTTGCTGCTAATAAAGAAGGCCCTAAGCTCTTTTTCTCATATAGTATATTGGCTATTAACTGTTCTGTGTACTGCATCAGGCAAGGTCCCATATCTTGAAGGGTCCCAATTCTGCAAATGTGGCTGCATATTTTTATAAGTGAGAGGTATGGCATGCAAAAGAGTATTGGGCATGCTAACAGATGTCTAAGAGGCTGCATAAGAATAGGTACATTGCGTAGGAAGGTCGATTTATCTGTCTGTAAACTTTAACGAGCAGGGAATGGCTATTAGCCGGTCTTTTGTGATTCTGTGGAGGGTCGATTTATCTGTCCGTAAACTTTAACGAGCAGGGAATGGATAATAGCTGGTCCTTTGTGATTCTTTGAAGGATCGATTTATCTATCCTTCGTGATTAGTCAGGTTCTGTCAAAATCTAAAGCGATGGCTTTCTTTAAATATATTAAGTACAATGGTTGATGGTTTGTTATGCTGATAATTGCTGTTAGCTTTAGAATAGTTAGGCTTGGAGCTTGATTCCCTGACTTCAATTTCATGAGGATCAATTTTTTCTGTTGAAAAATGTTCTCTGGTTGGAATAACCTCAGCACAAGCATTTTGCCAGGCCATTGTTATATTATTCCGAGTAAAATATGTGGAAGGGGCCGAGAATAAAATTGGTACTAAGTGGGGGGTGTTTCCTGTGTGGATGTTATTTTATGTGCTCTGTTGTTTCAGTAATTTTATGTGCTCTGTTGTTTCATTGAGTAATCTCAATGAAGTGCTTAGTGGGCTAATTAGCTGGACTTATGCAAAATTTACCATCGACTATTAACTCATTGATGGTAAAAGGTGGGTTGGACCTATTAGTTTTTGGCTGGGCAAGTCTCTTAGTATTGGTTTTATTTTTGATCTCATTGATGCAGCTGGAAAAGTCGTCTAAATGAAGTTGGCAGTTTAAGAGCCTGCAGATGGACACACAAACGGAAACCAAGTTCTGTAAAAATGATTCAGATAATATTTCAGGTCCTTGTATTTATGTGAGGAGAGTTTTCTTGTTTTATGCCCCGGTTACTCTGCTTTCAACAGATTCAACAAGATGAATGGGATTCTCAGACTGGATGAGCATCACGATGCGATTCATTGAATGGAACAGGAATCTAAAGGTTAACCATACTCGATCTTTGTGTTTGTTTTTGTGTCCATGCCAATGATGGTATTGGTTGGAGAGACTCATGGTTCTCGATTAACCTTCTGGAGGGAAATCCATAAACATTGGTTCTTTGCATTATCGTACTTCCTTCATCAGTGCATTCGGTTACTCCTAATAATGGATTCAGATTCTTGAAGTCGAGTTATAACTCTGCCTGTTTCACGATTTTTCCCAAGCTGCTGATCCATAAACTGGTTGCTTTCATTGCTGCTTCTTGTTTTGAAATCGGACTTTTACCTGATATCACACATGCCCTTTCATGCTGCAAACTCTTAGCGACGACCTTTGGGAGATTCATGCACTACAACTATTGAGCAATCTTGTCCCTGCTCCTACTAAAATGTTTGTTTCACCTTTATTCTATCGACAGTTTTTATTGCTGTCTCCTCCTGTTTTCTGCAGCATGTAGTAATGCGGTTGCAGAGGAATTGTGCTTAGGCTTGTTATCGTCGCACCCCTTCCTTGTTAGCTCCATATCTGGGCGAATCTACCTTTCCCCAGCTGCAAGCATAATAATGCGTTGCAAGTCCATAAATGAGCAATCAAACAGACTTTCATTTTGGATAATTCAATCGATAATTCCATGATGGTTTGAGTTGTTTAGGAGAACAGATCATTTCTGTTTGGGCACGTTTCAGTTTCAGGCTATCTTTTTGTTGGCAGTGGTGGCATGGTGAATGCAATGATGGAGTGAAAAGTTCATCTAATGCTATACTTCGAATTATGTGTCATTTCAGGTTCTATTTTCCCTATTGACCATTTTATTAGGTTTATTAGAGGGTAAGTGTGCTTATTCTTGATCTAAGGTTTTTTCCAAAATTTACAGCTAGTATAGTTCCTCACGGTTGCTATTGAAATATAAAGCCGCGCTCGTTTAATGCTCCTTTGTCTTGTACTCTGGTATACTTTCGTAGTTTGGTAAATTGCAGTTAAAAAATGGTAGCAGGGGGAAATGCTCTCTTACTTACCAAGGTTTGCTTTAAGGTGCAATAGGTGACTTGAGGGTTTGTAATGTAAGTCTACTACAGCTTAGAACTATTAAGCTTGATTCCTGTGTTTGCTGAGGATCATGTTCTACTGGCATACTGTCAAACCAGTCTTACCGACTAGTACGGTTGACAGCAGAAGCAAAAAGATACTTCAGCTGATTTACATATTTTCAACTCGAGAGGTAAAACACTCCTGAGCCATGCACCTTGATATATGACACCTGTAGCATGGCTCAGTGGCCGTGTTACAAGGTACAACACATTCTGATTTCCAGGCTGTCCCTTCCTTTTATGTATGGATTTCATGGATTTTTTCCTAGCAGTTGCATGTCAGAACACAGTGAGACAACTTCCTTATCAGGCTTTCTCACTAGTACTGCCTTTTAACAATATGTATTGTTTTGTTGAAAGCACGATTCTAACTTGGCGCACATGATCGTGAAAATAGAGGGAATGAGTTGGGATACATCTGGCTGTTGTGGTTGTCTTTGATGTTCGTGAAACTTTCCTGTGTATTATTCTGCTCTTCGGGGAGCCTTGGATATATTGTGGTCTTAATAATCCAAGGTACCTCAGAAAGCTGGTAGCTTGTAAATATAGTAATTTGGTATAGCTTTCGTGGTTCCTTGTGGTTGAACAGCTAACAGTGTAGTGTGAAGGAGTCTAATGTCAAAATATTGAACTTGAGGGGTCCCTAGTTATGCAATGTGTCTGCACTTGATTCAAGCATTGAGGTAGGGCTTGCAAAAGTGTCCTGAATCTTAAACTAGTTGTCTTTTGCATAACTTGGGCTTGTTTGAAGATGGCCTTGGTTGCATAAGATTAGGTATCTTGTTGTGAAGGTGGATGCATCTTCCTCTGATCGATTCTGTCGGTAAACCTTAAGGGTAGTAAATGGGTGATTAGTCAGTCCTTTGAAATTAGGCACCTTACTGCTATCAGAATCCAAAGTGGTGCACGTTAGGCTTCTTTCTGTCTTATACACATTTGTATAATGTTGGGGGATGTGAAACAATAGCAAACATGAAACCTCTGTGGCTGAACTGGTTAAACTGTTGGTGACATAAGTAAAGTCTGTAAGTTTTGGTTATATTTTGGATCTCATAGATGCGGTTGAAAAGTTGCCTGTATGCAGCTGGCAGTTTAAGAGCCTGCAATCATTGTCCCATCTTGTAGGCATAGTTTATGATTGGGATATTTGTGTTGAATTCATCTCGAAATTGCCTCGTTGATTATGTTCTTGCCGCCTTGTGACAGAAGCATATTTTATTTAATATAATGTTGTCTGCTGCACTTTGTTAATCATTAGACTTGAGCCGAGCTCCATTATGTGATCTTCATAAACCATGCACTTTCTAGACTGGACTCATGTACTTCAGCTTTATTACATCTCTTCAGCATTGTACTAGTCCTCAATGTAAACACTGGCATATACAGGAAGTCAGCAATCGAAGTTCTCTCTAAAACAATTCGATGAGATCAATTTTCTTTGCTTTAGAGTGCTGCTAATATCTTTGCTTGTTAATTCTGTTACTCCAAATGATGTAGTTGAGATGTATCTCTGCATGTTTCACGACTTCCCCAAAGCAGCAAATCTGTAAAATGATAGCTTTCAGTTCCTGTTTGGAGATTAGAATTCTACTTGATACGACACATGTTTGTTATAACTCTTCTATCTACAACATTAGGAAGGGTAGTACATCTGGTTCCTGCACTACATCTTTTGAGTGTCAATGTCCCGCCTCCAGTGAAGTGTTTGTTTTGGCATTTCTCCATCGATAGTTCTATTGGGGTCATATAAGGGAACTTTATCCTCTGTTTTATTTACAATATTTCCTCAGCTCTGTTTCAGTGGTGTCCGAGAATTGGAGTTGCACTTGATTGTTTTGTGCACATTCCAGCTCTCTAGTTTTGTGCAGTGCGGTCTTTAGAGGGATTGTGCTTGGGTCTGTTGTAGTTGCTCCATTTCCCAGTTAGCATAATAACTTGCTTTCTAACTGTCGCTTCGCTTTATATGAATATGGAGGGAAGTTGATTATCCTAGCGTGCTTCGAGTTATTTGCGAGAACATATATTGAATATGCTAACTCTGTGTGGGCAGATTTCAAATCAGGTACCTTTTCTATCGAACAGGGCTTAAGGCATAGTTTCTCGTGGCATAAATATCTCCTCTATAGTGTGAGCATAATTTCTCAACCGGAAGTGTCTATAAAGTAGGCATTGTCCAGTTCAAGACAAAGGTGAAGAGACCAATTCTATGGCAGTGGCGGTTTGGTGAATGCAAAGAGTGAGTGGAAAGTTGATCTCATCCTCTATTTTGCATGTCAGATCATCATTTCCAATGTTCTACATTTTCTATTGATCCTTTATTATAGGTTTAGAAGCCAGGGGCACTTATTCTTGATCTGAGGGTTTTGCTGAATTTGTAGGCTGTATGGGCTTGATGCAAATACCTTGTTAAGACTTGCGTCCATGGTACCTTATCAGTTGTTCTAATTGTTTCGATTCGTTGGTATTCTTGACAATCCTGCGAGATCCTGTGTTCATTCATAATCTGAGGTTTTGCAGAATACGAGGCTGAGATGCATGCTTTTTAGATGGGTTTGGCTTCCTCAAGTCCATGAACACAGATCTCTTATTAGACTTTGCGGCCAAGGTATCCTATCAATTGGTCTGATTGTTTCAACTTGGTATTATTGAGAATTTGGTGATTTTGTGTACAATTTTTTTGATATCCTGCTTCTGAAGCAGTAAATATGGAGTCATGTGTTCGAGGCTGCGCCTTTCTATTGGTGCCAACTTCAGTTGCGGCTATTATATTTGACCTAAATTTAATGAAAGTTCATGGCAATGGGGCCTGAAAAAGAAATTATGATCAGTGTTAATTTTAACCTGTTAGAACTGATATTGTGTTGGTAAGGCACTCGATGCGACTCTGAAAACGTGTTTCTCGACTAGAATTACTTTTGAAAAGTCATGGAACTTTTGAGTTACAAGTTTTGAGGCCCCTTTATTCTTATCGTGTTTCCTGTACGACCGATTTTCAAAATTCTGATTTCAACCAGGAGTTCCTAACCTAAGTCATCTGTAAACTGCCAGCTGCATTATCTTGATAATGGAAGGAACCATATTGAGTTCCTAAGCACGATGGGAGCTGTATATAGACATCTTGAAGGCTTATAACATTTGTATTATGGAAGCAAGAAGGTTATGTTGCTATTGTTGAACACATTATGGTTACAGGTTCTGGTTTCACATCAATATTCGAATCTTTGCTTGCAATGCTGTCCTTTTTACATGTGCTGGTTTTTTGTATTGAGAAGGGTTCTGGAATTCGCATGTTATATTCGATCCGAGTAAGAGAAGACCTCAATAAATGGGCAAATTCCTAGCATGCTTCAATCTTGGTTCTCGGACTCTGCTCAGTGCTATGACCACCTCTGTATGGTGCCATGAATCTATTGTGTACTGTTGTATTCTTCCTTGAGGCTCTGGACTTATAGTGCTTTAAAGTATCAAGCATCTAGAGAAAGATGGTACTTTGTGTTAGATCTATGACATGCCCTATTTGTCTAGTTTAAGTTTTAAGTGTCTACTATTTGGCATAACTTTCAATGGTTCATACTTCAAAGTGATGCACATTCGAGACTTCTTTGTCTTGCACTCTTGTTTACTTTTGTAGTTGGGGTGTCAAAAGATAGCAGGGGGGATGATCTGTATGGGTAAATTAGCCCAGAGAGTAATTTACCAGGTCCGTTTTGCGGGGAGACTGGTGATTGACGGCTGTAATCCAGTTTGCAGCTTTAGAATCGTTATTGAGCTTCATTCCCATGCTTCCTAGGGTTCATATTTTTTGGGTTGGAGGTATGGCTTATGGTTGAAAGAGCCTGAAGTAAGCACTAGCAGATTGGCAGACTTCGTTGGAGTGACCTGTTATATATAATTCACTACTGATAGTAGAACCAAGAAGATACCTCGGGTCGAGTGGCCTACATGTGTGCAGTGTTAGTATTGCAGCTTTTTTCAATGCCAGAGGTAATGCATTGGCAACTCAGATGAGGTAGTTTTGCCTGCAGTATAGACATCTTGCATTTATGAATCTTGGGAAGCTAGGAGTTCTGATTCTAATCCTATCTGGTCTATAGGCCAGAAACTAGTGTGGTATTCAAGTGATCCTAGTCAATGAGGAAGCATGGACGAAAGTTAAGTCTTGAGTGATCGCTTGAATTCATATGAGCTACTCACTTTTTTGTTGGGTTATCTAATAACTTTGGTTCTTTGCATAACAGTGCTGCTAATACTTTCGCCTGCGCTTTCTGTTATTCCTTACGATCAATTCAAAGCCTTCAAGTTGAGATACAACTCTGCTTGTGTTGCGATATTCTGCAAGCTGCAGATCCATAAAATGGTTGGTGCTTATTCTTGTTTGAGAGTTGGGTTTTTACTTGATACCACATGTTGTCATTGCTCTCCGATTTATTGGTGACAACATTTGGAAGGGTGTTGTATCTGGTCCCTGCACTGCATCTATTGAGTGACACTGCTCCTACTCCTGCTAAAATGGTTGTTTTGGCTTTTCTCTATCGACAGTTCTATTGCGGTCTAGGAGGCAGGTTTGATTTCATCCTCTGTACTATTTACTTCAACTGTTCTTTTCCAGTGGTGTCAGGGTTGGAGTTGGAGTTCCACTTGATTATTTTGCCGCACATTGCCAGCCCTCCTCCAGTTATGTGCGGTACGAGGCAATGTGGTCAGAATTGTGTTCAGGCTTGTTGTCGTTTCTCGACTTCCAGTCAGCTCTGTATGTGGACGAATCTATCTTCTTCCAACTCGAAGCATAATAATACGCTACAGCTCTATAAAGGATGATTCTAACATACTTTTATTGCGATTCTAATTTAGGGAAATCAAACATTCTAGAAATGTACATTATAGATTCAGGTACCTTTGTACTGAATATTCCTCTGTCTAAGCGTGTTATAGGTTCAAGTACCTTTCTATTGAGTACTGATTTCTTGTGGCAAGGGTGTCTCCCCCTTTTGTATCACATTTGGTGATTTCCCAAGGTGTTTAGCTTCTATAAAGTGAGAGCAAGTTTAAGAACAAATAGAAGAGACCAATTCTATGACAGTAGTGGTGTGGTGAATGCAATGATGGGTGGTAACTTGAAAATCAAGGCGTGAAGCGTCTTCGAACTGAGAACATGTTTAAGACAAAGGTGAAGAGGCCAATTCTATGACAGTGTTGGTGTGATGAATGCAATGATGGAATGGAAAGTTGATCTCATACTGCATTTCTTATCACAGATAATTTTTGTCAGAGTCTATTGTTTCTACTGACTATTTTAGGGCTTCAGATCGCAGAACTGGATGCAATGACATGATAGTTCGCCCTACTTGCTTCCCTGAGTCCATCCAGAAATCAGATACCTTGTTAAGACTCTGTGATCGAGGTACTGTTCCAATTGTTTCATCTTGTCGGTATTATCGAGAAATACGATATAATGATTCTGTGTACATTTTATTTAATGAGTCCAATTCTTAAGCCTAGGGTATGGAGACATATTTTCCAAAGTCGTTCCCCTTCCCTTCTTTTGGTGCCAATTTCGTATATTTCGAATTGGGTGTTCCTAATGGGAGCTGGATATCAACTTCCAAGTTGCCGAATCCATTATGGTTACATTTCCTGATTCTGGCTCAATGTTCGCATAATGCATCTGATGTTGCCCTTTTTAGATGTGTTGGCTTGTTGCTATTAAGAAGGGTCGTCGAATCCAATCATGCTTAAATCTCAGTTCTCAGACTATAGATGGACCAGAAGTGGTTTTGAAGGCACGGCACGACTTGGAACTAGGGGCGACATGGAGATAAAAGATGGGAGGTGGGTTGGCTACAGCATCTAATGCGCATTTGTGGATTGCTATGTCTTTCCTGAGGCTCGAGAGTTGTTTTGGTTTCAAGGACACAACAATCAGATGAAGATGGTAGTTTGTGTTCGATCTATGACTGGTTCTAAGCTTGTATGATTCCTTTTACTTGGATTCTTTCTGGTAGTGCATGTTTTAAGAACTCAGTCACATGAATTTCTGTACAATCGCTGCTTATAAAAGAAGGCTCCAAGCTTTCCCACTGGTATTGGCTATTAACTGTTCTGTGCACTGCATCAAGCACTGTCCCAGATCCTAGGACATGTTCCCGCTACTGCAATCTTGTGCAGAAACAACTATAGTTTGAGCTTGAAGGGTCCCCCAATTCTGCAAAAGAGTCGTGAATCTTAAACTAGCTAGTTTTTTCATGTATCTATCTGTCCGTAAACTTTAACGAGCCGGAATGGCTATTAGCATGGATTTCGTTGTAAATTAGTACCAAGTGGGAGTGTTTCTTGTAAGGATGTCATTTAGCATGTCTTTCGTTGGTTCTGTCATTTTACATGCTCTGTTGTTCTCATTGAGTAAAGATGTGCTTCGTAGGCTAGTTAGTAGGACTTACGTAAGTTTAAGAGCGGTTCTGTGACGAAAAATGTTCTCTTATCGATGATTGGTTAAATATTGACCATCGTCACTTTCTCTTGTATGTATTATTATGGTAGCCTTTTGCATATAAATGTTGTTAAGTTCTTGTAGTTAAGCTTGCCAAGTTCAAAACGATTCAACATTGTAAACTCATAGTACTCGAAATGCGCTGTCAAACGAAGATTGATGAGTACAAATAGATCATAGCTAAATGGTAAATGTTTTATCGATATATTCCAGTATTCCACAAAATTTCACATTTGTTACTACCATAGGGAACGTTGTGAATTTCTTATTAAGATAATTGTGTCTCCAAAAACCTGGATTTAGTGGTCGTATTTGCCATTTAAAAAAAACTTCTGAACATTTTGGTTCACAGAATCCAAACTATTCTGGGAAAAAGAAAGGATAAGTACTCTATCCAATATCCACAAGGACTGGCCAAGCTCCAAAAGAAATACAGGGGCAGGCTAAATGCCTTTTAATGGCTATCATCGCCTCTTATCTCTAACCTGACCAAATTTTGATCGTTCGATTTCCCCGATGGCGCCCTCTGCCTCTCTTCTTCTTCTTCTCCCCCTCATTTCCCTCTTCAGCCTCATCTTCACCGCCGCCGTTTCTCAGTCAACAATCCAGCTCCCCACCGCCGCCTCCCACCACCAGGACGGCGCCGTAGCTTACGATGACAAGGTCTTCTGCGACAGCTGGAGGCTGTCGGTAGAGACGAACAATGCCGGCGATCTTGCTTCCAACAAACCCCTGCGGTGTCGCCAGTACGTGGAAGACTACATGACCGGAATCGGCATCCAGGCCGATTCCGACATGCTGGCTTACGCCGCGCTCGCTTACGCCAAGACCGTGGACATCGCCGGCGACGGCAAGGACGCCTGGGTTTTCGACCTCGACGAGACCCTCCTCACCAATTTGCCTTACTTCCGAGACTACGAGTTCGGGTACTCTTTTAACTTTGCACAGCTTTAATTGATTTGCCCCAATTCACGGTTCGAGCCTCATAAATTAATTTGTTTCACAGCTACAAGACAGTGAACTTAACTGTGTACTACGAGTGGGTGGAAATGGCGGTGGCCCCTGCTTTCCCGGCGAGCCTGAAGCTCTACAACGAGCTTAAGGAACTGGGTTTTGCGTTGATCATAATAAGCGGGAGAGGGGAGGGTCAGAGGAGCGCCACCGAGAGGAACCTTGTCAATGCAGGATTCACCGGCTGGGATCGCCTGCTTTTCGGGTAACCAAGAACATTTGGTTGAATTTTGTTGAAGTCAGAAACTGCGAATTCGTTGTTGATACTGATATGGGTTGGCGTGGGATGCAGGGAAAAAGCAGACAAAGGGTTGCAGATGAGAGAGCTCAAGTCGAAGAAGAGGTTGCAGCTGGTGAAGGAAGGGTACAGGCTGCATGCCAACTATTCGCACCAGTGGTGCAGCTTGGTGGGAGAGGCCATGGCGACCAAATCTTTCAAGTTCCCCAATCCAATGTACTACGTCCCCTAGGCCTAGCGTTTCCAGTCATTGATGTCTGAAGAGTGTACTTTCAAAGGGCAACTCTCGCCCTCCCTTTTCTTCCGAATAAGATGGTACAATCGGTGTCGATTGTGAAGCCATACTAGAGCTCAAACAGAAAAGGCTAATGATACCAGTTTCCAGATATGTAACGTTCATGAAAACAGCACAATAAGTCACGCCAGCTAGTGATCAATGGTAGCCAAAAACAAAACAGAACATTATGTTCAAGTACAAAACAGAACATTATGTTCAAGTACCTTGGTCTGATGAAAAACAACAGAACTTCAAGTTGCAGCAGCTCAACCATGCTACAGGTTTCCGAATCAAAGACAAAAGAAAAGCAGAAGCAAGCATATTGCAACCTACATCACATACCAAATCCGCTAATACGCTGCAGGACAACTCGGTGACCGTTTTAGAAGAAGAAATAAAACGAACATGAATAACAACTCTCCATCCAGGCTGAAGAATCATGGGCTAGGGGACCTATCGCCTCCGTTGAGCTCCCTGTCCCTGGGGTAATCATCTGCTGGGCTCCTGCTCCTTTTAGGTGGCGGTGGTGGGCTGCGGCTTCTGCTGGGACTCCTGCTCCTCCTAACCCCATTTCCCTCCTCACTTGGTGCCCTCCTTGGAGGTGGTGTCTGGCTGCGGCTCCTTGATCGAGGTGAGAATGACTTCTCTTTGCTATACCTCCTCTCTTGAGGTGACACCGATCTGCTCACAGAATCATAAACCAAGTCACAACACATGAGATGGACACTAACAAATGAACAAGTCCAAAGTACCAAAGCATCCATTGCCTGTTGGGAAACAAAAGAGCAAAGGGAAGAAACGGGTTAACCACTTACCTAGAGTATCGCCTTTGTTGTTTTGGAGGTGGAGAATAATAACCAGCGCTGTGTGACCTTGATCTCGCCCGCCCGCGTGGAGGTGGTGAACGAGAATAGCGGGGAGAGCGGGAATAACGAGGTGGGGACATCCTCCTGTCACGCATTCGACCTCCTCCTCCTCCGCCTCTACTGCTACATTAACCAACATTCCACTGATGTTAGACAGCGGAAGTCTACATGTGATGTCCAAATTAATATAGACGGTGTAGATTTGCACTTCATCAACAATCCTCTTATTCCAAAGTATTCTACTCTAGAAAGATTAGTATATGACAAATATTTTCTTTTGTTTTAGGGCGAAGTGAGAGGAGAGAACAAAGTACTCAAGGCCGAGACCAAATTAACATGACAATATTCTACTCAGTTCAAATATCAGCACAACAGGACATAAAATAAACCCCACTCAAAATCAATCAGTTGGCCATGTTCATTGAAATCTCAACTCAAATATAGTTTGATTGCATTCGAGAGCATTCAATCTAAATAATCAAAGGAAATGAAAAAGTGAACCCTACCTCCCTCGCTCCCTTGTCCTCATTTCAGTAGGCTTCTTCCTGTTCTCCTCCGCAAACACAACTGTTAACTCCCGACCCTGAAGAACTCGACCATCCATTTGATGTTTGGCCTCAGTAGCATCACGAGGATCAACATATTGGACAAACCCAAAACCACGAGGTTCACTGCAAAAAAAGGGGGGCAGAAACAAAAAAAGGAAGATGAGAATCCAATTCATAAGCAGATAGTGAATCGCTCAAAAGTTACCATCCTTAGAGAACAAAGTGTACCAACACAATTCATAATATATACAAAGGTCATTCGCAGTAAACATCTGAAAGCAAGCACCTGGTTTGCTGACCTTCAAGTGTTAGTAAAAAGATGACTTGAAACTCTTCAAGACTTGAAACATCTTCATAATGAATTCAAACCCACACTTCCTTCCAATCTTCACTACCATTAACACCACCTTCCAGAAAACTCTAATTACTTGGTTGATGTCTTCCAAACATTATATTTCACTATAGCATCTCAAGCACTTTAATTAACTGCCACCCAAGTTTAATTGCAAGAGATGGTATCATAAAGAGAACACCATAGTAACAAAAGCTTTGATCAGAACACAAAGTCCACGCAAAATGAACTACAATAACTTAAGATTCACTTAATGAGCTCTTTTATGAAACTATGTTGCTTAATACATCCATTCTTTTATAAAACTATGGTGCTTAATGACATGCACTTACCAAAATCATATAGTAGGTAGTAACATTAAACTGTCAGAAATTTAACTTTTTAAAATTGCACTTTCTAAGGAACTCAACCATTCTTTTACGAAACTATGATGCTCAATGACATGTACTTAGTACTTACCAAAGTCTTATAGTAACATTACTCTGACAGAAACAAAAGTTTTAATTTTTTCAGTTATTTTTACCATCCCAGAGATTCAAGCTCTAAAACTACTGCATGTTTCCTTATTTTTCTCAAGTGGTCTACGAAGGAAATGGTACCAGTAAAAGTGCCAAAGAGGGGAAGAAAAGAAAATAACCAAGCAACACTCAACACCTGTAATCACTACAGAACCACAACCAAGACGTAACATAGACCAAAATAAATTCCATAATCAGAAACACATTCTCACCCAGTATAATAATCTTTGGGCAGATAAATATCCTTCAAAGGACCAAACTGTTCAAAGGGCCTGCGAAGATCTTCTGGCCTGCAAAATAGAAAGAGATGCATACCCTAAGTTTCTCATGTGTGAAATTGCAGTAAAACTCGAAGATCAGAACACTTCAACTTTTCACCAACCTGCAATCATGGCGAAGGTTCCTAACTAGAAGACTAGTAGGCTCATCTCTTGCACTTCCGCGACCACCATATCGTCCCCTAGGACTTGGACTCCTCCTCCTCCTACTGTGGCTCCTTGGGGGCGATGGACTGTAACTCCTTCCTCGCATTTCACAAAGCTTTTACCTGAAAATTTCCAACAGACGCCAAGGTTAGCATAACAAAACCTGCGATATCAACCCTCACAGACATTCATGGTGATATTGTACCAATTGAATCCTAAACTAAATGTGTTTATCCACTCTTGCTCCCCACTTAACAATCACAAAACAAATTAAAAGCCAGGGAGCCACTACTCCCTAACCTATCTAAAAAATAAAACACTGGATAAGCAAGTGGAAATCCAGTTCCACTCTAAGTAGCAGAAGAACCACATCCTTACAACAGGAAGGTAGTCTCTCCACTGGTTAAGACCAGATGATCAACACATATCAAACATGTGAGGGGAAGATACAGCAGGCAGGCAGTCAATCCCCAGTAGATCACATCACAAGGAAAGAAAACGAGGACAACTTTTGAGCAGTTTTACTCAAGCAACACGAAACAGCAACTTGCAACCACCAACAGATTCACAAACATGTCTATCGATTAGATACCAAATTCTAATTCTCAGAGGTAACTAGCCTAATTTTCAATTTCAACCACCACCAAAATCTAAACCATTCCCTTTCACTACTCAAAACAAACTCCCCAGGCGGGCAAACCCTAAAAGTTCACAACTTCACAGGAAGAAAAGAAAAACTCCTGGCTTTGAGCCCCGAGCATCTCAAGCACGGGGGAGAAGCCTGGCCCGCACATCTCCATACAACTCGGGAGAAATCCTGCGTGAAGGCATTGCCGAATCACAAACAAACCCACTCTAGACTCGAAATAAAAAGGGTGAGAAAATTACCAACTCAAATTCCGGCGTCAAGAATCTGAAAGCTGAAATCTTGCGCGCTCCTCGATCTTCACCCCTTCTGATTTCTGCTCGTCGAACCCTCCGTGCGTCACCGCTCTCTCTCTTCCGTTAACTGGTATCTCTTCCCTTCTTCCCGTCGAATGTCAGCTCGCTTCCGTCGGCAAAATCAGTAGCGAATCTCCAATATACGTTAACCTTACTCCCTTCCGTCGAGCCCGCGTTGCCTCTCTTTCTTTCTCTCAGCTTGCGGCCAAGGAAACCTCACCACATTAACCCTACTGCTGCGCTCTCTCTCTCTCTCTCTCTCTCTCTCTACGTGCCCAGGCTCTGGATGGGTTTGTGCTCTGTCGCCGCACACTTAAATTACAACACTTGAGAAGAAACCCTTGCTGCTCGGTTCTGATATTTCGAGATGTCCTAATTTACCTTCGCGGCCCTTGTACGACGCCGTTTCAGCTCGACCCAATGCTTTGCCCTTCCCCAGCGGCAACCCTATCCTGAAACGGCGCCGGTTATCCCCTGTTGTTAAGCCGGAGCCAGAGAGCCCGGCGAAGAGCAAGTGGGATTCGGCGGCAGCTGCGGAAAAAGACAAAGCCGAGAGGGAGAATTTGTAAAGTTTTCTCTTTTATTGGGTGGGAAACCATTTTCTGGGCAAGAAAAGAGAGGAGCCCTAGTTCGAACTTCACTCGGATGGGCATTCCTCACTGATTTCTCCGGGTTGAAGGTGCTACAAGTTGAAAATGTTTGCCAGGGAGTTCTCAGTTCAGTTGTAATTTTCCTTTGCTGCTAGCAGTACCTCGAATTCCACGCGAAATTGCTTGTTGGTCCGAAGCATGTATAGGATTTCTGGCCGTGATGTCTCTGCGCAGGGAAGCGGCGGCGGCGGACCATCATCGGCGACGGCGAATAATTCATGGGTGTCGCCCACATCAGTGTCGACGTCGGGGAAGAGGATACAGAGAGAGATAACGGAGTTCAGCATGGATCCGCCGCCTGATTGCTCTGCAGGGCCCAAAGGCGACAATCTCTACCATTGGGTCTCCACCATTATTGGCCCTTCAGGTTTTCCTTCCTCTTTTACCATTTCTTCCTGCCTCCTGTCATTGAGCAACTCTCTGCAGCTAGTCAATTTATGTCAATTGTTCCCCTTTCCCCCATGATTAACGTGTTTATCTTGGGCATGGCTCCAATGTTCGAGTTCAATTGTTCCAGATTATGTATATAGCTTGTTTAGATTTACACCGGTATGATAAAGCTGACAATTTTCTTTAGCTCTGATCCTTCTTACAACTACTAAGTTTCATAAACTAGAGCGTTTGATCACTTTGATGTATGTTCTGCTGAGTTGGGTTTACTGCAGGCTACATATGGTTATTGAGCAGAAACTGCTTTTGTGTCATACTTTCATTTCGTGAAGTGGTGATTTTCTGGTTTTCTGCCGATTGTAGTTCATTTAAGGATCTAGGTACTACCAATTGAACGCGGTTAATGCTCTACCAAACCGATTCTTATGACCTTCTTTGACTCAATACTGTAGGAACACCCTATCAAGGTGGTATATTTTTTCTTGACATAATATTTCCAAGCGACTACCCGTTCAAACCGCCAAAGGTAGGAACTTTTTCCAGTTCAGCTCATTTGTACTTGGAACAACATGTTAACATTTCTGTTGGTAAACAAAGAGCTGAAAAGCTTTAACATTTCATGTGGCTTTAACTATTGGAGAAATGCCTCATCGGTTTCTTTCTTTTCAGGTGGCATTCAAAACCAGGATTTACCATTGTAATGTCGATTCTGCTGGCAATCTAAGTATGGACATCTTGAAAGATAGCTGGAGTCCAGCTCTCACCATCACTAAAGTGTTACTTGCAGTGAGATCAATTTTCACCAACCCTGATCCTTGTAATTCTCTCCCATTACCTACTTTCTGGGTTCTTGTATAATGATGCTGGCCTGAACCATTCAAAACTGAACATTTGATCAAGCGTTTGGACCCCGTGGTTTGTTTCTGTGGTTTGTTTTCTGCAGATAATCCTCAAATTCCTGGCATTGCACACTTGTATCTGGCGGATAGGGCAAAGCATGACGAGCTGGCTGCAGAGTGGACTCGGAGATTTGCCAAGTGATCATCTGAGAAATAGCCCTTCAAGTAGTTCTGTTGTTTGTTGTTGCATATATACACAGTTTGTTCATGGTTACCACTTTGCTCGTTGTGACTGAATAAAGTGATACTTCTTGAAGTGGATGCAAAATTCAACTTTGTCCAATGTACTTTGTTCCTCTACCTTATGGCCTAAACCATCGAGAAGGAAATGCTCAAGGATCCCACACCTCCAACATCTATCGCTCATGTATGAACTAATGGGAAGATCATAGAGGAGAAGTCGGGACCTAGCAAAACAAGTAAACTTGAAGTATCTCAAAAGACTTGCGCAATCGGTGGAGGGGATTTTTAACCGGTTTTAAGACCGAATTTATAGCTGTAGCTTGCAAGTAACATAACATGAGCCCACGGAACCCACGTGGCTCAACGTCCATTCCTTCTACTACCTACCAGCCTTCTCTTCCCGCTACCGTTCTCTGCTACCATCAAAGCTTCAACCTTCCCCAAATTAACAACAAGCCCAGCGGAAACCAGAGACGGATTCCAAAAGCAGTTGTGGAAATGGAGATCAACAAGAAAGGGGTTAGTGAAATTGGGGTCCATGACATTGTCAGGGCAGGCCTTTCCGTCGAGGATGCTAGGAGATTCCATCACCTGCTAAAAAATGCAATCTTTTTGGCAAATGGGTCGAGCTCTGAACCTGCTGACCCGACAGAAGTGTGGCGGAAGGTGGTGGGCGAGAGGGTTCTCCAGCCATGTCACCCTCATAAGCTCCACCAGCTGGTTTACTACTCTGTTTACTCCAATTGGGATTCCTCCGTTCGTGGACCTCCTCCTTACTGGTTTCCTTCTCAGTAAGTTTCCCTTCTTCTTCTATTCCTGTGTGTTTCATTTTCGCCCCAATCTGGTTAATGGTTTTGCTTTACTGGTCTTTCGTTCTTGTTTTTCACAGTTAAGAAAAATGGGTTCTGTTGTTCTATGGATAGTTTAGTTAATATCTGCAATTAGGATAAGCTTCTCTTCTCAATGGGTTCAACCAATGATTTTAATGGTAGGGATGAGTCAACCCGTACAAGCTTGGGACTTGCAATGGAAACTCATGGACCGAAGTTTTTAGGGGCTTCTTACAAGGACCCCCTTACAAGTTTTGACCTATTCCAGAAGTTTAGTGTCATAAACCCTGAGGTATGACTTCATATGTGTACCAGTCTCCCACCAGTCCTGCCTATCTTTACTGAATGCAACTATTTTCTTTCTGGAATTGGTGTTTCCAGGCTTATTGGGCAATCGTTCTAGAAGAGCTTTCGGTGTCTTTTCATGAAAAGCCAAAGTGCATTCTTGACACTAGTGACAAATCAAAACCTGGTGGAACATGGCTGCCCGGTGCAGTTATGAATATTGCTGATTGCTGTTTGCAGCCTGGGATTCGTCCCTTGAAAAATGACGATAGTGTAGCAATTGTATGGAGGGATGAAATTGATTCCTCTGTGGTGAACAAAATGACGTTGAAAGAGCTCCGACAACAAGTAATGTAATGGTTCTTGTCACTTTGGTCTGTCACTTGCTGGATTTATGTCCAACGAAATGGGATATTCTTCATGGATGGTTTCTCTTTTTCAATGTGATGTACAGGTTGGTTGCTAATGCTCTAGACACAACATTTGTGAAGGGGGACACTATTGCCATCGACATGCCTATGACAGTTCATTCTGTTATCATCTATTTGGCCATTGTATTTGCAGGTTACGTTGTGGTATCAATAGCCGACAGCTTTGCTCCGAAGGAAATTGCAACTCGTTTGCGCATCTCCAATGCCAAGGGCATCTTCACACAGGTTACCTTCCCTTTGGTGGTTTCTCATTTTCCATGTTGGTTAAGGTTTAATGACAATAATGGCAAAAGGTTTGAGCTTTTGTTCTTCTAATGCATCCAAATATCAAGTTCCTATTATCTCAGCGGAAATATGCAAGTCAGCTTTCAGGAATTAAGATTGTCTTAGATTTGGAGTTACAACCGGACTTTTGTTTCATTTGCATATACTTTTTCAACTGAACCCTTTCTCACGTAGTTCTGTATGGTTCTGTCTTTGTTCAGGACTTCATTCTCAGAGGAGGTCGGAAGGTTCCCTTGTACAGGTGACTACTGTTGTCCGTAGTAGTGTTGTAGTAGAAGTAATTACTTTTCTTGGTCAACTTATCGGGTTGTGTATTCTATTTTATTGTTACTTTTGTACTAGACATGAAAGCAGAGTTAAGGACATGTTTAGTAGTTAGATACTCCATGCTTATACTCATTAATTTCTACCCAACAGCATTTTGCTGACAGACTTGTTACTTTCTTCTTTACGCATGATTGAAGTCGGGTTAGTGAAGCTAGGCCTCATAAAGCGATTGTGTTGCCTGCGGTGGGTAATGACGTAGGCATTCAGTTGCAAAAGCAGGATCTTTCATGGAAAAAGTTTCTTTCCAGAGCCAACCACCTTGAAAGGTAGAATGTCGCTTCAGATTGCTGTAAGTGCTAAAGTTAGTTTTTATACCTGTGTTGTAACAAATTATACTTCCTGGCAGACCCAATGTTTACTCTCCTGTTTATCAACCAGCTGATTCGATGACGAACATTCTGTTTTCATCTGGGACTACAGGTGGAGAAATTATTCACATTTTTTCCACTTCACTTGCAAACATATGCTATGATCAAACTCATTTCATTTGTGTGTACTTCAGGAGACCCTAAAGCAATTGTATGGACACACCTTTCACCAATTCGATGCAGCAGCGATGCTTGGGCTCACGTTGATATTCGAGTTGGTGATGTCTACTGCTGGCCTACAAATTTGGGTTGGGTCATGGGACCTATTTTGCTCTATTCTTGCTTCTTAACTGGTGCAACTCTTGCTCTCTTCCATGGATCTCCCCTTGGCCGCGACTTCGGGAAATTTGTTCAGGTAAACAAATTTCTGCTACAAAGCAAGATGTAATATCTATTATTTCAAAGTAACAGATCATGTTCAAAGTCAGAGCTATGGTGCATTCTTTGATCACGTTTTGCCAGGATGCTGGTGTTACTGTCTTAGGAACTGTTCCAAGCTTAGTGAAAACTTGGAAAAACTCCAACTGCATGGAAGGGTTAGACTGGACACGAATAAGGTAATCCCTTAGAATATTGATAATCCAAGTTTTGCTGCGTTTCTCTAATGTTTTTAGCAATTGCTTAATCCTAGTAGTTCAGGAGAATTGTTTAATCTTAGCAGCAGTTGCTCGAATGTGTCTACTTGCACATATGCAAAATTTTAGAGATATAGTTGGTTAACTATCGTTAAGTGGAATAGTACTTCGTAAAGTTGCTGATATCCCTACCTAGTCTGTTGAAAGCACAAATGGATTTTAGGGAGAAGGTCCTCTAAGAAACATAGTAAATTAATTGCAGGTCCTTTTGTTCCACGGGAGAAACTTCAAATGTTGATGACGATCTTTGGCTCTCTTCGAAATCATACTACAATCCCATTATCGAATGCTGTGGAGGCACTGAACTTGCTTCATCCTATATCCAAGGCAGTGTGCTACAGCCACAGGCTTTCGGAGCATTTAGCACGGCGTCGATGACAACAGGACTTGTTATCCTTGATGAGGAAGGGATTCCATATGTAAGTACAATGACGGAATACCCGGATATAAAACACACTCTACTATTGGTTTGCTACTTTGGTCTATGAAGGAGTATGGGCCATGTTTCTCTTTCAGAAGGTGAAAGAGTGAGCTAATTAGAGCAGTCTAAGATATTTCATCCCCTGTATATTTGTGTGTAATAGATCTTTCCATCCAAACGTGCAGCCAGGTGATCAACCTTGCGTAGGTGAAGTGGGTTTGTACCCCGTGTACCTAGGTGCATCTGATCGACTGCTCAATGCTGATCATGATGAGGTATACTTCAAGGGAATGCCGATTGTCAAGGGAATGGTACGTTATGACGATGATATGGTTCTTCGCATACTTATGCCTTCCAATCTGTTAACTGAAGCTTTGTTATGCTGGCAGCCACTCATTGTGTGTATTTCTTTTACTCTGACAGCAACTAAGGAGACATGGAGACATCCTGAAGAGGACTGTTGGAGGCTACTTCATTGTGCAGGGCAGGGCAGACGACACCATGAACCTTGGTGGGATTAAGGTAATACATTTGCATATATACAATAACCAATCTGGTTTTTCGGATCTCACTCTTAATATGATTTGTCATCGACATTGCAGACGAGCTCGGTGGAGATCGAGCGTGTGTGTGATCGAGCTGACGAAGGCATCCTGGAGACCGCTGCAGTGAGCGTGGCACCACCGGGAGGTGGCCCAGAAGTGTTGGTGATCTTTGTGGTGCTGAAGAATGGGTTTAATGGGGAAAGTGACAAGTTGAGAGTGAAGCTCTCAAAAGCCATCCAGACCAACCTCAACCCACTCTTCAAGGTTTGCCCCTCTTATACTCTCATCCCCAGTTTATTATGTTCGATCGAGTTGCACGTTGGTCATGTTACATGACTTAAGGGTGTGGGGATTTTCATGCGCGATCGAGTTGCAGGTTGGACATGTTAAGATCGTCGCAGAGTTTCCCCGGACTGCTTCGAACAAGTTGCTGAGGCGAGTTCTGAGGGATCAAATCAGGCGGGAACTGCATGGACTAAGCAAGTTGTAGATAGTTGCAGAAAAAAAAATAATACACATGTTGTCACTTTCTTGGATGTTTCAACTGAATAATACCGCGGTTATATAATGAGAATAATGAAGAACATCATTTGATTCCCTGTAGCAACTGAATGCTTCATGTGGTAGCTTTACAATAATCACCATAAACTGTAAGCCAACAATATCAAGCAGGAAATCAGCAATCAAAATCATGCCTTGACATCAACCGTGCTGAATTCCCACTTCGTCCAGTAGTATCAAAAACCAATTTGTCCTCGACCCACACAAAAGGATAAAGCACCGGCTTTGCACCGACCCACGTCCACTCTTGCGACTCGGCATCAAGGGCTTTGCCTTGCTGCCACTTGGAGATGGCGGATGATTCGAGACACTACAGCAGTTGGTGCCAAGTCCCCACCAAGCAGCTCTAATGGCAGCTTCCAAAAAATGGGTTTTAAAAAGCAACAGTAAGATTTGGACAAGAACCTCGCCTTTCCCTCCTTCTCACACTCTCCGAGTCTCAACGATCTCATGTCGTCGGCGAAGGGACCTGTGTGCGTCACCGGCGCCGGAGGTTTCTTGGGCTCCTGGGTTGTTCATCTTCTCCTCTCCAAGAACTATCTAGTCCGTGGCACCGTCAGAGATCCCTGTAAGTTCATAAAACCCCAACTATCACCTTCATTCTAACTCGTAGTTAGCTTCCTTCGCTAGAATTTACTTCAATTTGATCGATTGTGACTTGTGAATACTGAATATCATAGTGGATGGAAAGTATGCCCACTTGAAGCAACTCCCAAATGCATCCTCGAATCTGGAGCTCGTGAAGGCCGATTTGCTGGATTACCCATCTCTGGTCTCTGCAATTCAAGGCTGCTCGGGTGTTTTCCATGTCGCCAGCCCTGTTCCCTCTTCCTCTGTGCCAAACCCTCAGGCCAGTTCCCTATTTCTCCCTTTCCTGCTTCTGGGTTCTTCAGTGGATTACAATTCAAATCCCCCCACAAACAAAAGGAAGCGACTTTCTCACACAAAGCTCTGTTCTTAGGTTGACCTAATCGAGCCAGCAGTGACAGGAACCCTGAATGTCCTCAAAGCATGCAACGAGACCAAGGTCAAGCGAGCTGTGGTTGTGTCCTCTGGTGCTGCTCTTATAATGAACCCTTCCTGGACTGATAGTCAGGTCATCGATGAGTCTTGCTGGTCCGACGCTGAACATTGCAGAGCTACTGAGGTCTGGTTATTACTACTCTCTTATGGGCAGAAAGAGAGATATAGAAGACATGCTTTTATATCTGCAACTCTAATAGGAACCTATATGTTAATTTTAACACGTTGCTTGACTACAGAATTGGTACTGTGCTTCCAAGACTGAAGCTGAGAGTAAGGCATTGGAGTATGGGAAAGCCGCTGGACTTGATGTTGTAACCGTTTGCCCCAATCTCATCTTGGGTCCCATTCTGCAGTCTACTGTGAACGCGAGCACCTTGCTGCTCGTCAAGCTTTTGAAAGGTATAGCGAGTGGCCATTGCTATCCTGTGCACGACTTGTTTACAGAGTTGGTTTATGGGTTTCGATCTTCGTATTAGCTGTGCTACCGCAGCTGGAACAATATTACTATCTTCTCATTCATGATCAACTCTATTTGCTGGTGTATGCAGAAGGGAAGGACATGGTCGATAATAGGCATTTTCTGGTCGTGGATGTTCGGGATGTAGCTGAAGCGCTGGTTTTGGCTTACGAGAAACCTGATGCGCAAGGCAGATACATATGTAGTTCGCATTCCATGCATGTCAAGGACATAGTTGATATGTTGAAGGAAAAGTATCCCAACTACAATTATCCTAAGAAGTAAGCCATTTCATATTTATGTACTCTTATTTATTAGAAGCCGTGGATCTAGTGGTCTTGGGGTCGGTTTGACACTTGTGAATTTGGGAATAGAGATCAAAATTGGAGACTTATTAGGGATTTATAAGATAGAATTAGAGATTCGAGTAGAATTGTGGAAGAACAAAAGGAGAGAAGTAGAATGACCGGCAACCTTGATAGACAGAGAGAGACGAGAGGCTAGGGTTTAGAAAAATACTTTACTAATTTGTTTCGTGATTGTCTTTCACTGAATATCCAAATTACATATTTATAGGAAATACGGGAAGACCCTAATAGCAACTTCAATACTACTACCTTAACACTAATAATAATTCTAATATAATAAGTAGGATATAAGGCTTGTTCCTCTTGGAGACCGGGTTTGTATCAATACAGACTAACCATGCATGAAACAAAGTAACTAAAAAATTATTAGCACATCGAACATCAACAAGTTGAGATGGCCGAGTTGGTCTAAGGCGCCAGATTAAGGTTCTGGTCCGAAAGGGCGTGGGTTCAAATCCCACTCTCAACAAACATTTTTTTATCTTTTTTATAAGCCTTGATTTTGAGTGTGCTCATCGGCCTCTCCTTTTCAACGGGCTAATAATATAGTTGACATAACATTTTTGGCAGCTTTACAGAGGTACATCAGAAGAAAGAAATGAGCTCAGACAAGTTGCAGAAGCTAGGCTGGAGATACCGTTCACTGCCGGAAACTCTGGTGGACGCCGTGGAGAGCTACAAGAAGGCTGGCTTATTGGACTAGAACTGAACCAATCCAATCCTATTTTACTGATGAACCCAAATTTCTGAAGTGTGGATGGAAGGCTTCCATGTCCATGCTTGAACCAGATAGAGGTGGTTCGTAGTAAGTATCTCGGTTTGTTTCGAAAATACTGGGAAGGTAGAGAGAATTTGGTGCTGCTGCAGCATCTATCATATAATAGAACATGAACTAAAAATGAAAGGTTTTGAAAATAAAGGTTTTGAGTTTTAAAATTTTTTGGATTTAATGATGGATTTTGTTGTATTATGGATTTGGTGCTGCAACACTACTACTTAGTCTCATTTTAGTTTGGACGTCATCGCTAGCACGCCACAATGCTGGTGCATTACTGAGATTACCACGCCACAATGTTGGTGCATTACTACTTAATCTCAATTTGAGCCAGGGTTGAGCGTCATTATGCTGGTGCGCTACTACTGAGTTTCAATGTAGTTAAAATCGCGCTTTAAAACTTAAAAACTTACGATTTTACGTTTCTAGGTCACTAAAACGGTTCTACACAAAATCTCAGTTTTTATAACTTATATAGTTAAAAACTCCGCTTTAAAACTTAAAAACTTACGATTTTACGCTTCTAAATCACCAAAACGTTTCTACTTAAAAACTCGCTTTTAACTACATTACTTAAGGGCTCGTTTGCTTGTTGGATTTGAAAATGAGGGTTTTGAGTTTTCAAAACCTTTGGATTTATGATGGATTTGTTGCATTATGGATTTGGAAGAGTACATTGTTTGTGTAGTTTATTTTTGTAATGGATTCATGATGGATTTGTTCACATTTTGCCTTCCATTATCAAATCCCAAATGAAATGTGGGATTTGCAAATCCGTGGGGTCCACGGATTTGGATCTAAAAAATGGGTCCAAATCCGTGGGCCCCACGGATTTGTGTCCCTTAGCAAACAATGGACTTGTGCCAATTCCATTATGCTTGGGATTTGGGTACCAAATCCATCACCCAAATCCCACAAGCAAACGATACCTTAGTTTGATTTGGTACCAATTCTTGGTAACGCGCCACAATACTGATATGCTACTACTTAATCTATGCAATACCAATTAATAACATTCCCAACAATCATCAAATTTGGTAGGAGCTAAGGACGCCGGGATGGGAGATGGGGTCGGTGGGGGGATTGTGTAGATGTTTTTTTTTAATTAAATTAATAAATTATTTAAATTTATTTTAGATGAAATAAGTTAAACGAGTTTGTTCACGAGCTTTCGAGCTGAATATGATATGGCTCGAGTTTGGCTCATTTAATTAATGAGCTTGTTCGCGAGCCAGCTCGATTAGGACAAGTCTGAGTATCGAATGAGTTTTTTCGAGTCGAACGCCGAGTCGTTTATGATATTTGGCTTGGTTCATTAACAGTCCTCATTAAAGAGTATGAATGTGTAAAAGAATAATAAAGGGATACATTTGTTAACATACAATAGTAGAGGGGCATAAATTACTATTAACTCACGAAAATATTACTGAATTGCTATTTGTCGCCCTAAATTTTAAATTTTATCGCCCTAAAATGCATTAAATTGACATATTTACCCTCAATAAAATTTATATCCTAATATCCTAAGCCAAGCAATTGCCGAAAAGCCAATTTGCTTTATTCTCCGAGGACCGGGGCCATGGAATGGAATTAGTTGGCGGCGGTATCCTTTGGGTTGAACAACCAAGCAGTTCAGCTCTTTTCCTTTCTCAGGACAATGCCGCTCAAATCCCTCACCACCTTCACTCTCGATCTCAGTTTCATTCCCCCAATTCTCCAAAACATCCGGATCCACCTAACCAACTTCAAAATCATCGCTCATCTTCCCATCCCCATCAATAATCCCAACCGGCCGATCCAATTCCGCCACCGGAGGCGGAGGAAGCTGCTCACCAGCCGCTGATGAATCACTCGTCGGCGACGTGGAAGCCGGAGGCACGGCCACCTGAGTAGGTTAAGGCTTGGGTACGACATCGGTTTGGGTAATCAAAGCAGTGACATTAAATGATTTTCCGTAGTTGGAGATAACCATGTCGCGCAGAGCTTACTGTGGTTGATTGATAGTCGCTTTTACCATTGCAGAATGCAGACCGCAAGTCAAACATGAATCATTTTAGGTCAAAATAAGATTGGGTTAATTACTTAATCATAATTTACAATAATTAGTTTGTTTTTTATTTATTTCCAGTAATAAGTTTGTTTTGGATTTAAGTGTTTATTTAAATTACAAATAAAATAATTAAGGACATTAAAGTAAAATTAACTTAATTAGGGCGATGAATAAGGATTTTTAGGGCGACGAATAGCAATCCCCAAATATTAACATAAACAGACGGCTAATTACATAAAGGACCACAAACTGTAACATCAAAATTCAAAACAACGAGTCTAGCTAGTGCTGCATGGGCGGATGGAAGAATGGGCCACGCCCACATGTGGGCTTCGTGAATGGGCCAAAATAACGATTGACTATAGGCCCACTTGCAGGCTCTCTACTCGAGAGTACGGCGTTTATACTTATTTCTTATAGGCATTGTAGGGCAGCAAAGGAGCCGAGCTGAGTCGAGTCGAATTTTATTTTAGTTTGAGCTCGGCTCGTTAATAACGAGTGGAGCTCGAGCTCAGCTCGTTTATTAACGAACCGAGTCGAGTCGAGCTCGAACTAGCTTGTTTACTAAAATATTGACTTTTATTTGGTACTTTATTTTGTATATCATGATACATATGATTTATTTTGTTAGCTAATATCATATTATACTTTGTTAGTATGATATATCATTTAGTTAAAAAAATTTAATTACTCCAAATCTTGTTATTTCATAGTATTGAAGTTTTTTAAATAGAAAATAAGATAAATTTGCTCACATATTCAACGTGCTAAACTTGATATATGGTGAGATATATAATTTAACAATCATATGAATTAAAATCATAAGATATAGATTGATTCGTCCATAAGTCGGTAATCGAGTTGGCTCTCTAGCCACATGTTGAGACATATCATGAGCTCTAAACGAGCCAGTTCACGAGTTTAGCTCAACAAGCCACCGAGTCGAGCTAGCTCGCGAGCTTCACGAGCTGAACAAAGTTTAGCTCATGTTCGGCTAGTTTATTAACGAGCCGAATTTCGAACGAGTTTTTTTTTAGTCGAACATCGAGCCGCTCTCGAGCAGCTCAGCTCATTTGCAGCCCTAATTGGAGTCTCTATAGGCCATAGGCCACTAGATTCTCCATTTTCGAAAATTTCATGTCGCAAGGCTATAAGTCTCTGGGTGAGTTAAGTAAATCTCTTCATAATTTTCTGTGCTGTAGAAACAGGAGAATGAACAATCACACACACCCATAATTTTTCATTATTGCTAAAATAATGTTTGTTAGTTAGTCCACGGGCAGAGAGAGTCAGCTTCACTATACTTGAAGATATTTGATATTTCGATACAGATTACAGAGGAGTATGAGGAAGTATTTATAGAACGTCCAACTGCCCTAACTCTTCCACTTGATGCCATATAATTTGATTCAAGTCACATCACAGTGCATTGGCGATTCAATCAAGCAAATTTTAGTTCATGGGGCTGCAAAGTATTAGTTAAGCAAACCAACATTCACACCCCAACACCAAACCATAAATAACGATATATCAAAGCATTGATAACGAAATTGTATTTCATTGAAAACAAACACAAAAATATTAATCATTTTCAGACTCAATTTTCAGTATCAAATATTATCCAAAAGTTTTCATATGAATGTTGTATTTCGTTCAAACCTAAAACATAAATTTTGACAATTATCGGATTTAACATTAAAATGAAATTAAGCTATTAATACTGATATTGAAAATCGTTACTAACGAATGAGTAAGTCATATGGTTACAAAATTAAATTTAGTTGAAAACTAACACATAATTTCGAATTATGTGTTAGGTTTCAAATCAAAAGAATAATAGATGGTGAAGTTTGCTGCTTTTTCGCCATTCAAAAATCTCTGGCCTCCCTTTAATTTCCGCTAGGGGTATTTTTGTCCATTCATTCTAATCATTTTCTGTTCTCCCGACCAAATGATGCTCTACGACTTAATAATACACTAGCTTGTGTCCGTCCCGTTGCCCGTAAATTTGACTTGTAATAAAAAAATTCACCACGTTCAAATTTATTGAATCTATATTTAAAATTATGTGACTTTGTTCATGTTGTTAGTAGTAGACTAGTAGTTGTCAACTTGTCGTAGTTGGTACTTGGTAAAAACTACTTTGTGTTTTTATGGTTGTGGTTGAAGATAACAAATTTTCATTCCCCATATGTCTTTTAAACATGTAATGGAAATCACTAATTCAATTTAAATAGGTTTGTCGAATATAATGACATATTACTTTAATTTGACATATTGCCAAATTCTTTCATAAACAACACCCAAGTCAATTGACTAATCTCGATCGTTGGAATATCAACGTATTACTGCTCTTCAACAATGAAAAAAATATTATCATAAGGATTTTTATGCGACCAAAATCTACTAATTCTAGTGTAGATTATAGGCTTTAATTTCCAACCAAAACCTACTAATTCTGGGCTTTTTATGGACAGGCGCTAAATGGTTGATGGGCCCTGTATCGTTGGGCTGGAATTGACAGCACACATTTATACGTTTTGCAGGTAGGATTTGGGGTTTGTTGGTTTAAATTTTTAACTAAAATACCCTTGACAAAAATTCAGCAGAAGAGAAGAGAGCGGTAAATTTTAACTATTGAAAACTCAATAAAACTTCACTATCTAATCTAATCTATCTATCTAATCTAAATCTAATCTAAAGAATATATAATACACTTTCTCAAAAAGGCTTTCACCATTTTGAATTTTTCCTTTTCTCGTGCTTCGACATCATCAACTAATTATAATTATTTTTTACTTTTTTTTTACAACCAACGGAACTGTTCTTTCCTTAATTTTTTGCTATAGGACAGTTATTGCCCCATTATTTAACCGGCAATTTTTTTCCTAACCATTTAAGTTAGTTCTTGCTTTCATTATTTGTCATGTTTACTTCCACATGTTATCTTTGTTTTTTCTTTGGCCAAACCATATCGTCTCTCTTTTATTTATCCATGTGTATTTTTCTTATCTGATTATCTAATTTTATCCGGTAATTTTTATAATAATGGACACGTTGGTACTAAACTATTTTAATTAGGAATCTTATACAAGATTGTCAAACCGACTTACACCGTGATGTCGATTTAGTAAGTGAAATGATCCTACCAGGATACAATCGATTTATGCCAATTTTTTAACAAAATATGCATAGAAAGTAGAATATTATTAAAAGCAAATGAAATATGCATATATGTAACCTATCTCAATCCAATCTCGCTACAATTTACATCAAACATTTAAATAAACCATAACATTATAAACAAAATGAGAAAATCTCATATTTAAATATACGCTATGTAATAGCGCTATGTACTAAGAGTTATAAAAGTAGAATTACAAACTAAAAATTAAGGAATAATTTGAGATCAAGTAAAATCAATCAAAAGTTAAATATGACAACCAGTGATTGAGCATTTTCATCAATTTTCTTTTCTAAATTTAACAGCCTAAATTCAGTGCAGGTTTTTTTTATTCAAAACGATGCAAAATGTACAGAATTTAAAGGAGAGCGTAAAAGTGTGGGAGTTAAGCTTAACATGTAGTTTGATTTTTTATTTAGTTTTTAATGTTTTTTATTTTTTGGTCATCCCATGAGAGTGTGTTAGGTCTTCCTTTCAGTTTTTCTATCATTTTTAATTGACCCGCGGTTCTTTCGTTTCAAAGTGAATTTGGATATTTTGGACATAGAAATCATATTTTATGTAATCTATATGACGATATTCATTTTGATATATGTTAAAAAATCAATAATAAGACCATGACTCACGAGCACGAATATACGAACCATGTCCCTATTTAAAAAAAATTACTAGAAACATCAATAGCACTAAGTTTTGTACCTCCATATAGGATTGACGTATATACCATCATAACTCATGGAGCAAGTTCAAATTTTACAATGTTACTAAACTATACAAATATGATTCAGTTTTCTACCCATAATACATAACAGATTCATGCATGTCTAACACACTATCGTTGAATATAAATCAAATTAGATATCTTACCGGTAAAAATTCGCTTACCGGCCAACTGGCCGGGCTTATATTGGAGGATTTTAGTTTGACTGGCGTCATTATAGCCCAAGGAATAGGGCCCATGATCCATCTTTGTAGCTACGTAAATAAAACACCCTAAAATTAGAGGCCCATAAAATTAGAGGCTCCTTTTATTCTCTTCCTTGTAGTTTGGCACCGATGCCGGCATGCCGCAATTGAAAGGCAAGTGGAGTTCATGTATCTAAAACGAATTTTCAATCCCCATTTTTATCACTTTGCAGTAAGTAACACTCACTTTGAAATTACACCCAAGAATAACGAAGAAACGGCTAATTACTTTTCCAATTTTGGTAACTGGAGTTATGTTTTTTTTGTTGTTGTTAAACTTCTCAAAATTTCTTTATTTTCTTATAAAATCAGTGACTTCTTTTCGAACATAACCCCCTACTTACTTAGTACCTCTTTTTTTGCCATAGTCCTACTTAGTACCTCTTTAAGTTTCTGAATTTCTAATATCCACAATAAATTACTTTTTTAATTGAAGGAGAAACATTCCCTTTTCGGTTGTTACAAAAATGTTAATATTTTATTTCAGTTTTACTTTCAATTTTTCTTTTGTTATAAAAATGTTGTCTTTTCCCGTTAAGGTTTTTGGTATTTTGGTATTGAAAATGAACACTTGATTACACTAATGGTTTTAGTAAATTTGACAACGATAAGGTTGTTGTTTTGGGCTTCGCTTAACCAATTATTTAGTTTTAAATTCGGTTAACAGAAGTTAAACGAAAAATACAGTTGTAGCTATACAACTTAGCCCCCATTAGTTCTCCCAATATCTAGGTCTTTTACTCCACTTGGTGTACTCGACAGGAGTGGGCCGGGGGCCTATCGATCATTGCCTGATTCCTAGTTTTGGAGGTCATGTGGCTTATCGATTATGGGATGATGGTTTAGGGGCTCGCCGAATGGATTCATTCAAGTTGTCGACTAGAGCATTGGCAGTCAATTATTTGAAAGATTACAAATTTCAGAGTGAGGGTGCTGCATCATTGGTTGAGAGGACAGTGTTGTGCAAGTTGTTGGACTGCTCGATCCAGCACTTGGACGGACCTTTACTTGTGGCGTTTGTGGAGAGGTGACAGCCTGACACCAACACATTTCACATGCCTTTTGGAGAGATGACCATCACACTCCACGACGTTGCAGTGTTGCTTGGGATTCCAGTCGGTGGAGATATGGTTGTAGGGAATGAGAGTGTGAAAGCACAGTTGTGTGAGATGCTGAGGGTCGAACAATTGAATGAACGATCCAAGCCTTCGCTTAAGAGTGGGGGTTTGGTGTGTGTTGAAGCTATGCAGCAGGTTGGGAGGTTTCGGGAAAGAGATTCTGAGGTACGGATGTTCTTGACCTGTTTGTTGGGGACCACCTTGTTTGTGGACAGGAGTGGGGATCGGGCGCAGGTTTGGCCTCTCCAGTTCTTGGGGGGACACTAGACGGGTGAGGAAATATTCTTGGGGGTCTGCTACACTCGCCTATTTGTATAGGCAACTCGGCATGGCGTCTCGAGCGGACTGCAAAGGCATGGGTGGCTGTTTGACCCTCCTTCAGAGCTGGATCTACGAGTACTTCCCGTGTTTACGAGATCAGAAGTTGGGGACACGTGGATTGGTGTGCGGGGAACCTTTTTCTAAGAAGTGGGAGGGGTGAGATTTGGAGGTGGGGCACAGTTGATGAATGAGAGGTTGGATCACTATCGTCGAGTACTGGATAATATGACAGATGAGTTTGTTTTTTGGTGCCCATTCGTCCAATCCGAAGGGGTCATGCCACTCAATCCTTATATTTGCTGTCATGTTGTAAAATTGTCGTTTGTTATGGTGAGTACCATACTTTTGGTTGATAGTTTGCATCATTTTTCGAGGAGGAACACGAGCCCATTCCATCTCCTTCATATCCTTTAGCTCTTCATCAGTAAAAGCATTCCTCTGAGTGTGGCCTTCGGGATAAAGCTCTAATGCATGGTTGTGAAACCCACAAAATTGTCCCGGATTGTGATTGTCCTTCACACCATCAATCATCCAAGTGTTATCCTCCGGGAGTCCCACCAGTCTCACTCGAAAATGACAACCATCTTTAAGTGACTTTGTGTTGGATCGTCCTTTCTTATCCGGATCCGAAACATATGTATTGTTCTTATATCCACGATGGCAGTGAAGATATATTCGGAGGTACTTCTCGCCATCATTTGATTTGGTTGATGAATGTGTCAAAAAGAACCCAAGATCTTTTGCAATCTCGCAGCTTCCATAGCTTCATTCCATGACTTATATCTTGTATTTGTTATGAAAAATTGAGTATAATCAACTTTGTCTCCCTTATCTTTCGGATCTTCCTAAAATAAACACATTTATCTTATTAGTGATACTAATTTTGAAATGTTTGTTGTAGATTAAATTATTCCAATTTGATATAGATTGATGTCTTACATAAGTTTCAACACTTTTCATGACTTGTAATGTTTGTTGTAAATTGAATTCTTACATTGAAATGGATTGAGCCTTATGTAAGTTTTAGAAAATTTGATGGCTTGTTTGCAATATTAGATTTTATATTTATCTTCTTATTAAAAAATATTAAACACGTTATCAACAATTATTCAATATTCGAACATAAACTAATCCAATATATTTTCAACAAAAAATTAGCACATTTAGCATGATTAACTACCAAATCCTAATATTTCAACATGCAATAAAAAAGTTTTTAACAAGTAGACACGTACTAATTAAATTATCAACAACACAACGTTGTTAACAATGATTCAAGATTCGAACATAAACTAATCCAATACATTTTCAACAAAAAATTAGCACATTTAGCATGATTAACTACCAAATCCTAATATTTCAATATGCAATAAAAAAGTTTTTAACAAGTAGACACGTACTAATTAAATTATCAACAAGACAGCAAAATCAATAATTCAACATTTTTCAAACAATATGTATCATTGTAAAACAAATATTTAAGCATATTATCAATTATTAGACTTCATCATAACAATAAACAATTCAACATGATTCTAAAATTAAAAATTTTAACTTACTAACCGTGTTACTCATTATCTGATGTAGTGATATCCAGAAGTCCGAACTTGACCAACTTCAAGACATACATATAAGAAAAATATTTTCAGTAATACTAACTTAGTTTCAAAATATAAAAAAATGAAATTCAAGAACTTCATTCTAAAAATAATATTATAGCAAATCCATCCTAAAAAATATGATAATTACAATATCATAAAATAATAAACTACAATAAAATTACTAAATATTCTTCAAAGTCTAATTTATTGTTAGTAAACATTAACTTAGTTTCAAAATAATAAAAAATGAAATTAAAGAACTTCATTCTACAAATAATATTATAACAAATCCTACTAAAAATATGGTAATTACAATATTCATAAAATAATAAATTACAATACAAACACTACATATTCTTAAAATATGGCAATTAAAAGTCTAAATTATTTTCGGGAAACATTAACTTAGTTTCAAAATATGAAAAATTAAAATTCAATAACTTCATTTTAAAAAAAAATCTAAACCAAAAAATCTAAATTAAAATCTATTTAAAAAAATCTAATTACTTCACAAATTTAAATTAACAAAAAATTAAAAATAAAATAAAAAATCGGCGACGTCTCGACAGGACTTCCGGCCATCGCCGGCGACGTCCCGGCAGGACGTCCGGCCATCGCCGGTGACAGACGGCAAAATCTGTCGTCGGGTAATCTGTCGTTGTCTCCGGCGGAGGTGGCGGTCGCCTGCGGGAGGTGGCTGTCGCCGGTGGCGAGTATTGTAGGATTGTGTTTGGAGAAAGTGTTTGAATTTTTTGGTCTTGGAATGTGTGAACTAAATGTATTTAAATGTGATGGGTATTATTGTACTTTTTATAATTTAGGACTACAAATAAAGACAATTTAGGGCTACAAATAGTACGCCTCAATAACAAATGGCAGAAACGTAATTAATGTAGCTCAGGGAGAGTTTTTTAGGTTGTCCATTTTCGGTCTCAAACAACAACCCCTAGTACATATATTCAACAAACACAACTCTAATAATCACAACTTCCAAACGATTCCTTAATTTAGTCGAATGACACGAATTACAAATCTCAAATATCTCACAATGACACGAATTACAAATATCTCGAATCCTCCTGGCCTCAAGCTGACACAACATATACCTGCCTCTTGCTCCTGCACCAGCTGACCTCAAGCTGACACAGGATATACCTGCCTCTTGCTCCTGCACTAGCGGCCGAGGTGGATGCACCCCACCACGGCCGGAACAAACACCAATATCGCCGCCAGCACACCAGTGTCAATCTTCAGAATCCAGCCCCATTTGGCACCGCTCAAGTCAAAAGTACTGTCGGAAGACATCATCAGATCATCCTTAGTGTTTTTATGAGAAGTGAATGCAATTGCAAAGATAGAATGAAAGATGAACATGGATGACGGCGATTGAGCCAGTATATCAACTCAACTGCATGTTGACAATCGAATCCTCCATTGTAGTTCGTTTGGCCCATTTCAGGAGAAAATTAACTTCTAAGATGTTCGTCTAGGGCCAAATTTAACTCAACTAGTTAGATTTATCAGATACAAAATAAATTAACTGAAACACAACCCTTAGAGTGAGTATCTCCATGTATGTTACTCTCTAGGTCTTATTAAAAAAGGAAAACATCAAGTGGCTTTACTCCGTTAATCCATTCTTGTTAAAAAAAATTCCTTTAAATTTTATAACAATACATTTTTGTTACCATGAGATATATTATCAAATGCAAATTATTTGATTGAAATGAAATTTGATATTTGTACAAGTTTTTCACTCCAAGTCCAGGATGTTATATAGCATAGTAACTAGCTGCCAATTACCTTTATCAATAAGATAAGCCATAACTTAAAAAGAAATATATTTAAAACCTTTTAAAAATAACCTTCTACTACAACTATTCATGTACATACACAACTATATACTTCTTTTGATATATAATTTTTAACATAGTGCTTTTGTTATATAACAGTGTTATACTTGATTTAGTACTTTTATTTCTATTAAGCATACCACATATGGAGAGACGTACAATTGCTTTGATTTGTACAAGTAACCTGCATCTGATAATCCCTTACTAAGAAGCTAAATGGTTCATGTTAATGGCCAAGTGTCAAACTCTAGCTTTTGGTTCATGCATGAGGACACCTCATCATTTTTACCTTTTGGTGGTAGTAAGAAGCTACAGTCATCTTTCTCTACATTGGCCACATGATAAAGTGGGAAGGTTGGCTAATATGTGTTTTTGGAGTAAGAAGAAGAATAGAATGGTGATTGGTGGAGGTAAATGAACGCAAAAGGTTAATTGGTTGTCTTTCTCCCTATAAGCCACGTGTATGAAGCCAAAATAAGGGCTTGCCTTGTGTAGTTTTAAGGAGACACATTTGAACCATAATTCTTTCTCAACCCATGGCCTTGAATGGGAATAAGGATCATGGTTGGCTAGTTTTGGAGTAAGGGGAAATCTCCATCAATTAACCTTTTCCTATGAAACCTCTTGCACACGTGGTTAGAGGGGGGAAATATGGCAGTTTTATTTGTGTTTGTTAACCAATGATTAAAACTCATTGACCTTTCCCCGTACACATCCTTTTTACCATGTGTATGGGTTGATAGATGGTGAAATTTTGGGTCCATCAATATGAACAATAAATTGAATCAATTTAAATCATAAACAATTCTCAAAAGAGGTGAAATAAAAAATTTGTGTGGTTAAACCTACTTTTTAGTGCAAAAATACACATATTTTAAAAAAATAATTAAATATTAAATCTTCACCTTTTCGATAATTCAATCCCCACTTTGCCCTGTGAGATTTTGGCATATGCATATTTCAAAATGAATTGATGATCAGGCCCGGCCCAGGCCCTGTGCTGATCCGACCCACAGCACAGGGCCTCAAATTTTTGGGGCCTCATAATCCATGCTTGAATACCAATCTGGGCCTCGGAATCTGGGCGGGGCAAGGCCACACGACAAAAACTAGATGTGCAAGGACGGCAACATGCAAGGAAGGGAATCGAACCAGCGACCATCCTTTCATTAAAAGAAGGTTTGACCACCAAGCTAGAGCTTGTTTGATGTACTTAAGCTTCCAGTTAAAAATAAATTGTTTTACCTCCAATTCCAATTAACTCTTTACCAATGTTCATTCCTGCTATCCACAACTTGTTTTAAGTTCTAACCTTTTTTTCTTTTCTTTTGCATGGAACTTAATATTGATTGGAAATTTAGAATCATTAATGTTTAGTTATAATTTTTAATTATGTCAACCCAAAAATTTGAAAAAAATAGTTCTAAGTTTAAAGAAAATAGAGAATTTAGGAGTTTGGATATTAGTAGCCGATCTTGATGGCGATTCGAAAATTAGAAGTGAAGCTAAACCTTTGGCACAAAACGAACTTGGTGATTTTGAGTTTATTGTTTCATTAGTTATTTGGTTTGAAATATTGCACTCAACAAATTCGATTAGTAAACATTTACAATCCAAAGATATGCTTATTGATGATGTTATTTTAGAAATATATGGATGATTTCGTTTTTCAAAAGATATAGAAAAGATGAAAGGGCTAATAGAGGATTTTGTTTCGAATAATACTAAACGATTGTTACTTTTGAACAATGATAAATGATTTTTTTTTGTAATAATTTTTGAACTTATGTAATTTTTATTATTATTTAATAATTTTTATTTTTAATAAATTTGGAAGAAAAATTTTGAGGCCACATTTTAAATTTTCGAACAGGGCCTCCGAATATCATGGGACGGCCCTGTTGATGATAATCATCAAAGGATCCACCTCATCTCTCCATTATAATTTCCATTTTTTCCACGCTATCCAGTGTATGAATACGATTAAACCACGATTTTATCATAAAATACGATTAAACTGATAGGCGGTATTTAACGATCTAACGGTTGAAATACGATTAAACCACGATTTTATCATAAAATATCATATTGCTGACTTTTCCGGTACGATATCCGGTACGATTTCATGGACCATGATTAAAAGTTGATAGTAGTTTTAACCTATCATTTGGAATTTGATATTTTAACAATCACAACTTCCAAACGACCCCTTAGTACATGTATTCAACAAACACAACACTAATAATCACAACTTCCAAACGATTCCTTAATTTAGTCGAATGACACGAATTACAAATCACAAATATCTCACAATGACACGAATTACAAATTTCTCGAATCCTCCTGAGTCCTGACCTCAAGCTGAGACAGGGGTTACCTGTCTCATGCTCCTGCACCAGCGGCCGAGGTGGATGCACCCCGCCACCGCTGGGACGAAGAGCAGTATCGCCGCCAGCGCCACGACTGCCAACAAACACAACACTAATAAGTGAACATGATTTTCACACTATTCAATCAAAATCCATCCAATTGTATACATGCATATGTATTGCATCTAAATATTCGACTATTCTCATTCATCAAGCAGTATCACGATTCCTATCAAATAACCAACTTATATGTTTAGATAATTCCCTCCGTGTTAATCACCAATTGTGAAAACTAACATACTAAGCTTGAATTTCCATCCCGTGGATATGTTTGTTTGATTTTTCATTTGGCCAACACACACTAAGATAGGCACCTCATGAAGAAAATGAAATTTTTAATATATAGATTTTGACTCAAACCAAAAACTCCCAACTTGTTAATTACTTGCCATTAACTCCATTACAACCAGATCCCTATCGTTACAGAATCCTCCTGACCTCAAGCTGAGACAGGAGATACCTGCCTCTTGCCCCTGCACCAGCGGCCGAGGTGGATGCACCCCACCACGGCCGGAACAAACACCAGTATCGCCGCCAGCACGCCAGTGTCAATCTTCAGAATCCAGCCCCATTTGGCACCGCTCAAGTCAAAAGTACTGTCGGAAGACATCATCAGATCATCCTTAGTGTTTTTATGAGAAGTGAATGCAATTGCAAAGATAGAATGAAAGATGAACATGGATGACGGCGATTGAGCCAGTATATCAACTCAACTGCATGTTGACAATCGAATCCTCCACTGTAGTTCGTTTGGCCCATTTCAGGAGAAAATTAACTTCTAAGATGTTCGTCTAGGGCCAAATTTAACTCAACTAATTAGATTTATCATATACAAAATAGATTAACTGAAACACAACCCTTAGAGTGAGTATCTCCATGTATGTTACTCTCTAGGTCTTATTTAAAAAGGAAAACATCAAGTGGCTTTATTCCGTTAATCCATTCTTGTTAAAAAAAATTCCTTTAAATTTTATAACAATACATTTTTGTTACCATGAGATATATTATCAAATGCAAATTATTTGATTGAAATGAAATTTGATATTTGTACAAGTTTTTTACTCCAAGTCCAGGATGTTATATATCATAGTAACTAGTTGCCAATTACCTTTATCAATAAGATAAGCCATAACTTAAAAAGAAATATATTTAAAACCTTTTAAAAAATAACCTTCTACTACAACTATTCATGTACATACACAACTATATACTTCTTTTGATATATAATTTTTAACATAGTGCTTTTGTTATATAACAGTGTTATACTTGATTTAGTACTTTGATTTCTATTAAGCATACCACATATGGAAAGACGTACAATTGCTTTGATTTGTACAAGTAACCTGCATCTGATAATCCCTTACTGAGAAATAAAACGTTCGCGGGAATTCTACGATGCCGAGACTGTACCCGTGCCGTCGAAAAGCAACCGGCTATTGTCGGTGGACTACACTCTTCTACTTTCTTTGTTTCGGTATTTTCCGGTTACTATTCTGTGCAAATAATGAAAAGCCATAACGTAACCATGTACTTATAACTCATGGTTTCAACTTTCAATTACTCCTTCGTTGTTGATTAGTTTTAATTAGTAAATTTGGGTTGCTTCAGATATTAATAGAGGTATTAATAAAAAAATATTTAATCGAAGTGTTAGGTGAGTGACTTAGTGTTTACGGGTAGGAATATAGTAATGAAATGGTCCATGTTATTTTTTTATAATGGTGATATATTTTATTTTATCTGACATATTGTGTTAATAATCTATATTTTATAATAACATATCCTTCTTTTAAAATGTCAATCGGGATTTATTGAATTAACGATTTTTCATAAATTTTGCTTGACTTAAAATCATGGTTGTCACGTTGGTGGAATGTCAGCCAGTTAAACTTGGTATAACCATTTCTAGTCATGAAATCGATAGGAATACCAACGGTATGAATAGCATGATTGGTTTTCAACCACTACACAAATTACACCGTCTAGCAAATTTAATTATTCGATCGCTAAAATAATTACACCGTTTAGCAAAATTAATTAACAAAATGATTAATTTGTTTTCATGAATTTAAAATTTAAATGTTGATTTTTTTTTGTTAGATTCAAGGATAAATGTTTTGGTGTTGATATTAAATGTTGTATTTAAATATGAATATTTTTTATTTTATTTGAAATATTGTAATTTATTTAAATATTATTTTAAATTGTAAGTAGATAGATTGTCCTGAAATATGTTTTATATATGCTCAAATTACCGGTTTTACTACCTTGCTTATAACATAGACTATACGTTGATTATTTAGAAAAGGGTTAATATCCTAGTTTGGCCCGAAGTTTGACCTAAGTGACAGTTCTGACTCCATTTTTCAAATAAGACATTTATGGTCTACTTTTGAAACTATTGGACAAATTTGGCCCAAAATTTTCTTTGACCGTTAATATTGACGGTCAAACACTATTCCGTTAGTGACTCAGCAAAACCCTGTTGATGTGGCATGTCACGTCATTAAATAATATTTATTTTAATTTATAATTCAATTAGAATAAAAAACAAAAACCCCCAAATTCAAACCCTATAATCGTCAGGCGCCTCCCTCCTCCTTCCTCTTCTTCACCTATCCCCCAAAACCTCTAACTAAATTATCCACCGCCATTTCCCCCTCCCACCCACTGTCAAAAAACAATGAGCAAGCTTTGCGTTGGTTCCAATCCATTTTTGGCTTCAAGAAGCCCTCCGATCATTCCCTCCCCCAACAACAGCATGCCGCGAACGCCGCTCGTCACAAGGAGAAGCGGCGGTGGAGCTTCGTCAAGTCCTACCGAGAAAAGGACCACCACGGCAGCGCCTCTGCCGCGCCCTCGGCCAAGGTACTGCAGGGAGCTCGCGACGGTTCCTCTTCCACCTCTGTGATTCCCCGACCGGATGCGATCCCGGAGGACTACGATGCCGACAAAGAAGAGGGCTGCCGCGAGGAAGAGGAGGATCCGAGCGAGTGACCTATCGTCATGGTGTCGGAGGTCGCTGTGGCCACCGCAAACGCCGCCGCGGTGGTCGTCGGCTTACCAGCAGCACGAGGTCTTGCGGGGATGCTCGTCGGCGGTAGCGGCCGGGATGTTGTTTGCGTACGTCGGATTGAGTGAAGCAAGAGAGATGGTGTGAGTGAGGTGAAATAAAAAAGAGAGGGATCTGTGACGAAGAGAGTGTTGGGCGCAGCGGGTGAGAATAGCGGGTAAATATATTGCACTAAGAAATCACACGCTTGTAAAAAGTTCACAAATAAGTTGGACCTGGTGGCAGAGCCTTCAGAATTACGGTAACCAACTTACTTAGATCAATTTACTTCGGTAATTTAATAATGCAATATACTACGACTATTCTCAAAATAGCAACAAGCATAGATAATAATAAATGACACCGAGGATTTACGTGGTATACCCTGATTTTGGGCCAGTCCACGGGAACAGCAGCTCCGGAGTATTTCTTTACTATAACAATGGTAGGTTACAGAGATTTTCTCGATACAAGAAATAGAACACACGGTGTTTCCCAAACAACCTCACTATTTCACTCACAAGGAAATCTCCTATCTACCCGTGATTGTGAAAACGTTTCACAACCGAAACCACAAGAAAGAAATAGAACCGAGAGCTAGCAAAGAGGAATGATGAAGATGAAAAATGGGATGCTTTCCAAAGGGAACTCAACGTCCCTTTTATAGCAAAAGAAGAGGGAACCAAATTAATGAATTTGGTTGGGAGTTCACCTGCTTCATCTGCTTGCCATTCAATTTTTTTTTTTTTGAATTATCACCGCCAATCTTGTTGGCATTTTCCCTGCCACATGAGCCGGGCCCAATAATTCTCCCCCGCCCGACTACATGGGCGACGTCGTCATCCCTGCAGCTGATCGACAGAACTCCAACTTTTCTCTTGGAAGAGTCTTGGTACACATGTCAGATCCATTTTCGTCAGTATGGATCTTCTCTAGTTGTAACTGCTTCATTTCAAGCACATCTCGTATCCAGTGATATCGAACATCAATATGTTTTGATCGAGCATGAAATGATGCATTCTGCGCAAGATGAATAGCACTTTGACTGTCACAGAACAGCTGCGGTTGTTCCTGTAGGAACCCAAGTTCATTCAGGAACTTCTTCATCCATATCATCTCCTTGCATGCTTCCGTTACTGCTATATACTCAGCTTCTGTTGTGGAAAGAGCCACACACTTTTGTAGCCTTGACTGCCACGATATTGCTCCCCCTGATAAGGTAATCAGGTACCCAGAAGTGGACCTCCTCGAATCAACATCACCTGCCATGTCAGCATCTGTATAGCCAACAAGGACAGGTTCACCATCTCCAAAACATAGACTCATTTTGGAGCTACCTCGAAGGTATCTGAGGATCCACTTCACAGCTTCCCAATGTTCCTTTCCTGGTTTGGAAAGAAACCGACTAACAACTCCAACTGCATGAGAAATATCTGGCCTTGTACACACCATGGCGTACATCAAACTTCCCACTGCTGAAGCATATGGAATTTTATCCATCTCCGCCTTTTCCTTCTCAGTAGACGGGCTCTGTTTGGATGTTAATGTAAAGTGGTTAGCAAGAGGACAGCTAACCGCCTTAGCATTATCCATGTTGAAACGTTGAAGTACTTTCTCAATGTACTTCTCTTGTGACAACCATATCTTCTTGGCACCTCGATCCCGAATGATCCTCACGCCAAGAATCTGCTTTGCTGGTCCCAAGTCTTTCATGGCAAAAGACTTGCTCAACTCCTTCTTCAAATCATTGATCTTTGAGACGTTCTGCCCAGCAATTAGCATATCATCCACATAGAGCAAAAGTATGATGAAATCTCCATCAGGAAATTTCTTCACGAACACGCAGTGGTCTGAAGTAGTCTTCTTGTAGCCTTGCTCCCCCATAACAGACTCAAACTTCTTGTACCATTGCCTTGGTGCCTGCTTTAAGCCATACAAGCTCTTTCTGAGCCTGCACACATATCCCTCCTTGTTCTTCTTCTTGAAGCCTTCTGGTTGCTCCATGTAAATCTCTTCCTCCAAATCACCATGAAGGAAGGCAGTCTTCACATCCATTTGCTCAACCTCCAGGTTAAGACTTGCTGCTAGTCCCAACACAGTACGAATGGATGTCATTTTCACCACAGGTGAAAATATCTCGTCAAAGTCAATGCCTTTCCTTTGACTGAAGCCTTTCACAACTAGTCTGGCTTTGAAGCGTGGCTGACGGTTGTGTTCATCATGTTTGATCTTGAACACCCACTTGTTCTTCAAAGCTCTCTTGCCTTTTGGCAACTTCACCAGCTCAAATGTGTTGTTCTCATACAAGGAATCAATCTCGTCTTGCATGGCTTCTATCCACCTTTGCTTGTGTTCATCATTCATAGCTTCTGTGAAGCTTTCTGGTTCTCCGCCGTCAGTAAGTGCGACGTATTCAGTCTCGGGATATCTGGTAGACGGTCGTGAAATTCTACCAGATCTTGTTGTTCGAACAGGAGAACCTTCTATGGCTGGTGGTTGACCATCGTCATCAGCATCTTCTGGTTGAACCTCCACATGGGCATATGGTTCAACTATCTCAGGCTGATCATGTTGTGCTTCTTCTCCAACTTCTGTAGGCGCTGGTGTTGGAGGCACTAGCTCAAGGTTTGGCTGACTAGCATCAGTACTAGGAATTTCTTTCCTAGCAACAACATCTTCGATGGTCTCATTCTCGATGAACACAGCGTCACGGCTTCTGATAAGCTTCTTCTGGATTGGATCAAAGAATCTATAGCCAAACTCATTTTGACCATAGCCAATGAATACGCACGGTCGCGTCTTTGAATCCAACTTTGACCTTTCATCCTTTGGAATATGGACAAAGGCCTTGCAACCAAACACCCACAAATGTTTGTAGGAAACTTCTTTTCCTGTCCACACCTTCTCTGGGGCGTCATACTTCAGTGGCACACTGGGTGACCTGTTCCACACATAAACTGCTGCAAGCAGTGCCTCCCCCCAGAAAGATTGTGGTAGCTTCGAGTGTGATAACAAGCACCTGACTCTCTCTAGCAGGGTCCTGTTCATCCTCTCAGCTAGCCCATTCAATTGCGGCGTCTTTGGTGGTGTGAATTGCTGCCGAATTCCATGTTCCTTGCAGAAGGTAGCAAACGGACCTCTGTACTCTCCACCATTGTCAGTCCGGATGCACTTCAGCTTCTTGCCAGTTTCCCTCTCTACCAGGGCCAGGAATTGCTTGAAAACGTCTAGGGCCTGATCCTTGGTCTTCAAGGTATACACCCAAGTCTTCCGTGAATGGTCATCAATGAATGTCACGAAATATCTGGCACCTCCAAGTGATTTGACATTGACATCGGGTTCACAGAGATCTGAGTGAACTAGATCCAACACGTTTTTCGCTCTTGAAGGGATGGAACTTTTGAAAGCAACTCTGTTTTGCTTTCCCGCCAGGCAATCAACACACTTCTTTAAATGAACATGATCCAACCCAACTATGACTTTATTCTGTGCCAACTTCGCCATGGACTTCTCACTCATGTGACCGAGCCGTTTGTGCCACAATTCAACTGTGTCACCATTCTCCGCTGAGTTGACAATCTCTGGGGAGATCTTGGCTTCCGTCACATACAGTTTTGACAGCTTCTTGCCCTTGGCCAACACCAAGGAGCCTCTGGTGAGTTTCCACTGGCCATTGTGGAAGGTGTTGCAGTAACCTTCCTCGTCCAACTTGTCTACAGAGATGAGATTCAGGCGCATTTCTGGAACATGCCTGACATCCTTCAGCAGTAGCTTCGTACCATTCATCGTCTCCAAGCATACTTCTCCTTTTCCAATAACTTTGGAAAGGTTGCCATTTCCCATTCTTACCACACCAAAGTCACCTTGTGTGTAAGATGAGAAAAATTCTCTCTTGGACGTCACGTGAATGGTAGCACCACTATCAACCACCCAGCTTGTCTCCTGGGTTGTTAGGTTGACAACATCTTCCTCGTAGACAATATTGAACTCATCAACAGAGTTTGCACCATCATCATCACTGTTCTCATCTCGTTTGCCCTTCCTTCTCTCGTTTCTGAACTTTGGGCAAAATCTTCTGATGTGGCCCTTTTCCTTGCAGTGATGACAATTGATATTGGCAAACTTGTTGGACTTCCCTCGACTCTTGCCTCTTTGCTTCGAGCCTCTCGCTTCACTTCTTCCTCTGCTTCTGGAATCCACCGCCAAAAGGTCTGACTGGGAAGATGATGAGGATGCACCTTGTGATCTTTTCCGCATCTCTTCATTCAGAACCCCACTTTTGACGATCTCCATGTTGATAACTCCATCTTTCGCAGAGTTGGTAAGTGAAATTTTTAGCGTCTCCCAAGATTCTGGAAGGGAAGCCAGAACGAGGAGAGCGACCACCTCATCTTCCATCTTTATGCCCATACCGTACAACTGATCCACGATCCCTTGAATTTCGTTCAAGTGATCCGCCAAAGATTTGCCTTCCTTGTATTTCATCTGGACCAACTTGGTCAGATAAAATAATTTGTTGTTGCCGGTCTTTGATGCATAGAGTGCCTCCAGCTTGTTCCACAGAGTTCTGGCATGAGTTTCTCCGCTAATGTGGTTGTATACATTATCGTCGACGAATTGTCGAATGTAGCCACATACTTGCTCATGCTTGAACTCCCATTCCTCTTCAGTTTTGCCATCAGGTTTAGTTGGGCTAAACACCGGCAAATGCAACTCCGTCACGAGTAGGAGATCCTTCATCTTGTTTCTCCATATGTGATAGTTTGAGCCATTCAGACTTATCATCTTGCTTGTTTTAGCCTCCATTGGACGTGGCTCTGATACCACTTGTTGGGCGCAGCGGGTGAGAATAGCGGGTAAATATATTGCACTAAGAAATCACACTCTTGTAAAAAGTTCACAAATAAGTTGGACCTGGTGGCAGAGCCTCCAGAATTACGGTAACCAACTTACTTAGATCAATTTACTTCGGTAATTTAATAATGCAATATACTACGACTATTCTCAAAATAGCAACAAGCATAGATAATAATAAATGACACCGAGGATTTACGTGGTATACCCTGATTTTGGGCCAGTCCACGGGAACAGCAGCTCCGGAGTATTTCTTTACTATAACAATGGTAGGTTACAGAGATTTTCTCGATACAAGAAATAGAACACACGGTGTTTCCCAAACAACCTCACTATTTCACTCACAAGGAAATCTCCTATCTACCCGTGATTGTGAAAACGTTTCACAACCGAAACCACAAGAAAGAAATAGAACCGAGAGCTAGCAAAGAGGAATGATGAAGATGAAAAATGGGATGCTTTCCAAAGGGAACTCAACGTCCCTTTTATAGCAAAAGAAGAGGGAACCAAATTAATGAATTTGGTTGGGAGTTCACCTGCTTCATCTGCTTGCCATTCAATTTTTTTTTTTTTTTTTTGAATTATCACCGCCAATCTTGTTGGCATTTTCCCTGCCACATGAGCCGGGCCCAATAGAGAGGAAGGAGGAGGGAGGCGGCTGGCGATAATTAAGTTTAGGGTTTGGATTTGGAAATTTTGGTTTTTTTATTTTAATTGAAATATAAATTAAAATAATATTATTTGCTTATATGGCATGTCACATGAGCAGGGTTTTGCTGAGTCACTAACGGAATAGTGTTTGACCGTCAATATTAACGGTCAAAGAAAATTTTGGGCCAAATTTGTCCAATAATTTCAAAAGTAGGCTATAAATGTCTTATTTGAAAAACGGGGCCAGAACTGTCACTTACGTCAAACTTCAGGCCAAACTAGGGTATTAACCCTTTAGAAAAATAACAAGTCCAAAACATATTTCTTGTTCTCAAAGAGATTCTTAATATTTGAATATGCAATAAACTATGCTTAATGGTTATAACTTTTCTTGAATTTTGTAATTTTAATATTCAATTAGTTTGTTGTAATCTTTTAGACTGGTAATTATCTTAATATTTAGAATTTTATTTGAAGCACCAAAATCGTCAAATTCACTCCCAATCTGCTATCACCCCAACCAACCCACTTATAATTCTACAATTGGCTGGTAAGTGTGGATATTTTTCACCACCCGAGAAAGCTATAGATAAATGAATTGTAGTCTAAAAATTAACCAAGCTTCCAATTTCCTATCACGGGGCTCATGATATTCAATTAACATGTTCTTTTTATAAATAGGGATAGAAAATTAGTGGGTTGAATGATTTTTATGCTAAAATTTATCGCGAAAGAGGTCGTGGTCAAGTGGTCGTGTCGCTAGTTTTCAGCCTGGAACCTCCAGGTTCAAATCCCAGGGACGACGCTCATATTCCCCTTTCCTCACCCCTCTAGTAAGTAGTAACACCTTGTAACAGGTCTTTGTAAAAAAATGCTAAAATTTATCATTCATAACTTTCGCGAGAAGCGAAAAATACCCACATTTTTCTGCCATTAGAAAAATAAAGGGCGGATTGGTTGTGTGATGACATATTGTAGATGGATTTGATGGTTTTGATCAGTCAAATAAAATTTTTAAATAATAAGATAAGATGATCAGGATCATAAAAGCTAATTGAATATTAAAACTATAAAATTCATGGAAAATTATAACCATTAAGCATAGTTTATTACATATTTGAATGTCCATCCTCCCATTTTCAAACAAGAAATATTGTTGGATACTTACAAACTGTTTGGTACAAATGAATTACATCACTTTTGAGGAATTTATTTTGAAATGAAAACTTTTTGTGTTTGGTATTTAATAAAATTCATTTTCAATTATGAATTTCAAATTCTACGAAATTAATTAGTTATAGCAATTCCGAGGAATTGTGATGAATTTTCCAAATGAATTCCACAAATATTTAATAATTATAATTGAATGACATAATTACCCTCATTTATTAACTAATTACTTCTGCATATATTATTTGGGTCAATTCATGTAGTACGAGGAATAATGTCGCCAAGAATTGGATTGCAAAGCTAGTCGCATATGTTGATTATTTGATAATTCTGTTTCAAATTGTATCAATACTTTGAGAAAGCCATAACTAGAGTGTAGGGTTCATTAACGAGATATTAGAAAAGAACTAATGAATATAGAAACATACAAAAACACTATTGATATTCTGCGGATGGGACCAAATGCGTATTTTTAGAAGGTGAATTTTTAATGAATATTGTTTCTGCCGAAAATTAATAAGTGTGTAGTTGGAAACTTTTAATTTTAATTCAATTCTAAACATATGTCAAATATGGTTTGGTAATTCAATTAACTTTATTTTTAAAGATTTGAGTACGAAACATAGTAATTCATTTGACAATAAATTTTACATGGTAATTCATTTAAAAATGAAATGAATTCCTAATTTATTTGGTATCAAACGGTCTGTTAATATATATTCTAAATAATCAACGTATAATTTATGTTGTAAGTTAAGCAAAAATTATGAAAATTAATTAAGCGAGTATATCATGATTGGCATTTTAAAAAAGAGGTGTGTTACTATAAAGTGTCACAATATATCAAGCAATTTTTTGAATTAATGACCCACACCCACTCATTATATTCACCCATACAGTTATAGGGAATTTGGCAATCATCCATTATTTATCCTAAATCACTCACCTCTATAAATATTTGGAGCAAAAAAATAAAATAATTAAATCAGAGTAACAATGACAGAATAATTTAAACCAATGAGAACATGATTATGAGTTTTGATTATTCCATAAAATTAACCGACAATAAAGAAACAAAGAAAGCAAAAGAGTAAAGATAGCCGGCAGTAGCCGGTTGATTGGGGACGGCACGGGTGAAGTCACTGCACGGTAGAATTCCCCAAACGTTCGAGTTGTTATTTAGGGGTGGTTTGGAAGTTGCGAATGTTAAATCGTTGCATTGTAATGAATCACAACAAAATAAATACATGTATTGGTAGAATGTATGCATTTTAATAATACATTGTTTGTTTGTTGAGATTCTACTTTATGTATTGATTTGCATAAAGTTACTTTATGGGGAAATGCCACATTTATCCTCAACTTTTAGTATAAGACAGAAACTAATAGGGATATAAAAACAAAGATAAATTGGACACAAATCTAAAATCAACAATCACAACTTTTAGTTGAGATTGTATAATGCACCATTTTTTGTGATTGTTGGTAGGACCTAACTAAAACAATACATGCATTGTTTTACACTTTGACACTTCCAAATATTGTATTGTGCACAATACATGTATTCAATAAACACAACTCTAATAATCACAACGATACCTTAATCTTTCACATGTCTCGGTGATTCGAACAATAATTGAGGACAAAGAATATTATGGTGGGGGAATGATCACCATCATTTTTAATTTCTCAGTCACCAGCCAACAATATAGCTCCAGTCGTACAAAAATTCAGAATTGCTCCAATAGTATTGTTTTTTGTTGTTTGTAGGGGTAGGGGTGGAAGTTTGATTTGCGGATTGCGGGTAATCCGCAAACCGCATACATTGTGGGTAATCATACCTACAATTTGTGGATAGTGGGTTGGATGTGGGTAGCAAAATATTGATTTTTGTGGTTAGTGGTTAACCACTATCCACAGCGGTTAACCCACAATAACCACACTAAGTATATTTATTTATTAATATACCTTGTAATATTAAATTATGTGAAAAGTAGAATGCTACAAATTAAAGTAGGCTCCAAAATCAAATATGTATTTATTTAATAAAACAAAACCAAGCCAATTCACCGTGTTCGTATGAGATACTTTTATTAAATAAGCATTTTCTGCGTGGTATATGTTTATTTTATAACAAAACAAAGACAATAAATGTGGTTTATAGTTTATTTAACATTTTATTAACTTTCTTTTATGTAGGCTTTTGTTTTTGTGCAAGAGGACGCTAATTCCGCAACTTGGGAGAGAATTTCATTTATCCCTAAAAGTTCGAATAAAAAAGCAAAGGAGTCATGCCGTTGATAATGATGCAATGTATATTTAGATTAGATCCCTCCAACCCATACTCGTTATCAATATGCATTTCCTAAAGAAAGTAAGTGAGTGAAGTGAACAGAGGAGAGGGAGGTTGACTATTTATGACGTTCCGAATACCGTACCCTCGCTCGTTCCATGTCTTGGGCTTCTTTACTTAGTTTTAACTCAATGTGTTTTTTTTCCCTTCACTCGACCAATAGGTTTGCATATACGAGTCCAAAGGGTGAAAGAAGGAAATTTTTTGTGGGTATCCACATCCAACCCGCACCAACCCGCAGTGGGTAGTGGTTAGGATAGTGGTTAACCACTACCCACTGTGGGGCGGGTTGTGGGTAGCATAATTCTAAACTTGTGGGTGTGGTTACCCACAAAATGTGGGACGGGTACCCACACCCACCCCAATTTCCACCCCTATGTAGGGGGTGTTCAAATTGAGTGGTTATTGTTTTAATCGGTAGTATTTGGCTAATTTGGTTTAATTAATTTGGATTATTGGTTTGGTTTGGTAAAATTTTTTTAACTTGTTTGGTTTAGGTGGTTTAGTTTGGTTCCAGGCACTCCTAACCAATCAAACCAAATTAACCAAGTAAGTAATTAGGCATATATCTAATATATATTAGATATATACATACTTAATACTTTGCATAATCACTCAAGAGTCAAGAGCCAAACATTCATCCATTTTAGGTTCATTAAAATAAAAGCTCAATATTGCTCTTGTATTGTATATTTGTATTTGTAGAGTCTGGAACACAACATATGGATGCCTAATTTAGATAAAAACACATACATTATATTCGATGAAAACTTGAAAGGAAGGTCTTTTTAGTCAATAATAATTGTCATGAGACTAAGTCAATTCACACAATAATAATTGCGTGGATTTTTGTTAGGAGAATACTTTTATCGATTGTAAGATAATTGTATAGTTGCATGTATTTATGTTAAGGATTAACTAAAATTATGTGTTGATTGTTATGTTTTATTCATTATATAAATTGTGAATTGATGTATTAGCCAAAAAAATTTCTAACTTAATGTTAATGTGATGATATATTGGTTAATCTGGTTAACCGATTAAACTTTAGTTTGGTTAGTTTAGTTGTTGTATTAGTTTGGACGGTTTGGTTATGATATTATATTCCATGGTTAGTAGAATTTATGCTTATTTGGTTTGGTAATTACCATGGTAACCATTTGAACACCCCTAGTTGTTTGATGATTCTTAATTTGGAGCTTCAATCTTTTAATAAGTTGATGTTTGTTAAGAATTAAGTGATACAAAAAACTCGAGTTGTTGAGAGAGGTTCAATAATAGGAGCAGTTCTGGTCAATAATTATATGGTCAATAATCATGCATAACCTGGCACATCACCATTTCTGGAAGGCCTTTAACATTTTCTCCTGTAAATTTTAACTAGCCGTATCTCTTTTTTTGGGTGTCTGCATGGCTGCGAGTTCGGAGAACCCAACTACATTGCCTAACTGTATCTCTTTTGTTTTAAGTCATAATTTATTTTTTGGATGAGAGATTTGAAGACTAATTCCTCAAAACCAAATCTCGTATCCAAACAACAACAAACCAGGGTGAAGACTCAAAGTCCTCTTGGCCCAAGCTAAATTGTGAGCTCGCATCGGAAGCTCAATGCACATATACATGAGCGTAAAGCCCAATTCTCTAAATTTGTGCATTAAGCTTCCATTGTCCATTCTCGATCCATCCGAGCTCGAAAGTGTGTTGTGGGCCTCTTGTACCGGACTATGATCTAGTTCGATTATTGCAGATAGGGGTGGGCAACGGGACGGGACGGGATACCCGTCCCATTTTAAACGGGTACCCAGTCCCATTTAAAGACTAAAGTCCATCCCATATCCCAAACCCATATGGGAAACGGGTACCCATTACCCGTACGGGACGGATAACGGGTACCCATACTACCCATAAATACCCAAAGTTTAAACCACTAACAAGGAACTCAATACTCTTAATCATCACCTGACGGCTACGGTAGGCGTGGAAAGGAGGAGCAGGCGCGTAGTGGAATGGAGCCGTGGGCGCGTCTCGTGTGGAATGGCTGCTGATCGACACCTCGACGGTCACGGAGTGGAATGGAGGCACAAGCGCAACAGAGTGAGAAGGAGCTATTGAATATTTGAATGGAGGCGGTGCAGAGGAGAGGGACTGAGAGGGAGAGCTCAGAGGAGAGGACGACCGCAGCGGTGAATGAAGGAAGGCGAGCTAGATCACGGCGTCACGTTCGCGGCTCGTCAGTCGTCTCTACTCTCTCGACTCGAAGACAACTCGTCCAGACTCCAGAGAAGCTGCGTCTCACTGAAAGAGTGAAAGGGTAAGGGCCCAAATGGAATTGAAATTGAAAGGGTAAGGGCTGGCCAATGGGTTCTGAATTGGGTTGGGCTGAAATAAATTTCTGGCTTTGTATTGAATGGGTATAACGGGTACCCATATTACCCAAACGAGTATTCGCGGGTAACCCGCGGGTACCCATATTAGGAATGTACAATCCCAAGTCCCATCCGTTTATAATATTACGGGTAATATGGGTACCCATAACCCTTAAAAAACGGGACGGGTACGGGTATACCCAAATACCCGTTTTCCGTTGCCCACCCCTAATTGCAGACGTAATAGGGTTTTTTGGGGGGGTAATAATAGGGTATTTTTTTAGGAAATGTTAAGCAAAGCGTTAAAGTATTGCTTTATCATTGAAATTTTGAGACAAAATTAAGGTTCAAGAAGGCGCTAGGCATAAAACAAGCGTCAAGGCCTTGTCTAAGTGTGTCTAGACGTTGGAAGAAAATATTTATTTACACTGCATAATGAATGAAATAATAACTTACAACACTTTCTTACTTTAGTTAAAATCATTAAGAACTTACTTAACACCAAATGATAAGAGAATTGCTCACAAATTAATAGAATCATAGCTCACAGTGTTCTTGAGCTATTGAAAATCCTGAGATAGAAAATTGACTTCAAAATTGATGTTAATTTCCTCTAATATTGACTATCTATCTCCATCTAATTATGTTTAGGAGACACTTAAGGTCTCAGCTTACACTGTAGACGTGTTTCCAGTACCTAATTAGGCACGAAACCCCTAGACAAGGCGTTTTGGCTAGGGATGGCAATGGGGCGGGTTTGGCTAAACCATCTCCATCCCCATCTTAAAATACCCAAACCCATACCCGCCCCATACCCATGCGGGAAATGTTTTGCAAACCCATCCCATACCCGTGGGTTTCGGGTACCCATGGGTAATACCCGTACCCGTACATCCAACATTATTATGCTTAAAACTTACAAGAAAAGTTTTAACTATAACTCACGAACCTATTATATCACAAAGTCAACAAAACACACTCATTTTCTTAATACGGTTCAAAGAATATGATCCTAAAACATTCTTTAATACATAATATAGAGTATAATATTTTCAAATTATTATGTTCTCACTCTGATACATCTACTAAGTAATAAATAACTAACATAATCTTATTGACAAGGGGAAAAGTGAAAGAGTGAAAGGAGAATTGAGGGAAATGAATTAGGTTTTCATTAAGGTGGTCACTCAATTGCATTTGTATTATTTATTTCCTCAAGTTATCCTCATCACCATTGATAGATTACAATTTGATCCACATATTTTTGTATATGTGAAGAAATTCTCTTGGCGGGGCGGGTATGGGTATGGGGCGGGGGAGGCTAAAACCATACCCGCCTCATACCCATCAAACTTTTTGCGGGTTTTACCCATACCCGGTCAAAGCGGGAATTCCCCGCGTTGACTGGGTCGGAGGCGGTCGGGTACCCGCGACCATGGGTTTGATTGCCATCCCTAGCTTTGGCATTGCCTAGCGCCTAGGCGTGCCTAAGCATAAGGTCAAGGGTACCTTTTTGAACCATGAATAAAATAAAAGAATCATTCACTTCCTTCCTTGTTGCTCGTTCGATGAAGTTTAGTGAACATGAATACAAAATCTCACTATAATATTAAGATTCACCAAACATCAAAGCATACATATTATGTGTTCATACTGAACCGAAAAGTATTATATTACATACGATCCATACTTTCTCAAAACACATCATCAAGTTTAAGTGGATCTTTACAACGGGTTTATAAATAATCAATATCATACTCAGACAAATGCCACTCAATACTACCGTTTGCTGTAATGCAATCCACTCTCAACAGACAAATGCGTCCATTGTTTTATTACTCGACAAAACACCATCTATGCTGCAGCACCAAAAGCTCTGCCTTTACAGTAGGCTTCAACACCCTGAATACTTATTAGGACCCATACACAACAAACAAATGCAATGGCCCTGCTAACTCCCAACAGCAGCAAGCAACACCTCTATTTTGGTTTAACATGGAAATGGATGCCCTCATCCATATTGGAAATTTGGATTCACCAATAACTGGAACGGTTCAGTTCTATTCCAATACCCCAGCCTTCTTATAACTCTCCACAGCGTCCACCAGAGTTTCATGCAGTGAACGGTAGCTCCAACCTAGCCTTTGCAACTTCTCTGAGCTCATTTCTTTCTTCTCCTCACCAACTGTGAAGCTGCTACCCACAAAAAAAAAAAGTCAATCTTCCTTTCTTTTCGGACCAGAAGCCTTAATCTGGCGCTTCAGGCCAACTCAGCCATCCCAGCTTAGGATAGTTCCATGCATAATGAAATCGAAGCAAAGTAAAGAGTATGGAGATAAAGGGCTTACTTCTTAGGATAATTGTAGTTGGGACAATTCTCCTTCAAAATGTCAACCACCTCCTTAACATGGATAGAATGTGCTGTACATATGTATCTCCCTTGCGCCTCGGGCTTCTCATACACCAAAACCAACGCTTCAGCTACATCACGCACATCCACCACCCGATGATGCTTGTTCTCCTCCAAGTCCTTCCCTTCTGCACACGGCAGCAAAATGTAGTTCGTCAATGAGAAGCTATCATAGCCCAATGCAAACATCAAAACCCAGAAACCAACTTTGGAAGCATTTCAGCTACATGGATGTAAAGATATACATATAATCGCTCACAAGATAGTAATGGTTGGCTACCTTTCAAAAGCTTGGTGAGAACCATGGTGCTTGCGTTCACCGTAGACTGCAGAAGTGGCCCGATGATGAGATTGGGACACACACTTATTACATCAAGTCCGTTGGCTTTCGCATACTCCAATGCCTTGATCTCAGCCTCTGTCTTGGAGAGGTAGTACCAGTTCTGTATGAACCATCAACAGTATACATAAATTAACACAGCTCCTTATAATAGTTCAGATATAAAGCAAACATTCTTTTTTTGGTTCTCTTCGTACCATTACCACACTTAGTAATTAACTAAGAAGCTAAAAATGGACTCCTATCCATCCAACTAACTAATTCACATAACATTCCTTTAGAGATCATTTTCCGTCATGAGGATTCAAACAGAACAGCCACGAAAAGAGTATAGTAGTAAGCAGACCTCAGTAGTTCTGCAATATTCCGCGTCAGACCAGCAAGACTCATCCATAGGCTGAGTATCGGGCCAGGAAGGGTTCATAAAAACAGCAGCAGCAGAGGAAACATACACGACTCGCTTAACCTTGTTTTCGACGCATGCTTTCAGGACATTTAGGGTTCCAGTCACTGCTGGCTCAATTAACTCAACCTAAAAAAAACAGAGATCGTGTGAGAAAAAATTCGCTGCCTTTAGGTTGTTGGAAGCCGTAAATTGCAATCAATCGAAGAACCCAGGAGCAGGGAAGGGAGAAATAGGGAACTGGCCTGGGGGTTTGATACAGAGGAAGAAGGAACAGGGCTGGCAACGTGGAAAACTCCCGAACAGCCTTGAATCGCAGCGACCAGAGAAGGGTAATCAAGCAAATCGGCCTTCACGAGCTTCAGATTCTCGGATGCATTTGGGAGTTGCTTCAAGTGGGCATATTTCTCATCCACTGTGATAATTAGAAAGGGGAGGAAGTCAGACTCCGCCGGCGGGATTGCTGATTATAGACAGATGGAAGTGACAAAAGACTTACAGGGGTCTCTGACTGTGCCGCGGACTAGATAGTTTCTGGAGAGGAGGAGATGAGCAACCCAGGAGCCCAAGAAACCTCCGGCGCCGGTCACGCACACTGCTCCTTTCGCCGGCGACATGAGATCGGACTGAGAGAGATTGAGAAAGGACTGAGAGATGAGATTGTTGTCCACAGACTTTGCTGCTGCTGCCTTTAGGTGGGGGGATTTGGGGCCCAAATGCTGCACTGTGCTGAATCACATCATCTATCTGCCATCTCCAGGTGGCGTTTAGGCAAAGGCGCAACGCCATTGACGCACACAGCGACGGTTCTCTTCATTATTGGCTTTAAGTGCTTACCTACTGCTCTTGTTGGTGTTGTTGGACTCCATTGGTTTCACCTAACATTTGATTTCACATACCAAAGGTCCTACAAAACCCACACCCTTAAATTGCATTTCTAATCGATATCGATTTATTAGAGGTCCCCCATTCAAAACTAGCTCATGATCAAGCTGGAACCGACAACATTGTCGTGGGATGGACAGTAACATGCATTATGCAAACTATGATCTTTCCTTCTGATTCTCTGTACTTGCAGATCAATCCAGGTCTCTATGGTGACACTGCAACTCGGCATTTCATATACACAAGTGTAAGTTTCTTTATCACTCGTGCTAGCTAGGTACATTGATTTGATCTGGTTCCATCAACCTAAGAAAAGGGCTGTTCTGGTGCTGCTAAATACTTTTTTATCTAAACATTTCAGACCAAGGACTCGCATTGTTACAACACGTTCTGTCCCGGATTCGTAATCATGTCCCCCGACGTTCCTCTTGATGCTGTTCTTCAAGCTTCTGAAAGAGGAAATAACATAAGGGCCCAGAAAATTTTCGTCCGCAAGGATGCTGCAAGTGGGGATTGGTTTCTTCAAATAGGACTGGACAACACAACTGGGGAGGAGAAGCATACTCTGCCTCTTCCGACTCCGAGGATCTTCCACCGATGGGTTCTGGGTTCTCGCCTAGTTCCAAGTTCGATGGTTATGGCAGGCAAGTTTGTAGATGAGAACCAGCAAGTCGATTACAACTCACCAGAGTGTGTGATGAAGGCAATGTGGGAAGAGAGATCCAGCGTCCTATTGTGTTTGGTGGAAGCTCTGGTCCAGCTTGATCATGAGTTAGTTCTATCTGGTTTGGTTTGCTAGTTTTATACTGGAAATACTTCAAATAAAATCGAGCTTGATTCGAGATGCAATTTAAGGGTTAATAGCATTTTGTGGAGCTAGAATGTTAAATCTAACAGAAAATTTTGTCATTTTGGGTTTTGCCATTCAGCATTGTCTAAGGCCTTGTGGGAGTGAAATACCCTATCGCCTCAGCTGCATTATTTGGTTTCTACTCCGCCCAACACCATTGAAGAGTTCTCTTTTGTATAAAACTAGTATCAATACCCGCGGCTACGCCGCGAGACATTTAGTTGTGTTTAGTATATATAAAATCAATATAGTGTTAATGTAAATAGTTAGAAATTCTATGGAGAAAGCAAGTGCCATAATTTTGTTTAAGAACTTAGACATCTTGTTATGCAAGGCTTGTAAAGATTATCTACAAAGCATAAGACTACAAAGTTAACTTAAGCCCCATGTAAACCTTTCAAATTCAAAACCAAAATTACACCGAAGAAATACTTTGCAATTGGGCAAAGCAACACACACAATGATCAACCAAATATTCCACATGAAAGATACATCCACCTTCCTTTCGATATCCCTTCATTTTCATAATACTTGCTCGGCCCCAACAACGTCCTCTCCAGCTGGCTCCCCACCCGCAATACCTGGTCGTGGTTTGGAGTCACCTGCTACCTCGATCAGGTCATAGTCTAAATCCTAAGAAAGAACAAATTATATCCGTTCATACTGCCAAAAGACATGTAATTTTTTCTTCTAAACCTGCAACGCTTGTTCTACATCAGGCTGCTTCTGTAACAATAGCAGGGTGAATTTATCAGTGTCCCCATAAATATGTTGTTTCCTGGGGAAGTTGCCAACTTTATGGTGAGGCTATCAAACTATTTGGATTGGCTGGGAAAGAGTTCGCACATAAATGGGAATAAAACATCAGTGTAACTAACAATTCAGTTATTGTACTTTGTTTATGTAATTACCCCAACAGGTTAAGAAGCTTGTCCGTAAAGCTACTTGGATTCATTGTGAACAAAATTCTAATGCTGATGGCAAGAAATACTCACAGTAAAATCAAAGACCGTTGATCTCTTAAGAAATTGTACTTCTCCATTAAGTCTTCTTCTCGGAATTTGATGCGGCACAACTGAGACTCTCAGGGGTCAGGAAGACCTGCAACAAATACTGTGAACCTTTGTAAACTGTATGACATCAATGGAATCAAATTTCGAAAATAAAAAGAAATGAATATCATTTAATGAATGAAGAAACCCAATGAACTATTTTGACTCTATATATATGATCTCCATATAAGTAATGTGAGAGCAACAACTTCCACTCACCTGACTATATTAACAAAAATTTCAGAACTAATGTGTCCATCCCCTTGCCATATGAACTTTCTTCCCAACAGAGTTTGAAAGGCAGACATTATCAGAAATATATTTCTGTACCGCAAACCAGAGGAAAGTCATCTGCAGCATATAGCCAGCCACCATTCCTGACCATATCCCATTAACCAAGCTCGGATATGACACTAAGCATAGCTGCCAGAAGAAGGTCCTTTCACAAATTGATGAAAGATGTGCCCTTTCTTCCACTTCCTTCTCATAGGTCGATTGACAGTCATCATCCCTAGAGAAGGTGAAGGGTGAGACTGGACTCTTACCCAATTTATAGTAACGCACATCATTCACCCCCACATTTGCTAGTGGGCTCAACTGCTGATGATAACCTTAGACTTCCTTCTCAAGGAAAGGAGATATGCCTCTCCCGTCTGATAAGGATCTCCTGCAGCACGTTCATCTCCTCTTCATCACAGGAAAACGTTTCTTCCACCATCGTATGACTCTGCCTAAGCTCCATCTTCAATGATGCGTTCTCTTCTTGCAACAGCAATATCATGGCCATTGCTTCATCTGCGGCACTTGCAGCAGCAACTCTCTCCTCCAATTCTTGGTAAAGGGAAGCACGGGCAACTTTCTCTGCTTCAGGTGCTTGTTCCAGATTTCTGATAGTATTCAAGTGTTTTACCACGTTGTCCGCTACCCGCTTCGGCTATAGTGACAGATTTATAAAGAGATGATGACGAAGGCATCACATTGGTTCTATTCCCCTTTCCACATGGTTCAGCCGGAGCAAAACTGGATATCAAATTTTCAGCAGGACCAGGAGCATTCAGAAGTCCTAAAATAGCATAATAGCAAATGGTCTATTAACTATCACATTAGAAAGAGAAACTCCCATGAACAATAAACACAAAGAGATTGGACTCGACTTGAAGCGATATAAACACATTCACGTAAAGCTTCAAACCAACATATGTTGCAAATGAATTTGTGTTCTAACTGTGAACAGACTAACCATGAATAGTCCTTTAACAAAGAGGTTGCTAAACTATTAAGCCTATAAGTGGCTAGTTAGCTGAGCTCAGAAGTCGTGTCTCGCTTATTTGTTGATTGTTGGAGAATTGCTTGATATTGTACACATTTCTTTGGAACAGCAAATCATGCCTGAATCTTGGCCAGTAATGGAGATAACTACAACTCCCACGACTATCATTTAGCATAAAATATCACTATACCCTTCACTGAATGAGTGTAGGATTTTGATTCCCAACTCAAAATCAATACAAACATACAATTGGGCTCTAGTATAAAAAAGCTATGGAAATCACATTCTAGTAAGGGTTGCTGTCAAACCTCTACCAGTGGATCTTTTTTGGCTAGAAATTGGTGGATTTGAAGCTCGGAGAGAGATAAAAGGGAGCCAAGTTGCAACTGCTCCTCCATGCCGTTGAAACGATTTCTGCCTCTTCGTTACAAAGTCTAAGAAAATTGGGATATGGAAGAAAGGTTGGTTGATCGAGTGGTGCAGGGAGATAGAAAGTCCCACCAACATGTTTTTTGTGCCACTTGCAGGCAAGGTCGAGAATAGATGTTTAAGAACGCTGCCCGCCATCGCCGGTGACGAAGCTTCACCTAACACTATTTAGAAGGAGCGCGAGCATAGAATGGAAAAAGCATATAGCTTTGTAATATTACTTACGGCGGGGAGGAAATTAACCCTCGCAATAGCAAGAACTTCATTGAGATGGCCCAACAGCTGCTTAGGCGCAATTCCCTGCACAACACCCCCAGAAAATGAGGGCACAACTAAATTAGGCAAAGGGAAGATACATACAGCGCACATTAGGAAGTAAGGAGGGGGGAACTAACCAATTCGTCGGTCCACAGCGTGGAGTGCTCATAGAATCCGCCGGGTTGGCAGGGGTTTCCAGCCATCCATCCATATAGGCATTAGTCGCACAAAACCTTATACTTCCATGTGAGCTTGGAAAGGACGGTATGATTTATGAGGCCAACTTAGATTGTAAAGAGACGGAAGCCGAGAACTGGCCAGAGATGGGGGAGACCGCCAAAACAAAATAGGTCACAGAATTGATTGAGGTGGGAGAGGACGACAAAACCAAGCAATCCGGCTCCTAGGGTTGGGAGGACCATAATCAAGGTCACTGGAGCAGGTACAGTACTATTCATGGCCGCTTGCGTGTTTGGAAGAGGTTTCGGTAGCGGTGTCGTGTGTGAGCAAGAAAAGCGAACTGAAATCTGAAAAAGGTTAGACAGCGGTGAAGGATGGCAGGGCGAGGAAGATGGGATAGCGGCAGATCAGTGCGTACAGACGGTAAGGGGAGGCATGGCCGCTCGCTGGGATTAGGGAAGGCAGAGAGCTTCATAGGTGAGTGTAGAAGAGTTGAATAAGGAAGCTGTTTCTCGAAGCCCTTCACCGATTGTCGCTAAACGACACAGAATGAAACAGTAACCGAAGAAGTTGGGCAATAAAGTGTACCCACGTTTCATATATAAAAGAATGTAGTAAAATTGATTATTGACATGGAGAAAGGCCTTAACCATACAGTACACACATGTTTTTTCACAGTTTAGCATATCTCTTGAGATTATCAGCAGCTCCTTTGGCATGTTCGGGCACCGGCATGTTGCTTAAGAGAGTGACTCTGGATGATGAAACCAAAGACTTCTTGTTTGAGTTCGAAGGATCAACTTTCCAAATTTGCACCTCCCAGACCTGTTTATGGTTAACAAAGTAAACACATATCATTAGTATCTCAGCTCCAAGAAGGCCACCAAATGCAGGAGATATGGTCTGTTGTGGAGCTTCAAAGTAATTCAGCGCTTATCATCAAATAAACACATAGAATGTCTTTCAGGGACAGTTTGCCAATCAAGATACACGAATTCCAATGTCGAAATAGAGATCAGAAGATCAAGCCAAAGGGCTACCAATCTCCACAAAGAATGTCAGCAAGTTTCAGGCGGTGATCAATGAGACTATTGAAGATTCAGCTCAACGTTCATCAGCGCAAGCATCCGCATCATAGAAATGGAAAATAAGATAGATGATTAAAAAGAAGCAAGGAGCGAGTAAAATGTGAACCTGAATGGTTTTGCCAACATGGACAGGAGCGGCTTCAGCGACAACAAGATCCCCGAGATCAGCATGCTTCAAATGACTAATGCTGAGGTGAATGCCAGCAACCCTCTTATAACCTGATGCCATATGCGCCCCCATGCTAGCTAAAGACTCTGCCATCAACGCGGATACTCCACCGTGCAGCACCTTGAAAGGCTGCACACATTTTTCCGTTATCAGAAGGCGACCCGCGACTTTGCTTGGTGACAATTCCTCGATCTCAAACCCTAACAAGTGGAGAGGAGCATCTAGGTTGTCCATTTTTGGCGATGCAGATCGATGCTCCATTGTGATTTGTGAAATCTTATCTTCAACAATGCAGTTATACTTGTAATACAGTATCAGCAATACTTTTATCTGTACATCAATATCTCTTCCTCATATCCCTGACTGATTGCTGGAAGGCCTGCTCATAACAATGAACAACAGAATGAATCAAAAGTCGAAAAGAACCTATAAAGTGAACAATGCAGCATGAATCTCCAATGTTCCCACTTCAACGCAATCAGAAATTCGTTGATAAGCATTGAATAAGAACAGAATCCCCAAATTTCATACATTCGAAATGCCTTAGCAGGTAAAGATTTGATCTTTGTCCCGAAAGGCGCTTCTTGTTACAACCAACCAAGTCCCCATTTTTCTTTTGCATTATTAGTTTCTTCACAAACTCAGAACCAGATTCTTCAATCGTACATATTAGGAGCATCGTTGAATCCGCCACAGAATCGATTTCTCCAGCATTTTATCACAATTCAAAAAAATCAAATCAACTTTCGAGGTTACAAAAAAGAAAATCTATGTTGCCTCTCTACATAGAAACCTCCAAACAGCCTAATTCTAGAAAACCCAGTTTCAAATTTCGGTCGCATGCAAGTTGGCAATCGCCGGAAAGAATATAAAGTAAAAGAACAGAGAGGTGGGTAAGCTTTTCCCCCTTACCTGAGCTCCCACCAAATAGCACGACCTGTACCGGTCAACAGCAGGCGATCGGAGCCAATCTTTGACCAGGCGACGACCACGAGAACATTGGGAAAAAAACCCTTTTAACAGAGCGTTTCTCTTTATCGCCGGCGTCGACGTGGTCGGAGAAAATGCGGAGGAGAAACAGGGGAGACGATGAGGGAAAGATTGGGGTTGGTAGGAGGAGTGAAAAGGGGTGGTTGGCATTTGGATTGCTTCCCGCTAAGGTGGGGTTTTATAAGAGATGGAAATGGACAAATGGTGGTGTTTTCAAGATAGAATTGTGGATGAAAACCACAGAACCAGTGGATTTGGAGTGTTCAATTTTTCAGTTAGTTTTTGTCAGCAGGCTGTAATTTTCTCGGGCTCCTTTTCCCAAACTGTGTTCATTGCCGTCCACATCCTTGTGTTGAAACTTGAAAGACTGATGAAATGGTTAGTTGGATTTGAAGTAGGTAGCAGAATGCTTCGGATGTGATTTAGCAATGTAGGCTACCATCGAATCAAAGATACGTCATCTTTCTAGGTATAGGGTTAACCTAAATCTAAATATTAACTTCTAACTCAAACTAAAACTCGAGAATGTCTGAAAATGGTATAATATTTAAATCTAAATATCGAGCTCCGAATTAAACTCAAACCTGAGAATGTTTATAAGATTAGGACATGAATAATCCAAGGGTTAACACACCGTTGAACTCAAACCCCATCATGCCCAAACTCTAGGAGCCCCGCTAAACATATCAAATTGTCTAGGTTAAGATGCGTTGATAGAGACACTCACTTAGCAAGAGAATGCTAAAAAACGAGAGGCTTCACCTGTTAAGACAAGAAATTTTACAATATTTGTAAGCATTTAAGGTTGTCAAACCGGTTTATGCCAGTGTGCCGGTTTAGCAAGTGGAATGGTTCAACCGGTGGCACATATCGATTTGTGCCGGTTCATGCCGGTCAATATTACAAATAAAATTATAAATACTCATATTTAAACATGACATTTAACGTCAATACCTAAACATTAATACTTGAATCCAACAAATAACATCAATATTTAACTTTTATACTCATAAAATAAATAATAAAATAATTTTTATCAATTAAATTCTCTAAAATAAGATCCTTTTACTTAGAGATTCGTATATCGATCATACTAGTCATACCGGTGGTGCTACGCCGGTTTTATGACCGATATCGGTTGAACCCGGTACAATCAGTGACACGCCAACTGGCGTGACAACCACTAAGCATCCATATTTTCATATATGTGTTGAATCGTACCATAATATTGAAGTTTTGTACTATAAAGAAATTTATATGAATGCATAAGGATTCATAAAAGAATGAACCTACCTACCTCACCAACTAGGGGTGAACAAACACACCCGCAAACCGACCCACCCGACCCAACCCACCCGTATTTATCGCTAAAACGAAGGATTTGGGTTGGGTGAGGGTTTTCTTTTGTACAACCCGCCTCTTTTGGGTTGGATTTGGATTTTAGATTACACAACCCGTAGAACCCGACCCAACCCGTGTTCCAACTATTAGTATGAGTTCGGATCTAAAAAAATATTTATGTTGTATATAGTCATATACTTATGAGAAAATTAAGATATTTCGGCATGTTTTTCTCTCATGGTCTCTCTAATCTAATGCATTCTTCGACTTAAAGTTTAGACATGAATTGAATATAGTTATGATTCACGTAATCCTTTTTCTTGTGTACAATTTTAATAGAATAACATATTATGGATGCGTTTGTTTATAACATTTTTAGCCTATTTCAACAAATATTGTGAAAAAAACAAGACATATGTTGAAGTAGATCACATTTTATTAAAATTCAAACAACATTTGTAAATTTTGATACCTTTCACCTCGGTTAATTCGTTTGAAATTTTAATTAGTTATAAAATATTTTTATGATATAGAATAATTATATATTTTATGTTTGGTTGGGTTTTTACTTAAAAATATCGCCAACCCGACCCAACCCAATTAGAAACAAACCGTAGGGTTTAAATTTTTTTGGGTGGGTTTGGGTTTGATATTTCCCAAACCGTAGTGCATTGGTCGGGTGATTAAAATGACTAAACCCGAACCACCCGACCCATGTACACCCCTATCACCAACGCCTCCGTCGCCGTCACCGTGTACAACGCCGCGGCAATCCCGCTGCGTTTTTAAGCAAAGACCTCTCCATTTGTTTATTCAGGAAAAAAAACGTAATCGTAAAAGGAAAAAGAAACGTTTTATTTTCCAACTTATTAAGACCGCCACCAGGCAGCAGTGGCACAACGTGAATATCCTACAGCAGAGAGGGCATTTCCGTCACTTGAAATTATTTATCCTTTTCATTTTATTTTTCTTTCTACCCTCCACTCTCTCTCTCTCTCTCCAGTCCACGAGAAATTGAATTCCCAGTTTTCCCCAATTTCACACTTTTCACTTTCAGCTACTTTTCCTCTCCCAAAAATCCCAATCCATCTCTCTCCGCTACCTAATCCCCGATCCCTCCACAATCCCTAATTTCCATTTTCCATCGCCCCAACGATCTATCTTTTCCCGATACTTCCCCTCCATTGATTGCGATATCCAGCTCTCAGTTCAATTCCCGGTATACAATTCAACGCTCCATCTTTCGGGGACCCGATTTCCTGCGATTCCGTGTTCGAGTTCGCCAGGACTTTTGGTTGGCTACTTTTTCCTGGAGGTCTCGATTCGAGAGTGAGAGAGCAATGAAGATCGAGGAGCTGGACGATCCGGAGTGTAGAGATGAAGAGCGTGGCGTCTACGAGAAGCAGATGCAGCTTCAGATTGTTAGGGTTGACGCCAAGAGAGCCCTGGTTGGAGTTGGTGCTCGGATTCTTTTCTACCCCACGCTCTTCTATAATGTGTTTCGGAACAAAATCCAGGCTGAGTTCCGGTGGTGGGATGAAGTTGACCAGGTTGATCTTTCCTCCCTTTCTTTCTTCTCACTCTTTTGCTGCTCTGTTCTTGATGGAAGTTTGCGATCGGTCGATAGATCGGCTTACCGTTTGGGTGATTTCTTATTGTCACTTTATTTGGTTTATCTAGTGTTTGGTAGCTGAGAAACTGAAAGAGTTGTTTAGCTTCTGATGAGAAACTTCTAATTCCATAATTTGTTTTCCGTGTTCAAATGGGTTTCTTTGTGTAAGCCGGATGGTCTTCACGTCACTGCCGAGGAAAATAATTTTGATTGATGTTCTGGGTCATTTGGGTAGCCAATTTCCCAGCTTGAAATTTGGTTGTTGGGATTCAAGATGGCTACTTCTTGCAGCTGTAGAGAGTAATTGTTCACTTGATTTGAGCTTTTGTTCTTCTTTGGTTAGTATTGTGACCTGTAGTGTGTTCTTCGTTGTTTTCTCTGCAGTATCTACTTCTGGGTGCCGTCCCATTTCCTAAGGATGTTCCTCGGCTGAAGAAGCTCGGTGTTGGTGGAGTCATCACTCTTAATGAACCATACGAAACTTTGGTTCCATCAGCCTTGTATCGTGTGGGTTATTTTCTACCCTCCAACTGCTCCATTTGTGCTTGTGGTTCGATGTAGGTCTGTTTGGCGCCATCCTGGATGTATTAGTCTGAATTTCCTTCAATTTCTTTGTTTACAATCTGCTTCGGTTTTGAAGTAATGGCAATTCTATACTTGGGGAAACTGATGTTTGGTCAGCCATCTAATTGTGCCATGCCACGAGAGTAAAGTGGCAAACAAGCTGCTGTGTGGCTTCCTATTTGGAAGAGACCTTTAAGTTTTCTTCGTAACTTATTACCAAACCCAACGAATTCTCATGCTTGCTTTTGTGTTATGCGTGTTTGCAGGTCCATGGAATTGAACATCTAGTAATTCCAACAAGGGATTATCTCTTTGCCCCTTCTTTTGCGGATATTAGTCTGGCAGTAGACTTCATCCACAGTGAGTAAAGTTTTGTTGAAGTACCTGTGAATCCATTCTGTTTGGTTATTGTGTATTTACTAAACTTGATCCCTTCTCTATCTGGGTTTCAGAGAATGCATTGTGTTGCAAAACTACCTACGTTCATTGCAAAGCTGGGCGTGGAAGGAGTACAACCATTGTGCTCTGCTATTTGGTAAGGGCTGTTTTACATCGAGCTTCCCTTGTTGACCGCTCTTGCCTGCTATGACATTTATTAGTGTCGTTTTATATGTTTGCAGGTAAAGTATAAGCACATGACACCTGGTGCGGCCCTTGATTACGTTAGGTCTAGAAGACCTAGAGTGTTGCTAGCTCCAACGCAGTGGGAGGTAATTCATCACATTTTTTACAATTATGTTGGGAGGTTGAGCTTCTAGAGAAGGGTGATAAGTGATAATTGAGGGATGGTTGAACATCTTGTGGACAATGTGGTAAGATTGGGTTCACTGTACAACCTCTGCACTCTACTTATCTTTCCTTGGAAATATGCAGGCTGTTCAAGAATACAGCAGACGCAACTCACGCCGGTTATCTTCTACCACGTGGTCTCCATCTGGGGATGAGGTTCTCATTACAAAAGCAGATCTTGAAGGCTACCACAGCTCCTCCGACGATGGTGCTACTAGCACCGGTAAGGAATTGGCAATTGTACCAAGAATGAAGTCAAGGCCCATGATCGCCCGGTTGTCCTGCCTCTTCGCATCCTTGAAGGTATCCGGTGTCTCTGGGCCTGTTGCTGGTCGGATGCCCGAGGCACGTGCTTGCTAAATGATCCCGGGATACATCACACCGAACTGTCGCGAGAGGGTTGTGTTGTATTGTATAGAAATAAAGGCCATCATGTTTTTATGACCAAAGAATTATGAGAGAAACGAAAAGGAGGTAATTGTGTATGCTGCCATGACAATTGCCAGAAAAGAAAAAAAAAAAAGGCCTCACCAGCAGCTGCAGCTTGTACATAGCTTTGCCTTTTAGTTTATCATTTCAGCATTTGTTGCTTGCAAATGTGTTTTCCTCCACAGGGTTTTGCTAAATGAATAGTGATGTAGCTTCATCTTTGTAGCTTTAGTTGGTCTCTGTCACGTCGCCGCCATTGTACCGCTTTAGTTCAATTCAGATACCTTTGGTAGGATGTTCAGTCTCTAGTACCTGCAGGTTGCAGTTGCAGTGGTGTATTTTTGGAATATAGTTAGTACTGTTCTGATGAAGGCTAGAGGAAGATTCCTGGCGGGTTGGTGGAATATGCCCGAGGATCGATCTCTATGCTATAAACAGAACTTTGTGGTTTCCGGCAAGTGACAAAGAAGCTCTGGATTTATTTGCTGTGGAAAGGTAGGCGGTTTGATTTTACACCTTCACTCTCTTATCTGGTCTCTAAAATGCTGATCGGTTGCTTTCTGTTTAGGATTATGATTGATGATGAGAACTTTACACGGTATTGAATATTCGATCATCGTCTTTGAAATGATGTCATCGAACTGTCGTTTTTTTCTTGTTTGTTTGGGCCTTAGGATTGTGCTGTTGTGCCCAGTAGGTGATCTGACTCTGACTGTGGATAGCTTCGGCTTTGAGCGATTGGGCTTTCGGATTGGGCCGTTTCATCGTCGGCAAAAGAATGGTGTCTGACAGCAGTGACTCTACTATTCGTGGATACGTGCGGTGGGAGGTTGAGCTGATGGACTTTCATCACGCATTAGTTGGGTGTCCGTTCTTTTTTTTGAATTGGTCGCTTATTCTCACTCTATTCTTATTCTTATGAACTAACAAAGACGTTCATTTAGTGGTATAAATGGCTATTTCATCGATATATCGATTAGTAATGACTGTTGTTTGTTTGTATCTGTTGTACACATATCTATCGAATATTTCATCTGACTATAATATAAAAAAATGGCTAATCAAATCATCAAACAAGAGAGATAAGATAGGGATGTGAATGGAGTGGGCTTTCAATTTTTCATAAACCATTCTCATCTCTGTTTTTAGATATCCAAATTCATATTTGCTCCATATTTATGCGGGAAGTCAACCTCATTTATGTACCCATGGTTTTAGGGTACCTATGGGTAATACCCTCTTCGTATATCAAATATTGTTATTGTTATACCATATTACTATATCTAGTATTCAACCTGCAGATCTTCAGTTATAATACTAAGCGAACCTAATATTTCATGAAGTCAACAATACAATCGTTCTTAATACGAATTCAAAGCACTCAATCCTAAAACCTCGACTAATCCATAAACAAGACAATGGTATCTAAATCATTCATCTTCGACTCTGACACATGTACTAAGCAATAAATAAATAATACAATCTTGTTAACAACTAGGAAAGAAGTGATTGAGTGAAGGGTGAATGGAGGGAGAGAAATTATTGTTTAGCTTGAGTGGCCACTGAATTACATTTCGACTCTTTATTCTTTTTAATTATCTCGATGTCGTTGAGAGATTAAAATATGATCCTGTATTTTTTATATAAAAAAATACTCTTAATGGGACAAATGTGAATATGAAGAAGGGAAATCTAAAACCATACATGTCCCAACCATCAACCTTTTACGAATTTTACCAATACTCGTCTCATATTCATCAATCAAAGATTACAATAATCTAATAATTACCTCATCCTCATCCCAATTCACTCCACACACATTGATTAAAAATTAAAATAATCTAACCTCTGCTGGGATTGAGAGAGAGAGAGAGAGGGAGAGAGAGAGAGAATCCCAAAAAGGTAGGGGGCCATGTTGTGATATTCCCACTTTAGAAGCAGCACAGAGGCACAGAGAAGAATACTTGCTGCTGCAACTTCTTTTTGGGACCAAATCTCACCAATTTTAAGCTCTCACAGTGGTACTCTCCTTTTCCCCCACACCTCCTAACCCAAAATGCTGCAAAATCCCTCTTCCACTTTCAAAAGCAAATATCCAAAATCTTCCCCAAAAGCGAAAGAAATTGAATAACACCTTTTCTTCTACAGATGATATTTCATTCCTCAATCACAGATTATGATAATCCGTACAAGAGAATTAAAACAAATTTGTATGTATTTATAATTGAGGTGTTAGGAATGATCATGTGTCGAATTGTTGGGTAATTTGAGTCAATTCCTAGTATGACCCATATTTGTATTGAGTAAGATCCGAATGGATCCATATGCATTTTAATGATTTTGGGTTGGATTGAGTCCAATTTAAGTTAATGAAGGAATTACTTGAAATTCTACATAATGAAACTGCTTCAGATCATAATGAAGGAATTACTTGAAATTCTACATAATGAAGAACACATCCTTGCGCTAACAAAATTTGGATTTGAGAATCTCACCAAATATGCTGTTAAATGAAGTACGTACGTCATGTTAGGTAAATGTACAATAAAAAGAAAGCAGCATAACGTAACAAAGCTTGAAAAATTAAATGTACGATTTAGAAACTCTGTCACATCAAAGTTAAAGCTTATTCTTGTCTGCTTGCTTGCTTATTCCTTCTAATATTATGGTTCTTTTTTTCCCCTTTGCTTCACTTTGTTCCGATATTTATTTATATCCTATTCTGCATCTTTATTCCTTTACAATATTTCCCATGAATTTAGTTTATAGTTTGGTTCATGCATGCATACACACACTATAGAGACGAAAGAGATGGCAAACGCGTTATACTACTACTTTTTTTTATAAGAGTTATCTAGGTTTATTTTTTTATTATTATTAAGATACTATTAGATTGAGGAATTCAAACCGAGAACCTTCATATTTAAAACTAATGGTATTACCACTAGATGAAATTCTTGTTCGTCGATTACTTCTCTACAACTAGCGATTTCTTTCTCCAATGGGATAAGCACAATTTCTGCAATTCCTCTAAATCATGGCTTGCTCAAAAGAGGAAAAGAGCTCGAATCTATAATGGAATAGAATAAAATTGAAAGTAACTCAAAAGAAGTTTCCCTAGTAACCCCAAAATAACTTGCAAACAGGAAAAAAAGAGCGTTTTTGTAGCTTGCTATGGCCGGCCGGGCCATTAACGTCGACTTTGTTTCCTTCTAACAAGATTCTTTGTTGGTAATGGAAATATGGAATACATAAAAGTAAAACAGATTATCAACGAGAAGCAAGCAAGTTTTGTTTGTTATACTAGCTCTGGACTCAGAAAGCTAGGTCGTGGCCCGGGACACCCCTAGATCCGCCAGCGATGAACCATCCATATACCTGAAAGCTAGTTAATGGTTCGATATATGATCTAACCCCACTCAACATTATTGTACCAGAAACAGAACGAACCAACAAATTCGACGGTGCAAATAGTAAAGACATGGGTTTCGCATGACGTGCTCTCTTGTTCCATTTTTACGACCTATATCATTCTGATAAAAAAAATCTGTATGAGTGGTCATCGATAAAAGTAGTGTAAGCCCGAAACACTGGCTCCGATGTGTCGATTGAGTATTCCTAGTAACCGAGATAGTCTAGATCACATGTTTGGAGGTTCCAACATGTACTTTTACACACACATACTAGATTATTTACCATAATTGAGTGCATGTCGCAGTCGATGTGATAGATTTACAGCATGAGATTACTTTTTAGCCATGCATGGATTATTATTATATTAAGGGTGAGCTAAGGATGAATGACATGGTTATGGGTAAAATTAATAATTAGGTGTAGGGACATTATCATGATCAAAGCTTTGAAGTTTCTTTTTAGCCATGCATTCAAAGTAAGTTTGCTTTGTGTTCAAAACATGATCAATCGCAATAAGAGGTCCAATAGATGGGGAGAAATCGATTGTCTTGCCCTAATAATGGATGTCAATAAAAGTTGAAAAAAAGATTGGTGTGTCGCCACCACATTATCTTCCATGGTTAAGTAAATTGAAGTAATGATTCAGTCAAAAGGGGGGAAAATTAAAGAGAAGGTGTGGTGTCATATATACAAAAACCAAACGAAATGGAAAGGTAGATAATGTTGTTAATCGATCATCAAACTTTAGAGACATGAAAGAAAAATAATGCACCAAATTTTATGGTCATATTGGCCCCCTGGAACATGGTTGTTGATGTGGTATTGCATGGGTTAGAGAAAATGTCTGCTGATTAAGTATGAGAAATACAAATGATTAATCATAGTTAGGTGAGCAATTCATCCTAACAATTATTCAAGTAATTGGTTGTAACATGGTGTTATTGGTGTCCAAACAACCCGTGTTGTTACTGAATAGAGGTTGGTGCGCCCTTTAACCGCTCCGTTGTCTATAAAAAAAATAGTGAATCATCAGCCAAAAACTTCCCACAATCCGATCATACTATGTTCTTGAGTTACTAATATCAAGGGTTAACTAGAGGGTTTGAATACAATAATTGATCATTTAGGAATCGTAGACTGTGTAGGGATGATAGAGTACTTCTTGCCAGTTAAAGCTTAATTGTTAATAGCCCATGAATTTCTCACGTGGTCTGTCAATATGAAATTCTTCTAAGGTGTTACATTACACCCTCCCTTTGACAAATCTCACATCGACAAAATATTGGAGAGATTCCTAGTTCATAATGAACAACTCAACCTTAATTGTCAAAGCATGTTTTCAGGTGAAATGAATGAGTTCTTTTAGAAATTGAGAAGTTAAACATATTTATAGTGAAGTTAAACATATTTATAATGAAGCGGTACATAGATGAGTGGCTTCTAAGCACATCGTCATGATGCACCCAAAAACAAAATCGTGCGAGGTCAAATCCAAAGTGGGCAATATCTTGGTCAGGAAAGAAATTGAGATGTTACAAAAACTACTATATATGAAGGGTTTAGAAATTTATCAGAACCAGGTTATATCTCATCCATGAAATATGAAAAGGATTTAAGAGAAAAGAAAATCCAGAGAAAAGGATTGTACATCAGTTCTTTCTATCTCCAAGCAACTTCGTGGAGCATCTCTTTTGGTGGTTTAGTGAAAGTACAAGATAAAGAAGCATCAGGTTGTCCAGCTTCATTTTCAGACGAAGGAGAAATTATATGTGAAACCAAATTAAATCAACAGCCCACAAAAACTCAAATCTAAATAAATAAAATCTGAACTAGCTAGCAGAAACAAAATTGAATATATATATATATATATGATATATATAAGTAAATTTCCTATAAATTAATGAACAATTCTGTGATACTTTTGACTAGAGAAAATAAAAAAAAAAGAATTAGCTACAAAACACAAGAAAAATGTAGTAATTAATTCACAAAGAGCTCCTTTCACCCTCCCTGCATTTTTTTTTTTTGCACAAACTATGTGACACCTTTTTTTTCCCACACCCCTTCTTTTTTTCTTCTAGTTCCTTTTGCTCCTCTCATCCAAAGAACATTGCAAAGAACTTACAAAGACTGAGAAGAGAGATCCATCTACATACATGTGTCTTGGAAATAAATAAATGAACAAAAAGAAGATGATAGTGTAATGATGGTGGTGCTGATTTTCATGCTGCAAGAAGAGATTTTTAACCTAGCTTTTCTCTTCTTGTGGTCTTTTGGTCAGTTGTAGTAGAGGAAGATGGGTAAAACTAGGTAAAGAGATAGATAGAGAGAGAGAGAGGGCATCAGGCTTTCTTTTCTTCACTCTTTTTCTTCTTCCTTGGGTTCTCTTTTCTTTTCTTGGCTCTTTCCTTTCTTCTGTCCCTCTTTACCTTTCCTTTCTTTCCAGCATGGACAGTTAGTTCAGTTGAGAGCCATTTGAGACCTAAAGTATGACTGCCCCAATTCCCAAAGAGATCACAGAAAAAGAAAAAAAAAACCTCAACCAGAAACCCACAGAAAGAAACCAAACTCTAGAGAGAGGGCTCTTTCTCTTTGTTGGAAAGAACTAGAGAGGAAGCTAGAAATGGAGGCTTCAAGTACTAATGATGATGACAATGATGGTGTGTCTGTATATATTATATGGTGCAGGTTTCTCTGTTCTTTTTTTTTTTTAGGGTTTTGATAATAAGAAAACTATTTCTGTTTTTTTTTTTTTTACCCATGATGATCTTGGTTGTCAGGGTCTGGCCAGAAAGAAGAGTAGGTCTTCATCCATTCTGCTGCTTCTTGAGGGTTGGCAATGGAGGATTCCTGCAACCAAATGAGAAACAAAGAGATATTGGCCATTAGGGTTTTTCTCCCAAAGAGAAAGGTGGTAACAAACAAATAGAGGAAGCTTCTCTCGTTGTGTCCTTTTATATTTTAATCTCATTGGCAATCAAGTTGTCTCATATATGCTGGTGTTTGTGTTGAGGAGGACAACGCATGATAAAAGCTTTCAAGCTGCTATCATTGATGATCATCCACCTTTCCATTCAAAATGTTACATTAGATTACATTATCTATCTTAATGCATGAGACATTAATGTACATGGCTTTCCCTACACTCATTAGTTCGTATTCATTTAACCTTCTTACCGTAGGAAATATCGTTTTTATACAGTTGTCTCGACATATGGGAAGATGAGAGAGTTCGCGTATTACACGTCATGAAATCAAGATATTCGAGTTACAAAAACTACGACGGCACAACCATTCAACTAAGTTTATGTTGGCAAATTTCGACTTTTTTTTCTTTTGGGTGAGTTGGGAATATTTTAGCTCAATACCTAACTGAAATTTAACTCACTGTTATACCTCAAAAAATTATATGGCAATGCTAGGCATTATTCTTTCCAGTGAAGCATTGGAAAAGGGAGATGCTAACTCGCCTAGATTTCATGGTCTAGATTTCTTTTTCACGACCAACTTTTGTGCTTCAGATTATGCCTATAATATATAACCCTTCCAAAGCATGGATATGGGGGGAAAAAAGGAACAAAAGATAGATAAAGAGGAAAAAGAAGTAAAGGGTGTTGGGAGGCTGGGGGAAGGCTCGTGCATGGTTAATGCAGTGATCTTATATCTTAATCACTTAAAACTAATGCACTAATTTCAAAAAAATAAGAGCTCGAGTTATAATAATACTCTTAAAAAGCTCTTTTTTGTAATTAATAAAGAATAGAGACAATAATGTTTTTAAGGAGGTTTTGGTAGGAGATCACAGAATTCAAATTTACAACCTATCTAACGTTGAATTTTACACTACAACCAACTCGACTAAATTTTAACATATAACATATAATTACTTGAATTTAAACCCGAATCACCTCGAATAGATTCGAGCCGGAATCTTTCTCAAGTGAGTCTAAAAACTCGTCCTATTTTGATCCTCAGCTAACTCAGATCAAATTTTAACCTCAAAAACCCTAAATTATAAATACCGTAATTTTAAACCTAGACACTTCTAAATTTAACAAGTGTTTGTGAAACCGTAATGTAGCGGTCAACCGAAATCTAAACCGCTAGACAATTTTCAGTGATACAAACTGTCGAACCACAGATAAACTACAGTTTCAGTATAAAATATCTTACCGCTAACTTTTCCTATATAACTTCCGATACGATTTTACAATCCTTAGTTTTAACCCTCTAAAATCCTTTTTCTTTTGTTTTGAAAAGATGCTTCCTTGCAATCCTTCCCAAGACCACCTTTTCGCTTTCCTCCCATTTCCCTAAACTCATTGCTGTCTTTTATATGATTTGAAGCTTGGGAAAATCATGACCAGAAGAAAAGAAAAAAAAAAGAGACAATGTGGTGGTGGGGGAAAACTCAAAAAAGACACAAACATGGAATTCAGGGTCAAAAAGGTTTGGTTCAGATAATATAATGCTTTATCACTCACTCACTCACTTACTTCTTTAATATCAGAGGCCGCCGACGACGAAGTGCACCCCATTATGAGCTCTTCCAGGCCAGACGCCGACCTCCCTCCGACCATCTTATGATGCCGCTGCTGCTCTTCCTGCTGCTGCTGCTGCTGTTTCCATTCAAAAGACACCCACAAAAATGGGAACACAAACAAACAAACATAGAGTATCAGTAGTCATTTCAATCATAATGTCTTCCAAAGTGAAATGAGCAGCACATGCATTGGTAAGTTAAGAAACTCGGTGGAGTCCATTGGAGAGTTTGGTGATAATGAAAATCGATCGAGCGAGTCAGTTACTCGAACGTAACTCAGTCGAGGACAAAAGGAAAAGGGTAAAAAAAGAAAGGAAGAAGAAAAAGGAAAGGGGCAGACAGAGACAGAGACAGAGAAAGAGAAGACACATGGTATATGCCAATTTGGTTGTATTAGTAGTATATGAGCCTACTTCTACGATAAGCAATCCCCCCAAAAGTACTACTGGGGACTATAGGCGTATTTTAAACTATATATATATATATATATCATGTTATGGGGACCAAAGAGTAGATGAAGAAAAAAAAATGGAAGTTTCTTTGTCTAGGGAGAGAAAGAGGTGAGGTGTCTAGCTGGTACGAATGGCAATGGGGCAAGTTGAAACAGACATGTCGAGATTGCGCAGATCGATCGATCCATAAGAATATGTATTTTAGGGAGGGAAATACTTGAAACATTGATTTTGTTCATTAAAAATCGAGAAACATATTATGACATGATAAATGTAATTGAATTATTCGCGAAATTGAGATTCTCGCGTACTTATAACTTCATATACTGTGGCTAATATATAATGTAATAAAAAAATCTTAAATGAGTCCAGTAAAATTACATGTAATTTAGAGAGGGGAAAAAAACGAGTTGAGAATGGGAAGAGTCAAGACAAATAAGAATTGATGAGAATATATATACATGTTTGCTCCGCTCCTTATGGTATGATTATTTATCCTCCTAAAACACATCAATCAGATAGAGTAAGACGAGTCATGTCAAAATCGTCATCCATTTGGAGGGAAAAAAAACTACCTCTTGAACCATGGTGTATGTGTTTCATTATAAATCTCAAGTTATTGCTTCACCATTGGAGGCAAAAACTCTCTACCCATTAGCTTGTTTAGTTAGTGTTATATTTTCACTTACAAGAAATAAAGATTTAAGTTCGGACCTTAGAGTCAACAACGTTGCGACGACGAAGTTGTAACGTGAACACACATTTAAGAGAGTGTACGAACCTGGTGGATCTCGTTGTGGAGCATGAGGCGGGAGACATGGTAGGGATCCTGGTCGAGGATGATGGAGGTGTGGTGGATCGGCGGCGGCGAGATGATCGCCGATATCGGCGGCGACGGCCTGCTTATGTGGAACGCCGCCGCCGCCGAAGTTGCAGCTATGTTCTGATGATGGTGATGCCCTAGTGCGACTGCATGGCGCTGCTGCTGCTGCTGCTGATGTGGATGGTCGTGGGCCAGATGTTGATGATGATGTGGCGTCGTCTGATGATGATGTGGATTTTGATGATGATGATGATGGTGATCTCCGATCTCATCGCACGTGCCGGACGTTTGGGCCGGCCCGCCTTCCCTTGCCGTCGAAGCCTCTCCTCCTCCACCTGTTACCACCATCCCCACCTGAAAATTGATATCCCATTCCCACGCACGTTATATATTATTTCATTATCATGCCTAATGTCTAACTATGCGAAATGAAATTGCACCATACAATTATGAAATTAGATAGGAGATTATGTCAAACAGATTAGCATAATGGTATATAATTAGCGGTACAATCATATGATTTAATCAGGTAGTACATATAAAGATAGGTTATTATCGTTAAATAATACTAAAACAGAAATAATATATTCGATGATATACCGGCATAGTACTGATCAAAATTGAGAAACCCACTAATAAATAGTTTTGATCGACAATGTTTGCATCGATCAATACAAACAGTTTAATGGTCTAATCACCGGTACGATGCCACAAACCTATACTAAATATAGTTTGCTAGCTAGCTAGTCTATTTTCATCTCTCTTGCATTAACACTTACTATATGTACCCTTTTTCTTTGATGCTAATTGCTTTTAACTTGCCCCCCTCATCAGCTTTATGTCTTTGTTTGAATGTTTGGTTCCCATCTCACTTAACCACTAGACCTTTTTTTGACTGTTAAGGCTAACCACATTACCATAGCTTTAGCTTAAGTTAGCTGCCAAAGGATAATCAAGTGAGGTCCATGGCACTGCATTTTCATGCTGAACTTGCAAGCAATGGGAATATATGCCATCAACTAAAAGCAAAAAAAAATCAAAGAAACCCCCTTTTCTAAATTCCCCTCTGAGCCCTTTTACTTGCTTTAGTTAAACCCCTCCTCTTCCTCTACCCTACTCTCTACTATTATCTCTCGACCCATAACACTATACGACAAAAAGCAGTAAACTTGAATTTTTCAAGAACTAGTTAGTTTCGATAAGTCGTAGAGATAGATGAATGTATGTACCTCATCAAACCCACTTTTCCTGAAGTGCGTGAACCCGAAATGATGATGTTGATCATGAGACTTCATCTGCTGCGCGATCTCCATGGGAGTAGAGTAACTCGACATAACCGCCGCAACAGCTCCATGAAGCTGATCAAGACCACTCTCCCTCTGACCGTGATGGATGATAACTTCCTTCGAAGAAGAACAACTCCCGCTCGTGCTTCCTTCTCCTCCACCACCACCACCACCAACCGCCATCAACCCAACATTGCCACCGCCGCCAACACCACTCCGATCGACCCAGTTGCACTGTCTGGGCTGGGTCTGGTAAAATATCTTGGATACCACTAGCTCGCCTTCTTTCTCCTCCTCGTGTTGTCCCAAGTGGTACTGGTGCATGACCCAGTTGGTCTTTTCGGGTTTCCGGTTCTTGCCGAAGTTGGTGTAGAGAACCAAGATCTTCTTGCAACCCTTCTGCTTGCCGTTGACCATGACGGGTCGGGTTTTCCCCGTTTTGTGCCACCGGGTTTCACCGCCTTGGAGGTCGCACTCGTTCTGTATCTTCCTGCGCTTTCTTGTCCCCGTGGTGTAAGCTTTCGATGGCCTGTGGAAGAAATGCCTGCTCAAACCGTCTCTTGTCACTCCTGTGAAAGAAGGGAAAGAAAATGCCAAGCCAAAAAAAAAAATGGCCACAAAAATCAAAGTTAGGTTCACGTAGGTATAACAACTATAATGTGACTGAGATGTCGATCGATCTCACGCAAGCAAAAGAACATGTAAATGACAAAAAAAAATAGTTTTATTAATAAAAGAGATTGAGTAAGGGTGGAAGCAATAACACAATCAATAAATATTGAAGTAACAAAAAAAAAAAAGATTTTTTATACGACGAAGAACAAGGGATTGGTCTGGTGATGGTTGTTTAATTAATTTTACCGGGGAGTTTCTCTGGATGGGTGTAACAGATGCCATCCTCACCCTCGATGGTGGGGATGAACTCGTCGATGAGAGGGTGAGATTTCATGTCGTGTTTGGCCTCGACCTTGGCCTCGAGGTGCTCGATCAGCTCCTGATCGGTCGGATCGAATTTTACCCCAGCTGGCAGACCTAACCAATCCTGCTTTCCCCGCGACCAATATCGAACACACCCACACAAAAAAAAAAAAAATCAGAAGGTTTGGATTGAAAGTCGAAAAGGAAAAAAAGAAAGAAAACCGGAGATGGGAACTAAATATTATATTACATACCGGCTTGACGAGCTTGTGGCCGCAGCCGGGGCAGTGCTTGGATCCGGCGCAGAGCTGGTGCTCCTCGAGCTTGGCGTCGATGAGATCGGAGCTGCTGATGGCCGCTGAGGCCGAACCCATGTTGCTCTTGCTGCTACCGCTGCTCATCGAGCTCTTCTCCATAATAATATATGAAATGATAGTGCTATGATGATGACGACGATGGTGGTGGTGTTCTTTCCCTCAAGCTCTTGAAGTCTTGTATGAAACTATCGTTCACCCTCCCTCTCATATCCCTCTTTCTCTCTTCTTCCGGTGGAAAGAGAAGGAGGAGGAAACCGAAAGAGGGAAGAGAGGAAAACGGATGGAGAAACGGGGAGAGCTTTATGAGTGAAAGAAGGTGAGGGAAGGGGAGAAGAGAGAAATGGATCCCCTGGTTTTCTCCTCTAAAGGGTTTTCCTTTCCTTTTCCTTTGCTTTGCTCCCAACTTTAACTGAAGAGGCGGCAGAGAGGATAGAGAGAGAGAGAGCTAGCTCTCCCCAGCTCCTTCCAAACAGAAAGGGGGAAAGGGAAGGGGGAAAAGAAAGGTGGTGGTGTGCTCTGCCAGCCACCAGCCTAGGCCTTCACTTCTTCTCTTCTGATCTATTACAAAAACTATGTCTCCCTCTCTCTCTCTCTAGAATTTACCTAGCGTGGAGGTAAGGTTAATTATGGAGAGGCGGTGTGTGAGAAAGCAAAAGGAGGAGAGGGAGAAGGAGAGAAGAGGATAGATATTTCCAAAAGAACAAAAGAGGAGATTTAGGGGGAATGATGTATTATAAGAAAGAAAATATAACTGGAAATACTGGTTTTGATGTTTAATTATTCTGTACAAAAGCAACCACACACCCCTAGGAGTGGCTATACGGTCTGGTCCGGTTAAATTGACACAAATTGATCCGGTCCTGTTCGGTTTTTTTTTTGAAAATATAAGGACCAAAGATTGGATTGGATACAGTCCGATCTTGACCTGGTCAGGTCCCAATTCGGTCTTGATTTTATATTGAGCTTGTGGGGATTTGAGTGACCTGAGGTCTGAAAGGGTGAGGAGTTGGTTAAGTTTTGTACTAAGTGCAAAGGTTGTGCGACCGTTTATGCAAATTACTCTTCAGTTTTGGGTGTTGAGCTCTCTTATCCGGTCTTTATCCAGCTTTCGATCCGGTCCCGAACGGTTTTTCACCTCAAATCTAAGTCAAAAATTGGATTGGATTGTTTACTATCCGGTCCCGGCCCGGTCTCGGTCCGGGTTATACGGTCCAAGTTCGAGTAAAACCAAAAAACCCAGACCAAATAGCCAGCCCTACCTTAAAGCTTTCTTTTTTTTCCTATTAATTATTTAGTGTATTTTTAGGATATTAGTGACTAACTGTTCATCGAAGATTGTTATATGTACAAAGAGACAGATGGAGGTAGCAAATTGAGTTATATTCTCACGATTATAGACTAATATCTTAGTATGAAGATAAAAAGAATGAGACAACCAACCACCATATTACCAACCCAATTAGGCTCAGCTTTTTTTTGGTTCAAGTTGATTTCATAATCTTCTTTTCATTTTTTGGAATCTAACTTCAGATGGATGGACATCCCGTTTTAATCCTAGAATTATACCTACTTTATAATTAATAAACTGGTATTCTTAATACCTATTATTTTTCTTTCAATAAAAATTTAAAAACTTGTGAGGTCACTAGAGCCATTTCACACGCTTACATAGTATAATAACTTCATAAGGAGAAGGAAAAAAGATAATATCTTTTCCTTGCAGCAAATAATAATTTTGGAGCCGCTTTAACATCTGAAATTTTCATTTGATTCGTAAAAAAAAGAATTCATTTGTTTTGTTAAATACTTTTCTGTACAACCTGTTCAAAAATATTCCTTTTCCGACATTTTTCATCGAATACACTTCGACTTGTGCTATTTATACGCATTATCGATTTCTACAATCGATCTCCAATCCAACCGAACCATGTATAATTCCTTTGGTTCAATAATTCTTCTCTTCCTTATTAATCTTTTTCTACTTTTTATTTTGTTAAAAAAAAAAAGTTACAAAAGGTTGGTCTTGGGGAGGTTGCTTGACTAGTAAAGCAAAAGGAAAAGAAACGGCCATCTCTCTCTCTCTTGCTAGCTAGCTGCCTGTTTCTTGCTATACCAATTCCATACCCAACACATTTTCCAAACCCCCCACTCTTCTGTCTATTCTTCTTATTAAACTTATACTAATAAGTACCATACAATAATATGGTATAAATAATTTTCATTACTTGTTTCATATTAAAGTGGGTAAAAGTGAAAAGTAACTAGTTCATAATTTGTTTGTGTATTGAGTAGCATATACGTGATCAGGGTAAAAAACTAATAATTAAATAAATTCATTTTCTGTAAATGAACAATGGTTAAAAGGTAAAAAAAATGGAGAGAAAAGAGATCATTTTCCTTTTGGAGAGACTAGAGAGAGAGAGAGAGAGAGTCACATGGGGATTGATGTGGGAGTGGTGATCATCATTCTTTCAGAGCCATGAATGTTCCTCTGATCTAGAGAGAGAGAGAGAGAGAGAGAGAGAGAGAGAGTGGAAATAAAAACAAGAAAGAATTAGCAAAGGGGAGGGGGAGAGGGGAGATTGCTTGAAATGCAAGGCAATTGAGCAGTGTGTACTTGATGGACCAGAGACCACCACCATCCTTTCTTTATTTATGTATTAACTATTAACTCATCCATGGATGTACTGCATAATTAGCACACTGACAATTACAAACAAACAAAAATACAATTGACTACACACTAGGTACTAAACTATTTAAAAAAAAAAACTAAACCAAAACCCCCCACTAATTAACCATCAATACAAGCAAGCAATGTTAATCCAACACCATAGCCAATTTAATTACCCATCCATCTGGACTGAGTCATATCTTTAATTAGGAATATCATTTTATGAATTGGTGCCTAGTTTTTACTCACCAGAAGGGAGTTCATTCAGAAGTAATGTACTTGCTCTAATGATAAAAGTAAAATAGTGTGTAGTCTACATTGTAGAATGTGGTGACGGAAGAAAAATTAATTCTTTGTTTCGATGAGAGAAAGGAAAACGAAGGGGTGAGATGAATTTTGAAGGAGTTCATTCAGAAGTAATGTACCTGCTCTAATGATAAAACTAAAATAGTGGCCGTTGAAGGTACATATGCAAACCGTAGAAACAAGTTTTCAAGGGAAATAGAATGTGGTCTGCCATCAGGTCTGAAGCAAAACAAAGGCAATAGTTCTTGGGGAGAAACCCTCGCGTAATCGCAGCTAGTTGGTTGAGACGATTTTCCTCCTTAAAGGCCAACCAAGTGAAGTTCGTGACTCGTGAGTCTTGCTGGAGAGTTTGGGCTGTGATTTGGTGGAATTTGGGTTGTGATTTTTCTGGACTAGTAGATGTGGCATTGGAAGGGGGCAAAGCTACACATTTGATCATTTTGAAGAAATTCTTAAACAATAAAGTCGATGTGAAATTTTCATACCGAATAAAAGAGAAATTTTGGAATTTTATCTTGAGAGATATAAATAGGTACTTATAAAAGCGATAATAGGTAAGATTTCACCTCTTGGCATGTTCTACCTTATAGCTAGAAGCTCATTTCATCACATGAGAGTTTCTTAGTTTATCTGAACAATAGAATGAGATTTAATTATCTTTTCGATTCGAATTTCACAATTGCGTGCTACTAGAACACTCTATTATGCCTCTTCATCCACCATAAATGAACTACAAAGCTTCGGTATCTATTTATGTACTTGTAATTTTCTTTCTTTTATTATATAGTACCGAAAGTAGCTCGTAATTTATGAGTTTCGTATCATTATTATTTTTGAAGTGTTTTGTATCATTGTTTAATACAACCGCATAATCATACATTAACATATATTGAGTGTTAGAAAACTTATAACTTTTCATCCGATGAATATAACTCATCTATCGACTATCATTGTCAATGTGTACATGTATATATTGTTTAGCTAGCTACAAAGGCATCTTGAAGTTATTCTTGTTTACTAAAACGTAGTTGAGTCCTGGTTAGATCAAACCTCATTTTTCTGGAATATTAAAAACATAAACTTTCAATAATCAGTGATTTTTATAAATACCAATTGACCTTATGAGTACGCCTCCCAATTTTCTAACCATCTTTCTGTCCAACCGGCGAATATAGTTCATCATTATTCGTGGAGGAGGAGAGGCAGGTTGAACGTTGACCAAATCTATCAAGGAAATTGGATTCTAATTCATGTTAATAAGTTTGCACACATTCCTTGTCAATAGGCAAATGTTATTGTTAAGGATCATCGAAGATTTGAATACGAGACCTATCAATAAAGTTTGAAGGATTTGAACTCCAGTATAGTCAATCACTTGAAACCTTGTCAATAATTATTGTACTTTCCAAATTCATTACAAGCTCCATGTTTTTTTTCTAAATATAACATGGAAATTAGCCTCGCTCTTAACAATGGCGAAGCCAACTTGTTAAAAGGTGGGTCTCGAGATCTATCTTAGCTCTGGATTAAGATATCGATAATAACAATCTTTGTAAGCGATCCATAATACTCTAATTCATACCTCATGTTCACTAGTTTAACCTGTCTACCAACAGAATGCAGAGAACTTTGCGACATGCATCATCCTTGCATATTATATAAATAACTCTAAATTTTACATGAATTGTTTCTTTAATTGTTTGTTCTAAATTTACTAATTCATACTTTAAAGTCGAATTATCCACCCTCAAACGAAAATATGTCGACAAACTATGTGTCGTGGGTCATTTAAATACTAATAAAATTCATTTGAAATATTTTGACTTTTACATCTGACCCACCTTGAGAAAAGTTCTAGCTACAGTACCGGCGCTTACTAGTTACCAAAACACAGCTATGTCACTACTTGTAAGTTATATATATGTGTTGAGAGTACGACTGCAAATGAGCCCAGTCGAGCCGAGTTTTGATCTAATTTGAGCTCGGTTCGTCAATAAATAAGTCAAGCTCGAGCTCGACTTGCTTACTAAAACCTTGGCTAGTGTTTACTTGATCTCACGAGCTCTACTCGAGCTCGACTAAGATATCATATCATTTAGTTAATAACTTTTAATTTTTCATATCATGTTATTTGATAGTAACTAGTATCTGTGCAATCTATAATACATAATTTCTCTTTTAAATTATAAATGAGACATATTTGATCACGTGCTCAAATTCTTACATATCATGTGTGGTGAGATACACAATCTAACAAACCTATGAATTATCAACAAACCAATAATAAGTTATTTACTGATTCGCTTGTAAGTTGCTAGTTGATGTGGCTCGGTCTAGCCATATGCCGAGCCAACTCATAGCTCAAAACGAGCTAGCGCACGAGTTGAACTCACCAAGCCAACGAGTCGAGCGGGCCTGAGAGCCTTGCAAGCCGATAAAGGCTTAGCTGAAACTTGACTCATTAGGAAAAGAACTTAGTGCAAAACAATTTTTTCTCGAGCGGAATGTCAAGCCATTCTTGAGCAGTTTGACTCATTTGCAACCATAATCGAGAGGAATCCATAGATAAAAAAAATGATATTATATATACGAGCTCTTTATGGTCTATGGATGAATTCTATTATAGAATCGAACATATATAAATCCACCATAAGATATTCCTTAAAGAATAACGATCAACTTGTATCAATGATAAGTGTATATAGAAGACCATATAAAAGTGATTAATGGGTATCAGAATGTGTAGTACTACAAGGAGAACCAACCATTATTGTCCTCACCTGTCCTTTCATATTACTGGAGAGGCGTACGTATAGATTTGTATGGAGGATTCAGATTTCATCTATATAATACTTAATCTCCCAATTTGTCCAAAATTGATGAATCTGGAACAAAAAAAGCCCTAATTATTCACATCAAATTCAGAATAAACTACTTTCTGTGTTTTGGCAACATAACAATCAGCTTTTTCTTTTGTGGGATAAATTCCAATTGAATCCCTAAACTTCTTTGTTTTGGGCATATGAGTTCCTTGTATTGATCCAATTGAATAAACTATTTTATGCTGATCATTGAAATAATAGACGCACACGATGGAGATTGCCTGGTGTACGATATATATTAGATTTTACATGGTATATGATAGAATTAATGCAAAACGGATCTTATTTAGTAGATGACAGCGAACTTGTTCCACTTGTACAAAAAAAAAGTTTGAAATTCAAGTTATAACAAAGAAGATAAAAGTCGTTTCAAAATATCTAGGGAGGAAAAAATATCTTTAATTTTATCCCTTAGATTTGGACCCTTCTGGCCCCACTCAAAACTGAGGGTCCAAATTTGATTATGCAAGTGTGCATAACCAAGAGTATGCACCATATCCTAAGCCTACAAAATATGGAGGAAACACCGATTCACATAGATGAATATGTAGGCTCCCAACATCGTTCAAATTAGCCTAATCATCATTATAGAACCTGAATAAGATTTATTTTAGATAAAAAAAATTAACCTTTTGTGAAAGCCAGCTAAGAGTTTCAGTCACCCTAAAGCTGTTAATGAGTTGAGTCGAGTTTTGTCTTGTTCAGACTTGACTCGTTAATAAAGGAGCCGAATTCGAGGTTGGCTCATTTATCAACGAGTTGAGTCGAGTTCGAGCTGACTCATTTATTGAAACATTTGCTCATCATTAAGATTATGAGTTCGGATCAAGCTTAATTGTAAGAGAATTTATGAATTAAATACCATAATATCCATATATCATTTTTGCCCCCGTTGAATCCATATATCATATATGATACATCATACATACATGTGAATAGTTACAATATGTTGAGATATCTCATGAGCTCGAAACGAGATAGTTCACGAGTTGAGCTCAACAATCCACCTAGTCAAGCTGGCTCACGAGCCTCACAAGCTGAACAAGACCCAGTTCAAACTCGGCTCGTAAATAAACGAGTCTAACTTTTCCAGAAACGAATGAGCTTTTATCGAAACAAATTTCGAGCCGGAACAGTTTGGTTCATTAGCCGTCCTAGCCACCCACGTATGATGTTTCTTACAAAACCATCTCCCAAACACTACCTAATAACCCTCTAAGCAACAAAAGCAACAAAATCCAATCAAAGCAAAGGAAAGAAGAATCGATTAAATCATCAGTTTCAGGTTTGTGTGCGCGCCAACAATCGGTGGAGACTCGGCCACATTAGTCGACAAAGAAAAGGGGAAAATGGCATAATAAGACCAAAAGGAGAAGGGTAATAAGGCTAATATACTACTCCAACACATAAAATCTAGACTGTTGCAAATTGATACAACATCAATCATGGGATTTTGCATGCTATTCCCCAATTCTCCATAATATTCCACGAAAAAAGAACAGCTATATAGGAAAAGGCACACCCCAAAAACAACCTCTCATCAATCATCATTAACCTCCATAACCATCCCATAAAAGTTGTGTAAACTCTCCATTCATTTCATGCACGTAAAACAGTAGAAAGTTGTAGCTTTCAAAATCATCCCCAGTTGCACTATCACTATATATTCATTATTGTCCCTTAATTATGTTTTAATATCTTGTTTCAAAGTCAATGATGTGCCTTTTGGTTATGTCCCAAAACTCCAAATACCATTGTGGTAGCTTTATTTCTTCTTCTTCATGTGGGTTGCACAGAATTTGCAGACCTGTTTGCGAACTCGGTGTATAATGGATGAATTAAACACACATTATCGCTAGGTCCAACTTTAGGGTTACGTTGTACACTTTTTTTCGGACTACGAAGAACCCAGTTACGCAACTGAGAATATATGTCGACTTGATCGTTGAATCCGGTCCGTTATGCATTCCTTGCATGGGATTGGTAATGGATCAAGATTAGCTTTCTGTGAAGGAAGGGTGAAAAATGAGGGGGGTGGGGATTGGAAGCAGTCTCAAAGAATGATGATTGTAACCGAAAATGGAAAGCCAGAAAAGCAGAGACAAAAGACAAAGCTAAAGGAAGAAACCTCCCAACAAAAAACCCTGAGAAAAAGGAGAGCAAAGATACAGAAGAATGAAAAAGGAAGATGGGGGTTATGATCAGAACCGCTAGCCCAACTGCTGCAATAGATTGTGGCTGCAAATTGCAAGCAAAGAGGACAAAGACAAAAGACCCAAAAAGCAAAGCTCAATAAACAAACACAACACTAAACAGGGGAGCTTATGTGAGAGAGGAAAAAAATGGGTAAGACTCATTTCCTTACTAATGTTTGGTTAGGTCTATCTAATCCTGACCCATTGCTTCTCTTTCACTCCAGCTTTGGCTTCCTGTTCTCGACCTTCTTTCATGCACGGCCTGAATTCCCTCCTTTCAATCGTTTTCACCTCTTATCTTCCTTTTTCTCCCTTTTTGACATCAAGGGTTTCCCTTCTGTCGATTGGTAGATGGAGAATTCATGTACATAGTACATCACCCAAATCCTTTCTAAGCCGTCCCTTTCACCATTTGGTAAGGGTGGATGCATGTCTTGCTCTACAATCTAGCCAGTGCTTTCAAGCTACAGAGTACACGGAGCACCTTTCGGCCTTCCCTTTGCACACACTCGTAGGAACCGGCCTCGCGTCTTGCTAGCCATCAGATTATGGTTGCAGGCTCTGCCCTTTCGTTCGCGACATAACACGCTTGAGGCGTTGGATGTGGGATGTGACATTTTGATAACTATCGGATGGTGAGCTTGTACGCGGATGGTTACGAAACTGCAGGGCTTTCATCCAACAACGAACAAGCATTCTGGGCGTGCAGAGGAAAGTAGTGGCAGGAGACCTTTACCAATAAAAGTGGACTTTTACCTGGCGGATTTCACACCAAGAAAACTTGGTACAGACGGCAAGCGGACTGATGGAGTACATACCAGGCCTCCAATTGATTGTTTTCCCCCACACTGTTTTTGGACCAATGAAATATCCAAGAAAACAATCATTCAGGTTTCAACTTGCTCTGGCTACCAAAAGAAACCAGCAGGAAGTGCTCTTGGTGAATCTGAACGACATGAAACTGGAAGGTACTGTCTATATTACACTTTTGTAAAGGGAAATCCAGTTGGGAATGTAAAACTGCTGGCTGGGCAAGCACCTCCTCTGAAGTTTTATTTTCAAAAAAAATGGGTTTCTTTCATATAGGTATCTACTTATTTCAGCAACAGCAATAAGCTCCTATGTCATTAAGAAGCAAAGCTTGGATGCATAAATAGATTCCAACACTCTCGTCAAGGATAACTTCATTTCGATTTGAACTTGCTGCTGACTGAATCGTAGGTTGGAACGTTGATAACTGCAGGATATCATTTGGAAACACAATCGATTCAATTGATTGATGACGGATTAATCAAAACCAGTACTAGCATGTAGGGTTCTCAGTAAGTGGGTATTTTACCATCTCCATAGGATGCCATCGTAAGAGGGGAAGAAATGAGCTTTTGTGCAAGCTTGGCAGCATCCTGCTCTGTAACTGCATCTATGGCTTTCAGGAAATGCTCCACCGATTTCCTAGAAGAAAAGAAATATTGAATAGAACTGTTAAACGAAGAACCAAACAAATTCCTCGGGTAGAAATATGGATGTGAAGATTACGGATAATATGAATTCATTTGTGAAAAGTCTCCCAGTGAAATATAAGTAAATTCATTAATCATGTCGTCAGCGAGCACATTCATATTCAGCCCTTAAAGATATAGCTAAAAGTGCAAATAACAAAAAATGTGTAAGCTTTCCAACTTATTGAACCTGCAGAAACATCACTCACATAAGCCAAGTACTTGAGAAAGACCCAAAATAAGATCAAGAAGCATTTAGAGTTGAGATCACAAACTAAATACTGTTGCTTTTAAATAAAAGTTTCCAAAACTGCTTCCCAAATCAAAGTTCTCAATAACTATTTCTAATAGTAGCACTGCTTAGACGCATTCCCTCTCCTAACATAGTCCTTCAGACCTCAAATATATACACAGCAGTAGCTGAATAGCCATCCATCCATTCAGTGTTACCCATACAATTAACAAAACAACCCACGTTCCATATGAAAGAAGTGATCAACAAGCAAAACGGCCAGCACATGCAATATATGTTATTTCTGTATTTGTCCTAACCATGTTCTTGTTCAGTAAAGCCGGTGGCATATCACAGCCACTGAACGGCAAAGATAAAAGTGAATCATTCCAGAGAGAGAACCTGAACTCTTCCACGATAGAAGAAATCCAACTATAAGTAAACCTCTTGTTTTAACAATGACCACAGATTGAGCGGACACACCAAAATAAAAATATGCATGCAAAACTAGTAAACGGAAAGGTACATATTTTTTCCACTAGCTTATGTTATGCTACCCTTTTTATTGAACATTAAAAAAAAGTGTTATACGGTACCTCTCGCTATATGTCAAAATTTGTCTACCAATGTCTTCGGAAGCAACCATCTGGGAAACACAAAAAGAAATAAGATTCCGAAAATTATAAACCATGATCAATTGAAAACATGCCATGATATATCCACATACTCTGGATTCTAAATTCATCAAAATGGCAGATTTTGTAGCCTGCTTGGCACGAGCCAATTGCACGGGATCAACTAGAGGAAGCAGGAGGAGAAACCATGTCAATTACCAGTCAGGATTCCATACAGCTACAAGTATAACAGTCTATATAAGAAAGGTAGCAAACATTCACCATGCTTAGCAACAGCAAGAAGTTCACTAGCGGCTATATCAATCGCTTTGGCTGCAAAATTTGAAGTCTGCATTCAGGAAGAAAACAAGTCTTTAGGAGCAACATGTCTACCGGCAGAACTTCAAACAAAAGATACACATTCTTTCACAGCGGAAAAAGAAGAAAGTAGGAAGAGAGAGGCTGATAGCTTTTAGAATAGATAACGGCATTCTTACAGTGGTTGCTTGGATACCAAATAAGGCAGTTCTGTTGTAAATATTGTTGAATGCCGAAAATGACTGAATTTGTGGGTACTGATTTAAGACGTTAAGATCTGCTCAAGATATCATCAAATAAAATATTTATTACCGACAGAATGTCACCAAAGAAGTAAAACAATTAATAGTAACAAGATTCCTAGAATGGTCTAGGGCCGTCAAGGAGGCATGATAGAAACTTACAAAGCCTAGAGTACATTCCTTTTCCAGGGCCGCCAGTGGAGAATGATCCACCACCTCCCATAAGCATCTGCCAAACATTGAAGCAACACTTTATTGTTGCCTTCAACTTGGTACTCAGATAACGTGATTGTTTCATAACGTGATAATTGAAACAATGAAATAAATATATCCAAGTAGACAAACATAAACAGGCACAACCTTGGATATTCACCGCACCTCAACAACCTTGTATATTATTCTTAAGGTTAAGACTTAAGAGAAATAAAAGTAAAAGAAGCAAGCATCAAAAGATCACGAACCTGAAGAACAGTCAAGCACATTGCATCCTTATCCTGATGCCAGCCACCGGGGAGTTCAAACGCGAGAGCAAAATGAGTCACCATATCCTGCAGTGAGAAAAAGGAAAATTGTCCGAGGTCATACACTTTACATGGATGGATTACCTAGGGTGAAAGGATGTTGACATATATCCGTGAATCATACCCCTGACTCTCCTTGACAACGGTAATCACCTCCAGTATAAACAGATTGAGGCTCGGCAGGTTTTGGAACTTGTGACAGGTCAGAGAAAAGAGGCTCAGCAATGGATACTAGTTCCTCGTGCTCAACACCAGAAGCTGCAAGCACCATCCGAGGGGCAGTGTAATTTTCCTAGAGGTTTAAAAAATATACAATTTAATAACATGATCTGGTTGAGGACGCAAGAAACTATTTCACTTGGTAGGGGAGGATAAACGTAAGACTTACAGCCACAAATTCCTCCAACAGAGTACCATTCAACCTATTAATAGCCGATTCAGGAGCTAAAAGAGGATTTGCCAGTGCACCAGAAAACCCAGCAGAGTGAATGGCCTCCAACAGTAAGCCATGGGGATTGTTAGAAGCTTCACTTATCTCAGACTTGACCTTCAGAAGCTGGGGTGCAAGGCAAATAATTGCTAAGATTACAACATAAAATATAAGAATCCGAAAAGATGGGAAACAGAAGATGAAGATTACCTGTTCATTGACCTCCCAATCTAGGAAGACAGGATTCCTTACAATATCAACTAGCAACTCCACCATCTCGGGTACATAGGTCTTTAGAGCATCAAAAGTATACCCCATTTGCTCCCGAGATGCTGAGGCTTGTACAACACCGCCAACTGCTTCCACTTCTCGCACAACTCGCAAATGGCTGCGATTTCTTGTACTTTTGAAGGCCATTTTCTCTAACAGATGTGTGGTTCCAAATGTGGCTGGTGACTCATAGATTGAGCCGCAATCAATGTATAGGCCTATTGATGCAGCAGGGTTCTAGCACACAGCAGAGATAATAAAGTAAATAGATGGAGTGAGACAGGGGTGGGATCCTAGCAACAAGTGGTAAAGTTTATCCCACAAAGAGGAGTTTGAAGTGCACAAATACCGAAGATGATTCAGATGCAATTTTGACACCATTGGGGAGCGTAGTAATCTTGGTTTTCCCCGGCTCAACAAGATCAGGCAGGGATGGTGGGAGCTCGACCCCTGGAAACTGAAACTCGAGAGGCACTGAAGAGTTGGAATTCCCACCAGTAAACCAGCTTAAGATCCCCCCTGAAGAGGATGACTGCAATACGGCAGCACCCGAGCTTGCGAATCTTGCAGATGACCCAGTGCTTACAGGGAACCTGCTGCTTGCACGCCCCTATTTACACAATTCGACAGGATACACAGGCAAAAAGTTCCATCATTTTCACCCCATATTTCAGGCACAATATGATGCAAATAGAACATCAACATTGCTTATATCTATTATATTGAAGTGATCCCATACTAACAAATGTCATCTTCTACAATCATAGATGTATAAAGTTCCATCATTTTCACTCCATATTCTATGCACAATAAGAATTATTCTACCAAGTTAATCAACCATGTCAACAGTTTCTAAACCAAACCCAACTATGAATTTGTTCCAACGAATGAGTTACTGACGGGTTTCCCCCCTCAACCAATATCTACTGCTTATCACATTTTCTCAGCAACCAAACAGGACACGGCTAAATGAACAATCAAAACACGCCACAGGGACTCCCCCGAACTGGCGAAAAGATCTCAAATTGAAGCAATCGTAACTTAGTGGTTCCACATCTACATGATTAGTCAAATCAAGGGGAGATAGAGCTTCCAATCATGGCGTTCATAGCGTCAACCGAGAACTGCGTTTGCAGAAGGACAAAACAGATCCAGATTCTTGGCTGTACGTGGTACGAGAGAAAGAGAGAGATTTAACTGACCTTAAGAGACCTGAGGCGAGAAGCTGCGGTTCTGTACATGGCTGATCGGCGAAACGCTAGATAGAATCGATATTCCGATGAGTTCCAAAGCGTAGGGCACGGCGGATTCTGGATTTGGGTCTCTACTTTTCCCTCGTCTCACAGTATCAGATTGTTCTTCGCGGAGTGGCTTAGAAATTGGAACCTGGCTGGGGTTGGACCCTTGGAAATCTGATCTGAGCCGTCGAATGAGTTATGGTTTGATTATTGGATCTCGGCCGTTGCTCTTCTTCGCAGGCGAGCTTATAGCCGTATGCTCGTCCTATTGACTTCCTTGATTGCAGACCAAATATTAGGGACAAATTTGTCCAAGTCGAAATTAACATGACACAAAACAGCGGATTAGAGAGTCTGGATAACAATTTTGCCCATTTTGTTATCCCATTCAATTTGAGTATTTAATCTAAATAGATGGGGAATTAGTAGAGTTTGATGGATTTGTCCAATATTTTTTTATTTGGATTGGAGTTTTCAATTTACAGATTTTGGTTTATACTTCGTACCCATACTCATATAAAAATTATAGTTTGGTACCTATACTCAATAGATCTTAAGATTTAGTATCTAAATTTAATTTGTTTTTTTTTTTGCATATCAGTCCTCAAAATATTGATAAAAATTACATTTTAGTCCCTAAATTTTGTAAATATTATATTTCTATACCTAAAATTTTAAGTTTTACAAATAGGTCCAATTTTTCTATGTGTAGTTAAAACACTATCAACTAAATGTGTATCCATATCCAACATATATCTATGTAGATTATGGAAGCAATATCCAAATCCTACCCAAACCCATCTACAAACCCCATATATACTTCACCCATACTCTATTCATAATCAATGGGTCTACTTGGGTTTGGGTAAAATCACTCATAGTTGGGTAATTGACATCCCTCTCATGTGAGAATGACCGTCAGGGAAAGAGGGCTAGCCTCATTGGTGAAGCGAAACTCAATTCCTTGAGAGGTTGTGTGTTTGATTCTCAGTGCAACCATCGATCCCTCATCCCTCCAAGCCGCTTCATGGTTTTGTTATGATGAATTTATCTCTCCGATAGCACTTTCCAAGTATATGGTGACCTTGCAGGGTTCAAAGCCAGTGGCAGGGGAGATTATAGCCCCCCCCCCCCCCTAACTCTCGAAATCATGTAAAACTACATGTAAATTTTGTAATAAATTGAAAAAATATAGTAATTGATAAGGCGTTAGCCCCTCGCCAGTTTGAATTCTCTGTGCGTAAATTTTTGCCCCCTCAGTCGAATTATGGCTCCACACTTAGGGCTGGGAAAATAGACCAGACCGTTAGAAAAACCGTGGTCCAAACTGTACCGCACAGTTTGGTCCGGACCATAGACCGTGAAGTATGGTCTGGTCTGGTCCATGGTCTGTATTATTTTATGATTTGATCTCTTGGTCTGGTCTGGTCTAGACCGCGGTTTACCGGACCAAACCGTTGATCCAACTGACTTGTCAATACGTGTTAACAGCCCATTCGACCACTCTCCAAACTCCCACAACCACACCCAAGTCTCAACCTTAATTTTGTGAATCTCTTCCCTCTTCATTCACAACCACATTTAACCACAGAGTAGAGATAATCGTGTCTCCATATGACATTATGTTAATGTTTATGACATTATGGTGCAAGCTGGGATGCTTTTACTTTGTATCTTTGTTATGTACTAAGATTTAGAGTATCAAAATTATTCATGCATATTGGGAATAATGTTTTAAGACAAATAACAATTATTTTTCTTGGTTATTGGTTCAATTTTTTGTGTGATTGACTAAACAAATTATTCATTTTTCGTTGAGTGTGGTCTATCTGGACCAGACCAGACCGAACCAGACCGCACAGGCGTGGTCTGGACCAGACCGTATAGTCTGTGGTCTGGTATGTGGTCTATACTTTAGCCTCTCGATCTGGACCGTAGACCGTATATATGGTTTGGTCTGGACCAGACCGCACCGTTTCCCAACCCTACCACACTGTGCATAGTCGTTCCATGACTTTTTATGATGATATATAAAGAAGAAAGAATACTAGCCCAAAAAAGAGTGGAGAGCCCAAGTACCACACCATAGCCCAACCCACAAACACACTAGCTTGTTCACCGACAACACTAGCCCACATAACAAGCAACCATTGAGCCTCCTTTACTGCCAACACCCACAACGTCACTCACGACAAGCTAGCATCATCCCTACGCCCACACCGAGATAATCGAGTTGTTGATATTTAGTCAAATCCACTGAATTACTATGTTAATCTAAATGAAGCAAGGAGGAAGACTATAGATATGAAAACTTAAAGCTAAAATGAGGAGAAAAAACAATATCCGAAGAGAGGTTATGGAAAATTCCACTTGGGGAAAATTACAGCCGAAAGCTGGACAGATCTACATAGAGATTAGAGAAGTGAAATGAAACTAAAGAACCATTAGAAAATAGTGATGAGTTATTGTCGACCACCAAGAGATGAACCGACGATCCCGTGGTGAAGAGTGCAATAAGCAGGTAAATAGATGTCAGAAATTTTGAAATTTAGAGTGAAAAAATGAGTTACTTTCAATTCTCATAAATTCCTTTGGCTCCTCAGAAAGTACAATAAGATTGTACTCTCAATAGCCAAAAAGAGAATTTATTATCTGTTGGGCATGTGACTCGGGCCTAGCCACGTCAAGGAACAGGGCGCGACTGGATGGACTCCGACATGGCAGCGCAAAGACCCCGAGCGCGACACCTCACCGCAGTCAACCACGTCCTGGCGCGAGGAGTTTAGGCGCGATGCGAGTTACAGGCGCGATGCGAGTTACAGGCGCCGAGGGAGAGCATGGCGCAGGCTAAGCCAAGAAAGGAGGGGAGCGTAGCTTTCCTCCCCAGGAAGTAGTCACATCAGGGTCATTGGCAGGTCTCTGACACGTCCTAGGTAGAGGGATGGCCTGGACAGGGCCGAAAACCCTTAGTGTGCCAGTGGTCACATCATTGTATCCCAATGGTCACATCTTGTATCCCCACATGGGTCAACCACTCACCCACCACCATGAAGCCTATAAATATGGCATTTACTACGGTGGGTGAGGGGATCGCATTTTTAGTCATTCTCGCTCTATAACAACTACTTCTCTCTCTAAAAGTCCTGGAGCTCACTCTCACTTGACTCTCCCCTCCTTCCCCCTCCGATCAAACCCGACGCTCGTGTTTCTTCTTGACCCAAACTCTTACCCGAACCTCACTCCTACACTCAGTTAGGTTCAAACAATTGGCGCCCACCGTGGGGCCAAGAAGAAACGCTGAAGAAAATCCACCGATGGCAGAGCACAACCGCGACCAACCTGACCAAGCAACGCCGATCAAGGCAATGACTGACCCGAGGGCGTTCGCGGAAGCCAGCAACCTCGATGCTGTGCTCATTGAAGAAGAGGAGCCCGAACTGACAGCCAAAGAAATGAGGGAGCTGTTGACGAAGCAAAACACCGTCATAGCTGACATGCAGAAACAAATGAGCCAAGTCGTCGCGCTCATGATGAGCAGGGAGGGCGCGCCAATGATGGACGCGGCAACAGCCGCGCCTCAACAAGCTTTGGCGGTTGCGCCACAACAAGCCTTGGGGGAAACGTCGGGGACAGCCCAACTACCCCAACGCGCTGCAACGGAACTCCCCGCATGTGACGCGCCAGAAATCGATCCACCAGGACGGGCGGACCTCAGCTTCTTAGAGCAACACCTGTCCCCGCAATATCGACCCAACCCGCCCAAAAGGATCCTCCACCAGCCATTGAGCGCGCAAATAATGGCGGAGAACCTATCCGGAGCGCCCCCTACCCTCCCGACATACAACGGCACAACCGACCCGGAAGACCACGTAAGCACCTTCTGCTTGCGCATGCAACTCCAGACCAACTCCAATGCCGCGCTGTGCAGAACCTTCCCATCGACGTTCACCGGCATATGCCTCGATTGGTACAACCGCCTCCCGAACGGAATCATCCGCTCATTCGAGGAGTTCATACTCCTGTTCACGACCAAATTCGCGTCCCAGAAACGGCGCCCCCTTCACCTCAAAGCCCTGATAGATATCAGGCAAAAGGATGGAGAAAGCCTGAGAGCTTTCTACGCCAGATGGTCCAGGGTAGCAATGGCTGTCCGCGACCTTACCCCCGAGACAGCCGCCCATCACCTCATGGAGGCCACCAACAATATGGAGCTCAAGCGGGCGCTAGCCAAAAGGCCCGTCACGCTGTCCACGGAGTTGGAAATGAAGATTGAAAAGGCAATCACCTTGGAAGAAACCCTAGGGGCAGGGTCCGTCAGGCGCTTCGAGCCAGCGAGGGCGCCGCGAGAAGAACAGGCGCGTCGTCAGCCCCCAGTCCCGATCCCACGAGATCAATTGCTACAGATGCACAGTGGCCCAAAGCGCGCTCCGCCTCCCCCGCCAGAGCACGCGCACCGCGGGCGATCGCCAGACAGACGCGCGCCCAATGCCTACACCCCCCTTAATGACTCCGTGAGGAATGTGTTCCACGTCCTCCGCGAGAAAGGCTACAAGCTCAATTGGCCTGCTCCGTTGAAATCCCAACCTTACATGCGCGATCCAAATAAGCATTGTGAGTTCCACAGAGCAACGGGACACCAGACGGAAGAATGCCGAGATCTAAGGTACGAAATAGAGGGCCTCGTGCGCCGAGGGTTGCTCACCGAATTTCTCCATGTAAAAAAAGAGCAAGTTGAGGCTCCACAGCTCCCGCCGCCACCTCCACCACAAGCCGATTACGACGATGACACAGGCGCGTATGTGGTGCGCAAAGAGATCGGGGTGGTGACAGTTGAAGGGGATCGTCCCAAGAAGAAAACCAAGCGCGAGCGCGCGACAGAGTGTGGGCCGTCAACGCGCCGACAAAGTTCGATCTGAGCTTTGATGACGCGGAATTCCCACAAGGAGTTCCGTCAGAGGAGCCACTCATTGTCACCGCGTTAATTGCCGCCTGCAAGACACACCGCCTCCTGATAGATGGGGGAAGCGCGGCCGACATCCTCTTCCAGAGTACCGTGAACAAAATGGGTATCGACCCGCGCCTGATCCGGCGCGCGCAAGGCAACTTGGTTGGTTTCTCCGGAACCAGAGTTCCGGTGAGCGGAGTGGTCACCCTCCCTGTGGTGATTGGCGACCAGGAACCACGCGTCTCCAAACAAGTGGAGTTCACAATCGTCGATTGTGAATCAGCGCACAACGGCATCCTTGGCCGGCCTTTCCTCGCGAAGTTCATGGCCCTCCCATCGACGTGCCACCAGAAACTCAAGTTCCCAACACTAAGGGGGGTTGGGGAAGCACGAGGAACAACCTGGGAAGACCGCGTTGTGGCGCGACAAACTAACATCGTCGACACAAGGGCAGAAGAACCCCGACCGGAGTCCATGGATTCCGATTTCGAGGTCGCGCTGGATCCCGCCGAGCCAACTAGGAAGATACGCATCTCCACTCACGTCGACAGCGACGCGATCGAGCCACTCGTGACACTGTTGAAGGAGTACAAGGAGCTGTTCGCGTGGTGCACAGAAGACATGCCGGGAGTGCCCAGGGAGGTAGCCCAGCACAGCCTGGCCGTCCCAGCCAACGCAGAACCAAGACAACAAGGACGGAGATCCTTCACGGGCGATAAACTGAAGGCGATAGAAGAAGAGGTGGCGCGCCTACTGGCGGCCGGACTGATCCGACCTGTGAAGTACCCAAAGTGGCTGGCGAATGTGGTCTTGGTCAAAAAATCATCTGGAGCCTGGCGGATGTGCGTCGACTACACCACGATCAACAAAGTGTGCCCAGGGGACCCTTATCCCCTGCCACGTATCGACCAGCTGATCGACGCGACCGCCGACCATGAGACATTGTCCTTCCTCGACATGTTCTCCGGATACCACCAAATCCCGATGTCCGTGGAAGACGAAGAAAAAACGGCGTTCATGACCCCGTTCGGGAACTTCTGCTTCGTAGGGATGCCGTTCGGATTGAAAAACGCTGGCGCGACATATCAGAGAATGATCGACACGGTTTTCTCGCGACAGATCGGGCGGAACATCGAAGCATACGTAGACGACCTCATCGTCAAAACGAAGGCGGGCAACTCGCACCTGGAGGACCTGCGCGAGACTTTCGAAGCCCTCCGTCGGCACAGTCTCCGCCTCAACCCACTCAAGTGCGTATTTGGAGCGGAAGCGGGAAAATTCCTCGGGTTCATGATAACCAAGCGCGGCATAGAGGTCGACCCGAAGCAAATCACGGCGGTGCAACAACTACGGGCGCCTCGAAATGCGTTGGAAATCCAATCCCTGAATGGCAAGATAGCGACACTGGGGAGATTCATACCACGATCCGCCGACAAGTGTGCGCCCTTCTTCCAAATACTAAAAAACGGGACGCGCTTCGCGTGGTCCACAGAATGTGAAGCAGCGTTCCAAGAGCTAAAGGCGTATCTTGTATCCCCCCTGTATTGACTGCCCCCAAGCTTAATGAAAAACTTTTCTTGTACCTCGCTGTGTCAACAAGGGCCGTAAGCGCAGTGCTGATATCCCGAAGAGATGGCAGAACCGAACAACCGGTGTATTACACCTCGCGCACTCTTGTTAGCGCGGAAACAAGATATTCCTCGATCGAGAAGGCTGCCTTGGCACTGGTAAGCGCCTCACAGAAGCTGCGCCCGTACTTCCAAGCGCACCAGATCACCGTCCTGACAAACCTCCCACTAAAGAAGATCCTAACCTCAATGGAAGTGTCGGGGCGCATGGTCAAATGGGCGGTCGAGCTGTCGGAATACGATATTCAGTACGCGCCAAGGCCAGCAATAAAGGCTCAAATCCTAGCGGACTTCATCGCGGAGGGGGTAACCCTCGAAACAACACCGGAGGGCGTCTGGGAAGTCTACGTCGATGGAGCGGCGAGCAAGCATGGCGCCGGAGCAGGGGTTGTGGTGCGCACACCCGCCGGAGCAGTTCATGAAATCGCAATCAGGTTCCGAGCACTGAAAACAAACAATGCCGCGGAATACGAGGCCATCCTGGCGGGAATGACGGCCGCTCACGACCTAGGGGCAATAACGATACGGATACTCTCCGACTCCTCCTTGGCGGTCAATCAGCTGAACGGCGCGTTTGACGCAAAAGAGGACACACTGGCGCACTACATGGAACGCGTTAAGATGAGAGCCACAGCATTCGAAGCAGTAACATATGCGCAGATACCAAGGGAGGAGAATGCGCACGCTGACGCATTATCCAAACTGGCGACGGCTACCGACTTCGAATCCACGCGTCTCGTGTCCGTCCAAAAAGAAGAAGAGGATGTCCCCCCGGAGGCAGCAGTCAATACAACCCAGCTCATGACAAATGAAGACTGGAGGCACCCAATCGTGAAGTACCTCCAAGACGGGACAGTACCGGAGGACCCTAAGCAAGCTTGGGCGCTAAGGCAAAAGGCAGCTCGTTGCACACTCATCAAAGGGGACCTATTCCGAAGGTCATACTCGGGCGTCTACCTCAAATGCATCGGGCAAGAAGAAGCGCGCGACTTGGTACGCGAACTACATGAGGGGCTGTGTGCAATGCACGCGGGGCCACGCAGCATGGAGCGCACCATCCTCCTGCATGGCTACTACTGGCCGAGGATCAAGAAGGATACAAAAAGCTACGCGGACCAGTGCCACAAATGCCAGGTCAACGCGCGCCAACATCACTTGCCAGCCACCGAGCTCCAGGGCAACTTGAGCCCATGGCCTTTCGCGCAGTGGGGCGTCGATCTCTTGGGCCCCTTCCCAACGGCAAAAGGGAAACGCAAATACATAATCGTGGCAGTAGACTACTTCACCAAGTGGATCGAAGCCGAAGCACTGGCATCCATCACGGCGCAGCAGGTAACCCGTTTCTTGCGCAACAACATCCTGTCGCGCTTCGGGGTTCCAAATGCACTCATCTTCGATCATGGGAAGCAATTCGACTGCGCGGAAGTGATAGACTTCTGCGACGAGATGGGAACCATCGCAAGGTTCGCATTGGTGGCTTACCCACAAGCCAACGGCCAAGCAGAATCCTCCAATAAAGCAATCCTGCACGGCCTCCACACTCGCTTGAACGAAGCCAAAGGCAATTGGGCGGACGAGCTCAACACGGTGCTATGGGCGCACCGCACCACACACAAGGTAGCAACGGGCGAAACCCCTTTCGCCCTCACGTATGGCACTGACGCGGTAATCCCCATCGAAACAGCAATACCGACCTACCGGATCACCGAGTACAACAGAGGAGCGAACGACGACGCGCGCCTATTAGAGCTCGAGTTGTCACAAGAAAGACGCGAGCTGGCAGCCATCAGAATGGCCGCAATGAAAGAACAAGTAGCCAAGTACCACAACGCAAGGTTGGTCCCACACAAGTTGATCCTGGGCGACCAAGTGCTACGGCGGAACTTCCGCCCCGACCCCAAACACGGGAAGCTCGCCTCGACATGGGAAGGCCCTTACTTGGTCCGCGAAGTAGTGGGCGCCAACACATTCAAACTCAGCGAGTTGGGGGGCAACAAGATCCCAAGAACATGGAATGCACAGAATCTAAGGAAATACCACCGGGCAGATTAGCGTGTACCACGTTCGCAACAGCGCATTAGCGCAATCAATAAAAGGACACGGTTCGAAAGAACAAAAATTAGCAATAGTCCAGCACTATTCGCGCCTAGTTCGAAAGAACAAAAATTAGCAATAGTCCAGCACTATTCGCGCCCAGTTCGAAAGAACAAAAAATTAGCAATAGTCCAGCACTATTCGCGCCTAGTTCGAAAGAACAAAAATTAGCAATAGTCCAGCACTATTCGCGCCTAGTTCGAAAGAACAAAAATTAGCAATAGTCCAGCACTATTCGCGCCCAGTTCGAAAGAACAAAAAATTAGCAATAGTCCAGCACTATTCGCGCCTAGTTCGAAAGAACAAAAATTAGCAATAGTCCAGCACTATTCGCGCCCAGTTCGAAAGAACAAAAAATTAGCAATAGTCCAGCACTATTCGCGCCTAGTTCGAAAGAACAAAGAGTTAACGATAGCCCAGCACTATCCGCGCTCACCCAGTTCGCGCACCCTCCGCGCGAGAAAACGAAACAAGAGCGGTTACCGTCGCCCATTCGCGCATGCAAAGTTATTGAGCAAAGATGTTGTTGAGCAAAGAGAGAGAGAAACAAACACAATCGAGGGCCACTAGGCATAATCAAAGAAGGAGCCATAAGGTTGTTCGCAATTACACACAGAAAAACAACGAAAAAAGCACGAGGAACCAACAAAACAGCTAAGGAAAGATTGGGCAACACTTAGGCAGAGCCAGTGTTGGGCTGTTCGTCCTCCTTGCTCGACTTGCGACGCAACAAAGGACGCTCCTCTTCCTCGTCCTCCTCGTCTTCATCAGCCACCTCGCCATCCCTCCTGGCGCCTGAAACCTCCTCCCCAGCTGGACGCTCTACCTCCTCCCGGCGCTCCCCCTCTTCCTCCTCCTCTTCCTCGGATTCGGAGTCGGAATCCAAAGGACGCTTCCCGCTGATCCACGATCTGACATGTTGGACCATCTCGCGAGTATCCCAGTGCATCCCTGGATTCTCGGGGCGAACCTTCTTACCGACCGCTATCACGGCCTTGGTCATGGCATCCGCCATGATCTTCCCGAAAGGTTGGGAGGACTTGAACTGGCGGATGGCCGCGGCCTCAGCTGCGCGAACGGCCTCAGCCTTCGCGACGGTATGAAGGCGGACAAGGTCGTCCTTCTCCTTCTGGAAGTCTTCGCGAGCCTTGCGCAACCTCTCAGAAAAAGAGACTTCCAGCTGTTCCCGGAGGGCGGAGCGCTCTTCGTTCCGCACCTTCTCTTTGGCCGCCTCCACGTCCGCGGCCAACCGGCTCTGCAAAAGGCCGAGCGACTCCAATGCCTCGTTGGCCTTAGTTGTCGCGTCTTCAGCACGGTTGTTGGCCCCGAGCACCTTCCCCTCCAGCTGGACGATCTGCGCTTCGTCGGCCTTCATCTTTGCACGCATCGCGGCGCGCTCCTGCTGAGCTCGGAAAGTCGCCGACAGACCCTACAACGCCACGTGCCTTAGCCAAACACGAAGGCAATAAAGGGGAAGACGGGAAAAGAGATGAGGAAAATAAAACCTAAACCACAGGGATCTAACGAGGTCTTACCGCGAAGTGGATCTGCGCCAGATCATGGAGGGGGTCCGTCTTCTCCACCCGCGGAGGAACGGTGAGAACGGGCCCGATCGCCCGGAGCGCATGGTTGGCGGACACCAGGTTACACGCCGCCGCAGTGTGAATCCGCACGTCGCGAACTTGGTGGACTGTGGCGGTGGCGGGTGTAGCGCTGGCGGGGGCAGCAGTGCCGGTTGCCCGGAGGAGCTGCTCGCCCCACTCCCATCCCGACGAGCGGGCCTGGTCACTGTCGCCTCGGGCTGCGACAGCGCCAAGGACAGCTGCTGTGCGGCGGTCAGTGGTTGCGCGGCAGGCGTCTGCTTCTTGTCAGCACGTGGCGCGACGTCATCCACAGACATCATGCTGGCAATGTTGGAGAAGTCAACACCTGCGCCAATAAGTCGTAAGAGAGCGGTTAATAAGACAGAATACAAAGGAAAGAAAATATAACTAACCATCCCCAAACAGCTCCTCCAAGCAAGCCTCGCGGACACCCTTGGCGTATAAATTGATGCGATGAGGCATGCAAGCCTCATATTCATCTTTTAGCCCGACATAGAAGCCGACGTCCGACTCGAACCCGTGCGTACTGCCCTTCTCCCAAGAGGTGGGCTCCGCCATGGTGCCGCTCGCCCATTCCCCGGGGGTAGGCTTAACGTAAAAGAACTCCTCGAACCAGGTCTTCTTCAGCTTGGGCGAGCCATACACAAAACCCTCGGGGCGGTGGTCGCGTCGCTGGATAGAGAGACAGTCGCTCACCCTCGTGGGCTCCTTGATTTTGTACAACTTTCTAAACAAGCCATACGTAGGCTCGATGTTAAGCCTCTTACACGCGAGACGGAGACAGCTCGCGTGCATGATCACTGAGGGGGAGAGCCGCCCGACGGAACACTTGAGGCGCTCATATATAGCGCACAACAGCGGATCGATGGGGAACTTGAACCCCATCACCCAGTATTCTGTGTATACGCCGAACCACCCAGGGGGGCAGTTACCCACCATGCTGCGCACCGACGGGGCAGCGTACTCCCAATGGGGGGGCAAACCCAGCCCGCGGACCAACTCCTCCACGTCGTCCACGTCGTATGTTGAGGAGTGCTCGGGTCCGCGCTTGAGGTTGTCCGAGGGCGCCGGCTGATCACCCCACATCTCGGCCCACTCAATCACGCGGTAGGTTGCACCGACACCTTGCGGCCCCAAACGGGCCATAGCTTCGGTAACGCGCTCAATGGCGCGCGGCGCGAATTGCGCACCAAGGTCTCCTTGCGCCATCTCATTCGCGGCTTCATCATCGGCGATTTCATCATCGACGACTTCTTCGTCGGCGACCTCATCGCCGGTGACTCCATCGTCCATGACCGGTTGACCACCCTGATTACGCCGGATGATCATCACTCCCCGGGCCTGCTGCGTCGCTTCCCCACTACCGGAGGGAATATTACCCGCATCGGAGGAGCTTCCGACACCATCGCCGGACCTAGCGTCGTATGACGGCGTTGCCGGAATCCCACCGTCGCCACCGCCACATCCGCCGTCAGATCCGCCACCCCAACCCCCAGAACCACCGTCCCCGCCACCGGAACGGTCAGAAGAAGTGTGCGAGAGAGGGGAGAAATTACCTTCTTCGCCTTGCACGACCTCGGCCTCGTTGTTGTTGACGTTGGACATGATGTCGACTCGAAACTTGGCAACAGCGGAAAAGGATCGAGGTTGTAGAAGGAGGAGAAAAAATCTCAGAGGAAGCAAATCTCAGAGGAAGCAGAGTGAAGCAATAATCGGAGGAAACAGATGAACCCTTCCTCCCCACAACAACCTGTTTTTATAGTGGGTTAGAGGGAAAGCAAAGGGCCAATGTCGGCCAGCGGAATGCGAAGGGTTAAAGCCACATAGGGATCCGTAACCGTCAGATCCTACCAAATCTTTTCGAAATTCAAAAAATCCCCGCCCAAATAGCCTAACCACACAATGACACGTGGATACCTACCAGCATAGGCACTAGTCGGCGACGCCACAAGTGCCGCACACCGCCTGGGGGGCAGGACATACCCACGAGGAAAGAAAAACACGCTTCGCGCAGTACCGGGTATCGCGCGAGGCGAACGAATCCCAACAGTCGGCGCGCGACGTGCCCTACACGCCGCACACATCGCGCGCAGCGAGCCAAGCCCTATTACAAGCGCGGTGAAGAGCCCAATCGCGAGCGTGCGAGCGCGCGCCATCATCAAACGCGTCACTGTTTCGTAATACCGCGCGCGATGAAGAACCCAAACGCGAGCACGCGCAGGAGCCGACCGATCGAGACAAGCGGAGTAGACGAGCGGAATAAGCCCGAAAGACCAGCCTCACGGGGATCACACAGGCCCGAGTCAGTCAAGAAAAAATCCAAACAGGAGGTGTTCACGAAACACCCCCTGATGGGGGGCAATTGTTGGGCATGTGACTCGGGCCTAGCCACGTCAAGGAACAGGGCGCGACTGGATGGACTCCGACATGGCAGCGCAAAGACCCCGAGCGCGACACCTCACCGCAGTCAACCACGTCCTGGCGCGAGGAGTTTAGGCGCGATGCGAGTTACAGGCGCCGAGGGAGAGCATGGCGCAGGCTAAGCCAAGAAAGGAGGGGAGCGTAGCTTTCCTCCCCAGGAAGTAGTCACATCAGGGTCATTGGCAGGTCTCTGACACGTCCTAGGTAGAGGGATGGCCTGGACAGGGCCGAAAACCCTTAGTGTGCCAGTGGTCACATCATTGTATCCCAATGGTCACATCTTGTATCCCCACTTGGGTCAACCACTCACCCACCACCATGAAGCCTATAAATATGGCATTTACTACGGTGGGTGAGGGGATCGCATTTTTAGTCATTCTCGCTCTATAACAACTACTTCTCTCTCTAAAAGTCCTGGAGCTCACTCTCACTTGACTCTCCCCTCCTTCCCCCTCCGATCAAACCCGACGCTCGTGTTTCTTCTTGACCCAAACTCTTACCCGAACCTCACTCCTACACTCAGTTAGGTTCAAACATTATCCATGGTTCAATTACTAGATGATTACCACTATTTTCTTCATTTTATGTATCTCCTTGTTCAATTTTGGAATATTTTGTATAAAAAAGCAATTAAACCCTAATATATAAGTTCCTATAAAAAAACCCTAATATATAAGTGTCCCAGTGTAATGAACTGGTTATTCTTAGGGACGGCAATGGGTCGGGTTGGGTCGGGTTTTGTCAAACCCAAACCCATGGGTTTATTCGTGAAAAAAACCTGGGGTAAAACCCACTGGGTTTGAAAAACTCAAACCCAACCCAACCCGCTGGGTATCCGCGGGTTCATGGGTACCCATGGGTTTTTGTCGTAAAAAAATTACAATAACAAGTTTCTATCAAAATAAAAGTTAAATATCAATCTCTTAATACAAATTGTCCATGAAGAAGATTAGTTGTTTAGAATATTAAACATACCGGAAAAATTAATTATATGAGTGTGGGCGGATACCCATGGGGAGGATTTACCTAAACCCAAACCCAACCCAACCCGGTGAATAGTGAACGAGTTTAAACCTGAACCCGACCCAAAACTCGTCAACACGGATTTTACCCGCGTTGACCGGATTGGCTCGAGTAGGGTACCCGCGAATTCGGGTTTTGTTGCCATCCCTATTTATTCTATCACTTTCATCCATTTTCTATCAAAGTCACCTAGTCACCATGTTGGATTTTTTCCCCACATAGATCATCCAAGACCGAGAAATAGATAGCAAAACATTATCAAATACTAAGTAACCAAACATGATAGTTGATGAAATGGATAGACGCATAGGTGGAGGGAGCACCATTTGCCTTTGTCACGGGACATGAGTAAAATTTGGGGAGGAACAAAAATATCACACCTACAATGAATATAAGGATGTTTTACTACTACATCATAACTCATAATTTGTTCATGACAGGAAAAATTAGTTAATTTATCGGTTTCATTCATAACATTATTATTCGACAATAGGTTGTTCATAATAAATTGTCTCGAGTATTGATGGAGACAAAGTGCAACACTCATATCCATCAATTTATTTGCTTTTAAAACTAGTTTTGATTCTACCTATTGCAACTATAGGTATAGAAAGAGCATTTTTAGCTTGAACTTATATTACAAACAAGTTTCGAAGTCGAATTGGTTATCAGTTTTCTAATGATTGTTTAGTGGGATACATTAAAAGAGACTTATTTAAGAGTGTAAACAACAAATGTATTTTGCATTTCTTTCAAAATATGAAAACTCGTCGTGGTTGTTTATGCAAACAGTAATTATATTAGTCGATTATTTCTATATCTATGTATGAATTATTTGAATATTATTAGTTTCAATTATATTAATTAATTATATATTTATATTTTGAAAAGAGAACAGAGGTACTTTCAAATCTTGCGTCCGCCACTGAATAGACCAGCTTGTGATGAAAATATATGTTTGATCACTACATTTACAGCCCTTTCAAAGCTCTAAGGATCAAAATAAGTAAATAACATTAGATAAGAGAAAGAGAAGCCTTATAGAAAACCATACTTCCTCCAAGAAAGCAGCTTTTAGGTTTTGTGTTGCATCCTTTGTTGCACAGCTCACCAAATCACCAATTGAAAATCACCACAAAGAAACCATAATTACCAATGAAATTTACCAACTCAACAAATTACATCCTAGATTTTATGTCGCAACCTTCTACAGTCCCACACTAACAAAAAGCGCCCTTGCTGCCACAAGGCATGCATCTTCCCCCTAAGGAGTCGTTTGGATTAGAAATTTGGATCCAAAATCTCTCATTTGAAAAACTAGAGATTTTTTTCTATAGAAATTTGGGTCAAATATGGTGTTTAGAAGCTATTCAATGTTTTTTTTTTATAAAGAAACCAAAAGGTCACTTTTGCCCTTTGTGTTTTGTCTTCCTCATCTTCCTCGGCCTATGTCTCCCAACCCAATCATCATTTTCCATCGCTCAAACCCATTCCAAATCTGAATTAAAGCAATTGAAATCAATGGGTGAAGTTTCTGTTAATTTACAGAACTCTCTTTCACGGAACACATCAATCACACCACCATACCCAACTCAATCTTCGTCCTACAAACCATGGACGCTGCTGACTTGAACCTCAGGTTGAAGTTTGACACACAAACTGAAATTGTGAGATTTTAAGAACACATTATTTGGTCGTCGCTATTACAAACTATTTATGACCAAAAAAAAAAAAAAAAATCATACGTGGACCCGAAGCCATTGACCGGTTGGATTGGTCGACCCGACACAATAGATTTATTACCTATTCTGATGTGATGTAAGAAAATCAATGACGATTTATACACATTACATTAACATACATAAAGCACCCATGGCTGAATTCGGTTTTCGGGCTGACGTCCGTCCGAGTTCGACTCGATCGGAGGACTCGGAATATTCTAAGGATGGTTCTAGTCTAGTAGTCGCATGGGATGTGCTGGAAAACCCATGCGCATTTCTCCAGCAGCACACATCAACAAATGAAGAAGAAGAAAACAATAAAAAATAAAAAAAAAAGCCACGCGCATGGGTTGCCACGTGTAATCCTTCATCAGCCTCCACGTGTCCTGGCTCATAAGGAAATGAACCAACCTTCAAACTCTCACCGCCGGGTGGAAAACGCCGTCGTTTAATTACCACCTCCCTTTTCAAATTAACCGTATACACATAAAAGCATCTTATCCACAATTACTAACAAAACACTACGAAATATGGAGCACGATCGGTGCAAGGGGAATCCATTTTTTTTTTTTTTTTATTACGGCCGAATCTGTCTTCCAACATGTGGATTGCCTTGCTTTCCAATACTTAATTAGATTTTAGACCTCCCATCTGCTTTCTTGCTTTTGGTGACGGGAGATAATTAGGCCTCACAGGCGCAGCTTGAAGATGGAATGGCGCCATTGATAAGTTGGCAGGTAACTGTACCACGAGATCTGCGTTTACCGGCAAAACTGATCACGTTTTACGTACAGAGCCGGAGAGCTGTATACTTTTTGATGAAAAAGAAGGCAGGACCCGAGAAGTAAAAGACCGGCCCATGTCCACTGCCGGTAAAATCCAAACATACAGTTCTTATTAATTAATTAATTAACTAACTCGTTAAGTATGATTGGTGTTGTTTAATTATGCATTACTAATCAATTTTTTCAGTAGCTTAATTAATTAGTAGGCCTAGGCCTTCAAAACGGTGGGTGACTTTTTTTGGAACTAGAAGAACAACGGCATATGCCGTACGTATCAATTTTTTTTCTATGTTATTTATTATTATTTTCTATAAATAGAATAGGATTAGGCATGCTTTGATGCGTCATCTAGTCTAGTGTCAACAGCAAAACCACCATGGATTATGTTAGCAGACTTTGCGATATGCACTGTTATATATTAGGATGGTTTTATTGTTTGTTATTGAATAAATATGAATCATCATCATATTAACCCCAAAAGAATTGCCAACTATAAATTCGACCATCTCATTTAAAATGCATATGTACTTTTATTCCCTCTCTCAAAATAATAGATCAAACAAAGTCCACGATGAAACGTAATCAAGAACAACAATTAAAGTGTAAAACGTATAACATTATGTTACACAAAAATGATTTTATTCGCCATCGTACTATGAACAACCCTATTTCAAACTTGTCCAACAAAAAAAAAACCCACTTACAATATTGTAATAAAATCTTTCAAAGAAATTTTGAGGCGAATTGATTAATAGAGGTTAACCTTTTTACCTTGTGACTTTTCTCCCACGGCAATTCTATCTGTCTAGTCCCTCCGTCAAGAAAAAAAGAGAATTTTCTCGTCCCTCGTTTAATCCAACAGAAAACAATTTTCCGAGAAAATAATTATTGAGTCAGAAGACGAGCATAACAGAATCTAGAACATACAGACCGATCAATCAAACCTCTTTCCCCTTTACTTTCGTGGCACTTTCCTTCTCCCCAACCCAATTGCTCGGTTGAACGATTCGAAAACCGGAGCTCTCCACGCCATCTGTTTGCCTAATATTCACAAAACCTCTGCGGTCCAAAACCAAAACCAGAATCCTCTTGCAGCTTTTTTTTTTCTTGTTTGCTCCTCGTCTCTCTCAATTCAAATTATATTACATAAATTTTCTCCCCTTTTTCATCCTCTGCTCCATTCTGGTTTCCAGATGGTCAACAGTCTTCTCCTATAAGTATGGGCGGCCTCCTCTCCAAATACTCCCCACCCAGTCCCTCTTTCGGTGCATGGATTCATCGATTTTCTCTCTTCACCACTCGTCGCCATTGATCCTCTCCCTCGCTACCTCCTGCTCCAACAGTACTTGCTCCCTCGGGCTTTCTTCTCCTTCCGGCAGCTTCAGTTTTGGTCCTCGTCATCTCGATTTCAGTTCCGTGTCCCGGCGTCTCATGGCGGCACCGTCACCAGCAGCGTCTGACAACAAGGCCACCACCGCCAACGGCGGCGTCGGCAATGGCCTGTTCAAGCCGAAGATCGTCAACGGCGATTATGGCTACGTTCTTGAAGATGTTCCTCATTTGACCGATTACCTCCCCAATCTTCCAGTACGCTCTTTTTCTTCTTCTTCTTCCTTCTACCCATATTTAATGGATCGTAGTAGTTGGTTTTTTCAATTGGGATTTCTTGATCCGTCGGTGTCTTTATTGGGTCTCTGAGAAAATGGGAACTTTTAATTGATTCCCTTTTCTGGGTTGCGGGGAGGATTAGTGATTCAATCATCAGCCAAATTTGAGGACCAAATTTAAATTGGGGTGGAATTTGAACTCTCTTTTTTTTTTTTTTGGGGTTTCTTTCAGACTCATCCCAATCCTCTGCAAGACAATCCTGCCTACTCCGTCGTCAAGTGAGTTGGGATTTCCCCATTTCTCCCCAAACTATTTGGAAGCTTTTCCTTTTTATGGCTCGCCCAGGTTTCTGTTCCCGCGCTCTGCATTGGAATTGAACCTTTTCGTTCTGGGTTCCGCTTCTTTTTGCAGGCAGTACTTTGTTGATGTGGATGATACCGTCCCTCAAAGAGTAAGGATCCTGTCTGGTTTCCTGTACTTTCATCTGGGCTCAATGATGAATGTTCTAATTGGGCGATTCTTCTGTTCCCTTGTTCTTTGTATAGATTGTTGTTCATAAGGATAGCCCGAGGGGTGTCCATTTCAGGCGTGCTGGACCACGCCAAAAGGTGAAAATTATTGTAATTTCGAGCTTTTGGATACGAGGATGAAGCAAATGAGATATGTGCAGATGTTTTCTCTTACTAATGCATTGTTATGGTGGGGGTGGTTGTCTCACAGGTCTACTTCGATTCGGACGAAGTCCAGGCTTGTATTGTGACTTGTGGTGGTCTTTGCCCAGGACTCAATACCGTAATCAGAGAAATTGTGTCCACCTTGTATTCCATGTATGGCGTAAGGAAAGTGCTTGGGATCGATGTAAGCTGCAGGCCTTTAACTGTGTTGTGATCCATAGGCTAGAATTGGAAACGCTCTGGTGCTAACTAATGAAGTCACTTCTGAATGGGAAACTTGTATGCAGGGAGGATACAGGGGCTTCTATGCTCGAAACACGATAGACCTGACGCTTAAGGTTGTGAATGATATTCACAAACGTGGTGGAACCATCCTTGGGACTTCACGAGGTGGTCATGATACCAAAAAGATAGTTGACAGCATTGAGGACCGGGGTATTAATCAGGTTTGTGAAAAATTATTCGTGGACCAGATGGAACAGATGGGTATTAATCAGGTTTGTTTGTTAGATTCTTTATGAGTTCAGGAATCGATGGATGTTGATATGTAGTTCTTTTGGTAATGCAGGTGTATATTATTGGAGGTGATGGTACACAGAAAGGAGCTGCACTTATATATGAGGTAATCTATTTTTGAACCATAACTGTCTAGTATTGCACCTGGTTGAGAGGCTTATTCCAGAGACTATTTGGAACTGTAATTTGAAATCTTTAACATGCAGGAAGTTAGAAGGCGGGGGCTCAAAGTCGTCGTTGCTGGCATTCCTAAAACAATTGATAATGATATTCCGGTATTGTACTTTGCTCTGCCAATCTGTTTCTCCAATCAAATAATGCAACCACGCTTTTTATTTAACCACTCATCATTTTCTAAACATCAACTGTCTGAAACTTGGTTAAATCATAACAGGTGATCGACAAATCATTTGGCTTTGACACTGCTGTTGAGGAAGCTCAACGTGCTATTAATGCTGCACATGTTGAAGCTGAAAGTGGAGAGAATGGCATTGGTCTTGTGAAGTTAATGGGTCGTTATAGTGGTGAGTTCCCTTGTAGTATGCTGAAGCTGCCACTTTTTATTTAGTGAAGTTGTCATAGTTGACTGTTCCTTTTTCTTGACTTCTTTCTTTGGCTTGTTTTGCTCATTCAATTTGATTTTGGGTGCAGGTTTTATTGCCATGTATGCTACTCTTGCAAGTCGAGATGTAGATTGCTGCCTCATTCCAGAATCACCATTCTTCCTGAAAGGGGAAGGTGGTCTTTTAGAGTTCGTTGAGAAACGTCTAAAGGAAAGTGGGCACATGGTTATTGTGGTAGCTGAAGGTGCTGGGCAAGAGCTCATTTCTGAGACTAAATCAATGACAGACGCTTCAGGAAATAAGCTTCTCCAAGACGTTGGGCTGTGGTTATCACAGAATATCAAGGTTTGCCTTCTTCCCACCCCCTTCTTCATTCTCTTCAATTCCAAGACTATGTTTGCTGGTAATTGTAGGGTGAAACATTGTGGTCACGATTGAAAGTTCTCTTTTCATGTTTGGCAGGATCATCTAAAAGCACAGAAGATGTCCATAAACCTCAAATATATAGGTTGGACTTCATGGAAGCTAGTATATTTGTACCTTGAGTTGAATTTTGGACAATGGATAACTAAACTGAAATTTGTTTTGTTTGAACAGATCCCACTTACATGATTCGTGCTATTCCAAGCAATGCATCTGACAATGTTTACTGTACACTACTCGCTCAGAGTTGTGTTCATGGAGCAATGGCTGGGTACACAGGCTATACATCTGGTCTTGTAAATGGCCGACAAACATACATACCTTTCTACGTAAGTTGATGCCCTAATAGTCACTATAGCTTTCTTAAGGTTCTCCATATCTAGGTGATAGCCATGTAAAATATGCTGCCATCATCACATCTTCATATGCAAACAGAGATAGAACACATGTAAAAAAACTGCAGAACCTGCAAACCAAAGCTACATGTATTCTGTCAGCTCCACCTCCACAGTATTGCTACCAAGTGACACCCCTAACTAAGGCCTGCTATTTTCTTTGATCAGAGAATCATCGAGACACAGAACAAGGTGGTGATAACAGACAGAATGTGGGCTAGGCTTCTGTCATCAACAAATCAACCAAGCTTTATGTGTCCTAAACTGGTGGCAGAGAAGAGGAAGGAAATGCAGATGGCGACGGAGGCACAACCTTCCGGACAGTTGATGGATGATGGGAACACTGGCGCTGATAAGAAGGCGGCAAACAAAGAGGTCAGGGCGTGACTGAGATTCCCCCCCAAAAAAAAGTAAAGAACCCCATAATACTCATTTATAGAATTTTAACCAACATTGCTTAGGCTGCAGTTGTTGTGTTTTTTGCCCCATCTCTCCTTCTTCCACTGTTTGGTACCCGCCTTTTTTTTTTGGTTCAGTAGTTCCCACTAGTTCTTCAGTAATCCTCAGAGTCCTACATTCCACATCAAAGTGAGTAAAGTAAGAAGGTGTAGATTGATCTCTGAGAAAGCTTTACATGTTGAACATAGTCAGCTATTGAGATGATCAATGAGGGTGATTAGCTCATGATTTTGTGAGGTGTAATGTATACTGCAACGAGACTTGGATTGAATGCATATAGTTAAGCTGTTAATGCAATAATAAAGTGAACACATGTATGATGGAAGTTATGATGAACTTCCATATGTTTTTTGATCCCTGGCTGTTGTGGTACACATGTAATTGAGATTCTGATACTGGTAGGACTAGGGGGAAAACTCGGTCCTGGAATTTCCGGTGACCGGACACATGGAGAGAAGCCAGTGGAAACTAACTGGGAACCCATGTTACAACCGTAGGGGCCGGAGGGAAGCCGCGATGGGTATGTTCTGGATTTAGAAGCCTTGATGTGTATATGGATCTAGAAAGCAGAAATTTGGTACCCACTTGCTTGCTGCTCCATGCTGTAGTTTGTTCTCAGAGGGGTGCTGTCTTGGCAACAATGGCAAGGTACATAAACAGAGTTGCTATTTCTTCTGCTGGATAATTTGTTGCAGAATATAAGTCTGCTCTGTTAGAGGAAGACCCTTGTGGTGGTGAAAGGCTTCTTTTTGGTTTGGTTTACATATCCAGATTTCCCCATCCACGTAGTACGACTATGCAAATTGGCCAATTTCGTGGGTTGCATTTTTTGTTCTGTAATAGCACAATTGCACAATATGGTGAAGTGATTTATGTTATTACTTATTATAGATTAAATGTATTAAATTTATAAAAGCCGTGGTAATAGCCTCGATGTCCGCGCGCGTGATCGGTTGATCTCCCATGGCTGTGCCAGCTTAAAAAAAAACATGAGAAAACCTGCTCTGATACCACTTGACGCAGTCGAAAATCTCAAAGAAGAATTCACCAGCGATGAATTCTCACGGAGACAAGCTTGCCAGCTGCAAGCTTGACGAACAGCTCTGGAATCCTCCAGATTATGCGAAACCCTATAGGGTTCTTTTATTTTCTCATAAGTAAAAAAAAAGTTGTCTTTGCGATACATGACAATAGCCTTAAATACTAATGGCCCAAGTTTACCCTATCTGAAAGTGTTTAGGAAAAGAAAATGTTATAAACGCGCTGCTACGGATTGGGAAATCGCCGGAATCGACAAAGCAAGAATACGAAAGCGAGAATCGAAAACACAACACACGATTTACGTGGTTCACTAACACGATGTGTGTTAGCTACGTCCACGGGCGAGAGAGAGCCAATTTCACTATATCGAGGAGATTACAGATTACAGAGGAGTATGAGAAGTATTTATAGTACTTCTCCATGTGGGTCTAAACCTAATCCAATCTGGCAAAGGAAATGGTTACAGACCAGGTCCAGAACCCGAACCCAAATAACATTGAGCCCATACACCGTGCGTTGCCCCTGGACCCCACTCGCTGACCGGGCAGCGAGACCCCCGATTACCAATCGTAGCGGCTGATAGTCCGATTCAAGTCACATCAACAGAAAAGAACGTTAAAATAATTATTCAATAAAATAAAGAAAAGCGAGCACAACAGCATGCTTGCTTCTACGTCAACTGGAAGGCTTCCTCTTCCCGGGCCGTGTCGATCTTGAGCTCCAGCCTCCAGCTGCGCCGCATCACAAAGGTGCTGAGTTACCTAGGTAAGACAGTCTGCTCTGTCTCCTGGTTGTGTATTAAACATCATGAAGATATCTTCGAAATACATCATGAAGAGCAAAAAAAAAAAAAAAAAAAATTGATCCTCAGACTCCTGGTTGTGTATTAAACATATTCTTCTGAACCAGCAAACCCCCATTTCTTCATCTTTTCCTTTGTTTGGGTCTTATCTTTGACAATAAGCCAGACCAAAAATAAGTTTTGTGGAATGGAAGAGCAAGAGGCCTCCTATATTAAACCAGGCCAAGGAAGGAACTTTGTAATGCTTTGGTCTACTAGACGAGAGATTATTGGCTACACCGGGAGCACCACGTGGGATTGGTGACGTGGTACTCCCGGCCAATAAACATCCGCCGCGTTTCATTACAATTTATCAATTAATTTTTAATTCGTTTTCTGTGAATTACCATCAATTAAAGTCCCTCTCTCCTCCCGTAAATAGAGCAAGATTAAGGCCCTCTTTCTTCCTCCTCCTTCGTCTCCAAGCCGCCGAGAAGCTACCGTCGGGAACACTGCCCCTCTTTCGTCCTCCTCCTTTGTTCTTCCAGCCGCCAAGAAGCCACCAGCGGGAAGACTTTGATCCAGTCGCGAGCACTATCAGATCCGAATCAGTCTCCGCCATGCCATGATAACCAACCCAATAGAGGTTGAAGTCCTCTTCCTCCCAGCCGCCGAGACACCACCGTCGGGAAGGCTTTGGTCGAGTTCCCCCGAGCCCGATGTGATCTGAATCTGTGTCTCCTCGACGTAATGATATCCAACCCAAATCCACCATCAACCCTAACCCACCTTCGGCGGTGGCTTCCCGACAGCCGGGAGGAAGAGACTTTTCTCCTTCCCCAAACTGAAATTGACGGATCAGAACAGGGGTTTCGAATACTGTTGTTTATTATTTTTTATTAAAGGTAATTAATAGAAAGAAGATTAAAATGTTTCCATAGAATATATTAAATGAACCTAAGTGGACACATGGCAAGCGTTTATTGGCCGGGAGTACCACGTCACCAATCCCACGTGGTACTCCCGGTGTAGCCAATAATCTCTCCTATTAGACTCCCACACCATCTTAATCGGATACCTAATTGGCATTGTTAAGTTATTCGAGAAAATCAAGCCATTTGTCAAGCTGAAATATTTAAGAATTATACCTCTCATTTTCATTGGGAACTTGGGAGAACGCTTTGGGGAATTGAAATGTATAATAATTTTTAATTAATTGGTGAGGGAACAGCAATCACACAAGGAGCCTCCTCCCATAGGTGGGTCCCGGGACCCAGGTTTTCTTCTCTGCTGAGAGTGTGTGATTGCTGTCCCCGCTACTCTTTTTTTTTTTAGTGCTTCTTTGACTTTCCGTGTTCAAAGAAAGTCGATCGATGGATTTATAAATATAGTTGCAGCCTGCAGCTTGCTGGCGGGCAGTTTATCTTTCAGTCACTACTATATATAATTAAAGTTAGCTTAGCCTATAGGCTATAGCACTAGCTAGCTGTCCTGCCCCTTCATGACATGCGGCAGCAAAACCACAAATATCACGAGTCACTTACCGGCGGCGGCGGCGGCAGGCACCATTTTCGCAAGCGGCGGCGGCACGACGTGTTCATAAGCTTTAGGGGTTCCGACGTGCGGAACACATTCGCAGGTCATCTGCGCGCCGCGCTCCGCAGAGAAGGCCTCAGGTCGTTCTCCGACCGCCGCGACCTGCCACGTGGCCAGAATTTGACGGAAGCGATCCCACGCGCGATCCAGCGGTCGAGGGTCTCGGTGGTGGTTCTGTCCCGGAACTACGCCTCGTCGGAATGGTGCTTGGACGAGCTCGTCACCATTATGAGCTGTTGCAGCCGCGCCGGCCACGTGGCCATCCCGATCTTCTACCATCTGTCTCCGAACGATGTCGTCTCCGGCTGCTACAAGGAGGACCTGGATCGGCACAAGCGTGATTTTACTTACGAGAGAGTCGACGGCTGGATTCGGGCGCTGGCTTGGGTCGCCGGTGTCGCCGGTTGGGTCGTTCCCGCTGCTGGCCGGTACGTGAATTAAGCATTTTGATTTAGTTTAATGAATTTGTTAGTGCATGCATGCCGCAAGTTCATGTTTACGCTCCAAATCTGACTACGTGGCTTTTTCCTTTCTTCCTGGAATCGTTTGTAATTTGTCCGAGTTATTTGGTATCAAAAGTTAACTAACTATTTGCCGATGGTAACATGACCTAGCTAATTGGTAAAAGCCTTGGGTTTCGGGTTTGGGATGTGAAAGGTCACAAGTTCGAATTTCAGTACCACCTTTTTGGTGTTCCGGGAGGCACCCTTGGTATAGCCCAAAATTTTTTTTTTTTTTTTGTGGCTGATAAACCAAAATATGGTTCAATGCAAAAATATATACAATATGATATAAATAAGATTTTCATTTTAAAATGTATTTGGATGAAATTATGTAAGGAATCACTTTGTAATCTAACCTTTTACAATTATTATTCATTCTAAATTACACATGATTTGAATTGAAAATTCATTCACTAATAAAATTTTATATCAATTTTTTCATTTTGAGATCATTTAATTATTAGGATTATATTTATTGTAGTTATTTTTCAAAAACATCGAGAATGTTTACCAAGAATGAAAGGTCACAGGTTCGAATTCCAGTACCACCTTTTTGGTGTTCCCGGAGGCACCCTTGGTATAGCCCAAATTTTTTTTTTGTGGCTGATAAACCAAAATATGGTTCAATGCAAAATTATATACAATATGATATAAATAAGATTTTCATTTTAAATGTATTTGGATGAAATTATGTAAGGAATCACTTTGTAATCTAACCTTTTACAATTATTATTCATTCTAAAGTACACATGATTTGAATTGAAAATTCATTCACTAATAAAATTTTATATCAATTTTTTCATTTTGAGATCATTTAATTATTAGGATTATATTTATTGTAGTTATTTTTCAAAAACATCGAGAATGTTTACCAAGAATGATATGCATATAATACTAAGTAATTGACAACATCGAGAATGTTTACCAAGAATGATATGCATATAATACTAAGTAATTGACAACATTAAGGATGTTACGAAAAAGCCAAAGATATAGTAAATCAACTCAAAATCAATTTAAGTGATAATACTAAACTAAGCCTATATTTGGTTCGTCTTTTAAAAGTGCTTTTTGACTTAAAAGGTGAAGTAATGTCAAACACCTCTAAAAGGTTGGATTACATAAAACCTATGTTTGGCCCAATTTTAAGAAGTGCTTTTCGGCTTCAAAAGCTGAAGCATGACCAAACACATCTAAAAGCTCGATTTTTGAAAAGCCAAAAAGTGTTTTTGTATAACATAAAAGCAGAAATTTCGATTTGGAGGTTATGCAAAAAATTGTTTTGAAAGTACAAGATTATCCTTACCAAATTTTAGTTTATTTTAGAAATATAATTTAATTTCAATTATAATATTTTAAAAATAAAATAAATTATAAAATCATATTATTTAATATAAAATAAATCTAACAAGATCCATTTTTATTACTTTTTGTTGTTTAGAATTTTTATTCATAGTTTATATTATAATTCCTTTAGTCATTTTACACAACCTCTCATATTAAAAGCACTTATAATAAGTTTTTAGCCAAACACTCAACTGTTTTTTTTAAAAGTACTTCTCTAAGAGCTCCAGCCAGAAGCAGCTTCTGCAAAAGGTATAGCAAGGCCAAACTAAACCTAAGCACTATATGCACGGTGACAAAAACTATTCTGGCCAATAGATAGGGCACCAACTAGTGAGTTATTATAGGATGAAACAACTCACATAATGATTCTGTGGTATTTGTGAGTTATTTCAGATTATATAACAACCCCTCATGTGGTATTCTCAATAACTCATTATTGAGTTATTTCAGAATAACTCGGTACAAATAACCCATCACGAATTTTTGCACACAAACGGGTTATTTGGTACCAAATAACTCATAACAATAACCCATCCAAACGATTTATATTATTTATTTTCCCTATTATTGCTTCATCTTCTCGCGAATTTTTTTCTTTCCTCAAATTTGACAATCGACGAAGAGCGTCATCCATCTCGTACCCAAATATTATAAAATGAGAAAATAATATTATACATGGCTCTTACCCAAATAATATATTTTGTTGTTTGCAAAATGATTTTATTTACGCGGTTAGTTTTAGCATAGAAAAAAAAAAGCATATTAAATGTAATAGCAAGGGGGATTTTACAATGGTTTAAAGCATTGGTGTTTTAGTTTTTTTATTTTATTTTATGGTACAAGTTCAGATTGTACCTATACTCTTTTGTATAAATCTCTTTATGATACAAACTAAAATTATACCTTTCTATTATGGTACAACTTGAAGTTGTGGGCTACATTCTAACAACTTTTAAACAAACAATACATTCTCAAATGTCTGCATTTAAATGTCATGCAAACGACCTAAGAGAAATGTGGGCTGTTTATATAATACGACACACAATTCCAGTACCTACCATGATCTGTAATAGGATCGATGTACGTAGTACGCCACGAAAATATTTGTTTGATTATATGAATTTGATCCTGTAAAGCAAATTATCATAATTTATAATTTAATCCTAAGATTATTATAAAATATCCTACAACTTAATTACTAATGCCCATACATATATGACAAAGGCTAGCATACATTTGGCCGTCCGTGTATGCCTATATTGAGAGATTGATTTTGTGCCGCAAATTAATTTCTCCGAACTGATCAGTATCTTGATAATTTATAGATTCACATGGATCTTACTAAAAGTTTTCTTGATTTTGTACAGGTCTGAAGCGCGACTTGTGAAGAGAATTGCTAAAACCATCAGACAGAAGGAGCGAGAGCCCTGCTCCGGTACCGAGAGAGTTCCGCCGGCGGGCGTCATAAGGAAGAACATGAATCCGAGTATTGTAAAAACTAAAAAGCACGAGGAGCAAAGATATTAATTGTAGTTATTGGAGAAATACTTTGAGATCAGGGGCGGAGCTAGGATTTAAAGTTCGGGGGGGCCGAATTTTTTTAGTACGTTTTATCATAAAATTAGAAAAACAATATAAATGTTACCTTTCAAATTGTTATTTAAGATAATTATTAGCACTAAAACTATGATTTGAATTAAAAATTGGGCAAGATATGTTCAACATTAGTAAATAAATTGTCAACAAAAAATAATCATCATTTTTTTATGTGTACCATTTTCTATAATGTTATTATAATAATCATCATTTATTATAATGCAGAAGTTGATGAACTTAATTTACTTAAGACATTGGGAAAAAAAAGGGGTAAGGCCAAAAAACAGTAAAATATCTTGATGTGTGGTGTATTGAACCCACGTCCACTGACTTAAAAGATCACCACTTTTCCATTAGACTATGGAAACATAATTACATGTTACTGCACAATTATAGTATTTATATATATAGCTTAATTAATACGTAATTTCAAAATTCTCGCTGTACTTATACGCGATTTTCAAAATTCTCGGGGGGGCCGGGGCCCCCCTAACCACCAACATAGCTCCGCCCCTGTTTGAGATCCATCCATATAATAAAAAGTCAAACGTTGTTTCTATCTTTCGTATGTAATAAGCTTGTCAGATTGCAAGTCAATTAAGTGTTCACTACACACCTCATTAATGTATAGCCCTGGGCTTTGGGTTTGGAACAAAAAGTTGACTCTTATCCTGATTGAAAGGTTGCTCATGAATACCGTTGCATGTATTCGCCCAGTTCAACAAACCAATGGAAAAGACAAACAAATAATAATTGGCCAGCAGGCCGGCAGCCAGAAACAATGTTTGTCAAAAAAGGTTTCCTTTCTTCCATTTTACATTACCCATGGGCCATGACGTACACGTCGTTAATGTTTAGGTCTAATAGGAGATATTGGAAGTCATTATCAAGACTCGAACTCCCGATACTAAAAATTAAGAAAAAGTTAAGTGGTGTAGATAAAGTTACCAATTGTCATGTTTAGTTTTGTTAATGTTTAATTAGCTAGCTTTAGACTTTAGTTTGAGTTATTGTATTTTATCTTTCTAGTTGTTATTCTGCAAATGCATGCGCTTGCCCATCTTCTCTTGTTGGCCAAGTTTTGCTATTTTTGCTATTTAAAACAAAAGAACGAACGGGAAACACTCAACTCACTAGAGTTCCATTTTCATCAAACAAACTCTTTCCACATGATATCTGCAGAGACTGATATATGCAACAGACGAACCGCAAAATTGACGAGTTCCCTTCCGGTAGCGGCAGCAGCAACGATCGGCGGCCCCACGACGTGTTCATAAGCTTCAGGGGCTCCGACGTCCGACACACCTTCGTGTCTCATCTCCGCGCGGCCCTCCGCAGAAAAGGGGTCAGGTCGTTCTCCGACCGCCGCGACTTGCCGCGCGGGGAGAATCTGAAGGAAGCGATCCCACGTGCGATCGGGCAGTCGAGGCTCTCCCTCGTGGTTCTGTCCCGGAACTACGCCTCGTCGGAATGGTGCTTGGACGAGCTCGTCACCATCACGAGGTGTTGTAGTAGTACTGCTGCGGTCAGCCGCCGCCACGTGGCTATCCCGGTCTTCTACCATCTGTCGCCGGAGGAGGTCTTCAGCGGTGGAGGCTGCTACAAGGAGGACTTGGATCAGCATAAGAGCAGGTTTACTTACGACAGAGTCGATGGCTGGCTTCAGGCGCTTGCTTGGATCGTTCACATCTCCGGATGGATGGTGCCGGCTGACGGTGGCGAGTAAGTGAAGCATTTAAATGGATTTATATTTTTAAATTAATGCCGCAAAATGGTACGCACCAAAATTTGAATATGCGCACGGATTGTTGTAGTTATATTGCGGTTTTTATTATAGATTAATCGTTGTTTTGGGATTGAATGCGTTAAATTCGTATTAAAATGGTTGTTGATTTCATAATTTATTAGGTTCGCTTAGTGAAATTAAATATCTATAGGTTTAATTTTATATATAATACTGTTAAATGTATGAGGCGGGTATTACTCATGGGTAATCGAAAACCGTGTGCATGAGAATGGAATGAAAAACTTTCCCGCATGGGTATGTGACGACTATGAAGGGATAATTTAGCGCCGTCCCATTGTCATCCTAGATTGCATCTTTGATATATTACAATTATAAACCCCAGCTAAAATATAGGATTTTTTTTTAGATAAGGTTGATATATGTTACTTTTTTTGTTATTAGGTACTACTAAAGGGACTCGAACCTGAGACCTCCATGTTCATGTCTAGTGGTATTACCACTAGACCAATCCCTTGTTCGTAAAATATAGGATATTTATATAATATGATGCAAAGGTTAGTTAGTAATGAAGTAAAATTATAAAGAATACTGTACAAATTATATTGAATGCGGATTGATGTGACTATAAGGCATAAGCAGGAATTATTTTGAAGTTCATTCTATACTCTATAGAACATAAATAACAACTTTTTAAATTTGATCATTATATATACAACCTAACTAATTACATGTTCAAATATTTGAGTATATATCGCTCATATATATCGAGAGATGATTTCACGCGGCTGGTATATAAACCAATATCTTGTAGAGAGAATTGATCTTCCTGTTATAAACGCGCTGCTACGGATCGGGAAATCGCCGGAATCGACAAAGCAAGAATACGAGAGCGAGAATCGAAAGACACAGACACACGATTTACGTGGTTCACTAACACGATGTGTGTTAGCTAGTCCACGGGCGAGAGAGAGCCAGTTTCACTATATCTGAGGAGATTACAGATTACAGAGGAGTATGAGAAGTATTTATAGTACTTCTCCATGTGGGTCTAAACCTAATCCAATCTAGCAAAGGAAACGGTTACAGACCAGGCCCAGAACCCGAACCCAAATAACATTGAGCTCATACACCGTGGAAACGGTTACAGCGAGACCCCCGATTACCAGTCGTAGCGGCTGATAATCCGATTCAAGTCATATCAACAAATATCCACCTTGACTTGAATCCTCTTCCTCTAAAATCTCTGATGTACTCTGCTCCTTCTCTCTCTCTCCCGCCATCAATGCCCCGTAGGGCGGAGTCACCCACTCAAGACATTCAGCAAGTCCAAGCAGTGTTGGAACTTGCCATGTGGAACCGGCTTCGTGAACATATCAGCAGGATTATCCGCGGTGCCAACCTTCTTCACCTTAATCCTCTTCTCTGTCCTCAAGAAATGATACCTCACATCGATGTGCTTAGTCCTCTCATGGTGGACTTGATCCTTGGCCAAGCATATTGCACTCAAACTGTCGCAATACACCACTGCCTGATCATGATGTAGACCCAGATCACCAACCAGTCCCTTCAACCATATTCCCTCCTTAGCAGCTTCTGTCAACGCCATATACTCTTCCTCAGTAGTAGACAATGTCACCGCCGACTGCAGAGTTGCCTTCCAGCTCACTACAGAACTCCCAAGAGTGAATACATAACCGGTCATCGATCTCCTCGTGTCAACATCTCCAGCATAGTCCGAGTCAGAATACCCAGACACCAAGCACTCTGTATCACTTCCGAAGCTAATCCCCACATCAGGTGTACCCTTAAGGTACCGGAAGATCCTCTTCACAGCCTGCCAATGCTCCTTCCTAGGTTGTATCATAAACCTGCTGACAACACTAACAGCATGTGCAAGATCAGGTCTAGTGCATACCATAGCGTACATCAAGCTACCTACTGCACTAGCATATGGGACTCTCGACATGTACTCCTTCTCAGCCTCTGACTGCGGTGCATAGGCTGAGGATAGATGAACATTTGAAGCACTAGGAGTATTTAAGGGCTTTGCTGAAGACATGCCAAACCTAGACAATATCTTCTGGATGTAGCTCTTCTGTGACAAGAAAAGCTTCTTCTTCGACCTGTCCCTGTAAATCTCCATACCCAAGATCTTCTGAGCAGCTCCCAAATCCTTCATCTCAAACTCAGCACTGAGAAGCCCCTTTAACTTCTGGATATCAGACTTTGACCTCGCAGCTATGAGCATATCATCCACATACAGAACTAGATATATCATCGAACCATCTTCTGCCTTGCTGTGATATACACAACAATCATATGGACTTCTGTTGTAGCCCAGCTCAAGCATGTAGCTGTCAAATCTCTTGTACCACTGCCTCGGAGATTGCTTAAGTCCATACAAGGACTTCTTCAGCTTACAAACATAGTCTTCTTTTCCTGGAACCTCGAATCCTTCTGGCTGAGTCATGTAAATTTCTTCCTCCAACTCCCCATGCAGGAAAGCTGTCTTACGTCTAGCTGCTCAAGCTCCAAGTCATAATGTGCCACTATTGCTAGTAGCACTCTGATCGAAGTATGCCTGACAACTGGTGAGAAAATCTCATTGTAGTCAACTCCTTCCCTCTGCGAGAAGCCTCGTGCAACCACCCGAGCTTTAAATTTCATGCCCTCTTTAGAAGTGATTCCTTCCTTCTTCTTGTAGATCCACTTGTTTGTAACAATCTTCCTTCCCTGTGGTCGTTTGACTAGCTCCCAAGTCTGATTCCTGTCATGGGATTCCATCTCATCTCCCATTGCGGCAAGCCACTGATCGGCTTCACCACCCGAAACTGCTTCTCTATAGGACTGTGGCTCTCCTGCATCCACTTCCTCAGCAACCTGAAATGAATACGCCACCATGTCCTCGAAGCCATACCTCTGTGGAGGTACTCCTGCAGTCGCTCTCTTTGGTCTACCGGAAGTAATAGACTGTTGAGCTCGTGCACTGGACTCTGAAGTTTCTGGCTCTGCAGAGACATCCTCATCATGTTGATCTTCTCCACCTTGGTGCTCAAACTCACTCTCATTGAGAGTTTGCAGCTCCACCTGCTTATCAACATTCCTGCTACCTTCAACAACAGTGACCTTCAACATGGGGTTAAACATAGACTTCTCATCAAATATCACATTTCTACTAAGTATAACTCGATGCTCAGAAGGTGACCAGACTCGAAATCCCTTAACTCCATCTCCGTAACCCACAAATACACCCTTCTTTGCCCTTGGGTTCAGTTTACCCTCATCCACATGATAATAAACAGGACACCCAAAAACTTTCAGTGAAGAGTAATCAGCAGGCTTACCATACCACACTTCATAAGGAGTCTTACACTCGATACCTGTGTGTGGTCCACGGTTGATCAGGAAGCACGCCATGTTTACTGCTTCTGCCCAGAATCTTCTCTCTAGTCCAGCATTAGAGAGCATGCACCGTGCTCTCTCCAACAATGTCTGATTCATCCTTTCTGCAACGCCATTCTGCTGGGGTGTATCTCTAACAGTTCGATGACGGGCAATCCCTTCATCCTTGCAGAATTCGTTGAACTCAGAACTGCAGAACTCCAGACCATTGTCCGTTCGCAGCTTCTTGATCTTCTTCCCGGTTTGATTCTCCACCAATGTCTTCCACTGCTTGAACTTCGTGAAAGCCTCACTTTTCTGCTTCATCATGAAAATCCAAGTAAATCTCGAATAATCATCGATAATAGACAGAAAATACCTGCTGCCTCCAATGGATTCAACTCGTGAAGGACCCCAACAGTCGGAGTGGAGGTAATCCAGTATCCCCTTCGTCCGGTGGATACCCTTCTTGGGAAACTTGCTGCGATGTAGCTTCCCAAACACACAATGCTCGCAGAATTCCAAATTCTGCACCTTGTGCCCGCAAAGAAGATCCCTCTTCGATAGAACTTGCATCCCCCGTTCACTCATATGCCCCAATCTCATGTGCCAGAGAGTGGTCATATCTTCCTGTTGAACCTGAGACGATGCAACTGCAGCAGAACCAGACAACACAGACCCTTGTAATGCATACAAGGTCCCACGCTTCACGCCCTTCAGTACCTTCCTTGAATCTTTGCAGACATACACAACTCCACCTTTTCCTTTGAAGCTGAAACCCTTGCTGTCGAGTAGACTCAAGGAGATCAGGTTCTTTGTCATTCGTGGAACATGCCTGACATCATTCACGGTACAGAACGAACCATCATGTGTCCGAACCTTTATGGACCCGATTCCAACAACCTTGCAGACAGCTCCATTAGCCATGACCACGTTACCACCATCTATCTGCTCGTAGGTTGTGAAACAATCCCTGTTCGGAGACATATGGTATGAGGCTGCAGTATCCAGAAACCACACATCACCACGATGTGCCTTCTCATCTACAGCCAAGGCGAGATCGTCTTCAGAACTGTTGTCCACTTCTGCCACGGCAACTGAACCTTGTTTATTCTGTTGCCCTCTTCTCTTGGGACAGTTGTACTTCCAATGCCCCACTTCCTTACAGTTGTGACACGCATCACCTGGCTGTGGACCGGGACCCTTGGAATTCTTGCTCGAATTCCCTTTTCCAGATTTCTTCTTTCCCTTTCCACCTGTAACAGCCAAACCCGATGCCTCACCACCTGTACCAGATCCGGACGCCTTATGTCTGATCTCTCTCGTATGAAGAGCAGACCTGACATCCTCCAACGACACGCTTTCTTTACCAGCAATAAAAGAATCAACAAAATTCTCATATGAACTCGGCAAAGAAACCAGCAGGATTAGGGCAGCATCCTCGTCATCAACTTGAACATCTATATTACGCAGATCCAGCAAAATAGAGTTAAGTTGTTCGAGATGTTCCCTCAAAGGCGTACCTTCTTGCATCCTCAAGCTGAACAACCGTTGCTTGAGATGCAGCTTGTTGGTTAGAGACTTAGTCATGTACAGACTCTCTAGTTTCAACCACAAGCCCGCGGCAGTCTTCTCAGCAGCGACTTCAATGATGACGTCATCAGACAACGATAACATGATGGTCGAGTGGGCCTTCTCCTCCAGGGTATTCCACTCATCGTCATCGACCGCTGCCTTCTTCTGTTTCGCAGACAGCGGCCCCCACAGCCCTTGCTGTTTTAGTAAAGCCTGCATCTTGATCTGCCATATAGCGAAGCTGTTCTTCCCCGTGAACTTTTCGATCTTCATGTTCACCGACGTCATTCTTCTGAATCGAAAACCCTAGCCTGATTTCCAGCCGCGGCTCTGATACCACTTGTTATAAACGCGCTGCTACGGATCGGGAAATCGCCGGAATCGACAAAGCAAGAATACGAGAGCGAGAATCGAAAGACACAGACACACGATTTACGTGGTTCACTAACACGATGTGTGTTAGCTAGTCCACGGGCGAGAGAGAGCCAGTTTCACTATATCTGAGGAGATTACAGATTACAGAGGAGTATGAGAAGTATTTATAGTACTTCTCCATGTGGGTCTAAACCTAATCCAATCTAGCAAAGGAAACGGTTACAGACCAGGCCCAGAACCCGAACCCAAATAACATTGAGCTCATACACCGTGGAAACGGTTACAGCGAGACCCCCGATTACCAGTCGTAGCGGCTGATAATCCGATTCAAGTCATATCAACAAATCTCCACCTTGACTTGAATCCTCTTCCTCTAAAATCTCTGATGTACTCTGCTCCTTCTCTCTCTCTCTCTCCCGCCATCAATGCCCCGTAGGGCGGAGTCACCCACTCAAGACATTCAGCAAGTCCAAGCAGTGTTGGAACTTGCCATGTGGAACCGGCTTCGTGAACATATCAGCAGGATTATCCGCGGTGCCAACCTTCTTCACCTTAATCCTCTTCTCTGTCCTCAAGAAATGATACCTCACATCGATGTGCTTAGTCCTCTCATGGTGGACTTGATCCTTGGCCAAGCATATTGCACTCAAACTGTCGCAATACACCACTGCCTGATCATGATGTAGACCCAGATCACCAACCAGTCCCTTCAACCATATTCCCTCCTTAGCAGCTTCTGTCAACGCCATATACTCTGCCTCAGTAGTAGACCCCCGATTACCAGTCGTAGCGGCTGATAATCCGTTTCAAGTCATATCAACACTTCCAATTTCTACAGACCGGAAGCCCTGCTTGTAGAGAGAATTGCGAAAACCATGGGACAGAAGCTGCGAGAGTTTGCTCCCGGAGAGGATTCCACCGGTGGGCGACGGGGTGAACTGTGAAGTGTTAGGCTGTCAGCCGAGGATGGAAGCCCGGCCGTCGACGTGAAGGAAAGCGTGAAGTTGAAGTTCAAATAAGGCTGCTGTCATAAGCCAATTAGTACTGTATCGCTTTAGTATTTTGCCTCTTGGCGGCCCGTAAGTTCTGTTTTGTGCCAAATAGGTTCAGTACTCCGAGTTTCATGTGTTTACCGGTTGAGCGTTTGTATTTATTCTGAACGTTCAGATCAACAAACATTTGTCAGTTTGCCCTCATATTGTTCTAACACTATGGTATATATCAGAGCACTTTGCAAACTGTAATCAAATTAACTTGATTGTATCAAGAGTCACTACAAAAAAAGAGGCTATGACAAGGGTTTTTTTAACCTATACCAAGGGTTTTAACCCCTGCTACAAGTTGTAGCAAGGGTTTACCCAACCCTTGGCAAAGCTGCCCCTGTTAGACGTAGCAAGGGTTTTGAGTAGGGGTGGGCATCCGGTTCGGTAAATCCGAACCAAACCGGACCGAAACCGAATTAAACCGAACCGAAACCGAATTATTGTTGTTCGGTTCGGAATTCAGAAGCCAAAACCCTTTGTTTCGGAAACCAGGTGTATGCCGACCAAAACCGAATTCCGAACAACCGAACCGAGAAACCGAACAAAAAATTTAACCCACAATACTACAACCCAACTGACCACTCAACCTCTCACAAAGCCCAATTCTTTCACAGCCCAAATCAAACACAAATCCCTCACAGCCCAAATCAAACAAAGCCCAAAATTAATCCCTTAAGCCCACAACTTCTCCCTCCCTACTGCTAACCTAACCCTAACAAAGAACACCAAATCCTTGACCCAAGCCGCCAACGACCATCATCACCGCCGTCCGCCGGATCCTCCTCTCATCCGCTGGCTTTGCCGCCAACTCCTCCTCGCCGGCCACTAGATTTCGATGCCATTTCCCCTCTCTCCGCTCCCTTCTCCTCCCTGAGATAAAAAAACCCAAATCCAAATATAAAACCCCAAATGCATCAAAATCAATATTGAAAATCAGAACTTTCTTCTCCAAAATCCAAGCTTTCTACTCCTGAATCGAAAAGAGCGACGATGCTACTGAAACTCGAAGGTGAAAATCAAACAGAAAAACGACATGCATGCTTGGATCTACAACCATACTGACCTCTAACATTCAATCGTCGTACCCGCCTGCCGCTGCAGCTTTCTGTTCGCCGTCGAGTCGCGAGTCAGAGGAGGTACCGCCGTCGCAGCCCGCTGTTTCTGCTCGCCGCTGAGTCACGAGACGGAGTAGATACCACCGCTGCTTTCTGCTCGCCGGCGAGTCGCGAGTCGGAGGAGATACCGCCGTCGCAGCCTGCTGTTTCTGCTCACCGATGAGTCACGAGACGGAGGATATTTCACCGCAGCACCGTCGCTTTCTGATCTACATCGATTGCGTTTGTTGGAGGGGGGAGAGAGAGGGAGAAATGGAGAGACATGAGGGTTTGGGGGTGTATGGGAGAGAGAGAAAGTACAGTGGTTTATAAAAGGGTAGCAGGCAAAAATGGGGGGCAGTAGGGCAGCAGTAGCAATTCGGTTCAGGCCCTTCGAACCGAGCCGAACCGAGTTGTTATTCGGTTCGGTCGAACTGAACCGAATTACAAATCGGTTCGAATTCGGTTGGGGCGTTGGGGACTTCGGAAAATTGGCATATCCTGGTTCGGTTCGGTTTGAACCGAACCGACCGAACGCCCACCCCTAGTTTTGAGTAACCCTTGGTGGAAGTCCCATGCAGGGGTTGTAGCAAGGGTTTAAACCCTTGCTACACTTCAATGTAAAATACAACGAGAAAATATTCATAGCATGGGGTTGTAACCCTTGATAAGTGAGTCGCTAAACATAGTGTAGCTAAAATGAAAAATTTGCTCGTAGCAAGGGTTAAAACCCTTGCTTAATTCGTCACTAAAGGTCAATGAATGTTTTGCTTCGCATCCAAAATCGTCACTAAAGTTTTATTCTTAAGAAAGGTGTTTCATTAGTAAGGACACTCTGGTTACAAATGATGTAATTCTGGTCATTATATGATTGTAAAATCATCATTGTTTACAAATGCACCGTCACTGAAGAGAGGTGCCTTATTAGAAATAACACTTCTGTTACAAATATGATATTCTGATCACTATTCAAATATTCTGATATAACTGATGGGCCTATTTTCTAACAACAACCAGCTCAACATTTTGGTCATAAAGAGAGGATCATACATAAAACTGAAAGTCTAATTACTTTGTAACTATGAAACCTCAAAGAGGCTAAGGAACCTACAAATAAGGATTATAGCCTGTGAAGATATCTGCAGAAACTGAGAAGCTTCCGGGCACCTTGGACTGGGATATGCAGAAACAAAGAGACATAAATATTCATTATTCAATTTGTTTGGTTACAAATAAAAGTGTAGGATAAAACCAATTATATAATTGAATTGCCACTGAATACTGCTAAACTGAATTGCCATTGAATCTCAGAGCAATAGACGCTCAACTTCAAGCCACCACACATCCATGATAATCTGAAATGTCATACACTCCAGACTACTATAATAACAATATAAAACCATGCATTTCTTTGTCACAACTTGCAACACAAACCAAGAAGTGTAGCTTCAACCACTATATGTAAAGTAATGATAAGTACTGGAACCTAGAGAGCAATTGGCCAATAATACAAGCACCATAATACTGGAACTTGGGAGCCTTTTATTTGGAAACGAGTTATGCAGAAAATTAATTTCCTATCATCTCAGAAAATTAGATATACTCAAAGAAATCTAAGTAGGTTCAAGAGTCAGACTTACTTGATTACACGAAAAAGAGGACTCCCTTAAGCAGCGCTACTCTCATGGGAATGACCATGCTCTTCTCGGAGCTCGCCGATTCCAATGAACCCCATATTCTGCAATTCAAACCTGCATAAAACAAGAAAATTCACTTTAAAGGCACTTGAAAATACAGTTATGCTGAATTAACAACTAATTCTCATGTACCGACTGTATTTTCCACCACTACGCACAAGAATGATCATGTTTAACTACTTATGAAGCGTTTCCATGTGTCAGGAGAGGAATATCTCAAGCATCATCATCTAACATTCAGTAGGCACAAGTATGTTGATTATATTAAAAAAAATAAAAAAAGGTTTGCACAGAGCCACAACAAGGAAGACCAAAATAATTTCAGTCAAGTGGAGTCTGCTATTAACTGGAATAACTCAGAGGAACACACTTACAAACATGATTAGGATCTTGCGTTGACCAAAAACGGAAAGATATCGTCTTCTTAATCAACTAGCATAGTAAAAACAGAACCGGAAGCCATTAACCAAAGCATAAACAAAATTGAAAGCAAGATTTGGCAGTAGAGACCGTCAGCATCCAGTCCCGTGACCATAGACAGAGATCTGTGGGTTGAAAAAACAGAGTAGGAAAAAAAGCAGGGCAGAGAGACAGGGGAGGGGATTTACCGAGGAAAGAAGGAGAAGAAGACGAAGGCAGGAAGAACGATTCAAGCTACTGAGAAGCGCCACCTCGATGGGTTTGAAGCAGGACAATACCCAAACTGCACACGCCGCCATGGTGTTTCTGAAAGTCAGTAGCCGGACAGTATAACAACCATTCCCAGGATAATTTTTTTGACATAATCAAACACTGCTACTTGTATTGATTCTCTACCAAAACCTTACTTTTTCTTGTCCCAGCTTGACAGTGAAAGATTGGATTATGAAGTCCTTGTATCCATCCAGGTCAGGTATGTCCTGCAATGTAACAAAATGAGAAGTATTGCACCAGAAGTTAACTTACATATAACTAGAGACAAAGCAAACCCATTTGGGAAGTTTATTTCTGTTAAGGGATTTGTTTGGACCTTGAAGAGTGCAATGACAGCTGAGAAGAAGCACGTGAAAGCAGTGGCAAACACAAGGTCATGGTAATGGCTACTGGTTTCCCAAGCACGATTTTTTGCACATATTTGTACAGATTTCCTTCTTATTACTGTAAGGATATGTGTTAAAAGACATGGAAAAACCAAGAACTAAGAGAATAAGTGTACCCTGCATGTGTCTGAAGAAAGCTAATTGGACAACGACTGCCCTCACGATCAAGATGCAACTGGCTGCCAGAAATGCATGCCTCTTCCATCTCGTAAACGGAAGCTATATGTAACACTAAACTTAAATGATTAAGCTTTCAACTAAACCTTGTTCATATAATAATGAAGCAAAGGGTTAATGCAAAAGTAAGCTTACTTCAACATAGTATGCACTCCCAAGCAGAAAGCTAATGAGCAAGGAGTAGGGGACTGAAATTTCACCCCATGTGTAAAGGCGCTGCATCCCAATTTCACCACATGTTAACCAGTACAAATCGTCAAATGAAATGGAATTAGCAGTCACTTTCTGTGATTAAAGACGAAGCAACAATTGTAACCCCAGTTGCCATTGAGAACTCACCAGAAGCCAGTGGCAGAGTGGGTTTGTTTACTTGCCTCAAGAACAATAGACCTGTCATCAGAACTCCCTAAAATATTCACATTCTACATTTCTACTACTCGATCCAGCATGATACATATTAAGAACAGCAAGAGCTTGAGTTATTTCTCACCTCCCCTGTGCACCATCAGGAATCCTCCCCAGGTCACCAACAACCTTGCCTTCCACCTGCACAGCTTATCAAGTTCACAATAGTTACACATCTCAAAAGTTACCCCAGGGAGCTGAGACATATGTAGAAGAAGAAGGAAAAAGTATTATGGAAGTCGTGAAATGTTGTGAAAGCAAACAACTATCATGGAGTCAAAAAAGTTATGAAGCATTAAAAATGAATCAGGAAGATTCATGTTAAACTTAAGAAGCTTCATAGACCACTTATAAAACAGAAATGATGAGTTGATGAGTAACCTGCATGCCACTCGACGAGCCCCCCTTGTTCATATGTTACATTGGGGCTCTTATGTTGAGGCGACGTGGTATCCAACACTAATTTGAAATGGAGCAACTCAATTTTGGAGAAGTTCGGGTTAACCATGTTGATGCCTACAATATTGGGGAATGGATCAGTATCCACCAACATTGCATCCTTCTTTGGCTCCACGAACTTGATACGCCCCTTCTCAATAGCATCCTGCAAGATATTAAGAAAAACCACACATGAGTCACTAGCATGTGACATGCTGTAATGCAACTTACAATACTTCTTTCCTTTTAACTTCTCGGGTGATGGTATATTATGCCTCGCAGTCAACTTGATTTGGCCATCCTTATAGAGTTGGTAACAAATCAAGTCAGTCTTTGAGACATCAAAGGAGTACTTGTGTGGCAGGGAAACGCTGAACCCCGGGAATCGATTATCAACAAGCAACCTGTACATAGAATACACAGAAAAAGAGCAATCTGACTGGGGAGACCAGACCATTCTACAGGGCCCACTGCTCACCCTATTAGTACCGAAAGTATTCAAAAAAAAAAAATTATAAGATCAACCCTTTCCCACTCACCCCCTCTCAAATTAATAGGTAAAGGAATTTCCCAATAAGTAATCTCACCAGTGCAGGTTCTGATATCAGAAACCCAGGCAACAAGCACGTACCGACGCGGCAGCAACATCTTGAGGACAATAATTCTCCAGGGTTACCTCCGAAATCCAACGATCATGCCAAAAATAAACCCACGCTCCATTTCCAGGATCACTATTAGCTATTTTCCAAAACTCATCATAGCTCTTCGAGATGTTCGCCCACATCGAACTTGAATAGCCGTGGTTACAACTACCGGTTTGCCACAAGGAGAGGGAGTTAGGGTATTTGATGTCAATAAGTGATCGCCACCAACTCCCACATTCAGTAGCAAACCGCCAAAGCCATTTGCACAACATCGCTTCATTGAAGCTAGCAAGATCAACAATCTCAATACCACCATTCTTTTTAGACGCTTTATAGAGGTTCCAATTAACTAGTGGGGATTTCCTGATGTCTCCCGACCCACTCCAAATGAAATTACGTTGTATCTTCTCCATTCTTTTTAGCGCTTTAACAGGAGCCCTAAGAAGCGAGAAGAAGTGGACAGACTGGCTAGAGAGCACCGATTTGTTGAGGATCAGCCTGCCACCTACGGACATAAATCAACCTTTCCAGCCATTCAGTCTTTTCTAAAGATGGTCACAGATGGGGATCCCAAACAGCAGCAGCGAGCATTAGGCATGGCACCCATTATGAGGTGTTGCAGTAGCAGCCGCGGCGGCCACGTGGCTATTCCGATCTTCTACCATCTGTCCCCGGAGGAGGTCTCCGGCTGCTACAAGGAGGACCTGGATCGGCACAAGCGCAGGTTCACTTACGAGAGAGTCGATCGACGGCTGGATTCGGGCGCTTGCTTGGATCGCCGGTATAGCTGGTTGGGTTGTTCCGGCAGCAGCTGGCTAGCTAGTACGTGAAGCTGATTTAATTTCGAGGTTGTCAAATCGATTAATTGTCCCAAGATCCAACCTGCTTCTGAAGGAAAACAGTTAAATTAGTTACAATACTTAGTTGATATCGAACATAAGGGGTCTAATGGAGAATAGTTTGTCGAGAGGTTATGTGTCCGAATTTTTGAGACCTAATTTTTTAAGCACACGGTGTTTAGATTCGTGTGAACTTCAATACCGTATAAGCTGACTCTCATATGAGGGAGAGTGCTAGTAAATGATATAAAATACATTATTGAACATCTCTCAACAAGTCGAGTTATTGATATTAAACGGTTCTTAACAAAGAACATCATTCAGAAGCGAACGACTAGCTAAATCATGAATTATTATTTAGTGTAAGATTCACTGTTAAACTTCTTCGAACAACTCAAGTTATTGATACTAAACAGTTCTTGAAAAAATAACAGCATTCGAAAGAGAATGACTAATTAAATGATTAATAATTGTTTGATACAGAGAGTGATACTTTTTATAGTTTCGACTACTAATGTATTTTAATTTACCAAAATTTTCGATATAAAATTGTATATCATGAATAATTTGAAAGTTAACAAAAATTATTTTATCTTGTGTATTTTTCTTCTAATTGGACGCAATGCAGTCAAAATCGCGTTTTAAAACTTAAAAACTTCAGTCTTACGCTTTTAGTTCACCAAAACGCTTTCGTTTCTATATAAAATCATTAGTGCATAAAATCGAAATAAATTACGTTTTAAAGCTTAAAATCTTACGCTTTTACGCTTCTAGTTCACCAAAACGTTTTACGCTTTTAGTTCACTAAATGGGTATTCTTTTCAAGAAATTAATTACAAAAAGTACATTTTAAAGGTAAATCACCAACAATATGATACATTTGAGATTAAAAAATACATACCAGGTACTTGGATGTATTCTCATCTTCAATACTATAATCAAATTCACCAGCTAGGTCATTCTCAAATTCTAGTATAGAGGGGAATGTGGCTTATTTAAAGGTAGCAATTCTCAATACAATCCACCAATTCAATCCATTAAAAATATCCACCTAATCCAAGCCATTTAAATCCAATCCATTTGATCCAAATCCAATTGGATTGTTGGATTCATGGATTGATCCATAGATCCAAATGACAAATTACGATTTGGTACCTATATTTTTTATATTTTGCATTTTGGTACCCAAAATTTAATTTTTATACGAAAAATATCATTGGAAAATTACGTTTTGGTACCTAATTTTTTCATTATGACATTTAGTACCTAAACTTTTCACATTTTACATATTGGTCCTTGGTTGAGGATATCATATCCATGAATCCACCAATCCATTTGATCCATGAATCCACCAATCCAATCTACCGATCCATGGATCAATCCATGTGCCACCTCTAGGCTTATTATTAAGATTATTTATGTTATGAACTTATTGTTAAGATGCTATAAGTTGCTCTACTTTAGACATAAATTGAAGGTATTTATTAACTTATCTAAATTCCTAGCTAGCACTCATATTTTTACATAGTATATGTTATACTTAACAACTTTTAGTTATTTTACAGCACGCGTAAAAAACTTACGCTTTTACGCTTTGATTCTACGCTTTACGATTTTACCCCTTTTTCGCTTCTAGGTAGAATCGCGCTTTTGACTGCATTGAGTCGCGCTTTAGAAGAAATCATGCCTACGCGACTAAGTATTAGTACCATGCTATAAAAAAAAAATCATTAGTATCTTAGCTCGTTTAATTTCCATTCAACAAAGAAACAACTATATAGTTTGTACAAGGGTGAAAAGTAATTAAGATGAAAACGTATATAACTTATCTGTCTATTCACTATACAAGAAGGCTAACTAATAATAAGTAGGGATGGCAATGGGTCGGGTTGGGCACGGATAGTGCATATTCGTTACCCTACCCAATATAGTTCGGGTTTTACCCATACCCGTACCCACACGAGAAACGGGTAGAAAATCAAAACCATGCCCATACCCGTTCGGGTTTCGGGTATCCACGGTTATCCATGGGTAATAATTTCTCCTTATAATTCCAACCAATATGTTAACATTCACACGTATACTCACATTACGTAAGAGGAAAAGTACGACAATAATTCACTAGAATGACGAAAATTAATTAAAACGACATAACTTCATGAAAATATTATATTTATATGCTAAATATAAAATATTCTAGAGAAACATAATGATTATTTCTAGACAAAATACATATGCACGTGTATAATCGGGCATGTTCGGGTTGGATAGTGAGATAACCATGCCCACCCATTACCCGCAATATTCGGGTTCGGGTTTTACCCGTACCCACGAAAAATGCTTCGGGTTCGGGTTTTACCCTACCCGATTAGGTCGGATTCGGGTGGATATCCACGGTTACGGATATTTTTGCCATCCCTAATAATAAGTAAGAACTAACCAACTAACAAGCATGCGATTAATTACAGGTCATGAAGACCATGTTATTAGCTTAATTCACTAACTGGGCGCCGGAACGACCCAACCGGCTATACCGGCGACCCAAGCAAGCGCCCGAATCCAGCCGTCGACTCTCTCGTAAGTAAAACTACGCTTGTGTCGATCCAAGTCCTCCTTGTAGCAGCCGGAGACCTCCTCCGGTGACAGATGGTAGAAGATCGGGATAGCCACGTGGCCGCCGCGGCTGCAACACCTCATAACGGTAACCAGCTCGTCCAAGCACCATTCCGACGAGGCGTAGTTCCGGGACAGAACGACGACCGAGACCCTCGACCGCTCGATCGCACGTGGGATCGCTTCCGTCAAATCCTGGCCACGTGGCATGTCTTGATCGGCGAACGACGTGACGCCTTCTCGGCGGAGCGCGGCGCGGAGGCGAGACACGAACGTGTGCCGGACGTCGGAGCCCCGGAAGCTTATGAACACGTCGTGACCTTCGGGTTTTGGCTGCGGCGGCATATCGTAAAGGCCGGCCAGGGGAATCTTACCACATATATATACTAATTATAAAAGTAGTTTCGAGATCTAGTGATAGAGAAACTGACCAGGATATATAGAGAGAGGGAGATATATAATAGTTCTGTGAAGGTTCCATGTAGTTTTCTAGTCTGGTTTTCAGAAGGACTGAAAGAGACGTAAATTCTTTTGTCAAATGCCTAGGTTATTAACTTATTGTTGCGGCGGTGGGAAAGGGAAGCAGTCGATCAACCAATTGCGTATCGATGACGCCAGGCTGAGCTGCAGGAATGGCTACTACGTACCACCCAAGCTGCAGCCTAGCTAGTGCAGTTGATCTCAAATTACAACATTTGAATCGAAGCACATCGAATCGAATATAATGTAACTGGTTTTTGATCCTATGAATTTTATATATATTAAAGGAAACTTGATCGAATTGATATTTGGACTGCATTAAAGCTAACATATTTGGTTCCATCGTTGCCTCTCATTTGGAGCAAATACCCATGTACCACCCCCACGCTACTACGGGGCAGGCGGGTAATACCCGCGCGAGTATGGGGCGGGACGGATCGAACCACTCTTACCTGATATCTGAAAAAGATACACGTAAAATTTTACCTTTTTATAATAAAACGAAGGGAAAAACACTGTATGAATGAAAAATAGTTACAATAGAATGGGTAATTGAGCTTAACTAGTTGAAAGATCAAATCTAACTAGCTGAAGAAAAATCAAAATAGGAGAAATATGAATAGCTACAATAAGAAATTAAGATAGTATGGGCCAAGAACGGGGCGGGGCGGGGCAGAGTGAGTCGAAAGTAGATACCCATTCTCCTCCTCCAGTCTATTGGGGGTCAGGTCGAGTAATACCTGACGGGGCGGATTCAAATTGTCATCCTACACATTGTTTTACTCCTTAATCTTAAGTATAGTCTATGTAAATCATATTTGGTCAAGGCTCAATTACACTTAGTTTATTAACAAGGAGGTGGCCGATTTTTGTACGTGCCTCATTCCCGGGTCAGATCCGATCTTTAAGTCGTGATCGACGATCATATCGATTTCATGACCGGTATAGGTTGAACCAGTTTCAACCGGTCGACATGCCACCCGCATGACAACGGTGATGAAAAAAGAAAGACAATTACTAAAGTGGGCTGCGGCCTAAGATTCTTAGGTCCAATTGAGCTTTATCTCCCTCCAAATCCATATAAGATTTGGAAGATGTTCTTCCTCTTTCATTGACCGAAGGCCGAAGCTCAAGCCAAGAGCCCAAGACTAGGTGGGCGGCTTCCCCGGTTGAGCCTTCCGTTTTCATCCGATTCGTCTCCGTACCTCCCTAGTCCGCAATCTAGTTATGCTCCTAACAGGGTATTTTGTTAGGAGATACTGACATGGCTGGATGGGCCTCCACGTCGCCAAGCCGCCATCCATCGGTGGAGGAGAAACGCGCTGGCCCGTGTGAGAGATGAGAGCCGATTCCATCGGCTGCGCCAAGCCCACTCCGGCTGGCGGGGCCCGCCGGGCCCACTAATTCAAAAACCCGGTCAAAAAAATATCCTAAACCCTAACCCAAATCACTTTCCCCAAATCAGTTTCCCCCCTCTCTCTCCCCCCGTTTCTCTCTCCCTTTCCTCTGCCTTTCTTCCTCTCCCGAACGCAGACGTCGCGACCCGCGGTGATTGGAACTCGGCGGCGTCGAATTAGGCGGCAGCAAAGTCTGGCGGCGGCGACGATCTAGGCGGCGGCGGCGACCTTGCAGCGAAGGAGGAGATCTCGGCGGCGCGACCTTGCTGCGAATCGGAGATATCGGCGGCGACGTCTTGCAGCGAAGGCGTAGATCTCGGCGGCGGCGGCGAAGCAGCGAAGTCGGAGATCTCGACGGCGGCGACCTTGCACTAACTCGGAGATCTCGGCGGCGACGACTCTGCAGCAAACTCGGCGGCGGCAATCTCGGCGGCATCGATCTTGTCGGCGGCGACGAAGCAGCGATCTCGGCGGCGGCGGTTTGCAGGTGACTCGGGTTCTTGATCAAGTAAGTTTTTAAGCATAGTTTGGTGGATATTAGTTTTCGATTGGACAGCTTTGAGTTAGGGTTGCATGGTTGCGTTCTTCTGTGGATTTTGTTTCTGGGTTTTGTGGAATGGCTTCTGTTTGTGTCGATATTTAGTTCTGTTTGTGTCGATATCAGTTCGGTTTGTGCCGATATTAGTTTTGTTCGTGTCGATATTTGTTCGGTTTGTGTCAATATCAGTTCGGTTTGTGCCGATATTAGTTTTGTTCGTGTCGATATTAGTTCGGTTTGTGCCGATATTAGTTCTGTTTCTATTGATATTGGTTTTGTTCGAGCATGATATTAGTTTTCACTTTCCTGGATAGTTGTTTTATTGGATCTGGGTATTTGTCTTTGCAGGTGATTTATCTATGGCAAAGACTAAAACGAGCGGGAAAAGAGCGCCACCGACTTCACCCCCTCCACCACCACCACCGCGACAGCGAGAGGAAGATGAGGAAGAAGAAAATGCTGAATCCGAAGCAGAAGGAGCTGCACAACAAGATGATGAAGTCGAAGCAGAAACAGCTGCACAAGGAACAGCTCGAGGTCGGAAAAATCGGAGGTATAGATTTCGGACATTATATATTTTATTTTGCTTGGATTGTTTCTTTGATATATATATCTGGATATTGGTTTTGACAAGCATGATATCAGTTGTTACTTGCCTGGATAGTTGTTTTAAATATCTGGATATTTGTTTGACATACAGGGATATTTGTTTGATTTATCTGGATTTTTGTTTGGCATATATGGATATTTGTTTGATTTATCTGGATATTCGTTTGATTTATATTATTTATTTTGCTTGGATTGTTTCTTTGATATATATATATCTGGATATTGGTTTTGACAAGCATGATATCAGTTGTTACTTGCCTGGATAGTTGTTTTAAATATCTGGATATTTGTTTGACATACCGGGATACTTGTTTGATTTATCTGGATATTTGTTTGGCATATCTGGATATTTGTTTTGATTTATCTGGATATTCGTTTAATTTATCTAGATATTTGTTTGATATATCTGTATATTTGTTTATGCATCGATTTATCAATGGCCAGAAATCCGCGAACCACGAAGAGAGCGCGACGTAATCCACCGCCATTGCGAGAGGAGGATGAGGAAGAAGATGCTCGAGAATTTGCACAAGCAAGACAACATTTGAACTATTCCTTTTCTATTTTTTTTATGTAGTTATACTTTTTTAGATTTTAGATTATGGGATTGCCAAGTTGGAATGACAATAAATACTAGTTGTATCGCAGTTTATCGAAAAACGACTTTGTTTTATTATGAATTTGCTTAAACTAAATATCAACACAAACAAACATAGATAAACATCCACAAAAAAAACAAATGCAAACCACCCAGAATAATATCCGTTCACCATAAACAAAATCCAGAACACCCAGACTAATATCCCACCGCCTAATACCAATATCGAGTCAGCCCGTAATCAATATCTTCATCATACAGACTAATACCCACCACACACAGATTAATATATGGATGTCTTAGCCTAATATCCGGCTACACAGCAAAAATATCAACACATCATGAACTAATATCCTCCAATCACATAATAATATCTTATCACCACACACTAAAATTGATCACCCTACATTGTGTTCAAAATCATTTCCACAATATTGTCTTCTAAACCCAAAACCAAAACTCAAACCCTATACCTGAAACCCTAATCGTAGACACTAAACACAAAGCTTGAACCCTGAACCCTTAACTCTAAACCTCAACCCCAAAGTCAAATCCTAAATCATAAACTCCAAACCCTAATTCTAAACCCTAAAGTCAAAACCCTAACACTAAACCCTAAATTGATGTAATCATATACAAATCAGTAGATAAACATCCACACAGAACAAATATCCAAACTACCCAAACTATTATCTCACCTTAGCAAACTAATACCCACCATACACATATTAATATCTGTCCATCACATACTAATACCCACCACACACAGATTAATATCTAACCATCGCAGACTAATACCAACTACACATAAACTCTAAACCCTAATCGCTAAACACTAAATCCTTAACCCTAAATCCTAACCGCTAAACCGTAAATTGGTGTAATATGGTTGGCTAAGTGTGTGATGCTAGATGCTAAAATAAACAAAGGATCACATCTGAATAGTTACCAGAAGTGCCCCAATATCCGTACTACATAAAAAAAATTCCACATCACCCAGACTAATATTCATTCCTACCATAAAAAATATCTGCAACACCCAGACTAATATTCGTTTTGCCCATAATAAATATCCTCACCAACCCTAACTAATATCCATCGGTTACAAACAAATATCCTGCTACACAGCCAAAATATCCACACATCGCCAACTAATATCCTCCGATCACATAATAATATTTTATCACCACAGACAAAAATCGACTACCCTACATTGTGTTCAAAACCATTTTCACAATATTGCCTTCTAAACCCGAAACCCTAATCGCTAAAAACTAAATCCTTAACCCTATTAGAATATCCAAAAGTCCAAGAAAATTTCGAAAATATGAACTAATATCAACTCAAACCTAAGCTATACCCTAAACCCTTAACATAAAACCGTAACACAAACTCTAAACCATAAAACTATTATTATTTAATGGGCCTTCGGCCCATGGGCCCTCGGCGGGCAGCCCTAACTAAGGTTGCAAGCCTTACGTGTTAGGACTTCCTAGTGTGTTTAATTTCCTAGTGTGTTTAATTTGATGTAAGAAACAATATTCCAATCCTTCACAATGATTCAAAGTAATATCAACATAACACATAATAATATCCACTGAAAACAAATAAATATCCAAACAAACATACATATATATCACATGGGGCCCAAAAATTTCATTCTCTTTCCACTCCAACCCAAAACTGGCGCCCAAACTGAAGCCGGGCCCACCACGCTTTCCACTCCAAACCAAAATCCCGCCCAAACTGATCCCTGGCCCACCAGCCACGAACTCGGCTCGCCTTCTGCGCCGGCTTCTACACGGAAGCCCATCTCCAGCTCATTTAAGTGAGCCACCACTCTCCTCCATTGGATGAAGCCCAAGCACACGTAGCCCAAAATCTGACCCTATCAGTATCTCCTAACATAATGGCCTGTTAGGAGACTAACTTTTTCGCCTAGTCCGTCCCTCTCTCTCTCTCCCTCTCTCTTTGGTTGCTGAGAAAGGCAAAGAAAGAATGGGGATCAGATTCATATTGATGGTGAACAAGCAAGGCCAGACTCGTCTTGCCCAGTACTACGAATGGCTCACCCTCGAAGAACGCCGCGCCATCGAAGGCGAAATTGTCCGCAAGTGCCTCGCCCGCAACGAGCAGCAGGTTTCTCCTCCCCTCTTCTCCTCACTTTGTTCCGATCACGATTTTCCCTCATATCTCTGATCTTAGGTCCCGCCGATTCCTGAATTAATCTAATTTGCCATAGTGGTTGTTCTTTCTATCATCAAGGCTAAACCTTTTTCGATGATCCATCTAAATCAAAACCAGAAAGCAAACCCAATTATGTTCCGAATTTGCTGTACAAGAGCAAGACTTTTCTAATTTTCGAAGCTGAATTGAATATGATCTGACTGAGTTTCATTGTGGGTGGCAGTGCTCGTTTGTTGAGCATCGCAATTACAAGATCGTGTACAGGAGATACGCATCTCTGTTTTTCCTGGTTGGAGTTGACAATGACGAGGTAGGGTTCCTCTCTTTCTCACCTTTGTTTGCTTCCTTGCATCTTCTAGGAAGGAAAGGGGCATCAATTTGTTTTAAACATCACTGTATATGAGATTTTTGCTTATTGGTGCTGTTTTTCTGCTTCGAATTGCTATGGAGATACCGCTGTTTGAACATGGTGCTCCAGTTGGCTTACCTTTTCCCTTTGCTTGCTTGCAGAATGAGCTTGCGATTCTGGAGTTCATACATCTGTTAGTCGAAACCATGGACCGTCATTTCGGCAATGTGGTAAGTCTTTCGTTGACGATTGAGAACCTAATTTTGCTTGTGAAGTTGCATCAGGCAGAGGCTTACTTCTTTTTTTTTCGAAATTTGTGGTTTTGTGCAATCAGTGTGAGCTAGACATAATGTTCCATCTAGAGAAAGCGCATTTCATGCTGGAGGAAATGGTCATGAATGGTTGCATTGTCGAGACGAGCAAATCCAACATCCTCAGCCCTATTCAGTTGATGGAAAAAACCTCCTAGGCAAGAACAGATTCTTAAATTTACATTAATTGTCGTCATCTCTCACTCTGGATCTGTCACTCGTTTTTCGTATTTATGTTGATAGAGAGACCTAAGAACTTCATGTCACCAATCAAAGCTTCTCTGCTTACAGTAAAGAATGTTCACGCAAGATGAAACAGTGTAAAATTGTAACCTGTCTGCGTTAAATAGATAACAACGATATGTTTCCTTTGTAACTCAACTGTCCTGTTCTGCAGTTTGGCATCATCATGTTCTTGATTCTGCATACTGTAATCTGTTCACCTTTCGCTAAATGTGTATTGCCCTTTAAGGATGAAACCAACTGTTTTACCTGTTAAGGATTCGTAAGATTTCAAATGTTGTCTTTAGTTTGCAGTTATCAATTCAAGGCCTTGGAATGACAGATTTGCTTCAAATATTACTTGCAGATGCAATAGATTTTGACCTTTGTTCTTTTGCCATCTTTGAATATACATACATGAGGGCATTATTGTTGGCCAACAGACCAAAAGAACTAGGGAGCAGTTTCAAATTGATCAAACAGCTGCTGGCCTGCCGTCCTTCCGTAGGTCACTTACTGCAGTTAGCATTCCATGGATTACCGTATTGTTGCCAGCGTCTGTCTTTCGGTCGATCGGGTTTTGCAGAGATTGAACAACAAGCTGGACTATGGCTCCACCAGCGTTGGCATTCAATTGATGACCCCTTTCTCTCAGGAAATCCTTCCTTTCCTGTGCAAGCTCTATGTGATCCCCGCATAGCAATGTCCAGTTCTCGTACTTAACCACATTTGGTATCAACTGCAAACAAAGGCAGCAGATGATAATCGACATTTCGGTTTAACCCTCTCTTTTCAGGCATTGGATGGTAGTGATCAGATGAAGGAAGAATGCAAAATACGAACATCGTGGTAGACCCTTGGACTCAGGACTGCGTGTAAAGGTTCCATCCCTAGCACAAAATGGTTGAGGAAGACTTGTACTATTGCTGGAATAATGTACAGCCCACCGCTCCCTCCGAGCACTCCAGCCAGTTGATTCCCCTGCGGTTAATCGCGAAGAAACAAGATTAAGGGGACAGCTCAGATTCAGGCGGATCTATTTGGCATCTGTTTTCATCAAATCTAAACATAGATTGTGTTTAAGTTCGTCACCCGAATCCAACTACCTTTGTAACGATGATAGGCGTCATGGATGATAGGGGCCGCTTATTTGGTTCGATGAAGTTTGCAGGGGAGGGAGGGAGCTGATCATCTGATATCTCAGTCGGCGAAGAGAAATCACCCATCTCATTGTTGATCACAATCCCAGTCGAAGGAGACAGCAACCCAGCTCCAAATCCATAGTTGACAGTCGTCGTCATCGACACAGCATTTCTCTCCCCATCAACAATGCATAAATGGCTGGTTCCATGATCTCTCAGCTGACTCCACCTGCAACTCAAAAAATTGTCCAGCAGCCATTTGAGAATCATACATATCATGGCAGTTACAAGCAAACACTTGTTTTCCTGGACAGCTTACTTGTGCATGTAGTACTCTGGCGGGAAAGTAGTGTTGTCAAAGATCAGCTTCTGTATCTTCTCACCAAATGCAGGAGAAAGCATCTCGGCTTGAACCTCACTGATATCAACAAAATCAGGATCCCCCAGGTTCATTCTCAGCGCAAACATGTGCTTCAACGACTCGATCAGCCGATGCAGACCGATCCCCCCCTCTGCAGCATCGACACTGCCACCATAGCTCTTGAAAATGTTCATCACAAGTGACATCCCAAGAGTTCCACTCGAAGGAGAAGGCATTCCGTAGACTGTGTAACCCATGGCGTCCACAGCAACTGCATCAGTGACTCTGACCTTGTAGTTCTGCAAATCCTCCATCGTCATAATCCCACCAGCTTTCCTCACATCGTTCACCAGATTCTCGCCCACGCTGCCGTTGTAGAACACCTCTGGACCGTGTTCGGAAATGGCCTCCAGCGTTCGAGCTAGCTCGGCGTTGTAGCATAGATCGCCTGCTTTCAAGAGCTTGTTGCCGGGAGCAAACACTTTCTGTAGTCCGGGGTCGTTCAGGATTTTGGTGCTTTCGGCTATGGACAGGGCTAAGTAAGGAGCGACCACGAAGCCATCTTTGGCGAGTTTGATTGCAGGTTGGAATAAGGACTTCCATGGCAGGCGGCCATATTGCTGCCAAGCTTCATAGAGGCCAGCTATTTCTCCAGGAACTCCCATTGATAGTGGACCTAAGTACTTGGCTTGAATGTCATTTGCATACATGTTCTGGGCTCGAGTCAACCAAATTCACAACAACAAGAGACCGTGAGAAAAAAATCAGGAAGGTGAAGTCAGAACGATCTATCTGGGTGTGATTGGTTCAACTTAAAAAAATACGATGTAAAAGTTGAGAAGAACACAATTATTCGATCGAATTTATTAGGGTTAATAGCATTTTCTACCCTTCTACTATCGCAAATTAACAAACGTGTCCCTCTACTAATTTTTTGCACAAACGTACCCTTCTACTATTAAAACGTAACAAACATAATCTTTTGTCTAATTTTCCGTTAAATGGCTGTTAAGTGAGCTGACAAATGACTAAATTGCCCCTCATTTGATGCTAATTTAGTTTTAATTATTAATAGTCCCAATATAATTAAAATTAAAACAAAACCCTTAAACAAATCCCTCCACCCAACGCGAAACCATCCATCTCCCAAAAGCCCCGCCTCCCCTGAAATGGAAGTCTCCACCGAAATTCTCCCACCGATCAATCTCCGGCGCCAGCTTTCGGCTTCTTTTCATAATCAATAGCTGCACCATCAATTTCAGCAGCCCCGCTACAATTTCCTCCTTAATTGGTCATGTTTGCTGCCGCACAAACAACTAACAGTGATAATCCAGAATCCAGATGGACTTTTCCTTTACCTACCAAATTCCAAAATCACAACATACAACCAATATATTCAATTACATATATTTGTCGTATCCATCACAGACTCAACGTTAAATCTATTATACTTGGTACGGTTTCAACAAATAATACCTCAACAATTCTAATGCACCGAGGATTATTAGCAAAGGCGATTGCTGATTGGGGAGAGATTGCTTCTCGACAAAGGGAATGCAGGCTGCTACAGTCGCCGGCGAGGAAGAATCGCACGCCACCCTCCAGCTGTGAGCTGTGTGTTCGTACGGAGAAGATGGATCAACCGCAGATCGCCGAGCAGTCCTTCCTGCTTCAGCCGCCGGCGAGGAGAAAACGGGAGCCCCGCCGGAGATTGAGACTTCAGGGGAGACTGAATTTCAGGGGAGGCGGGGGCTTTAGGAAGATGGATGGTTTCGAGTTGGGTGGAGGGATATGTTTAAGGGTTTTATTTTAATTTTAATTATATTGGGATTATTAATAATTGAAATTAAATTAGCATCAAATGAGGGGCAATTTAGTCATTCCTAGCCCACTTAACAGTCGTTTAACAGAAAATTAGACAGAAGATTATGTTTGTTATGTTTTAATAGTAGAAGGATACGTTTGTGCAAAAAATTAATAAAAGGGTATGTTTGTTAATTTGCGATAGTAAAGGAGTAGAAAATGCTATTAACCCAATTTATTAAGATATTATTCTTTTAGATTCATTATAAATAAATGTTAAGCCCTACCTCAATACATTAAAATCCATTTCCAACATTATCACATAAATTTGTTCTTAAAAGGCACTCACCAAAAGGGTGTACTCATGACTAATGAGAGTCATTTTTTCAAAACTCTCCATCTCACATCATTAACAACTTTTGTATTATCAATTATCCTCTATCTCATCAACTCTTCTTTTTTCAACCTAATCAAACACATATTGCTTCCATTATACTAACAGGTTGCTAAACCATTTGACTAATAATTTCATTTTATAAAGAGCCAATTCGAATTACCTGTCTCCTTCCTCATAATTGAAATTGACTCCAAATAAATCAATTCGAAATTTCTTGGCCAAATTGATTCATCCAAATTTTCTATTAACAGTTGTTTAACATATCAATTTGGAGACAATTGGATCACCTTCATATATTATAATTACTCATCAAAACCCTAAAACTTAAAAGTAGGTGGTTGTTCAAAATTCAAATGCATGTATCATGGAATATATTAATTTCAGAAAATGATATAGCATGCAACTTAGAATATAAGGTTATTTTTTTAAAAGAATATAAAGGTTTTTTATTTATAAAAAATTAGAATATAGTGTTTGATTTGCAAGAATTGTGATAAATCCTTAAAGTCTAATAATGATATTTATGTAATGTAAATATGTAATAGGGGGAAAAAACAATTTCAAAAATTAGTGTGCAAATTACAATTACCCAAATTAGCCAATCTAAAAGCAACAAAACACAAAAACAGAAGGGGGAAGGTGAAACCTTTGTAGCAGCAGAAGGGGCAGTTTCCCTCATGTCGAAAGCTCGAACTTCGGTAGTAGAAGAAGACCTGACCACCATGAATCCACCACCACCAATCCCACTCGCCATCGCATTAACCACTCCGAGGCACAACACCGTGGCGACCGCCGCATCGACGGCGTGGCCGCCTTGCCTGAGAACGGAAGCCCCAATCTGAGAGCACCTGCCGTCATCTGCTGCCACCACTCCATTCTCTGATTCAATTTCTGCATTCTCCTCTGCCTCAATTGCTCTCCCGCCGTTCGGAAACAGGGGATTCCCATCGCCCGCAAGGAACAGTCCCAGCAGAGCTGCAATCACCAAGTAATGACTAATGAGGGCAATGAACACAGCGAATCAAGAGGTGAGAAGAAGTTCAATTTAAGCTGAAATTTGGAACGGAACCCAGGAAAAGAAAAAACCCATGATTCCCAAACCCCATAGAATTCTGACCTGCGATGGCAAACAAGGCGGGAATCAGGAACAGAGCAATTTTGCCCCAATCCCGTTTCTGGGTGGGTGAAGCGCCCTCATCGGCGCCCAGAAGCGGAGTCTGGGAGCTCTGCCGGCGGCCCATGAGGGATTTTAATTTCGTCGGATTTTGGCGTCTCCTCCGATCGGAAATTGAAGGAGGAAGCGTGGAGAGGGAAAGGGGAATTGGGTTAATTACTTGTGGGAGATGACAACTAGCTTTCCCCAGAGTGTTGGTGACTTGACTAAATCAAATTACAGGGTAAGATTGAAAACAGAGGAAAGGGTTTTGGATTTTCTCTGTTTTCTGGAGATGATTCCAAGGAAGGGAAGTGTGGGTTTGATCAACAGAGTAGAACGAAAGGCCAGCTTTTTCTTTTTTTTGGGGTCTGACTGACTTGGCTCAGAATCGGAGGGGGGGGAATCTCTGCTTTTTCTTGTTTATGGGGAGTGTTTCGATTCAGGGCGTTTCTGCTTTGGTGGCGACTGAAAGCGACGAGATGCCATGATATGATAGAGTGTCAATGGCTCACTGGCTGCCGGCTGGTATTAATCAGAGAGAATCTTCAACCATATTTATTCTGTTATATTCGGCCGGAAGCATGTTAAACGGGGGAGCCTGATTTGGAGTGGTAAGTTAGGCCGGTACAGTTGTTTCGAGGTTGAGAAAGGAACAATGCGGTTACTGTGCTAATGCCCAAAATTCATTCAACGTGTTAATATGATTGAAAATGTTCCACAGGAACATCAATATTTATATTCTCTCCAATGAATATTTGAAGTATCTAGTGTGAATACGGGAACTAATTTATGTGAATATTATCAACTTGTAATTAAAAAAAAAAGAGTGACAAAAACATATAGATGTGCATCATGATGGATTGTAAAAAAGTTCAAAGCAAAATTTATTCATAAAAATATATTTAAAAAAAATATAACATAGGCTAGCCTTAATATAACAAAATCGAAAGAGGCGTTAGCATGTTCATATAGACAAGTTTTTTTTGTGTGTGTTTAGAAATTAAGATAGAAAAATTGTTAGCACCGTAACAAAATTCCAGACGGACTCTTTTCTTTTATCAACGAAATTGGCATGCATGCTCGCTATCCCAACCACGATCATGTTCAGCTTACAATCACTTGGTGTTTCTCTTGTATAGGTTCATTTCTTTGTCGCACTTGTCGTTTCTTGGCCATAATCCAGGCCGTGTACACGTAAGTGAAATTTTGGACTCAAATCGACGAAATTATAGGTTACTTGGCAGGATTACTAGCTGTTCTAGTATGAAGCACGAGAATGTTAATGAAAAAGGTCATGAAAGACCTTAAGAGAACAACGAACTTTGACATCAAAGATTTTCTGTTATATTAGAAAGGATATAATGATGCGGATTGGAATACCGAATACCCTATGAGAGGACTCCAAGACGACCAGTGACAGTGGGTATGTTTTAAACAATGTTGGAGAAATTGTGTCTTGAAAGTCTAAAGAGTAACTAGTTCTAACTCAATCAACTACAAAATCTGAAATGATAGAACTAGCAATGACTAGTAAACAAGAAAGTTGATTAAAAGGATTGTTATTACAGATTCCCTTATGGGAAAGACCGTGTTTGCTGATATTGATCCATTTGCAATAACAATTGCTAAATAGAATCGTTACTACAAATGGTAAGAGGCGACAAATTCGTCATGAGAACAGTATTGTAATAGAGAATCCTAACTATTAGAGCATTAAGAGTGTATCATTAAAGAGAATCTAGTTGATTCATTGATAAAAGGATTAACTTAGGATTATAAGAAATTAACTGTTAGAGTATTAAGAGTGTATCATTATAGAGAATCTAGTTGATTCATTGATAAAAGGATTAGCTTAGGATTATAAGAAATTTAGCTGAAGCATTAACTATTCAAAAGCATTAACTTTGAAGTGTTGACGTGTGAGAACGTTATATGACTTCACTTGTTTTGATGCCCCGTCATAAAAAAGGATAACCGTCTTTATCTGGGCCTCGGCTTACTGTTATTTCAACAACTGGATCTGGGCTCAACCGCCAACTGAGCTTACCAGACTGATCCATGGACCATGGTGCCAATTAAAACATGACAACTTAGCTTACTTCTTTATTTGGTGAGCAAGCCCGCTCAATTAAATTAGGACAACTTCTTCGAAAATAATTTTCCTGGTAATTTTTTTCCTTTTTAATATTATAATAATAAAATAACATAATGGAAGAGAGGGAGTGATGAGCAAACTTTCTCTTCCAACATTCATTCATACCACAAAAGCTTTACTAATTATATTTAAGCCCCTCACCCTCTTAAGAAAAGAAAAAAAAAACAACAAGAGATATTGGGGAAAAAAAGAAGAAAGCAAAAGAGGGAGAAAAGCTTTCATGGGCACCACTACTCTCTTCCAAAGACATGAACCTCCTTCCTCTTCCTCGTTGCCAAATCACCATCTCAGTTTCTCTGGGAAATACTGCCCAACCCAAAAAATATCATCATTAGAATCCAAAATTAAAGAAACAAAGAGTGATTAATGAAGCCCAATAGGAAATGCAGGCCCAAAGGCCCAGTAGAGATTTTGCTGTACTTACTTTGGCAATGAGGGATTGGTAGTATGGCTTGACTGCTGCAACATCAACATGGACCTTGCTCTTGCTGTACAAATCATATTTGCTGCAACCACAATACCATACACAAAATTCATCATTACATGTAACCAAAACCAATAAAGAGGTGGGGGAAAAAAAAATCAAGTTTTGAGTGTATTTACTTGAAGATGTGGAGCCACTTGATATCCTCCTCGTCCTGCTTGTTCATCAGGTGCTTGTACGCCCCGTGCTTGTGCAAAGCTGCAAAATCACAACAACATCAAACCCACGAACGACAATATCAAACACGATATGTTCACAAGCAACACAAACTCCTCGATCGATTCGATCCCCCAATACTTACGGTAGAACGAGTGGTATCTGACGATGAACAATGCAGCTGAAGGCAAGGTGGTCTTGTTCTCCTTGGCCACCAGGTACATGTAGTCATCGTGGCCCCACGACATGTAGACACTGTCAAGGCCACATCCTTCCTTGTAAACTCCATTCTTGGTGCTGTAGATTGGGTTCTTGCTGTCGGGATTCTCAGCAAAGTACTTGTGGTGAACATTGGACTCGTCAAAAGCACAACCCAGAGGGAAAGTGTCACCCACCACGGCCCATTGGGGCAGCCCACCAAACTGTGGCAGAAGCAGAATCTTCCCAAGATCTGCAAAAACAATCAAACAAAACCATAATAAACCAAGTGTTCTACAGTATAAAATCCGACTATGATACTAACAGTTAAGGGTGTTCATTCCTCGTCAAGGGCTACCCTACCGTGGATAAGGGCGGTCAGGTGGAGCCAATCCTCGTTAGGGTAGTCCTTGCGGATTGCCTCGGCGGACTGCAGCAGATGCTGGATTTGGGGCTCGTCCAAATCCGGGTCGCTGTCGTCCACCACGCTGTTGAGCAGCTCGCAGCAGTCCCATATGCTCATTTCTGCCCTGTTCAGCTTCCCGTACTCTGCCCTCATCTTCTTCACCTGCAACACATTCCAATTTTTTTTTTTTGTCACCCATTCAGTAAATTCTCAATGTCCTTCCAATTAAAAACGAAATCCCCACTAGACGGACTAATTAACTCACGAAATCAAGGGTCTGGGTAGTGTGTTGCTCCCTGTACAGATTCTCCACCGTCTTCTGCCTCTCGTTCTCTGCATTGTAGTTCCTGCAATTCCAAAAAAAAACCCACAAAACCCAGGATCTTTTTGCTTAATTACGATCGATAAGCTCGACAAACTCATGAGAACAGAGGATTCTACAACTACCTGAACGAATTGCCGAAGGCGTTGATATCCGGGGCGGCGAACCCATGGCTGGAGACGACTTTGTCCGGCACCACAAACCCACCATCCAACACCAATTCCTCCTTCTCTTCTCCGACGACTTTGTTCTTCTGCTCCACAACCACTGCTGCAACAACCATAATGAAAAATTTCCCCCTTACCACACCGCCCAAAATATCTCAATAAAGCTCTTTTTAAAAAAAAAGAATAAACCGAATATTCTGATAGTAATCAGAAATTCTTTCCTAAATAAACATGGACAAACAGAGTTCTAGTCCAACGATATCGAGAAGGAGGCGTACCGGGAGCAGCGTTGTTGACGGCCTCGGATTGCTCAATGCGGATCGTCATCTTGTCCTTCGATAAGAATTTTTATATATATAATTCTTATATGTATATATATATATAGCTAAGCTAATATAGGGGAAAATAGCAGGGGAAGAAGGACCAAGAAGGTTTTTTTTATTATTTGTTATTATTTGGAGGCAGAGGGAGCCTCGGAGAAGAGAACAGAGAGGAAAAAGGAAAGGGTTACAAGGAGGAGGAGTTTCTTACGGTTTCGCTCATTCGCAGTGCCGATTGAAGGGAGGATTGGGAGGGGGATTTTATAGTGCGGCTGCCAAAGGGGGTTTTGTCGTCCTTCCTTGGTAATTGGAGAGATTCTCAGGTCCTTGGGCCACAAAAATTAAAAAATAGGAAATTCAATTCCCCACACAATAATTCTCAGCGGTAAATTGAGATTATATCCGATAATAATTAAATACCACTACTTGTTATTGCTATTTCCAGCAGCACAGCAAAGAAAAGTTCAAACCTTTTTTTGGTTGATAATAATAATAATAATAATGCTACGCGATCTGTCAATGGGCTCGTCCCACGTCATCATCGTAAGAGCATCTTACGTGTCTCCGTGTTAGATTGTTTAGCGGTATGAAATGGGTGAAACACAATTTCAAACATGAAATACCATATTACTGAATTTTTTTCGGTGCGACCTCGGGTATTATGCTCCATAATCCTTGGCGTATAGTTATGTTGAACGAATGATAAGAGCGTGTGTCGTCCTGCGACTTAATTGCGAACGAGCCTCCTTTGGTTTAATGTTATGTCTTGTGTGTACGTGCAGTAGCGACCTTAGCACTTAAGAGTGAGGTGGGGTTAAAAATAAAAGCAGCACATATTTTTTTTAGATTAAATCTTTTACTCTTTGAACCCTGACTCAAAATATCAAATTGCAAATCCTAGTCCTAAATCCTTCGTATCAAAGTAAATTTTGAATATTATTTGTGCAAATTCATATGTTTTTCTTGTCCGTCATATCCCGAGTGACGATGACATCGTTTCGACATAAATCGTATGCTAAAAAGGCGATTACGAAGCGGGTGCATAGTATGCACTCGCAAAAATGAATGCATCGAAAACAAAGTTATATATACATTAGAAACAACACCCTGGATGGTATTTGAGATTAATTAAGGATTGAACGGTACCGTACTGGCGGGTCGGCCAGAAAAATCTCCTATCAAAGACTAATTAAGTTGGCGCTCGGTATTTAAGAATATGAACCAGTTGGATCACAATTAAACCTCGATTTTTAATATAAAATATTCTAATACGGACTTTTCGGGCACGATTTTACAATCTTAGTGTTTATGAGTCCGCAAGTCAAATAGATATTTAGCTATCTATTTTCCCCTCAACTTTCTTGTATTTCCCTGGAAGGAGTCGAATGGTGTACTATTCAGGGGGAATAAAATTGCAGATTGGCAATGCAGATGTTTAAGAAAATTACACGGGAGGACAAATTGCGCGGAAAATGCGCACAACCCCCTTTGAACCTCCATCCTAAAATCGCTAAGCTAATTATTAGTGGTTATCTAGCTGTCTATAAATATATATATATATTGTTTATACACGAGCAGATCATATGATAAGAAACATTTTAGCTGATGAGTCAGCGCTACGTGGACACATTGTCACAGTTAGCTGGCCTCGAGCTTTCTTTTGGACATTACCCATCCGACGTCGCATCTAGTCAGAAAATACACATACCTTGACCAATTTCCGTACTTGCCTTACGAACGAGGATCATCATTACAATCAACCTTAGCAAACACACAATATCCTTGACTTGAAGAAGTTCCAATTTCGAGGAACCCTAGGTAAAGTCGGAGTATAAAAGGATCGTCGATAAGGGCATTCTAGTGCGTTATAAATTCTTACTAAAAAGGACTTAGGGGTCGTTTGGATGAGGAATTGTAACGGATCAATTTGACACAATTGTCTCGTTTTGAGACAAATCAATTGTACCAAATTGCCTCGTTTGCCAGCAAAAAATTTGGATGGATCAATCTGCCTGAGATATTTTGAATTGATCCGTTTTGACTTTTGAGTCAATTTCAATTACCTGGGGTGGGGCAGGTAATTCAAATAGACTCGTTTTAATTGCCTCGTCTATAAAAAGAGATAATTGATCAAATTGACTCATTTCTAGATTGAACCATCCAAACGTATTATTTGTTATTCGTATCTCTCAGCTCACAAGTCACACTAGTTATTCTGTTAACTTGAAAATTCGTTAGTATATACTAACTAATATCCAAAATGTATGAACTAATATCCAAGTTTGCTGAGTATCTAGATAGCACAGAGTAGTATTCAAAACATCACAAACTAGTATCCATATAGCATATACCAACTAATATCCACAATCAACCAACTAGTATTCAATATGGATATGTGTTATTTGGATACTCTTATGTGTTATCTGGATACTAATTATGTGTTGTATGGATACTATTCTGTGTTGTCTAGATATTAGTTTGTGAATTTGGGATAATAGTTGATTCATGGTAAATATCAGTTAGTAAATTTTAAATACTAGTATGTGCTCTCTAGATACTTTAGTACTTGGATACTAGTTCATATATTTTGGATATCAGTTAGTATCTGCTAACGAATCTTCAAGTTAGCAAATTAACTTTAGCCCAAGTCACAGGTCATTTTCTTACCAAAAGGAAAAAAAGGGCAAAGTCCTGTGCAATTATATCTTCTCCTCCTGCTCTGCTACTATGGAGAAGAAAACAATGGTGGACCAAACCTTTCTTTAAAGCCCAACAGTAAAAAGAATCCAACTCGTAAGCTCTACCACAATCAGTTAATGCCAACAAAAACCAGCAACTTGCGGCTGAGAAATGAAGTAAGCAGCTAGCTCGATCTGCTTATGAAAAAAGAGAGTGACCGCAAAACAGACACACCTACCGCTTTACCCCAAATGAATAAATTCAGTAGACACAGAGAGTCCGTACAGTACAGTACTGTTTGGGCCGACAGATTATGTAACTATTATCATTTTGGTCCTGATATTTCCAAAGCTGGTGAAGATAAGATGTTAAGGCGATGTGTGGGTCTCGACTCGCGTTTCATTCGACTGATCTCTTCGGATTGTGTGTAGGGGGAATTTGTAGAAAGGCGAGGGAGCTTCTCGATCTGCACTTCAACGAACAAGTTAGTTGTTGGTGAAAACATCTCTCTTTCGGAGGACTCGAGAAGTAGCAGCCATAAATATTGTGTTTTTTTTACAAGTAGAGTTGTTGAATTTGAATTTTTTTAGCAAATAGTGATTAGAGGATATGAAACTCATAACCTATTGTTCATACTCATCTTGTTCCTGCCAGTAATGTATTAAGTGCTAAGCTGAAATTGAAAGGGGAAGATTTATTATAGTGATCATAGAATTGCATTCATGCATTGGTGATAAGTGCCTTTCAAAAGTTCATAAATATGTGGATGGAAACCGTACCACTCACTAACAAGGAAGGACGAGGGGAGGGTAGGTAAGGAAGGATTGACCGCAAGCAATGAATAAATGGGGCTTGTTATTTTTTGGTTTTATGCTTTCACTTTCTAAGGAAAAATACACAAAGGGATAAATATAGTGACATGGTGTCCGACGAGGTAATTTCGAGTCATTGGTTAACGGAGTGATGATTGTTTTCGCTAAAATGTTCTTATAAATTATGCAGGATTAAACAAACATAGTATATACAAGGAATTAATTGAAAATCGTTGAAAATTATATTTCGTCATGATATTGAACTCTAGAATCACCTAAATTTCCACAAGGAAGGCGACTATTTTGGTATAAATTGTCTTCAGTTGGCTCTTCGTACCAAGCCAATCAAGTCTTCAAGATCTAGAATCAATTTGTCATGCTCCTACGGTCTCAGGACCCTAGTTTGGCACTAACCATCACACTTATACTCCATAGACATCGAATTGGTGGATTTTGGTTGCAAAATTGATGAATTTTGAAAACCATCCATTCGTAAACTCCTTCATCCAACTTCCAATTCCATCTCATATTCCATCTCATTACCCACATGCTTTATTTTTGTCCTCTTCAATGTAATGTTCAAAATAAACGTAAACAACTTTAAGCGAATCATAATGGCCCGAGAGGAGTGCAAACAAGCTTTATTCTTTCCCTTTTCGACCTCATTGGGAATGGAATTCAGGAACACAACGTTAGAGTTCACGGATGTGAGTATCATTTACATCACCTTTGACTTCTTAAGATAGATTAAACACATATGCTTTACATGTTTTGTTAAAACATGCAAAATCGACATATAAATTAGTTTTGCAAAATTATATTACTTACTAAAGCGATGTAACGGTTAAAACTTATTTGAGAGCCTTGCTCTCAAGTCTTTCTTAGTTGCTAATAAGTAATATTTTATGTATTGTTGGATATTTAGTGGTGGTAATTATTAATCTTTCGATTTGGGAAATCTTTTTTTCCACAAAGAAAATAACCTAAAATCACGTGACCCTAAGTTCCACAAATATATAAAGGGTTTATTTCGTTTACATGGAAATGCCCAACTTGTTTCCTAGACCAGATTCCTTTGTTTGTTTGTTCTTTTTTCTGTATGTGGTGCAAAATAAACAATAATAAAAGGACGACAATAATGCATATGATATTATGATATCTTATTGACAATAATTGTGATAAAAAAGCACATTTCCGTGAATGAAACTATCAACCATTCATATAAAAGAACATTTGTCGAAGAAAGAAAGAAAAAGGGGCTATCAACCCAAGTGATAGGCTATTTAGCACCTTCTTCTACGCCTTATATATAAGCCAAGTTGCTCCATTATTGTTTCCTTTTTCACTTTTAATATCTTCCTTTTCTTTTTATTTCTTATCTTCTTTTCCATCTTTTATATCTTGATAGGGTTTTTCTTTTTATTTTTTTTAAAGAAATTTTTAGGGTTATGGAGAATTCCTCCCATTTGAAGCAGTGGTATTTCAATCTCATAAATCAACAAACACACGAACAGATAAACTTACATCGACTTGGTTTGTAATGGAACGAAAGGAGAATGCATATGCATGAAAACATTTTTTTTTTTTTGCTGTGTTTCGATACTAATAGAAAAGGATAGTGAAAACAGAGCGGGTTGGTGGTACTTATTCAAAATTAAGGGGTACTGCTTCTCAAGAGAAGCAACTGCTACTGCTAGGGTAGTTGGTGCGGAGCGAGTGAGCGAAAATGTTTATTAGGTAATGGGTTGTGTATAATATGACGATTTCGACCTGACATGACCTACACGACATGCTTGACATGCTACTCGTCTTATAAGCGAAGCGTGACGAGAATAGGTATTCTTCTCGATCCGACCCACTCCACACTCCATTTTCGACTGAGTTTACCTCAATTATATATACTTTTACTCAAACTTGTAATTTTGTTTTTATTGCATCATTATTTCACATCTTTTCATATCTTGACGAGACAGTGAGTTAAATGGCGTACGTGGTCCAGAATCCAGCAAAATGGAAAGGGAACTCCGAGGGAGAAAGCGAGGCAAAGCCACTCTGCAGCCGCACATTATCAGTGAGTTCCTCCGGCCGGTCGAGTGACTGGACGGCAAACTGTCTGCACCATTTTTTTTTTCCGGCGGGTCCCTGTCGTGGTAATAACCTAACCATGCATTACTCAATGAGTAAAAGGGCGCAGTACTACGGTGCAAGAAGACGAACCCTAAGTTCAGTTGAGCCCACTCGACTGGCTAGCTAGCTCGCACGTGACCAAAGCAAAGGGACACAGCAGGGCAGCTGTATGATTCTAACCCTTTCTATATTCAATTGTTTTGGTACACGTGATTTCCTTCCATCTTTCCCCACCTAACCCATTCTTAACATATATGAGATGTACCGAGTTCACAATCCTTCTAGATGCATGATGGAAGGAAAAATGTGAAGAAGAGAGAGTGTTAGTAAACTATATAAGATCTATAATTGAAACCTTTTATATTGATTCGAGTTATCGTGATCTACTGGTTCTTGACGCGTGTGTAATTTAGATTTGTGCAAACTTCACGCTCATATGAAGTGGCTTTCGTTTGCGTGGGGTGTGTGAATTAGTACGTAAATGATATGATTGAACCTCGCCCAAACGACTCGAGTTATTGAAAACCAACAGCCGGTTCTTCACAGAGAATATAATTCTGGTTCGCATAGGGATCACTTTATGCCATTTGTTGTGGTGATCGACCACCCACGTCAACGCTGTAAATGACTAATCACGGTATAGTGAGTTGTGTGTTCATAGTCGCGGGGGTATAAACACATTTTCAGCAAGACTCTATGATATTTCGCAGTCGATCATTAGATAAAAACAACTTGAAGTCGTCAATTCAACATGTAAGTAGTTATTCTGGACCAATTTATAATTTATCCAAGAGATTCGAATCCGATGATCTCTGGTGGTAGTTTATCAAGAATTCATCAAGCTTTTTTTGGTCGCGAAAGAGGCCGAATTTCGTTGGGAGGTGGACCAAATTGTTAATGGTGTGAGATTGATGGAGAGGGATCCAAAATGGGGACCTAATTAAGGCAGTCTAGAAGGAGTCCCCCACCACATGGGCACTCGAGTTATTGATGGACGTAAATCTAACATCAAATCCCCCATAAGTTTGTATGTCTTTTGGCAGGATTTTCAATGATTCCGATGCGAATCTTCTTCAAACAAATAGAAAAGAAATGAAGTGCTTCTAGAAGGAAGTCCCGCTATATACTTTCTTCCTGAATGTTTTTTGTTTTCGTTTGAAATTAGCAAATTCCATGTGTAGTCTATTCATGATTTGCACTTAAACTAAGGTATAATCTAAAGACTTGTCCGACTCGATTCAAATTATGCGATCAATATTCATAACGATCGAGAAAAACTAATAATATTATAGTTATTCTTTGTGTAATCCCTATTGAATGAAATCGTAAGAATTTGAATAGCTATCTAACCCTAACCGACTAATGACAATCACATAAGTAACAATGACACACCACTCTTGTTTGTCCGCATTTCCTAACTTAATTGTTAGAGGTTTAAGGTATTGTTTGAATTTGAACTATTATATTAGTGAAACCACAATAATTAATCTATGATTCTAATGCATATACAAAAACTACCCTAATACTAATCTTTGCAGCCATCTTATCATCTTTATAAAACAAAAAAATTTATCATGACTAAATCAAGAAAATACCAACAAATACAGATTAAAGCATGCTAGAAGTCCAGAGTACACCAGGAAACCTACGATTTGAGTTACCACAAATATTTTCACTTTCTTATTATAATTCTAAAAAATAGAATGCGAACTTTGAAATCAGGATCTTTGAATACATCCATACAATATGCTGATTCTTGAAATCCCAACCATTACTAATTACAAGATTTTGTTAAACATATAATAACGGTCATAGTTAAATCACCAATTTGCCATGCATGGTTGTACAAGTGACAGGCGTCACAAACGCACATGCCCTGGGGGCTGCTTTGCGATATAACAATTGACTAGTGTAGCAGCTGATGTCGATTAGTACGTAATCTATGTTATCTTCGTTAATATATAATTATAATTAACAAAGTTGCCAACTTGTTGGGAAACGTGCTGCATGCATCTCCCCTACCTAACACTTACATACTGGCTACTACTGTGCATAGATATATATTCTTACTTGCAGTATCATACTCAAAGAGACAACTTGACTGTAGAATAGAGTTCTGTGATTATTACAAACCAAACGAAAGCAAATTCATGTGAGTTTGAAGTTCACACAGACAGTGGCGTAGCCAGGATTTTGGGTAAGAGGGTGCCAATTTAAAAAAATTAAAATGACTATTAAGTTTTTATAGTGACCCACGACGATTTTTCATATTTTGAAAAGTCTGTAAAATACTTTCATCATTTAGACTATCAACAATGTCACTCTCAATGTATCCTACCAAAAAATCATTCATGAGATAATCACTCATTCTACTCTGAAGAGTGCTCTTCACGTAGTTCATTGCCGAAAATACTCTTTCAACACTTGCAGTGGCGACTGGTAGAAGCAATGCTAACTTCACAAGAAGATACATAGATGGAAATCCCAGATGAAGGGTGGGACTGGGTCTGGGAGAAGTCTTGCTTGTTAGGGCTGAAGTTCCGATTATTGCTTGAATAAGGATACAACTATGTATTTTTTAATTTGATTTATTTATTATTTGCAACGGTAAATTAATTATATACATGCAATAAAATGTATTGGTGTATCACATAAGTAATTGTGGTTTAATGGAAGACGCCAAAACTAATAATAAGGGGTTTCATGTTCAAATCCTAGTTATAGCATAAACTAATACCCCTATTTTTTGATGTCCTAGTTCTAATCCAAGGGTGTGCCATGGCACACCCTAATTATAAGCTATCTCCGCCCCTGCACACAGATCTGAATATCATCTGCTTAACAAATTGGAGTCGTCGAACACTAGATCTCTTGGTCGTTCAAAGCTTCAATATCATGTCAAGAACCAGCTGTTAGTTCCCAATCAATGCAGTCCAAATCTCACTTCAAAACTTAGACTAGTGACCTTATAATATATGAAAAAGATGACAATGATAGTTATTGGAAGTCCATATAATGTTATATTTCAAAGATCACATTTTTCTGGTTAGAAGATTTCTAACAATTTTACAAAAATTTTAAAAACTTACACTTTTAGGATGCATCCTTTCTTTATGCATCTACATAGAATGGATGGAGTAGAGCGAACATGGGTTTATTTTAGTGGTTATATCGGTTGTCTTCAACCTGTAGGTCTCAGATTTGAATATCTTAACTAGCATTTAATAAGAAAAATTAATTGATGTCACCCTTATGAAAATAAAATAATATCAAAAGTGAACAAAATTTTAATTTAGTGGTACCATCGTTGATTTTGAACCTAAAACTCTTAAAAGCTTATAACCCCTTTACAAACTAATGGATGAGAATGTATAGAAGCAACAGCCCAAATGGTATTGGGCCGTGGCGGCGGAGCTAGCAACTAGCTCATTAGACGAATGAAGACCAACCCACTGGACACGACAAACATTCAGGACTGCGATTAAACGTAGGCCCAACTATTTTATGGATCGGAGTTTGGACTCGTACCTTTTCCACGAGATAAGCGTATCGGCTACATCAAGTCCATTAAGATAAGAGTTCCTCGTACAAAAAGATCAATTCAGAAGTTATGATTATGCCCGAGTCTGATAATGATACAGTGGCCCAACTGCTGACAGCCGATCCGAGACCACAAGTTTGCATTTTCCATTTTTATCTTCTTCTTTTGGGCTTAGAAGTGAGTTCCCCAGTGCTAAAATGAGAACCCGAGTTTTTACCAACCCGACCCGGTTTATAAACGACTTGACATCATTTGTTTTTTAGTCATTTGAATGAATCATTTAGTACCAAATGACTCGTTTGCTGTAAAAAAAAAAAATGCATGAGTCATTTGGAACATACAAAAGTTCTGAATGACATTATTGAGTCAATTTTAAATAATTCGTATCTCAAATGACTCATTATTTAACTTTATATCCTTGCCACTTTTTCATAAACCCACTTTTATCCTTACCTTTCTATTTGTTTACTTATTTCCTTTATTATTTTTTCATCTATCAATGAACTTTTTTTTAATCTTTTTACCAAATTTCACAAGCGGCAAGGAGGGTCATCTATCTTATAGCTTCCATCATTTCCTCGTGACTCTAGCTACTCGTGTCAAAAAGGTTGGTGCCTTCAAGAAAGCGGCGTTATTAGCTCGAAAGTGAGACTTTTGGAGTCGTTACCTTTTGTAAAGAAATCTAACATGAAAATATTATTTAAAATTAAAAAATGCTATACATGACTCATAATCATATGTTTTGTTGGTTACAAAATGATTTTGTTACCTGATTGGTTTTATGAGGATAGGAAACAAGATAGTGAAATATTACATGTAAGGACAAAATGGTAACATTATTCAAATGACTCATCTAAAAACTGTCAAACAGACAATACATTTGCAAAATGTCTACATTCGCAAATGTCTACACTTGAACAAACGACTCCTTTTATAAATGAGTACTCATGCAAACGACCCCTTGATTACACATTAGGGGTGTGCAATGATCCTGTCGGTACAGGACCGCACTGGACCAAATAGGCGTTTGGACCGGACCGCACCGAGCTTAATATAATACGGTCTGGTCCTTGGTCTTATGAATTTTATAATTATTGAAGAGAAAATGGATTACACTGATTTTTGGGCCGGACCAAATGCAATGATGGTCCGGTCCTTGGTCCTAAGATGTTTCTCACTAATAGACCGCGATTCTCATAAGTTTGGTCCGACAAGGATCGGACCGAACCGTTGCACTTGCACACCCATAGTCCACAATTCGATTATCCAATGATCTGTTCAGTTTGCGATCTGGCTATAGTGGAATTTTCAAATGTTTCATAGCATAAGTGCTTTGGTTATTAAAAAAAACGTATGGTACAAATTTAAGTTGTAGTTTAATGTTATAGTATAAATTCAGTTTGTATATGCATTTTTTTATAAATTTTTATGGTAGAAACTGAACTTATAATATGACATAAAACTATAAGTTTAGTTTGTATCATAATATGAAGAACAAAATTCTCTTATAATATAAACCGAACTTGTACTTTAAAATTATGATTTAAACTCCTCAAATAAACATCACCCGCAATGAATATAACCCAAATGCGACCTATAGGTAAAAAATCTCAATCTACCCCAATTTCCATTCCCACAGAAAATTGGAAATTCCTAAAGTAGGAAATATGCGTTTGTACACTCTTAACAATGTTTATTTACTTAATTAGATTCCTGATCGAGTACGAATAACTAATCTATTAAATCTTGGTTTGGACTTTGGAGCATATCCAACGGAATTAAAAAGGAAATAAGTGTCGGCCCATTGAAGAGACAATATGGAAAAGGTTTTGAAGCAACCATCCAAGCTGGAAGTGGAAAGCAGCGAGGAATCATTGCCAATATTGAATAATGATCACCATTTCGTTCGTACACTTGTGTAGTTGTGTTCCCTCTTTTGCTTTTTAAGGTTGAAGCTAGAAATAGAGAAAAGAATTACATATACAATTGTGAAGGAATAACATATACGATAAGTGATTTGAACGGTACAATATCTATTCCGAATATAAGAAGAGATTTGGGAGTATGTTGATGTGACTTGAATCGAACTATTTGGTTATGATTAGATGTCCATGGTGTATGCGCCGATACATGTTTGGGTTGCTGCTATGGATCTGGATGTAACTGCTTTTTCTTTACCATATTAAATTAGGTTTAGACCAAATGGAGAAGTATTATAACCACTTCTCATACTTTTCTGTAATCTGTATCTTCTCGAAGTATAGTGAAACTGACTCTCTCCTGCATGTGAACTAGCTAACACACATTGTTTTAGTGAACTACATGAATAGGAGGTGAAGATAACAGAGAAGGGATTCGCAAAAATCACAACTCGATACCACTTGTCAAATTTTATTTTTTTCTCTCTTTTCCTCTGCAATTTTTAGCCATAGTCATTGTAGCACCCTACTATTTATGATACTATTACATGTTTCCAATAACCATATATGCTCATAGGATAATCCGACTCATACATAGAATTCTATCATATTTATTTAATCTGATATTCAACAAATATAACTCTAGCGGACTAGTGAGTCCTCCTAGTGACATAATAGAATGTGGAGATTTCAGTTTCCCGCCACCCACCTCTCAGCTATTTTCTGGCCTAACTAGACAGTTATGATACACCTGATAAGGTATATCTAGATGCATCATATACAAATTATAACCTTTAAGGTTTCCACAATATCGCATTTCCTTATCACATAACCAGATCACAAGTAATCATCATCACATTCAACACATAATTATTATATCATACAATTCAATTCATAATCTCTTGCATCCACATTCACTTAGTTGATATCCATGCTTCAGACCTGCGTCGCTTCATTACCCGAGTACCTCTATATATTATATGTATTAGGGCCGCTTCAATTATATCAATGACTTTACGTCCTTAGACTTTACCATTTTTCCCATCAGTACCATACATTAACATAACCGCATGATCAATCACTTTGATCATTTAAGTGACCACTCACATTTATCATGCAATCTGGTCTAGCCATTCGTAGTCCAATAATCACATACATACATGTATATACATAAATGCATGTATAGTTAGTTAGGTTTCATTGTATGCATTTTCATTACTTTGCCACGCTGTGTACCTCCCAGGTATCTCGCAGCTTTTGGCATAAAGTGTCGTGCCAATCGGACCTTATATCATTTCACAGCTTTAGGCACCATGTGCCTGGTTGATCGGACCTTTTGCACCTTTTGGCATCAAGTGCCAGGCCAGTCAGACCCTATATCATTTCGCAGCTTTTGGCACCATGTGCCACGCCGATCAGAACCTATATCATTTTGCAACTTTTAGCGTCAAGTGTCGGGCAGGTCGCACCCTATATCATTTCGTAGCATTTGGCATCAAGTGTCGGGCCGGTCTCACCCTATATCATTTCACAGCTTTTGGCATTCTGTGTCGGGCCGGTCGGACCCTCATATCATAGATTACATAACGGCGCCTTTAAGTTTAATTTAGGTGATCATACAATTCTTTAGTTAGTCACATCACAAGTATCAAGCAGTATCATCAATTATTGAACATATCCACTCACGTAATCATAACATTCACATGGTCACATTCACCATTTCATATAAGCACATTAGGGCCTTATAGGATTCCATTATCACATTTCCGCCTTACAGGATTTTCAGTATCTTAGTATTGCCAAATAGGCTCTTCCGGTATTATCATATTGCGATTCAGGCTATACATTATCCCCTCATTGCCTCATAGGCTTTCTAGGACAGTAATATTGCCTATTAAACCATTCATATCGCATACACATTATATTTCTCATTCGCGGTCATCATTTATCACATACACATAGTCATAGTCATAGTCATAGACATTCATTGATCCTCTAAGTCATAACAATCTCAAGTTTAGACACATGTGCCAAGTAGATTACACCTTTCATCATAATCCTATATATACTCGAGTACTTGATCATATGATCAAATATGTTTCAACGACCTTTGGATTTATACCTCCACAACCCCCTTCCCACATGTGGTAATATCAAATTTGAGACTATCACTTAACCCTCAAACTTTCATTCGTTTACCATTAAGACCCCAAACTTTCATTTATTTTCACAATTCCTTAGACTTCGGATTAGTTAAGTAAAAAACCCAATTAACAATAACATCGGAATTATAGAACCCATCTAATAATTGGAGCGACATCACTTGCATGCAAGAATGACATATACAAAGTATATGATGGACCAGGATGTTACAGTCATAGTTTTGGAACTCTCAATGAATCTTTATAGGAGTATGCCTAATTTAATGTTGATCTGTCTCGTAATTCATCAAAACATTGAACATCCTTGTTTAGATTTTATTCAAAGAGGTGTGAACTGTATTTATTTTATCATTCTTCAAGAAATCAAGGTACAAATTCAATTCTGTTCACACAAGTTTTCTCGCTGGGAAAACATATTTGTTGATCAATAGCTTGTTTCGTTTTTCTTATAAAATCTTTCATTTAAAAAATATGGAAATTCATGGAGGAGAAGACCGCTTTGGTAATCTTTACAAAAATCCTTATTCTTCATTTACTTAATTAGATTTGGGAATCGAGTAGGAACAATTAATCTATCAAAATCTTGATTTGTTTTGGAGCATATCCTAGACAAGTGAAAAGGAGATGAGATAGGAAGTGTGTCGGTCCAGTGGAGAGACAATATGGAAAATGCTTGAAGCAACCTTCCTTGCTGAAAGTGGAAAGCAACGAGGAATCATTGCCAATGTTGAATAATGATCACCATTTCGTACACTTGTGTCCCCTCTTTTGCTTTACGGGTCGTTTGGATGCAGTATTTTGATGAGGTAATTTGGTCGAAATAACTCAGAATGAGGTATTTCAATCAAAATAACTCGTTTGGCAAAAATAAAGTAGAATGTGGTATTTTGTCCATGAGTCAATTGAAATAACTCATTGTGAGTTATTTGAAATACCTACCCACCCCTTAGGGTGCGTTTGGATAAGTGTATTTTAAATGTAAGGTATTTGAAATACTAGCATTTGAAATGGATGTATTTGAAGTATTAGCATTTGAAATACATGTAATTCAAATTCATTGTTTGGATACTCATTTGTAATTTGTTTGTATTTTTGTATTTATGATTTTCAATTTCAATTTTTAATTTTCTGGCCACTTAATACAAATTTTGGTAAATTACAGTTTGGTACCCAAAATTATTTTTTCTTACAATTTAGTACCTAAACTTTTAAAATTTTACAAAAAGGTCCTGAAATTTTGATGGTAAAATTACATTTTGGTACCTTTATAAGTTTTGCCTCACACTATAGTACCTAAACTTTTCATATTTTACAAATAGGTCCATTCTTTTGTTAGGAGGTATTTCAAATCACTAGTTGTTGAAATGTATTTGAAGTTGACAAAAAATACACTAGATATGTATTTGGAAATCACCCCATGAATTTGACACAAATCCAAATACCAAATGTAATTAATATCCAAACACATGATTTGGTATTTGAAAATCCAAATCACAAATACCAAATCCAAATCCTTGTATCCAAACGCACCTTTAGTTATTTCAAATACCTCATCTCCCAACTTCTTTTTCCACTTCATCCCTTCTTTAAGTGGTGAAATACCACAATATTTGAATGTTTTATCCAAACAAGACAATTACACCAATTATCACATTTCAAAATGAAATACCACATGAAATGCCACATAGCAAAATAATGCATCATTTGGATTCGAAATACCATAGAACCAAATTGTGCATCCAAACGACCCGTTAAAGAGTTGACGGTAGAAATAATTTTATGTGTATATTTACACATTCTGAAGGAATAACAGATAAATGAGAAGTGATTTAAATTGGACAATAACGGCTCTAAACAAAGATGAGATGTCCCCCTCTTTTGCAGTTTAAGGTTGGAGCTAGAAAAAAGACTATGTTTCCACTGTGAAGGAATGATAAATAAATGGAACGGTACTATCGATTGTGAATATAGATATTGGTGTATATGTTCACAATTATACAAATCCGTTAATTTTTTGGAAACGTCTGGGTGATTTGAGCTTATAATAATATTAACAATTACCGCCTTTTCCTATGAATAATAGGCAAATATTAAAATTTGAGCGCAAAATCGCATATCATGTTAAATTAACCTCCTTTCAAAAAAAATGTTAAATTAACCTGACGTTATTTTATAGTTGAATGTTGTGAATCACATTATAATATAATTGATGAATGCAAAATTAATCATCATTGTGATCCCAAAGTAGGCACGGGAGCTCATTATTATATGCATGCTTATGTGAACATCAACATCAATCAATCTAATCTAAAGACAGGATTTGATTTTTTGTTGAATTCTTTGTGTTAATTAAAAGAAGTTCTTGCCCCATGCCCATCGGAAGTACAGTTCAAACTTTGACAAAGTGATCAGAAGCTAAAGATAAGCTTTGAAGGCTACTTCCACTCAAAACCAACTTTTTTGGGTTGTAGCTTAACTGATATATATATTCTCCTAATTGTTATAGAACAACAATAGTATAGAGATATTTTTTTAGCTATTTTGCCATGTAAGGTCATTTGGATTCATATATTGAAGTCTACATAATCGTACTTCATATATTCAATCCTTATTATCGAATAACAATAATCCTAAACCCCCTTTTGCGGATCTCTCATTTTTCATGTCTCGTGTATTTCGAATCCGTAATTCTATCTATAATAAATTCTTCGTTCTTCCCTTGTTGCATATTAAAAGTTTGAGGATCATTTTGTATTTTTCCTCTTTATCGTAATTACTACGTTATGGTTTATAGCACTTGTATATAGTTGCTTAAGAGCTTCGCCTGTTGCGCATACACACAGAAAAATATCATAATATATAATACAATCTCAAGAGCTCTGTCACTTCATGGACTAGTCCCGTTCATCTTGAAAAGAGAAATTTGTATGCTCGTTTTCTTCATCCCAACTCTATCCAATCTCTTTCCCTCATCTGTCATGTCAGTAACTGGTATATGATTTACAATTGCACTTCACCCACAACAACTCAAGTTATTTGTATCAACAGACTCTTGACATGATATTAGAGTCTGTTTTGACCAAAATGTCTTATGTTCGAATCCCGATTACTCTCATATGTTCTAATAAGCACACGATTGTTCGAATCTAGGTGTGTTAGTCAATGATATATGATTCACAATTGAACCTCTCCCAACAACTCGAATACACGGTTAATCCTCTAACACTAAACCCTAAACAAAACAGGCTAGAACACGATAAAAAAAACAAAAGTAGATTGTGTTTATTACTCTGTAAAGTTCTGAGTGAATTAGCTGTGGGATTTTTTTGGCATATCTAGCTAGCTAGGTTGATTAATATCTCTCCTTGCGTGCATTATGGGGCAATTCTCAGGCGGCAACGATCGACGGTGGAGATATACCCTGGGATCGTTTTCCTCGATCTTTAAACTAGTTTGCTCTCGTTTAGTCGTCGTCATAGAAAGAATTCAATAACATATCCCATCGACGATCTTCTTTCTTTAATCAATGTACGATCGGCGTTAGTTCTTTGGAGCTTCAACGTTTCAACAGTTGCCTTGAGGGCCACCAAACACCCAGCTAGCTAAGCTAATATTCCCTCTAATAACGGCCAAATCCATGCGTACGTTCGATGGTGACACTCATTGATTTTTTTTATACTGTGTTTAAGTCAATGGATAACGGCAATAACGTTTATGATTTGTAACTATCGTCCTTTGAACAGGTCGAAACTCAAAAGAGGTTAACTGTAATAGTGAAGATTGTAGGGTTAGTTTGAATGATGGATTTTTTACTGTGTTTGAGTCAATGGATTACGGCATAACGCTAATGATTTGTATGTCTCATCCTTTGAATGGGTCAAAACTCAAAAGAGTTTAACCGTAACAGTGAGATTTTAGGGTTATAAGTTTGAGTTATGGATTTATGAAATGAGGTAATTTGACCCAATTTGTCTAAAAATTGTCTCATTTATACTTGATGCAATATTTCAAAATACTTACTCCATTCTTAATTCAAAATTCCGAATTGATGCAAAACAAGACAATTCAAATTGTCTCGGCCTAATTGTTGTTGCATCCATATTTTGTGTTGCCAAATAAGACGATTTGAGCCCATTACCAAGTTGTCGGTGACTAAAGCTGAAACGATTCGTAAAGTTAGTGACAAACAAGAAAGAAAAGTAATTTGGGTGGCAAACGTGAAAAGTTTATATAATTAATTTGATTGATCAAACGTATAATTTAGCCCACATATTTGAATAAAAAATAGCTCAAATTCGTGGACCCACAGATTAGACATCCATCAAATAAACAAGAAAAACTTGAAATTTCTGAACAAATTCATAATGTTTGAGATTTGAAACACAAATTTATAACTCAAATCCAATAAGCAAACAAGCTCTATGCCCTCATTTGGCATTATGATTTATGAGTCCATGATGGACTTCTAGCTAGACTGCAAGAAAAATGTATAGTAGGAGTGAGGGCTAAGTTGGTGCCTTTGGACCCAACCAACACATTGAAAAAAGTTGGATACACCTAGCTGAGTCTTTACAATTACAGGCCATTGAAAATGGACCCGAGGTTCTAGCTAGCTGGGTTATCCATGCTATGGACCTTGGACTTTGAAATTAGGGAATTATGATGACAAAAATACCCTCACTGATCTGATCAAATTGGATAGAGTAAAATTTAAATCTAAATTATCTTTAGCAAGCATAGGTAAAATTAGAATCCATATATATTGCGGATAATGGACGAATAATTTTGTATGTAATATTTTTTTCCTCAACATATTCGATATTTAATGTAAACACATACATGTTCTTCCACAAAAAAAAAAAATAGAAATGATCCTCGATGAAACATTGAAACCCAAATTGTTCCAAAAACCAAAGGGACTGAAATGAGAGAACTGTGATTTTCTTTTTTCCACAACAAAAAAAGAAGAGGCTATGAATTCATTACTGTTATGTTTGTTATTTCCCCTTTGCAAAGAAAGTCTACTTGTGATCTTTCACTCTCAAGTCCCAACCAAAAATCCCTATACATAGATCTTCCAAAATCCATGAAATGTTGACAGCCCAGTACAGTACTCTCATAAGTGGGTAATTCTCGGATCACCCATTGGGTTTCACAGACTTGATTGGATTGGTGTTGACAAAAGGGAGAAAGGAAATAGAACGAAATGGGTTACCCGTTTACACATATATATATCTTCATCAGTTGCCATCATTCTCAATCAAAGTCAATTTTCTCAAAGAAAGCATCAGCCTCCACCATGGGGATAAGTTTGGAGGATTCTAAAAAGAGGAAAGAAAAGAGAGTCTTTTGTGCTCTTGAAATTATTACACCTAATATGATGATAATGATGATAGACATGGACTGATGGACCCTCCATTAATAGGAAAAAATGGATTTTTTCTTTAAGTACACTAATTTTTAAAATACAATATATATATATACAGTTTTTATAAAAAAAAATTAAGGATAATGTTAATTTTTTTTATCCAAACATTTTTCAGATTCTTTTATACTATCCAAATTTATTAAAATGTTATTAATTAGCCAAATCTTTCGTTATCGTTAATAATTTTGTGTCTCTTTTCTTAGTTAAAATACTAAAATCTGGAATGTTGACATTCATGTGTCTCTTCCAAGTCAGTATCATATTGTCAAGTCCATATTACTAACAAAATTGCTAACTGAAAATTAACATTTGGTTAATTATTAGTATTTCGATGGGTTTGGATACTATAAAAGAATCTGAAAAAAGATTTGGATAAAAAATAGACACTACCCAAAAATTAAACTACACATGTTCGCACAAAATGGCTTTCAGCAAAAATTATATATACATTTGATGACTCGGTATTTGCACATGTTTTCCCCTTTGTTTCTTGATTGTTTGAGCTTGAATTACCGTGTCTTTGGCCTATTTTACGCTAGGTTGTGTTCCTTTGTCACATTTCAGGTCCTAGCACATAAAGTGAAGCATAGGCGCAAGTTTCAAGTCAATCAGAGATCAATTGGCGATTCGGGAGCAGAAACTCGGGCATGACCTGAAGAAGAATGGATTTCTACCTCACTTTATGGCCAAAGAATCATGCAAGCTTGTCATGAAAAGAAAGAGGACGAGACTACGAGCGTCTGGGATCAAACGGCGACTGATTCGGAGTCCGGACGAGGGAGAAACGAAGCATTGAATATAGGGGAACAGGTTCGGCAGTAAAAACACGGGCGCGCCTAAATCAAAACACGGCTGTGCCCATATTTAGGCATGACCGTGTTTTGACCGACGCGACCGAGCGTGTTTTTAACACGGGGCAAAACACGGGCGGTCAAAAGCAAAGCACGGCCGTGCCCGCGACCGTGTTTTGCCCAGAATCGGGTTTTTTAACCCAAATTCGAGCCAAAGGAGAGGGGGAGCTGGGTTTTGGATCCCAAACACCCTAGGGACGAACCAAAGAGAGAGAGAGCGATTTGAGGGCATTCTTGGAGTGGAATTGGAGGATTTCTTCGCCTTGGAAGCTCGAGGAACAAGCCCGGACTTGAAGACTGATCATCTGAAGATTCTTACTGCAGTCTCTCTCTTCTCTATGGAGTAACTTCCCTTCACTTAGGTTTTGAGGAACCCTAGCTATGTTTGTTTGATTGGATGATTGTATGAGTACTCTGACTTGATAATCTTGAGTTCATATTCAATCTATGCATGTTTTCATGATTCAATTCTGCTTTAGTCGAGATTATTGATTCTGCTTTGATCCTATGAGAGCGAATACCTGATTAGGTCAATAGAGCACCATAGATTGATAGTAGTGGATCGATTGCTTTAGTCGAGGGTTGATTCACTGCTTTGTATCGATTGAGAACCTCTTTCGATAGAGGGAGTCTAGTTCAGAACGCCTTGATCGATTGTTCTAGAGAAGGATACGTCCCTCTAGGCAATTGACTCAAGAGGGCCTTGTTCCTTTAGTCGAGACTCAAGGTCTAGTCAAGGATTCTCCGCATTGTGAATGAAAGTGAAACAAGTTAGAGATCATCAATCGTTAATCTGGCTAGTGGCTAGGGGGAATCATACCTAAGTGAGTTCCCAACCTGTAATTAGATTAACTTTAACTGTAGTTTGCTAGAGTAATTTTAGTTCTTTCATCTTAATCTGTTTTGCTAGATAATGAACTGAAGCTGAGTAATAGTAACTCTAGAGACCCGTGGATTCGATATTTATTACTTGAGCCACTATACTGCAGTCCCTTTCATTGGTTACACTTGGCCATTGTTAGGAGTTGTGTTTTAGCGAGTCAAGTTTTTGGCGCCGTTGCCGGGGAATTTCTAGATTATTAGGAAAGGCAGAAGTTTGTTAATTTAGCTTTTTTTTTTCTTTTCTTTTCCACCCTTGCTTTTCACTTGGGTGTTTTTGTTTTTGTTGGTGCAGATTTGAATCATGGATCCTCATGGCTTCTCCAATCAACATTCATTGTTGGCGAGAAAAGCGATTTAGATTTGATTGTCTTTGGGAACCACGATCGACGTGATTCGCTGGCGTGGCAAGGGATCGACAGTCTGATCGCGTCACAAGGACGAAATCCACGTTAATCGCTTCCATGCGACACGATCGGTTGGAAGACAGTAACTGGGATTGCTGAAGTGGAACACAAAGAAGTGTTTGGGAAGGACGGATCGCTTTCGTATCATGCGATTAGCCATTGATCGCTTTCGATAGTCACGATTTTACAGTTGCACCCACCCAAGGCGACCCTATGCCCTATAAATACCCACTCTCTCCCCTCATTCATTCACACAACCACAACTTTCTTCCTCACTCTCTTTCACTACTTAAAGAATTCTTAGTATACATATGCTCTGTGATTGCGGCTAAACCCTACATGCCACACCAAAAAAGTTTTCTTGAGTTGTGATACAACTCAGTCACTCTAGAAACCTAGTAGAACCTCTGTCTGACTTCCGCCAAAGATGGCCGAAGAGGCTCTTAGGGTACCTACTTTTTTCATTCCTTGATTTATTTGATCTCTAAATTTGTCTATATTTGATATTTTTGCAATCTATCAGCGTGAATCATTGGTGGGATGCTATAAGACCAATAATATCTCTGTAGTTTAATCATGATTGAATCACTGTTTATTTTTGGAATATTGGTGATTTTCCCCTAAATACTCCAAATTATGGAATTCCTAGTGTAGCTACGTACGCTCCCTGTCCCTATATAATATATATATATTGAATTCCTATTCTTCATGGAATTCAATTCATGGTGGCATTTCTTCAAACTAGCAACTGTAGTGTTTTTAATTTATTGAAAGTTAGGCCATATAGTGTAGCTAACTACGCTCCCTGTCCCTATATATATTGAGCTAGCTAAGATTCATAGAGATTGGTAATCTTGTCGGGAAAGGTCCCTTAGCCCTTAGGCCGGACCTAATTATATCCCTATCCACGAATAAACAAACAAACACTGCACCATTTTTTTGGCACTCGGTATCGTCATCTACAAGGTGCATGGATATAGGCTAGTGCATGGATATAGGCTAGTACATGTATATGTATCCAACACTTGTTTTCAATAGTTGGGGATGCATAGGAAGTTTGGTTAGACCGCGTTCCGACGTTTTCTTGTTACCGCGCAACTGTCGCTGCATACGTAATTCTATTATCGTTTGTTAACAAAAATCAATCGAAATTTTAACTATATCCGACATAAATAACAACGTGAGAACGAGAATGTGGATTTCAAATTCTCGTATTTTGTGTAGAATAAAAAACGTGCGAGAAAATTTCAATTCTCTCATCCAAATCACCCATGAATGGTAGTAGTGATGAAGTCTTATCGATCACAAGGATCAATAATGTCGATCAGTAGTACCTAACTTGTTCCTAGAATCCTAGTAGATACCTCGTTGAACCGCAGACTAATTATGATTTGTCTTTCGATCAGCATCGATCTTTAGCTTCTCTCTCTCTCTGTGCAAGAATACCAATTATATCAACTGCATGTGCACGCATGAGTACCTCTAATCCCTAAACATACGCTAATATAGCTGCTTTCCACGTAGATACATCCAGCTGGCTAGATTTGGAAGGTATAGTTTAACAACGGCACGATTATTATGAAATGGAAGACATAAACCCTATAATTAATTACATATAATTGTATAATTAATCAAATAATATTTTCAACAGAGATTCCGAAAATACATAGCACTCGATCGACGACTTGGGGGATCATGCATGAATATGGCAGGTGAGAGTTAGATGGAACGGCGAGGTAAGTAATGTTATATGGTGTACAAGATTTACTTATCGAATATTTTTTTTTCAGTAAGTCGAGTTCTTGAGATCAATTGGATTTTATTTTTTATTTGATATCATAGTTTTTTTTTTTTTTGTAACCGGAAGGTCTTATGTGAATCTCGGTGGCCCCACTCATTGGCGTAGCCAAAAAAATCGTTAATATGGATTCGTCATCGTGCATGAATGGTAAGAATAATTAACGTGTAATTTTCATCAAATTTAGGATTTAAAATATAAAAATTTATCAAATAGTATCACACATATTTGTTCTTCAATCAAATTCTCAAGTAGATTCAACAACGGAAAAAAAATCATGTGAGTTTATCTGAAATTGACGAGTCAGGGTGCAAAAATTAACAATTATCTAACTAATAGCTCATACAACTTTCAAGTGCGGTCCATAGATCCCCAAAACCTCTCTAATGTGGCTCTGCCACTGCCTCCAACTGATATGCATATGATGTCTAATACCTGTGTATAAACTTCAATCCTATATGAGTGATTTTCGGTTGAGTAGTGTGTTGGTATGTAGCATAAAATTCAATATTAAGCCTCTCACAACAACTCGGATTGTTATTGTTAAGATTCCAACTAGTTCTTAACTATACTACTTTTGCATGTGATCGGTTATTAACTGGTATGTTTAATAATACTAATTCTAGACTTCGGGGATGCTTTGGTGATGATTAGTGTGCATGAATTTATATATATGCCCATATATGTTTAGTGTTTACTAAAAGAAGAAAAATCACATGGATAGTTTTCTTTGGTTTAAAGTAGAGATTGTCTAAACAGTCATCATTCTTGGAAGCTGTCTTGATATCAGAGCATCAAGACTATCTTTTGTAACAAGACTTTTGCAACACACTCAAAATTAGGGCGGGTCTTCGGTTAGTTTCAGTTATAACCGGTAACCGATCGATCGGTATTGGTTAACCGAATTGTCGATCACCCTTACCGATAATTGACCGAAATAGAGATTTAAGCATCGGTTACCTCGGTTTTTGGTTAACTGAACCACCTCCAAGACCAAAACCATCTCGTCCAGCCTCCGAAAACCGACCAAATTTCGATTATCTCGGTTGTCGGTCACTGAATAACCGGCCAATTATCAATTTAACCGAACGGTTAACCGGTAACCGAAACTCCACCCCTACTCAAAATTAAACCTGATCATATCATCCTGAGTGACGACGATAGAAATCCATTGCACATTATAATTCATGATTTAGAGTAAGAAAGTGTTCGAAAAACAAATGATTAGATTTAAAAAGATCGAAATATGAGTCCAAAACCACTTACCTTATGTCATGTGTACTAGTTCGACGAAACATCTTTTAAGGAACCTAAAGTTGTAACTTGTATGGCAACCTAGCTACAAGAATCGCATTTTCAACCTTATAATAAACAACGGAGAAGTCGAGATAAAGATGACGGTGCTGGACGGACGGAAGGACGGACGGTGGCAGATTTCTCTTCTCTCTTCCTTCCACTTGGCGGAACCACAGAGATAGAGAGTTCACCTGGTCCTCTGGTAGAGACTAGAGAGTCGACGGAGGATAACGACAAAATAGGGGACACGTAATCCCCGTCTGATAATACGGTCAAAAAAAGACGGGGCCCCAGGCCACGACTGACAAGGAAAGGGGAAGGAAGGACACACGGTTTGGCGATCGTCCGTACAGCCGTCCCACTCTCCCTCGGCGACAACCGTTGAGCCCGGAGAAAGAAAGAAAGAGGACCAAAAAAAATTACAGAGTGTGATGGAACTGTTTGCTCAGAACTAGTACACCAACTTTATTGAATTGACAGTAACAATACCATAATTGGGAATGAGAGTCCAAATCAGTCCTCTCTTGTGGCCTTTTGGTTGATCAATCTAATTTTACAGTTTAGCGCCAATTTGGTCCTGTCCTTCAGAATTTGGCTCGATCTATGTACGCACCAAGTTATAGGGGGAGAGATAGATCTAATCGATGGATTCGCGGTTATTCATTATAGATAATCTAATGTTGAACCACTACATATATGGTTATATCGTGCAATTCAGATCGAATCAAAACTATTTTTTTGAGTTTTGAAGGGAATTATCTAAATATAATGTCATATGTATTAAACCGAATTAAAATTTATGATTAAACCGGATTTTGCTCGTTGATATACCAGAGCAATGTAATTAACACATACTAATGTCCGAATCGGATTGATACGTTGATAGGGGGGTTGGCGTCATTAGCATGAGCTTGACGTTGTCGGATCACGTAACTTTTCAATTGTTAAATGTATTTGATGAAATATTGGTAAATAATACAGATACAAATAATTAGATACGAAAGCATATTGTGCTACTGAAATCTAAATAGTTACGTGATTCGAGAATGTCAGATATTTTGAGGAAGATTGGTGATGGTTTGTATTAAACTAATGGCAGATATTTTGTAGCTTACACCACCTATCGTCCCAATAATAATGCAAAGTAGATTGTAGTTAGCTGGTATATATGAATGTGTAACGTATAGCTAGGCCGCTAGGGTTTGTACATTTTTGTTGTTATTATTGCTCTTAAAAGAAAAGGGGGGCAACATTGCTATTTTAAGATGGGAAAGGGACAGCTGTAGCTAGGCATGCATGTATAACTCAAGAGTGAAAAGCCCATAAATATTTCTCCTTTCATATGTGAAAGAGTTGATAAATATTGTTGCTCTAACTTTATAGCCATTGAAGATGGGAACTTGCCCACATTACTCTTAATTATGTACACTTGTATTACAGAGCTCAATTAAGAGTTCGAAATTGATATGCATCGGGAGCAATCCAGTTATTGTGCACACAGTACAATATGCGAGAACGTGCCTACAGAGCTTGGGAGTTGCTGGAATAGACGTTGAGTGTCTTCTTGTTGTTGGATGAACGCGGTGACAATTTTGTGCTACTACATCCATCCAACGACCACATGACAATTGAGTGTCTTGTTGTTGTTGAATAATCTCTCTTTATCTTTAGTCTCTTCCAAGAACCCTGATTCTCAACTCTAAAACACCAAACTCTGCCAATTCTTATCTTCGTGAATCTAAATCCATTTCTAAAAACTCTATCTTGTTACATAATCCGAGTGCTCAAGATCCATACCCGCAACATATATTTAACATTTTTCCTCCTCTTTCCCCCCTTTCGCTTTTGTTGGATCATGGATGATATATGGTCCCAATGTTTTATTGCACCTTATTAATTAATCAATAATGGCAGGCCGACATGGTTGTTTGTTTCTTTTTATACAATGACATGTTGATGGATATTGACATAGTTTTTTAGTACTTAATTAACTGTGGTAGTCGTGAGGACAAGGTCTCGAATCAAGTAAACCATAGTGATCAGTCTACCAATTAATTAACACAGCCCTCTAATTAAATTGGCCTCGAGATGAGTTACAATCAATAAGACAACTGCTTTGACAGAATCAAGGACCAACCTGGCGATACATCCCAAGTCTGGGGGCCGGTTTCGCATTTTTGCCAAAGGAGAAATAAATTAACGAATATCGACAGTGGAAAGGCAAGTGGGGGGACTGGAGTTAACTTTGTGAAGAAAAAAATGGATTTTTTTTGTAGGGTAGTGGCCTTTTGTCGTGTAGGGTAGGGCTTAATTGGTAAGGGCCAAGTGTCCGAACCAAACTAGATTTGGCAAATTGGCAAACTATCCCTTCACCCTTTTAACTTGGGGGGCTTTGCTTTGTTGAATTCTCTGGTCCACGTTTCACGTGACTATCCCTTCACCCTTCAACTACCTCTTTACCCCATGGATATGTGTCCTTTTGTGTCCTCCTGCATTCACCGAAAGGATAAGCATCCCCACAAAATAAAATAAAAAAAAGTTTTTAGAATTTAGAAATCCTTAAATTCGAGTAGGGTAATACAAATTTTGATTAATGCATTTGTGCATAATCATATTTGATCACTTGATTTCGATGAATAGGGTAAGATTTAAGTAAGAATGGGAATGAGTGGACTCATTCGGTAATTTGATCTAATTGTCATGATTGATAATGATATTGGGTCGGATTCAAATGGCTACGTTTGCATTTTTAATGTGTTTGAGTTTGTGTTTGGGTTGAAATGAGTCCAATTTGTATCAACTCGTTTGGATCCGACCCAAATGGCTGGTCCAAAAACAAAATTACTCAAACCTGATTTAACCCATACTAAAGTGGGTTTGAGCAATATATCAAATATTGGGCTAGTAACTAGTAAGTAAGATGTAAATACTGCGATTAAAATTCTTTTATTTTCTCCATTGACTTGTTCATTGTCTATTTTAACCCAATTTTCAAAATTGTTGCACAATGGACCAAGTTTGTAGTGATCTACAAATAATATAATTTTTTTATATATTTCAAGGAATAATTCATGATAAATATAAAATGCAAATAAAGATAATTGATTTTCGTCTTTCGATATTCATGTTCTATATTCATGTAGCTAGATTAGATCATGAAACAATATCAAACTAGCTAGCAAATCAGATAAAGCTTTTTTCGTAGATAAAAAATGCAAATATATATATAGATAATTAGTTTGAATCAATAAAACCATTATATTAGCATTTACAATAACATAAATTATTACCACAAAGATATAGTTTTAAATTTGGTATATTCTTTTTATAAATAAAACTAGTATTATCTTGTTTTGCTGGTGGTTGTCATTGTCAATTGTCATCCATGTGTGAGAATTTATTAAATAACTTTTTTGTATAGTATATGGAGTTCATTCACGTTAATATCAGAGAAGCGCAACAAAAGCGATCGCCGAAATTGGATCAAATGCAAGGAGACGAACACTTGTTATTAGGGGAATAACTTCGATGACCATACGCAATTGACAAATATGGGTGTTTTCTTCAAATCATCAGACGGATTTGTCAAAGAGAGAGATATTATTCTAGGAGGATAGATTAATTAATGTGCCAATGAGCACGATTTGACTTTAATTTATTTTGAACAACCCAAAAATAAGTGAAAACCAATATTAGATCTTAGGGTTGAAAAATTGTATCATACTGGAGGTTGACTAGAAAAATTGCATATCATAGTATAAATTGGTAAGCGGTATTTAGAGGTATAAAATGGTTGAACCACGGTTTCAGTATAAAATACTCTATCACTGACTTTTCCAGTACAACCTCTGATACGAGTTTTATGAAAGACAATCTTGATGTTGGCGACAAAACCTCGGCATATTCCACTAGATATATATTTGACATTTCTATCATTTGTGGGGAACGTATGAACATATTTTTATTTTAGTTAGAAGAGGGAACAAACAAATTTCTTGGTGAAATCTACCGGCCAAGTGATGTCGACGCACGCATTCCATTTTTGTATCATATATTATCATTTGATTATCAAGCTAAAAATACAAAGTAATAATTAATAAGGACGATAGCGATATGTGTTTTTGACGGGAAGGAAGATAAGAGCGGTACAAGTGGACCGCCGGCGTTATTTGTATAGTCAGAATCCATGGATAAACTTGATTTAGTTGTGAACATATACATCGCTCTGGAAGAGGTGAAAGTCCGATCGTCGGAGTCCTAGCTATGATTAGGGTTGTGAATTCGGTCACGTTTTCCCGATCAAAGCCAAAATTGGACTGTTTAAACCAGTCTAATTGCAACTAAAAATTAAATTTTCGCTTACCCAATCTAATTATCGATCATAAGGATGCTGTAAAACATTGAACAGATCTGGCCGAAAAATTGGATGAAACCGAATTCACAGCTCCAACTTATTACCTTACAGCCTGTTTGGATGGATAAAAAATTCAGAAATTGGAGTTTCATTTTCATTTCTATTTCATTATTCTATGTTTGGAAAGGGAAGAAGGTTGGGAAATGAATTCCATTTTATCCAAATTATGGAAATTAGAATTCCTATCAAAAGTGATAGGAATTGGCTTTATGGAGATAGAATTAGTGGGACTCATGCACATTTATTATTATTTTATCGCTCCACTATCATATTCCTCTCTTTCTCTCTCACTTATATCTCATTTCTCAAGGTAAAAAAAATATACTAAAGTATTAATTAATTGTTAAAAGTACAATTCATTTCCATAATTGTGAGAATTATACCAAACACAGGAATTGGAAATCAAATTCCATAAAAGTTAGGATTGGAAATGAAATTTCATTTCCATTTCTTATATAATTATATCCAAACAATCTGTTAGTCTGATGACACCAACACTACATTTGAGGTGGAAAAATGTACCAGGGTGCGATACTTTTAATTTTGAAATAAATGTTAATACGAATGTATTGACAAATATGATGTGGCTGATGGGTAGCAAAATTAACACAAAAGCAACACATCAACATAAATCATTAATCAACATAAATCATTAGTCCAATCAACATGTAACTAGCGACACATTGTGACGAAATGACAATATTTGTTCAAACGAAAAACACCAAATCGGATTACACTAATTGTGGGTATTGCTATGTTCCATTGTGAAACCTCGAGCCACATGCATCCACTTATTAAATAAAGAAAGGTCCCATTGGAAAAAGAATAAGAGACCTTACGTGGCTGTAGTAAAATGGCCGGAGGGTTCTGTTCTGTGTGCTGGCAGATCATCCACAGCCAACCAAGTGGATGGCAACTAGGGTTGTGATTCATCGATCCATTTTACTCTCGTATGTATATAAGTATTAATTTCCGGGGACAAATTTTAAGGTGAATCTATTTGCTTTGCACCTGCCTGCCCATCTCTCTTTCTCTTTTCCGATTTGCATGGCAAGGCAATACACGACAACTGTTCGCCGGCGGTAACACCCCCCCGGCGCCGGCGGAGGAGGAGACCACATGCCAATTTATTCTCCTTTTGTTTAGTGTTATTACCAAAGTAGTGCATGCTGGCATGCAGAGCTTTTGATGCACAGCTGCCTTGTACTCCAATTCACTCTTTCTTCCTTCTCTCTCTCTCTCTTCTTGTTTCGTCTGCTTTTGGTTGGGTCGACATAGAGAGAGAGAGAGGATTCTTCTTTATCCTTAGCCTAGATCACCATCCACGTGTTCGCCCTTATCTTCTTTTTCCCCCTCATTTCTCACAACATGTTTAGTCGTGAGACTTGAGTCCGACAGACCAGCGACAAAACGTAAACAAAAAATGGTAATATAAAATATAAATGGCATTTTCCAGTTTTCTTTTCCCCAGTTTTACTCATGGCTAGGGCGAGACAATCGGTTAGCGGTTAGCGATTAACTGATCGGTTACAATTGAAATCGGTCGGTTATCCACTAACTGAACATCGAGATAAATCGAATATCGGTCGGTATTCGGATGGATGGGCGAAATGCTTTTGGACATGGGGCAGCTCGATTAACTAAAAACTGACATAACCAAAGACCTTAAGGTCTCTTTTCGATCAGTGGTCGGTAAGTTTGGGAGGTAGTTCAGTTCAACTGATAACCTCCTTTCGATTTTCGATTATAACCGAACCGGCCGAACTCCACCCCTAGTCATGGCATCGCATGCATATATGGGATATGGTGGCGGGCAGAGTAGTAAACTAATTATGTCCCAAACAAATCATAATCGCTCGTGGAGATGGATTTCTTTGTGATTTGTTTATTGGGGGGACTTCTCTTTGTTGTTGTTCAAAATGGCTAGCTTTTGACTTGGTCATGTGATGGTAATATGATGTCTAATTCTCTTTTTGGTTAGGTTTACTCGATAAGCATGATACACAAAAGTGGTCAGTTTCGACCCTAGTTGGTTGATTATGATAATGATATATACGTTGGAGCATCTATGAAGAATGAAGATTAATGTATTATAATTGATGAGCCCGATTTTCACGAACGCCTCGTTGAGTATCTATTACGATGGTATAACTTTGCGATAGAGTGGTAAAAATCTTGTATCATAGGTGGTACTACATATTTGTCATTTTGGTACGAGTACAAGAGAGGATTGTTTGTTTTGCTTGATATCGTTTTGCTTGATTTGGAAATTGATGGCCAAACACGATCGGTTGAGAGAGAGATAATCTTGAAATCATGTATCGGAGACTGAAAGAGAAAAAGACCATTCTAAAATATATCATTTATATTTTCAATTAAATAAATCTAAAACGAGAGAGACTGATGGTTTTGAAGGATTCTCTAGCCATCAACGAGCCAAAGAGTGGGACATGCACGAAAGAGTTTTGAGGGTACATAGATGAGGGTTTTTTTTTTAATCTATAGATAACCAATTGTCTTGTGGTCATTAATGTTGTGTATACGCTAATAATCCATCATCCTTGTGCCAATTTCTTGAAAGGCATGTTTCGAATTACAACTGTATGTAAAAATTGAAAGTAGTTGAAAACAAAAAATAACACAAGATTAAGATTTATGTGGTTTTCCCGCTCAATTTAAAAGAATTAATATATGGAGAGCTTCAAGAGTTATTTTATTTTATGTTATTGTTGTCTTAGGGAATTATACAGTTTCCCTTCCCACTTCCCAGCTAGTAATCGGCAAGAATTTATGCCCATATCCCATTTTTTTATGATTTCAATCCCTAAAATTTCATTCCTTAAAATGAGTTTTTTTTATTAAGTTGGTTTAATCAAATAAATGTTTAAGCATGCGTTTTGATGAAAATTTTCTATTGTTTGGGTGTTGATAGGTTTTAGTATTTTTATAGGTTCAATTGTTGTTTAACGTTAATATATATATATATGTTAATTTATAGTGTTATATGAGTTATTATATGTGTCTATTTATAATATTATTATTATTTATGAGTTACCAACTCATAAATAGTTTTTTAACGATTTAAAATCGGTTGTGTAAACCGTTTGCTACATCGGTTTATACTAACACCCTTGTTATGAAGTTGCGATCCTGAGTACATCTATCTATCCACCTACTTCACTATTTGCAGTTGAGACTTGCACATCACCTGGATTGCATTATTCGCCTAATTAAGCTTAATCCGTGTGCCCTACTAAATGTGGGATTAAGCATACTGATTAAGGGCAGTTTTCCTTTCCGTGCCGCAGCCAGTTTGGTGTGCTCTTAATTGGTATTATATTTGTTTGCTATATTTGGGACAACGATTTGTCTCCAACCTTAAACCAACCACCACAAAACTCCCAACCATTATCCACAACTTGGATTTCACAATCATTTGACACCAATAATTATCTAATGTTATGGAGAAAAAAGAAATCCCAGAATGGGATAATTTCATATTTGGAGACTAAAACCCCATTTCTCGGTTTAAGATAGGGTGTATAACTCTTTAACGATGCATACATATATAACTAGATATGGACCTTTGACTTTAAGTGAGGTCAGATCTAAGAGACCAAAATTAATAAATTTTTGTTTGCCCTATTTTTTGAATTGTTTTTTTTTATCTTCTTTGATTTAATTTGGATTTCAAAATTTTTTTTTGCACAAATGTAACGAGGAGGTTGGGATCTACAAAATTATAGTTATTTTCAATATATTTCGAGAAAAAAGAATTCATACCACCCATACCACTCGTTATCATCCTGGTACGATAACGCCATCATTTTTAACTCGATTTTTGAAAAATTGACCCAGAAGGAACGAGTTCAACGTGCTATTACATCTACAAATTTCTGGAAAAATATTTCAAGACTAAATATACCCCCCTATACCACCATGGTATATGGTGATGAAAGATGGTAAATGACGGTTAGTATATTCCTACTATAATGTATGCAACCATTCTGAACTCTGCAATGTTCATACCACCATAATACATTTTCATACCACGTGATATAATCTTACGTGTACTACCAAGCATTATCATATAGTATAGACTGACAATAATTGTCTCAATTTGTTTTGTTCCAAAATATATAAAAGTAAATGTCATGTTGAAGAGCACAATTAATCTAATTTACATGTGCAAAAAAATAAAATTACGAGTTAAAACGAAAGAAATATAACACGTGAAAATTAATTGGAGAAAAGTTAATTATCTTCCATAAACGGTAAGTGTTGAGTTATGCATGGTTGCTGATATAAGATTATTAACCAGATCCTCTCACTAATTTCCCCAATTTTGGGCAATGCCTGTTTCTACTGTTTTTCTTTTTCATAAAAATATCAATTAAGGGCTACCCATTTTTAAGAAAGACATTTTTTATATTTTATTATTTTTTAATTGTAACCGCGGGAAGGGTTATTGTACAAAATTAAAAGCTACAAAACTCTGCAAAACCCAAACCTCATCTCGTAGCAGATCTGATGGCCTACATTAATCGGGAACAGAAAAAGGAGTGGGCGGATTGGTAATATCGCCATCCCCTTTTTTTTCTAACAGCGTGACATGCATTTTGAGGAGGGAATGTATTGTGTCCTAATCCCTATTTTTCTAAATTGAATCGTACCGAATTTGTTTTAACTCAGGAATTACAAAATTTGGAATAGAAAGAATATATTAATTATGATCTACACATTATTATCCATTTTGCTATATTTCTAACAAAGAAAAATGAACTCTTCAAAACACGTATCCGTTATACTATTATCAATCATATGAACTTATATGAATTGATATGAACTGATATGATCTAGATATGAATGGTATATAATTGATATGATCTTGATATGAATGACATGAACTTGATATCAATTGATCTGATATGAATGGCGTAGGACTGATATGAAATTATATGATATTAATAGGATGTGATATGAATGCCATAAAACTGATATGATCTTGATATGACTAAAACGAACTTGATATAAATTTTGGTTGGAGAATTAAAAAAATGTCTCAACAGCCACCTCGGAATCCGCACGAGTTAGTCCCAAAATCCGATCAAGCGGGCAGCAAAATCCAATCAGCCTCTCACTCTCTCTTAACTAGTTTCACTCTTTGCCGCTTTATAATATGTATGGACCATTAAATCTTCTCTTTCTCAATTAGGGCCATTGGATTGAGTTTTGTAGAACTACAAAAACAATGAGGTTTGGTACAATAGCCCAAGTCTTTTTTTAACTGTTAAAAATAATAGCTGATTGTCAAGTAGGATAAACTCAATTGGAGCTCGACCATAAACAATATGAAGGTTACGTTGAAGAAAGTTTAGGATGATGAACACATACAGAATGATAATAGTAGCATTAACGTGCATAGTTTTCAACCCACCATATCATTAACTATTATTGATTCAACTGTCAACTGTTAACACGTAGGTAACTCTTTCCACCTAAACCGATCTTCAATCTTTCGAATTTTTAACCGAATAACCAGATAATTTGTACGTTTCCGCTTGACACTTTCTAAAGGAGTTAGAAACAATGAAGCTGTATATGATTGATGAATCACGAATATATGTACAGCATCTGTCGAATTTGATTGCAAAATCCAGCTCATAAGTTCATTCATTCTTAAAAACACCTCCCATGTTTTGCGACACAGACAAAAAGATTTCGGCTTCAAGTTTCCCTCTCTCGGATTTCGCTTTCAGGACTCGGAATGTCCGATCCCTTAATATACATTCCTGTTTTATCTTCATCTTTTATTATTCTTTTGTATATATTATTATTGGTAATTTGTAATGTTCGAAACTCCAAACAGAGTCTTGAATAAAAGATTATATGGAATCAGAGGTCCACATCACGATCATGGCTTCGTCCAATCCAATGAGCCGCCGGTCTACCTCTCCGGCGAGCGAGTTTCCAATATACCATCTGAGTTTCCAAGAATTACCGTTCAGGTTAATTAATAGAATGAATTAGGTCGTTTTCATTGTTTGGTTTAGTTTAACTGTTCAAACAAGAAAATATCAAAGAAGAGTTGGTCCAGTTTGAAACGCAACAAAGTTTATTGTTTCATGAATTTTCACCAAGAAGAATTCTTACTCTGTTGGATTAGGTACCTACTTCATTGCATCTTTTATTCACAGTTTTACACCTACTTTCCCTGTCTTTTACTAAGCACAAATCTTCGTGTTCGCGGTGCCCAGTTGAACCGTGAATTTGGGGTGCAGACCGATACCGTAGGAGGAGTAGATCACAGTAAATTTTGACGTTTCGTTCATTTCGTCTTCTCGGTAATTAGCGATTGGAGGAGTTGTGCGAGATTCTCAGGATCGCTTGTTAGGGGTGCTTATGTCATGAACCTGTGAAGTTGTTTCATTATCAGAACCGAGCTTAGAGGTGTCGTTTAGGTGCTTGAGAGGGCTTGGCGCCTCAGTCGTCTAAAGATGGAAGCGCAGCTCGACTTGTCTGTTGTGGTGGCCATACTTCAAAGTCAGAAGAACCCTAATCACTAGCATGCCTCCCTTGTTCTTTATTTTCGAGCCCTTTTGGAGCGTACTTAAACGATTCGGGTCATCCACATATATAACGAAGATAAATAGTTACCAGATTGCTTAGCTAGAAAGACTCATTCACTGCCCTTAGGTACCCCATATATTTTCATTCTTAATTATAATATCGTTAGATACTTGATTATGTATGATCAAATTGATGTGTCAAAGTCCGTAGATATTTTATGTTAATCTGTATTGAAGTTACTGCCGCTAGCAAAAGAAAAGCTCTTACTTAATCATTGACTTGTTCAATTTGAACTATATTAATCTACCATAAGATCGATTTATAATTTGGAAAGAAAGGTAGGCAAAATATGTAATTGTACACATCGGGACAGAAATAGCCCACATTGTAGTTGTTTGGTGCATTGGTTATAATCGAAGTAGTGAACTGTTTACACACTCTCTCCACCAAGAAAAGCAGAAAGGGAAATAATGAGATTTCGGTGCAAACAAGGGCATAAGGTAAGTTAAGTATGGGCTATGGCTAAGTAAATATTTAATTAGGTTTAACCGTTTAAGGTGGATTTTTCTTCTGGATTTTCGATCAAATATGTGTCAAAGGTAATATAGTCTAGCGGTGAAACCGTTGGTCTGGTTGGCTCAGGATGTGAGAGGTCCTGAGTTTGATCTCCAGCGACGCCGTTTGTGTGTAGGGCTGGGAAACGGTGCGGTCTGGTCTAGACCAGACCATATATATGGTTTATGGTCCAGACCGAGAGGCTAAAGTATAGACCACAGACCAGACCACAGACTATACGGTCTGGTCCAGACCACGCTTGTGCGGTCTGGTTTGGTTTGGTCTGGTCCAGATAGAGCACACTCAACAAAAAATGAATAATTTGTTTAGTCAACCACCAAAAATTTGAACCAATAACCAAGAAAAATAATTGTTATTTGCCTTAAAACATTAATCCTAACATGCATGAATAATTTTGATACCCTAAATCTTAGTACATAACAAAGATACAAAGTAAAAGCATCCCAACTTGCACTATAATGTCATATGGAGACACGATTATCTCTACTCTCTGGTTAAATGTGGTTGTGAATGAAGGAGGGACGAGATTCACAAAACTAAGGTTGAGACTTGGATGTCGTTGTGGGAGTTGGGAGAGTGGTCGAATGGGCTGTTAACACGTATTGACAAGTTGGTTGGGTCCACGGTTTAGTTCGGTAAACCGCGGTCTAGACAAGACTAGACCAAGAGATCAAAACATAAAAGAATACAAACCATGGACCAGACCAGATCATACTTAACGGTCTACGGTCTGGACCAAATTGTGCGGTACGGTTTAGACCACAGTTGTCCTGACGGTCTGGTCTATTTTCCCCGCCCTATTTGTGTGTTCCCGAAGGCATGCCTAAGTGCCGGGGACGAAGTCTCCCGATGTTGCGTCTTGTACAGGTGCTCCCCATGTTTAGTAGATCACGCTGTCACAAAGTGGCACGTGGGGTTGAGGTTCCTGGGTTTAGAGATGGCAAAAATATCCGTAACCGTGGATATCCGCCCGAATCCGACCTAATCGGGTAGGGTAAAACCCGAACCCGAAGGACTTTTAGCGGGTTCGGGTAAAACCCGAACCCGAATATTGCGGGTAATGGGTGGGCATGATTTTCTCACTATCCAACCCGAACCCGCCCGACTATACACATGCATATGTATTTTGTCTATAAATAATCAATATTTTTCTCTAATATACTATATTTAGCATATAAATATCATTTTGTTTATGAAATTATGTTGTTTTCATTAATTTTCTTCATTCTAGTGAATTATTGTCGTACTTTTCGTCTTACGTAACGTGAGAATACGTGTAAATATTAACATATTGGTTGGAGTTATAAAGAAAAACTATTATCCATTGATAACCGCGGATACCCGAAACCCGAACGGGTATGGGCATGGTTTGGATTTTCTACCCGTTTCTTATGTGGGTATGGGCATGGGTAAAACCCGAACTACTTTGGGTAGGGTAACGGATATGCACTATCCGTCCCCAACCCGATCCATTGCCATCCCTACCTGGGTTATAAAAAAATATGTGCAAACGGATAGAAGAATGAGGAAGGAAAACTATTTAAATGGAAAACATAAAATAACTTGAAACATACGTGACTTCAAAGCACTTGCGGGTTCCACTTGGCGATTTGGTGATTTTTGTCGATGGTGCTACGACGGGTAGTCCCAACCGGTTCGTGGTTGGGTTTTGCATGACCAGTCGAGCATGGCGGTGGCTGCTTCTGCTACTCGGTATGAGGGGATTTGGGAGGTGTTTCTTGTTAAGACGTTAGCCCTCCAGGATGCGACTCGTTGGTGTTTGTCTCGGGGTCTACGTTCGATGATTTTTGCTAGTGACGTTTGGGTGGTTCTTAGGATGGTTGAGGAGAGGCTGCTTGTTGATGCCTGTGGTGGGACGGTCTGGAAGAGATTGCTATGCTTCATAATGGACTTGAGTGGTTTGAGGCGCGATTTGTTGGATGTATGTGTAACAGGGTTGCTCATTTGGTGGAAAGAAAATCATTTTGTTGTTCCCTTTGTTTGAAGGGTTTGATTTTGTTTCTTGGTAGTTTTCAGCAATGTAACTACTCAATATCTTGTTGTTTTCTCGTTAATGCGAGTGATCTTGTGATAAAAAACCACTTGGGTTCGAATTTGATAAGTAATCAATGGGTTATATCTTTTTTCTTAATAAATTTTCTCTCTTTCAATTTAATTGTTCACTTCAGAGTCACATACAATTGATATATTTTGGGACAAAAAATTTGACAATATATTAATCTTTTTTCTAAAAAAGTTAGGACCAAGAGGATAAAGAAGTGGACTGTCATCCACTTGTCCAAGTAAGAAACCAGTAGTTAATATTTCTAAATTACAAGGAACTTGTTCCATAGATATACCAACTTCAAATTCAAAAAAAAAAAAACCTTATGATTAAGAAAAATAAATAAATAACTCCTTTAATCTCATCTCTTAAATTTAACTCTACTGAAAATCAAGTGGTATGCATGCTACCCAAACACCCTCTTAGTCTTAACATAACTGTTGGCATTAACTATGTGCGAGTAGAGAATAATAACTTTCTTTCCATTCATTGGAGTCTTGCGTCCCTGACGCTCCACCGCCTCCGAAACCTATAAGGCGTAAGAGTGATAAGACCCCGTTTGGATGCAAGGGATATAAATAAAAAAAATAAAATAAAAAGAAAAGAATAAAACCATCCCCAACCAAAAGGCAGTACTACTAGCGCCCAGTAGTTTCCACGTACAACCCTCTGTGATTTTTAATCCCCTCACCTCCACCGTCCGCCCGCCACGTGGACCAAGGCATGTCCATCTCCGCCACGTGTACGATCCACCTCCCTCCTTCTGATTCTCCCTCATGGCCTCATGTGATCCCAAATACTCCCCCTCACAAATTAAATTAGCATTTTAACCGCCGCGGGAAAATTACAAACTAGCTCCCCTAGAAATTCTAACCTAACCATGGTTGATCTCCCTCAACCCTACCCCGGTTAACCCGCCACTCCGGTCAGCAGTTTATATACGACCAAACCTTGCCGGTATTTCTGTGTACAAAAAATCAACCAACCCAAAAGCCAACAAAAGAAGGGTGGAAAAAAAAAAAAAATTCACTCTGAATCCGATTTTCTCTCCAATCTTCTTCTACTAGATTCGAGATCTTTCCTGGAAACGATGATGCTCGGCGAGCAACGCCGTCCGAATCCTTCCGTCCACGTCCCGCCGTGGACCGCTATCGACGACCACAGCCCGGATCCGTACAGTCCGTACTCCGGCGGCGGCGGGGGCAATGTCGTCTCCTCCCCTGCCTCCGATCACTACAGCCCCTTCTACATCCAGGAAGCTCTGTCTGCGCTGCAGCGATTCCTCCCCTCCAACGATCCAGACATGGACCCTGATTTCGACATCCCCGGACTGGACCACGACTCCCCAATCGACGCCTACTCCTGCGACCACTTCCGGATGTACGAGTTCAAGGTCCGGCGCTGCGCGCGCGGCCGCTCCCACGACTGGACGGAGTGCCCGTACGCCCACCCGGGGGAGAAGGCGCGGAGGAGGGATCCCAGGAAGTACCATTACTCCGGCACCGCGTGCCCCGAGTTTCGAAAGGGCAACTGCAAGAAGGGCGACGGCTGCGAGTTCGCCCACGGGGTGTTCGAGTGCTGGCTCCATCCGGCCCGCTACCGCACGCAGCCGTGCAAGGACGGGACCAATTGCAGGAGGCGGGTCTGCTTCTTCGCTCACACGCCGGAGCAGCTCCGGGTGCTGCCTCAGAGCCCGAGGAGCGTCAATTCGGGTGAATCGTACGATGGGTCGCCGTTTCGGCAGGCGATTGAGGCTTCCTGTGCTCGGACTCTGCCCTTTGTGACCTCGCCGGGCTCTGTTTCGCCGCCCGAGACCGACTCCCCGCCGATGTCTCCGATGCTTAGTCGCTCGCTGGGTTCCAACTCGATCAACGAGATGGTGGCGTCGCTCAGGAACTTGCAGCTCGGTAAGGTGAAATCCCCGACTTCTACTTGGGGCGGCGGCGGAGGATCTGGGTACGGGTCTCCGCGAGCCGGGTCGATCCTGCGACCCGGGTTCTGCAGCGTGCCGACGACTCCGACCCCCACAACGCCGAGCGGGCTCGGGTACTCTGCTGATTTCTGGGACAAAGTGTGCGAGGAGGAGCCGGCGATGGAGAGGGTGGAGTCGGGGAGGGATATCAGGGCGAGGATGTTCGAGAAGCTGAGCAAGGAGAACATGCTGGAGCGGGGCGACCCGAGCCCGGGACCGGCAGTCGGAGGTCCGGACGTGGATTGGATTTCGGAGCTGGTTCAGTGAAGAATCGGGCCGGGGGCCCGGATCCGTTTGTGTGTTTTGTCGTTTTCCTGGGGGATGTTAGGTTTTTCCTTTTTCAGTATATGGAGGCGTCGTTCTGGTTTCTTCTCAGTTTGTACATATGGCGGTGGCACCCGGAGGAGATACGACAAGACGGTGGCCTTTTGGGGTGAAGCGGCGGTTCAAAAAAAAAAAAAAGAAGCGGAAAAGAAAATCCGTTGTACATACGTTTTTCGATTTCAAGATTTGAAGAACCCATTAGAAGGAAACGGATGAAGACTGGCGATCTCTGTTTTGGGTGGAAAGGTTTCTGATTTCTGAGCAATTTTCAGAAAGAAGCGGTGGTGACCGATGGAAATAGCCAGAGCTCAGAAGCTGGAAATGGATGGGAAAAAACAAAAAGCGGAAGGAGAGATTTTTGTACAGGCCGTAGGGTGTGGCGGCGACGACGGCGGCGGCCGGAGGTTACGAATCGGTCGGTTTACTTTTTAAAAATTTTAACTAAAAGAAAGCTGTGGTGGAAGAATTCGTCTATCTCTAAATATTTTTTTTTTCCAGTTTGTTAATTGCTTAATTAATGTGTGGTTCAGTGGCAGAGCCAGTAAGTAGTATTAAGATGATGATTATCCAGACTTTGAATTTAACGATATTATTATATTATTATTGTAAGGTTATTATCATTTTGTAAAGAGCCTGCTTATGGTGGGCTCGTCTTTTCCCCCTCCCTAAATGCAGAAAGATCAATGTATATTTTTATTATTAATTGTGTGCCCGGCTTTGTGTTGTGGTTGGGATGGATAATGTTGCGCATTAACACATTATTAATTACGTGGTTAGTACTTAATAGACCAGTACTAATCAAATCCGGTTAGGGTGGGGGGGATTAAGGTTTAGTTGTGGAAGATTTTGAGGGGAAGATCTGGAAGAAATCCGTGATGTTTGATTTCTGATTTTCTGTACCAACGAGTCAAAAGGGCAAAATGGGAAGGTGGGCCAGGTGAGCCTGGGCTGGGCCTGGGACTGGCAGATGTGGGTTGAATGTTTGAAGAGAAGCAAGACCGCAAGGTGAGTTTTTTTTTTTCATTTGGATTTCTGATGATATGGGGAGGTTAGGTTGGGACCGGGGGACGAAAGATCTAACTTGTACAAATTTTTCAATTTTTCAAATTGATTCGATCCCTTCCTAGCGATAGTTATTCGATCGCACATATTTCTGGAGCACTTCTAAGAGGGGGACAAATAGTCAGAGAGGGGGGGCTTCTATCCGACGAATCATCACATTCATCAGGTGGTGGTGGAGCGCTTACTTCTATATAATGAACATCATTATTTTTAATTAATTGTGAAAGAACTTGTTTAGGTTGTAATGATCATCTCTTATACCTTGACATATATCCCTCACTTTTTCTAAGCAATTGGGAAGAGTACTAAAACATATCGCTGGAAGAATCTACTGAGATAAAGATGGATTGTCAAGAACGTAAATGAAGTAGGATAGACAATTGATCGGATCTAGCATGAATCGTACATGAACTCATGAGGGTACTATGATACCTTCTTCCTTGGGTCTTTAGTTGCTATCCATATACCAATGTGGAAGGGAGGGAGATGTACAGTTTGTAGTTTGTGTGAGAGTGGGGTCTGTCTGTATATGTAGTAATCATGTTGAATTATTATTATTATTATTAGGGTTATTAATGATGCTGAATTATTGACTAGGCACTACCCAAATCTAACGTTTTGGTTCCTTTTCCCACTATGGTAAAGGAAGGAAGGGAAGGTGTACGAGTAAATAATGATGCGTTTGGAGAGTTCTGGTAGATATTGGGATATGTTGTTGTAATGTAGGGTATGGTGTACCAAAAGAAGGTGCTTTACTGCCCTAGTTAGGACTTTGGTGGTAGCGTAGGGTATGCTTTGTTATAACCCATAATGACCGAGGAGTTGAGGTGTACTATAATTATGAAAAGTGTGCTCTCGAGTAAATTCTCAAAATATAACGTAAAATGCGAATTGGGTTGTTCATTCTCATGAACTATCAAGACTCGTTAGAATGACATCAACATAGATCATTGGTTCTCAAAGTTTATCTCTTTTTATTTTTATTTTGTGTGCTCATGGTATGAAAAAGTGAGGAATAAATTTAGAATCTACGATCCCGGTTGATGTATTCTAAGAATACATACTCGTGCATAATACCTTTTTGACTTAATTTGAACTTAGTATGGATGTATTGATAATGCACCATACATTCTTAATACATAACAAATTATGCATTATTAAGCTCAACTTTGTGATTACCTCCATATGTCGAATTTTGCTAAATACACGCTATTTTTATATCTATCAAGCTCAACTTTGTGATTACCTCCATATGTCGAATTTTGCTAAATACACGCTATTTTTATATCTATCAGATGTTGTACTGTAGAAAGCACAACATTCTTAATATGCACATAATCTGCATGCTGTTCATGTGACTTGAATCGGGCAATCAGCCGCAACGTCCCGGTGGGAGTGTGGGGGCAACGCCCCCGGCCCGCGGTGTATGGGCTCAATGTTATTTGGATTCGGGTTCTGGGTCTGGTCTGTAACCGTTTCCTTACCAAATTGGATTAGGTTTAGACCCACATGGAGAAGTACTATAAATACTTCTCATACTCATATGTAATATGTAATCTCCTCGATATAATGAAACTGGCTCTCTCTCTCACCCGTGGACTAGCTAACATACATCGTGTTAGTGAACCACGTAAATCGTGTGTCATGTTTTCGATTCTCGCTTCCATATTCTTCCTTTCTCGATTCCGGCGATTTCTCGATCCGTAGCAGCGTGTTTATAACACATGCATTATTTATTCATTATTGGAATATTATACTATTTCTAGAACTGAAAGTTTTAAAACAACCATGAAAGCAGTCGATCTCATCATCGTTGACAAAAACCAGTGGCAAGGACTGATGGAGAAGGAGGTCACGGAAACAGAGACCAGAACAGGGGAAATGGAAAAATGGAGTCCAGCAAGATGCAAAGAATTAGAGAAAAAGAAAGAAAGGGATACGGATATCTCTCCCAAAACTTCTCCACTTTAGGTGGTTCTCTCCTTTTCATTAAATTAACCTCTTCGGACACGCAACGCCATTGAATTGAACTGAACACAAGAAAGAAAAGAAAAGTCCTTTCCTTGAACTGCCTCCCCTGTTTCTCCCACGGTTCTTCCCCTTTTTCCTTCCGATGATGGAATAAGATCGTCGTGACTTGATGTCAAGAATCAATTGATCTCAATAATTCAAGTTATTGGGAGAAATTCAATTGTGGATCATATACCACACACTAAAATGTCCGCCCTCTCAAACGAAAGTCACTCACAAGGTCTTGAAGTTTGCACAGGGCCGAACACAAGAATACCATGTGCTTCACAAATGGTGGTCATCGGGATTCGAACACAAGACCTCTCGATCATAGCAGGTTCTGATGTCATATCAAGAACCCGTTGATCCCAATAACTAGAGTTGAATTATTGAGAAAGATTCATTCGTGAATCATATACCACACACTACAGCGCGGGGGCTATTTCCCTCCCGGCCGATCGCGAAAACTGAGATCATTATCATACGAACACGATGAGTCCAACATCTTAACCACTAGTACCATAACATCGTCGGCAAGCAGAGACATGTACATGTTATCCCCCCCAACTACGAACCATAAACACACCTTTCCTGCAGGTGCAAGCGAGCAGATTATAGCAGTACACACAAGAAGACAGTGTCAAAGGACATTGGATCGGGAAAAGGGTGGATGAGATGAGATTGAGGGTTTGAGGTTGCTGTTTCAACTAACCGGACAGGTCCCTTCATTGAATCACATAATCCATATTTTCCTAAATGAAAGAAGTCACTTAACACACATGTGGTTTTGTCTTTTTTTTTGAATAACACATGTGGTTTTGTCTGATGACCATTTTTTGGGTCCAAGCCCTTAGAAAGCCAGAGCAGAATTCTCATCATTTGCCCATATCTTCGACAATCCGGTGTGCTGCTGTTTCTATACCCACTTTGTTATCATTATAGCTATAGCTTTCTCATCCTCCATGGCCCAATTGGCCAGGTTTGGTATTGTTTGAACCTAACTGAGTGTAGGAGTGAGGTTCGAATGAGAGTTTGGGTCGAGAAGAAACGTGAGAGTCGGGTTTGATCGGAGGAATCAGAATCAGAGAGAGTGAGTGAGAGAGAGACTAGAAAGAGAAGTAGATCTTGTAGAGAGAGAATGGTGAAAAATGCGATCCCCTTCACCCACCGGAGTAAATGCCATATTTATAGGCTACATGGAGGTGGGTGAACGGGTGGATTACATGATGGGACTTTGACCCCTGATGTGACCATTGACATGTCAGGGATTTAGGCCATCCCCCTACCTAGGACCTGTCTGGGGTGTACCTACGACTATGTCTCTGATCCCAATGCGGCCGGCCCTTGGGAAGTGTGCGAGGGAGGCTTCTTGCGGCTTTGTGGCTCGCGACGCGTCGGGGCTCCCGCGCCTTCACCCCTTTCCACTCGCGCGCAGCTTGTGGAGGACTCTGAGTACGCGCGCGTCATTTCTCTCTACTCGCGCGCCTACAAGCCTTCGTGCGCGCTTTAGACCCTCGTGCGCGCCCTATCTCAGCGCGTCTTGCCTTGGCGATTAAGCCCGAGTCACATGCCCAACAATTGCCCCCCATCAGAGGGTGTTCTGAGGACGCCCTCTGTTTAGGTCTTTGCTTGATTGACTCGGGCCCGGGGCGCGGTTCTTGGGATTCTTTGTGCGCGCCTGGCCGTTCCGTAGCCGCGTTAGGATATCAGTTGTAGTCGTCTGATAGTGCGCGCCGGTCGTGGGATTCTGATTCACTTGAGATGCGTGCGCGATCTTCGCGGGATTTTTTTTTTCTTTTTCCTCGCGGGTGTGCCATGCCCCCCAGGCGCTGTGCGTAACTAGTTATGTCAGCGGCTAGAGCCTACTCCGAATAGGTGTCCACGTGTCCTTACCTGGTTCGTCCGTTTGGGCGGGCGAATTTCGAAATTCGAAACGTCTGACGGTTGCGATTTTCGAGGTTACTTTAACCCTTCAACTTCCCTCTAATAATTATAAGTATCGACCCGTTGTGTGGGTTGGGATTCATTCTGCTTCATTCTTCACATCTGAATTCTGCTCTGTTCTCTCTCGTGCTCTGGTTCATCGCCGTAATTCTTCTTCTTCTTTTACAATCTTGAGCCTTCGATCCTTGTTCTTGTTGCTGTTTCTTGCTATCATGGACAACATCAACACCAACGCCGGCGAGGTTGAGATCGTACACGACGAAGAAGGTAATGTTTCCCCCCTTTCACGTGTTTCTTCTGATCCGTCGCTGGAATTGGCGAACTCCGGCGATGAGGACGGTGGTGTGTCCGGGGACGGCGGGGTTCCGTCGACGCCGTCGGGGCGAGTCGACTCGGATTCCGATTTTCTCCTTGAAGAGACAGAGGTAGAGGTAGATGGAGATACCGGTCCGAGTACCCGGGCCCAGGGCGTCTTAATAATCCGACGCGGGCGCGACGGGGGGTCCGGGGGAGCTGGTACTGCGGGCGCGGCCGAGCGCGAAGATTCCGATACACAGTCCGCGCCGATCATCGCTGAGCCCGTCAACATGGTGCGCGTGACCGAGGCAATGAGCCGCCTTGGTCCCAGCTGCGTGGACGCGGTCTACACCGTCTTGGATTGGGCAGAGATGTGGGGCGATCAGCCGGCTCCGCATGATAACTTGCTGCGGGGGCCTGACCATTCTTCGATTTACACGCGCGAAGACGTCGAGGATATTGTGCGCGGGTTGGGCTTGCCTCCGCATTGGGAGTACGCGGTGCCTTCCGTTAGGAGCACGGTTGGCAATTGCCCCCCAGGGTGGTTCGGGGTTTATACTGAGTACTGGGTGATGGGCTTCAAGTTTCCCATCGACCCATTGTTGTGCGCCTTATACAGGCGTCTCGACTGCTCAGTTGGACGCCTTTCCCCCTCTATTATTATGCACGTCTCGTGTCTGCGCCTTGCCTGTAAGCGGCTCAACATCCAGCCCACGTATGGGCTGTTCCGCCAGTTCTACAAGATCAAGGAGCCCAGTAAGACAAGCGACTGCCTGTCCATAAAGCGGCGCGATAACAGGCCTGACGGGTTCGTGTATGGTTCTCCCAAGCTGAAGAAGACATGGTTTGAGCGCTTCTTCTACGTCAAGCCAGTGGCGGGGGAGTGGGCGAGTGAGCGCGTGGATGAGCCCACGGTGTGGAAGAAGGGTTGTACTAAGAAGTTCGAGTCGCGCGTTGACTCGTATGATGGGCTTGATCGGGAATATCAAGCCTGTTTGAATCAGAAGATGAATCTTTACACGCGCGGAGTTCGCGAGGCCATCTTGCAAGAGCTTTTTGCTGATGGTTAGTTATTTTCTTTTCCCTTTGTATTCTGTCATAATTAACAGGTTTCTTACGATATTTTGTTGCAGGCGTCGATTTTGCCGACCTCGCGAGCATGATGTCGGTGGACAATGTTGCGAGGGCGCCTCGCGCATCGCGGAAGGGGAAGAAGAAGCAGAAGGAGGGGGCGCAGAGTAGTAATGCGCCAGCTGGTGGTTCTAAGAGGAAGGACCGAGGGCAACCCAGCAGTGCTCCCGCGAGTGGCGGGAAGCGAAAGGAATCGGCGTCGGAGAAGGAGCCGGCTGGTGGGCACCCGCAGAAGGCTGCGCGGGTTATGGACCCGAAGGAGCGGATCACGTCAGTGCCGGAGACGCGCGTGCAGGAGGCGCGCCAGCAGCCTTTGGTCGTTGCCGATCCGGCGGGGCAGGTGGATAACTCCCCCCGCCCAGAAACGGTGATGGCTCCTAGCGGCTCTGGGGCTAGTGGGCAGCGGAAGCTCTCCGACATGTTGGGAGGCGTCCCCGGGGTTGATTATTACCGCAACGTGCGGCTGCATACTGGCGCTGCGTGTAATAGTCAAACCGCGCAGGCTGCTCTGCGGGCGGTTGGACCCGTGCTGAGCGTCCCTCCGCGGTTCGAGACGTCGGATCCTTTGCTGGACTTGGCTCAAATTCATTGGGCGGTAAGGTTCTGTTCTGGCATACAATCTTTTTGTTTTTCTTTCGTCATTGACTCCCCGTTTTTTCTAAGTTGCTGGGTGCTGTTCGTGTAGGGTTTGCTGGCAACCTTCCGCGCTCAGCAGGACCGCACTTCCGCTCGCACAAGATTGAAGGCGGGCGAGTCTCGCATTGTGCAGTTGGAAGGGAAGCTCGCTGGCGCGGAGACCCGTGCCGAGGTAGCCACCAACGAGGCCAACAAGGCCTTGACGGAGTTGGGCGTGTGGCAGAGCCGCCTTGAGACTGCTGTCGAGACTGCGAAGGAGCGCGTCCGAGCTGAGGAGCGCGACGCCATCAGGGCGCAGCTGCAGGCTCAGTTTGCTGAAGAGAGGAAGATGTTGGCGGAAGACTACGAAGGAAAGTTGAAGGAGGTCCGCGAGGGCTTCCAGAAGGAGAAGGAGGACTTGGTCCGACTTCATGGCGTGGCGAAGGCTGAGGCCGTGCGCGAGGCCCAGGTCGCGGCGATTCGTCAGTATAAGTCGTCCCCTCCTTTTGGAAGGATTATGGCGGACGCCATGACGAAGGCCGTGATCGCGGTTGGGAAGAAAGTCCGCCCTGAGAACCCCGGTCTCAGTTGGGACACTCGCGCTATGGTCGAGCACGTGAAGATGTGGATAAGTCAGAAGAAGTCCATGTCCGAGTCGGAGCCCGAGGATGACGAGGAGGAGGAAGAGAGCGCGGATGATGAGAGCGCGGGAAAGGAGGGCTCCGGAGGCACCAGGGGTGATGAGCAGACTGTCGTGGCGCCGTCCCGCACTGATGAGGGAGGAGATTCGTAGGTTGTTTTGCGTGTGTTACTATCGCTGTTCACTGTTTAACTGTTTCTTGCGGCGCTGTGCGCGTTGATATTGCTTTTATTTTATTCCCTTATGAAGTAATCCAAATGCACCTCATGTTCGCCTTACGATCTTGCCCCTTAGATGTTGCTATATGTCTTTCGGTTTTCTCTTTTTCCTTCTTTTTTTTGATAACTCCTTGGGCGCAAATGGTGGTAGAATTTTGATAACTGCTGCTGCGCGGACCCATGTGGGCGCGCATAACACCGTGAGCGTGAGTGGTGCCGGGTTCGGTTCTTGTTCTTTTGAACTGGTTGGGCGCGGATAGTGCTGGACTACCGCTAAGTTTTGTTCCGTGGAACTGAGCGCAGAGTGCTGGACTCATACTAATTTTTTGTTCTTTCGAACTGATTGGGCGCGAATAGTGCTGGACTATTGCTAAGTTTTGTTCCGTGGAACTGGGCGCAGAGTGCTGGACTCATACTAATTTTTTGTTCTTTCGAACTGATTGGGCGCGAATAGTGCTGGACTATTGCTAAGTTTTGTTCCGTGGAACTGGGCGCAGAGTGCTGGACTCATACTAATTTTTTGTTCTTTCGAACTGATTGGGCGCGAATAGTGCTGGACTATTGCTAAGTTTTGTTCCGTGGAACCATGTCTTTTTATTTATTGCGCTAATGCGCTATTACAAACGTGGTACACGTTAACCGGCGCGGTGGTATTTCCTTAGATTCTGCGCGTTCCATGTTCTTGGAACCTTGTTGCCCCCCAGCTCGCTGAGTTTGAATGTGTTGGCGCCTACCACTTCGCGGATCAAGTAAGGGCCTTCCCATGTCGAGGCAAGCTTCCCGTGCCTGGGGTCAGGGCGGAAGTTCCGCCGCAGCACTTGGTCGCCAAGGGTCAACTTGTGTGGGACCAGCTTCGCGTTATGGTACTTGGCTACCTGTTCTTTCATGGCGGCTAGCCTGATGGCTGCCAACTCGCGCCTTTCCTGCGACAACTCGAGCTCTAGTAGGCGCGCCTCGTTGTTTGCTTCTTCGTTGTACCCGGTGATTCGGTAGGTCGGCGTCGTTGTCTCGATGGGAATCACCGCGTCAGTGCCGTACGTCAGAGCGAAGGGGGTTTCGCCCGTTGCCACCTTGTACGTGGTGCGGTGCGCCCATAGCACTGTGTGGAGTTCGTCCGCCCAATTGCCCTTGGCTTCATTCAGGCGAGTGTGGAGGCCATGCAAGATCGCTTTATTGGAGGACTCCGCTTGGCCGTTGGCTTGAGGGTAAGCGACCGACGCGAATCTTGCAATGATTCCCACCTCGTCGCAGAAGTCCATTACTTCTGCGCAATCGAATTGCTTCCCGTGGTCGAAGATGAGTGCATTCGGAACCCCGAAGCGCGACAAAATGTTGTTGCGCAAGAAACGTGTTACCTGCTGCGCCGTTATGGACGCCAGCGCCTCGGCCTCGATCCACTTAGTGAAGTAATCGACCGCCACGATTATGTATTTGCGCTTCCCTTTTGCCGTTGGGAAGGGGCCCAAGAGATCAACTCCCCATTGCGCAAAAGGCCATGGGCTTAAGTTGCCCTGGAGCTCGGTGGCCGGCAAATGGTGTTGGCGCGCGTTGACTTGGCATTTATGGCACTGGTCTGTATAGCTCTTCGTATCTTTCTTGACTCGCGGCCAGTAGTATCCATGCAAAAGGATGGTACGTTCCATGCTGCGCGGTCCCGCGTGCATTGCGCACAGCCCCTCGTGTAGTTCACGCACTAGGTCGCGCGCCTCCTCCTGCCCAATGCATTTGAGGTATACACCCGAGTACGACCTTCGGTATAATTCTCCCTCAATGAGCGTGCAACGAGCTGCCTTTTGCCTTAGAGCCCAAGCTTGCTTGGGGTCTTCTGGCACCGCCCCCTCTTGGAGGTACTTCATAATTGGGTGTCTCCAATCTTCGTATGGCACGAGCTGGGTCGTGTTGACTGCTACCCCCGGGGAGGTTTCATCTTCTTCTTTTTGGACGGACACCAAACGCGTCGACTCGAAGTCTGTAGCCGTTGCTAGCTTGGATAATGCGTCGGCGTGCGCATTTTCCTCCCTTGGTATCTGCGCATACGTTACTGACTCGAATGTTGTGGCCCTCTGCTTAACGCGCTCCATGTAATGCGCCAGTGTGTCTTCCTTTGCGTCGAACGCACCATTCAGTTGATTGACCGCCAGGGAGGAGTCGGAAAGTATACGTACCGTTCGTGCCCCGAGGTCGTGAGCGGCCGTCATCCCTGCCAAGATGGCCTCGTATTCCGCGGCGTTGTTTGTCTTCAACGCCCTGAACCTGATTGCGATTTCGTGCATTACGCCGGCAGGTGTGCGCACCACAACCCCTGCTCCGGCGCCATGCTTACTTGCCGCTCCATCGACATAGACTTCCCAAACGCCCTCCGGCGTTGTTTCGAGGGTCACCCCTTCCGCGATGAAGTCCGCTAAGATTTGGGCCTTGATTGCTGGCCTCGGCGCGTATTGAATATCGTACTCCGAGAGCTCCACCGCCCATTTGACCATGCGCCCCGACACTTCCATTGAAGTCAGAATCTTTTTTAGTGGCAGGTTGGTCAGGACGGTGACCTGGTGCGCTTGAAAGTACGGGCGCAGTTTCTGCGAAGCGCTCACTAACGCCAGGGCAGCTTTCTCGATCGAGGAATATCTTGTTTCCGCGCTAACGAGAGTGCGCGAGGTGTAATACACTGGTTGCTCAGTCCTGCCATCCCTCCTAGATATCAGAACCGCGCTCACGGCTCTTGTTGACACGGCGAGATACAAGAAAAGTTTTTCATTAAGCTTGGGAGCGGTCAGTACAGGGGGGGATACAAGATACGCCTTTAATTCCTGGAAGGCCGCTTCGCATTCCGTGGACCATGCGAAGCGCGTCCCGTTCTTGAGTGTCTGGAAGAAGGGCGCGCATTTGTCAGCGGACCTTGGTATGAACCTCCCCAGTGCCGCTATCTTGCCGTTCAGAGATTGGATTTCCAATGCGTTCCGCGGCGCTCGTAGTTGTTGGACCGCGGTGATTTGCTTCAGATCGACCTCTATGCCGCGCTTGGTTATCATGAACCCCAGAAATTTCCCCGCCTCTGCTCCAAAGACGCACTTGAGTGGATTGAGGCGAAGGCTGTGCTTGCGGAGGGCTTCGAAGGTCTCGCGCAGGTCCTCCAGGTGTGACTTACCCGCCTTGGTTTTGACGATGAGGTCGTCCACATACGCCTCGATGTTCCGCCCAATTTGCTGCGAGAAAACTGCGTCGATCATTCTTTGGTATGTCGCGCCCGCGTTTTTCAACCCGAACGGCATACCTACGAAGCAGAAGTTCCCGAAAGGCGTCATGAAAGCCGTTTTTTCTTCATCTTCCTTGGACATTTGGATTTGGTGATATCCTGAGAACATGTCGAGGAAGGACAACGTCTCGTGGTCGGCGGTCGCGTCGATCAGCTGGTCGATGCGCGGCAGGGGGTAAGGGTCTCCCGGGCATACTTTGTTGATTGTGGTGTAGTCGACGCACATCCGCCAGGCTCCTGACGATTTTTTGACCAAGACCACGTTCGCCAGCCACTTCGGGTACTTCACGGGGCGGATCAGTCCGGCTGCTAACAGGCGCGCAACCTCCTCTTCTATCGCCTTCAGCTTGTCCCCGGTGAACGTTCTCCGCCCTTGTTGCCTTGGTTCGGCGCCGGCTGGGACCGCGAGGCTATGCTGCGCTACCTCCCTGGGCACTCCTGGCATGTCCTCTGTGCACCACGCGAAGAGCTCCTTGTACTCCTTCAGCAGCGCTATGAGTGGTTCGATTGCGTTGCTGCTGACGTGAGTGGAGATGCGTATCTTCCTGGTCGGCTCGGCAGGGTCTAGCGCGACCTCGAAATCGGAATCCATGGATTCCGGGCGGGGCTCTTCTGCTCTTGTGTCGACGATGTTGGTTTGGCGCGCCCCAACGCGGTCTTCCCAAGTCGTTCCTCGCGCCTCCCCGACTCCTCCCTGTGTTGGAAACTTGAGCTTCTGGTGACACGTCGATGGGAGGGCCATGAACTTCGCGAGGAAAGGTCGGCCCAAGATGCCATTGTGCGCCGATTCGCAATCGACGATTGTGAACTCTATCTGCTTGGAGACGCGGGGCTCCTGGTCCCCCATAACCACTGGGAGGGTGACCACTCCAATTACCGGGACTCTGGTTCCGGAGAAACCAACTAAGTTGCCGTGTGCGCGCCTGATTAGGCGCGGATCGATATCCATTTTGTTGATGGTACTCTGGAAGAGGATGTCGGCCGCACTACCCCCGTCTATCAGGAGACGGTGGGTCTTGCAGGCGGCAATCAGCGCGGTGACGATGAGTGGCTCCTCTGACGGGATTCCTTGTGGGAACTCCGCGTCGCCGAAGCTCAGATTGAACTTTGGCGGTGCGTCGACAGCCGCGCATTCCGTTGCGCGCTCACGCTTGGTTTTCTTCTTGGGACGATCTCCTTCGACCGTTACCACCCCGATTTCTTTGCGCACTACATACGCGCCTGTGTCATCGTCGTAATCGGCTTGTGGGGGTGGGGGTGGTTGTTGCGGCGCTTCGACTTGCTCCTTTTTCACGTGGATGAACTCAGTTAGCAACCCTCGTCGTACGAGGCCCTCTATTTCGTACCGTAAATCCCGGCATTCTTCTGTCTTATGCCCCGTTGCTCTGTGGAATTCACAATGCCTGCTCGGGTCGCGCATGTAGGGTTGAGACTTCAGCGGGGCAGGCCAGTTAAGCTTGTATCCTTTCTCGCGGAGGACGTGGAACACGTTTCTCACGGAGTCATTGAGGGGCGTGTAGGCATTGGATACGCGCCTGTCTGGCGATCGCCCGCGCTGTCCCTGCTCTGGTGGGGGAGGGGGGTTGCGCTTCGGACCACTGTGCATCTGTAGTAGTTGGTCACGTGGGATTGGGGTCGGAGGTTGTCGACGCGTCTGTTCCTCTCGCGACATTCTCGCCGGTTCGAAGCGCCTGACGGATCCCGCCCCCAAGGTTTCTTCCAGCGTGATTGCCTTCTCGATCTTCATCTCCAACTCCGTCGACAGCGTGACGGGCCTTTTTGCTAAGGCCCGTTTGAGCTCCATATTGTTGGTTGCCTCCATGAGGTGATGGGCGGCTGTTTCGGGAGTAAGGTCGCGAACGGACATTGCTACCCGGGACCATCTGGCGTAGAAAGCCCTCAGGCTTTCTCCGTCTTTTTGCCTGACATCTATCAGGGCCTTGAGGTGGAGGGGGCGTCGCTTCTGGGACGCGAATTTTGTGGTGAACAGAAGTATGAACTCCTCAAACGAGTTGATGATTCCATTGGGGAGGCGGTTGTACCAATCGAGGCATATCCCGGTGAATGTCGAGGGGAAGGTTCTGCATAGCGCGGCGTTGGAGTTGGTTTGGAGTTGCATGCGCAGGCAGAAGGTGCTCACGTGGTCCTCCGGGTCGGTAGTGCCGTTGTATGTCGGGAGGGTTGGTGGCGCTCCAGTTAGGTTCTCTGCCATTATTTGCGCGCTCAATGGCTGGTGTAGGGTCCTTTTGGGCGGGTTGGGCCGGTATTGCGGAGTCAGGTGTTGCTCCAAGAAGCTGAGGTCTGCCCGCCCCGGTGGTTCGACTTCCTGTGTCCCGCGTGCGGGAAGTTCCGCTGGCGCGAGTTGCGACGACAGGATTGTCCCTGAAGTTTCTCCCAAGGCTTGTTGAGGCGCGCTCGCTGTCGCGTCCGTCGTTGGCGCGCCTTCCTTGCTCATCATGAGCGCGATTACCTGGCTCATTTGTCTCTGCACGTCGGCTATGACGTTGTTTTGTTTCGTCAACAGCTCCCTCATTTCTTTGGGCGTCAGCTCCGGTTCTTCTTCCTCGATGAGTACCGCGTTGAGGTTGCTGGCTTCTGCGAACGCCCTTGGGTCAGTCATCGCCTTGATCGGCGTTGCTTGGTCGGGTTGTTCGAGATTGCGCTCTGCCATTGGTGGGTCTTTTTCAGCGTTTCCTCTCGGCCCCACGGTGGGCGCCAATTGTTTGAACCTAACTGAGTGTAGGAGTGAGGTTCGAATGAGAGTTTGGGTCGAGAAGAAACGTGAGAGTCGGGTTTGATCGGAGGAATCAGAATCAGAGAGAGTGAGTGAGAGAGAGACTAGAAAGAGAAGTAGATCTTGTAGAGAGAGAATGGTGAAAAATGCGATCCCCTTCACCCACCGGAGTAAATGCCATATTTATAGGCTACATGGAGGTGGGTGAACGGGTGGATTACATGATGGGACTTTGACCCCTGATGTGACCATTGACATGTCAGGGATTTAGGCCATCCCCCTACCTAGGACCTGTCTGGGGTGTACCTACGACTATGTCTCTGATCCCAATGCGGCCGGCCCTTGGGAAGTGTGCGAGGGAGGCTTCTTGCGGCTTTGTGGCTCGCGACGCGTCGGGGCTCCCGCGCCTTCACCCCTTTCCACTCGCGCGCAGCTTGTGGAGGACTCTGAGTACGCGCGCGTCATTTCTCTCTACTCGCGCGCCTACAAGCCTTCGTGCGCGCTTTAGACCCTCGTGCGCGCCCTATCTCAGCGCGTCTTGCCTTGGCGATTAAGCCCGAGTCACATGCCCAACAGGTATGATGGTTCTTTCCTTCCTGTCAAGTTAATCGAGTCATTGAGTGTTGCTGCAATCTTTAGGGAACAAAAGCAAGATTCATTTTTGCTATCTTTATAATACTGTTATTGTGTACTTAAGTTTGCAAAAATCTATCGTATATATATACTTTATGCTTAGATGGTAACCGATTGATTTGTTCCAATAGCTCGAGTTTTTTGAAGAATCTGGTGAATGAATATAGTCATTCTCTTGCATATCCCCATAAAACGAAGGATCAATAGATCTCGAATTTGCACCTATGCCTTATACTTAAAGCATTGAGAAAATTGTTGATTTGGAGACACAACCTTTCGAGCAACAAAACCTCTTAAAGGCATCTTACTATTCAACATCAAATTCTCTCCCTGCATACATGATTGTGATTGTGGAGTTATTTTTCATGTATTTCTAATGACTTTCTTGTATAAACTTCTTTCAATAGAATAAAATTACATTTTATTTGTTAAATATTGGAAAAACTAAAATCACCGTTATTATATAAAGGATCACATACATTCTTTTGAATTTGGAAAAATAGCTATGAAAACTGGTGGACGGTGGACCTCACTAATCGATAAAAGTTACATCATTAAAAAAATTCCGTTTAGACCTTTTTCCTTTAAAATAAGGAAGTATATTCTCAAAATGATATATATTAGCCATTTCCCAAAATTCACCTTTTGTAATTTTTTGGTTAAATAGTTCTCATAAAAATAAAATTCACTTTGCTATTAATAAAAAAACATGCCATATATCACATAAATTCAAATTCATCTAATTAGGATTTAGGACCACGCATTTATTATTATCCTGTCCTCAATCATAGTTTTAGGGAATAACATTTTAGAAAACCACCAAACAAAACAGACTAATATACTTGATTGTTCAAAACTGGATAGGTACGGAATTTGCTTGATTTACAAGAAAGAGGTGCTCATTATTTTCTTCCTACTGCAAATGACTAATTAACTAGCTTACTAATATTCTAATTATACTTTGATATCGTACGTACTACCAAATCCATTTGACCATCATCACCATTCAACACTGCAATTAGCTGCCTTTGTTATTAGAATTGGGCTGAGGTTTACACTAGGTCCGCAATATAAGATGTTTTAATACATCGATTAATATTGACGGTCGTAAATATTTAAACACGAAAGACAAATAATTTTTAATACCATGCATGTTATAAACAAATTATCACAATGACTCGGATTGTTGAAAGAATGTTAATTATAAATCTCGTACCACTCTCTATGATACGATAAAGGGTTATAGGTATAATATGCCCCTCTACTATGACGTTTTATCAAACATGTCATTCTACTATTTTTTTTACATCAAACATGCCCCTGTACCTTGTAAAAATTATCAAACATGCACTTTTGTTAAAATTTTCATCCAAAAACCGTTAACCAATGCCAAACTTCAGTTTGGGCGACACAAATGACTAAAATATCCCTACTAAATTCACTTTATATTTTTTTGGTTCTTTTGTATAATCAAATCATTCAAATAATTTCACTTTGAAAAGACCCAGGGAAATAAAATAGGAGACAAAACTGACATTTTTCATCCCATTTGCCGATGTCGGGTCATCTAAATCTCAATTCAACCATGATTGACGATTTTTTCAATGGAAATTTTAACAGAAGGGCATGTTTGATAATTCTTTCAAAGTACAGTGACATATTTGATGTAAAAAATAATAGAGAAGCATGTTTGTTAAAACATCATAGTAGAGAGTCATATTATACCTATAACCCTACGATAAATCATTAAGTTATGAACCACCGACATTTTTGGTCCAACCTGTTGGTCCAACTCTGAAAACCTAGATTAACTATGGTTAGTTAAGCATTATTTAGGGCCTCCAAAACAAGAAGATTGAATCAAAATTATTACAATTTGTCAAAATGGAAAATCTTAATCCCAAGATTACGTGCGACCTTCTGTGAGATTAGATTATCACCTTCACCTCACCTGGCTTTCATGATGAATCACATTAATTAAACTATTAACATATTGAAGAACACGTAATCATACATGCCTCAAGCAAACAAAAAAAGAAGAACAGTCTTGAAACCAAAGTTTTCCATGAAATGGTAACAGGCAATATATAATAGAGGGGTCAAGTCAAACTCACTAGATACGAGTACGACTTACGGCGGGGGGGCGGCGATTACCAAAGAAAAATGGGGGTTTGTGTCGTGTGATTAGGCGGCAAACTCAGCTTAACTTCACCTAATTACAGCTCCACTTAAGTTATTAATTACTAACTAGGCCTAGGGGCTCAAACCTCAAAAAAGTAAAAAGGTTTTGTAGGGAAATTAGTAGTGGGATTGAGCTGAGTGGGTTGGGTGTCCTTTTCTTTTGGCCTATAGGGGAAATTAGTATTGTATCGATATTTCACTATCGAATATCAATATCTTAAGTACAAAATAATGCTTTGAATTCAATCTCAAAGTAAATACGATGTAATATCATTATATACCAAATATCAAATTAATTTTCTGAAAAATTATCAATTAAATACAGAACTTCTCATCTTGCAGGTTGCAGCAGCTTCAAAAATCATTCTCAAACTATATAAAAAAAAAAATAATAATATCAACACTCGTGGAATATAAATAGGGGAAAAAGCGAAAGTACAGTAAACTAGGAAAAATGGTGTCTAAGAAACACGACAAACTAAAGCAACAAACTAAAATAGAGGACGATTCAGCAGCCCATAACCATAATATAAGAACGAATGAACATGATATGGGTTGTCGAAAAAACAAGCTATGTATTATTAAGTGTCCATTTAAGCAGTTGAGGGTCTGGTAACATTGAGGGAACATACATAATTGGAAGGAATAAAATACTATTTCCTAATATCAAATAACACCTGAATCAATCTCAATCCTATAAAATAATAAGTATGTTTGGTAATACCAAATATTAAAAAATTGTTATGGTTTCGGTATCCAATTCTCGATATCAGTACCAAACATTTTTTTTTCCATTAGATCACTCTCAAAAAGAGGAAATCGTTCAGATACATGAAGATCAACAGAGTTTAAGCAACTCTGGAATATAACCAAGAACAGAAGTCAAACCTCCGAAACAATGGAGGCGACAAAGAAAGAGCATGGCGGGCCACTATAAGCCGCGCTGTTGCGAATACGGCCAATGAATTGAATCGTATTAGAACCCACATCATCTAGCATCCCAATACGACCAATGAATTGAATCGTATAAAAACCCACATCATCTAGCATCCCAAGAATTTCCTGCAGGATAGTACCAATCTTGCTGTCGGCCGAATCCCTCGCCAAACACTTGTCTATGATCAGTTTAGCATCTCCACAGATTGTAAGATCTCTCAGCGCATGCCGACGACAGTCAACAATGCCCACTTTATATTTTGGAATATTAGATTTGTGTCGGAAAACGCGCTGGACTTGCGATGGAGGCCCAACATACCACAACCGCACTATAGTTGCTGGGTCAACAACCTGCCTTAAACGCTTCATGGAGCAGATAAGCAGCCCAACGTGTACTGGTCTTAGTCCTGGGCTACGAGGTAGTTAGGCCCATATCTCAGTAGACCCAAACGTTAAACGTATAATCACTAATCAGACCCCATCCCAAATGACAAAATACCAAAAAGGCCCTCTTTTTTATTTCACAAATACCATTCCTTGCCCCTTTCAAAAAAAGCAGCTACGGCGGCAAAGTACTAGTAACGCACGGCACGGTGCCGTTTCTTCAAACGAGGAATCCAAAAAAAACTCCCCACCGGAACAACATCTCATGCACGCGCCCAGACTCGAAAAAGAAAACTCCAAACAAAGCAAACACACGCCCACTCCCTAAATGAAAGCTGGCGCGCTTATTTATTACAACCGGCCCGGCCACTACTACGACGCGCCGGTACACTTCCTCACTTCAAACCATCTCTAGTAATTAGTCTCCTTACGCATGGTGGTGGTAGTGCGCTGCTGCCCGCCGGTGCCGCCGATACCACCACCAAGACCATGCTCCTCCCGCTCATGAGTCACCCGATGCTCGCCGGTGTCGCCCATCCCGAGCGTCTGCTTCACCGTGTCGGCAGCGCTGGCTGCCATGTTCTTCACCTTGTCCCCCGTCTCCGCCAGCATCCCTTTCGTCTTCTCCTTCCCTTCGTACGTCTTCTCCTTCGTCGCCTCCGCCGCCTCCCCGGCCCTGTCCTTCGCCTCCTGCGTCTTCGCTCCGGCCGTCTCCTTGGCCGACCGAGCCTTCTCCTTCACCGTGTCCGCCATCCTCCCCGTCTTCTCCTGAAAAAAAAAAAAACTCACCAAATTTACCCCCGTCAGAGATCGGAGTCCGAAAGTACGTAGTAAATAAAACGAGTATATAAAAGAGAGAACAAACAACGTTGCAGCCAGATTATATACCTCTGCGCGGCCCTCGGCTTTGCCAGCGTTGTAGTAATGCTCCTGGTTAGACGACATTTTTCAGTATGTGTGTGTGTACGAAATCCTCGACTGATATGCTTTTCCTCTTCTCGATCTCTTCCAAGTTGCTTTGTAGTAGTAGTAGTTGTTTTGGGCTTGTGAGTTTTGGATGGCGGGGTGGAGAAAGGTTATATAACCGTCAAGCAGGTCACGTGAACTCAACACGTGTCCCCGCCACGGGGACTCTTATATTACACGTGTCGTTTTCGGCAGTTGGATAACTCTGCAATTATATATATAATCATTATAGGGAGTGATGTGCCATTGGGGTGATGACACGTGTTGTGGTGAGTGTCCTTTTTGGACGCGTGTCATTAACCGGGCGTCTTCTATGTCGACAGCTGCCTGCTCGTTATGTTACCAAAGACTTGTGAGAAATTAAGATGATAGAGGGAAATGGACCAGGCCCGGCCCAATCCGAAGCCCAAACACAAAGAGGGTAGGATCAGTGGTTTAGTTGAGCTGACACATTTTTCCACATCTCGGCGTGGAGAGTGGAGAGTGTGGGGAGGTTTTCCCGCCAAAATCCGTGCAGATTTATTTTCAAAATCAGTCCGAAGGGAAGGAGAGGAGGCTTCTCCTGCACTTCTTCCCCCCCCTATTCTATCTTTCTTCCATTTCAATTTCACAGAGACAACAGAGACTGAGACGGCTCCATAATCACGATTTTCCGCTTTGTTTTGGTTACAATTGTAGCAAACCAAGGACTACAGCACTCACCAGTCGCCAGCTAGCTCTGTTCTCCAATCTCCATGGTAACAACGCAGTCACCGACTCCCTTCTTTTATCCCGCTTACTCTGTATTACAGATCAATTTGCGCCATCGGAAGGACTTATGAATCGGAATAATTGCATATTCAATTTCCTGTGCTTCCACGAACTGCTTGCCGAACGATGTATCTTATAATTTCTGGAGTCGATTGTTGTCTCGTTATCTCGGTATGGACTGAAGGTGCTCGATGAAATGCCCAACTGCAGTTCGATTTTACTTGAAATGAGTGGTCGTGGATAGTAGTGGCTCCCCCTGCTACATCCAAGCTTAAACTGCGGTGGCACCCTCTACCTGTTCGATAAATTGACGATTAGGTTGTAAGGACTAATTTCCCCTTTGTTTCAACTGTGGTGGATGCAGTCTAAGAAACGGGGACTCTCTTTGGAGGAGAAGCGTGAGAAGATGCTTCAGATATTTTACGAGTCGCAGGACTTCTTTCTTGTGAGTAAAATTTTCCTGACCTCTTCGGATGGAATGAAATGGTGTTGGTTATGTATGCTAGAGGATGTGTATATTTATCAGAGGATCGATTGGGTTTTCTCCATTCAAGTCAATCTGGCTACATGAATACGGAGAAATTGCCTGTTACATTATAGATTCAACTACACACCTTGATTCTGTTGCATTATAAATTTTCGTACTGCTCTCTCAATGTCGAATGCCGTTTCACTACCTTTACCTAGATTGGTTTATGTCAAATTCGTGGGGGTGGAAATCGTCAGATGGAATGAAATAGTTAGTTATGCATGCTGGTTTTGGTTTGGCTGCTTCTTTCATGTCAACCTAATGACATGAAAGTGGAGAAGTTGTCCTCGACTTTGTTGATTCAACTACTTTCCGTGATCTGATTTTCTAGGAAAATTCCGTCTTACCTCCCAAATAAGTTGGTGGTAATGGCAATAGTATGCTAGAGCAATCAGCAAAATATATGCAGTACGAGAATTTCCCCCCTTCTAAATGATCTCATTAACTCCAGCTTTTACATCAAGAGCTTCATATATGGCTAGAATAGGTGAACTTTTCGCTGCTGAGACGCTTTTTTCACTTGTTCATCTGCTTGTATGGAGGTGATTACTCAATGTGTAACCTTTGTTCTTCACTCACAAGTTCTCTTTTCGACACTTTTAGTTTCCTAAATTCCTTCTCTGAAATGATGCTTAGTTCAAATCGGTACTGGCGATCTGCTTGATATCTCACTACTCTGAAGGTTCTATAGTATATACTGCTAACTGATATTCGCTGCTTGTGCTTTCAGCTCAAGGAACTCGAGAAGCTCGGTCCTAAGAAAGGTGTAATCACTCAGTCCGTGAAAGATGTCATCCAGAGTCTTGTGGACGACGACCTGGTTTTAAAAGACAAAATAGGAACATCGGTGTGTAACTGCTCTTGCCCTGCTTTATTTAACAAATGAAATTCTATCTCTAGATCAGGGCTGAACAATTTCTTCATCCCAGGTATACTTTTGGAGCCTTCCTAGCAGTGCGGGAAATCAGGTGAAGCATTGATGTTTTGATTCCTCTACCAGCCTGAAATTCATCATATCTTTTAACTTCTCTTTTCCCTGAACTGACACCTTGGAGTAAAAACAGCTGAAGAATGTATCCGACAAACTTAAATCTGATTTGGAAAGCAGTAATAAGCGGTACAAGGAGCTTGTTGAACAGTCTGCAGCCCTAAAGAAGGGGCGTGAAGAATCAGTACGCATATTTAAGTCCCATTTCGCATTCACTTATTAAAAATGCTCAAACGAGGTCACTTACTATCTGGAGTTTGAGCTTGAACCAGGATGAACGAGAGGTAGCCTTGACTGAGCTGAAAGGTCTTCAAGCAAAGCACAACGAGCTGAAGGTAAAACCTAATTCCTCAAGCCCACATCAAGCTATGAAGATCATACAATGAACCCCTCTAACTAAGTGTGATGTATAACAGGAGGAGTTGGCAAAATATGCAGATAATGATCCAGCTGCCTTCGAAGCAATGAGTTCAGCGCCTGCTCTAGTTTGAATGTTTAAATGATCTACTGCAGAACAACCCTCTAACTCAGTAATAATGTCTCCTGTTTTGACTTCACAGAGGAAGCTATCGACGTCGCCCATGCAGCTGCAAACAGATGGACAGGTACTTTTACCTCCTTGTAAAAGAGACCTGAATCTTGTTTGCTCTGATCATGATCTTCTTAATGTTTCTTCGTGCTTGAAAATGGCAGACAATATCTTCACCTTGAGGCAATGGTGTTCAAAGAACTTCCCCCAAGCGACAGAGCAACTCGATAACCTGTTCAAGGAGGTAAAAGGGAACCATTCGAATTCGAAGCCAGTGTGCCAACTTCAAACACAGAGTGCTGTCTTGCTTTTGAACTGATATCAATCATCTTTTCAATTCTAAATTGCAGGTGGGGGTAACGGATGAATTTGACTACTTGGAGCTTGCACCTGCTCTCCCTCTCAATTCTGTTAGCGTCCCCAAGGCTGAAGGCACTCCCTAGACTATCTGGTTCACAGGCTCATCTTTGCAAACTGGTGTAGAGTTGGCATTAAGTAAAACACATATAAGATTATATAAAGCCATAAAACATAATTTGATATTATAATTGATTATTGGGTTAATATTCTAGATTGGTCAGAAGTTTAAACGTCAATTTTGACTAAAAGACATTTATAACCAACTTTTCAAATCAATAGGTAGATTCGATTCGAAATGTATGTTAATCGTTAAAACCGACAATCAATGATTTTTTTTCCCCCGCTAGTAACTCATCATTGATTTGAAAGGCGAGTTAATTATAGATTTTGACTATATAAATAGGGTTTGTCTTAGCGCACCTGTACATACATACATACATTATCTTGTGTATATGTGACCTTAACAAAATAAGGAAAACTAGAATACGAGAGAGACCCTCATCCGCAACTAATGTCATACTGACGTTATGATGTTGAAAACCTCCATGTTCTTCACTGGTTCTTCTGGATCGAGTGACACCTCCTGCCGCTCCTCCTGAGTCTCCCTCTGCTCGCCGGTACCGGCGGTGGTTGCCTGATCGTCGTCGTGTTCACCCATCCCAATTGTCTGCTTCACCTTGTCCCCCGTCTCAGCCAGCACACCTTTCGTCTTCTCTTTCCCTTCGTAAGTCTTCTCCTTCGCTGCCTCCGCCGCGTCCCCAGCCCGTTCCTTCACCTCTTCCGTTTTCGCTGCCACCGTCTCCTTGGCGGACATAATCGCCTTTTCCTTCACCGTGTCTGCCATCGTCCCCGCCTTCTCCTGCGCTCACCGAAACGCCGTTAATTAGAACGGAATTGGAAGTAGAAACAGCGAACGAACGTTGTTAGGGAAGATGGAAAGTATGTACCTCAGCGCGGCCTTCGGCTTTGCCAGCTTCGTAGTAATGCTCCTTGGTAGACGACATTTTGGCGTATGAGTGATATCGCAGGCTGATATATATATATATATGTATGTATGTTTTTCCTTCGACATTTTTGTAGCTACGGTACTTGTGTATATAATGACCGCTTACCACGTCAGGTGAACTCAACACGTGTATTTGCCAAGGGGACGCTTGTAGTCCACGTGTCGCTTCCATGGCGAAGGACGAATTCGACTACTTGGAGCTTGCACCTCCTGTTCTCCAACTCGATTGCAGTAGGTGTCCTAAAGGCTGAAGGCACTCCCAACTCCCAAGATTATCTGGAGCTCTGGAGTTATACCACCTATGTCTACGTATACCTTCACTCTTCTTACTCTAGAGCTCTGTTGTTGCCCGAACTAGCCTTCGGGCAATACGTCGTAGTTGGATAGTTCGCATCTATTACCCTACTCAAAGTAGTTTGAGTTTTATCTATATTCACACAAGAATTGGATAGAATATCAAAACCGTACTCATATCCTATTGAGTTTGAGTATCCACAATTAATCATGAATAATAATTTGTACTTATAATTTCAATCCACATGTCAACAGTTACAAATATACTGACATTACATAAGTGAAAAGTGACAATAAATTAGTAAAATGAATAAGTGAAGTCGCAATCGATTAATCATTGATCACTGAGGTTGCAATCGTCTTGTTGCATATCGTTGGGAGATCTGTCATTAACCGCTTTAACATAAAGCAATTTGCCCCAAAACATATCTAGTTTGAGAATTCCTTACAAAACTATAATCCCGGGAGAAATCCCGTCCATCACGCATCATCATTTTAACCATTTATGTCCAATGAATCAAAGCACACATCTCACTTTCAAGCCACACAACCTCTTCAGAAATTAGCAAAAATTTCGTGTCGAATAGGCCACAAATAAAACTATAAAACAGAAATTGATATATATTCATTATTCACTTTTCAAGTATTGTCCTAAATGACAGTGCAAGGCTACCAAGTTGGTAATAATGTTATCGATGACACACATCCTATGATCACAGGAAAGAACCGAGAAGAGAAGTAGAAAAATATGGGGACGCATGACCAAAAGCTCATAAAAAGAGAAAGAGAGAGCATTACAAATTATCAAGAACTTTGTTGGTAAGTTTCCAAGATCCTTATATACAAAGGGTCCACCGTTCAGTGCCACACCACAAAGATGCGTGAAAGGAGAGTTTGAAGGAGAATCCATGATACAAAATGACCAATCTTCCCCAAAGATACTTCTCTACCGTGTTTCACAGGCAGCTGACTCCCTGCACACAAGAAACACAACCAAAATCACATCAGCTACATACAAAAGCATCCCTACCCATCAGCTGATTAGCTTAAACTTGTAGGCAAGAGTGTGTTTGGTTCCGTGTATCTGTAGATCGATGTTATTTGTCTCAATTGCACACTACTTATTCTGAACTTGCTATGTGAGGTGTATTTGCAGGAATATTATCTGCTGCAGTGCAGTAGAGTAGAGTGCATTCTCTTATACTTTCTAACCCCAAGTATACAATATGAGGCTACATCATTCTGATGCATTTGAGAGTGCAGGTAGAATTCAAAATATGCTAAATGCATCATCAAAAGTGGTGAAGAAAGACAATATATTTGTTCAATTGCATGATGCTATTGTAAATAACACTGAACCAAACACCTGTAAATGCAATCCGGCTGATGAGGAAATCCAAACCAAAGTAACCAAAAGGGAGAGAGTGTAGGACTTGAACCTTCTTTAGAGCGCCATTTCAGCCTGCAAGGCAGCAAGTTCGTCTTCCTCCTCAGTATTCTTCCTTTGCTGAACGGGGCGAGCAGGCTGTTTGCCTGCAGGCACGTGGACTGGAGCAGCAGGAGCTGTGGTTGCCGGTTGTAGAAGTTGCTCTTCCAACTCAGCACCTTCTAATTCTTCAAGTTCTGCCTCCAATTCATCCTGCACAATGACCAGTGTTTTGATTGTCATTCGGAAAACAGTGATGGTAAGCAAGAATCCCCAAAAATATCCATCCATGTGATCTTACTTCATCGAAATCTGCTGCAGAACCAATTGGAGTTGACAATGCTTCTTGGATCTGTTTCATGTTCTCGGTTTGTTCATTGATTTCATCCATGGTCTTGTCGACATCATCAATATTCCTGTAATCAAGATGACCATTAAACAGATCACAGATGTTCTTGAACTTATAAGGAAACAATCTCTCCGCAAATACATAAAGTAATGGTAAATAATTTCTGCATACGTTGCTTTTTGCATTGCCTTCATTGCAGCTGCTCCAGTTCTCAATGCATCAACAGTTTCAGTAGTGGCTTTTGCACCCTCTAACATTATCATCTGTAACATAAAATTTACCAGAACAACAATTAGAGCTTGTCCATACAGAAAAAGTGACATATACTGGAAAAATAGGTCACCTGATCGTGAATCCTCAATTGGTAATTTCCAAGTTGTTCTACTTGTTGTTCATACAGTCTCTTCCTTTTCAAGGATTGAAGAGCAGCTGCAGAAAACAGTACTCATCAGCAAGCATACACATCCCTCAAGTCTACACAAAGAATAAGTATCTATCCAGGTAACAATACATGTCAATATAGTGAGTGCATCCACGACAAAAAGACTCTTCCTTTCATATCCAAACTCAACTGGTGTGAACACCCTAAGAAATTCGCAATGGGCAACTGAATGCTGGTAAATTGCATAACATGCATAGTTAACAAGACAAATGCAATTGCATCACCAATCCATCACCAGCATCCAAAAGCACTACAAGCGCATGATGCTACCACACCTCGTTTGTTTCCTCCCCGTGCATATTCTCTAGCCTTCTCAACTTCTTGAGCAGCTTTTTTGACAAGAACTTTCTCCTTTTTTTCGAGCATTTCAAGTGTCTACACAAGTAAAAATAAGACCAAACAGTCAGAACCCCCATAAAAACCATCAACAAACAAAACAATCCAATTTTCCGATCAAAGAGTAGAGATTGTAAAACACAAAGGAAACAAGTTGAGACTAATAAAGCATAACGCATAATTTTCCAATCACAGAGTAGAGATTGTAAAACACAAAGGAAACAAGTTTTGAGACTAATGATGCATAACGCAAACAGAAGGCAATCAGAATCAAGCATACATCATGTCATGGAGCTCTCGTCAGTCATCACATCGTTAAGCTACATAATCTAAGCCAACAACAATGAGAAGCCCACTCCTCCCAATAGAATGTATCATGCTTCAAAAAATCCTATCGCTTATGCCAACAACCGCAAACTCAATTAGCCAGAGTCTCGCAATAACCCAAAGAATAGTAGCACGACAGCATTCAAAGCAATAAAGAAGTAGCTCTTCAAGGCACCGAAAAACTCTGCAACAAAAGTAGCTGAAAGAGAAAGATAAGAAAGAAAGCATGAATCTTTACCTCGTTCAGTTTATCCAAGGTGGTCAGGGCATTGCCTTCCTGCTTAGGCTTGCCAAATATCCTGGTAAACATTTTTCAACTATATCGGAAGTGACTCCCTCCTGCCCCCGATCTGCCAAAAAACAAACCCAAAAATCAAAGACCCGCGATTGATCAAAACCCTAATTCTGCAAATCCGCACTCGTCCCAAGCATAGAACGAATTCCGATCGATGTAACATCAAAAACCCACAACACGAAGGAAAAGAACGAGCAGAGAAGATTGTAATTCGCAGACCTGTTGAATAGGATAGTAAGAAGCGCGAAATTGATAGATCGGGTAGAGTTGAGGGGTTGGGTGGAAAGAATTAGGGCTTTCGATTGAGCAGAGATTGATAGTGGAGAAGAGAGGGAATGGATGGATTCCTTAAGCGCGTCTCTCTGTTGGGGATGATGGACCGCAAAGAGAAAGGAGAAGGAAGCTGCTTTTCGTTTCCTTCCCCAATTCCACAAGGCGTTGAAGTTGGTTCACTGGGTTACGCGTGGCTGATACTCATTGGCCGATTTATATTGAATTACATTTTTATCCCCCTGGCAACTTGCTGAACTGCCGATTGACTCACGGCGACGCCGTTTACAACTGTTAACCATGGCAGGGCTTCCCTTTCTTTATCTTGATGTAGAGGTTTGTTGGAAAAAATACCACTGTACACATGTTTTTAAAAAAAATTCCCAAAATACACATGTTATGAAAAAAATTCCCAAACTACGCATGTTTGGGTCTTCACCGCCTCAGACTAAGGCGGTGATTGCTTCACCGCGTTAAAGAAGGGCGGTGATGCAATCACCGCGTTAGAGAAAAATGGTGATTCATCACCGCTGTAGACAAAAACGGTGATAGCTTCACCGCGTTCGACGGCCGCGGTGAAGGCCTGACCTGCGTCGAATCTTTAAAAAAACGTAACTTTGTGCTCGGTTATCCGATCGTGGTGAAATTTTTTTTGATTCCGCATAATTTTTCGAGATCTTGCAAGCCGCAAACTGTTTGCGGCTTGCAAGATTTTGCGGCTTGCAAGATCTCGAAAAATTATGCGGAATCAAAAAAAATTTCATCACGATCGGATAACCGAGCAAAAAGTTACGTTTTTTTAAAGATTTGACGTAGGTCAGACCTTCACCGTTTTCCTCTAACGCGGTGATGCATTCACCGCCTTCCTCTACAGCGGTGATGCAATCACCGTTTTTGTCTAACGCGGTGATGCAATCACCATTTTCGTCTAACGCGGTGATTCAATCACCGCCTTGGTCAGACGCGGTGAAGGCCCAAACATGCGTAGATTGGGAATTTTTTTCATAACATGTGTATTTTGAGAATTTTTTTTAAAAACATGTGTACAGTGGGATTTTTTCCGAGGTTTGTTTAGGGGCAACATATATTTTCTTGTTGCACAATTTTAGACACTTTGCTCCACTTCTACACTTCTACTTTACACATTGTACATTTCACGGATCCCCTTCTTTACTATTCTCCACTTAAATTGCTCTAAAGTAGACTTCTCAATCAGGTCGGGTTGGATAATTCTGGGTTAGGAATTTTGGATTATGGATCATGATGAATTGGTTAATTTCGGGTCAAAATATTGACACAAGCAAAAACGTTGAGGGTCAGGTTTCAGGTCATTTTGGTTTACGAGTGTTTTCGGAAAGAAGAATAAACATGCTTCATGTTGTTTTAAATAACACAAATTTTCATATATGCATGTCAATAGTTTGCCTAACACTTGTCAATTCACAATATCTCAAATCCTCACATGCTAATGAAAGAAAATATAAATTGCACAAATTTCCAAGGAACGTTATGAGAGTTATACTACTACAAGAAGCACGTGATATTTGATTATCAATACACTCCAAACTTGTCTTTCACATCCTTCTGAATTTTGTTAACTATCTTACCAATTTACAAGTTATTTTATCATTTCGTGAGTGAGATATGATAAGGAATGGGTTAAACGGGTCGACCCGCTGACCCACCCAATCCAACCGAAAAAATTATTGATCGTTCGGGTTTCGGGTTATAAAAACTTCAACCCGATTGTAATTTCTCAGACAGATTTGGATTGGATCAAGGGTTGGGCCATAATTTGCTAGTTCTACTCTAAAGTCTAAACACACTCTCGTTCTATTTACCAATAGACTTCGTCACCTCCTCTTTTTAACATAAGATACATACACATATATATATATATATATATATATATATATATATATATATATATATATATATATATATATATATATATCCACATACAATCAAGATCAAAATCTTTTTCTTTAGTCGAACAATTTCAAGTTGGTTCTTCATTTGCATTGGCATCAAATGTGTAGCTCAAATGAACCGAAGCATACATCAATTGTTTTAGTCCATGGCTATTCCAATTGCTATCGACCAGTCTGCCTTGGTACTAGGCTATAAAGATAATACAATACTTAACCTTCTAGGTACAACTGTTGTATTTGAAGTAAGTGCTCATTAAAGATGCTGTGTAAGCCGAAAACTCTACAATTTGTCACCTAGACAAGGTTGTAAATTTGATGCTTAATAAAAGTACAAGTTTAGGAGCTAAATCACGCTTTAGCCTTTGAAAATCAAATTAAAACCTCTCGAAGGAAATAGACAAACAGTCCTTTTCCCCCACAGCTCTCAAGGTAATGTCGTAACCAGCCTCCTCTCTTTTGGATCTTTCTACTACAAAAGAAGTCGTCAATCGTCACACTGCCTGTGTATTCCACTTCCAGCCGATGCCCGCCATCTCTGCTCACTTCTCTTTCGCCCCAAGCATCATCGCCCATGGCTGCTACTCTCCAGTGGCGCTGCTTCCTCCTCCTAACACTCTTCATCTCCATTTCATCAACACCAACCGAACAACAAACCCTTGCTCAAATCCCAATCAATTTCCTCAGCTCCGCCAAAACCCCAGAGCTCGTCGATTACATGGTAAGCATCAGGAGGCGAATCCACGAGAACCCAGAACTCGGTTATGAGGAATTCGAAACCAGTAAGCTGGTCCGAGAAGAACTTGATCGGCTGGGGATTCGTTACGAGCACCCTTTCGCCGTTACAGGGATTGTTGCCTCTATTGGCACCGGCGGACCTCCTTTCGTCGCTCTTAGAGCTGATATGGATGCTTTAGCCCTTCAGGTTTTAGGGTTTTCCTTCCCTCTCTTGTTTTTTCTCTGTTTGCTACTTAATTCACAAAGTGGGCATTTCTCGTAGAAGCTAAAATTGAATCAAAGGGGATATTTTTCCTTCTTTTCTGTTTATCCTTGCTATTGACCCAGGAAGCTGTAGAATGGGAGCACAAGAGTAAAGTTGCAGGCAAAATGCACGCTTGTGGCCACGATGCTCATGTTGCTATGCTTCTTGGTGCTGCCAAGTTGCTCCAGGAACACCATAGTCATGATTTGCAGGTTTGAAACATCAATCAATTCAATTTCTTAACCTTTCATATGGACCAATCCATTGTTTTGTTTTGCGTATTTTAAGCAAGAGAAAAAGTAAGTGTCATGGAATCCACATTTCATGCGTTAGTCAGTGTATGGAATGGAACACACTTTCTTGACTTTTTCTTAAGTGTATGTAACATTTCATTATGCGCAGTTTCTGGAAGCAGTCCTTTTAAGTTGGTTATATGATGTGTTGGATTTGGGTTAGGGGACAGTTCTGTTTGTTTTCCAACCAGCTGAGGAAGGAGGTGGAGGAGCAAAGCAAATGGTGGAAGCTGGAGTGGTTGACAGTGTAGACGCCATCTTTGGGATTCATGTGAGTACCAGGTACCCAATTGGCACAGTGGCCTCAAGAGCTGGCCCTCTTCTTGCTGGGAGTGGGTTCTTCGAAGCTGTGATAACTGGGAAAGGAGGCCATGCTGCCATTCCCCACCACACCATTGACCCCATTCTTGCAGCTTCAAGTATAGTCGTCAGCTTGCAGCACCTTGTTTCCCGTGAAGCTGATCCCTTAGACTCACAGGTGACTCTATTACCGCATTTGCGTGTTGCTTGCTTTGTTGCTTTCATGATCATCTTAAAGTGGATACAATTCTGCTTCAGGTGGTGACCGTTGGTAAATTTGAAGGAGGTGGTGCGTTCAATGTCATTCCAGATTCTGCCACCATTGGAGGAACATTTAGGGCCTTCTCCAAAGATAGCTTTGCCCAGATCAAGCAACGCATCGAACAGGTTCTCGCGATAGTTGTAGTATCATGAATGGATCATTCTTGATTGTTAGTTCAGTGCCCTGCCATTGATGTTCATGGCTCAATAATTTCGGTTCTCAACAGGTTGTGACGGGGCAGGCTAAAGTCCAGAGGTGCAATGCAACCATTAACTTCAATCCGAACAACAAGCAGACATATCCTGCTACGGTGAACGATGCAAGTCTACACGAGTATTTCCTTGGTATTGCGGGAGACATGTTGGGGACCCAGAACCTTAAAGTTATGGAACCATTGATGGGTGCGGAGGACTTCTCTTTCTATGCAGAGAAAGTTCCTGGCTGCTTTTTCTTCGTGGGAATGCAGAGCGAAACTCGAGAACCACTTGTGGCGAGTCATTCACCACAATACCAAGTCAACGAAGATGTGCTTCCATATGGGGCAGCCCTGCACGCCTCGCTGGCCGTCAGGTACTTGCTGGAGCATCAGCCGGGATCTGCAACGCCTCCTGAAGAAGTAATAAGGCCTCACGATGAGCTGTGAAGAGCCACATGAATGCTGGATTGCTTTCTTGTTTCTTGGAGCAACGCCATATTTGTGCACTTCTTAGTAGATTCACTTCACATTTAAGTTGGATTTTCCCTTCTCTCATCGTGTAATCCTATTACCATGGTGAAACCAAAACTTACGTTTTAGGAAATGTATTGAACCCAAGATATGGGAAGTTGCATTGTGGACTTGCAATGGGAATTTCTCACAGAATTGCTTCCAAATGAGCAGATCCGGAAGTTGTATTGTATATGAATGATTCCACTGCTGGATGAGAAACAAACAAAAAATCATATCCCCAAAACCAGTAAAAATAGTAAATGAGGGACATTAATGGTGTAATGGATACTACCGTGTTCCATTTTATCTTTCGGATCAAACCCATACCAGACACAAACAAGCAGACTGGAAAAGCAGAGAAAGAAGGAAGAAGTGGGATTATATCAAAGGTGGAGGTTACCTTCTTTTTCCTCGACAACCACCATGGCTGGGTTGAAGCAAGGACCCAGAAGTTCAAGCATCCAGAAGAACAAGGGGCATTCTAGCATGGGAAGCTGCAACACCTGCACTGCGGCTTGGAAAAGCATTAGGCGTTACTTGCTGTGTTTGAGTCCGTGGCGTTCTATGACAGGGAAAAAGAGTTGCAGGGGTTCCTTAGTGAGAAACAATAGCTGCAGAGTATACTCCATGAATGACCAGCACAGGGAGGAAAACATCAAAGCTGTTATTATATACTGCAACAACAATTCGATCCCTCTTGTACCTCTCTGTCTCTCCCTTTCCCTCTCTGTGTTCACTTTTGTAGATCATTTCCAGTATATGATTCGAAGATGTGATTTTCTAAGAGCGATTTTGATTTTAGGGTTGTCTTGATTGCAGGTCGCGAGGAACTGAAGAAAGGATTTGCCCACAGGTCCAACGAGTCATGCTATCATCAATAACAGAGACTGTGATCAAATGTAACTATGTAAGCCATTCAATAAAGAGATGCCAGTCCGATGGGAGTTGGTACTTTAAATTTGCAGTAGAACTTATTCTGATGCTAACAACGGGACAATATCCACAATCACCTTTCATTCTTCCCTTGATGGCACACTCTAAAGGAACCAGATGACGAACTATTTTTGGTTCGAATTTAGATGTGTTATCAAATTACTAACATGGTGGACCAACAGTCTTGATAGGATCAGGGATGGTAGAGTGAAGACCATAATCTCTAGTGTACCAGATTGCAGCAACAAATGTCTTGGTCTACATAACAACCGCCGACTGGAAACAAAAGCTGACAACTCTGGTCTGGTGATCCAATCCTGTCATCTAGATCATCAGGTTGTCCACCCGATCTTGGTACCTTGAAAGATACACAAGATATCCACTCCACTTCCCTGCTGAACCATATGGCTCAACTTCGACCTTGTACCAACTCGACTATATCTGAACCTACATTCACCTAGCAATTCATTCTACTGATGAATCCATGAAATACAACCAGATAATTACGACGATGTTAGTAGACATACGGAGAAGATAGCAGCCAGACAATGTCAGTAGTGATTAGCTTGTGCTATGGGAGAAACGAAAGCTACTAAGCCAAAGAAACTCCAAACTACTCTTTGAATGGAAAATCTCATTACATACTGAATCGACAATAGCTGTTCAATGCTCGATAGCAAGTAAAATCAATCCACGTCCATGACAAAATTTTGAGTTCTTCCAACACACACATACAGTAGAGCAGTGTTCACCCCCTACAGAGACAGAACTACCACTGCTTAAGACTTCTCGGAAGAGTTGGGTCCTCGCTTCTTGCCGAATCCAACAACTGCAACCAAATAAGCAGAAAGGAACAGCATACTCAGAAACCGATAACCAAGCCATGCAATCCTAAATATATCCCGTTTCACAAATGGGATTGAAAACAGAGCTCCGAAATGTGGAATGGTTCCTAATGAACATTGCGAAACTAATTAGGCAACAAATAATGCACACCCATAGATGGAAAGCACATGACAGGCCTGAGTTCAAAATCAGATGGGATCAACTTGTATAGTAGGTCGAAAGTGATTTCCTTTTCCTATGTAGGAGCTAACTTGTCCTCATTACCCTATAATTCCAAGGAACAACACTGACCACAGCGTTTCCAAAACCCTAATTGAGAAAGGAAAACAACCCCACAAGTGCATTTCCTTCCAACTGACGATAACAGAAGCACTTACACACCTTACTACGCGAACCAAGCGAAAGAGAGCTGACTACCAGTTCCCTCCAATTGAAACAGACGCCACGCGAATTTTTAATACCAATAAGAAAATCTAAAGGGGAAGAAATGGACAATTCATACTGGGAGCAGTGGAGCTAGATCAAGAGAGAAGAGAATGGGAGATAACATACCAGCAGTGACGAATCTGCGGGTGTATTGCATCCTCTTGTGGGCACGACCGCGTGGCTTCTTCTTCTTCTCCTGCTTCGCGACCTTGGGAGTCTGTCCTCTCACCTTACCGGCACGAGCCAATGAACCGTGAACCTTACCTGCAAATCAAATAACGAAATCCCCTCTCCGGAAATCAGTTCCCCGCTGATTAGTTTCACTAATGGAAGCAGAAGATCTCCGCAAGCTCCTCTTACCCATGGTTGTGATATATCTTCTGCCGCTTCGTCGCCGATGTGCAGTGATTGCCCCCTGAATGTGCCGCCTGAAGCTGCGATGCTACAATGGTGATTTTTAGGGTTAGGGTTTTAGTGATTATATATTATTGGGCGATATGAGTGCTGGAACTGTGTGGGCTGGGTCGGTGGACTTGTGGCCGGGCTGAATTTAGGCCTTTATTGTGGTGATTTTCAAGCTTCGGGTCCGCAGCGATATGGGCTTCTGGCCTATTATTATGGAGTCAAAATTAGGCGGCAAATGAGGCAAATTTGAACTATGTTTTGTTGGGCTTGCTAATTAGCTTGAATCAATGGCTCGTTGAGCTCAAATTGTGACCTAACTTATTTTTTTGCTATAAACTATGATGTTACTCGGCAATGTGGCTAGCGGTTTATGAGTAAATCAATTTAGTTTTTTGAGTTGGTTTGTTGACAATTTATAAGTTTGGTAGAACATATACCTTGCTAAATATGATGTTTATGATTTTGAGTACATAAATAAATATGTCTCACTTATAATTTGAAAGAAAATTATGTAGCATATATTATTTAAATACTTATTACTATTTAATAACACTATATGAACAAAATTCTATTACACTTGAGTTCAACTTGCTCTCGTGAGTTTATATATGATGAGCCGAACTCGATTAGAGTTTGTGCACTCATTAATGAGTCGATGTCCATTTGAGCACAAACAAAGTTTCAACAAACAACTCTAGCTCGAACACGACTCGTTTGACAACGAGTTTGACTCAAAGTATGTCTAAACTTGACTCGTTTGTATGTCTAGTCAAATTCATCAGATCCATGCCTTCTTACTCACTCCACTCGATGCTACCACGTTGATGCATTCATGCATCTCGTGCCCCACATTGCTATTCCATTAATCATTATTATTACTTGGAGCAATCGAGTTAATTATTCGTGAATTATTAATTTATTATTGTTGTTTTGGGTTATTCGTGTTAGTTCTTGTTTAGGAATATTATTAATCATTAGGTATATTGTTTAGGAAGTTATTGTTTACCTGTTTGGTTAGGATGAGTTTACCTTATTTAAGAGGGAAAAGATTTGTAAAATTAGTAGTATAAATATGTACTTTCTCTCTAATTTTTATTATAAACGTGTTACTTGAAAAGGAAGAAACGCACCGGCCACGGTCCCGCGAGGAATTCCCGCGCAGAGAAATAAACCACTCTTCTCTTTAAGTCTCAACACAACAATACCCATCTGGAGTCAATGAACTTATTTTTTCATTTCACATTCAAAACCCATCTGGAGTCAACTGTCAAGTTAGCTATTTTATTTTTAGGTGGCGAAGATCAAACAAACACACAACTTCAGGGACCTTTTGTGAAATCTACCCGTAAACCTAATCAAAATCAAAACTGAGAAGAAAACTCAGCCCGGTGGCGCCTCCTTCCTTAACCGAACCAAAGCTCTGCCATCGTAAATTTCCCGGCGGAGCGGAAGACGACGACTAGGAGTGGCGGCGTACGTGAAAATGAAGAAGCTTGCAAGAAGTTTGAGGAAATCTCGAGACGACGATTTATCTCTCCCGACTCAGGATGATCCGGACGAATCTCGTCCCATGGATCCCCAAGGTAAATTTTTTACCAAACCTATGGCGACCCGTCTCTCTCTGTCTTCCTCTCATTCTCATTCTCTTGCTGTTGCTCAATCGCTCTTTGTCTCTGTTTCCGCGCAGAGCAAGAGGAGCTGGTTCGATCCCTCGAACACGCGCAAGCTCAGCAAGCTCAGTTATGGACGGTAACATTTCATAGCACATCTCCTCCCCTTTTTAAGATTTCGCTTCCTATTTCTGAACATTATGGTAAATGGGTTGATCGATGATTTGGTTTCCTCTTCCCTTTTGACGATTCTTTCACCCGATTGAAGAGAGTGTTCTCTGCGATCCTCGTTTGCTACGCTATCTTCCTAGTCTACTCAATCTACCAGCAAGCAACTTCCCCCTGGGAATTGGTGCGTTATCCCTAATTGATTAGGTAGCAGCTTCACTGGAAATCCAATTGAATCGTGTTAAGATTGATCCAGTCTTGTCTTTTTTTTTTATCAGCGGTATCACGCATACTTCATGGAAGATATCCCTTCATGGATGGTGATTTCAGCAGGTATGGTACTATGGTTCACTTCATTTCTTCTATCCTCCATTCTTTTAACAAATATGGTAATGGAATCACTTCTCTAGCTATTGCTTTGCAGCATTTTGCTGCTTTCTGGGTTCTTCTTACTGTGCATGATAATGTATGAGTGACTGACCTCTGCAAGCATATATGTCATAGCTGTTGGATTAACTTTGGCAGTTTGTAAAGTTGGGAACTTTGATATTCATAACGTTCGCCTTCAGATTTGCTATTTGTTGTGAGTTCTAATCCAGTGGAAATCGCGCATTTGTTGTGTTTTGCTAACCTTTTAAGCAATTCAACACAGACTGGTTAGCTGTTCTGGTATGCTCCCTGGCCATCGTTGGGATACTGAACCGTAGAAGAAAATGGATTTGGTACTCCTGCTTTGCTGGGTTTGCGGTCGCTGTATTTTGGTTCTATTTTATGTTAAGGTAACGAGGAGTTTGCGTATAATCACCTTTGTTTGATGGTTTGCTGGTTTATGACTCCCTGAAAGATTCAGTGGAAGGAAGTTAAGGACTGGTGTTTTTGACTTTGAATTATAGGCTGCCGAGATTCAGGATGGATGTGATATGGCTTCCTCTAGGACCTCTTTGGTGAGTAATACTCTACAGTCTACTCGCATGATTAGATTTTGGTCTGAATTTTCATTAAGATTACATGTAGATGATGTAGGTTTAATCTTAATGAGACTTGTACTTTGCCTGACAAAAATTGCAGCGGATCTTCTGTTTGCCTTTACGTTGATCATCTACTCGCCGAATCATCAGAAGAGGTGAAGAAACTCAGAAGCTACATGTATTCCTACAAAGCGACTTAGTTTCAAAGCTCTGCTAAGCTCCATCACTAGCACTACCACTTCGTGGCCAACTAGCTCCTCTGTAGTCAGTTCCTATCAGTCGAGGGAGTTGCAATAGTGCTCTGCCAGTTGCGACGAGGAAGAAGCAAGTCGTTATGTTACTCCACTCAGAATGAATGATGGAATCACCTTAAGAGCTCGTCAAGTTTATGTTGACGGGGTGTCTCTTTGCTTGATATTGTAGCAGTGAATTTACAAGATTGCTTAATCGTGATGTATATTATTATCAGCGTTTTTTTTTGGGTAAATGACACATTTGGTCACTGAGATTACTAAATCGTGTCATATTTAGTCACTAGAAAAATTTAATATCAATTTTGGTCACTCGAATTACTGACACAGGTCACATTTGGTCACTCTTCTGTAGCCTCTGTCCAACTCCGGTCACTCGAATTATTGAAAAATGTCACATTTAGTCAGTCGTATTACTGAAACATGTCACATTTAGTCACTCTCCCAAAAGTCTCCGTCCAACTACATTAATGGAGTTGGACAGAAACTGACGGGAGAGTGACTAAATTTGACCAGTTTCGGTAATTCGAGTGACCAAAATTGATATTAATTTTTTCTAGTGACTAAACATGACACAATTTAGTAATCTCAGTGACCAAATGTGTCATTTACCCGTTTTTTTTTTATATGTTACTGGGAATTCAGAGTGCAGTGGAAAAAAAAAAATCAACGCTAACTATGCCATTAACACGATGATAACATTTCCAGTAAACCCAGGATTTCAACTAAATCATTAACTTAATGGACATTTGCGGCAGACTTCGTACGAACGCAATGGCCATTAGGTAATAAAAACGCAATAGAAAATTTGATTAGGTTCACTGCTTTCAAATGGTAAATATGGTCTGACAATATCCAACTTGTACCAACAAAAGCCTAGGCTTGTTCTCCAAATCCGTAAACATGGACAAAACTTTTTAAAAAAACTAGCACAACAGCCTGATAGAGATACGGAGTGACACGGATTACTCATCCTCCTCTATAACCTTTGTTCCCAGCCCCTTGAGTCCTTCTGCTGGGATCTCTGCAACAGTGACAAGGGAATAGAGCTCCTCCTTGGCATCTTCATCATCATTCCTCTTCCGAGCAATGCGAACCCTGATTCTTCTTGGAACGCTCCTAATTCCCTTGCTCCAGATTTGCTTGTTCAGCTTCACGTCCACCCTCACGTCTTTAGTTCCCATGGCTTTCTCGGCAAACTTCCTGATCTCCTTGATGGCCTTGGGAGCTTTCTTCTTGAAGGTGCTGGCACATAGAAATTTCGAGAGTTCAGCATCCAAAAGAGGATAGATGAGACCCACAAAGGAAGTCAAATTGAAAAGGGTAAACTATATAAGAAAACCCCGAATACAATCGGAACATGTCACAGAAAACTCAACTCATAGGTTTACCGTAGCCAACTAGCCATAACAGATTGGACTTAAACTAACATAGTACACCTCAGAAACAAGGGAACAAGAGGCTACCTGATAAAGGGATAAACTATGGATGATCCATTATCAAGCAACAATGTCTTGCACAAAATTATCTTTGTTGCTCATGCACATAGGCCAACCACAAATCTTAACTATAGCCTAAGATATTGATATGGCAAAAGGCACATTCAGCTATTCATCACTTCAAGCTTACTCTGATAGTCTAATCAGACATAGACCACAACAAGCAAACACTCCAAGTACGTTTTAGAAAATTTGACAAGTAGTATAGATCAGTGATAATCAAGGTTCAAGAATTCGCTTTCATCTGCGTATTCCCCGCTTTCAGTCCCATGTTCACATTGAATCACAGCTCTTCAAGCTAACATTTCATCATCCCAGAAAAGTACATCTATGACCACAACATAAAGACCACAACCCCCACCATATTCACCAATGAAACTTGAATAATAGGATTTCGACAATCCAACTAACCACCAGATCGCGATTGAAGCATGAATACTATGATGCAGCTTAAAATTAAACTTAAACCCAATTAATAGGGTCCTGAATTATATCCCTGATCTAAAACAGCATATACATAGATTCTAATAAAAAACTACTGTTAAGATAGCCCTCCCGCTGAAGAAAGCCACAAATCCGAAAACCTTCACAGACCCACGAAAATGAAAGCTGCAGGGAACAAGAGTGTGGAACTCACCAGCCGTGCAAGCGCTTGTGCAAATTGATGGTGAACTCACGAGTCACCACCTCCTCTTTCCTGATCCTCGTCTTCTCAACCATCTTGGATCTCTCTCTCGGTCTGCAACCATATCCATCCAGCCGTCACGTCAAAAAGGGGGGGAAAACAAACAACAAAAAGCCCATGAAAAGCTATGCAAGAACCTATAGCTGCGCAGACATGCGAGAGAAAGGGGAAATCGAGAAAGCAAGACGGAATGCGAGAATTTACCAGTCGAAGGATGCAGAGAGATTGGAAGAAGGCAGCGCGGAAGGAAGCGAAACTGCGGTCAGACTGTCGAGTTAGGTTTATAACACAACCTAAAAGGAGCTCAAAACCCTAGTGGCCTGTGGAGCTGAAAAGACGTGCTTGCCCCCCTCCCGTTGCGGATCTCGATTGGCCCAATGGACTCTCAAGTTATGAACATTTGAACGGGCCTGGGTTGATATTCGGGCCCATTTCGGGCGCCCTCCCGAAGGATATAGGCAAAGCAAAGGGTTGGCCAGCAAACTAATCCGACAACTATGGTGAACATGAATCAAATAGGGTATTCTCAATCTGTCCCGTCTTTAGGTGTCTCCAATTCGACCAGAGTTCAGATAGCAGATGACCAAACACTATGGCACCATTAGTTTGCAGGACTATCTCTATTGAAATCTTCTGATAATCTAATGTGGCATTGTGACTAGTTAAAACCGTGATAATAGTCTGACATTGCATTATCGGTAGTCTGTATAAATATAATTTTCTTATCGAGAATACAAAAGAAGTCGTTCAGCTACGAACGATTGGAGGCGAGGTCTAGCAAACATTGATAGTTTCACTCAAGAGTGCGAAGCCGAAGCTGATTAACAACATAGATGCACCAACTCAGACGGCCTAATGAAAACAATAACTAGGTTTGTTATAGAGCAGTAATACAAGGGAAGGTAACATGGAGAATCGAAGAGTTGAACCAGGTAATTATGCTACGGCGGTACACAACCAAAATGTATATACAAAATGATGAATACCGCCAGCTGCTTCTCTTCCTACTTCGCTCACCAGTTGATGATTTGAGTATTATATCCGCCTTGTCTTACTTGCCTCTTCCAGAGTTATAATTCCCTTAGCAAGATTAGCTACTACTAATCTGTATTTATCAATCATCTGAAGTGTAGAAAGAAAAACAGATGTGTTTTAAGATCTCAAGGTGCTCCTCGAATATCTCCAGAAACTCACACCTAATACAGTCAGACCAGCAATGGTGGCTATGATCTGCAACCAAAAATGAGAGGAAGACAACTTCGATGTATTAGATAAGAACGCCTTATGTGCCTCGAAAAGATATGGTTGGGGAGCAAGGTTGTCAAACCGGTTTGTGCCAGTGTGCCGGTTTAGCAAGTGAAATGGTTCGACCGGTGGTACATACCGGTTTGTGCCGGTTCATGCCGGTTAATATTACAAATAATTTACAAATACTCATATTTAAACATGACATTTAACGTCAATACCTAAATATTTGTACTTGAATCCAACAAATAACATCAACATTTAACTTTTTAACACATAAAATAAATAATAAATTACTTTTTATCAATTAAATTCACGAAGATAAAATCATTTTACTTGGTGATTCGTATATCGATCATGCCGGTCATACCGGTGGTGTCATACCGGTTTTATGACCGGTACAGGTTGAACCAGGTTCAACCAGTGGCACGCCGGCCGGCGTGACAACACTGTTGGGGAGACAACTGAATGAGTGTTCTTAATTGCGGAGCGATTGCAGATGACAGTAACAGAGTCCGCTATTTTTACCTTGGCGTCTCTGGAATAACTGGGACGAGTGGTAGACCGGAATAAGGACCTCAACAACTGAAACCGAGATGTCTGGGGCATCAGAATCACTGCTGTATACTGCTTCTTGCAAGGGTAGGGCAAAATCCTCTGCAGTGTTGATCGTGCTGATGAAGGCGCGAGTAGTTCTCGGACTTTACAACGACCTTCATCTTGAATCTGGAACAGGTTAAATTAACATTTCCGTCACCAAACTAGAAGAGCCTGACCGAGAGAGAAATGAGTGTGTTTTTCAAAGGAAGAAATGGAATCCATTGGAAGGTGAAATGTGTGGAAACGATAGATGCATGAAGTTAAACCATAATAACCCACCTCAAAAGAAGCACCAATGTCACCAGTATATATCCTTGACTGGTAGCTACGTAAAATTCGTTCCAGCCAATAGTAGTTCTCCTAAAAAAATGATTTCAAAATATCAGATGATAAAACTTGGTTTTCCGCAGTTGTGAGGTTCAATCTGCAAGCCTCTAATATTCATGTACTACTACTTGAAACAAAGGATAGGGAACTTGAAATGTTTTTGCTACTTCTGGTTTAACGATTTGTAGGAATACTGCAATCACCTCCCAATTTTCGTCCCTAAGCAATTTTCATAAATATAAATTAGTCATTACGATACTTAACCTGCAATCCATTTTCATGTGCCCTCTGCTCAAGCTCAAGTACTGTCGAAACATCTTCATCCAAGGGCCCTTCTTCTTGAAGGCGCAGTATTTCATCCAAAGCAAGATCCACCTGATAAGAAAGAAAACCACGGAAACACTCGACAGCAATTCAACTGGAAAACTAGAAAAATGCAAAATGAGAGCCACGGCATGCAACCTACCAACTTTGAGGAGCTTCCCGGATCACAAGAAAAATTGATGCTGATGTCACCACGTATATCGCTGGTTCTTGAAGGTCTATTACCACCAAGGAACACCGAGACACCAGCAGAATATATCTGCGTTACAGAGTTCATAGAACATAAGACCGTTGCTCAGCAAACAAAAATTTTAAAGACATAACAAGACACTCACCTGGCCGTGCTTGAAACGAAGAACCTGCAAAATTTTTGTTTCGAGAAGCTTACTCAAGAAGCCAACAGAGTGTACCTCTTCTACCTAACAGACAGTTTCCCAAATAGGTTAGTGATAGAAAAACCATCAATGTCAAGGCAATGGATCTTCTGGGCTCTAGAGGATTTAGAATGATGGAGAGTTGCTAACCAAGGATCCATTCTTCAGCACCACAGGAAAGCTCAACTGAACAGAGCATTGTGCTTCCACCATGGGGCTCCGAACCACTTCCCTGCAACAATATCAAATATATTACAATCACATTTAAATCCCAAATAACATTTAAAGGCTGCGGAAAATAAATGTCCTTAGAATTAAATACCAAAAAATATGTTAAAAGGTCAGTATGAAAAGCAAAATGTGTGCAGTGAATAAAAAAGCACACGGTGAAAAGAATGTGCCTGGCAATCAGATATGCTGATCAAGTGGAGGACTAATAACTTCACTATTTGCCCTAGAAAATAAAGAATTACTTTCAAGTTACAATATTGGTAATGTTTCACTTACAGCGGATTTACAATACTGCTACTATTCAAAGAGAAAGGGTAAAAGGGAAAAACCTACCTGATTATGCTAGTTGGAAATGTGAAAGGCAAGCCTTTGAGGTCATCCCTGCTATAGTGGAGCATTGGTTGTGGAGGCATTGGTATACCACCCTAGATTAAGGAAATGAAGAAAACTTAATCATGAGTACTCAAGAGGGAAAGATTTTCCTCATCCGTATGATATAACCATTGAAATAAATTGTAGTGGGACATTAGAACTTCAAAATTCAGACATGTGATTATAAAAATAAAAAAAAAATCAGACATGTCGGAGATATTCAAGTCTGTTAACTAGGGCAAGATCTTTCCCCAAGTTACGCAACCAAGAGCTTTTATGCATGTGTCGAAAGCTTGAGAAACAGAGACAGTGAAATCTATCTTTTCTCGTTTATAAGCACTTACTCAGTCATGCAGTGTTAGATACTCACCAGATACTGCAAAATCAGAGGAACTGCAACAGAAGGGTCAAGATTCCCAACAATTGCAACAGTGAAAGACGAGGGATCCTTGAAACACTTGTTAAAATATTCACAAGCTTTCAGTGGATCAACTTTTTGTAGTTCACCTAACTTTATGGGCTGCAGAACCACAAACAAAGCAACTCTTGTAAGTAAGAGCGACATGTCTTACACTGGATTGAACAATAGGTTAAGAGAATGAAATCAGGCATACTCTGAAAAAGTAGGAGTTGCCATAGTTAATCTCTTTCACTCGATCTGAAAATGCGGTATATGGATCCCTCTCCTGAGCACGAACAGCTTCCTCTGCCATTTGCATGACAATTTTAACATCTTCTTCTCCCGGTGTTAATGTTGTCATAAATAGTTGATAGACAAGCTGTTATAGTATAAATAACGTAACTACGTAAGGACATTAGAAATGAAGAAAAACTTTAAGTGCAATTCCATATAACAAAATAGGAATAGGTGTCAACAACCCTTAAAATGAACTAATAATAAAAGAAGATGATCCAATTGAAACAAAAGAATCACCCACTTCCTCATCATTCTGTAGGAAGGTAATGTAGCGTTGCTTCTAGGGCAACAAACACAAGCAAAAGTAGAAATTGAAGAAAAGATGAAAGGCAACAAGTAATATCTAAGAAACAAACCTGCAGAGCAGTTTCCAAATCTGCAGGAGAACAATCACCCGAGAAACTTCTCATGTATGCTCCAAGCTTTGTACTCACTTCAACTCTCTTACCAGCAAGCATATCCATTAACATTGGAGGTCTGTAACCAAACACGCCGATTTCACCAGCAATGGTTGATCCCATTGAACATGAAAAGTAATCACTTTCGGGAATTTCAGAGAGGCCTCCATATGAGAACCCTGTAAAAAGAATCTGTTGAAAAAAAAAAACACAGATACGAATTATTTTTACCACATCAGATGTGTACTATTATTGATAAAGGTATACTCAAATCATTGTCAAGTTTCGTATCCACAACAATGGCAAGTAAAAAAAAGGTACTAGCTGAAGAGGCCTGAAATTACAGTTCATCTTGATGAGATAAAATGACTTACAACAGATAAGTTCATTCTGCCAGTTACATCCAATGTGTCAAGGAAGCATGCTCAAGGTAGGTATTAGTTGCATAAACCTTTGTTATTCTAGTAATATTAAAGGATAATCTGATAAGAGATTCCCAAATTAACTAGCTCATTACTTATAATGTAGCCAGTTACAACTACCAGGACTTGTAAGCTTTGAGGCTCATGTTTTGATTTTATTTTGGGCAGCCAGACTAGAGTTTTGATGTTCTTGTTAATCAGTACCTTTTATTCCTATAACCAGCCAAAATTCTACATGTGTTGTCCTTGAATCACCTGTGAATCATTATGAAACACAGGGCAGTTTTGTTGTTGAAGATAACACAAGGTGTTCACCAACTAAAACTACTAGTACACTAATTTGGAAAGACATAACTGTATCAATGGTTGTGGACAAGTTGAACATCTGATGTCAATGAGCTATGTGTAGGGAGACGTATATGTAGCAGCAACCAATAAAAAAATTATAATCCTAGTCGACAATAACTGCATTCTCACAATAACTAAAATTATAATCCTAATCGACGATACACATCATACTGGATACAGAATAGCATAGCTCCATCTTACAATAAAGAAAACTATACTCCTAATTGACAATAACCAGAATTATAATCCGGATTGATATGACTTCTACCTGGTCATCAAGGAAATCTGTACACTTGTAGCAAACTCGCATCCCATTGGACAGTACGAGCTCCGTAGCTCCAATATTTGAGTACTCAAACTGATTAATGACTTGCCTGTTTATAAGGATTGACACACAAGAAAACATGTATTCAAATGAGTAACTTTTTAGATATCGTTCAAATGAATAGCATGGAAATAGTAGTATCATAATTCACATAGGAGTAACCGATTCTAGGCAAGAAAAATCCTTTCATGGATCATGGATACATATAAGAATGAAATAAAATCGACCTACCCAGGAGTTGGCTTCACACTGACAATTTCTTCAGGAATATTCTCTTCATTCCAAGGAGTTATGTGTTGTTCTAGCTCAAGCTTATTGATTTTTCGTACGACACTTTTCAGGTCATCAACTGTTGCAGAAGCCCAGGGTTCTACTGTCTTTATGACACAACTGCAAGATGTCTGTAACTTCTCTGCATAATTTGACACTTCAACTGCTGATATCTCTGCAGAAATTCAGACCAAGATCAGAAATGACAGAATATGCCACAATCCTTTTTCTATGGGTACGTGTAAGAGTTCATTTTCTTGAAAAGTAGATTCAGGATGCAGTGAGGGACTCACGAGGAAGGATGGTTTTCTGAAGTTGAGCTTCATATTCAATCCCAACAACTGGCTCACCTCGAAGAAAATGCTGCAAATGTTGTAAAAAAAGATGTTTATCCCAGAAAAGCCAGGAAATGCACACTCAGGATAAGTCGAAGAAAAAGTTAGGTTCATACTTGCAAATACTCGTCTCTCAAGTTGGTTGATTGCATCTGATCACGCTCCAGATAGGCAGATTCGATCTCTGCCATCATTAAAGCTCTAACAATACAAATTTCACGTTCTGAAAATCCATGTAAACGGACCCGGGCAACCTAAAACATATTATGTGTTGGTCAAGTGAAAAAGAAAAGCGTTACTAGCCAAACAAGTCATAGAGCAACAGATTGCACCTCAAGTAGCATTGATTCTAGGGCATCCAATGTGCCTTTCTCCTTGCAAGCAGAAGTCATTATACAAGTCTTCAATGGACAAACTAGTGCATCTGCGGCGGCTGAGCATGAGAAATAGGGTGGATCGTTTCTACGAGACAATTTAAAGAATCTCTGGTTTAGAGCATAGAGAAACATGTACTCTGTGAGCATATCCCTGTAGTCCTTCACCGTCTTCAGTTCATCAACTGGCATCTTATAGCTAATCATCACTGCAGACTATTGAGAGTGAAAACTGAAAAGTCACTGATGTTGCAATAACAAATTGTTCCATCTAGGTCTGTTTATAATTCAAGAATAAATTACACTAACCCCAGCTGACTCTGATTCAACAAAACATGAGAATCGTGGCTCCTCGTGGGATGGGACTTCAAATATTGGTAACTCTGGAGGCTCAGACCGTGAAAACTTTGGGCCAAAATGTGTCTTTATCAACTCCACAACACTCTACAGAGATAAAAAGAGAGCTTTATCAAAGAAATTGTGCAAAATATATGATATGATGACCTCAATGAATCTATCAGTTCAAACCTTGGTATCAGAAAAGTCCCCGACAGCAACAACAGCCATATTTTGCAGATGGTACCACTTTGTGTAAAATTCCCGTACGGTATCAGGGGAAGCTGATCGAATCACCTTCTCTAACCCAATTGGCAATCTCTCAGCATACTGCGAGTTAATCAAAGGTTAACACACCAAACAACTAAAGTAGGACACAAGCTTCCTCCAACTATTCAACACGCACAGACAGTATTCCTTCCTCCAACTATTATGCAGAATTCAGAAAACAATAGAGCCTCCAAATCTGTATCAACCAAGCTTTCTAGAATAATTCCACGACTTAATTCAGAAACCAGAGTTGTAAAATTGGCAAACACCACGACTAGAAATCAAAAGCACTTGAAACCTAACAGCAATAGCACCTTTGAGCCTTCCATCATCAGCATCCAATGTGCATCCTGCATTCTTCCACTAGCATTCCTGCTCCCTCTGTACTCCTCCATCACCGCTCCTCTCTCCTTCTCCAAGTCCTCCTTCGAAACCCTAATCTGTAGAACACTCACTTTGATTTCACGTGAACAGAAATTCAACATTAAAACAACGGCGAAAATTCCATTCACGCCTACCTCAGTGCTGAACTCGGCCAATACCGAGATAGCTCGCGACAACAACTCAGGCTTATCCACGGGCACAAGCAGCTCGTAGACGGTCTCGTCCGCCGACGTGACCGCATTTTGACAAGCACCGAACTCAGCTCCAATGCTTTCCAGAAACTTCACGATATCGTGATTCGTGTAGTTCTTAGTAGCGCTGAAAGCCAGGTGTTCCACTATGTGAGCCACTCCCCTCTCCTCTTCCTCTTCCAAAACTGAGCTGCCAATGGAGACAACCAATCAGCTCCACCGAAGCAGTGAAATAGAAAACTGCTCGGCATGCGAGGGAAAGAAAAAGGAGGAAGGCAGGGCAGTTGATTGCTTACCCGGCCTTGACGGCGAGCGCCAGAGCAGCGCGCATTTTCGGCTTGGAGTTGCGGCGAACGTAGTAGAAGAGGCCATTGTCGAGGCGGCCATAGTCGGCACCGTAGGGGTTTTCCTCCAGGATTTGGTCCATGTCGACGTTGACGAGCTTCAGCGAACGGAATCTGTGCTTCTTCGGCAACTGCGACGTCTCCGCCGGAAACAAATCCATCTGTCTATTCGCGTTTCTCCGCCTGATTGGAAGCGGCGAGAGGGGGAAAAGTTCGTTGGTTCGTTTAGATCCTCGCTCAAGAAAAACAAAATCAGAAGTTCCCGATTATGGAAATGGCGTCGGTCAACCTTTTTCTAATCCCCCTTCGCTCGGTCAACCTTTTTCACCAATCTTGCTAAAAAAAATGGATATGCGAATAATGGCCGGACCGGTTCCGAACGCCGTCGTTTCACGGAAGTTGGGAGTTCAAAGCCAATCTCCTCTTTTCTATTCACGACTCCTTCCCAGTTCCCACCAGCACCACAGCCGGACTGCTGAAATGGATACCCTACTCCAATCTTCTTCTTCTTCTTCCTTGCTCCCCCAATTCTCCACTCCAACCACTTCCTTCCCGCCATTCACCACTGTAACGCTTACCACGAGGAACCATGCTCGACCCACCACCGTGACTAAACTCTTCGTCGCTAAACAGACGTTGAAAATGAGCGAAGATACGCCGCTGACAGATGTGGAGGTGGAGGTTGACGGTTATGGCGGCGGCGATGAATTCCCTGATGCAGACTTATTTAGTAGCGGGAGGGGAGACGACGACAAGGGTTATGACAGAGACCCTGAGCTTGCTGAGATTATGGGGAGCTGTCTCGTTGATCCTGAAAAGGCTCAGTCACGAGTAAAAAAATCTTTGACGAAATGATTCCTGATTATGATGGAGTTTTGTTGTTTTTCTTACTAATGTGACGATGATTTGCTGGGTTTATGTCAGATGGAAGAGAGGTTGAGGAGGAAAAGGAACAAGATTCTGCACCCTAAGACTGGTTCTTCAACGCCCATGAAAGTCACCTTCAACAGGTTAAGCTCCATTACTAGCTCTCAGCTGAATGGCTGGCATGAAAATTTTGACTTGCTGGCTAGTAGCTCTTGTATCTAACTTGGTCTAATGGGTTGCCATTCACCAGATTTGAATTCTCAAACTCGTACATTTGGTTTGAGTTCTATAATGCTCCCTTGGAGAAAGATGTATCCTTAATCTGTGATGTAAGTTGCTAGCTTCCTCCTCTCTAATGCTTGAGATAGCAAATGATAGAACGAGGGGCACAATGGTTGAGTCTGATTACTTGATTTGAACTCTTGGCAGACGATTCGGTCATGGCACATCATCGGACGTCTTGGTGGTTGCAACTCCATGAATATGCAGGTATGCTTGTTGATAAGGCCATGGTTCAGTCTGATGGCAACATAGACTCAGAGCGGTTTCTGGTTCTTCGCAGCTGTCACAATCGACCTCTGATAAGAGGCCAACCTATGACTACATCCAGGGAGCAAATGTGACTCCGACCACCTTTTATAACATAGGGGATTTCGAGATGCAAGATAACTTGGGACGGATATGGTAAGATTGGAGACCTGGAATAAATAAATAAAAAACCGAATTCTGTTGTTGCTTGAATGAACGACGAATGATGAATGTTGCTCATTGTTGTAAAACAGGGTGGATATTGGGACTAGCGAGCCATTACTGCTGGACGTGTTGATAAATGGATTGACCCAGATCAGCTCCGAGTAAGCTAACTGCTGTTGCTTCTTTCCATTTTCAGTCCAACACATGGATATCTTAAGCATACTGGGTTTTCTCGTTTGACAGTTACGTTGGAATCAAGCAACTAGTTTTTGGGGGGTCAGAATTCGAGAACTGGAAGGAGAATTTGAACTCAGAGGATGCCGGTTGCAGCGTTCACAAGATTTAAGCTTTTTCATCACAAAGATGATTTTATAACAGACATTTGGCAATGAGTTAGAACTGTTGTAATTGCTCAAACCTTCTACCTACAACAATAACAGAATCAAATAGCAAGTTTTATGCCCAATATCTGAATGACCAAAAGCCTCAGTTCATCCTCACAACTTGATCTAATTCCTAAATCCATATGGTGTTGTTTGTTTTGATGAGTTGGATCAGACCTGCAGTTGAACCTTCTGGGCAACAGATTTGATCACATTGAGCCTTTCATCGACCAGTTGCTTCAATTGCTCCTCCTGTTGCTTGGTTTGATCTTCATCCAACTCAACCGAACTTGGTTTCCCATCCTTGGTCTTGAACATCACAAATGACATGTCTTCCTTGTACTCACTAGGGACCTCAATCACTTGCTTCCCGCCACTCCCACCATCTTTGCCTAAGATCTCTTCCTTCGCCCGGTGCGAAACAATCATCTCAAAATCATCCACATACTTGTCAATTGGATCAAGGCTAAGATAAATCAGTATCTCCCAACACTGAGTTAGCTGCGTCTTGTTGATTTTCAGCACCCTTCTGACATCCTCAGCTGCACTTGAAGGAGGGACAAATCTAGGAACGTGAGTTTTCTTCGACAGCCTTCCTTGTTTCAGATATAAAACGGTAGAGTTGAGAGCTTCCTTTATTGGTTCAAAACCAAGCAGCCTTTGAACGTCGAGGCATGTACGGACGTGCTGGAAAGCATCTAGTGGCTCTTCCACAGTGAAGTCATAGACATCTTCAGATATAGCGACATTGTGAATCACCTCAAGTAAATGTCGACCATGGCCTTTGCTTTGATAAGGAGGCAGCACCAAGATCTGCAACAACCAAATATCTAGTCAAGTTCCATGGTCAAAGCAAATACCCCTTTGTCCAAGTCAAAAAACTTAGAAGCAGAGGTTGCAAATGGGTTAGTATTGAAGGAGCTGGCGGGTTTTTGCAGATATGAAAGTTTACCCAATGAATTCGGATCAAATGGGTTTGGTCGAATGAATATCAAGTGGGTTGATTGATAAATGAAAAGATAGGCAGAATGATGACACTATGAAACCCTTTCATATGTTCTCCACCAAACAAATCAAATTTCAAAATGGTAAAAAAAAAGTTCACCTGACCCAGGCGGAGGCGAGTGCTGTCAGGGTAGTGATAGAAGCGATAAATGGCAGAAAACCCCAGAAGTCTAGACTGAACATCTTCATGTTCAAGATCCTTCTTTTGTGTTAGCACATACAACTCCCATCCTGAGTCAGTAACGTCAATTGGATTACTACCTGCACACGAGACATAATAACCAGTTCAACATCTTTGATCTCCACGGATAGCCAAGAGCTAAATACTGCTTAACAAACAACAGGAAAGATAAATTACCATCGACAAGTAGAAGAACAAGAGGAACCAAACGACTGTAGAGACTGCCAGCATCTGGATTGTCCATTACCATCCGAACAACCTGACATAGTAACAATTCCATTTAGGAGGAAAATCACATTTAGTTCATCAATTAACTCTACCTTGAGACATACACCATTCACTTCCGAGCAGGAGCCAGAAAAGGATAACTGCTGCTAACTTTCAAAATAGACAAATTAAGCAAAGGGTTCTGAGCGCAAATTACTAAGCTTTAACTTGATTCCTAAAATCCTTAAGAGGCCTTCATTTAAATGCAGTGATAACTTTTACATAACACTTCGAAGAGCTTAATCATCAGAGCATTGGTCTAGTTACATGTAAGATATATAGCTAGAATGATGAGACATTAAAATCTGGGTGACAAGTATCAGTGCACATCAATGCTATGATAACCAAGCTCATCCAAGAGTCAGACAACTAAGAGTCATATTGGCAATTAGTTATAAAAATACATTCCACGTCATGAATGCCGATTAAATTATGATATAGACGTCTGTTTTGACAGAAAGCACTGTATTGCATTGTTGGGACTAGAATTAAGATAGAGGTGACTGTCCGATAGTGAACTCAAGCTGCCAGGTGAAGACCCCCAGCGTTGACTAAACTTGAGGTTGACACTTCATCTTGAAGCTAGCCAAACACAAGCAACAGAAATTTGGGAAATCAGGCCTGACAAGTTTCGGTGTCCCGCAATGGATCTCCCAGGAAATATTTGGCTAGATACCTAATGGAAGAAATGATTTCGAACCAAGATTGAAAACAAAGGGCTGATACCACAGAGCACCATAAACTCCATGCTGTTTGTTTTCAATTAATGTATGGTCTACCGATTTGATTTGGTGTTCTTGAAGCCAACCTATCATCATAGGGATTGGTAAAATCCAGGAAAGCACTATCTTGCAATACTTACACCATGTGGTGAATGTCAAGGCATGTAACTCAATTGTTGTTGATCTTATCACTAGACTAACAAAGACTGCAGAAGCAACTTATGATTTGCATGAGCTACGCCATTAAATATATGCAGAATACCTCTAGGTCTGAAGTAGCTTTTCCAGAAAGAGTAGAAGCACCATCATGCCCGTTGGTCAGAGGATGTTGCAACACTTCTCCACTTGAGATAATGGATCTGAACATATAAAACTGACATAAGAGACCTAATAGTGGGAACATAAACGCAAACAATTACACCCCAACCACACTCCAGACTACCTGATAATCACAAAGAATATACCTGATGTAATTACCATCTGATGAAAAAGTCTGAAGGAAGTCGTCTTTACTGTCAAGTAGGGTCTCACCAAAAATGTTCTGTTCAACAAATTGTCAATCAGAGACCCAATAGAATAGGGTTAAACAAAAGGTGAAAATATTCTAGGTAACAAACCTGAAGAGCAGATTTAAGATCAGTGACACCTTTCCCTCCCTAAACAGTAAGCAAAATGGAATCAGCAAAACGAATCAAAAGCCACAGTGGATAAATCAGGTATTTAGAACAACACACTCACATCAGATGTGCTCTTGTAGGAAATATCAGCATATGCTTGAAATGATATGCTGCTAACCCAGATAGTAATCTGCATGATACATAATGCAAAAGAAACGTCTTACAGTCTAAGCAATCAGAGCATCAATAGTGATACATTGAGAATGTGAACTCTTTGTTAACATAAAGAAGAAGCGGGTCCATTAGTTTTGCAAGAGAAGCATTACCGACAATCCTTGGTATCCATATATCTTCCCGTCCTCCTCAAAAAAACTGTTCAAGTCAATTGGTGTAATGCGAGCAGCATCAGAAGCACCCACCTCGTCCTTGCTGGAGACTGTAATAACACAAACATGTCAGGCATAACTATCTGAAACTTCAAGAATTCGGCATTAAGGATACGATATCAGCAGGTGCAAAACACAACAAACTTAGAACTCAAAGCGCCCATAGTTAAGCTCAACCAAGACACTAATTGTCCTCAAGAGCAGTGAGAACCGCATACTGATTTCTTGCTTTCTTGTACACATAAAACACAACAAACAGGAATTGTAGATATAAAACCCGAGAGAAATCGACAAGCACCGAATAGGAAATGGACAGGAAGGGTTCTTACCCAAGTAAATCGTAATACATTCGTTGGCCTCAACACCGCCATCTGAACAACACGGGGACCAAACACAGCATAGAGAAAGAGAGTAGCATCAGTGAGCTGGAGAGCACAGTTGCGGGCAGAGACTAAAGCCAATCTCTAAATCGGAGGCAAGTAAAGTAAAATAACGAGCTGAAGGCGGCTTCTGGAAATGGAGAGTAAACTGTGACGAAGTGAAGCCAACGAGCAAATTAACTCACCGGGTTTGGCGAAGCCGACGCGTCTTCGTTTCTTGGGCTCGGCCGGGGCTGGATCGGCGGTGGATTGGTGCTTCTGCGCCATGGGAATCGGGGATTAGGGTTTGCAGAGGGCGGGAAATGTTGGGGAGTGAGAGGCGGGAAAAGTATACTGTGCAAGTGCCGGGTTATTGAAGGGTTTATATATTCTAGTTCTCCGTCGTTGGCGCCTTGCGGTTGGCGCCGTTACTGCGACTCTGTGAGAGTGGACGATGAAGTGCGTGTGTCGGTGTGTGATGGCGAAGAAAGTGGGAAATTAGGGCGCGTGTAGAAAGTCCCGTTAGGTGAATGGGCCAATGGGCCATAAAATTTTATACGGGTTTGAAACCTAGAACCACGGGCTTTATAATCCATGGTTGTCAATATCATAGCTGGCAAGCCCTGTTCAATTTGTGTCGACCATGAAACCTGCATAATATTATTGGTATGACCGGCATGATATACTTACACATTTTAAACAAAATAAAATCATTGTAGTGAATTTAATTAATAAAAAATACTATACATATTAATCAACCATGACCTTCTACTATTTTTTATATCAAACATGTTCTTATGGTTTGAAAAAATGGTAATGTCTATTTTTTATCCAAACTTTTGTCAGATTTTTTTATATTATCCAACTTATTAAAATGTTATTAATTAGCTAAATCTTTCATAATGCATTAAAATATTAGCAATTTTTAGGTTATCGTTAATAATTTTGTAACTATTTTTTAGTTAAAATCCTAAAATTTTGGAGTGTTATTAGCAATTTTTAGGTTATAATAATTTTGTAACTATTTTTTTAGTTAAAATCCTAAAATTTTGGAGTGTTGACCTTCAGTTGTTTCTTTCAAATGTCTCTTTCAAGTCGGTATCATGTTGTTAAGTCAATATTACTAACAAAATTGCTTATTGAAATTTAACATTTAACAAAATTGTCAAGTCAATATTAATAAATTTAAAACTAACGAACAAGGGATTGGTCTAGTGGTTATACCACTAGTCATGAACCTGGAGGTCCCAGGTTCGAGTCTTTTCAGTAGTACCTAATAACAAAAAAAAAGTAACATATATCACCCTTATCTAAAAAAAAAAATTAAAACTAATAAAAAAAGAATTGAAAAAATTTTAGCTAATAAATAGTCATTAGTCATTACTGTATGGACTGTGTGTGACGGCGGGCAAAGAAAACTTTTGGGGCGCGTGTGAAAGTCACGTGGTTAAGACTTAAGAATCTCTACATCTACTATATGGGCCATAATATTGGAATATACCCATTCAAGCACTACCAAGCTTGCGGAATTGGTAACATCTCGACCGTGATGGATCAAAAGACTGCAATCTCATACCCATTCAAGCACTAGAAACAAGAAACCAGAGCATATTTAAAGCCATAACATGTCTCACAAATCCAAGTTTTTTTTTCTTCGACCATATTCAGTACAAGGGTCGACAAACAAGGTGGGCGAAGAGGTCCTGAAAAACCAAATTGTGCGAACTAGTATCTGTCCAATCTGGAAACTCTTGATAATACTAAAACGAAAAGAACTCTCTAAAGCATTGAGTTTCACTTCCGGGCAGCGATCTTAGCTGCCTGCCTGGTTCTCTTCTTGACACCGGACTTTGAAACCCTAAGGCTCCTGTGGATGGTACTGAGCCTAGAGAGAGCTGCCTTCTTCAGATCCGGCCGGTAGAAGTTATCTGCAACCTGAGATCAACAAGCAAACACAAGCCAATCAGTTCCCATCACTTCTTGAAGAGAGAACAAGCAAACGTTCAATCCTACAAGTTATCTTCACGTACTGAAGGCATATACATTAAGACAAGTAGCTTCATCCAAAAATCTAGGGGGATAGAGCACAAGAACAAATGCAAGACACAATTCATGATCAACATTTTCACAGTGCTTAATCTTAATAAAATAATATACAGCATAAACAGTAACTTTAGAAGCAGGAAGGCTGAGTTTTAAATTAAAAAAAAAACGAACTCAGAAGCCAAGCGTAACAAGAGTATTTCATTGAGGGCCCTCTACACAAGAGGGTTCCACTTACATGTTAGCTTCTCATCACTGCCCACAAAATATAAAAGCAATGATGTTTTGGAAATCCAACTACAAAAAACTGAGCAAGAGCTCAGTCACACAGATTGTGAGAACTAAGGTTTGAAGAGAACTCAGAAGCCAAGCGTAACAAGAGTATTTCACTGAAGAACCCTCTACACAAGAGGGTCCCACTTACATGTTAGCTTCTCATCACAGCCCAAAAAATAAAAAAGCAACCATGTTGTGAATATTGAACTAATAAAAACTAAGCAAAAGCTCAATCACAAAGATTTTGATCTGAAGATAACTCAGAAGCCAAGCGTAACAAGAGTATTTCACTGAAGAACCCTCTACACAAGAGGGTTCCACTTACATGTTAACTTCTCATCACTGCCCAAGAACAACCCAAAACAACAAGGCTTTTTGAAAATTTATGTACTTTGAACCAAACAAAAGTGAAATCATACACATTTCGAAATCAAAGCACCAAAGAACTCAGAAGCCAAGCGTAACAAAAGTATTTCACAGAAGAAACCCTCTACAAAAGAGGGTCCTTCTTACATGTTAGCTTCTCATCACTGCCCACGAAAGAGAAACTGTTGCAAGGGGGAACCAATCACAAATCCAATCTCATAAAGTCGGAAAACCAAGCACTTGAATAATTTAAGATTCTCAAGAACTAACGATCTTGAGAAGTTCACGGATTATAAGCTGATGTAATTCCTCATCAAACAACTCAACAAAGGAATTGAGAAAATACGCAAATGCTACAATGCTGGAACAAAGAGTTAGATACCTGATTGGTAACAGCCTTAGCCATGGAGCTGAACTCCTTCCTCATGACCGACTTGTGCTTCAAATTGGCAGGCTTGTTCTGCCTCTTGGTCTTTGTGGTCGTCAGCACAACAGCCAAATCCTTGCCTTCTGGCTGAATGGAAACAGTCTTCTTGTTTGCCAAGCCTAAATCCCACCCAAAATACGAATCAATCCATGTAACCCACCATACAAACCAAGCATTACTGTAAGAATAAGGGAAAAAAGAACCAAAACAGAAAAAGACGAAGGTGTTTGGTTACCGGAATACTTGTAGGAGTTGAGGTTGTAGAGATTGTTGCTTTCCTTGCTGAACCTAACGCCGGCGTTGCCACGGCCGAACTCCTTCACGAGGAAACAGTTGTTCCTCTTCACGATCTCCCAGATCAATTGCCCTGGAACTGTCGCCATTTTAGTTCCTCCTCCGGTTACCCTGTTTCAGCAAATCGATCAGAACACAAATTCAAAGGTGGCCTTAATCTGAATAGAAACAGACGTAGGAAATGAAGAAGCATAGGATCGCGGGACGGAGGTTGGAGGTTGGAGATCGGAGAACGAAGCTTACCGCCGCTAGAGTGGAGAGAAGACGATTAGGGTTTTAGGGCCGATCTGAAGAAGCCGAATGCTTTGTAGCTTTGTATTTATAGCTTGGTTGCATCGCATAAGCAGTAGTCCCTCGTACACCAACTGGATCGACTCAGGCCCAGTTAAGGCCCATTATTATTTGCTCCGGCCTAGTGCATGTGTGCTTTTACTGGGCCAGTTACGGGCAGCTAGCCTTAATATTTTGATGCTTCGGTGGGATGCCCGAGTTTTTTTGGTCTCACAGTCACAATGCATACATGAGCTAGTCAGCTAACAGCCTATTCAATTTCACAATTGTTTTTTTTTTTTAATAGAAAGGCCTGTATTATTTCATCACTGGAAAATGGAATAAGAAATAAGTTAGTTCAAGAAGAAAATTGGTGACAGAACCAAAATTTTGTTTCTCCCCACCCACATTGTATATGGGCCAGAATGTTGGTTGCCCGGTTACTTTCCTGGTTCGAAAAAACGGGTCCTCATCAATCCATTGAGATTGTTTATCATTTCCTTCATCATTCCACAAGTGTTTTGTTGGCATGACTTGTGGTAATTTACCTTCAATTATACACCGTTTCAGAAAACAGATCGATCGGGTATTAATAGTATTATATTATATATCAAGTTTCATTTCACCTATTTCGATTCAACTCACCTATTTCGATTTATACCATTATGTATGATGTGAGAACAAAACCATTAACTTGTTGTGCTTAATTTATAAGTCTGATCACCTCAACATAAGTTTAATTAGATCGATCACATTACAGTTCCACTAATTCAGAATAAATACGTATAATCGAGTTTGACATGTTTATAGATCAACATAGCCAATTTAATATAAATACAAATCTAATGATTTGAAGCTCCTCATTGATGTGGATTTATTTAGATTATTACACGTCGATGGTGACGTAGAAGGATAAAATTAACATTACATATGATTACCGCAAACCTAACTTCCCTTCCTGCTGAGATTCGTAAAACGGTGTTTGCTATGGGGTCGAAGCAGGCTCCTGGGTCTGATGGATTCACTGGGAAGTTTTTTAAAGCCTTCTGGGATATTGTGGGAGAGACGGTGGTTGAGGCTGTGCGGTCTTTCTTTGCTACTAGCCGGATGCTCCGCAGCTTTAACCATACGTGGCTTACCTTGATCCCCAAGGTAGACAATGTTGAATCTATGAGGCAACTGCGTCCTATCAGTTTATGCCAGTTTGTTTATAAAATTATCACTAAAATTATGGCAGAACGGTTGGCTGGGTTCTTGCCTGCAATTGTCTCGGAAGGGCAAAATGCGTTCATCCGTGAACGTCAAATTGTTGAGAATGTTCTGCTGGGCCATGAGTTGATGCATTATCTTAAAATCAAAACGCGGGGAAAGAAAGGGTACATGGCTCTAAAGGTTGACATGGAAAAGGCCTATGATAGAGTCGAGTGGCCGTTTCTTCTGGCGGTTTTGGATAAGATGGGTTTCAACAGTACCTGGCAAGGGTGGATTCGGGAGTGTCTCCAATCTTCCTCTTTTTCTGTGCTAATGAATGGGACTCCCTCTGGGTATTTCTCTCCATCCCGGGGACTTCGGCAAGGGGATCCCCTCTCCCCTCTTTTGTTCGTGCTTTGTACTGAAGGCTTTGCGGCCCTCCTTCGCAAGGCTATTGCGGATAAAAAGTTGGAAGGGGTGAAAGTGGCTCCTCGTGCGCCGCGGATCTCTCACTTGTTTTTTGCTGATGACTCGTATCTATTTTTACGAGGAACCCTCAGGGAATGTGAGAATTTGATAGAGGTCCTGAATGATTATGAGGAATTGAGTGGCCAAAAAGTGAATTTGGCCAAATCAGCAGTATGCTTCAGTAAGAATATTGTCCGTGCTGATCAGGAATTTTTGGCTGCGATACTAGGGGTGGGGGCGGTAGGGGTTCATGATAAGTATCTTGGACTACCTACCCTTATTGCGCGGTCCAAGATAGCCACGTTCCGGTATTTGGAGGAGAAATTGCTGGAGCGTCTTCAGGGATGGAAAAGAAGGACGTTGTCTTGGGCGGCGAAGGAAACCTTGATTAAATCAGTTGCTCTCGCCTTGCCTTTACATGTGATGTCCTGTTTTAAGCTACCTCTGGCGCTGTGTCGGCTCCTGGATAGACATGTGGCCCGGTTTTGGTGGGGGGATGATGAGGATCATTCCCGACTGAGGTGGGTGTCATGGCGTCGTCTCTGCCGTAGCAAGCATGAGGGGGGAATGGGGTTTCGCCGATTTGAGCAATTTAATCAGGCTCTGTTGGCTAAGATTGGGTGGCGTATACTTATGGAACCTGAATCCCTGCTGGCAAAGGTCTATAAAGGTAAATATTTCCCTAATGGGTCGTTCCTTGAGGCCAAAGCTCGTTCCCGCCCGTCGTGGGGGTGGCAAAGTATCCTCTTTGGTAAGGATCTTCTGGCGCAGGGGTTACGGTGGCAGATTGGTAATGGGCGGACTGCGTCGTTGCTTAATTCGAATTGGATTCCGCGACTTCAGCATAATCCCCCTTGTTTTAACCCTCGGGTCCTGCCGGATGGGGGTGATCCCCCGGTGGCGGAGGTCATGCGTCCTGGTGGGGGAGGTTGGGATGATGACAAGTTGAGTCGTTGGTTTGATCCCCCTACCTGTAAGGCCATTAAAGCTATCCCCCTCCCTAGACTTGAGGTTAGGGACAAGGTAATCTGGCATGGTGCGAGGGATGGGGTCTTCACAGTGAAATCAGCTTATCATTTAGCTGTGGATATTGATAGAAGGAGAGGGGGGTGGAGAACGATGGTGGGTTGGATGGATAAGGAGTCCTGGATTCGGGTGTGGAATGCGGATATTTCACCAAAGCTTAAAGTATTTGTTTGGCAGATCCTTAGTCGAATTTTGCCTACTACGGAGGCCCTTATTGAGAAACGAGTCCAGGTGCATCCCAGGTGCCCGGTGTGCTGGGAGGCTGCGGAGTCGATGGAGCACTTGTTCTTAGATTGTTCTGTGGCTCGTGCCCTTTGGGTGCATGCGGGCCTGGATTATCTAGGGGAGGGGCTCCCTCGACATACTTTCCCTATGTTCCTGAAGCAACTTTTGGGTCGGATTCACCAACCTAATTTATTAATGGCAGTGGTGGCTATCCTGTGGCGGATATGGCGGTCGCGGAACTGGGTCGTTTTTGAAGGCAAGCAATATGGTTTTCCGGCTCTAATGCGGCAATTCCATCAGCAGTACGAGGAGTGGGTGCGTCTGCCTGTGGATAGGCCTCCTAGGACGGGTTCAGTGGCTCCTGTGACCATCCCTGATGGCAGTGCTGTGGATGAGAGTGCGGTCTGTTTATGGGATGGGGCAGTGAGAAGGGGGTCGCATGGTGCGGGTGGGATTGTTCTGCTTACGCCGTCGAGGCAAATTTGGCTCGTGAAAGGGGTTCTTTTTCCAGAGGTTGATGACCCCATGGTACTGGAATTGCTTGCCCTCCGGGAGGCTGTAGTTTGGTGCCGTTCGATTGGCCTGTCGGTAGTCAAGTTTGAAGGGGACGCAAAGGTGCTTATTGATAAAATTAATCATGAGGATGCAAGGGATAACCAAGTAGGAGCTGTTCTTGAGGAGATTTTAAATTATTTTAACAGTTATCCTGGGTATAGTGTGAAGTTTATAGGTCGGCGTAGTAATAGGGTAGCCCATTTGGTGGCTAGGAAGGCCCTTTCTTTGTACCCGCCTATGAGTGGTTTCTTTGATTTCCAGGCCTGGCTGTCATCCAGGATGTAACTACCTCTTTTGATCTTTATAAGATTATCTTTTGTCAAAAAAAAAAAAAAAAAAAAAAAAAACTTCCCTGAATTGCGACGAGAAAGAATTACAAGCATGTGCTTAATTAATTCACGAGCCTACAAACAAACAGGCTAATCGCAGCGATATGGAGAGCATATCATTTTATTTTCCGGCAACAACACAAAGGATTAAGAAAGCATGAATAAATCGATCAGAAAGTAGTAATTATATGAATTCAAGAAATCCGGCGACAGATGGTGAGGCCGTCACCGACGGGGGCGACGCAGATCTCGACGCGGTCATCGCCGGCGATCCTCCCGTTGAACTCAATTGCCATCGCCATGATCTCCTTCATGTGGTCGGGGACACCGTCGCCGTCGGGGCTCGCCACCGTGCCTCCCCACAGGACGTTGTCGTAGACTATCACGCCGCCGATCCTCACCAGCTTCATCAGCCGCTCGTGGTAGTTGCCGTAGTTGTTCTTGTCGGCGTCCACGAACGCGAAATCGAAGCTCCCTTCATTTCCACCCTTCAGTGAATCATCATCATTAATTATTAGCAATTGTATATTTCTAAATCAGGTAATTAACTATACATAAATGAAAATCGAGCAGGCTACGTTAAATATACTTACTTGGAAGAGGAGATCATCAAGAACGGGAAGTGCTATCGAGTGGATGAAGTCAATTTTGTGTTCAACTCCTGCCTTTTTAATGAAGGGCAGCCCCACCTCGTACCATTCCACTTTCGGATCTATCGCCGTGATCTACAAAAAAGAAAAATCGTGTAAGAAAACGATTAAAATTCGTACGTGAACGTTGAACTATACTGGGATTCATTAGCCGCGATTTATGATATGGTATCTGAATTTGATTTGATAATGCAGATCACGTGTTTAACTCTTCACGAACTAATCCGCGCAGGCTTGCCTTGGCATCAGGGGGAGTAGAAAGGGCAGTGGCAAGAAGGGAGTAGCCAGTGTAGACCCCAATCTCAAGGGCTCTGTTTGGATTCAGCATCTTCAGAAGCATACCCACTAATTGTCCAGAATGTGGATCCAAAGCAATTGGAGACCTAGCAAAGAAAACCCCAAAAAAAAAAAAACCGAATTGAAAGAAATTGAAGGGTTTAAGAATTAAGAGTATTCGTTCATGTTATGATTAGGGTTTGTGTAGTAATACCGGGTATCTACGGCGGCAGTAGTATCCCTGAGCTCCTTGAGAATCTGTGGCTCTCTCGGGTGCACGCTCGTCTCCAATATGTACTGCGATTAAGCCAGGAATAGTTAGATAACGAGAGAACAACTAAAGTACTTCAAGTTAATTAATCCAATTTTCAGCTGGCCAGAATTGATTAAGAGATAGCAAGACCTGTATATATATATATATATAAGTAGCGTCACATAATAATGAAGTTGAAGATAGAAAGGCACAAATAGCAATAGCTAGGGTTCAAACTTCAACGTACGAACCTTGAGTAGGTGGTCGCTCTGCAACAAGTGTGGGTTGGGCACAATTACCTCTGGCATTTCCATCTTTGTTTACTCTCTCTCCTTTGTGAAACTAAAGTGAATAATGAAACAAGTCTATTACTCTATTTATACCATATAGAAGAAGCAGAGATGACACAATTTGTGGCGGAATCGACTGGGGAGTTAATGATCTGGTTGGGGGGGTTTTGAAAAATAATTAGTAGTAGGGGCCGGGCAAGGCAATGGATATTTCAAAATCTAATTCATAGATAGTGGTATTATCATTAGATTTTTTTTTTTTTTGCATAAAGGGAGGCCAAAGCCGAGAAGAAACAAGGGGGTCCTATGGGTCAGAAAGAAGCGCCACAATCTGGCGCTCAAAAGATACGTCCATGGCGTCTTCTCTAACAATAGAAGCTAGCTCAGGGGGAGGATTGGCAACCTCATGTATACCGTAGGGATAGACGAGACTGTGCTTCGAGAGCCAGTCCGCGACTCTATTCCCTTCCTGATATACATGAGTGATGCTAACCAACCAATATTGACTGATCTTCCTACGGATCGCTGAAAGAAGAGTAGCATGAGGGTGAACAGGATCATTTCTATTGTTGATGAGCTGAATCGCGAGCTGGGAATCGGACTCAAGGCGAACCGCCCGACACCCCTTCTTCCAGGCCATATCCAGACCATAAAACACGGCCCACAACTCGGCCAAAACTGCTGTCGTCGTCCCAATGTTCGCCGTGAAACCAGCAATCCATTTACCTGTCCAGTCGCGGAGGACGCCTCCTGCTCCTGCAGCTCCGGGATTGCCGTTAGAGGCTCCATCAACATTGAGGGTCATCCATCCATGCCTCGGCGGCGTCCAACCAACCATAGTTGTAGTACGAGCAGCCACCGGCCCTCTACCATTGGGAAGAGGAGAGGGAGTTTGCCAAGCCTCGTGCCAAAGCTTACACTTAGCCAGAATCGAAAACTCAAGGGATGGAGGGGAGAGAGTAGCGCTCGAACCTTTGAAGACGTACGTGCATCTATTCTTCCAGATAAGCCAGGCTGAGACGCTGAAGAAGGCAGCCCAGCTCATTCCCGAACCCATCTGCTCGCTGCTCTTAAGGTTCTCACGAAGCCAAATACTTTCGTCCGAGCTGAAGAAGCTGTGCTGCTTGCTTGCCGGGATGTGACGAAACCAGAAGTACCGAGCCGAGTTACAGTCGCGCATAATATGGATAATGGACTCGACTAGAGCACCGCAGCTGATACAACTTTGATTGGTTGTCACTTTCCTGTAGAACAGTAAGGACCTTGTCGCCAATCTTCCTAAGGCCGTTAGCCACATGAAACTCCTGATCCTTTCCTGGACAGGCAGACTTCAGATAATCTTCAAAACATCCTCGTCCGTATCAGGTTGTCGCTGGTTTTGGATGGAATAAGCAAATTTCGCCGAGAACCTCTCATCCGACGAGGCTGACCAGAAGATGTTGTCATCCTCTGTGGCCAGCTTATCCACTTCAATGCTAAGGATCTTCTTGAATATATTAATCAATATTGGTGATAATTATTAACTGATCATTATTCTCGTGTATATATAAACGAGACATGTATATTCATCGTTAAAGTCCTATCTGTATATCATAACATGACACAATAAATCTTTAATGGAAAAACGAAGATGATTGAAAATGATTTAATTTCTTGCGTAATACAGAGATTGAAGAGTTAATAGATATATTATTTTTTATTTCAAATTATTGTTTAAATAAAAATGTTTATGAACATTTCATTTCTTATCATTTTAAAAATTAAATCACTTGTCAAATTTTAGAATAGGGCCTCATTAGTGCACGTTCAGTCGTTCACTCGTACAGGTAGATTAGAAGGGCTGATTTAACGTGGTTAGTTGCTCATGGACCATGGTAACACTAGTAAGCTCCATTCCTCTCAAAGTCGCAGGGGGTTGGTAGTTGGCAGGTGGAAATGAAGCAAATTCAAAGAGTAGGTGACGTCGGGAAGAACTTAGTACCGGCGGGAAGGTAGTAGGGCTGGTTATTTGGTTCGGGTTTTTTAGGTTTATACGAAATTGGATTGGGATCGGTTTGGAAGGGGATAACAAACAATTCAATCCTATCTTCGGCCTTAGATTTGAAGTAAGAAATCGATTGAGACCGGATCGAAAACCAGATAAAAACTGGATAAGAGAGCCCAACACCCAAAACTTAACCAACTCCTCAGCTTTTGAGGTCTCAGGCCACTCAAATTTCCACAAGGTCAATCTAAAATCAAGACTGAATTGGGACCGGATTAAAACCGGACCGGATCAAGACCGAACTGTATCCAATCCAATCTTTAGCTCTTATTCCCGAAAAAATCGAATGAGACCGAATCAATCGTGCCAATTTAACCGGACCGTACCGTACCGTACCGTATAACCACCCCTAAAAGGTAGGAGTGCACATGGCCGGCATGGGTAACGATTCGTCAGTGACTCAATGATGCGCGTAATCCTCTACAAGTATGGGTATCGTATCAAGTAATGAAGTGTTAGGTAGACAGAGTATCGATTTCATGAAAATTGATTTACCGTCAAAGTGTCAACTAACTTTGTTCCCGCTCATTGCCAGGTAATTTTATTATTAATAATTAGCTAACTGGAGTGAACAGATTATTGATTCAAAGCTAAGTGTTCAACACATATGATGATATGATAGCTCTAATTATGTTGTGATTAATATCAAATTAGATTTGTGATTAGTATCAAATAAAGTCTGTATTACTAGTTAAATGCCTTTAACAAAACAAAGCGTAGCATCTATAGATTGGAGGTTTAAAGTTTAAACCCTACTAATGACTATTTTGTATGTTTGGTTATTTTTCATTGCAATGAAACATAAAAGTAAAACTAGTTAAAATAATAAAATAACATGAAAATAAAGCTGACGTGGATGCATAGGAATTGTGAAAATCTGAATTCACAAAGGCTAAATTGAGAAAGTGTTTATTATACTCTACTAATGAGTAAAATGACTATATTTAATTATATGTGTATGGTTATTTTTAATTGCATTGAAACATAAAAACACAAATAGTAAAAATAATAAAATAACATGAAAATAATGTTGATGTGCATAAGAGAAAATTTGAATTCATGAAGGCTAATTTGAGAAAGTGCTTATTATATTAGGTTAATATATTTGTATAGTCTGAATTTTTCACAACTTAAACATCATAGTCAATTTTTTCGATCTATATCATCGTTGCTTCAACTATGCATCAAAGTTACGAAATTGGCCAAACCCAAAAGAAGGGGGGAAAAGTTATCTTTGACCGTTATCTTGGACGGTCAACGCGCCACTTCACTGCCAAGTTAGCACATACCACTTAAAATTTTTGGTTTTTTTCAATCATTTATCTTTTTTATTTTGGAACAAAAGAAGGGGGGGGAGGAACGCCGGTTTTTTATTATTTTGAAAAATATAAATGGTAATAGGTTGGAGAAAATCAAATATTTTAAGTGGTATGTGCTAACTTGGCAGTGACGCGACGCGTCCTCCGTCTAAGATAACGGTCAAATATCGGGTTTGGCCAATTTCGTAACTTTGATGCATAGTTGAGGCCACAATGTTATAGATCAAAAAGTTTGGTCATTACATTTAATTTGTAAAAAGTTCGGGCCATACAAATATATTATGCCTATTAGCTATTATATTCTATTGATGATGATTATCTAAATTTGATATTTTAAGTGAGATAAAGGCGTGGTTTGGAGAAAAGGAATTTGAGTTATCAATTCATTGAGTCAAATTTCTAGATTTGTTTTCTTTTCCCCTTCCAGGAACACATGGTTCCATCAGCAACAGCAAGCAATGAAGTATTGATCAAGAAACCCGGCGACAGATGGCGAGGCCGTCACCTATTGGGGCGACGCAGATCTCGACTCGGTCGTCGCCAGCGATCTTCCTGTTGAACTCAATCGCTATCGCCATGTTCTTTTTCATGTGGTTGGGGACACCGTCGCCGTCGGGGCTCGCCACCGTGCCTCCCCACAGCACGTTGTCGTAGACCATCACGCCGCCGATCCTCACCAGCTTCATCAGCCGCTCGTGGTAGTTGCCGTAGTTGCGCTTGTCCGCGTCCACGAACGCAAAATCGAAGCTCCCTTCATTTCCCCCCTGCGCCAGCTCAGTGAATCATCAGCCAGCGTAATTATACATAAAAGAAACGAAGCAGGTTGGTTAATTATTGGTTCTTACTTGGAGGAGGAGATCATCAAGAACGGGAAGTGCTAGCGAGTGGATGAAGTCAATTTTGTGTTCAACTCCTGCCTTTTTAATGAAGGGCAGCCCCACCTCGTACCATTCCACTTTCGGATCTATCGCCGTGATCTGGGGGGGAAAAATCGTGTAAGAAAGTGGTTATGATTAGTAATAACAAACGGGTGAGGTGGGTATTTTAATTTTTATACCCATTTCAGTGCGTCAAGTACGGGCCAGGTCAGGTAATACTCGCGCGAGTATATAGGGTGAGAAAGATCGACCCATTCTCAGTTCTCACATGTTATTTGAAGAAAAAAATCGAATTCCTTTTGTGCACGATAAAAACGAAGGCAAAACATTCCGTGTATGAAGAATAGTGATAATGAAATTGGTAATTGAGTCATATTATTACTAGTTGAAAGAAAGTCTTGCACCTGTTCAAATTTTCATAGGGTGAAAACCGGAGAAATGCAAATAGATGTTGAGAGAAAATGATATCAAGGACGAGACGGGTCGGGATACAGGGCAGGCCCTCACGATACTGCAAATCGGGTGAATACTAGATGGGGCGCGGATTCAAATTGACATTCCCAATAAAGATTCATACACATATAAACATATCTTACCAGCTCGATCGCGAGTTATTGAGATTCATTTGTTTACGAAATAGAAATCAAAGTTGGCTTGCCTTGGCATCAGGAGGAGTAGAAAGAGCGGTAGTAAGAAGTGAGTAGCCAGTGTAGACCCCAATCTCAAGGGTTTTCTTTGGATTCAGCATCTTCAGAAGCATACCCACAAATTGCCCAGAGTGTGGATCCAAAGCAATTGAAGACCTAGCTTCCACAATTTTACCAAGCACCCAAAAAAAAAAACAAACGAATTGACAGAAAGGGTTTAATTAATTAAGAACATTAATCGTTCATTAGTACTATGATTAGGGTAATTATGTAATAGTACCGGCCGGTATCTGTGGCGTCGGTAGTATCCCTGAGCTCCTTGAGAACTTGTGGCTCTCTCGGGTGCACGCTCGTCTCCAATATGTACTGCGAGATTAAGGGAAGGCATATGGTTAGACAATTAGAGCATCCATAAACTTCAAGTTAATCCAGTTTTCAGCTCGCCGGGATCGAATTAAGGAATAACGAACCTTGAACAGGTGGTCACTCTGCAACAAATGTGGGTTGGGTAAAATTACCGCTGGCATTTCCATCTTTGTTTGGAAACGAACTGGAGAAGCAGAGAAATGCTATAGGGAATTAGGAAAGAGTAAGACGAGGGAAATGATAATATGGTTGGAGAGTATTTAGTAGTAGCACATGTGATGAGCAGAAGGATAGAGATATAGATATTGCACTTATTGGCAATGTCAATCATTGGGGTTAGGTAGGGAAAGAAGCAGGGAGTAGGTTACGTAACTAATGTAGAACTCAGAACAGGGGAAGGTAAGAAGAAAAAAAAAATTGTTCGTATACTATTCGATAACACAAATTTGGATGTATGACGAAGTGGTCATTTCCATTCATGCCCTATTCGAAACTATGTTAAACTCGTCAACTCAGTAATCCAAGTCAAGTCTCGCGTTCATTGACCCCAGCTCGTTGATTGACCCGACAGGTTGGCTTGAGTATATATATAGAACTAAAGGTGCAACACACACAGTTATAGGGCAGTATGCGTAAACCGTATCTCGCCTCTTGGTTTTTACTGGAGTGAGATCTAAGGGTGGGATTAAAATACTTTTTATTTTTTTTAAACTTAAAATTTGAAGTTGTTTACACAGATCGATCGAGTTAATTGTCATCTACAAAATTATATCAATTTGTGACATATTTTGAGCGGAAAAACCATACACGCCATTTACTCCTATGGAGAACCTGCGGCTTTAGACAGTCTGATGTGGAGCTGCTCTCGAATGGCTCTCGTTATTGCAATGTTGTTGGGAGCTTGTAATATTAGACCCAAACCTTGCCTGACATATCCTATACGGTTCAGGTGGTTAGTCAATTTATGAACATGAACTTTTTTTGTGATCTACAAAAATCGTACCACCTAAAAATAATTTTGTTCGAATATATATCAGAGAGGCTGTAATTTTCAAGAGCCTGAGTTTTCTATTAAAAATATATTAAATTTTGAATTAAAACGAAAAAGATATAATTCATAAAATTTTACTGTGAAAAACTTTACATGATTGTTAATCCTTTTTTACTTTTTGAATTAAAAAGAAAGAAATATAGCCCGAAAGATATATAATATGAGTCAATAAACACTAATTGTGATTTGTGAATCATATCCAGGATGCATGGTTATTAATCTCCATTCAATACACTTTTTTATCGTGTGCTCTGTCTTATCGGTTATATCTTGTACCGATAGATTATCAGCTGTGAGACACAAATTCAACAATGAATTGACGAATAATAAAGGGTGGGATTATGGTAATAAGATGTTTTTAAGTTCAAGGGCCACCTAAGAAAACACCACAGTTTAGGGGCCAACATGAGCATTAACTCAAATTAACTATAGTTGGAGGACAGACATGAGATAGTTAGTTAGTTGCTCATGGCATTCATTATCAGTGCGGCTCCATTCCTCTCAAAGTCGCTGGGGTTGTTACTTGGTAGAAAAGGGAATTAAATTCAACGGGTGGAACTTTGAAGAGGTTGGATGGTAGCACTCAAGATGGGTGGAGCGGTTAGGCATCGATTGATGGGCGATGTGCACACAACCCTATCTTGTGTTCATGAGCGATGAAAAGTAGAGGGTGGGGGAAAAATTCAGTAAAATTGGAGGGATTCAAAATTTATTCCTTATTCCTGAGTTTTTGTTAGAATTTTTTTCCTCCAAAAATACTTCGTATAGAACGAGATAATCAAGATACACTAAAGTTAATTAGCCGATCATAGCCAGAAACGAAAATCGAACCCTATCAAACTAGGGAACAATGAAAGGACTTTTCTGGCCACCATATAGGACACCCGATTACGAAGCACGTCCAACAAAAAAAAACACTAGAATGGAGAAAGCATTGTCTCAACACCTTGATCTCCCTCAAAATGGCCCCACCACGAGCATCCAAACACGAGACCTCCTTCACCTTGTCAAGCACCACCTTGGGGAAAAGTCACTATAGCAATTGCGGTTGGGAGGAATAGTTTTGAAAAGTTACGATTCTTGGATTCCGGTAGGAGATCTTAGTCAGGGAAGATACGGGGGAAGAGAATGGAGTATAGGGTCTGCCACTCTGCCCGCCGTCCTTGCCCATGACCAGAATCTGAGCCTCGTCGTCACGGTGGTGACTGGTTTCGCCGAAGAGAATTTGCCGGATGAAATCGGGATTGGAGAGAAGTCTCCACCACGATTTGTAGACGAAGCAGAATCGGTGAATGCAGAGAGAAGCCTGCGAAGGTCATGTGTGGTTAATTCTTCGGGGAACCACCCGACGGCGTTGCGTGGTTTTGGGCTTAGGCGAGATGCAACATTGTCCCTAACAAGCATCTTTTGGCGTGGGCTTCAACGACCCTCCGTCGTCCTCCGAGAATCGTAGGTTGCTGAAAGCTGGTTTGGTTGAATCTGGTAGAGACATCGAGGGTCCGTCAGGATTGGGACTCCGCCACGTGGCTTGGAGGTGGCGGGGGAACTGGCCGGTCATTCAGGGGCCGGATTCTAGTTGAACGGGCCGAATCTAGTGCACAATCAAGAATCCGGGCTCAGGATCTACAAATCTTGAATTAATTTTGAGAAAGAGAGGTGAGATTAGTTCGTTAGCTTAAGGGAATCCAAATGAATATATTTTTTTATTTTTTAATGGTAAAGATAATGGAGCTGGAAATTTAAAATTAATTTTTTATTCCCACATCATACATTTAACGGTCAATTATGATACTTGACTGACACATCAGACAAATTTAACGGAGTTTGACAGAGAGAAACCAAACATCACATGTTTTAGTAAACCTAATGACCACAGATGAAATTAAATATTTTTAGTAACTAAAAATGAGTAATGTGAGTGACCAAACATACTAAATACTTTCGTAGGCATAAGAACTATTAAATAGTACGGAGGGAGTGTGGTGTTGGAGAAGCACATTAGTAGGAAATGTGATGTATGATGGATCAAGAGATGTGGGTAGAACAGCATTGTACCCCCACGGATATTTTTCTTCAAACAAGGTTACATCTTCACCTTGTTAGCATGGATAATAATTAGTGTGTGGACAACTGGACAAGGATGGTTTTATTTGAAGTCTTAAACGTACTCAGAGACTGTTCATGTCTTCTCAATCATTGTTCTTTCATGCCAAAGGCAAGCTCATAATAACACAAGATTAAGTGCTTTTAAGCACAACACTACAAGATTAACATGTAAAAGGGGAAATTATACACTGTACAAAAGACTAAGAATGAGTGTTTTGGAACCTGTTCCCGGCAGGTGAAGCCAGCAGCCCGGAACTCAGGCCCGTAAACTCGGCCCAGCCCAACTCGGAGGATCATACTCTCTCGTAAATGGCCACAAATTTCTCGAAATTACCTAAAGTGCCACCAGACTGAGACGGAACGATAAACCCTCTGCCGACTGCCGCATCCATCGTCGGTTCTTCCGTCAAGCTTCTGGGGTTTTTCTGTTACAGGCAGCCTTCGCGTTCCCGAGAGAGAGGGAGAGATGGGAAGGAGGATACTGAACGATGCGCTGAGGGCCATCGTGAATGCGGAAAAGAGAGGTAAGGCATCGGTGGAGCTCAAGCCGATTTCCACCGTCATGTCGTCTTTCCTCAAGATCATGAAAGATCGAGGTAAATAACTAACTAACTAACTAACTATCTCCTTCTGGATCTAATTTCCCCAATCAGCTTTTGTTGTCTCGTTCTGAGGTTGCGATACTTCAATTGGGTGTCTCCAGTTTTCAGCTTAGAATCGAGATGCATTTCATTTTAGGGACTGTGTGGCGGCTAAATTGAGCTGGTTAGTGTAATTAGAGATTTGAGAGTGACTGGCCATGGTGTTTCGTTGCTTTGATTGGTACCTTTTAGCCATTACGATGGGTTGTACGTGCTTTGCCTCGGAGGTTTCGAATTGAATGGAGAGCCTTTACAATGGGAATGCAGTTAAAATGGAAAGTCTTTCTTAGAAATTCTGGAGAGTTGCATCGACTTTTGAGGGAACAGTGTGTTTATTTCAGGTAGATTCGTATCTCTATGGCTGGGTTAGGGTGAGCAAGTAACTTCCTATAGGGTTATAAGTTATAACGCAAGTGTTTTCGAATTAGATAGCACTGGGAAACCCCCTTTTTGTTGCACTGTCCCTCTTTGCATTTTGTCTCCCGTTGTTGCTGTTGAAGATTATAAATTTCTCAGCAGAACAGGACTCCACCATTTCAATGCAAGTATGGTGAATTTTACAACAGCAAGTTTTTTAGTTCGTAGAACTGGCTTTTTTAGTTGTTGTTTTAGCTAGAATTTGTCAACTTCTTGGGAGATGCATAGATGAGAAACCAGTACAAGGTGTGAGATGGGAGGGGCAGTACGTCATAAGAAGATCTGGTCTCAGCATCTAGTCAGCAGTTGCTGCTTTGGATCCTGTGGGAGTGAAGGGGATGCAAACTGCAACTTTATCGGAAGATATATTAGACTTTTGTTATCCATGTTTTTTTTGTCAAGAGCATTAGATCTTCTTGGGTGACATCAACTGACTTAAGACCTGAGAGTATTTCAGCCGACTGGATGATTGCTGTCGTATGGCACCTGCAAGTATCAGAATTTATTTAGAACTTAGGTTTCATGCTGTATTCTGATCTAATTACCTAGCTTTGATAGTTAACTAAGACTTGGCTCACTCTTGTGGTTAGTCTTAGACCGTGACATTTATTGTCTGTTTCCTTGCCTCAAACTAGAAAAAAGAAGTTCTTTATCAGCCTTAGTAGCGGGTTTTGTGTACTCTTCTATCTCCTCTTTGAAAGCTCAAACTGGGGTCTTTTGTTTGCTGTGTTTGAGTCTCTTCAACTCATATATTTGAACGTTTACAGGATACATTAAAAATTATCAAGTATTTGATCCACATCGAGTGGGAAGGATATCGGTTGAATTACAAGGGAGGGTAAGAGACTGCAAGGCGCTTACTTACAGACAAGACATCAAAGCAAAGGAAAAAATCCCAAAATATACACGTTATTAAAAAAAATTCTCAAAATACATATGTTATAAAAAATATTCCCAATGTACACATGTTTGGAGTTCACCGTGGCTGTCAACCGCAGTGAATAACATCACCGCGGTTGTTAAAAGCGATGAACGCTTCACCGCCATGGTCAGGAGCAGTGAATACTTCATGGCCATTCACCGCCGGTGTCCCAAGCGGTGATGGCCAAAAGTACAGCAACTGTCCCACGCGGTGATGGCCATTCATCTGCATCATGAATCCCTAAAATTCCCGTACGGAACGTCCAAATCCTTCACCAGCGCGATGCTGCTCCCGATCGCGGCCGACAATCTCACCCGATCCGCGGTGGCGCCGCCCTCGTAAGATGACGACGAGGAGGAGCAGGAAGACGTAGAAGTCGTCGCTGCCGTCGTCTCGCGCCGTCGCTATGGTGTTGGTGGCCGAAGAGGGGTAATCGGCGCGCCGCGGATCTTGTTCTTCCTCGTCTATGTTGGCCGGGGGGAGTTGGGGAGGAAGATGAGCATGTTGATGCTGGAGAAAGGCGAGGGAGGGACGGTGGTGGTTTTGAAGACGGTGAATTTGGAGGTGGAGGAGGAGGCACGTCGTGGACGACGTCGGAGAGGCCGCAGCCGTCAAAGTACATAACGGCACAGCCATTAATAATTGAACAATCTTTGATGATTATATATATGTGAGTACAAACGTGGGTGAGTTGAGTAGCAAACGCCCTGACAAGAAGAAGAAGGACTGTGAACGCTGCAGCAGAGGATGGGAGCCATGAAAGTGTCCGCCTTCTATGACTCGTCATTTCTTCCGATCGATCTCTTTGTGTTGATGATAAGATGGGGCGGTTACTGTACTTTTGGCCATCACCGCCTGGGACACCAGCGGTGAATGGCCATGAAGTATTCACTGCTCCTGACCATGGCGGTGAAGCGTTCATCGCTTTTAACAACCGCGGTGATGTTATTCACTGCGGTTGACAGCCACGGTGAACTCCAAACATGTGTACATTGGGAATATTTTTTATAACGTATGTATTTTGAGAATTTTTTTTAATAACGTGTGTATTTTGGGATTTTTTCCCAAAGCAAAGGACATAGAGACTTACACATAGCAAACTCTTCCGACACGTCAGGTCTGGGCTCAAGTTTCTTTTGTGCCATCATGCCCCCCCAATCTAAACATGATATTTTGATTGATTTGTGGGTTTTCTTCTGATCTCTCCTCCTGTGATGCAGTGGGGTTATGTAGTGATCACGACTCCGGACGGCGTGCTGGATCACGAGGAGGCAATTAAGCGGAATGTCGGGGGTCAGGTTCTTGGTTACTTTCATTAGATCTGCTTTCTAGATCCTCTGTAATAGACCGGATATTCGGGCACAAGTAGAGAAATCCTTCTGAAGTGCAACCTCCAACACCACAACCTCCAACATGCCTCCCCTTCAATCCCATCGCGTCGCCGACTTCGCTTCACCACCTCTCGCTCCCATCAAATCCAGTGGTGGCCTGAGCGGCGGAGAGACTACCATCGACGCGAGACGAAGCTTTCTTTTCCTCCTGGATCAAAACAGAGACGAAGCTACTAAAACTAGATGGAGAAAATTAAGCCAAAATTACCATGCATGCTTGGATTTCAACCCATACTAACCTCTAACATTCGTCATTGCCGTTGTTGGCTTGTTCTCTCCGTCAATCTCAATCGCCGCCTGCACCTGAGTTGTTCTCTCCGTCAATCGCTATTGCCACCGAGTCTAGTAACAGGAGGAGAAATTGCCATTGATTCCAGCAACATGAGGAGAAATCGCCGGCGCTTTGTGCTCTGAGGGGAGAGAGAGAAGAAGAAATAATTTGTTATGAGTAATAGAAATGGTGAATGGGGAGATAGGATAAGTGGGAGAGAGAGAGGGTTTCTGAAACTTCAGATGGGGTATTAAAACCGAACTGAACCGAAATATATTTCTGTTCGAATTTAGTTTGCCTCATACACTACTTCAGGAATCCGGTATTCAACTGTTCGGTTCGGTTTGAATCGGATCGATCAAATGTCCACCCCTACTTTAAAGGGTTATGGAGTTGAGGGTTAGTTAGTGGCAGCCGAGTTTGTAGGCTCAAGCTCTAAATTATTTATGGTTGTTTTGGTACCACGAATAAAATTGTCAGTTTACTAACTCCTTGAGAGCTGAGACTACATTACATGCATATTAAAAAAATACAAAGCAACAAATCTTTCTGCAACAAGCATGAGCTTAATTCACGAGTCTGCAAACAAAACAGGCAATTAGCAGCGATATAAAATGGAGAGCATATCATTCTTTATTTCCCGGCGACAACACAAAGGAAAGGAAACATGGGTCCATCAGATTGATCAACAAATCCGGCGACAGATGGTGAGGCCGTCACCGATTGGGGCGACGCAGATCTCGACGCGGTCATCGCCGGCGATCTTCCGGTTGAACTCAATCGCTATCGCCATGTTCTTTTTCATGTGGTTGGGGACACCGTCGCCGTCGGGGCTCGCCACCGTGCCTCCCCACAAAACGTTGTCGTAGACCATCACGCCGCCGATCCTCACCAGCTTCATCAGCCGCTCGTGGTAGTTGCCGTAGTTGCGCTTGTCCGCGTCCACGAACGCAAAATCGAAGCTCCCTTCAATTCCCCCCTGCGCCCAGCTCAGTGAAATCATCAGCCAGCGTGCCTAAATCGCGTAATTACACATAGAAGAAACGAAGCAGGTTGGTTAATTATTGGTTCTTACTTGGAGGAGGAGATCATCAAGAACGGGAAGTGCTATCGAGTGGATGAAGTCAATCTTGTGTTCAACTCCTGCCTTTTTAATGAAGGGCAGCCCCACATCGTACCATTCCACTTTCGGATCTATCGCCGTGATCTGGAAAAAGAAACCGTGTAAGAAAGTGGTTAAGATTAGTGATGACAAACAGACAGGACGGATTTCTCAATTTTCATACTCGTCTCGCATTAAGTGTGGGTCAGGTCGGGTAATACTATCGAGTAAATGGTGAAAAGGATTGACCCATTCTTTCATGTTATTTGGAAAAAAATTACAATTTTTTGTTTTGTTTCCCATAAAACAAAAGGAACACAATCTACGGATGCAAAATAGTGATAATAAGATTTGTAATTGCGTTTAACTAGTTGAAAGAAAATCTTACACCTATCCAAACTTTCGTAGGGTGAAAATATGAATGAAAAACAAAAAAACTGAATTTTTTTTAGATATGATGGGTAAGAACGGTAATATATGGGCAGGTCAGAATTTGTGTATCATGCCCTGTCCCACGATACTGCAAATCGGGTAAATATCAGATCGGGTGGGTTAAAATTTTCATCTCCAATTAAGAAACCATCTATCTTACCTACTCGATCGAGTTATTGAGATTCATTTGTTTACGAAATAGAAATCAAAGTTGGCTTGCCTTGGCATCAGGAGGAGTAGAAAGAGCGGTGGTAAGAAGTGAGTAGCCAGTGTAGACCCCAATCTCAAGGGTTCTCTTTGGATTCAGCATCTTCAGCAGCATACTGACTCGCTATGGCACAACACCTAACAATGGCCAAGTGTAACCAATGAAAGGGACTGCAGTATAGTGGCTCAAGTAATAAATATCGAATCCACGGGTCTCTAGAGTTACTATTACTCAGCTTCAGTTCGTTATCTAGCAAAACATATTAAGTTGAAAGAACTAAAACTACTCTAGCAAACTACAGTTAAAGTTAATCTAATTACAGGTTGGGAACTCACTTAGGTATGATTCCCCCTAGCCACTAGCCAGATTAACGATTGATGATCTCTAACTTGTTTCACTTTCATTCACAATGCGGAGAATCCTTAACTAGACCTTGAGTCTCGACTAAAGGAACAAGGCCCTCTTGAGTCAATTGCCTAGAGGGACGTATCCTTCTCTAGAACAACTGATCAAGGCGTTCTGAACTAGATTCCCTCTATCGAAAGAGGTTCTCAATCGATACAAAGCAGTGAATCAACCCTCGACTAAAGCAATCGATCCACTACTATCAATCTATGGTGCTCTATTGACCTAATCAGGTATTCGCTCTCATAGGATCAAAGCAGAATCAATAATCTCGACTAAAGCAGAATTGAATCGTGAAAACATGCATAGATTGAATATGAACTCAAGATTATCAAGTCAGAGTACTCATACAATCATCCAATCAAGCAACCATAGCTAGGGTTCCTCAAAACCTAAGTGAAGGGAAGTTACTCCATAGAGAAGAGAGAGACTGCAGTAAGAATCTTCAGATGATCAGTCTTCAAGTCCGGGCTTGTTCCTCGAGCTTCCAAGGCGAAGAAATCCTCCAATTCCACTCCGAGAATGCCCTCAAATCGCCCTCTCTTTCTTTGGTTCGTCCCTTGGGTGTTTGGGATCCAAAACCCAGCTCTCTCTCCCAAAAACGCACAAAACCGGCTTTTATCAGCTGCCCTCGCGATACCCGGTCGAAATACCCGGTCGGGTATTTCAGGGTTCGACCGGGTATTGTGAAACGCGACGTTCCACTTTGGGGAAAATCCCCGGTCCAGCATCAAAATCCCCGACCGGGGATTTAAGGCCATCGCCCGGGCCCCCTTCTGCTTCTCACGGGTGCCAAAAACGATAAATACCCGGTCGGGTATTTTGCCATCCGACCGGGTATTTTCCTCCTGCAGCCCCCTTAGTCCCAACTCGGCTCCTTTTGACCCAGAACTCGTTTCTCCGCCTCGATTCCAACGCCGGGTTCTGAAATATGACATAAACACACAACCTAGCGTGAAATCGGCTTAAAACACGAGATTCCACATCACAAACGGCTTCAGAATAGGGGTGAAAACATGTGTAATTATCGGTCTATCAAACTCCCCCACACTTAACCATTTGCTTGTCCCCAAGCAAACCTAACTCAAACCAATGCAACTCTCCAGACCTCTATAGCAACAAACAACCTCGATCGTAGGTAGAGGACTTCCTAGATCATTTAGCAACTTACGAGGTCAACCGACGCACAAGTCATCTCATAGCTTCTTCGGCGAGAACGCTAGTCTCGAATCGGTATCATGGCAAATAGTGAACAGAGGACAAATGAATCGTGGATGAAGAGACTCTCACAAACAAAAGATCATGGACTCACATTAATTCAAGGTGCTCGATTTTCTTTGTGAACATGGTTGGAACCCTTTTCTTTCTTCTTTTTGCTTGTTTTTCTGTTTTTTTCTCTTTTTTTTTTTTTCATGGGTTCCAACCTGTTTCTGCAGAAAACGGGGACTCCCACCTAGCAAAGGTTTTGCGGGAGCCCGGCTCTTACCGGCCATGCCAGGAGCGGGTGTCTCGAGCCTCGTGCGGGGGAAAGACATGTAAGGGGGCTGGAGGTAGTAGGTGGAAATTGGGAACGGATTCCCGTCTCCCCTTACACACTTTCGCCCTATTCGCACGGGAGACGTTATTTTGAAGCACACAATTCGAGCACCTGTTATTTCCAAAACATGATACAAGAGTCCATGACAAGTAGAGAGTCCACAACACCGCACAATTCATGGGTCCTAAGTTCACTAATTCACTCAATTTACCAACACACTATGAAGAAGAAATGAGACTTCTTAAATGCATCAACATCCTCCATAGTGCTACACTACCTCCCTAGGTTGCAAATCACTACAGAGACTGTCAATTCAAAGCATACTGAGCAGGCAATTGCAAGGAACACGTACTTGGAGCCCTCAAATTTAAAAATTTGGACAGTGGACTAGGCTCCAAGCACACAAACAGCCAAACATTCACCCGCATACATAATCGAACATCCCCCCACACTTAAGCACGACATTGTCCTCAATGGAGGAAGGATAAGGGGGGTAGAACGAAGTTACCAGATCAAGGGTGAAGGACGGTGGACGAGGCAGGCGGTGCATTCCAGGAAGAGAGAGTAATAAGAACACAAACACCACACAAAATCTCACAAAGGTTGAGTTATTGACTCTAAAATCAACTAACAAAACTGACTCAACCGAGGAGAAATAGAGAAAGAAATGCAAACCGACTGGTTGGGTTGCCTCCCAACAAGCGCTTCTTTCACGTCGTGAGCCGGACGATGGCTCCTAAGTTTCGGTCCACCCCAAAACCTCCTTGAAGTTGAGGTTCTCGTCGATGAGGTGGAGTCTCAAGTCACGAGCATGTGGTGCGGCAGGTGATGAAGGCTCGTGCACTTGATGCAGATGAAGTCTCCACCCTCGAGACCTCTTCTTTTCTTCTCTCGTCTCATTGCCCCAAACCAGATATGAAAGAATCGATTGGCCACCATCGCGTCCACCAAGAGGGACCGATGTCGACGTGGCCTTGGTTTGGCAAAGAGACACTGCAAATGGGTCCTTGCCAAGCAGCTCCTCGAAGTTTGGTGGAGATATCACATGTAACTCATGGCCGGTGCAGGCCTCTTCCACCTCAACTCCGTCCTCAGCCTGGCCGCCAATTGCTTCTTCAACCTCCCTTTCTTCTTCATGTGGTATCACCCCTGGGAAATGATCAAGAACTCCTCCTGCTTCACTTTCGTCATCCTCCACAACTACTTTCTGCACCCTTTCTTGCTCTTCTTCTTCTAGCACGGATTGGAGAGCAAGTTGCCAAGCAATTTCTTTCATTAGATCTTCTTGCATCTCCTCACTCATGCCCACCTCTTCAAAGCTCAGTGTGGGATGTGGAAAGGGGTAGTCGGCTACGATAGGACATTCCTGATCATGATCATCACGGGAGCTCTCCGTGACAACTTCTGTGTGCTCCATAATGTCCTTGTAGCCTTCTTCTTCCTCGTCCTCTTCTAGTATGGTAGCAGACGGGTGACCTTCAGCAAGTTGTGAGCAAACTTGCTCCACCCACTCTGTTTGCTTCGCTGAGCGTTGAACAGCCTCCTCCATATCATGGAGAAATGAGGGATCGGAAGAGGAAAGGGCTTGGATTTGAAGATCCATCTTGCGATTGCGTCTCTCGGAGTCCCGAACGAACTGCTCCAAGAGAAGCCTCAATTCATAGTTTGGATCTGGCTGTGGAGTGTAGCATGGCTCTGCAGAATGGCCCGTGAAGGCCGCCATGGGTAACTCCAGCTCTGATGGCCCTTCTAGTTGTGGAAGAAAGTCTTCTTGGTAATGAGGTTGTTCTTGATATGCCCAGGGGTTAGATTGTTCTCCATTGAAAGGGGGTTGGTACTGGAACCCGGATCCATAGTCTTCTCCTCCTTGATTGCTCCAGGGGGTCTCGGGGTAATACCACTCGGACGGTGGTGGATACCCCCAATGATTGGAGAAGCCATGAGGATCCATGATTCAGATCTGCACCAACAAAAACAAAAACACCCAAGTGAAAAGCAAGGGTGGAAAAGAAAAGAAAAACGCTAAAGTAACAAACTTCTGCCTTTCCTAATACTCTAGAAAGTCCCCGGCAACGGCGCCAAAAACTTGACTCGCTATGGCACAACACCTAACAATGGCCAAGTGTAACCAATGAAAGGGACTGCAGTATAGTGGCTCAAGTAATAAATATCGAATCCACGGGTCTCTAGAGTTACTATTACTCAGCTTCAGTTCGTTATCTAGCAAAACATATTAAGTTGAAAGAACTAAAACTACTCTAGCAAACTACAGTTAAAGTTAATCTAATTACAGGTTGGGAACTCACTTAGGTATGATTCCCCCTAGCCACTAGCCAGATTAACGATTGATGATCTCTAACTTGTTTCACTTTCATTCACAATGCGGAGAATCCTTAACTAGACCTTGAGTCTCGACTAAAGGAACAAGGCCCTCTTGAGTCAATTGCCTAGAGGGACGTATCCTTCTCTAGAACAACTGATCAAGGCGTTCTGAACTAGATTCCCTCTATCGAAAGAGGTTCTCAATCGATACAAAGCAGTGAATCAACCCTCGACTAAAGCAATCGATCCACTACTATCAATCTATGGTGCTCTATTGACCTAATCAGGTATTCGCTCTCATAGGATCAAAGCAGAATCAATAATCTCGACTAAAGCAGAATTGAATCGTGAAAACATGCATAGATTGAATATGAACTCAAGATTATCAAGTCAGAGTACTCATACAATCATCCAATCAAGCAACCATAGCTAGGGTTCCTCAAAACCTAAGTGAAGGGAAGTTACTCCATAGAGAAGAGAGAGACTGCAGTAAGAATCTTCAGATGATCAGTCTTCAAGTCCGGGCTTGTTCCTCGAGCTTCCAAGGCGAAGAAATCCTCCAATTCCACTCCGAGAATGCCCTCAAATCGCCCTCTCTTTCTTTGGTTCGTCCCTTGGGTGTTTGGGATCCAAAACCCAGCTCTCTCTCCCAAAAACGCACAAAACCGGCTTTTATCAGCTGCCCTCGCGATACCCGGTCGAAATACCCGGTCGGGTATTTCAGGGTTCGACCGGGTATTGTGAAACGCGACGTTCCACTTTGGGGAAAATCCCCGGTCCAGCATCAAAATCCCCGACCGGGGATTTAAGGCCATCGCCCGGGCCCCCTTCTGCTTCTCACGGGTGCCAAAAACGATAAATACCCGGTCGGGTATTTTGCCATCCGACCGGGTATTTTCCTCCTGCAGCCCCCTTAGTCCCAACTCGGCTCCTTTTGACCCAGAACTCGTTTCTCCGCCTCGATTCCAACGCCGGGTCCTGAAATATGACATAAACACACAACCTAGCGTGAAATCGGCTTAAAACACGAGATTCCACATCACAAACGGCTTCAGAATAGGGGTGAAAACATGTGTAATTATCGGTCTATCACATACCCACAAATTGCCCAGAATGTGGATCCAAAGCAATTGAAGACCTAGCTTCCACAATTTTTACCAAGCACCCCAAAAAAAAAAAAAAGAATTGACAGAAAGGGTTTAATTAATTAAGAACATTAATCGTACATTAGTACTATGATTAGGGTAATTCTGTAATAGTACCGGCCGGTATCTGTGGCGTCGGTAGTATCCCTGAGCTCCTTGAGAACTTGTGGCTCTCTGGGGTGCACGCTCGTCTCCAATATGTACTGCGAGATTAAGGGAAGGCATATGGTTAGACAATTAGAGCATCCAAACTTCAAGTTAATCCAGTTTTTCAGCTCGCCGGAATCGAATTAAGAAATAACGAACCTTGAACAGGTGGTCACTCTGCAACAAGTGTGGGTTGGGTAAAATTACCGCTGGCATTTCCATCTTTGTTTGGAAACAAACAGGTCCCTTTTGTGGAAACGAACTGGAGAAGCAGAGAAATGCTATAGGGAATTAGGAAAGACGAGGGAAATGATAATATGGTTGGAGAGTATTTAGTAGTAGCACATGTGATGATCAGAAGGATAGAGATATAGATATTGCACTTGTTGGCAATGTCAATCATTGGGGTTAGGTAGGGAAAGAAGCAGGAAGTAAATTCAAAGAGCAGGGAGTAGGTTACGTAACTAATGTAGAACTCAGATCAGAGGAAGGTAAGAAAAGAAAAAAAAAATTGTTCGTATACTATTCGATAACACAAGTTTGGATGTATGACGAAGTGGTCATTTCCATTCATGCCTATTCGAAACTATGTTAAACTCGTCAACTCAGTAATCCAAGTCAAGTCTCGCGTTCATTGACCCCAGCTCGTTGATTGACCCGACAGGTTGGCTTGAGTATATATATAAAACTAAAGGTGTAACACACACAGTTATAGGGCAGTATGCGTAAACCATATCTCGCCTCTTGGTTTTTACTGGAGTGAGATCTAAGGGTGGGATTAAAATACTTTTTTTTTTTAAACTTAAAATTTGAAGTTGTTTACACAGATCGACCCAGTTAATTGTCATCTACAAAATTATATCAATTTGTGACATATTTTGAGCCAAAAAATCATACACGCCATTTACTCCTATGGAGAACCTGCGGCTTTAGACAGTCTGATGTGGAGCGGCTCTCGAATGGCTCTCGTTATTGCAATGTTGTTGGGAGCTTGTAATATTAGACCCAAACCTTGCCTGACATATCCTATACGGTTCAGGTGGTTAGTCAATCTATGAACCTGAACTTTTTTTGTGATCTACAAAAATCGTACCACCTAAAAATAATTTTGTTCGAATATATATCAAAGAGGCTGTAATTTTCAAGAGCCTGAGTTTTCTATTAAAAATATATTAAATTTTGAATTAAAACGAAAAAGATATAATTCATAAAATTTTACTGTGAAAAACTTTAAATGATTGTTAATCCTTTTTAATTTTTGAATTAAAAAGAAAGAAATATAGCCCGAAAGATATATAATATGAGTCAATAAACACTAATTGTGATTTGTGAATCATATCCAGGATGCATGGTTATTAATCTCCATTCGATACACTCTTTTATCGTGTGCTCTGTCTTATCGGTTATATCTTGTACCGATAGATTATCAGCTGTGAGACACAAATTCAAGAATGAATTGACGAATAATAAAGGGTGGGATTATGGTAATAAGATGTTTTTAAGTTCAAGGGCCACCTAAGAAAACACCACAGTTTAGGGGCCAACATGAGCATTAACTCAAATTAACTATAGTTGGAGGACAGACATGAGATAGTTAGTTAGTTGCTCATGGCATTCATTATCAGTGGGGCTCCATTCCTCTCAAAGTCGCTGGGGTTGTTACTTGGTAGAAAAGGGAATTAAATTCAACGGGTGGAACTTAGAAGAGGTGGGATGGTAGGAGTGATTGAGTGAAGATGGGTGGACTGGAGCGGTTAGGTATCGATTGATGGGAGAAAAACTTAAGTGGGACGGGCTCACCTCGTCACCTGTCCCACTTGGTGCACCGTCCCAGTAAAAACCCGCCACGTGTACATTTAATTGATTTATTATTCTCCTAATTTTCCTTTTTCCTTTCTTCTTTTCCCTTTGTCTTCTTCGGTGATGCCCCAGCTCTGGTTATTTTCTATCCCCTCTTTTTCCTTCGTCTTCTTCGCAGTCTTAATTATGCAAACTACAGCAGAATAAACGAACGCGGCCAGGTTCAAATAGGTTAACCTTTTTCGGGGCTCAACCGCCTACTCTACTGCGGCCTCTCGAATTTTCATTCCATTTGCAGCGTCGACATAACCCCGATGATCGGCATCTTCGGCATACCTCATAAGATTCTCTGAATCGATGAGCCATCTCAGACCCTTATCCTTCTGAGATTTTTTCGATTACTCACCAGACACTCAATTTGTTGTGCTCTTCTATGATTGTCCGCCGCCATAGGTCGGCATTCAACTTCGATGAGTATTGGAAAGCACAATTGCAGCGGTTTAGAGGATTACTTTCTTCTGAGCGAGAACCTGCTCGGGGGATTCGGGATTATGCCAGGATTTGGGTGGAATCGTGCCAGAATCGAGTTAGTATGCCGTCGAATCGAACAAAACTGGGAGGTTGTCGTCGCCGACATCGGCGGACAGGCTGACGACGATGATTTGCCGAGGTTCTGTGGTGGATGAGAGATTACGACGATGATTACTGAATGAACTCCAGTGGAGTGTGCGATTTAATGAGAAGGCGACGTATTTGATCGATTGCTTTTTCTTCTGTCAAGCTCCCGCCTCCGACTGTTTAGAACTAGGAAGATATGAGATAAAAAAGAACCTTTGCTGGAGCATCAACGAAGAAGACGAAGGGGAAAGATAAAAAGGAAACTCAAGGAAATAATAATTCAAATAATTGTAAACGTGGATGGTTTCTATCCCACCAAGTGGGATAGATGATGTGGTAAGCCCGTCCCAGTGAAGTTTTTCTCCGATTGATGGGCGATGTGCACACAACTAGAGGTGGCAATTTTAATCCAATCCACCAATCCAATCTATCAATCCATTAAAAATATCCACCTAATCCAATCCATTTAAATCCAATCCATTTGATCCAAATCCAATTGGATTGGTGGATTCATGGATTGGATTCATGGATCATTGGCAAATTACGGTTTAGTACCTATAATTTTTATTTTTTACATTTTGGTACCTAAAATTTTATTTTTTTATACAAAAAATATCATTGGAAAATTATGTTTTGGTACCTAAAATTTTTCATTGTGACATTTTAGTACCTAAACTTTTTACATTTTACATATTGGTCCTTGGTTGAGGATGTCATTTGGATTCATGGATAATCCACCAATCCACTTGATCCAATCCATGAATCCACCAATCCATTTGATCCATGGATCCATCAATCCAATCCACCAATCCAATCCATTTGCCACCTCTACACACAACCCTATCTTCTGTTCATGAACAAGGAAAGTAGAGGGTGGAAAAAAATTGAGTAAAATTGGAGGGATTCAAAACTTATTCCTTATTCATGAGTTTTGTTAGAACTTAGAAGAGAGTGATTATTTGGAGAACAGTCTAATTGCGGTTGGGATGAATAGTTTTGAAAAGTTACGATTCTTGGATTACGGTAGGAGATTTCAGTTGGGGACGATACAAGGAAAGAGAATGGAGTATAGGGTCTGCCACTCTGCGGGCAGTCCTTGCCCATGACCAGAATCCGAGCCTCGTCGTCGTGGTGGTGACTGGTTTCGCCGAAGAGAATTTGGCGGATGAAATCGGGATTGGAGAGAAGTTGTCGCCACGATTTGCAGACGCAGCAGAATCGGTGGATGCAGAGGGAAGCCTGCGAAGGACCTGTGTGGTTAATTCTTCGTGGAACCACCTGGCACCGGCGTCGGCGGCGTTGTGTGGTTTTGGGCTTCGACGAGATGCAACATTGTCCCTAGCAGGCATCTTTTGGCGTGGGCTTCAACGACCCTCCGCCGTCCTCCGAGAATCGTAGGTTGCTGAAAGCTGGTTTGGTTGAATCTGGTATAGACATCGAGGGTCCGTCAGGATTGGGACTCCGCCACGTGGCTTGGAGGTGGCGGGGGAACTGGCCGCTCATTCAGGGGTTGGGTTCTGGTTGAACGGCCTAAATCTAGTGCCCAATCAAGAATCCGGGCTCGGGATCTACAAATCTTGAATTAATTTTGAGAAAGAGAGGTGAGATTAGTTCGTTAGCATCGAGGAATCAAAATGAATACTTTTTTATTTTTTTTATTTTTAATGGTAGAGATAATGAGATGGAAATTTAAAATTAATTTTTTATTCCCACATCATACATTTAACGGTCAATTATGATAGTTGACTGACACATCAGACAAATTTAACGGAGTTTGACACAGAGAAACCAAACATCACATGTTTTAGTAAACCTAATGACCACAGATGAAATTAAATATTTTTAGTAACTAAAAATGAGTCAACAGTATAATTTATAGCTGAAAAGTAAAACTGCAACCCCCATTCAAATTTTCCTGCGCATAGAGTGATTTTAGGAGTCTGACGTGGCGGCACATTTAAGCGGGATTTTCCATCTTTTCCCTTAGTCGTCCCCTCCCTATCCCTGCGCCCCCTCCCACCCGTCATCTTCTTCCTCTCTACCGCCTGTTCGTCTTCTTCATAGTTCCATACGCAGGATCCGGTCCACTACGGCAGTGACAATTGCTCCTCCTTCCCTTCTGCCGCCGCGACGCTAGATTGCTCGTGGTTTGTGTCCGAGAAGTTGACCGAACCCTAATGGATCTAATACTTCCTCGAGCTCCACCCTTCTTCCCAAAGCTCAACCCTCGATCTGTCCCCTCTGTCGCCGCCGCGTCAATGACCTTTGCTTCTCGTCGGCGCCTTTGTTTTGATTTTCACTATGGTGGTTGATTTAGATTAGGGTTTGAATTTGGGGCTTTGATTGGCTAAGGAAAGGCAGAAGAGGGGGTCGTTTCCTGGCTAAAGATGTCGTCGCTCGACCCCACGATCAAGACGACGCTCTGGTGAGGGATGGCGATGGGATTGATGATTTGGCCGTCTGCGTCAGCCTTGAAGATCGACAGTCTACTTTTCTTCTCCGCCTGCCATCCCCCGCTCCATCTTTATCCCATCAGATTGCCGATTTTGATTCTCGCCCCCGAAATCATTGCCCTCACCCTCACCTCCAGCTACTGGTCAACGATTGCTTTCCCTGCTTCTGCTCGACCGCTATTCAGGTGACGCCGGGCAGAATTTTGAAGGTCAGGATTGGGGTATTGAAGATTGAAATCGGCTCGGGTGGAAGAGGAACGAAGATGATAAGGGAAAAATTGACTTAATAAATTTTATTATTGTGGTTCGTGCTGGAAGCGGCGGAGGAAGAGTGGTGGTGGTCGCCGGAAAAATGTAAAACTTTTTTATTGTTATTTTTAATTATTCTGGCGGTTAGGTGGATAGTATATGAGACTTAAGCCATGGATTTTGAGACAATAAGAGGGTTTTTTTTTTTAATTTGGTAAGTTTTGTTTTAACTTTTATTTTAATTAAATTAAAAAATAAAAATAATGACATGGCACCCATACATCAACCACGTCAGCAGCATTTTGCTGAGTCATTCACGGATAGATGTTTGACCGTCAATATAAACGGTCAAAAAAGAAATTTAGGCCAAATTTGTCAAGTAATTTGAAAAGTTGGCCACAACTGTCTTATTGAAAAATTCGGGCCAAAATTGACACTCACGCCAAACTTCGGGCCAAAATAGGGTATTAAGCCTATAATTTATGTATAGAAAAATAAAGAGACATATTGAGATTTGAATCATGGTCACTTCAAACAAAGTCAAGTTGCCCCTGTAGATTTGTTGTATCTTTTTAAATTAAAAATATGCATGAGCTAAAATATGAAAATCATAGAACTTTTGAACAATTCATAGGGTTTCGGTTAGTAGCGTTTTGGGTTCATCGGGTTTTGGGTCAATTGGTTCATGGGTCGGACGGGTTGTGGACCAATTGTGTCATGGGTCGATCAGGTTGTGGCATCGAATTACTTTCTCCTTAGGTATTGCGGGTTGGTATATGATACATGGGTGTGATTGACAGTATTGAATTCGAACTAAAAGAAGAGTACCATTTCATATACTAATCGCACCCATGTTCGCCTCAAGCATTCAATATGTTCGCATTATACTCTTGCGGGTCCAAGTTTTGCACCTGTTGTGGAAATTGTAAAACCAATTTACCACAATGTGAGAAAAATAGAAAATATATGTGCTCCTCATAGAAATTGAGAATGAAAGTTATTGCTTTAATGTGGTTCTCCTATTAGGAATAATGTTGGTATGAGTTAATCATTAAATATGATAGTACTTTTGTGAGAAAAAATAAAAAATAGAAGTAGGCTGCCTTGAGCATTCAGTTGAGCATAGAGCTATTAATTGGCTGTCACACTTATAAATATGTAGATCTTCTTTTTCACCTCCTTCACTCCAACTTTCATTTTAATTTTCTCAATATGTCAATATGCTTCAGATGTTACATTACATAGAGGTACACCGTAGCAACTAAGTTGTTCGGCCTCACCAAATATATAACACCTATGTTAAGTTCGTGTCAAGTCAGGACATGGAAGTCCCATATAAAATGCTTTCTTTTTCAACGTCGTTGCATGTTGCAGCTCATTAGCTTAAATGTTCAACATCGTGTTTGAACTATAACTTGCGTTTATCAAACTATGTTAGTTTTAGTTTTGAGATTGACGGTTGGTTGTCAGGACTATGCATATGTCTTATATATAAGACAAATATGGATGTGTAGTTGATATTATTTACGATGGTTTGACTTTCTATAGTTTCTATGAGTCAAATATGGTGTCCTCCACACCAAACGAACCAAATTACATGTCGCTCAACTGAGGTTGATCACATTGTTCAACTCCATCATTCTAATGTCAATCCATCAAAGTAATCCATATGCCCGTTTCTTAACACGTGTTTTGCATTGTCATTACTATGACCAATAACTTCGCTGCAACGGATTTGGTATTGCTCATCATGTGGCCTCCAAACCGTTAAACATATTGGCCCAATAATTTTATGACAAAAAAGAATCAAATGTGCATATCAAGTTTACTGACTACGATACACTGCAAGGAAACTTTGTATATTGTGGATTATTGAAGAAAAAGAGAAGACATCGACAACAACAATGACAACTGTCTAGATAATATACTGATTTCATTATATATTTTCACTCAAACTTTAGAATCATACACACTCATAATGTTTTCACTCTTGCTAACATGTTTGTTACTACAGGGTCATCTCGCCAATGTTCATTCTTCTTCCCAATCCATGACAACATAGATTTCCTCCTCTACCTTCACCATAAGTAACCGATGACATTATCGATGGTGAATTAGTGAATATTGAAGATGTTTTTGTCACACCAATTACAAAGTTCGTCAAAAGAAAACTTGGAGGTTTGGATGATTGCAATGCATAGTGTTGTTAATCTTCATACAATCCACATCTCAAGAACACATGTCATTGTTTTCGCACTTCTCCTTCTATTCCCTAGATTTCTCTATACTTTCCAGCAGAAATAATGAAATTTCTCGCGTTTGTTAGTTTTTCCTTCTAATTTTCGCGTTTGTTAGTTCAGTTAAGCCATGACTAACTACATTAGGAGCTCCAAATAAACACAATATCTCTTCAAGTTTAGTTTTTGGTTTGCTTCGTCACTTAATTCTCTAATTCGGTGTTGGCTCTAATGCTAGCGTTAGTTAGTTTGAGTTACACTTACGAGTGAAGTTATCCAGATCCTACTTAAGAAGAATGTAATGCATTGTTCTTCACTAAGATTATCCTTCACTGAGATTACAACAAAATGAATATGAGCCTGTCGCATCCTCTTCCCATTTTAATTTATTTTATTTTCCCGCATTTTTAGTCAATTGCATCTTTTTAAGATTTTAACGTTATTTCAAGTCGAAGACACTAAATGGATGCACGACAATAGAAGTGCAAATGATTTTCAGAAATATAAAAAATTAAAATACACACTTTTAACGTAAGGATAACCTAATTATAAAAAAATATATAGGAACTAATCATCACTAATATCACAATCAACAAGTAGCACAAAAATTATTTTCAAAATGTCAATAAATTATTTACAAAAATTCAAATCAATTGAAAATATTAACAAATTGATTAACATCAAACAACAACAACAATAATAATAATAAATTCCTCCGACCAACGGGTCGGGTAAAAGCTAGTAATGTGAGTGACCAAACATACTAAATACTTTCGTAGGCATAAGAACTATTAAATAGTACGGAGGGAGTTTGGTGTTGGAGAAGCACATTAGTTAGGAAATGTGATGTATGATGGATCAAGAGATGTGGGATTGTGGGTAGAACAACATTGTACCCCCACGGATATTTTTCTTCAAACAAAGTTACATCTTCACCTTGTTAGCATGGATAATAATTAGTGTGTGGACAACTGGACAAGGATGGTTTTATTTGAAGTCTTAAACGTACTCAGAGACTGTTCATGTCTTCTCAATCATTGTTCTTTCATGCCAAAGGCAAGCTCATAATAACACAAGATTAAGTGCTTTTAAGCACAACACTACAAGATTAACATGTAAAAGGGGAAATTATACACTGTACAAAAGACTAAGAATGAGTGTTTTGGAACCTGTTCCCGGCAGGTGAAGCCAGCAGCCCGGAACTCAGGCCCGTAAACTCGGCCCAGCCCAACTCGGAGGATCATACTCTCTCCGTAAACAGCCATAAATTTCTCGAAATTACCTAAAGTGCCACCAGACTGAGACGGAACGATAAACCCTCTGCCGACTGCCGCGTCCATCGTCGGTTCTTCCGTCAAGCTTCTGGGGTTTTTCTGTTACAGGCAGCCTTCGCGTTCCCGAGAGAGAGGGAGATGGGAAGGAGGATACTGAACGATGCGCTGAGGGCCATCGTGAATGCGGAAAAGAGAGGGAAGGCATCGGTGGAGCTCAAGCCGATTTCCACCGTCATGTCGTCTTTCCTCAAGATCATGAAAGATCGAGGTAAATAACCAACTAACTATCTCCTTCTGGATCTAATCTTCCCCAATCAGCTTTTGTTGTTTCGTTCCGCGGTTGCGATACTTCAATTGGGTGTCTCCACATTTCAGCCTAGAATCGAGATGCATTTCATTTTAGGGACTCTGTGGCGGCTAAATTGAGCTGGTTAGTGGTAAATGAGAGTGACTGGCAATGGGGTTTCGTTGCTTTGATTGGTACCTTGTAGCCATTACGATGGGTTGTACGTGCTTTGCCCTGAGGTTTCGAATTGAATGGAGAGCCTTTACAGTGGGAATGCAGTTAAAATGGAAACTGATAGCCCTTCATGGTTTTTTCTTAGAAATTCAGGAGAGTTGCATCGAATTTTGAGGGAACTGTGTGTTTATTTCAGGTAGATTCGTATCTCTCTGGCTGGGTTAGGGTGAGCAAGTAACTTCCTATAGGGTTATAACCCAAGTGTTTTCGAATTAGATAGCACTGGGAAAGCCCTTTTGGTGCACTGTCCTTCTTTGCATTTTGTCGCCCGTTGTTGCATTAAGCTGGAAAGATTCACAAAACGAATGACTGAAGGAAATTATAAATATCTCAGCAGAACAGGACTCCACCATTTCAATGCAAGTATGGTGAATTTCACAACAGCAAGTTTTTTAGTTCGTAGAACTGGCTTTTTTAGTTGTTGTTTTAGCTAGAATTTGTCAACTTCTTGGGAGATGCATAGATGAGAAACCAGTACAAGGTGTGAGATGGGAGGGGCAGTACGTCATAAGAAGATCTGGTCTCAGCATTTAGTCAGCAGTTGCTGCTTTGGATCCCGTGGGAGTGAAGGGGATGCAAACTGCAACTTTATCGGAAGATATTGTAGACTTTTGTTATCCATGTTTTTTCTGTCAAGAGCATTAGATCTTCTTGGGTGACATCAACTCACTTAAGACTTGAGAGTATTTCAGCCGACTGGATGATTGCTGTCGTATGGCACCTGCAACTACCAGAATTTATTTGGAACTTAGGTTTCGTGATTCTGATCTAATTACCTAGCTTTGATAGTTAACTAAGACTTGGCTCACTCTTGTGGTTAGTCTTAGACCGTGACATTTATTGTCTGTTTCCTTGCTTCAGACTAGAAAAAGAAGTTCTTTATCAGCCTTAGTAGCGGGTTTTGTGTACTCTTCTATCTCCTCTTTGAAAGCTCAAACTGGGGTCTTTTGTTTGCTGTGTTTGAGTCTCTTCAACTCATATATTTGAACTTTTACAGGATACATTAAAAATTATCAATTATTTGATCCACATCGAGTGGGAAGGATATCGGTTGAATTACAAGGGAGGGTAAGAGACTGCAAGGCGCTTACTTACAGACAAGACATCAAAGCAAAGGACATAGAGACTTACACAAAGCAAACTCTTCCGACACGTCAGGTCTGGGCTCAAGTTTCTTTTGTGCCATCATGCCCCCCAATCTAAACATGATATTTTGATTGATTTGTGGGTTTTCTTCTGATCTCTCCTCCTGTGATGCAGTGGGGTTATGTAGTGATCACGACTCCGGACGGCGTGCTGGATCACGAGGAGGCAATTAAGCGGAATGTCGGGGGTCAGGTTCTTGGTTACTTTCATTAGATCTGCTTTCTAGATCCTCTGTAATAGACTGGATATTCGGGCACAAGTAGAGAAATCCTTCTGAAGTGAAAGTTCTCTGTTGAAAAATAACTACTGTTCAAGTTGTGCTTTGATTAGTTCGTGTTACTGATCAATCTTTTTCTAGATCTGTTATAATGGCCAGTGCAAGATTTGGATCCATCCGTCTGTTGTTTGCTTTATGTATAGAATACAGAAAGCATGCAAAGCTTGTTCCAGTGGCAAAAGTATGCCCTCTTCAATGAATCATCATGTTAATGCCTTAATGGCCTCAGTCAAGCTACTGATGATTCTATTCATCGTTCGAGTCATGCTGAAAGCCAACGAGTAACGAAGTTCAGGTGAAAACATGTGTAAGGGTTATCAGTAGATCCTGCGGTAAGTGATGATCCCATCGCCCCATGGAGTCTGGAACCCTACCCTAGGAGTTCTAGGGTTCCACTGGTCCAAGCAATAATTTTTTTTTGTTTTTTGACATAGTCAAAAGACTCAAAACCAGAACGAAGTCCGGATACATAGTCAGGGATACATAGTCAGAGAATAGAATCAATCCGTTTAATTTTTTAATAGTTAAACGCAAATCACTTTAAGTGCATCCATTATTGTAGCGAATCAAGGAATGAAGTACCGGGAAAAAAAATCAAGGAATGACTAACTGTAACATCCCAAACCGCCTCAATTTGGAGTTTCCCTAATTACCCCTCTCAAGCATAATTGTATTAATAATCACACAATCATTTATGGAGCCAGCTAAAATTTACATGCAAACAACCACCGACATTGTCATCACTCCCATACCATTCTCTTCTTTATTTCCACCAACGCTCCTCCTTTAATCGTCAACAACTACTACCCTACTGAACCCATTCCCCTCACATTAAGATAAGAGAGGACAAGCTCTTCCTTTCTTTTTCACAATCGCATACCATCATGATCTCATCTCCTCTGCTTCTCTTAATTAGTGACTCTCCACCACAAAATCTCACCCTCCATCATTAGCATACAACTTGTTCTCTCATTCCCGGCTGCCGTTCCGTCCGCCAACCTCTACTCATCATCGCCGCCAGAGAAGCACGATGCCACACTATATATGAGTCATGTCCCATAAATTCCTCACTTGATCAGTAGGTAAGAACCACAAATCCCCAGCTCAAGTCAAGGTCAAAAGCTACATAGTTAACTAACGAAGTTCGTTTCTACGACGTAGCTCTGACGGAGGTTCCTAGTGATCAAAGTGCGATCTAAGAAAGAAACGGAGGTCCTGCCGACTTGAATCTAGGTATAGGCACGACTAGAAGGTAAGAATATCTGATCCCTCGAGTGCAAATCGGCATTTATGCGAGTCATATGAGTTTGTACAACCCTGGAAAATTAGCGACGGAAACACAGACATTTAGCGACAGGATTTGCAGGCCTTTTTGCAACAGAATGTGACGGTTGCTAAAGGCTGAATAACAAAAGTAAGCAGCAGACCCTTTAGGGACGACACTGACCATTTTAGTGATAATTTCTGTGACAGTCATTAAATGGGCTGTATACTTTACCTTATAATTTGCTAAGTTAGTGTGTTAATTATGTACATGTCGATAGGAGTAATTTGTTATTGACTAAATAGATAATTAAGAAATTGTCGTGTTTAAGATGATTCTATTAGGTTAATAAGTATATAAGATTAGTAATGAGCAAATGATTGAGTTAGTTATTTAATTTTTGAGTATGATAAATTGTGTAAGTAAGTTGGGTAATTGAAATAGATATTTAAATGTATAAGGGGTGAAATTATTGAATTATTAGACTTTGACTTATGGTCCATATATAATAATATGATTAAGAGGCTAGTAATGGGATTTATTAGTAAAATAACATTACAATATGTTTATTGAATCTTAAGTTAAACTACATATATAGGCTGTTATATCATGATTAGTTATTTGGTGATTTAATTTGAATAAGAGTATTAGAATTACAGTTACGATTCTAATATATTAAATTGATGGGTATGCCGGTATATCAGACTTTGCACATCTTGTAAAGTAGTCCCACGTCGAGAAAATCGTCGCTAAGAATCCAAAAGCCAACCAATCTAACATCGGCATTCGCCATAGGTCGACAAGGCGAATCATCTCCTCTAGAGCTTTGATCCTTTGAGTTGGTGGCTAGACCAAGTTAAACTGCTCGACCAAATAAGGTGCGTGGTTTGAGGGGGCATTAGTTAGTATTCCATTCTGAGTTATTTACACTGCATGTTGCTTGAATTAATTGATATGTCTTTAAATGCTAATTATGCTTGAGCTATGTGTTCATGAGATTCATTTCCAAGTTTATGAATTATGTTCATTTCTGAAGCATGGCATGGCATTGCATCGCAAAGTTATGTTTTAAGACAAGACGATACAAGTTATGTTTTAAGTATGCATAGCATGATCATGTTTCATGGATACATATGTTTTAAACAAGTCAAGTTACTTTTAAAAGAAGTACGATTGTGTAAGTTAAGCAAGTCATAAGATTGGATCTCCCATTGAGTGGATGATCATCATGTCAAGCAAGTAGGTTGAGTAAGTAAGCAAGATCATGTTTTAACCCTCACTTATCTAGCTGCACGCGGTCACCTCATGTTATGATTAAGGAGGTCACGAACCCCACTCCTGGGTAATAAGGAGGTCACGAACCCTACTCCTGGGTAATAAGATCATGTTCAAGTATGTTGGTGATCGTGGTGGCGTGCTAGTTAAGTTGAGTTCGGGGCCCCCTTTTCGTAAAGAATGTCTATTTCAAGAAAATCATTTACAAGTCCGGTAAATATTTTATGCATGAGCATTTGCACTCATTATGTATGTTGGTTCATTTTATATATATGATGTCAAGAATGGAATATAGGATTAGGACTGACCCCAACGCCCGCATTCAGGAATGGTATAAGCACATAAGCACGCATATGGATTCAACATCATTGGCTCAAGTGCACTCCAGAAGGAAGAGGTTAATTTCATTACTTTAGTGGGACGAGAGACTTGATGTGATTTTACGATGAAGATTTATTAAGACAAATATCTCAAGGTTGTTCATGTTTTAAGTATTGTTAAATGTACGAGGTTTCCGCTGTTGTTCAAAGCATTTTAATATTCGTTATTTTCAAGGGTATTTTGGTAAAAGTAGCACCCTATCGGGTCAGGGTGTTACACTAACTGTGTGTTATTGTTATAAATTTTTTTTTTTTTTTTTTGTCATAGAAATCCTCGCGGATTAACCAGATAAGCGTGTGGGGTCACAGCAATTACAACCCCTACACGGACTCAAGACAGACCATATAAGAATAATCAAATAATACATTACAAATACCAGGATAGCGAAGGGCATTACGTGCCACAATATGGGCAGCCCGGTTCACTTCTCGAGGTGTGAAGGCCAAAGTAACCAAAGGTAGACTGTGGAGAAGAGATAACACTTCACGATATATTGCGCCGCACCGAACATCACGAGGATTATTATTCTGTAACCGCTCCAATACCGCTTGTGCATCCCCAGTAATCTGAACAGGTTGATCATACCATCCCCAACGGGAAAGGAGTAGTAAAGCATACCGGATCGCCAATAATTCCACAGTTGAAGCATCAATTATCCCTGGTAGAGCACACCCAAATCCAAACGTAGCCTGACCGCCATGAAAGCCAACAATACCAACCGCACCATGAGTGGGAGATGATGTCGCACCGTCCACAGCAATCCGAAATCCGGAACTCAATTGTGGAGCACGTAGTCGGCGAGGTGGTGGTGCCTGGGCGAGTAATGGAGACTGGATGGCAATTTGATGATCAGCCTGGTGTGACAGTAATTGACGATGAAGGCAGGCGATGGAAAACTGGGCATGGGGGAGGAAAACAACATTGTTGCGACTTTTCCATAGTCGCCAAAATAATAGTACCCAAGAACTAATAGAGGTGATATCCGCATTGAATATGAGATGTCGCCAAAACAATGAAAGATTAGTGGTGAGAAGGAGACCAGGAGGCAAATCGAGCCCTACCAAATTACGCAAAGCAACTGCCACCGGACAGCGAAGAAATAAATGCTCGACAGATTCACCTTCTGTGGACTCACAAATTGGGCATAATTCTTCAACTTGTACTCCATGGCGATTCAGGTCTTCCCTGACAGGCAGAATGCGCAAAATAATACGCCAGAGAAAAAATTTGAGCTTAGGGGAAAGGGGAAGCCCCCATAGCTTCGGCCATAATTTTTGATCGACTGGGGAGGCCGAAGAAACTTTTGCCGCTTTTGGAGGCGGTCGCGCAGCCATAGCCAGGCGGTAAGCAGATTTGACGGAGAATAGGCCATCGGATTGATAATGCCAAACGTAACGGTCAAGACCCGGGGTCAGAGGAATCGGAATATTTAGGATCGCAGAAACTGATTCATGAGTAAAAAATTGATGCAAACGGTGAATATTCCAAGTCCCTGAAAGAGGAGAAATAAAGTAAGAGACAAAACGAGAGGAATCAATTGATGATGATAACAAACATGGTTTGAAAGACGCCAAAGAGGGGACCCAAGGATCTGTCATCGCATCAATGGAGGTGCCAGAACTAACTTCCCACCGCAAGCCTTTAACAAGCAAGTCTCGACCATGTAGCAAGGATTGCCACGCCCAAGAAGAATTAGAACCAGGTTGAGCACTGAGAAAAGAAGTCTGGTGGAAATGACGACCTTTAAGCACCCTAGCAACCAAAGAATCCGGCTCCGTCAGAATACGCCAACACTGTTTTGCAAGCAGAGCCTGATTAAAAGCTTCAAAATCCCGGAAGCCCAGTCCCCCTTCAGACTTAGGCATACACAGATTTCGCCACGAGACCCAAGATAGACGGCGTTCAGTACCCTGTTGACCCCACCAAAACCGCGCAATCATGCGATTGAGAGACCTACATAACCCTTTCGGTAGCCAAAAGCAGGACATAGCATATACCGGCAAAGCAGAGATCACAGACTTGATCAATGTCTCAAGACCAGCGGGAGACAAGCAGCGTCGTTTCCATCCTTGTAACTTTTTGGACACAACATCCTCAATGAAACGAAAAGTACTTCTTTTAGACCGATGAATTAAGGATGGTAGTCCGAGGTATTTATCCTTAGCCCCAATCGCACCAACCCTCAACAAAGCGCCATAATGAGAAGCCTCCGCAGGAAGAGTGTTCTTAGAGAAGACCACCGCAGACTTTGATAGATTTACACGCTGACCACTCATATTCTCATAACGCCGCAAGACATCCAGTAAGAAATGACAATCCCGGTCAGAAACTCGAAGAAAAAGGAACGCATCATCAGCGAAAAATAAGTGCGAGAGAACTGGGCAATGATGATTAAATCGAATTCCTTTTAAGTCATTTCGCTGAAGCGATTGAGTCAATAAAGCCGAGAATCCCTCAGTACAGATAGCAAATAGCAATGGTGATAATGGATCACCTTGCCGGAGACCACGAGTAGGGTGGAAATAACCATAAGAACTGCCGTTTAGGAGAACGGAAAATGACGTTGTAGAAAGACAGGTACGGACCAAAGCAATGAGTCGAGGATCAAAACCCAATTTCTCCATTAACCGAAAGAGGTAAGGCCATTCAATGCGATCATACGCCTTTTCCATGTCCAGTTTGAGCGCCATAAAACGCTCCTTACCACCACGTTTATTAGTGAGATAATTCATAACCTCCTGACTAATAATCACGTTATCTACAATCGAACGATCCTTGATGAAACCATTCTGGTAAGTAGATATAACCTTTGGTAAAATTTCGCCAAGACGGGTGGCCAAGATTTTAGAAACAATCTTATAAAAAACCTGACAAAGACCAATAGGGCGAAGTTGAGCACACGACTCCACATTCGGAACTTTAGGGATGAGTGTCAACCAGGTATGATTGAACGCTCGAAGTAGGTGACCAGATCGAAAAAACGATTGCACTGCAACACAAACATCGTGACCAACGAAATCCCAATAGTGTTGAAAGAAAAGGGCGGTGAACCCATCTGATCCTGGAGCTTTGGAGGAACCGATTTGAAACACCATATTTTTAATAAGAGAGGAAGTAACCGGTGCTAGGAGAGATGAATTCATAGAAGGCGTGACCCTCCCATCGAACTGTAATGAATCCACAGCTGCCGCTATGTCAGATGGCGTGCCCTCTGAAGTGAATAAAGAGGAGAAATGTGATACAGACTCCAATCCCTTGTCAACCTCATCGGTGACAACCTGCCCCGTGGCTCGGCGTAAGGAGGAAACAAAATTCTTTGATCGACGAGTTTGAACAACCCGATGGAAATAGGCAGAGTTACGATCGCCCAATCGTAACCAGGTATTGCGAGATCTCTCGCGCCAGAAAGCTTCCTCCTGATTCCAAGCATGGGTAAGTTCCTTTTGTAAAGAATGGATATAAACCCAATCACGAACCGGCAAAGCATGTTGCTGCCGGAGTGCGTGAGTTAAATCATTTATCCGTCGCCGCGAGTTGGAGAAACCTCCCATCGACCATAGAAAAAGAGCATGCCGAGTACGTTTGAGCTTAACATGCAAACGATACATAGGTGAGCCGAGCACAGGCAAATCCCAGTAATATTGAATGATTAATCTAGCCTCCGGATTAGAAACCCATCGACTATCAAAACGGAACAATCTTTTGGCCTTATTGGTCCGACGGTTCCAAGTCCATAATATTAATCTTTTGGCCTTATTGGCCTTATTGTTATAACTTTTATAAATGAGACTGCCATGTCAACATTTATATTAGTGACCACGTCAAAAAATATTAAAATAATAATAATATTATTTTTATTTAAGTAATCATTATTAAAAAAATTAGAAAGCATAACCCCCACCCCACTTCTAGGGGTGGGCATCGGTGTGGTTTGGATCGCACCGCACCGCATTGATATAAACCGCACCGCACCGCATCTTAATCGGACCGCACCGCATGTTGACCGCGAAATTATTGGTGCGGTCAAACCAAACCGCATAAATTAGCGTTTTGGTACGGTTTGGACCGCACCGCATTTGTACCGCAATTATGGTTTGTACGTTAATAAATCATTTTGACTCTGTTTCCTGCCACCAAAACAGAGCAGTCCTATAGTGCTCAATTACCATTCAGTTTAACCCAATAACAAATCAAGCGTTGTAAACTAACAAGTGCTCAAATCTCAATCATCCATTATTAGAAAAGTTTTATACAATCAAAAAAATTGACAGCAAGCAAGGAAATGAAACCTCAACTTCCTACCTTCTCCCTCAATCCCCTTCCTTCCTAAACCTCTGTTTTCCCCTCAACCTTTGTTTCCTCACTATTGCTTGAATAAATGCACGATTTTGACCGACAAAAACCACAATCACTAAAAGCTATGACTTCTTCTTCTTCTTCCCTCAACCAAAACCCGCCATGGCTGCCATACCAAACTTACGGAGATTGTTCCCAAGGGAGAGGAGGTGCGACGGGAAAGGGAGAGGAAAGGTAGGGACTCTTTCTCTAGCAATCTAGCAGATCCTTTTTTCCCGACAAATCAAACGTGAAAGGTTACTTAGCGGTTTGCGGTTTTGAACCGTAACCGCGCGGTTTCGGATTGATCCGACCGCAAACCGCGAACCGCAAGAAATTCCGACCGCGTATTAGACCGCAAGTATTGCGGTGCGGTTTGGCTCGACCGCAAAAGCGGTTTGGTGCGGTTCGGAGCGGTTTGACCGCACCAATGCTCACCCCTACCCACCTCCCTCTCGTCGTTCTTCTTCCCTGCTTTCACAAACCATGCCCCTCAACTATCTCCTTTCCTTCTCCGTCCCAGTTCACCGCTCCTTCACCAACCTTCTGCTTCTCCAGACGACTTCTCTTCTTCCTTCTTCCCCAACCAGCCATGTTCTCACTTTCTCCAATCAATCGAACCTCTTTCTCCCTCCCTCGGCCTCACAGGAGCGTAAAGAGAAGAATCAACGGCTAATGGCATATGAGAGTAGTGACGGGATGAATGGAACGACGACAAGGAGCGGGAAGAAAAGAATCAGCTGCAGATAGGGCTGTTAATGAGCAGAGCCGAGCTTTGCCTTGTTGATAGAAACACGTTTCTACCATAATTATCTTTATTATTATTAGGGAATATTATTAATATGGTTAGTAGTATTTGAGTAGAATTAGGGTTATTGTTAGGGTTTCCTAGTATTCCCTATAAATATGTGCTTTGTCATTCGTTCATAATCAAGCAAGAACAATTATTCAGAAAGTATCTCTCCCAAACCCGAATTCTCTATCTCCTAATTTCTCGTTCTCTAGCCCTCTAAGGCTTCGGCCGATTCTATCTTCTTCCTCTAATTCCCAATCTCAATCCCTATCTCTATCTTCTAATCCCTAAATCCCCAATTCTCTTCTCCAATCCCTAAAATCCCAAATGTCGATCCAATCCGAAAATCCGATAGAAACTATGTTTCTATCATTTGGTATCAGAGCCCCGGTTCCGAATCTGAGTTCATCACAACTCTCAACCGGGGACGAGTTCGATCAACTTTTCAATAAGATGCATCAAAGGATTGAAGCCTTCAATGTAAGACAAGAGTCATATCAACGACGGTTGGAGGCCAGACTTCAAGCTATACACGATAGATTGCAGGTCAACGGTGTCACGGTCGCATCGCGGAAGAAGGTGTTGGCGACTCAACCACCACCGCCACCAACCACTGCCAAAGTCTCCGCCATACCGATTCAGGAGAAGAAAGCAGAGGCGCCTCCAATGACAACCACAACTGTCCCGGCTGCAGTCTTCCTCGCGTAACCAGTCCCTCCGTCCACTATCAGCGCCAACAGCAATGTTGTCCAAAGGTTTGGATGGAAATTTCGAAAGAAAGACGGGGAGGTTGCGGAGACATCCGGACATGGGGAGGAAAACGCAGCAGTCACCACGAACGAAACTCCACGCGCCCTCTCCATCTCGGCCACAGAGGTGCAGAAGGACAGGGAGCCGGAGCTGAAGGCGACGGCGGAGCGGGGCTCGCCTCGTCGTCATCGAATGAAGAAGCCCTCAACGGTGAATGATGCGCTGCCTAATGATGGAACGCCGGAGCAGATTCCCCTGGGTTCTGCGACGGCGGCGTTGAACTCTCCATCTCTCATGACCATAGAGGCTCGGGTGACAAGGAGCGACGGGATTCGCTTGCGGTCGGCGGAGCTTCTCGTCCGCACCGTCCGAGGAGAAGTGGCAGAGGCGGCGTCGGGTTCCCATCTCGACCAGCTGAAACGACGGTCGACGAGGGTAGAGAAGGACCGTGGCGGCGCGGCTCCCTTTGCTGCAACAACAAACGGAAATCCACTCAGGGTGACGTTGGGCAAGCCGACGACGCAAACGATCATCGAAGGGGGCCCAGATCCGTTGGTTCGTACGTGGCCAGAGAAGGGCGACGGGTTCGGTTGCGCCACTGAACGTCGAGGTGAGGTGGCCGGAATCGGGCTGGGATCGTTGCCGCCTGGAGGGTCGTTCGCCGTTGGAGGAAGAAACAGCGGTGATGGTGATGGAGATGGCTGGCGGCGCGACGAAGAAGAAGGGCGAGGAGGAGGGCGGCGATCTTCTCCAGCAACCCTAGGTCACGCCACCAACTCCAAGCGGCCAGAATGGTTAGGCCGAGAGGTGGTTCGGGTCACTGGGTCGTTGGGCCGAGTAGACTTGGGCCGCATATCTGATCGCTCAATGGATCGTGAGAAGAGGAGAGCTGGGTTCTCATTGGACCAAGAAGAGCAGCAGACCGAGTTGAGTGTTGAGCCGAGTTGGGCTTTAAAGGGCCCAATTCTTTAACCACCCAACGATTGTTTAATAAGTGCTCTCTTATATGGTGTTGGGCCAAATCAGAAAGGAGGATTTAGGCCCAACGTGGGCTCTGATTTAAAAGAGATGGGCTTGGAGGAAAAGAAGGAAGGAGTTATGTGGTTGGCAGATGGGCTTGCAAGCCCAAACGGAATTAAGAAGGAGAAGAGCACATCTTTCTCCCAAGCATATGTGGGCCTAGTCCAAGATGAAGGAAGAGAAGGTGGGGAAAGGTTATGGGTTGTTTTCACCACCCAGCCCATGGAGGAATTTGTGGAGTCTTCTCTAGTTAGTGAGGAGGAGATTAAGGAAGAACAGTTCTCTAATTCCTATTTCGTGGATTTTGAAAAGGAAGAGAAAGGTTTGTTCGGCTATGGAGAACATGACATGAACCACGTGGATAGGAATGAAGCAATTGGAGTCAAAGATGTTAGTGTGAGATTCGTTCGAGTAGTGGAGCACGATTGGAAGAAAAGAAAGCGCAAGAAATGGAGGAGTAAAGGCGCGGGTCTCACGGTAGACGTGATGAAATGGGTCGAGGGTCTCAAGGAGGAGGGAATGATAGAAACACGTTTCTACCATAATTATCTTTATTATTATTAGGGAATATTATTAATATGGTTAGTAGTATTTGAGTAGAATTAGGGTTATTGTTAGAGTTTCCTAGTATTCCCTATAAATATGTGCTTTGTCATTCGTTCATAATCAAGCAAGAACAATTATTCAGAAAGCATCTCTCCCAAACCCTAATTCTCTATCTCCTAATTTCTCGTTCTCTAGCCCTCTAAGGGTTCGGCCGATTCTATCTTCTATTCTTCTTCTTCCTCTAATTCCCAATCTCAATCCCTATCTCTATCTTCTAATCCCTAAATCCCCAATTCTCTTCTCCAATTCCTAAAATCCCAAATGTCGATCCAATCCGCAAATCCGATAGAAACTATGTTTCTATCACTTGTTCAGGTTTAGTTCATTTATAAACGAGCCAAACTCGAGCTCGGCTCGTTTATGAAATAGCTGAGTCGAGCCAAACACGAGCCAGCTTATTTATTTAATCTTGGCTCATAATTAAGATCAAAATTTTGGCCCGAGCTCAACTCTTAGATAATTTATGAATTAAATATCCAATTATTTATATATCATATATGATACATGTGATTAACTGATCTTCATGTCATATATGAGACATATTTGCTCACGTACTCAAATTATTAAACATCACATGTGGTGTGATATACAATTTAATAAATATAAGCATCATTAACAAACCAACTCATAAGATATAGATCGATTTTCCCATAAGCCGTAATCAAGTTGGTTCGTTAATTACAATGTTCAGACATCTCATGACTCATGAGCTCAAAATGAGATAGTTCATGAGTCGAACTCAACAAGCCACCTAATCGAGCTAGTTCAGTAGCCGAACAAGGTTGAGCTCAAGCTCAGCTCGTTACCAAACGGATCGAGCTTTTATTGAATCGAACGTGCTTTTGTCGAGTTTGATGTAAAGAACCAATTGATCCCAATAACTCGAGTTGTTGCGAGAGGTTCAATCGTGGATCATATATCACAACACTAACACACCCCCTCAAACGAAAGCCACTCACGGGGGCTCAAAGTTTGCACAGGTCTAAAGACAAGAATACCATGTGCTTAACAAATGGGGGTCACCAGGAATCGAACACAAGACCTCTCGGTCACAGAAGGCTCTGATACCATGTAAAGAACCAATTGATCCCAATAACTCGAGTTGTTGGGAGAGGTTCAATCGTGGATCATATATCACAACACTAACATTTGAGACCGAGCCGTTAGCAAATAGTTTGGCTCATTAACAACCATAGTTGCAGATGTCATCTCAAACGACGACAGGTGAACGGGAACGACGATGGGGAGCTGGAAACTCTCTTGCATCGCTCCTGGGCGGTGGAATTACAGTATGAAAATCCCTCTCGCCTCACACATTTGTGACTGAGAAGCTTCGCATCTCTCTCCATCTAGAGGTTTAGAGAAGGCAAATATGGAATTAGGGCGGAGGTCAGGTCGGCTGTGAATGACCAATTTGCAGAGAAGAAGGAAGAGAATAACAAAGGCGAATCTTTGATTCTGGGTTTTCCAATTTTTGTGGGTTTTCCAATCGACGACGATGGGAGGGAAGGAAGAAAAGGGAATTCGTGACCACCATCGATGACGTTGTCGGTTTGGACGGAATTTGCGAGGTCGCCGGAGATCTACAGATTTCATATCTGTTGGGTTTTTAAGTTGTGGTTTCGTAAAAAAGAGGGGGAGGAAGACGGCGAGCAACACAGTTTCTTCTCTCTTTTGAGCGTGGAGGAGATAACAACTTGAACTGCTCCTATTCAGGTAGGGGTTGAAGCCAAGCCTCGGCGGTAGAAGCTATGATAGAGACAAAGAGGAGGAGCGAAGGCGGTGAGATGGAGGGCCAACGGCGGAGGCGGTGGCAGATGCAGAGAGAAGGCGACGACGGAGGTGAGATGGAGGGCAGAAGAAGAAATTTTTTTTCTTTCATTTTTTTAACTATCTAATAACTAGCGTGGCCCCGGCCAGTTGGCCGGAGGAAGATAAGCTACGAAATTTGAGAATGTAATGCAGTGTAGGACTTATTGTTGTATAGTTTTTTTTGGAAACACGTGATAAAGATAGTGAATTTTAGCAAGAAAGAGACATGAATGATGCAACAAATCAAAAATCAACCTTATGAACCAAGTTCGAGTACTTGTTGCCTTATGAAATAGTATTATTTCTGGTGACATGATGAGGTGGAGTAAGTTTTATAGAAACCGAATTCCAGAAAATCAAATAAAAAATCGCCTATCCCGCCGGTCTTCGGGAAATGAGCATCTCACAATCGTTGCTAGATTTTACACGGCCCGTTGGCCGATTAATTTTCGTTATAAAACTTTCATCTTGTCGTCATTGTGCTTGCCGATTTTTCCCAGGTCATGATAAAATCTAAAGAAATCAAGGACGAACAACACGATTTGGGATAGAAACCATTGTTCCTGTATTGCTAGAAAATGATGGTAAACTGGGACTCAACTGCCGAACTGGTTTGGATTGAGATTTTTATCGGGTGTTAGGGAACCATGTGATTATAAATTAGACTTGATCAAAACGGGCCAAAACTTGAAATTCAGCCTATTTGACCGACCCATGCCAAGCTCCATTTATTCTTTACTTTCAAACTTTCTATTTGAAAATAAAAAAATAATGAAAGAAAAGAGATGACTACAATTCGCCATTTGCACATCACTCTTTCGGGAACAAAACTATAGAAATTCGAAAGGAAACTCAAAATGTTTAGGATCATTTTAATGGTAAAAATAACCAAATGGATCTTTCTGTTTAGTTTTTAACTAACAAATACCAAGCGATTCTCTATAAAATACACTATAATTTAATCATTATGATATCAAATAATTACATAATATATATTTAAAATTATAAAAAATAAATTAATTGGGTTGTCGAGGTTGAAGCATTTAATAACTTTAAAATATATTATATTTTAGCCACTAAGATATAAAATAATAGCATAATATATGTTATGCTAGAGAAAATAGCTTGTTTTAGTATAGCAAACCCATGATGTTCATTTATTTTACTTGATGACCAAATCTCATATAGGTTAGTCCCATTCAATTCTTTTAATTTATGGTTAGCGATTAGCCCATTAGAATCCATGCATTAGTTTATTGTTAAATTTTTTCTTTTTTAGCAATAAAAAATTAGTATTGTTTTTTCCCTTTCATATATATCTTACCGACACCGAGAAATAAAAGGGCTTAACGAAACATGTTTTGTTTTTGTTGGGCCGCAACAATTCCTGAGCCTGTTGAAGTCCGCATGTGTACGGTAAGTTGGCCCGTTCCATAGAGGAAAGAGAAAAAAAATTGACACTTCATATTCTACCCTTCTTACAAACGCTCATGGAGCAGGGAATTTGAAATGGGGGAATGGTTTTTTCCTCCTTGCTATTATATGTTTGTAATTTAAAAAGATACAACAAATGTTCTTAGTGTGATTTGTTGTGATCCTTGCTTTTCTTTAAAGTGGTCATGGTTCAAATCCCAGCATGTGTCTTTTTTATAAATAAATAAAACAAAGTAATTGTGAAGACCAAAATGTCCTTCCTACTTTCACTCTCGTTGCAGGAAATTTGAAATGGAGCAACAGTTTTCCCCTTCCGGCTATTATATATTGTGTAGATTTATTTTTTAAATTATAATTAAAATATGATATACTGTCTGCAGTGGCGGAGCAACTTGGAGAGGAGGGGTGACTTGGAAAAAAAATTCCAGTAGAGGTATATACTGGGTCAAACCAATGACCATTCAGTAGTAAGGATAGTTCCTTATCATCTAGACCAAGTGAGTTTTGTTATACAATGCACTTTCGTCTTTATTTATAGTAATAAAATGTTGTTGTTTAAACTTGCTCATTTCTTTTGTAGCTTTACAACAGAGGAATCTCGTCTTTTGTTTAAACAAAGCTGAAAGTGAAGAAGTACCAATTGAAGTTCACTTGTTTGTTTCACAAAATCAATTCAGAGGTACTTCTGAGTTCTAATTTGTAATATTTGATGAATATAAGTCTTGACTTATATGTACTAAACTTATTTGTTTGACGTTGTAACCGGTGTACGTGACACTATTTTTATGTAATTGTATGAATTTAGAGTATTGCGTTGTTGACTTTTTGTTTCATTTAGAGTTGACTTTTCTATTATATAAGTAATTTTTTATGATATGATAAAAACACCCTCTTGGTCAATTTTCTGGCTCCGCCACTGACTGTCTGCCACGTGGGAGCCAGCAGGATCGTATAAACTTAGTCAACATTACTAACGAAATGGCTAACAAAGACTTAACGTTTGGCTAATAATTTGTATTTCGATAGTTATGACTATAATTTCCTTTTTTAATAGTTGTGGCTAATATATTGTATTTATCTCTTAATTTTATACGGTTGTGCTCTACTGTAATTTGCTGCCTCTGTGTTTTTTTTGTTGTTGTCATACATAGGGTAAACAATAGATATTACAAGACGCTAGTTGTGTTTTGATTCTTATTGACTCATGGAAAAATGCACGGTTGCCATCACCATCCCTTAAATTGCTATCAGAGTCTTAAATGACAGTTTACTATTCGCTGTACAATAACAATTTGCCATCTACTAACAAACAAAAACAAAATGATCTCTTGTAAGTGCAATGAAAATGATAGTATTACTCAATAATTTAGCCAACTCGAGGAAAAACAATATGGAAAAACACAACTAGAAAAGAACAAAGAGATGAAAAGGCCCAGCACAAGAAAAGAAATCTCTCGAGATGACACAAAGCTTAAGAACAACAATCCAAAAAAACAAAGAAAAGAAGAGTGTCTCATTGTTTGACTATGATGTTTACGGCATCATTTGTAAAGACGTATGTACAGTGCTCATAGTCATTCGATTTTGTGGTGGATGTTCCACGAATCGTTGGAATGAACGCGTGATGATTTTCTAAATTGTCATCGCGTTCAACCAGCGATCATAATACATATTACACTCGATCGAATGATTATGGGCGCGTTGTAACCAAGTTCTTACAAACGGGCCTACAGGCACTTTAGCCGAATCGGATCGACACCTAAATCATCATAAGATTTTGAAAGTTTTTCATAGCCGATTCCGGTAGACCCACAAAAATCCGTATATCTCCACTTTGGTCCCTCTCGTAATCCGACATAAATATCACCATCTCATCACAGGGCAATGCCACCGGCGCCATAAGGATAGCATCTCCCCATCCAAAATCAGTGGTGCAGAAGGGAATTCTAGACCAAGTCGTTGCGATCATCGTATGAGCCAGAGGATGTATAGTTCTATGCAGCTCATAAAAATCGATCCACGACCGCACACGAGCATCTGTAATCATCTTGATTGAATCGTGAACAAGCTCCACCGTAGTTGAAAATGGCTTGTTGTGCAGGTCCCTGACCTTACTGGTCGTACAAGCCGAAGCAATTCCGTTCCCAAAATACCCTTTAGGCAATGGCGGATCCATCTTGTTCCTCACATTTACCGGTACTATGAGTTTGGTTTCCTGATCTCCGACCATATTCAGTGCCTTGCTTCGCGCCTTCCAGACGAGAGCTGTAAGGCACTCGAAAGTGGAGCACTTGGAGAGAGCTCCTCTTCCATCGTCTTCCATGGCTCTTGATTTCAGTTCCTTTATCGTTTCGCGGTCGAAACGAAAAACCTTGTGCACTATGTTCTCCTTGGAGAACTGGTCACTGCTGGGTGACCTGTTTTCCATCTCGATAAACTCCGGATGAGCGAACTCGACCTTTGGCGGGTTACGTGGTAGCAAAGTCCTTTTGTCCAAACAAGGAAGCGTAGAAATCGACAGTCCTCTCGCGATCTCTGCCCACGAGTTCACCACCTCTGTCGCTGTAAAACCATCGACCAGGCAGTGACTGATGCAGATTCCCAAAACGAATCCTCCGCATTTGAGCTTCGTCACCTATGCACAAACAACTTTTTTATTTATTCATCAATTGGATGGTATAATTGAGAGAGACCACATAAGTATATCTGATAATTTTCCTTATAAATTGTACCTGGACGACCAAAAGAGGGCATTCAGGTAAAGGCTTGGCATTGCAGTGAATGCCATCATCGTAGACCAATTCGACGAGCTTGCTCGGATCCGTCCTCACCATGTCTTCAACATCTTTCATGGCAATGTCAGCCTCGGCATCCACGAAAACAACACCTTGTTCATAGAAACTCACGGCCAACTTCCCTTCGGAGACGACCGTCAGTCTGCCTGCTAATGGGTAGTAGTGAACGAGAAGTTTCCTCAGGGCGGTTTCAAACACTTCCCCTGTCATCTGGTTTCCTCTCTCGTCGGACCTGAACCCATAAATCGTACGCACCCAGCATACGAGGTGGTCCAGGTTCGACAGAGAGAAGGCGCCCTTCTCCTTAGTTTCCTCTTGGGGCGGGGAAACCTTTACCGGCTCCCCACGTTTCACGACGAGATTGTTATGGGCTTGCCTGAACATGTTTGTGCTGTTTGGTTTTGTTCTTGTTGCGACGCTCCCTGCATATATATAAGGAGAAGCTGGCTCTGCATGGAACAACAAACAAATTATGGAATCTCCGTTCATGTTTTTTTTTTAGGGGGAATCTCCATTCATTCAGTTTGTTGTACATCAAGATCAAGTATGCCATTTTGATGCTGGTTTTTTTTTTTTTGGTGCCGAGGAATAGCAGCCCAACTGGATTTCACATCGACATCATCACTGTTTTTGTTTTTTAATGAATAAATGTTACGGTCCGGCTCCAGGAGTATGCTTGGTCAAATAGTAAAGCCAAACAGAGTCCTCAGACGTCCTTCTTCCTTCCACTTAATAAACCAGAACCCAAAATCCAAAATTCAGCACCTAGGAAAAGAAAAAAATAAAGGGTCCTCCATCTTGAGGCAGATCCGATCGAAGAGAAGTTTCGCGGGAGGCACTTGTCGTGCCGCCATTTATCCTGAAACAGAGTCGATCCATGAGTGAAAGAAGATATATTCTGCTGTCACCCTTTTTCTGTTTCTGGTTCAGCAGCAACTTTATGCATCAGAGATTTCTTTTTCCTTTTTAACTCTTACGAGCCTCTTGGCCACTATAGATATAATATGGTCATCTACAATGTCGTTTTATCAAACATGCCCCTTTACTATTTTTTTACGTCAAACATGTCCCTGTACTTTGGGAAAATGATCAAACATGCCCGTTTATAAAAATTTACATAAGAAAATCGTGAACCATGGTCGAACTTTGGTTTCGACAACACAAATGTCTAAAATATCCCTACTAATTTCACTTTAATTTTTTTTGCTCTTTTGTATAGCCAAATAATTTTAATAATTTCACTTTGACGAGACCCAGAGAAATAAAACAAGGGACACAACTGATATTTTCCCTCCCATTTGCCGATGTCGAGTCGACTAAATCTCGGTTCAACCATGATTGACAATTTTTTCAACAGAAATTTTAATAGAATGACATGTTTGATAATTGTTCCAAAGTACAGGGTCATGTTAGATGTAAAAAATAGTAAATGGGCATGTTTGATAAAAACGACATAGTATAGGGGTATATTATACCTATAACCCTAAATTTTAAGAATGAATTTATAATTTATCTAACTATTATAGAATGTTGCTTATGAAACTACTATAGAATGTTGTTACATAAATCTTTCATAATGTGTGGTCTAATATAGCATCAAATTTAGAAAGTTATGATTGACTGTTAAGTCAAAGTCAGCTAACCTTGCAGAACCTTTTCATAATGCGAATTGATGACACGTTAAATATTTTAAATAAAACTAATGGAATTTTGGTTAATAATAAAATTAATTTAGAAACTAACAGTAGAATTTGTTGTAAGAATAAAACCCCATTGTAAACCGTACAAATTTATTTATTTTCTTGTCCATCATACCACAAGTGACGATTTGCATCGTTTCCACATGAATCGCCTGCTCAGAGTGACGATTATGAAGCGAGTGCATTAAATGCACACACAAAAGTGGGTGCACCAAAGACACACACACATATGTGTGTATGTGGCTTCTATCGTATCTTGGGTAAAATCTAACATAGGATTTTAGGATTTAAAACTAGCTTTGGACTACATTGCCTCCAAGTCTTACCAGCTTCATCAGCCTCTCGTGGTAGTTCCAGTAGTTGAGTTTGTCAGCATCGACGTAGGTAAAGTCGTAGCTCCCTTCACTCCCTCCCTGCCTCACAGAATAGAAAAGATTGTCATTGTGAAATCTTAATGTAAGGAAGTGGTTAACTATCATATATGTATCTCTCCCAATTAATGCAATCAAAGTCTAGCTTTTATGTAAAAGCAAAATGATAGGTAAAACCACAAACACAAAAGCGAAGCTTAAGCTTTTAAACATTCTATAAATTTGATAGTAATTTTCTAATCATCACTTTTATTTTGCAAAATATAAACAGATAAGTGAACTAGACTACTTTTAAAGCGCCGTGCTTTGTGATTGACGCCCTCGAGAAGTTGCAGTGTAACCTTATTTGGTGTGGGACGCAACAAGAAAAGAAGATTCATTTGGTGCCATACTGCCATGTGATAGGTGTAAAGCCCTCTAAGAAAATTGCAAAAATTATGTACTGAATATGGATGATAATCGGTTTGATTATAATCGGAACCGTTTAATCGATTCTAACGAGTGAAAATAATATAAATCACTATTATAATAGATCTATAGAAAATTCTTAATTTCTTTATTATAAAAAACATCTCAAACCTTTCTTAATTTCTTTATCATCATGAACATCTCAAACATTACCTTCAACTTATTGTTGGAGCACTTGCCAAACACAATTCCTTCTTTCCACTTTCACTTCCAACTTAAAAAAAAAAATAGAGTAAAAAGCCAGAGGACTTCTTTATTTTGAACTTAATTTATTGTGCAGTAAATGTCTAAATGAAGTAGGCAAAGAGTAGTAGTATACATAACATAACATAACAATGCTGAAACCCAACGACATTTTTATAGATGGAACCAGCCATCCAAAGTTCAATAGATCCTCCGACAAACGGTGATCCCGTCGCCAAGTGGAGCGAGCGAGATGTCGACACGTGGATCCGCGGCGATCGATTTGTTGAACTGGATCGTGGATTGCGTGACGGCGCCACCTTTATGCCCCACGGTGGCGGAATCTGCAGCGACGCTGCCTCCCCAGAGGGTGTTATCATAGGCAATGATCCCTCCAACCTTCACCAGCTTCATCAGCCTCTCGTGGTAGTTCCAGTAGTTGAGCTTGTCAGCATCCACGTAGGCGAAGTCGTAGCTACCTTCATTCGCTTCCTGCAGAATCAGAATCGAGAAGACCGTTCGTTTATGACATGGTATCAGAACTGATTTGTTTTTTAGATCATGTAAATTCAAGTCATCATGACCATATATCAACCGTTTTTCTTTTTTAACATATGAAGTGGTGGGCCTGTGCAAAAAATCAGGGGCGGAGCCAGGATTTCGAGACCGGGGGGTCCGAAAATAATTAAACAAAATGTATGTAGCCAAGGTGGATCGAATCCGTGTGCTTTAAAAAACAAATCAAGCTTGACTACCATTAGACCACATGATTATTACACAACAAAATTTACGAAACAAGTTCTACTTATAAAATATGTACTAAATATTCATACGATCCTAGGAGCCGGGACCAATCCCAGGGGGGTCCGGGGCCCACCCTAGCTTGAGTGTAGCTCCGCCCCTGCAAAAAATTCAACCCTATAAGTTAATTACCGACTCACCTTTTTTAGCAGCTCGTCGAGGACAGGCAGAGCTTCGGATTCTATAAACTCGATTTTGTGACCGATGCCAGCCTTTCGAATTACCGGGAGTCCTATCTCGTAAAACTCGTGATTCGTGTCGATGGCTGTGATCTGCGAATTCAACAACACATCATCAAATCATTGCACGCCATGGCTTTGTCACAGAACATATCTAAGTTTTACTTATGCAATGAATTGAATTCAACATCTTGAGGTTATGTAAGGGTATTTTGCCACTACATTTGAAACTCACTGCTTCTTGTTATTTGGTTACCATAATAAGATTGATTTTTGTGTAAAAAAAAGACAATTTTAATTAAATGAATTTATATTATGGAAAAAAATGACACATAGCCACTAATATATATAAGCAGTGTAATCATTTTAACGTAGTTCTTGATTATTACCTTGCCGTCTTGAGGAATGGTAAGAGCGGTGAGAAGAAGAGAGTAGCCAGTGAAGACTCCAAGTTCGATGGTCTTCTTTGCTCCTGTCAATTTCAACAGCAGTGCCACGAACTGACCAGCGTCAGGCGCAGTTGCCATCATTGCCCTGCAACAAACGTACAGCAGCAGAGGAAGTAAACATATATAATCGTTAAAAACTAGTTGGTTCTAATAACTCGTCAACGTTGGAGTACTTTCTACGCACCTAGGATGGTTGGCGGTTAGGTCTCTCAGTTCCTTGAGGGGTTGTGGTTCGCGAGGAAACACGGTCGTGTCCAGAACATACTGTCAATTAAAGCCAGAGTTGTAATAAACCAACCGGTCCCAATAACGAAAGTAAACCAAAGAGGAAAGGTAATTACCTGGTATAGCTCTGGGGTCTGCAACAGCCCCTTGGAATGAGAAGGTATGATTCTGTTGCTGCTATCACCTTCCATTTCTTCTAGCTCTGAAAGCAGCAGGTAGCTGAGTTTATTTTTCTGTGAATGATAGGTGAACTGCTGTGTTTATATAGAAAGGAAGAGTGGAAAAGGGACAGGAAACGGTGTTCTCTATGGATGAAAGACTTCTATTCTGGTCTGACACTGTAAATTGAGGAGGAACTTTTATGGTATTTTTGTGAGCAAGTTCTGGTTCGTTCGTCCATCATTGTTAACGATGCTGTTGAGTTGAGTGGATCGGCGGGGAAGTGAATCATGAGTCATGAGTTGGGTACGTGGCTATTGTCCCGTTTTTTCCTCTGCCTTATGTGGGCGAATTAGGTTGCAGAAAGATGCGTCAGTTTATTGTTTTTGCGTGAAAACTGACAAGGAAGAGAGATTAATGCAAGAGTAGCAAGAAAAATCACAAAACAGAGGGAAAATAAGAAAACGCTAGGGGAAAGCCAAGGACTAACTACATTAATTATTCGTTCAGGAAATGCGGCGGCAGATGGTGATCCCATCGCCCAACGGAAGCAGGCAGATTTCGACGCGGCCATCGGCGGCGATCCTCCGGTTGAACTCAGCTGCCAACGCCTTCCCTTCTTTCTTCTCATCGGGAACGTCACCGTCGTGCTTTGCCACCGTGCCACCCCAGAGAGTGTTGTCGTAGACCATCACGCCGCCGACCTTCACCAGCTTCATCAGCCGCTCGTGGTAGTTGCCGTAGTTCTGCTTGTCCGCGTCCACAAACGCAAAATCAAAGCTCCCTTCTTTTCGTACTAGGAGGAGGTTATCGAGGATTGGGAGAGCTTGAGATTGAATGAAGTCGATCTTGTCTTCAATTCCTGCTTTGATGATAAAGGGCAGCCCGATTTCGTACCATGATCGCACTGGATCTATTGCTGTGATCTGAAATCAATTGCTACGACGATCAGTATATATTGAGCTTATGAGCAAGTATGGAAAATGCAGAGTTGGCTGAGTGAGTGCACTGCCTTGGCATCAGGAGGAGTGGAAATGGCAGTGGCGAGGAGGGAGTAGCCAGTGTAGACTCCGATCTCAATGGTTCTCTTTGGATTCATCATCTTCAGAAGCATGGTCATGAACTGTGAAGCGTGTGGATCAGCAGCCATTGGTGACCTTCCAAAGTTTGTATTTTTACAGGAATTCAACACAAGCAAAATCCAAAACCAGAGTTTGTTAATGCATAATTCATTTACTACATTCACTACCAAATTGTATGAAAAAGGGTAGTTTAGTTGGTTAATCAGATACGTACCGGGGATCTTTGGCAGTTGCATCTCTAAGCTCCTTGAGGACTTGTGGCTCTCTTGGGTACACAGTAGTCTCCATGATATACAGCAACAAGCCACTCCAAGTTGATCATCCAGTTAAATCTAATACACTGCTGCACGCAGAGATTGCAGCAGGCGAGTGAGTACCTTGAGCAGATCATCACTCTGCAACAGGTGTGGATTGGGTATGATTCTTGTAGGCAGTTCCATGGTGCTGGCTGCCTCCTCTTTCAAAACTGCAAACAAACACAAAGTTGGAATCTTTTGCGTCTGTTTTCTTCTCTGGTTTTCCGCTTCCTTTGATCTGTTATACAGCAAGCAGGGTGCCACACAGATTTGTTTGTAGCACAAACATGTATAAATTGGCTCGGACAATGCGATCTTGAATGAGCGAAGCTCGGATCATGCAGTTCCTGTGCTGTCTGAAATGACAAGAAAATGTTAAGAACTTCCAGGAAGAAAGTAGGGGCCACACAGATTCCATGACCAGCAAGCAGTTGACAAAAGCAGATCCGCCCTTTTCTGGTTTCATGTACTTCCCAGGTTTTTTCTTTGGTACAAACTGATAGGCAGTTTGACGTAGATAAGACATCATCATAACATGGGAAGCATGAAATATGACTTCACTTTATTCATCACCTCCATTCTCCACAAACAATTATATTCTCAATCTATCCACTACATATGAATATTGCCTCACTTTATGCAAACTAACAAAAACGTTTTGTAAAATTAAAATTACAGTGGGGAATTTACAGCAAGATGTAAAGGACATAAAAAGCACGATTTATCTGTATCCGCCATATACGAAACAATCAAGTAATCGGAAAGAATAACGTTTGGGAAAGAGTAAATCCTTTTATGTGTGGGATAAATGAATAACTTGGCACGTAAGTTTTTACTGGCGATCCTGGCGAAGAGACAGTAGGTGTGCTGCAAAAGTATCGTAGTCGGGTAGTTTAGGGTGGACGTGACTTGCTCTGTTGATGGAATCTTCTCTGGATGGGGGATCCACAGCTGACCCAGAAGCCTTTGCACTACTTTCCTTGTTTCCTGGAGGAACTGTTTTAGGAGCAGCAGGATTTGATGTTTGTTTTGTGACAGATGGTCTAACGCTGTTCTTCCCAGAGGATACTGGCGATTCTGAACTCGACCGGAATGTTGAAGGCTTTGAGTTAGATGTTGGAGGACTTTGACAAGTGGGGGCAACGTAGTCGACATTTCCTGAAGACTGTGATGAGCTCTTGTTCTTTGGATGGGAACTCCTATTATCAGAAGCAGCAGCAGCTTTAGTACGCCTGGAAAATGCCTGACCTGCAACAGATTTCCCTGCGGCTGATTTCTGTTTAGGAAGTTCCATTTCGGTATCACTATCATCTGAATCGAAGAAGGTTCTTCGAGACCCGGATACTTTGTTCACTTCAACTACTCCTGAGTTCTGGTTACTATGTTGGCCTTCTTCACTACTGTTAAATTTCTGTTGCGAAGGTGGGTCCTTGACTGAATCACCATCACTGAAATTATATGATCTAGCTTGAGTTCTTGAGCTTGTTCTTCTTCTACTTGCTTCTTGGTGAGGTACCTGACTGGATGTGTCTTGAATATTTCTAGTAGAAGTATCTTCTTCAACAGCTTGTTTGGATGGTGAAGGATTTTGGATAGCAGGATTTTTAAGATAAGGTGGGTGTTTATAGCCTTTGTTTCGAAGCCCGCCAGCCAGGAATCCAAAGTTCAACTCCTTACCACCTTCAGAACCAGATCCACTTTCATCATCACTATCATTATCTCCAGCGGAAGGAGGAAGTCCTGGTGTTTGAAACTTCTCATTCACATCACTTGAATTGGATCTAGATTGTGCAGAGCTGCTAGAAGGATTGGGGTGGCCAAACTGCCCATCGTCAGCTTTTATAACATCAGCTCCAACTCCCTGGATATTCTGATGATGCATTTGTCCTTCATGGGAGTTGGCTGAAGATGGACGTAGCGAAGTCTGTCTATTATTGTACCCTAAATTCTCATTTTCAGCAAGCGATGATGATCCCATCAAGGATGAACTGTCATTGAGGTGATGATCGTCCGGGTTTCTGGAATGGACTTGAGATGAAATACTACCATCCTCTTCATTTTCAGAACTCGGGCCATCCGAGTCATCAAAGGTCACTGGTAACAAATCGTCCTGTTTGGATGGAACTACATTGTTAGTTAAACCCTCCGAAGCTACAAAACTAGGGTTCCTCTCAGTGGCAAAGAGAGATGAAGAACTTGACTTCCTTGGAGACAAGATCTTCTGCCCAGAGCTCCATGCATTTGTCCGTGAAGAAAAATGAGAGGCCATATTGGATCGTTGGGCATTAAGTTCATCCTCAGCATGCAAATTATATGCCTCGTCATCATCAGAGCCATAATCATCGAATACTGCAGTGGCAACATCAGATGAACTTTCCTGGGTATTTACTCGGCTTCTTGCTTGTCCAATGACAAAAAGATCCTCAGAAGTAGCATCTTCACTTGACTTATGAAAGTCCCAAGTTGAGGTTGAATTATCATCGAAACTTGGAATTTCTGTATGGGGATGAGTACGAAGAACACTAGCCTGGTGCTCGACCCTTGATTCATCGAAATAATCAAAACTTTCAGGATTTACTCCACCATTCATGTTGCCACCAATACTGTCCCCCTCATGTTCACTGGGCGCTCTTCTCATATTTCTATCACTTGAAACGTCGCTCTTCTCTGAATCAGACGAGCTCGTTCGGGAATGCCTCTCTACTGGTTGCCTGTTACTCAAAGACAGAGAAGGAACAACTTCAGGAGGATCATCGGAATCCGAGGTAGCAGCCAACCGGCCCTTAAGATTATAAAACCTTTCATTCAAAGCAGCTAGGACATCTTCTTCAGTGTCATCAGTCTGCTGCTCATGGTTCACACGAGAGTTAATTTTGGATGTATTCTTCACCGGATCCTTGGAAGACCTCTGACCTTGTAACCTAGAGCCAGTAGTATGATGCTGCCGTTCATCCTCTCTATGTGAAAACCCAGAAGCCAAATGTGATTCATCTCTCGACTGACGCCTGTTCAAGTTATCACGAATTGAGAGTTCAGCAGCAGCTCTAGCAGCCATGCTTGCTCGTTCTGCAGACTCAGCAGCTGCCTGCGCAGCAGCCGTGGCATCCTTGAACTCTGTATTCCAATGCTGGTGGCTCCCAGAAGAAAACAATTCCCCTGACCTAGCATATGAATGTCTATATTCCACAGCTTCAGGTCCTGTACCTGGAGGAGTCCCCTGCTCTGGGTTAACGAAAACAGATGGCATTGCCTCACTTGAACCGAAATCATCAGCCCTAGGCGATTGCAAATGAGAAGATGTTTGGTAGTCAGGCGCATATGAGGTTGTGCTTGTATCATGCTTTCCATGGGAAGAAACCTGACTCCTGTTGAAATTCTGAGGTGGGTCTACATTATGAGTTTGGGCATGCACTGTGCTAGCTGGTTGAAATGTAGCAGGTCCGTTCTGCTCAAAAAATTTAACAAGATGCAGATATTAGTAACTACCGACTACTTGGAGAATAAAAGAAAAGGAGGAACAAATTGCTGAACTTTCAACACTTACAAGCAAGTCCTCATGAGGCTTGACAACGTCCTCAAACAATTTGGGATCCCATTTAACATTTTGTTCCTCGGCAATTGCACTCAAGATTTTCATCTTTTCAGGGCCATCAGGTGCTTTTGCAGACAGTTTCTCCACGAGCTAAAATAGGATACACAAGCAAAGTAAAGGACTGTTATCACAATTGCCCAAACCAAAAAACCACGCATAGGAAATGACCTAGACTGACTTACCAAGCGGCTCACCCCACAGTTTGGATGTAATTCAACTGCAGCAGAAACAAATTCCTTTCCATATTTTGCTTTAAAATGCTTTTTAACATCTGCCAACTCCGGCAAGTCTGCACATCTAGGGGATGCAAAAACAACACTAGAGACTGCTTCCTTCAAGTCAACTGGGCAGAGTCTGCAAAAAAAAAAAAAAAAAAATAGCAAAGAGGTAAGAAAACCATGAACGTTACTGACAAAGTAACTTTCATATGTTGCATATCCATCAGAATATGTGAATTAGAAAAAGCCAACAGCAATGAAGATCACTGAAATTGAGACCATAGATCACAAGCCCAGCAGACTTAATCAAACGTTCTTTATCACAGTGCCCACAAAAGGGTAAAGCATTCATAATATTAATATGATCCCAAAAACAGTAAACACTAACTAGTTTCTGGAATTACACAGAAGGAATACATACTTTTGTGACTCAATCATGGACAAACGGGCAACAATCAGCTCGCAGTATATCTCAATAAGATCATAAGCCGCCACTGTCTTCTCTTCCCTGACTACATGTTCCACCTGTAAGCCAAAAACAGCAAAAGCAGGAATCAACAGCAGTTCAGCAATAACCAGATTCATCTCCGGAAAAGATTACATCATCACATCCAATCAAGAGATTTCGTGTCAGAATGGTAGAAGTGAACCAGCAACAAGAACCCATCATCCTATAGGCAGCCAATAAGCTGAAATTGCTACCAACTGTCACAAAACCCTCTCAATTCCGCAACACGATCAACCAAGTCACCGGTCCAGAAGCCAAACCCTACCCGAATATCAGCATCCAACCATGTCCACCAGACAACCATGAAGTAGAACCATATCACGGATTTCTCGACACAGGGGGGAAAAGAAAAAGAAAACCCAAAAGGGATAGCCAAAAGAACTAGAAATCCGAATATTACAAACTCCAATACAACGGTGACCGAACTGGAAGAATTAACAAACAAGTATGAAAGAGAGGGCAGTACTCGGATCCTGGCAGTCCGGTAGTTGCCGGCGGCGAGCAATTGAGCAACTTCTCTCTTCAACTGCCTCAACTGCACTTCTCTCTTGTTCCTCAGCAGCTTGATGCGGGAAGACGCCATCTTCAATGACGTCTTGCTGCAACGAGCAACAAGTCAAAATCAAACCCAACTCAAAATCAAAACCAAGATCAAACGCGGTTACAATCGCGAAATCCTCCATCGAAATTCCCTTCCCGGGAACAGAGATTAACAGAGAGAACTCATATATTCTCGTCGGTCCTGAAAGATAGAACAATCAACTGAACAAGCCGAAGCGAGAGCTCACCATTTTGCCGGTTTGAAGCTCCTGTGAAGCATAGCTCGGTCCAATAAGCAGGCCGCGGCGGCAAACAACAGAAGGTGTGATCGCCGATTACTGCCGATTACGTTGTATCTCTTTGATTCTTAACTTGGAGATAGGAAGGTGGGGAGGGAGAAGAAGTCGGAGATGGAGATGGATTTCGATCCGCGGGAAGAGAGAGAGATACGAGGGGAGATTCTTAATTCTGAGAAGAAGAATTGGAAGGGGCAGGGAAGGGAAGGGAGAAAATGATTGAAATTTCCGGGAAAATGTAATGCGAACGTGAAAAGTCTATTTTGTTAATTGGGGTGATTAAGTTAGCTAAACGGCGAGCGGGCCAAAATTGGGTGCGGGCGATAGCAGGATAACCTAATCATGTGTTTGAGGGATGAACCTTTTTAATCGATCTGCTTTAACGGATGGGATCAGAAGAGATGGGGCTAAATAGTAAAACATTTTAGAACAACCGCAGATCATAACGTCCGGTTCGACTTAATTCGTTTTATCAAATTGATCTATCTTTTCAATATTATAAAATTCTTGGGATCAAATGTTAAAGATCGGGTTGCATTCTGTTCGGCCCGAGATTGGTCCGGTCCATTTGTCGACTTGATCTACACCGTTGCACATGCCTAATTTTGAGAAAGGTGAGGATATACTACAACTAACTAGGGATGAGCGACGAGTTGGTCTGTACCGGACTGTATCGGACCATATCGAACTGAATATAATATGGTAGTGTTTGATCCCATGAATTGTATAAATATTGAAGAAAAATTAACCAAATTGACATTTGAACCATATCAAATCCCGACCAAAAAGATCGGATGCACCGATTGGTCCTAAAATGGCTTCCATTAACAAATATCACCGTTTACATTCAACACACTCGATATCATTAAATCGTTGATATCAAATCCAACAACATCAAACACTTATAAACAAATTTAAGCATAATACAAAATCCGATCTATACTATATTATCTTTTGCTAGATATGATATAATAAATAATACAACGGGAATTGACCAGAAGGAACAAGGCCCCGCAACACAGTTCGAAGGTCAACGTCGGCGCCTGAGGATTTTGTTAAGCTTCCGCGTCATCAAATTTTGTGCTCGTCTTCTGGGGCCGCTTCCCGTTGTCGACAGATCGTCGTCGTCAGCATAACGAGAAAGCCAAACCGTGTCATTGCGCTCTTGTTTCCTACTTTCACTGTGTGACGATTGTAGAAGCTGGAAAATGACATCTCTCTCCCTCTAATTGGACTCTTCCTTCCCCAACACCTCACCTTGTCTTTGAGCTTCCATTTCAAACCCACCTGGCACCTGGCCGGCCCCGTTTTGCAGGTGAGAAATTTACAAAAAGGTTCTGGTAGCCGACAAGTTGTGAAACAATTCTCAACGGACAACAAAGAAACTGGAATGGCAGACAACTCTTGGGAAGAACCTTCCACTGCCGTTTCAACTATAGAAAACCCCATAAAACCCTAAAAGGCAAAGGAAGAAAAAAAGAGAAATGTTCAGCATCATGATATTGTTGTTTGATTTTCCTTGCGTGATTTCACTTGTTGGATTACTGTGACGACACTATCTACAGAAATATTTATCGAAATCCGTCCAAATTATTGGAAATCTAATAAAAAAACAATCCAACAGTATCAACGAATGCTCCCACCGATCTGCCTTAGCACGACACTCAAATTTTGAGTGTACTGAACTGATTAAGCTTTGCGTCCTCCTTTTGTCTTTTCCTTTTTAATTGCTTTGCAAGCCAACAATAACGTCCACTGAGAAGTTGTGATTCTAAGACCATCCACAATGTGGGAGGGTGGGAAAGGTGGAAAAAGAGGGAAAAGGGGGAAAATGAGAGGGTTTGGTCACAATGTTGGTGTGAGAAAAATGGGTAATTGGTTGAACACTTTTTTTCGAAAAATCAATTTATAGTTGATTTCAACACTTTATTTTTATATAATGATCATTATTTTTACATAGTTAGTGATAATTAATGAATACGAACATTTTGATATAAAATTTTTTTTCTAATTTGGACATAATTTTTTTCATCACTAATTAACGTCATTAATGACGAAATCGCAATAATTTATACAAGAAAGTTGTTACATTGATAGTTGAACATAAACATAATTAAGAAGAAATAAAAGCAAACAAATAAACACTAAACCCTAAAAACAAACACTAAAGCATTAAAATAATAATAAAAAATAAAATAAAAAACAAACTGAAGTGGGCCCCACCCCTTCCCCTTACCCCCCACCATTTGTCTCATCTGGTGGGTTTTCTCACCCACTAAACCCACAAAACCCATTTAATCCCCTATTCCCCCCACATTGTGGTCACATTTCCCCTTTTTCCCACAAAACCAACCCACGCTGTGGGTGGTCTAAAATAACAAGCAAGCACCTTTTCTGCAAATACGAGAGGAAATTTTGTTGCAGTTTTGCTTGTCTTGCAGGAAAACCTCTAACCGCAACAGAACAGAATGTACGACAAAAAGATAATAACACTGGAACTTTCCCTAGCAAAATAATCCCAATTTGTCTCGACTTCGTGCTAAATACTTCTTCCATGAATTCTTGTCACACTCAATGCATATTATAGGCTTCATTACCCTGTCCTAAACAACTATATCATTTTGCACAGAGAACACTCTGGACGTGGAAAGAATATTACCTTACTGATACTCCACTCCCATCATTCCTCCGTGTATTCACCATCACGAGTCGATTCGCTAGAAACGACACGAACCACACACATCCTCATCATCAGTTCGCCATCCAGCGATTCCTGTTTTCTCCACTGCACAAAAAAACTCTCGGCCACACGCAAATGCACCATTCACTACCTAAAAGCATGTGAAAAGGGCACGCTCGAGCTAGAACACCTCCAGAACAAGTTTACCTACAGTACTATTCACAGCGACCTACTCCCACCATGGCTTCTTACAGATCCCTCCACTCTCCTCTGAACGAAACCAAACTGTCTACATCTACCTGAGTTCAATGATCCTACTTCATATGAGGAGTTTGATGCACCTTGGAACTAATGCAAACTATATACACCTTGACAGCTGATGCAAGAGAACTTGATGTGACAGTTGCCTCTTTATATACTTTCCTTAATCCTTATGGAAGAATTAGCATTGCTAACCTAACTACAGCAAGGCACTGGGCAGGCATAAGAACCCAACTATCATTTGCCATTCTACACAAAATCAATAAAGCACAAACACCAGTGGCTGTAAGAACAAGGTACAAGCTTCTCAAGCTATGATCCATCCATAATACTCAAAACAGACAAGTTGCAGACTTGCAGATGCCAGAAAAGATGAGAGCCGATGATTAAGTGGAACATCTCTTCAGGTTCTAATCTTGTATTCATATACACCAGCAAAGTTACAAGGAACCGCCAAGGGTTCAAATAATTGGTTGAGGGAATTCAGTCCAACAGTTCCCCATATTTAGGGGAGAATCCAATCAGAGAGACATTCGCTAAAATTGGAACAATACGAGAGAGGAAGGGAACTACAATCCAATCAGAGCTCAACGTTTGCGTTACCGAACTGGCTCAACATGATGGCCATATCCATACCTTGCACCATGGTAGGGACGACCTTCTCGTATGGACACTCCTTGGAGAACCCTAATTTCCCTGATTTCTGCACTTTCTTCACACACGTTTTGAACTTCTGGTGGCACTTCACGTTTGTCATACCTAATACATAAAGAGGCCGGCAGTTTATATGGATTTTCCACATCCAAAGTCACTCTGAAAAACTGAAATCAAGCAGTAACGGCAAACCTTTCTTTCCAACGCAATCGTCGTGAACCTTGCAGCACGCGTCAACCTCGTCGCACGGCTTCTCGCCGGGGCAGCCAGTCCAACCTACGCCGCAGTACTTCCCGTACCGTATCCCAAAGGCTGGAAATCGAACAAGAGGTTACATGAAATTCTTCTTCCTAAGTAACCAAAGACAATGAGAATACGGCAGAGTTCACACGTACTATCACAATTCTCCGTGACACAAGTTCTGCTGCATATCGGCTGCCAGAGCAAATTCGCGGCGGCGGAATCAATGCGGCGGGCCAGCCAGCGGAGGAACTGAATCGATTAGTGAAAGAAGAAGAGAAAGCGAAAGCGAGATCCAGGCAGTGGGGCGGGGGATCTGAGAGAGAGGTTACCTGGGGGCCGTCGCGACTGCCGGCCGGGGAGGAAGAGGCGAGGACGAAGAGGAAGAGGAACGTGAAGAAGAATGCTGCTGCGGCGGCGAGGCGGTTCCTCATCGGAGCAGGAGCAGCACCAACTAATGGCATTCTTGCTTCTCTTCTCCTTCCTTAGCTGCAGCTCGTTCAGCTTCCTTCGCCTGCCTCGGCCCCTTCGCTCCTCTCCTTCCTTGCGTTTGTTTGTTTTTTCCGTTTTGATTTGCGAGTCTGCGCGTTTCCTTGGCGGTTATTCCGTCGATCTGTTCCGTTCTCGCCGTCCCTCGTGGCAGGGGCGATGACGTGGTCACAGGCGCACAGCCAATTGCGTCCCAACAATTATTTGGAGTCAGGAAGCCACGTGGCAGCCCGATCCATCCCTCCGGCCTGCTCCATTGTGATTCGTCACTGGACTTGGGATCTCGGATCATGGGCCCATTTTGCACGGCCAGAATTCCTAAATTTCCTGGTCCATCCAGCCATATGGCCCGTGGTAGCAGAGGCAGGAAGGTCAACACTGTCAGATTTGTCAAATCGGTTCATACCATTAAACTGGTTCGATAGAGAACACAACCTTGGACTAAATCATGACCATTCTGATGTGACCTACAATAAAGAGACATACCATGCTTTCACGTTCTAACAAAGAATTTCAACAGGGGAAGTGAGCACGCTGGATACAAGATCCAGGACATCGAGCGTCGAACTGAACTTAACTGAACAGTTGAGAAATTTATCAATCATTCCATGAGAGAAACAGTAGTGATCTTAATGGACAGAGAAATGAAACCAACGAGCAGAACTCCTAAATCAGCTTCGACCTATCAAATTATTGGGGCCGCACAAGCAACCACTGGTGTCTCGGGGTTTCAAAAAAATTGCAGGAGAAGTAAAGGAAAGTAAAATCTGCGAGTAGTAAAGTGCCAGCAGTACGTTTCAATGACGCAGATGACAACCGAAGCTTAACTCTCCGAACAAACCGTTCAACAACGTGGGGTTATCATCTCTCTCAAGGGTAGTAGCCGGTGAAGGTGAATCCCCTCCCAACGATTTCACCAGCGCAATACCAAGCGAAGCACTCGAGTCCAAACAGCGTAGCAATGCCAGCATCCTCGACCTTCAAGTCCTGCCTCTTCTTCCATAAGTTCTTCACGTAGTCAAGTTCCTTCCAGAATGCTTCATTTCGCTGGGGGATACTGTTTCAAAGAGAAGAACCCAACACATGTCAAACATACAGATAACAAGATCAACCCACCTCACTGAACTAGTCGCAGTTGGCAGAAAATGGAGTGTTCAGCACCCATTACTTTACAAGTTGTGATCTATTAACAATAGGTTAGCTCATTCCCTTCTTACAATTTTACAATGGCTAAGCTCATAACCAAAGTAGGCAAATGTTATTTTATCAAACATCACAAAGACACAAGGATTAGTTTCTCATCTGGTAAGCACTATTTCAATGAGTCATATGTAAATCGGAAATTTCGACTCTTGATAACATGAGCCATGATATTGTACTCAACTAAGATCAGGAAAGTGCGACTTAAGGGTTTTAGCTGACTATTCAATTAGGTGTCAAATTAACAATCTAAGTGCTTGATTCAAACAAATCAATAATCTGAAAGTAGCACCATCAAACCATTAATTCACTTGGTGTCAGTGAAGTTAACAGATGGTCCACAAGAACATGAAGTGATAGTCAATGTGGGGAAGAAGACTATATAAATTCAACACTTGTCAGCAGCAGTATCTTAGCAAAACAGTCTCAATGGCTTAACAAAATGGCAGAAGATATGCAAACGACCATAGACCAATTCTTCAGTGAACTTGTGTAGAGAATTGAGATCCATAACAAGATCAATATGGCATTAAGGATACAACAAGACCAACCGCGTTATTGCCATCAGATTGCGCTATCTAAAACCCACAGAGGGATCACACTACATGCGCATACCATCCTACATGTTATCAATTCACAACCCACTATTGCCAGCAGAAACAAACAGCAGTGGGACAAATATCAACGCAATTGAAACCCAACATAACAAGGGGCGGAAGAAAAGCAGACCTGGCTAGTCGAGTGTAGAGCAATTGCTTGGACAATTCATTGCACTTCTCAACAGTAGCAGGTTGCTGAATGTACTGCTTGTTCTGCTCCAATAACTGCTTGTAGTAGGTGGTGCCATGCTTGGTTACGAACTGAGTAGCTTGGCAAGCCTTGGATTTCAACTGATGCAATTTGGACGCCATTGGTTCAACAAACTAAAACCTGAAACCACGCCAGGAAAAATGCTCAATCAATTAGACAGTCCCCCAAACCGCAAGGTAAATCAACAAACAAGATGATCTGCGTAGAAGATCCAAGAAATCCAACACCAAACAAGGACGCATAGGCAGCTCAAAACCACAACCAAAACCCTAATTGACCGCATCAACAGGGACGATAAAATCGTCCGCCGCACAAAATCGCAAACTAAAACAAGCTCAAACCACAAGCAATCAATCGGTAATCGGAAGAACGAGAAATTCGAGAGGAGAGCGAAGGAATCGAACGAGATCTGGCGGGGACTGACTCGATACAAGACCGAAGGAATCAGTGAAACGAGGCTACTGGAAACGGAGAGCAGAAATTGAGATTGAAACTGAAGCAAAGAGGTCTACCTCTGGAAGAGCGAGGAGGAGAAAACGAAGATGGCGATGGCGGAGGGGAAGATCGAGTTACGGCGATTGCTCGTCTCGCCGCTACCAGTCGTTCTTGCGCGGAGTGGGGCGAGCTAGAAAGAGAACTGGGAGCGATGGTTTAAGGCTGATGCTAAGATGGGGTTTTCTTCTCTTATTTCAGTCGGGGGTGTTTTGGGGAAATAGGAGAAGATTAGGGACCTCTAATATATTTTTCATGACTTTTGCATCAAGTAAAACAGTCAAAACCTTTAGTAAACATGATTTAAGAAGGAATAAAAGGGAGGATGGAGAGGTTGGGCTTTATTCTTGTTATGGGGGGAGGATTGGGCCTCCAAGCTTTGTGGGCTTATGTCAAAGTATTTACCCAAAGATGAGGGATGAATTCATATATGGGATTTGTGGGCTGATCGCTTTGGAATGGCTGGATCTGCCACTACTAGGGCTGGGCATGTGGGCGGATCATCCGTGGGTTAGGGCCGACCCACCCGCATTTGACCCGAATTTCGTTAAGTGGGTGGGTTTGTGGGTGGGTGACGGGTTGCGCTGGGAGCCATCCGCCGGGTGGTGGGTGGGTTGTGAGTGAGTGTGCGGGTGACCCGCTCAACCCAACAGCAAAAAGATCAAAGTCGTTGGCGCTAGAGAGAGGAGAGTGGAGACGTTAGATATAAACTCGGACTGGTCCTGGAGTTTGAACCTCGAAGCCAACCTTCCAAATAGAGATCCCCTCTTCTTCCCTTTACTTTTCCCTCTAATTCTTGTGGCTAGATCACCGCTCTTTCCTTTGTGGAATTATTTTCATTAGTTCATTGCACCTAATAATCGTCTCAATCTGTAGAAAACTCTTTCATAATAGAATTTCTATCCAATTTAAGAACTAATTCAACATTTTCCCCCTATTTCAACTTCTTGTTTCCCTCGATGATTCTCTTCACCTATTATCATGTCAAGTTGACTCCTTTATATTATATACATTGTGATGTAGGTGAACCCACAAACCCACCCGCATCATCCACCATCCGCCCGACCCAACCCGAGACTAAATGTGGATGGGTGGTGGGTTAAAAATTATCAATCCGTTTAAGCGCGGGTGGGTGCATTTTATGGTCAAAATCCACCCGACCCACCCAATGCCCACCCACCCCTAGCCACTACTGCCACTGTTTGGGAAGTTTCTCACAATAATGGATCGGGTTGAATTGAATTTCTCTAAACACCTATGGGTACATTGGTATAACTGCAAATAATTAATTCGAATTCCCAAGTTGTAATATTATAAATTTTCTTACAAATATATCTTCATGGAAACTAATAACATTCATATTCTTATAAATATATTTATATAAAAACTGATAACATCTACACATTACCCATATTATTAAGGTTAGATGCAAAACGATATTGTTTGACTTTGTGAGTATGGGTAGGGGGAGAAGCGGGTCGGATTTGGCAAATCCACATTTTATCCGTTGTGATCGGGTTGGGTACCCATGGGTTTTGGTTTAATTGTCATCCATACTCCACATATGTCTTTATTCCTGGGTTTGATAAAAGATTGTGAAGACAAGATCAATGGCTCTCTCTCAAATTCGGGTGATGTTAGAGTGCTAACACCTAATTTATAAGTATGGTGCTAACACTAACCTCACCTAATAAGAAGTTTTCATTTATCTCACTTTTAATGTTGAAAGAGTTTACCACAATTTAATGTTGATTTTTAAAGAGAGGGTACGCTTGTCATTTTTTAAAATTATCACAGAAACATGCATGTGAAACAAACATATCATAAAGACATAAAACTCATACCAAAAACACAATAAATCACACCATAAAACACATAATGTAGACCATAAAGCTCATAAAGCATACCAAAAGCACACCGTAAAACTCAAAAAACATACTAGAAAACTCAAAACTGACCGTAAGTTTTCTGAAGCAGACCAGAAAGACAGTTCTCCATTATTCTAATATGACTTAGCTTTAACCCAATTCTAGGGTTGTCTCTGGGGTGTGCCAGCAGGCCCTCCGGCATAGGGCCTTCAAATTATGGTGCTTAGGGACCTCAATCATGTATATGACTAATTACTATTACGAACTATTAAGTTTTATTATTATGAATTTAAAACGGATTTTGATTATGGGTCTAAAACAATAATATAAAAAATTGAAGTCCAAAAGGAACGAACGGATCACATGAAAGAAATACTTGCTTTCTTATTAGACTTTTTACAAACCATATGACAAAACTCATTTTTTGTCATATGTTTCCTAAATAGAATAAAAGAGGTAAGATTGTTGATGTCTCATTATTAGCATTTTATATTTATTGCTTTAACTTTCTTCATTTCAGCTTTTCAAGGGGGAAAAAGAATTCAATTTTGTCAATTAATCTGCTTGTATTAGCAAGGCAGTAATACTAAAAAAAATTATAAGTTTCTCCTATCTAATTTAGTTTACTCTAATATTTGTTTACATTATTTGATTCTACTAAAACTTTTTTCATCTTCTACTCAATTAATTCCCATAACCTATTCATGTGAGTCTAGTTAATTTATTCATTGTCAGTTTAGTTACTATTGGGATTCTTTTGATTCTATCTCTCAAATATCGATTTTTTTAATTACATCATTCTATTTAAATCATTGTCACTCTTTATAGAACATGAACTCCAAAATCTCAGGACCGGTGCCAAATATAACCTGGACTTTCAACCAAATTAGCCTGCCTGCTGTCATTTTTCTTTCTAATTTTAATATTTAATTTTTTGCTGATTTTTTTTTTTTGTTTGAATTACTCATATATCTAATATATTTGTAATAAAATACCCTGTATTCTATCGATTGTTTTGATGGGGGGGATAAAAAGTGATTCATAAGTGACAAAGTGGGATCACCACAACATCAACCCTTCTTCCTTTAGAGTTCAGATTGGCCTTATTAAGTCAGAACTCAAAACTGAACTCCATAATACATAATTGCTATAATATCATGATTGTTTTTTCTTCTTCTTAAGACCAATATCAATATATGAATTAAAAACTGAAGTCCACCACCAGGCCCATCTCTGATTTTGCAGGGTCGATGAATTGAATTTGTTGGCACACGCGTGCATGGTGGATTGCTTGGTTGGCATGCAGCTGGACTTTACGTCCATATTTAATGAAAGAAGAAGAAGAAGAAGAAGAACCAGCCAGCCAGCCAGCCGACTCATTAATACTGCTATTCATGCAAAAATCAAAATCAAACAAGGTCTGAATTCTCAATATCCTTGGCTGGTGGGTGGAAAATGGAGACTAATAATTGCCCACCAAAATCTCATCTTCTTGTAAGTTGGATTTTAATTAGGCGCCTGTGTGGGCGTTCTTGAGTCACAATTTTAGTGAGTCGAAATCCCAATGTTTATTCTGGGTTTTGGATTATTATTGCTAGCAAGAGGAGGGGAAAAACGATGTATATATATCGACCAATCTTGGTGAAGGATAATAAACTAGCTAAGCTACTTGTATATATAATCCATTTTTTTTTTTACAATTATTATGAAAGAGACTGCACATGGTGGATTGTAAATTACTATATATTCATAACATTTTGAAAGAAGAAAAAAAAAAAGGACGACACGAGGAGGAAAAAAAAAGCCAATTCTTGGCACCTTCTGCAGAAGCAGAACTAGAGGGTCTTTAGTATGGTGGTATTGTGATTTTGAGGTTTAAGTTTATGTATATAAGTGATTAAGTAATGATGAACAATAGTATGGTAGTGTGTGGTTTATGTTTATGTAGTTAATTAATGTGTTGGAATCATTTGATTAGAATGGTTTTACCTTCCAATTATTGAGAGGACAATTTTGAATTATGACGCACTTGACACAATCTATTCTCCTAGGCCCTAGCTAATTCCCTTTTTTATTTTCTAATATTGTTATTTCGGCCAATATCTAACATATTTGGACCCTAATGTTCCGCTAAGGTGGACATGTTTATTCTACAAACAACTCAAGTTGACTCTAACGCGATCGACCATGCTAATCACCCAATCAACAAGTGTCACTACTAAACTAGAATGCTACACTCAAGGCCTCGCGTCTTCTGGTGGATTGGGCTACTTTCTCGTGGTTGTGGTAACAAATGTGGGGTTGTGAAGGTCGAGCCAAATAATGGATGAAAGTAATAATCTCGTCATGGTTCTTTCAGCGGACTCTAAATATTTTATTTAAGATATCTTCAAGCAAGCTAGTTAGCTAGACACTATGAATGTTTCTTCTTCTTTCTAATAGAGGATATTTAATTAATATAATCGGTTATATATATACAATTAGCACTAGTCTTTTTAATAGCCAACAATTGGTACGCTCCTTAAACAAATGCTATTATATATGTGGTCAAAGACGGTGTGGGTTTGCTTTGGTTTGATGCTCCAAAGCTAAGTCAGAAAGTACACACAAATTCTGAAAATAAAAAAATAAAATAAAAAAGGAACTAAAATAAATTAAATAGTTTTGTGAACTAACCTTTTGGGCTGCATAAAAGGGAATTTGCTCAATTTCCATGAAATTTCTCACGAATGGATTAAAGCGACACCGGCAGCAAAGGGCCATGCGTACGTACGAATGGGGTTCACAAAACGTGTCGGGTCGTAGGAATTTGTTAGTACTTAGGAATCACAATTACGTTATTAATTCGTTGAACTCAAAAAACTAGTTTTCTTCATTTATTAAATGAATTAAAAAGGAATTGATATGGATGGAACTAGAAACGAGTGCGGACGTGGACGGAGAAAAAAAAACAGCTCTCGAAGTATGTTTATGGCGATTTCGTTAAAATTCCAAGTTACGATGATTTGACAATAGGTAGACAAGTTCGACTGATCGGTACAGGAATCCAGTTTAACTAATATTGAGTTCGAATAACTTGATTTATTGGGATCAATTGTTTCGTAACTACACATAACACAATGACCAGCACAATATAGTAGGATTCGTGATTAGCTAGAGAGATATATCTTTCTCGACCTTTTGGCCAAGACGAAGTGATTAGCCAAAGAGATGGAGTAGCTTTGCTAATAATGGACAAAACACATTTGAGTTTTATGTACTTAATTTTTCAAGATATACAATTAATCGCCTATTTAAACTAAGACATATTATTATTATTATTATCGACATTTTGTACAATAGTCTCATAAGAAACTCATAAAGTTAACTTTTCTTAATATGAAATTGCTTAAGAATCAATTTGGGAAGGAAAAAGTCAGCGATCATAATCTCCTGTGACCTACCCCAATCTGATTCTATAAACTAGTTTTAGTGTGGATGCTTTTGAAGCACAACAAGATATGAATCGAATATTCAAAAAAGAGTTGTCTACGTGGCTGATCGTCGTAATTTGAGCACCATCTTCCAAGAAGATTCATATAGTATGTGATTGGCCTACAAGTATGCTATTCCATGGCTAATTATGAACTAACTAATTAATTAATTGTATGGTTTCCTTAATTCTAGACAATTCTAGTGAAACCTCTACTCTAATCTCACTTAAGGAACTGTAAACCATTGGTAGAGCAAGCCTACCTCTTTCTTTTTTTTAGTTCTACTTTTTGTTTGTAAATAATGTGTTATTAAAGTCGGGCCGAGCACCGGTAAAACCGTCACCCGGTCACAAAATCGGCTCGGAACAGTTTAAAAGCCGTTCCGGTTTTATGTAGTGGTTGACGAGCGGCCGAGGCGGTAAACCGCTCGAGCCGAACGAGCCGCTCGTACGGTTTTTGCCATTCTGCGCGCCATTAAATTTAATTAAAGAAATTGCTGAAAATTGAAATAAACAAAAAACGTCGGGCTCTCAAACTGAATCCTTATTTCCATTTCAAAATTTTGAAGGAAAGAGACGAGCTCTGATTAAGAAATGTCCACTATTTGTACGGATAATGTTTATTAGGTACCGGTTCTGTAACGGTTTTAAACGGTCTAATGCCGGTTGGACCACTAAAATGCGAGCCGTTCGCATTACCAGACCATGCTCCGGTTCGGTTCTGACAACATTAAATATGTCTCGTAACTTCCTCTTATTTTTTTGTCAGTTGACCTCTATTGATTAGAGTAGAACTTAAATTCGGGTTGTTTCCGTTACCTGAACCGAATTGTTCTGTTACCGGAACTCGAAACAATACAATTCCAGCAACCAGCACCATAGTATATTTTGGGTAGAAAAGCGAATTGAACGGTTGTTAATTCTCGCGAGAGGTTAATATATATCATATATTTATTTAGAAGTAAAAATTTATCGTAGTGAAGCAATTGGCCGGTTCACTCTCTCTCTCTCTGCCTGCCTGCAAAAGATGAGTGGCTGGTTGACTGATTGCGTCGTCATTAGTGAGGCAATTAAGCACGAATTAGCAATATAAACGTCTTCTAATGGTGTCATAAAAATGTCGGTTTTCACCAGGCAATGATGTGAAGCCAATTGGTGATATGTCTGCTAGCTAGCCGTATAAGGGCATCAGTAATTGCAGAAGAGAACAAAAATCTAAAGATGAGAGACAGAGAAAGATAAACACACCATTAACAAAAGACTAATTAATTAATCAATTAATTGGGTTTTGAAGTTTACCTTTTGTGTTGGCCAAATGAAGAACAAGAGAGTGACAATCTCTATTGTTTAACACAGAAAAAAAGGACAGTGACAGATGGAGTTGTTTAGTAGAAGGAAGTACAGAACATAATCCACGCTAATCAGGAATTTTGGGATTAATTAAATCGACAAGATGGGATGGATATATATGACGTTGTTTAAAATTGACTAAAACCCTTTTTTGCTGAGATAGCAATAAAGGGTTTGTGATTTGGAGGGTGTCGTTTTCTTGTGGGGAAAGTCAGAACTCAGAAGTTAGGGTTTACAGTTTCTTGGGTGCTTCCATTGCTCAGTTGGAATCCACTTCAGAGGAGCTTAAGTACGTATGTACAGTCGCTTTCATTAGGTGCATAACTTAATTAGTTAATAACAAATATAATGATTAAGTACCTTAATCATGCGTATCACGGGACAAGGAAGGAGTCAAAGACCTTCATCACTAACGTACAGAAGTAGCCCATGGGCGAGGAAGCAACCCCAAAAGGGATAAGTGGTAACCAGGAACTAATTCAACCACTTTGATTTGATGATGTCTGGGAATCTTGGTGTTATTACATGATTTTTGCCCGAGTTTAATTAGATGTTGAATTTGATGAAATTACAACTTTTTTTTATCATTTATGTGCAGTTGATTTAAAAAAAATATATAATTGCAAACTACATAAGTCTGGAAAGAGGCAATTAAACATAATAGAACTGTTATCGTATGCTAGTAAGAATATTTTGTTTTTGGACACCACTTTGATGAAATTCTCGTCGAGTCAATGATAATTTAGTATTGTTTCTACCTAAACTACCACGGAAAGTGTTGAAAGACATTTACAATGATGCACGTGAAAATACTTCGATATTTAATGGATGATGTCAAAATCTTGAATGATTATTTGATAAAATATATTGATACTGATATATCATATGAATGCATCTTACAAAATTTTCAAATACAAGAACATAAATAAGTCGGTACATAGCTTATCATGGTATATCCCCTAATTTCTCAATTAATAGATATACAATCCATTTAATTACTATTTTGATTAAGTACTAGTTTATGTATATATAGTTTTGTTTCGGTTGATCACCATATCGCAAAATCTCTAGGCCTTGAGTTGAAATCTGCACATGGGTATATTCATATGGTTCATCGAGCCCCACACATCCATGATCATCACTTGCGAGCGTCAGTTGCTAGCATAATAATAATAATAATAATAATAATAATAATAATAATAATAATAATAATAATAATAATAATAATAATAATAATAATAATAATAATAATAATTATTAGTATTGGTTATCTGGTTCTTGATGAGTTTGTTAGTTGAAAATCTACATAGAAACACAATCTCGACAAGCATCTTCATGTCTTACATGTAGTAGGCAAAGCAAATGTAGCAAACATCATAGATTTTCCCACATCTTCAATTGCCACCTATTCTGTTGTATATATATTCCTTCACACATATCCTACTTAAGTACTTAGCTTAGTCTTAACCCACCTCTCTCAACTAATTACCCATGCTAATCTCGATCATTAAACTTGATCATAAAATGAGGTAGAATTGAGATTTGGTTGAGAGAATATAGAGAGAAGTTTGAGAATAAAACGAAAAGGCACTAGCTAGGGCTCCTGTTATTTGATCATCATTAAGCTAGCCGAATGACTACAAGTACAATACATATACAGAACCGAGTCGAAAATACTAATCAAGCTAAATAAGTACATATAATAAAGTACTAAACTATTATTAAACGATTACCCATCCCACATCAAAACTAGGCAAGGAATTCTCTTAATGCTTCAATTCAATCTTGATCGTTTAGGGAAGATTGGAAAAACACAAATCATGTAGCTATGGCAGATCAATTAAATGAAATATTAATTCAGCCGCTCATTTATTAATCACATGCATAACTTGGGTTTTGGATGCCATTTTTTTGGGTACGAGCGATTAAATCCATAAAGAAAAAGAAACGAAGTAGAATATCAGTACACAACAGAGGAACAACAACGGATCAAAAGCATTGACCTGACGGAGTAAACAGAAGTAGAAAAGGAAGCAACATGGAGGAGATACAAACAACGAGGGCGAAGAAAGGAAGCAACACAACAAATGTTTGATTGAGTGGTCGTTTTGACTTTCAACACGGAGATCTTAAATTTAAGAGTCGTAACTTTTCCTCCTCTTCCCCCTCCTCGTTGTACAGTATCGATTGTGTGGTGTCATGCTTTGAATTCATAAATCTTGATTTCAAGGTCTGTAGCCTCCCTCCTCTTAGCTCTTCCTATCAAAGAAAAACATTTGTTTTTCTTCGCCTTATCTGGAAACAGAATCAGCACAGGAGGAGACAGTGCTCCAATCTTCAAACCTGTCGACCATTAGAATGGAGACGACGTCGTATCCATTAAACCCAATCCAATCTTCAACCGAGACGACGACGCATCGCACCTGGAGTGAAGTGGTCTCTGGCAAATTACCAATCAAGTCCACAACTTCTTAATTTGCACTTTTTCCACTTTCAGGTTGTACTTTCTTCTGTCCCAAGTTTGTTTTCTTTCCTTGAACTGTAAACCACAAACCCTACATCATATAAGCTCATTGATGAACTGAAAAAGAGACAAGCCAAAATTTCCAAAGCAAACCAAGTGTTACTTCCTCTTTTGAGACACCCATAAAAACATTGCCATTAATAGAAGCTTAGTGAAGGGTTAAGTTAAATGACGTTATAAACTTTGTTGCTAATGATCATTTAGCAAGGAGAGAGAAGGAGTGGGTTGTGGGGTCATGAGATCTCCTTTGGGCTTCTGTTTAGGTCATCAAAGCTTTGGGTTATAACCAAAATCAGAATCTTAAAATCTTGTGTTAAAATGGGTATCTTTGTCAAGTCATTAGTAGAACTTTCAACTACTCTTTAGATCTGCCGCCCCCTTCTGTAATATTAATTTTTTTTTGTTAATGTCTGTAATATTAATTTGCTAAAGGCATATATGCATATGATTGATTGCCCATTGTAATGATGATTCTGGTTTTAGTAAACAAAATTCTTCAACTTGCTAGTCATAGGTTTGGTGGTGGCTAGTTTTGGGTTACTATATATTAATGATGACCAAGATCATAGCTAATATAATCCTTCTTCCATGATCGAAGATTCCTTACTTTTTTTTATGGGTGATCGATGTAGGTTGTGATTGTGACTGCTGTGGTGATGTAGTGTATTCTCGTTGTTTACTCAGTTGGGGTTGTATCGATCCTTGGCTCCGCGTACTTTCGCTGCCCCCTGATTTGATCAAAGAGTTTAGTAAAATTTGCCACTATTCATTAAACAAATTAAGCCCCTTCTGCTCTAAAAACCAATTTCAAGTTTTGTAAATTACTATAACTTTAATTGCATTCATTCTAAAATCCCAATTTTATCACTCATTAACATTAGTATTAGTTGAGGTATGAAGAAGCTAAAAGGGTGGGAAGTGAGAGAGAAGAAAAGAGATTGAAATCAAACCAACTTTTAACACCAACCCCTCTCTCTCTCTCTCCCCCCCACTGTACACATTCAACCACCATATTCGGTGTGTGGGATCTTGTGGAGATTGGGATAAAGAAATTTTTTGCAAAGGGGCAGCTGACAGAACCACAACATATACAGTTGTCAAGATTAAACAAAAAAAGACCAATCTCTCTTCCTCATTGATCTCTGCGAAAAATGAACAAGAAGAAGTGGATTTTGTCCCTCATCATATTTGCTTACACCATAGAATCATTGATTTTATTTTTATTCTGAATCCCTCCATTACCCTTTCCCCCCCTTTCCTATATTATATTAGGCCCAATATACAAAAAACACTCTTTCCCCCTCTATATATAAGTAGCCTCTTCTTCTCCTTCCACAAATCATTCATTCCAACATTCACAAATCTCTCTCCTTTTTCCTCTCTCTTCCTTCCTCACAGACTTCTGTCTGTTTTTTTCCCTATACTAAGGAAGAAGAAAGAAGAAAGAAAAGCTAGCTCTCTCACTTCTTATACCTTGTCTCTTTCAGAAGAAACCCACTTCAATTCCCACCAACTTCTTAATTATAATGGCGATCGAGCTCGAGCAGCAGCCAAAACCCGCCGCCGTGGCGCTCTCCAGAATCGCAGTCTCCGAAACCCACGGAGAAGACTCTCCGTACTTCGCCGGGTGGAAGGCCTACGACGAGAACCCGTACGACGAGCTGACCAACCCGAGCGGGGTGATCCAGATGGGTCTGGCCGAAAACCAGGTCTCCTTCGACCTGCTCGAGGACTTCCTCGAACGCCACTCCGAGGCCGCCACGTGGGGGAAGGGAGCCACGGCCGGGTTCAGGGACAACGCCCTCTTCCAGGACTACCACGGCCTCAAATCCTTCCGCGGGGCAATGGCCTCCTTCATGGAGCAAATCCGCGGCGGCCGCGCCCGGTTCGACCCGGACCGGGTCGTCCTGACCGCGGGCGCGACCGCGGCCAACGAGCTCCTGACCTTCATCCTGGCCAACCCGGGCGACGCCCTCCTCATCCCGACCCCGTACTACCCGGGGTTCGACCGGGACCTGAGGTGGCGGACCGGCGTCCAAATCGTCCCCATCCACTGCCACAGCTCCAACAACTTCCAGATCACCGAATCCGCCCTCCACGCCGCATACGACGACGCCGTTTCGCGCGGCCTCACGGTCCGCGGCGTCCTCATCACCAACCCTTCCAACCCCCTGGGCGCCACGGTGCAGCGCGCCGCACTGGAGCAGATCCTCGACTTCGCCGTGGAGAAGAACATCCACCTCGTGTCCGACGAAATCTACTCGGGCTCCACCTTCTCGTCCGCCGAGTTCGTCAGCATCGCCGAGGTCCTCGAGTCCCGCGGCTCCCGCCACGTGGACCGGGAGCGGGTCCACATCGTGTACAGCCTGTCCAAGGACCTGGGCCTCCCCGGGTTCCGCGTGGGGACCATCTACTCCTACAACGACGCCGTCGTGACCACCGCGAGAAGGATGTCGAGCTTCACGCTCATCTCTTCGCAGACGCAGCACCTCCTCGCCTGCATGCTCTCCGACGAGGAATTCACCGCCGACTACATAAAGACGAACAGGGAGCGGCTGAGGAGGAGGTACGACGTGATCATCGCCGGGCTGCGTCGCGCCGGGATCGAGTGCCTACGTGGCAACGCGGGGCTGTTCTGCTGGATGAACCTCGGTCCGTTGCTCAAGGAGTCGACCAAGGAAGGCGAGCTGGCGCTGTGGAATCTGATAGTCAGGGACGTCAGGCTCAATATCTCCCCCGGCTCGTCGTGTCATTGCTCCGAGCCGGGGTGGTTCCGCGTCTGCTTCGCTAACATGAGCGAGGCGACGCTCAACGTCGCCTTGGATAGGCTGCACCGGTTCGTCGACCAGTATCGACGACGGACCGGGTCGAGCCAGTAATATTGGTGGTGGGAAAGGAAGAGATTTTTTTTTTTGGTGGCCTTTGCTGGGGAAGGTCATTTTTATTCTATTGATTGATTGGTTGGTCACATACCTATTCTTTGAGGAGAAAATGAAGGGGGAAAAAAAGAGGAACGATTTTGTTACTTGAGAAGAAAAAAAAAATTATAATGTTAAGGGGAGAAAAGGGAAGTGTGTATACAGTATACCAAAAAAAAAAAAAAAGAGTCTGTAATTTTGGTTTTCTGTGAGGGCGGGAGGGGATTTTTTTTGCTTGCTCTCCTCGAGCAAGTGGTGTACCTTTTTCCGTTGTCACACAAAGTGGAGTTCAATTGTTTCTGTCTTGTTAATGAATTTTTTTTATGTTGTCTGTCTCTTGGATTGTTCTGTTATGGGTTTCATGATCTACCTCGACTCAAATTGACCGGAGAGTAAAAAGAAAATGGGTGAAAATCATTCTACAATAGTATCATATATCGAACACAGAATAAAGAAATTAAGTATCAATTCGTTAATCGACGAAGGAATTTTTACGATCAGTAAAAAACGAACATCCTCATCAAAACAAAAATATGTTATGGATGATGATGGCATAGATTCAGCTTTGATGCGCGATGATTAGTGATTATCTTGTTTTATTTCCAAAAAAAATCACTTGTATAATCGAACAAAAGAAATATACAAAAAAAATCACAAGCTAATCACTTATATATTCTAAACGAATTTCGTATTGAAACGAATTTCGTGCACATCAAATGAATCACTCTATTACAACTGCGACCAACACATCCCGCACCACTAGCCTGTTGAATCAACTGATGTGCAATATACAACAAATTAGAATTAAATTCCTGAATCGCAACTTGAAAACTATCTTAAAAAGCTATAAGATTTGATCGCCGACGCATGCAAGGCAGGCTAGGAGAGGATTAATATTATCAAGTGTCCATGTCCCTATTAACCATCGGATAGTCACTTTCTCCACCAAATTAAGGCCTTAATTAATTATTCAGAGTCAATGATATCAAGACAACAACGCAATTGGTGTAGGAGGTTTGAGTCACATTTGAGGATCTTCTGCCGTACTTAGTAGACTCGAGTTTTTCTTACTATACAACGCTAATCAGGGTTGCGACAGCTTAGAATTCTTTTTGTCGAGAGAATTAATGTTTGGACATTTGGTGCTGCCGCTCGAGTTTTTCCACCCCCACTCTTGCTTTCAGTTTCATTTCATTACCAATATTGTAAATAGTAATATGACAATGGAGCGGGTAAATCAATGGTTGAATCATTTGAGGTCAAGTTAGGTTATTTGCATTATTTCGGTTAAAAAATTTTGCAATAAATTTTTTATGTGGTTGAGAATTGAATACAAGATTGATCTATTATTGAAAACAACTTTAAGAGAAATAAATATTTGTATCTATTAGCTTTTAATTTATATATTTTGTATGCTATCAAATGTCACGGTAAGTGTTGTACGAGTAGTTACTATAATGAACAAAAAGAAGAAACACTTTCGAATAAGATGAGTGACGAAATCATGAATGATTTTTTGGTGGGTATATCTTAATATCTCTCATAATTTGCATGATGAATGTATTTTAGAAATTCTTAAGAATATAAAAACACGTTCTAAAATATACTTTATATTTTTTCACGTTAAACCTAGCTTTAAATAATTTTCTGGCTACTCCACCGGAGGTATCGCAATATCCATATATGTTCTACACCAAGTGCAGCTCGCGGGTGAGATCGGGTGATAGTCATATGTATACGGATCGATGCAGGTCTACCATTTCTTATATTATTTTAAGAAAATATTTACTTTTAAAAATGAAACAAAGTGAAAATAGTTAAAAATAGAGACAATATGTAGATTAATTGAGTCCAGTTAGTGATTGAAAGATGAAGCCTTACACTAATGTAAAGATCATTGAAATTTTAGTTTAGATATAATATCCAAACAGGAGAAACAAAAATAGTTAGTGATTGAAAGATGAACCCTTACACTAATGTAAAGATCATTGAAGTTTTAGTTAAGATATAATATCCAAATAGGAGAAATAAAAATAGATATGGAGACAAATCGAGGTAGAACGTGGTGGGACAAGGTGGAAGTAATACATATACCCAATCCCAATACCCCATGCTACTACAGTTCCTGTACTATCGTTCATAATGCGGGTAAGGTAGGATAATACCCGGTGAAATAGATTCAAATTGGCATCACTAATAGTAAATTACTACCGACTTCCCGAGAAAGTAGTGGATTTGGTAAAAAAAAAAAAGAGCAATTAAGATACAAAATTACCGTAAACACCATATTCTAATGTTACATGGGATTCGAACAACACGAATTTCGTATTTAAACGAAACAAGAAAATCAATGTAATGTGAGTCCACGTACGTATAGTTGCTAAAATTTGTGTTGTGCGGCGTACATACATTGCTTGCAAAACCATCCTAAAGTTTTGTGGAAAGGGAGTACTAATTGTCAACTCGAAGAGCACGTTTTTGGCCGGGCTCGTGTGCAATGAGTAGTGCAAGATATGTAACGTGTTGACATACATACATGGTTTCGCTTTCACATTTCTTACCGATCAGGAACATGTCCATTGTCAAATGACACTTAGCAATGGTGATAAGATATAACAATGAAGCTTTTTTTTCAATGCACAAGGATCCAAAAAAGTTAACGAGGAATAAGTGGCCGGACTGCACTTGTAATTAAATGCTGGTTAATCTATTTGACGCGGCTAATTACCCATCATAGAATTGGGTGGTTGAAATCAATGTGTAAGTAGGGTTGGAGGTCATTGTATACAAACGTATAATAATGTATTGGGTTGTATGTATTGCTTTCTTTATCTAACACATCGTGATTAACAATACCCTAAAAGTCAAATGAGAATAATACTCTATCCTTTTCTACATACACAAAATAGTCAAACATTTGTGTAAAACTTGTGACAGACGATAGTGCTACTATATATATATTAGTTACTTTTGTAAGAGTTGACGAACTCGACAGTGATCAGATATTTTGATCGACAATGAAGTAAATGTACAATTTAAGGGTTGATTGGATGTGTTCGAATGAGTTCTAAATATCACCTTATGTAGGTGCTATTTTCGAATTTGTGATGCTTTGAGATTTTTTTAGTTTGTCTTTGCTCAGTTTCTTGCTCTCCATCTAAGACTTCGATGGAGAAAGGGCTTGGGTGTTGTAGAGACTTTAGATGCACAAATTCGATATTATTGGCCAAATGGGTTCGGATTTGGGAATGTGTCTTTATTCTATGAAAAATTTGGCTTTATCGATTCTATGGTAAGGGATGGTATCTTTAATTGAATCATTTTTCACAAAAAATGACGCATATATATCTATACTCGTTAGTTATTAGGACTTTGCTACGGTGACATGCATGTCACGGTGACATGCACTTTCCGGTCGACCTCATATAGGATTAGGTCGACCTAATCTGTTGTTTTAGTGTTAAAACAGTTTCATGGTGCCGACTTTGGAGATTCATATCTTAAAATTGGCTAGATGAAAATTGGAGATTAATGGCTTGTTTTGAAGCTGAAGTGTTCCTCTACACATTAAAGTACTTGGGAGCTCGATAGAAAGTCTAGAAGACCACTTTTTAACCTGATCAAAAGGCTATGCCAAAACTGGGAAACTGCCTGAAAATGGCCAAGTCTGGGAACGTGTTTGTGAAGCCTACTTTGGAGCTCAATTTGAGGAGTATGGTTGCGATCGATTCCAAAGGCTCTACCACGTTAAATTAGGTATGTTTGTCTACAAAGGAAAGACATTGGATGAAAGATTGGATATCTTTAAGTCTTCAAACAAAAGGCTCGAAGTTGCTACAAAGGTTGTTTTTCTGGAAACTTGCTTGTGCTCGAAGTCTGCCAGAAAAACAGCCTTCGTAGCAACTTCGACCCTTTTGTTTGAAGCCTTACAGATATCCAATCTTTCATCCAATGCCTTGAATTTGTATAAAAACATACCTAATTTAACGTGGTAGAGACCCCCGGACTCGACTCGCATTCATGCTTCTCGAATTGAGCTTCAAAGTAGGCTTCACAAGCACGTTTCCAGACTTAGTCATTTTCAGGCAGTTTCCTAGTTTTGGCATAGCCTTTTGTTCAGGTTCAAAAATGGTCTTTTGGACTTCCTATCGAGCTCTCAATCACTTCAATATGTAGATGGACACTCCAGCTTCAAAACAAGCCATTAATCTTCAATTTCCATTTAGCCAATTTTATGATATGAATCTCCAAAGTAGGCACCATGAAACTGTTTTTACAGCGAAACAACAGATTAGGTCGACCTGATCCTAAATGAGGTTGACCTGATTCTAAATGCGGTCGACCTGATCCTAAGTGAGGTCGACCTGATCCTAACTGAGGTCGACCGAAAAGTGCAAGTCACAATGACATGCATGTCACCATAGGCGCACCCTAGTTATTATGACGCCTAAAAGCCGAGTATCGAGTTGTTAACCAGTTTACTTCGAACACACGCATATTAATTATCATCGAAGTAATTAATACAAAAAAAGGCTTCCAATAATATTGGATTGCCCTATCATACGTGTTATTATATATATCCTCTTTTAGCCGTTTCGGCGTGCCCCATATAATAATATGCGTAGAGGAGTTTTATCGTTTGCACCAGCTGACCTAATTACCAGCCGCCGGCCGAAAGCAAACGACTTCAATCCAACACTTCTTTTCTCTTTAGTTTTTTTCCCGACGCACCAATATATGATCTGGTGATGAGGTATGGGTTTAATAATTTTCCACGAGAAGTCCATGCTTTCATAATTAACATCTAATTATTGTTTAATCATAGATAAGATTTGCTGTGTGATGCTTACAGATCAATATATTAGTTTTTGCCTCTGTTTTCTTCCCTCTTTCTGCTGTTTTTGCGTGCTATTATGGGTTTTAAGCTCTCTCGAATCTAGCTTTGGTCCACCACGTACACAAGTAAACTAATGAAGCAGCTGCTAATAATTCGAGCCTTACCTAGTTTAGGAATGGGCATGGGCATGGCACTAAAGATAGTTTGGATCTTCAAGATTATGAACACTAACCCACTTCATAATTGTATGTTTGATAACTGGAAAAGTTGACAAACTCAGCTTTATAAAAAGAAAATGGGAAGATCAGGGTGATCCCCTACGGATCGTTTGGTGGTTGCAAAATCTCAGGACCAACGATAAATGATTGTCGTTATTGATGGGGTTTAATTTTGGAATTCTCTTGATTTTATTTGGAAAGGTTAAAGATTGCATACATATATATGATCATTGTTGAGTATGGCCTGTATCTCTAAGCTAAGGGAGGTTGAGACATATGATTTGTGTCGAATTATTTGTCGTCGAGTGGAAGTCAGGAGAGGTTCAATCATGGATCATATACCGTTTACTAACACCCCCTTCAAACTCAGACCATTCAGATAGGCTTGGAGTTTGGACAGAGGCACAGGTCCGGACACCGTGTGCTTTAACAGAAACAGATGGGGTCATCGGGAATTGAACAGAAGACCTCACGGCCACAGAAGGCTATGATACCATGTCAAGAACCAGTTGATCCTAATAACCCGAGTTGTTGGGAGCAATGCAGTCAAAAGCGCGATTCTACCTAGAAGCGGAAAAGAGGTAAAATCGTAAAGCGTAGAATCAAAGCGTACAAGCGTAAGTTTTTTACGCATACTGAAAAATAACTAAAAATTTATTAAGTAGGACACTTACTATGTAAAATATGAATGCACATAATTTAGATAAGTTAATAAATACATCCAATTCATGTCCAAAGCAGAGCAACTTATAGCATCTTAATAATAAGTTTGTAAACATAAAATTTAACAATAAGCCACTTTTTCCTCTATGCTACTGAATTCGGGAAGAGCCTGGCTGGTGAATTAGATTACTTTATTGAAATTGAGAATGCATCCAAGTACTTGGTATGTATCTTTTCATCTCAAATGCATCATATTGTTGGTGATTTACTTTTAAATATTAGTTTTTATAATTAATTTCATGAAAAGAATACCCATTTAGTGAACTAAAAGCGTAAAAACGTAAAGTGTTTTGGTGAACTAGAAGCGTAAAAGCGTAAGTTTTTAAGGTTTAAAGCGCAATTTGGTCCGATTTATACACTTAAGTTTTTATATGGAAACGAAAGCCTTTTGGTGACCTAAAAGCGTAAAATCGTAAATTTTTAAGTTTTAAAACGCGATTTTAACTGCATTGGTTGGAAGAGGTTCAATCATGGATCATATACCGTTTACTAACGGTTTCTACATAAATAATATGGAAACAAAATCAAACTTCATCCTTCATTTCTCAAATTCTTAATTTTGTTCCTTTTCTTCCCCAAAATCCCTCCTGTTAAAACTTGATAGTTTTCTTTTATCCTAATAATGAGTCTCTAACAATGATACCATAGATTTGGAATCTCCACTACATTATTATATATCTTGGGAAAATACACTAGAGGTTTTCTAAAACTAAATGTACTTTTTCTAGATCAAGGTCATTGAAGAAAGCATCTTATAGTTTTGTTACCAACTTCCATGGTAAGTGTAGAAAGGACATTTGCATTAAGCTAAATGAAACACACTCATCAATATTGAACGAGTGATAAAATTATTAATGATTGTTTGATTGGACATATTTGGTTTGATATTATATGAATGTGTCTTACAAGTTTTGCAAATTATGTAACATGTTGCGAGAAAAATGTATAAAATTTAAAAGATTTTATACAAAAATCGGATCCATCTTGTATGAAATTCTAGCTACACCACTGACCATCTGAAGAAGTACTATATACACTTCTATATCTCTCTCTAATATGTATATCTTCAAATAAGTGAAACTGACCATTTTTTGCCTGTGAACTACCTAATACACATTGTATTAGTTAATTAACTATATAGATATGTGGGTACTTCATTTTATTGCATTGTCGATTATACACATTCGTTCTAACACATAATAAACACTTCCTTTTGGTGTTTAGGATCATATGCCTCGGCCATCTTAATAATTAATCATGGAAGGTGCATCATTCTTTTGATTGAGCTAGCAGGATATGTATCAGATAGCAAAAAAAAACAAAAACGAAAAGTTAAGTGAATAACTCGAGGGAGAATTCCCATTATTCGATTCGAGTCATTAATCATACATATATGTTATAATCATGATATATGTCAGAATAATTAGATTTGTTTATAACTAGTAAAATTGTATTGAAAAGCAAGTGAAATTGGTCGTCGAATAATACGAACGAGGTAAGAAGAAAATACACGGGATGGTTATCCAAAAAGATCAATTTGTACCACATCGTTTAGTTACAAAATATTTAATGGATTTATAAGGTTATTTTGATATTAAAAAGTTAATAAATGAATTAGTTGGGCTTTAATGGGTGAGTTTTTGGGGCTAAGTGGTCAAACTCCCTCTTCCTAGCCTAGTGGCCGACCGCCTCCATGACCTCGAAGCTGACACCTTCTCTCCTTTGGAACAAGAAAACTGGTAGCAAAATACGAAATTTGGTTAAGTCTGGAGCCAAGAGGGTACCAAGCTGACAAGACAAAGCTTGGTACCTGATGTACCTGATAACGCGTTAATTACACATATTTATTCTTTCATTTCTTAAGCATTTGTGATAATTTTCTTACACATTGAGCCGGTTTTACGCTTGGTTGTGCATAGAGGTGTCAATCCACCAATCTATTAAAAATATCCACCTAATCCAATCCATTTAAATCCAAATCCAATTGGATTGGCGGATTGATCCATGGATCAAAATGGCAAATTATGGTTTGATACCTATACTTTTTATATTTTAGATTTTTGTACCTAAAATTCAATTTTTATACTAAAAATATCATTAAAAAATTACATTTTGGCACCTAAATTTTTTTATTATGACATTTTAGTACCTAAACTTTTCACATTTTACATATTGGTCCAAGGTTGAGGATGTCATTTGGATTCATGATAATCCACCAATCCACTTGATCCAATCCATGGAAAAACCAATCCAATCCATTTGATCCATGGATCCACCAATCCATGTGGATCCAATCCATTTGCCACCTCTAGGCTCTAATTGTGCATGTTTATGATGTTTTAGGTCCTAGTTCGTAAATGAGAGCTTCGAAACAAGTTTTGGGACAGTTGGGTGAAGTTTTCATATTCTAAAAGAAACATCAAGTACATTTGGTGTCTACACTCTTAATAGTACGTCTCTTTTATGTATCTCACTAAACAATTATAGCAAATTTATTGCTAATTCGACTTCGAAACTTGTGGTTAATATAAACAAATGTGATAATTCATCGGTTGTTTGGTGATTAATTAGAAATAAATTGAAGTCATTGGGAAAAATTACTGATGATGTTAGTAAGGTGTTCTTGTATTAAGTAATGTTAGTTAGAGTTCTTGTATAATGAGAAGTAGTGTGCAAGTTTGAGATAGGCTCCTTGTATAATTTATAACCTTAGAATTTGGATCACTCCAAAATACTTGAGCTTTAATAAGATTTTATTTTATTATCGGCGATCAAAGACAGAGAACATAGAATTTTCAATAATAGACAAAAAAAAAAAAAAACTCCACTTTCTGTGATAACGAAAAAGGTATAGTACTTGCTCGATCGATGAAAGCAAGCAAAAAATCCCCTCCCATCCCCCCAGAAATCCAAAAAAAAAAAATCATTAACAGACTTTTCTGTATACTGTATACACTTTCCCTTTCTCCCCTTATATTTTTTTTTTCCCAGTAACAAAGAATATGTATGTGACCAAATCAATTAACAAAAAATATAAATTTTATCTTTCCCCACCATCAATATTACTGGCTCGACCCGGTCCGTCGACGATACTGGTCGACGAACCGGTGCAGCCTATCCAAGGCGACGTCCAGCGTCGCCTCGCTCATGTTAGCGAAGCAGACGCGGAACCACCCGGGCTCGGAGCAATGGCAGGACGAGCCGGGGGAGATATTGAGCCTCACGTCCCTCACAATCAGGTTCCACAGCGCCAGCTCGCCTTCCTTGGTCGTCTCCTCGAGCAACGGACCGAGGTTCATCCAGCAGAACAGCCCCGCGTTGCCACGTAGGCACTCGATCCCGGCGCGACGCAGCCCGGCGATGATCGCGTCGTACCTCCTCCTCAGCCGCTCCCTGTTCGTCTTTACGTAGTTGGCGGTGAATTCCTCGTCGGAGAGCATGCAGGCGAGGAGGTGCTGCGTCTGCGAAGAGATGAGCGTGAAGCTCGACATCCTTCTCGCCGTGGTCACAACGGCGTCGTTGTAGGAGTAGATGGTCCCCACGCGGAACCCGGGCAGGCCCAGGTCCTTGGACAGGCTGTACACGATGTGGACCCGCTCCCTGTCCACGTGGCGGGAGCCGCGGGACTCGAGGACCTCGGCGATGCTGACGAACTCGGCGGACGAGAAGGTGGAGCCCGAGTAGATTTCGTCGGACACGAGGTGGATGTTCTTCTCCACGGCGAAGTCGAGGATCTGCTCCAGTGCGGCGCGCTGCACCGTGGCGCCCAGGGGGTTGGAAGGGTTGGTGATGAGGACGCCGCGGACCGTGAGGCCGCGCGAAACGGCGTCGTCGTATGCGGCGTGGAGGGCGGATTCGGTGATCTGGAAGTTGTTGGAGCTGTGGCAGTGGATGGGGACGATTTGGACGCCGGTCCGCCACCTCAGGTCCCGGTCGAACCCCGGGTAGTACGGGGTCGGGATGAGGAGGGCGTCGCCCGGGTTGGCCAGGATGAAGGTCAGGAGCTCGTTGGCCGCGGTCGCGCCCGCGGTCAGGACGACCCGGTCCGGGTCGAACCGGGCGCGGCCGCCGCGGATTTGCTCCATGAAGGAGGCCATTGCCCCGCGGAAGGATTTGAGGCCGTGGTAGTCCTGGAAGAGGGCGTTGTCCCTGAACCCGGCCGTGGCTCCCTTCCCCCACGTGGCGGCCTCGGAGTGGCGTTCGAGGAAGTCCTCGAGCAGGTCGAAGGAGACCTGGTTTTCGGCCAGACCCATCTGGATCACCCCGCTCGGGTTGGTCAGCTCGTCGTACGGGTTCTCGTCGTAGGCCTTCCACCCGGCGAAGTACGGAGAGTCTTCTCCGTGGGTTTCGGAGACTGCGATTCTGGAGAGCGCCACGGCGGCGGGTTTTGGCTGCTGCTCGAGCTCGATCGCCATTTATGAGAAGTTGGTGGGAATTGAAGTGGGTTTCTTCTGAAAGAGACAAGGTATAAGAAGTGAGAGAGCTAGCTTTTCTTTCTTTCTTTCTTCTTCCTGAGTAGGATAAAAACAGACAGAAGTCTGTGAGGAAGGAAGAGAGAGAGAGAGAGAGAGCAAAAAAAAGGAGAGGGATTTGTGAATGTTTGAAGAATGAATGATTTGTGGAAGGAGGAGAAGGAGAAGCTACTTATATATATAGTGGGGAAAGAGTGTGTTTTTGTTTATTGGGGAAATATAATATGAGAAAAGGGTAATGGTCACAACTAGAGGGATTTAGAATAATAAAAGAAATCAATGATTCTATGGTGTAAGCAAATATGATCAAGAGAGACAAAATCCACTTCTTCTTCTTGTTCATTTTTTTCACAGAGATCAATGAGAAAGAGAGGGTTGGTCTTGTTTTTGTTTAATCTTGACAACTGTACATGTTGCGGTTCTGTCAGCTGCCCCTTTTTTTCTTTCTCTCAATCTCCATAAGATCCCACAAACCGAATATGGTGGTTGAATGTGTAGAGTGGAGGGGGAGAGAGGGGTTGGTGACTTGGTGTAAGTAGTGTTAATCAATCTCTTTTCTTTCTCTCCCTTCACACCTTTTTCAGCTTCTTCATTGTAGCTTCTTCTTACATATATGATACTCGTATTAATTAGTGATAAATCGAGATTTAGAGTGAACAATGGATAACGATGTAAAAAGTTATATTTTTCGGGTCAAATTATTTTACGGAGTAGAAGATATTAAAAAAATCAGTAACTTGCGATTTTTTTAACGAATAGCGACAAATTTTACTGAAATTCCTGGACATAAAAAATACGGAAGCAAGGCTACATCCCCAATTCCCATCACCTCCTGTTTGAACAATCTCCTTTTTCTTATTTATATATTATCATAATTATAAAAAAAAGGCTACATCCCCAATCCCCAACTAAGTAAACAATGAGAAGCCACTGCATCACCACAGTAGTCACCATAAATAACGAACCGCTGCTACTTCTCTGGATCTATATATCACGATCACCAAAAGAAACGAAAATCGCTCATTACAAACCACACCCACCAGCACACATCATAAAAGACTTTGTAGGTAGAGTACTACCGGGAAATAACTCGAGATTTATCTAGGATAAAAAATAAGATTTTGAAATCAATTTGTCTAGTGTTAGAAGACTCATCAAGAAAGATAATATGCATGAGAAAAGGATAATGGAATGAGTGTGTGTGGTGTATTAGGAGGCTTTATTTAGCGAGAAACAAAAAGTCTATCCTTCACTAGTTAGATCGATATTTGAAAATATTAATCTCAATATTTTAATTTGTTAAGCACCAACTAATTTCATACCAGATATCTCTGAAACCGATCACTAACTTATTCCAATTGGAATCATCGTACCGTGAAAAGATTTGAGATGAATATACAAAGAGTATTAAAAACCAGCCTCGAGCCATCTTACATATTCTTATCGAATTCCGCATGGCAAAAATGGAACATATAGTAGACTATTTGTCAAAAATAAAAGGATGTTCTAATTCTTCCTTTAATGATTGGTTCCTTCATAATATGTGATAATGATCTTGTAATTAGTTTAATGGGTTTTAATCTGATTAGTAATCATTGTAGAAGGATTAGCTATGATCTTGGTCATCATTATATAGTAACCCAAAACTAGCCACCACCAAACCTATGACTAGCTAGTGGAAGAATTCTGTTTACTGAAACCAAAATCATAACCACAATGGGCAATCAATCATATGCATATATGCCTTCAGCAAATTAATATTACAGAAATTAACAAAAAAAAAATATATATATTAGAGAAGGGGGCGGCAGATCTAAAGAGTAGTTGAAGGTTCTACTAATGACTTGACAAAGATACCCATTTTAACACAAGATTTTAAGATTCTGATTTTGGTTATAACCCAAAGCTTTGATGACCTAAACAGAAGCCCAAAGGAGATCTCATGACCCCACAACCTACTCCCTCTTTCTCCTTGCTAATTAATCATTAGCAACAAACTGTAGAACATAATTTAACTTAACCCTTCACTAAGCTTCTATTAATGGCAAATTGTTTCATGGTTGTCGAAAATGAGATAGAACATCAATTCTATCTCATTTTATAACTATCTATCTCCTATTTATGTACTTCGACCTTCTCATTTCTCCTTGTAATCCCTTTCTCACAATCCACTATTGATCAAGTTTAATGACCGAGATTAGCATGGGTAATTAGTTGAGAGAGGGAGATTAACACTAAGCTAAGTACTTAAGTAGGATATGTGTGAAGGAATATATACAACAGAATAGGTGGCAATTGAAGATGTGGGAAAATCTATGATGTTTGCTACATTTGCTTTGCCTACTACATGTAAGACATGAAGATGCTTGTCGAGATTGTGTTTCTATGTAGATTTTCAACTAACAAACTCATCAAGAACCAGATAACCAATAACAATAATTGTAATAAATTAAGTGGACGGCCAACTATATATTTTTTACAAGGGTTAATACCACTAGAAAACCCGAACTATTAACTTTGTGTCATTTGTGTCCTAAAGTAATCGATATGACATTTGTGTCCTAAACTATTTGTCCGTTAGAGTTGACTGGCGTTGACCGTTAGTTTTTAACTGAAAATCTAGTCAGCGCTGATGTGGCATCCGACGTGGAATATTATTATTTATTATTGATTTATTTTATTATAAAAAATAATATACTAACAAAACGAAAATTACAAAATACAAAAAATTAAATATAAAAATACAAAATAAATAACTCTTTTATCTCTCCTCCGTAGTCTTCGCCGCCGGAACTCCTCCCGCTGCTTCTTCGTCTTCTCTCCTCTGCTCGTTGCCCTCTTGAACTACAAACTCCCAAACCCAAATCAAGAAACCCAACCCAGATCTCAATACCACAACGAAATCAGAAACCCCAACCCACAACGAAATCAGAAACCCAAATGGCCAACAAAATAATCGAAATCCCTAAAAATTTCAGGGTTTCTTTCTTATCTGAATCCCAACTCATATAAACAAATTCAAGAAGAATGGCATGGGGGAGTGGCGACTTACCTGATGGAGTCACTATTGGCGGCATCCTTTTCACCATCGACGGCGGATGAGGGAGAGCAAGAAGAATGGCATGGGGGGCGGCATCCTTTTCGCGAATCCGCAATGGAAATCTTAAGCACGATGGGTGATTTAGGGATTGGAGGAATTCGATTGGAATTTTGAATTGAATCTAAAGGCGACGGAGCCGAGATTGGAGGAGTTCGATTGGAATTTTTATCTGAATTTGAAGGCGACGGAGATGACCTGGATTTGTAGGGCCGAATTGAAGTGGTGGTTGCCGGAGCTGGATTATTCGCCGTTCGATATTTGTCTCTCCTCGTCCAAGTCGCCGGACCAAGTATCCTTTGCGGAGCTGGTGCTGAAAATCCGGAGAAGATGTCGATTGGAGTCTGTGATCCAGAAGTGTCTGTCGAGGAGCGACCTAGACCAGAGCCAAGCGCGGCTGTCGATCCCGCGCGGGGCGGTGGGGGAAGAGTTCTTGACGGCGGAGGAGGCGGCGGAGCAGTGGGGCACGGTCGTCGGCAGGGGGAACTACGTTCTGACGTCGCAGTGGAACAGCGTGGTGGAGGAAGTGAAGTTTGGGGAAGACGACGCGATTCAGCTTTGGAGCTTTAGGGTCGGAAGGGAACTGAATCTGGTTTTGGTTCGGTTGGGTGGTTGCGGCGACCGACGGTAGGGGTTAAAAAAATAGAATTTTTAATTTTATTATTTTTCATTAAAAAATAATTTAAAAATATTATGTGTTAATGAGCTGATGTGGCAGCTGATGTGGTGTATACGTGGCTGCCACATATGTGCCATGTAATCAACAGTCAACATTTTATGGTTGACCGTTTGGTCAACCGTTATCTATAACGGTCAACAAAATTGTTAGGACGTAAATGACACAAAACTACCAAACGTTGGGACACAATTGTCATATCGAATACTTTAGGACACAAATGACACAAAGTTAATAGTTCGGGTTTCCCAGTGGTATTAGCCCTTTTTACAATTCATGCATACGCAAGAACTAAGAGATTAAACAAAACCAAAAAAAATAAGTTGTCACCAAAAATTGAAAAAGATGAAATAAACAGACAGTTGATTTTATATAATATAATAATATTAATTATCGAAAAAAATATAACATTATTATATGTATAGCAGATCGATCGAAAGGAAAATATTTTAATAAAAAATTGGTGTAACAAAGATATATTATGCTGCTAGCAACTGACGCTCGCAAATGATGATCATGTATGTGTGGGGCTCGATGAACCACATATGAATATACCCATGTGCAGATTTCAACTCAAGACCTAGAGATTTTGCGATATGATGATCAACAGAAACAAAACTATATATACATAAACTAATACTTAATCAAAATAGTAATTAAATAGATTGTATATCTATTAATTATTTTTATCAAAGTTGCAATCTGTAGAAATTAGGGGATATACCATGGATGGCAATGGTAAGTTATGTAGCGGCTGATCAATATGTTCTTGTATTTTGAAAAACTTGTATAATACATTCATATGTTATCAATTTTTTTCGTTGAATATATGACGCATTCATATGATATCAATTTCAATATATCTTATCAAATAACTATTCCAGATTTTGGCATCACCAATTAAATATTGAAGTATTTTCACGTGCCTCATTGCAAATGTCTTTCAACACTTTCAATGGTCGCTTTCAGTTCTATTATATTTACCTCTTTTCAGACATATGTAGTTTACAATTATTTAGAAAAAATCAATTGCACATAAATGATAAATGATTTTAAGCAAATTTTTATAAAAAAATTCATGGGATCCCAGGTGCAAAACAAAACAAAAAAAATATCTACGAACTTTCTCATACAAATTACAAAAATTTCATTTCCATTCATAAGGTGGATCCGTTTACACTGCTTTGACCTAGCAATTTCGTTAGCTTATTCGCAACAATAAGGGACATATACTAAAAATTTTACACATCACCTTAAAATTCCTATCTTGTCTTTGATGCGCTAAATTATTCATCCCTTGTGAGAAGAAAGTAGATCTGAGAGCTGCTAGGGTTTAGAATTGTTGAGAAATGACGATGGGTTTGGAGGAATTTGGCAGAATGCCTTCTCATTCCCTTTTGCGCAGTATATATACAGAGTCAGTTAATTACAATTCCTAATCTACTGTTCCAACGGCTATTAGTAACTAACATGTTAAACTAACCAATTACAAGACGACAAGTGTCTAAGTGCGATCAGCTGGTATTGACGACGCAGTAGAGAAACCAAACGTCGTCGTCTTCACTTATTTATGTACGTCCTGATTCTTGGTTAGACCGGGTGAAAGGAAGCCCGATCCGGTTTCAGGCCCAAGCCTCTGCACTTCGTCTTCTTCCTTTAGCAGAGTGCACCTCTGTCGAATAACTCCATTGCTCCTCTTGTACACTCTGCTTGACACGCCCCCTCAAGCTGGCGAGTACATATCATGTACACCCAGCTTGGAGAGCAGAAACTTAAATCGATCACCAGATAACCCCTTAGTAAATAAGTCAGCCAACTGGTTCTCGGTATTCAAATGAAACAGATTTAAGAGTCCTGATTTCAACCTTTCCCTGACGACATGGCAATCAACCTCTATATGTTTAGTTCGCTCATGATAAACAGGGTTCTCCGCAATATGAATGGCCGACTGGTTGTCACAGTATACCTTCACTGGGTTTGAATGTGAAATCCCAAAGAAATTCAGAAAAGCCTTTAACCACTGTACCTCACAAGCAAGCTGTGCCATTGCTCTGTATTCTGCTTCAGAAGACGAGCGTGAAACTGTGCTCTGTTTCTTGCTTTTCCACGTAATGAGAGAACTCCCTAGGAAAGTGCAATATCCAGTAATTGATTTCCTTGAATCTGGGCAAGTTGCCCAATCTGAATCACAATAGCCACTTAATTGCAAATTGGATGAAGAAGAAAACCACAGACCTTGTGCTGGACAACCTTTCAAGTATCTCAAGATTCTGTGTAGGGCTTTAAGATGCACTGTAGTTGGTCGATCTTGAAACTGACTTAGCTGCTGTACTGGGAAGCAAATGTCAGGTCTAGTAGATGTTAAATACTGCAACTGTCCCAAGAGATGTCTGTAAACTGAACCATCATCAAGTAAGGTTCCATCTTCAGCAGACAATGTAGCTTTCATGCTAATTGGAGTCTTAGCTGGTTTACACTCCAAGAAATCTGCATTCTCCAGCATCTCTAAACAGAACTTTCGTTGGCATAAAGAAATCCCAGCCTGAGTTCTAGCTATCTCCAAACCGAGGAAGTACTTCAAATTCCCCAGGTCCTTAACTTTGAAACCCTTCTGCAACTGTGCCTTGACCTGTTGAATGTCTTGCAAATTTGGTCCTGCCACAATGATGTCATCTACATAGATGACTAACACAACTGTAGAAGACTTAAAAACTGAATAGTCTTCATATGATTGCTGGAAACCCAGCTTAGTCAAGAACTCAGTAAGCTTAAGATACCATTGACGACTGGCCTGCTTAAGCCCATAAAGGGATTTCTTCAACCTGCAAACTTTACCTTGAAGGTGACTTAGCTCTCTCAAACCAGGGGGAAGTTCCATATAGATCTCCTCCTCTAAGTCACCATTCAAGAAAGCATTACTCACATCCATATGATGGAGATGCCATTGCTTGGCTGCTGCAATTGCTAAAAGAAGCTTGACAGAATTGATTTTGGCAACAGGGGAAAAAGTATCAACAAAATCAATTCCATAGGTCTGGGTGTATCCCTTTGCAACAACCCTGGCTTTAAAACGTTCAATGGCACCATCTGGCAAGAACTTAGTCTTATAAACCCACTTACACCCAATAGGTACAACATTAGGTGGCCTGTCAACAATATCCCAGGTCTCATTAGCCTCTAGGGCATGAACCTCCTCCTTCATAGCTTGATTCCAGCAGGGATGTAAAGCAGCCTGTGCATAGGTTTGAGGATCTGAAGACATAGAAATGGAAAGGGTATAATGCTTGTGTGAGGGGGACAAGTGAGAGTAAGACAGGCTGTGGGAAAGAGGGTACAAAAGCTTGTCATCAAAGGAAGATGAACAAGTCTGGGATAGAAAAGAAGTATGAAAAGATTCAAGATGTTTAGGAGGTCTGGTAACTCTAGAAGCTTTTCTAAGAGCAATGGGAAGTGTAGGTGGAGAGGAAGAAGAAGAAGGAACTGGAGGTACTGGAGTAGGTGAGTGAATGGGAGAAGCAGGAGGTGAGGAAAGAGGTGAATCAGGTGGTGAGGGGAAGTAATCAGGATCAGATGTCTCATGGACATTATGATCCTGTGGTAGTGGAAGATCATCATCAAAAAGAAAGGGAGGAAGATGATCTGAAGGAGAAGAGGTTGATGGAGGAGTAGGTGCTGGTGTTTGAGAAGGTAAGAAAGGAAATTCAGACTCATGAAACTCAACATCCCTGCTGGTGAACACTGAGTGAGTGTCCAAATCATACAACTTGTAACCTTTTATGCCAAAATTGTAACCAAGGAAAACTGCTTTGACAGCACGAGGGGCAAACTTAGGTTTATGGCTTTCAGTGTTTGTGGCAAAGGCTAAACAGCCAAACACCCTAAGGTTGCTGTAGTCTGGTGGGATACCAAATAAAGTCTCAAAAGGAGACTTGTTGTGCAGGACAGGAGTGGGAGTTCTGTTAATTAGGTAGATAGCATGCATCACAAAATGGCTCCAGAAGCTAACTGGTAAGCCTGACTGAAACTTCAAAGCCCTAGCCACATTTAGAATGTGCTGGTGCTTCCTTTCTACTCGACCATTCTGCTGTGCAGTATGAACACAGCTCATTTCATGTAGGCAACCTTTCTCTTGATAAAAGGAAACCATTTTGAACTCCTGTCCCTGATCTGAACGTAGGACCTTCACTTTCTTACTGAACTGAGTCTCAACCATAGCAAAGAAAGACTGAAGCAAACCCTTAACCTCAGACTTGTGACTCATCAAATACAACCAAGTACAACGACTATGGTCATCAACAATGGTAAGGAAAAACTGAAAACCATCATGACTAACAACATTAACAGGCCCCCAAATATCACAATGTATTAAATCAAAGGGTTCTTTAGAACAAGAAGTACTTCTGGGAAATGGTAAACGCTTCTGTTTAGACAAATGGCAAACCTCACACTCTAAACTGTTTGGTAACACAACTTCAGTACAAGTCTGTTTAATTTTCCTCAACCTATCTAAAGAAAGATGTCCTAGCCGTTTGTGCCATAAACTGGAACTCTCTGGACTGGTGCTCACTCCAAAAATCTGTGGGTTGCAAGTCTCTCCTGGGCCACTGGTATCTCCAAGAAGGTAAAGTCCTCTACTTACTGGGATTAAACCAATCCTCTGTCGAGAGATAAGGTCCTGAATATAACAAAAAGTGGATTGAAACAGCAATGAGACAGGGCTGTTTTTGGTAAGCTGGCTAACTGAAATCAAATTATAGGAGAAAGAAGGTACTAAGAGGACATTAGTGAGGAAAATGCCACAAGGCAGTTTGACTACCCCTAAGTGAGTGACAGAGGCTTGTTGGCCATTTGGTAGTGTAACAGAAACATTGTGCACCTTCTTACATCTCAGGAACAGAGAAATGGAGCAAATGATGTGATCACTTGCTCCTGTGTCCAAAACCCACACACATTCACTGGTTCTATGTGTCAAAGTTGAGAGGGATAGGATACCTGACATAGGCTGTGATCTAGTGACCACAGAATTAGCCTGAGAGGGTCCATGAGAACTGGAAGCTGGTTGCAGCAAAGCCTTGAGCCTTGTAAGTTCATCCACTGTGAAACCAGTAAAAGTTGGTGAATGTGGTTCCTGCTGGCTTATAGGACTGGTAGGAGAGTAAGAACCAGCTCCTCCTGAAGAATTGCCCTCTGGTGGATTCACATCAACTGAACCAGCAAACCCTCTCCCTGCATTGTTACCTCTGCCAGGGTTACTTCCAAGTAAACCATTCTTCCTTTTAAGTTTCCAGCAATCCTCCTTGACATGGTTATCCTTTTTGCAGTATCTGCAAAACAGTCCTCCTGGTTGATGTTCAGCCTGAGTCTTGTCCCTTGATTGGTTGTACTGAGTCCTGGATGCTGCAAGAGCGGTGGCTAGTGCTATGGCTTCTTCAGATTTGCCAGCATTGGCACTAGCCCCATCAAGCTGTCTTTCAAGCTGAACAACAGATCGATAGATGCTGTCCAGATCTGGGAGAGGATCTAGCATAAGCATCTGGGTTTTCACTTGCTGGTATTTTTCATTAAGGCCCAGCAAGAAACGAATCACTCTTCCCCTTTCTTCATACCTCATAACAGTAGCATAAGTACCAGCAGCACAATCACAATAGGGTATTGGTTGGTAAGTTTTAAGTTCATCCCAGGCCAACTTCAAATTGGTGAAATACTGACGAACAGTCTGATTTCCTTGTTTAGCTAGGTCAACTTTCTCTTGCAAATTAGCTATTCTTATAGAATCTCCTTGACTGAACTTGGATTTCAGATAAGTCCAAGCTTCTGATGCAATTCCTATGTTTCGAAGACTAGGAACAATATCTTCGGACACAGAATTCCTAATCCAGCAAACAACAGTACCATTCACACGATCCCAAGTCCCATAAGATGGATCTGTCAAAGGGGGTACCTGAATCGTTCCCAGAACAAAGCCGAGCTTGTTCTTAGTGCGCAGAGCAACCTCCATGGACTCACTCCAAAGGAGGTAGTTGTCATCGGGCAACTTGAAGCCGATCACCGGAAGAAAAGAGTTGTCGCTTTGAGCCAAGTAAAATGGGTTGGAATAGGGATCTTCGTAACGAGGAGGAGGTGGAGGTGGAACCTCCTTCTCAGCAGAATCCGAAGTCTCACTTCCAGCCATGGCGAAATGCGAAGTGTAAGAAGAAGAAGGGTAAGATCAGAGTAGGAAGAAGAGGTATACAGACGCCTTAACCAGGCTCTGATACCATGAGAAGAAAGTAGATCTGAGAGCTGCTAGGGTTTAGAATTGTTGAGAAATGACGATGGGTTTGGAGGAATTTGGCAGAATGCCTTCTCATTCCCTTTTGCGCAGTATATATACAGAGTCAGTTAATTACAATTCCTAATCTACTGTTCCAACGGCTATTAGTAACTAACATGTTAAACTAACCAATTACAAGACGACAAGTGTCTAAGTGCGATCAGCTGGTATTGACGACGCAGTAGAGAAACCAAACGTCGTCGTCTTCACTTATTTATGTACGTCCTGATTCTTGGTTAGACCGGGTGAAAGGAAGCCCGATCCGGTTTCAGGCCCAAGCCTCTGCACTTCGTCTTCTTCCTTTAGCAGAGTGCACCTCTGTCGAATAACTCCATTGCTCCTCTTGTACACTCTGCTTGACACCTTGGTAAATAAAATAATTGATTTTTTAGTAGAATGCCAAGAGTGATGAATTGAAACATAGAAAATTAAGGAGCGCGTAGAATTTACTCATGCAACTCTGGCTCAATAAACGAACTTTGGATCGGCGGCCAGGCTCTGCTTCATGTGACCGACTGAAACACGGATGACTGACTGACTGGCAGTGGCAGGTGAATGTACATAAAAATAAAACTTTTATCAGCTTTGTGGTTTTTCTAACAATTTTTTGTTTTGTTTGTTACATGAAAAAGTCATTAAAGACGATAAATTTCGGTCTTATGATAATCGGCAAATTCATAGGAGCAGTCGAGAATATATTTTTGTTGGTGGTCAGGAAGAGGACAATGTAAAAATAGTGGTCGCCAAAATTCGAACTTAGAACCTTTAGAATTCTTTTTTATTACTATATAAAAGTGATATATGGCATAAACCAGTTGGTTTCAGTAACTCGAGTTATTGAGAGAAGTTTATACTAGATCTTATACCACTATCTTAAAGTACTACTTAACGAATTTGAACCTATAATCTCGAGGTTCAAAACTAGTGGTATTACCCACTAAACAAATCTGTTGTTCGTTAGGACCTCTAGAATTCAAATCTACACAATTACCGTCTCCTTTTACCAACAAATTCAATATTAATAGACCTAGCTGACACTTCTTTTCATAAATTGGTTTTGATTAGTTGAGTAGGAATTTTAAGGACTGTAATTAAACGAAAATTCAATATTAATAAATCATACCATGATAGAACCGATTTGAAAGTGTAGGAATTTTAAGGACCGTAATTAAACGAAAAGTCAATATTAATAAATCATACCATGATAGAACCGATTTGAAAGTGTAGGAATTTTAAGGACCGTAATTAAACGAAAAGTCCATTTGTCTGCTCCAAATATTGGTTCGGTTTTTTTCCTTTACTATCCAAACAATTCATGTAACCGAGAATCGAATTCTATTGCATTTAGTATGAATAAGTCCGATCACAATGTCAGTTTGGTCAATTGCATGTCAAAATGATGCATTGCACACACTCCTGGAGGCTATAGCTAAGTGAACAGGACGACCCTCGAATACAGGAGGCCATGTTTCACGAACCAAATGTTGCTCAAATTTTTTCAATAAACCTATTAAAATAAAAATTATTACATTAATTAAAAAAATAAAATTATTACAGCCTCATTTGAAAAATAGCATCCTTCTAACATATTTTGAAATAAAATTATCTATTAGTTCTTCAATTTTATTATTCTCCAGGTGATCATTCTCTATTGGGGGATTGGCAACGGGCCTAGAAAAGTACGAGTCGTTGTATCAAAGGGTAGCAGATAGGGACAATAATGGGTCGGGTTGAGTCGAGTTTCTTCAACCCAACTTAATCCAGCGAGTACTGGCAAGTCCATGAATACCCATGGATTCACAAACATAATTAACCACGAATAATTCGTCCGAAAACCCACATTCTTATGTTATACAAAAATTTCTATAGTACTATTACTATAAAGACTGATAACATTAACAATTATTAATACTATTGGAACTATATTGTCACAAAGACAGATAATGTCCGTAATTTATTCATAATATAACAATGTCATTTTTCTTTTTCGGTGCAGGTTGGGTGAAAAGCATACCAAGTTTTGACCAAACCTAAATCCAATCCAATCCGAGAATTCCAAAAGCAGTTTCTACTCGCATGCAGCTAACCTGAAACCCGTTATCAACTCCGAGCTTTACCCCATTTTGACTGAATAAGATTGTGTTGAGTACATAAACTACATGTGCGAGTTTAATTGTCATCCCTAATCACATAATAACCTTAAATGAAGGCGCCAAGATTCCCAGCCATCATCAGATCAAAGTGGTTGAATTAGTTTCTCATTACCACTTTATCCCTTTTGGGGTTGCTTCCTCGCCCATGGGCTACTTCTGTACGTTAGTGATGAAGGTCTTTGACTCCTTCCTTGTCCCGTGATACGCATGATTAAGGAACTTAATTATATTTGTAATTAACTAATTAAGTTATGCACCTAATGAAAGCGACTGTACATACGTACTTAAGCTCCTCTGAAGTGGATTCCAACTGAGCAATGGAAGCACCCAAGAAACTGTAAACCCTAACTTCTGACTTTCCCCCACAAGAAAACGACACCCTCCAAATCACAAACCCTTTATTGCTATCTCAGCAAAAAAGGGGTTTTAGTCAATTTTAAACAACGTCATATATATCCATCCCATCTTGTCGATTTAATTAATCCCAAAATTCCTGATTAGTATGGATTATGTCTGTACTTCCCTTTAGTAAACAACTCCATCTGTCACTGTCCTTTCTGTTTGTTAAACAATCGAGATTGTCACTCTCTTGTTCTTCATTTGGCCAACACAAAAGGTAAACTTCAAAACCTGATTAATTGATTAATTAACTAGTCTTTGTTAATGGTGTGTCTCTATCTTCTTTAATTTTTTTGTTCTCTTCTGCAATTTCTGATGCCCTTACGGCTAGCAGACATGTCACCAATTGGCTTCACATTGCTTTGGTGAAAACCGACACCTTTATGACACCATTAGAAGGCGTTTATATATAGCTAATCATGCTTATTTGCCTCATTAATGACGATGCAATCAGTCAACCAGCCACTAATCTTTTGCAGGCAGATAAAGAGTGTCAACCAGCCACTTGTTTTTTTTTTTTTACACCATGGTAAATGTATACTTCTCCATAAATACGTGATATATATAGTTTAACCTATCACATGAATATAATTAAATTATGTTTTAGCGGATCGTGTGTTTTTTATATAAATGATGTAGGATTTTACTGTGGATGTATGTGTCAATGAAATTAATAGTGTAAAAGAGCAATGTTAACTAAGAGTTACAAAACATATATATCTTAGGTGAAAAGAAAATCACTTAGCAAATGTAGGCTACTAGTCCGTTTGATTCTAATGCAACTAGTACTTCAAGGTGGTTGGAAAGATCAATAAGTTTATGATCTATGAAGGAGAATGTAGAAGTTGCGCCATTTATGATCTTGAATAAGTGATACCGATTTGTAAATTAGGACTACATGTTCGGGTTCAGTGTTGCGTTTAACTGAAATGGAAACTGAATTCATCGAGTATTAGGGGATTGAGAACCTAAAAATTAAAGACCATAATGGTCTATGTTGTGGGTTAGGATCGTTTTTTGGATTTTGCTGCAACCGTTAACCGAACCCTGCCCGAAATATGAGCCCTAGCTCGATAGTTCCCCCTACGCCCCAACCCACCATGGTGCCCTAGAGCCCAACCCACCCCGGACGTATCCTAGCCCACTCGGTTCCTCTTCAATCCTCCTTTCCTTCTTCTTCGATCAACTACGACGGGGGAGATCCTTCTTGCTAAGTGCAATGTACTAGTGTGTTTACATTGCAAGTTATTTTGGAATTTCCTACTTAATTGAACTAAGGTGATCAACTGATGTATGATGATGGATATTGGAAGTGGATCACACAGAGACCGTATATACAGTATAATCATTATATCAACCCAAAGGGTTGGTCAAGTTGTAATTTGTGGATGAAAATTTTCACCGCACTCTGAGTTCGAGTTTTGGGACCAACAACTAACGAGAAAATATATTCACAATATCATACCGAATTCTTCCACCAATTTTCAAATCATTGTAACTTGAATTTTTAACAAAATCACAATAAACGTACCTAAAGAACCATATTGTTTTTCGTCCACGTCCGCACGCATTTGATATTTCTAGTTCCATCCATATCAATTCCTTTCTAATCCATTTAATAAATGAAAAAAAGGAGTTTTTTTAGTTCAACGAATTAATAACGTAATTGTGATTCCTAAGTTCTAACAAATTCCTACGACCCGACACGTTTTGTGAACCCCATTCGTACGTACGCATGGCCCTTTGCCGGTGTCGCTTTAATCCATTATTGAGAAATTTCATGGAAATTGAGCAAATCCCCTTTTATGTAGCCCAAAATGCTAGTTCACAAAACTATTTAATTTATTTCTACTTGTTGTTTTATTTTCAGAATTTATGTGTACTTTCTGACATAGCTTTATAGCATCAAACCAAAGCAAACCCACACCGTCGTTGACCACATAATCCCAATAAATATAATAGCATTTGTTTAATAAGCGTTCCAATAGTTATTAGCTATTAAAAAGCCTAGTGCTAATTGTCAAGAAATGATGCTATTAATTAAAAATCCCCTATTAGAAGGAATAAGAAGAAGAAATCCTAGTGTCTACTTGTCTATGTAGTATGTAGCTAGTGTGCTCGTGCAGCGTATCTAAAATAAAAATATTTCGACCTGCTGAAAGAACCATGACAACACTATTTTCCTTCCATCTCTCATTCGACTCGACCGTATGTAGTCCGCAACAACACCCATTACCGCGACCATGAGGAGTAGCCCACAATCCACCAGAAGACGCAAGGCCTTAAGCCCAACGCATCAAGCTCGCGCCGATGTAGAGTTTGCAGTACTGTGATTTGAGTATTCTGGTTTAGTAGTGACATTTTATTGAATGAGTCAGCATGATTATGTTAGGGTCGATTTGAGTTGTTTGCAGAATAATCACGATAACCACATCCTCTTGTATACATGTAACATTCCAAACTCCCCACGTCCTCAAAATAATCACGATACCCACTAGACTAATTAAAACCCCTCTAATTATGAAGAGCCTGCCAAAAAGATTTTCTAAGTTGCGCTAGAGGGTCTCTGCTTCTGCACAAGGTGCCAAAAATTGGCTTTTTCTCCTATTGTCTCTATTTTTATTTTTATTTCAAATTGTTTGTAGTAATATATAGTTAATTACAATCCACCATGTGCCGTCTCTTTCATAATCATTGTAAAAAAAAATGAATTATATGCACAAGTAGCTTACCTAGTTTATTAATTATCCTTTACCATGATTGGTCGAGACTTCGTTTTTCCTCCTCTTGCTATAGCAATAATAATCCAAAAAACCCCCAATAAACATTGGGATTTCGACTCACTAAATTGTGACTCAAGAACGCCCACACAAGCGCCTAAAATCAACTTATAAGAAGATAAGATTTTTTGCCCAATTATTAGTCTCCATTTTCCACCCACCAGCCAAAGGATATTGAGAATTCAGACCTTGATTGATTTTGATTTTGCATGAATAGCAGTATTAATGAGTCGGCTGGCTGGCTGGCTGGTTCTTCTTCTTCTTCTTTCATTAAATATGGACGTAAATTCCAGCTGCATGCCAACCAAGCAATCCACCATGCACGCGTGTGCCAACAAATTCAATTCATCGACCCTGCAAAATCAGAGATGGGCCTGGTGGTGGACTTCAGTTTTTTTAATTCATATATCCATATCAATATTTTCTTAAAATAATTTGATAATAATATTATTATATCAGTTTTATAATATTGAAGGTAACCATACCATATACATGCATAGACCTGGTCATAGTGGCAGTGGCGGACCTAGGAATTTTACATAGGGGTGTACTCTTTAAGAAAATAATTAAAGTAAAATAAAAATAAATAACTGATAATATTTAAATAATTCTTAAAGAAGAAAATACCCAACTCGTACAAGTTATGTATTTTCATATTCTCAAAAAAATTGCAAACACTTGTATTTTCATATTCTCAAAAAAATTGTAAAATACACTTGGTGCCTACACTACTCAACAAATTTGTCTCAGTATATCCTACTAGACAATCATTCACGAACTGATGCATATTCGACTTCTAAATTTGTTCTTGATGTAACTCAAAGCTGAAAAGACACTTTGAACACTTGTCGTACAACCATAAAATCAATATAAATTAACGGTAGCTTGTAATTAGATTAATTGTTGGGTTTTGAAAATAATTAAATATAGAGAATAGGGTTTTTCTATTACACCGTATTCAGATTAGATCAACAAAAAAAGTTGTAGCCTACAGAAAAAATTGCGTCTTCCACAATGGAATCTGATAAGTGAGATTTCCAGTAAGTGTTTACATAATCTTCTTCTGTCCGAAGAAATGATTCATCGAAATAATGAGTCACCATTGATATCGACACATCTGACTGAAACATAGAAATATTTATTAATCGGATTAACATTGAACTTGGTAAAAGGAAATGGTTGAATAATTGAAAAATGAAATTGTTCAGGAATACACATTGAATACTAAGCTTACCCATTGAATTTCCGGTAGTGGATCCATAATCAAAAAAGTGTTTGTGATGGTTGAAAATTATATTTATTAATAATAGTAGTGTCACGGGTTTCAATTACTCAAATTACCACTTATATTCTCATACGCAAACTACAAACAAAAGTAGGATAATCAGATTTTTTAAATTCATGGTATCCTAGACTATCAATTATAATTTTTTGTCCATACGTAAGTTATCATTGAGATTTAGATAATCGCTTTTTCAAAATTCTGGGATATCCCGGGACAAGGTCCCTGGGTCCGCCCCTGCATAGTGGAGTTCGGTTCCGAGTTCTGAACCTAATAAGGCCAATCTAAAGGGAAGAAGGGTCGATGTCTGTTGCGGTGGTCTGATGACCTTGTCTCTCACGATGAATAACGTGTTTTTTCTTCTTCAACCAAACTAATCAAGAAAACACAGGGGATTTTTCCCCCAATTTTCAAGAAAAATAAAAGCAAGAAGGCTAATTTAACGGGTTATAACTGTATTTCAAATCTGAGTTCAAGTCGTATTAAAGTAATGACGAGCTATCGAATTCCTCTTGAAATGTACAAAGGAAAAATGAAAGTAGTAGTACGACACATAATGTTTTGTAAACCAAATTTTATCATGTGGCTTTACGTTTCGGTTCTAAGATAGTTGATCACCTTTTTGAGACCTTGTTTTCTATGGTTTTCTTCTTATTCCAACTTCTAACTCCAAGTTGAGTTCCTTTCGGGTGGAACTCAAAAGTCAAACCCTTGACAAATCAAAGCAAATGTAACTTGTCTTCCTTACGTCACAAGCACTTAGCCAAAGGAAGAACACACTCACAAACACTCAAGCTACTAAAGAGATTACACACTTCTCATTTCGTTCACTAAACATAGTATTAGGTGCCTAAAAGAAAATGTGTACGCAATTCCAATGCCGTTTGCTCATATGGATCATGACAATTGGATCGAATTACAGTCCATCGCGAAGTATTATTCATATAAATGATTATTCCGCACATATACGGTGGAATTGAATACTACTAGCCAAATGGGAATTACCTGTACAGATCATGCACGCATTATATAATATATAACCGGAAGGTTTTGCATTGGAACTCTCGAAACATATAATTTGTTACGATTTCTTTGCTTTTAAAATATGGTCGGGTTTTGGAGCAACACGACAACTTACAACTAGCTAGTCGTAAATAATCAATCACACATGGTTCATAACACTACTATTTCACATCGACATAGCTAGCTTACATGTTCTCTTCTGTTGCGCAGAGGCAGCTCTGATTGGTCATAATGTTCATTTTGCAACAGAAGCCAAGTTTGAGAGAGCTCAATTCAATTCTTTACTATGAAATTTAATCAAGTTACAACTGCTTCCTATTCTAAATCTTATCTTTGTTTCATGGAAATTATTGCCTGAAATTGGAACTCAATAATGAGGTCAACTGGGGTTGAGTTTCAGGACTTCATTTTATTGACGCATTATACTGTCAGCTCAGTTCCATTTGTACTTTTGATCACTTCTGTACGTAAAATTTGTGCAGAAGTGTGAATGAGTACTAATACATATGGTAACTACCGTGTAGTTCTTTTATTTCGATAAATCGGAATTGTAGATTATTAATTTTTACCGGATTTGGATTTATAGAGAATGGGGACCTAAGATTCGTTCATTAGAGGCCAGGATCAAAGATGTCAAAGCGGTTAATACTGTTATGTTGGTTTGGGAAGTGGAGTTTACGACCAGTGGTACAATCGGTTTATGCCGAGTTTGATAGAATACATGAGAAAAATGAAAATCATCAATATATATCAAGTAAATTAGTTAGGAAGAAGCAATTAAAAAAGTTAATTCACACAAGATAGTTTATAGTTAGGCATTGGTAACTAATAGTAGACAATTAGATACGTAAAAATAAAAGTATATAAAATAATTTGTATTAATGTTTATGATTGTTTATTTTTGAAGGACATGTGTGGAAAATATTGAAATCCGGTTTCTGGTTTAACCTATCGGTATCCTCTGTTATGATCAGATTTTACCGGTATTGGTCGAATTTGACCAAAACTTCAGCAGGTTTGGTGGCCGATACCAGTTAAACTGACCGGTAGAAAGCTCAACGTGAATATGAATGCTAGCATATAGTATCATATATCGCAAATTCGATCAGTTTAATTCATAGTCAAAGATACAGATATCATATTGGGAGTTCCCAGACTATGGTAAACTCCAAGAATATTTCAGTTTGACCTATACATATATATGATCTATGAAAATATACTCTAAATGTTGTTCATGTCATCGTATCACGTTTTTAGTCTAGCTAGCGATAGAAACTGTCGTTCATGCTCTTGATATGCCATGAAACAAGCTAGCTCTCTCTATAGGTTGAGTTTGAAAGAATTCTCAGTAAACTAGTCTCGAGTCAATGTTTTCATCAAAGCGCCCATATGTCACGCATGATTCTTCCCTGTTTAATTAGTTTTCATACAAAGCATATCGAAACTCATGCGCATTCCATTCCAAAAATTATTCCAAATTGCAAGTGATGCAACCCCGCAAAACTATTGGCGAATGCTTTCACAAACAAACACGCATTATTTCGTGGCTAAACAAACTGATTTACGAGACTATAACGTCAATCTGGCACCACGCGTATTATGCAAATCCTAGTTAATTTCTTGTCTTAAGACTAACTAAGGATTGAACACAGAGTAAGCAACCAAATAATCATGCCATGGTTTAGGTCATTTAGGGGCCGACACAGGAACATACTATAATCGACGAATATCAAGTCATTCACAGCCTTAAAGAAAAAACACCATCAACTGGGATCTTTTTCTAGAGTTGTCTACCTTTTGATGAACACCATATCATAGAGAAAAAGGGCGATCCATTTACACCTATAACAACGCAATATTGCAATACAACTGGCTGAATTAAAAAAAAGAAGAAGCCGAAAAGGAGAAGTAATGTGGGAAACAAAACAAAAGTAGCTCTAGCTCTTGCTCTAGCTAGGTTAGTGGAAGAAGGGAATCTGAGATTGATCGATCGACAAACCCCCCAAAAATCCTGAGCTTTTTGTGCCCTCCGGCCAGTCTGGATCAGTATTGCCACATAAGTGTGTTATTGTCTGGTCGTTTTTTCTACCCTTTTTGTTTCTCTGCCTTTGTTGGGTTGAATGGTGACCTTTTTGTTTAACACACATGTGTATAGAATATGACCCACCTAATTATCATAAATATTCACAGATGAGTCTGTTGAGATGTGTCCATTAATAACAGACAGTAGCATCCGCAGTAACATGCATAATATATTAATATATGTAGTTTGGAACTTGCATGTAGTGTGGATTTGCGGGTTTTGTAGTCGGTTTCAATAAGTCGAGTTAGAGAAGTTCAATTATAAATTTTATTGTATCTTTTTTTACGTGCCCCTCAAAATGAAGACCGATTTATGCAGTGGCAGAGCCACTTGAGGCCAAGGTGAGTCATTTGCACCACCTTGGTCCAAAAAATATATAGTAAAATTGTTAATGCGTATGCAGTGGCAGAGCCAGTCGAGGCCAAGGTGAGTCATTTGCACCACCTTGGCCCAAAAAAATATATAGAGTAAAATTGTTAATGCGATTGTAGATTAATACAAGATTTTCATATTATTGTAGATAATTTTATGAAAAGTAATGTTTTGTGATCTATATTTGACTTTTAATTCATATATTCTGTAAGTGAGTTTAATATAAACAGAACATCGAAACTTAGGTGTGTTTGTTCACTTTGTTGCTATCTGTTCTCATTGCAAATGTTGAAAGAGCACTTACTAGCTACTACAATAAGCAAAATAAAGAAACATTTTAGAATAAGATCATGAACGATTTTTTCTTGTAGTATCTTAACATCCTTCATAATTTGCATGATAGATATATACTTTTTCCATATTTGACCTACGTTAGATGAATTTCTGGCTATGCCACTGAATTTATGTACTTCAAACTTGCATAAGTCTACCATATCTTGTGTTTAAACCAACAATTATTAGTGATGGTTATAATCTCTAATGATATCTCAAGAACTAGTTGGTTACAATAACTTTGATGGGTGTCGAAACAATGTCTTTGATGACTACCAGACTAAAAATTGTTTGATCTTATTTCCATAATAAATAAGTTGTAATTCATCTTTTTTGGGTCGTGTATTACACATACCATCTACCGCCTGCAATAGTAGTGACTACCTCTCGCCAATGCAGTCAAAATCGCGATTTAAAACTTAAAAACTTACAATTTCACCTTTTTAAGTCACCAAAACACTTCTACGCGTGAATTTCCTTACAAATGTAGTCAACCATAACGACACATAGATTTGATAAATGATAATTCATCTTTATTAGAATTTGTCTCGACCTCAGCCACCAAAAACTCTCTGGGCCGAAATGGACTTGGCATACTGGGCCAGTAGACTTCTTGGAACTAGCTCGAGATCAACGTTGCTCAACAAAAGCCTTCCCATTGGGCCAATTCGTCAGTTTACCACTATCTTGAATATAACTTCAAGTCCAAGAATTCTTAGACTAGCCCAATTTTCAAGCCCATCTAGCGGCCTGTGGCAAAGACACGGAAAGTTGTTTGTCCGGTTGAGTGACGCGACTACCAAACACCAATTATATTCAAACACGATTGAAGTAAAAGACGGAAATCCGCGAAGCTGGCGACTGGAGACGCCATTTTTTCCGATGGCGGCGTCGGCTCTATCTCCTCCCGAAGTTCCAATGGAGCTCCACGTCTCCAACCGCGAGAAGCTCCTCCAATCCATCCGGCATCATCTTGCCGAAACTTCTCGTCCCTTACAAGGCTTCGTCCTTCTTCAGGTACGGATCCCGGCGAGCTCGTTTGGACTTTATTTAATCGATGGTGATCTTTATTTTATTCAATACGGAATAGCTGCCCCTGAATTTGACAGGGAGGTGACGAGCAGACTCGCTACTGCACCGATCATTTGGAGCTCTTCAGGTGTGCTTTTGAGCTTTCATTTGCGCCGTAGTTTGGTTCTAGTTGGACTGGATGACTTATCTCTTATTGTGCAATTTGTAGACAGGAGAGTTATTTCGCTTATTTGTTTGGAGTTGTGGAGCCTGGCTTCTATGGGGCTATTGTGAGTTCTTCATTCCTCCTGTATTCTTCTTTCCCGCTGTAATTGATTTATAATTGTAACACATGGAAAAATGCTAGAACACTATTGTCTCTGCATCCTTTTTGGTGCACTGAATTGGAATGGCTGCAATTGTCCTACGTCGATGAATTCCATAACACAGTTTCCAATCTTTAACACAAATTTGGTTGCAGTTGTTCCACCTTTTATGCATCTTTCCTGCTGATTTGTTGACTAGCAGATAGATAGTCTCCCTTGAATCTAGTTTGAAATGAATAGTATGCTTCCCTGCTGGCACCATTTCGGCAATTGTTGCTTCTCATCTTTGTTGGTATCACTTGTTGTGTCCCATCCTACTGCTGCAGGACATTGCTACAGGGAAGTCTATCCTCTTTGCTCCGAGGTTACCTGCGGAGTATGCTGTTTGGATGGGGAAAATCAAGTCATTATCTTACTATCAGGTACCCATTTATGGATGTTCTTCCATTTGTGCGTCAACATATGATGTTTGTTAGAGAAAATGATTTTTTGCTCTTCTTGTTGTAGGAAAGGTACTTAGTTACCGAGGCATACTATACGGACGAAATTGTAGAAGTTCTGCTTGACCGGAGCAAGGGTGTTGGGAAACCATTGCTGTTTCTACTACATGGACTCAACACTGATAGCAACAATTACTCAAAGCCGGCAGATTTTAAGGTACTTAGACCAAAAGGTTCTTCCCTTGGCTAGTATATTGTTTAGCTTGTCACTCATATCTTATGGGGTGTCTGAGGTCTTGTTGAATTTGTCTTCACAGGGAATGGAATCATTTCAAACTGACGTGAACGCTTTGCATCCTATTTTAACTGAATGCCGTGTTATCAAGTCAGACCTGGAGCTTGCTGTAATTCAGTTTGCCAATGACATCAGCTCTGAGGCTCACGTCCAGGTAGCCTATTTCATTTTAGCCATTCTCCTCCTTCGTCCTGTGTTTGTCAATGATCGATTGCAGGCGCTCCTTTGCTTTTAAAATATTGCTTAGAATCTTTGATGTTATTTTTATTTTTCCATAAAAGACATGTTATGTTCTGTTATAGGAAAAGTGGTCTGTTGACCTTCTAAGTTCATGTTCCTTGTTTCTAATTCTGCAGTCATTTTCTTAGATATAACTGATAAGTACGGCAAAAGGCAGATGTTCATTATCTTACTAATGTCTCGAATATTGGAAAATCTTCTAGGTCATGAGAAACATTAAACCTGGAATGAAAGAGTATCAGTTGGAAAGTACATTTCAACACCACACCTACATGTATGGTGGTTGTCGGCATTGCTCATACACGTGCATCTGTGCTACTGGTGAAAACAGGTCAGACAGTCTCATATTTGTGAGTACTTTTGAGGATTTTGTGTATGACTGAAGCTAATTTGTGTTTTTTCTTTGTTGTTGTTTTAATTTGCCTCACACTTATTGACATCTGACTTGACTTATTTATGAGGGCGAGCTATGTAAGATGCGAGTATCGTTAAATAGTAGAGTGTTGTTTATCATTTTAAGTTGTAAGATGCAAGTTCATTTGCTGGTAACTTATTAGAGGTACATGCCTTGGAATTAGTTTTGGCAAACTTTATTAATGGAAGCTGAATTGTGCTTATAACGAATAATGTACGTATTTGAAAGTATTGGTTCCGAAGCTTAACTCCATCATTTCTGGGTTCCTAACAGCTTTAGTTTCTTTCTCAATTGCAGTGCTGTTCTACACTACGGTCATGCAGCAGCCCCAAATGACAGGGTACAGTAAATTCAACTCTCCTTCCCTTCATATTTCATTTTCCCATCAACTGCTTGCCCTTGTCTTTGAAGTTTCTCTGTGCTCCCCTTATACATATTTCTAAAGATCAAACTATAAGAAGAATCATTGCTTTTGAAGAACGCCCTGTACATATTGAATCCTAATTGCTAAGCAAGCTGGAATTCAAGACGATAACTGTATCATAACTTTTGAATACTGAAAAAGGAGTTTAATGTAAATCCTGGTTGATTCCGTATTATGGATAAAAGATACAAACAAGAGCTTCGGTCCAAAGTTAAGAGTTGGGGTTAGAAAATATTTGATATCAATCAGTTGTTGGAAACAGAATCAATGCTATGCTGCCTGTAAAACGACTAACCTTAGGCTGGATGTTTTGCATTTCATCTTCTAAACCTTGTATGTCGTATTGCAGACCTTGCAAGATGGGGATATGACATTGTTTGATATGGGAGCTGAATACCAATTCTATGGTTCTGATATAACTTGTTCGTTTCCTGTGAGTATATTTTCTCTTGCCTATGAGTTTGATCATAATTGTTCCAAACACCTTCCTTCAGGCTGCCTAGTTTACGTTGAGAAAAAATTCGTCTGTTCTCCATCTTACCTAAGTTTTCTTAGTTAATGGAGTTATAGTGCTGGGAAAGCTGAAGGTTACTTTCTTCTCCTCTTGCTAAAATTTTCTCTAAGATGATTCTAATTTCGCATGCAGGTGAATGGCAAGTTTACAAGTGATCAGTCTTTAATTTACAATGTGAGTGTGATTCAACTTGGGTCACCGTTTAATGCTCTGTTCATACAAATTTAAACTCCTACATTTGTGGATTCTCCTGTTAATTGGAATGTTTTGGTGTTCATTTCTATTGTTGTTTACTGTCAATGTATTCAAGGAATTATACTTTAGATGTTACATTTATTTGCAGGCTGTCCTTGATGCACACGATTCTGTCATCTCTGCTATGAAGCCAGGCGTCAGCTGGATTGACATGCACAAGTAAGCTGTACAATTAATCATGCATTAAATATAAACCATGCCTTTTCTTTACCTACAAGGAATTAGCCGCAAAGCAATAGCTCACTTGTGGGACAGCATCATTGAATAATTTCAAATGTTTCTATTTTGGAAGGTGCATTTGATTATTTAATTGAAAACATCATGGACAAAACCTGTCACTCTGGAAAGATTCCAATTTCATGAGCATTTGGGGGAAATCTTCCCCTTTTATATATATAGTTACTAATAATCCTACTATTCATGCCTGCACAAGATGCTTAAGATATGTTTTAGACTATATCCCCTCTGGGTTAGATTTATGCATCCGAAGTTCAGTTGCCTGGGGAGACATTTGTATCTTCTGTTGCAAAGCTTTGATGGGCCAAACTAATGTGTATCATTGTTCCCATCTGCTTTTTTCCTTATACAGGTTGGCAGAGACAGTAGTCCTTGATTCGCTGAGAAAGGGTGGCATTATTGTTGGGTAAATGTTTGGTCTCTTAATGGCAATCCTCTCCTTCGCTTCCACGTAGACATCCAAGGAAAGGGGCTAATTTGACATAAATGCAATGGTGATTTATTCTCTTGAGTACAGTGATGTAGCTGATATGATGGCTGAGCGATTTGGTGCAGTTTTCATGCCTCATGGTCTTGGGCATTTCCTTGGAATTGACACTCATGATCCGGGTGGCTACTTGAAGGTACATTTCACTGCATTTCCGAGCTATTTTTCCTGTTTTCTTGGCCGTGTCTCTTCTTCTTCCTTCTCGCTGTGCATATATGAATTTGTAGAATGCATTTTGAATTGTTCTGAAGGAAAGTGGCATATTTACTTTCTGTAGGGACTGAAGAAACCAACAGAACCTGGGTTACGCTCTTTACGTACCATCAGAGAACTCAAAGAAGGAATGGTCTGTACCCGTCTTTTCTAGACTACTCTAACGCACTTCTGATAAAATGAAAGATAGGAAAAAGGGGTGAAATTCTTCCTTTAATGCTTATGGGAAAATACAATGCCACTAATATACACCCTTTCATGTCCTGTTTGGCAGGTGATCACAGTGGAGCCAGGATGCTATTTCATTGATGCTTTGTTGACCCCAGCAATGGCAAATCCAAAAACTTCCAAGTTCTTCAACGCTGAAGCCATCGGCAGATTCAAGGGCTTTGGTGGTGTCCGCATCGAAAGTGATTTGGTACGTCGTATCTTTATCCCAATACTGTTCGAGCTTTTGCCGAAGCTTGCTATTGCTTCTGGTTCTTTCCAACAGCATCATATTCCAGAAACAATGCTCACTAGATATCTGATACTAATATATAGGGTGTGTTTGTTGTGGCTAAAACACATTCAAGCACATTTTGTTTTTCACTTCTAAAACTTCAAGAGAAAAGTTGCTTATTTTTAAGCAGAAGCTAAAACAAACTCATTAATTGTATAAATTGACAACCCTGTGTAAATGCACTCGACTGCACGACATGCCATTCAGTGTTCTCCTGACATAAATATTTCCTGCTGCTAATGAATGATTGCATGCAGCACGTTACGGCAACTGGCTGTAAGAACATGACTAAGTGTCCCCGAACCATTGCGGATATTGAAGCAGTTATGGCAGGAGCCCCATGGCCGCCCAACGAATAAAGCCTCTGCGAGTGGGGGAGTTCCGAGCTGCTGTTGAACAACTCTCATGTCTGGATCATTGTAATTTGGGACAATGAAATGTCCGCCTGCTGATGAAAGATTTTCCAAGATGAAGAGATGACCATATAGTTTACTATGACATGATTAAATGACATGCTGTCTGTGAATCTGTGATTTCCTTTCACAAGTGATTGTTGGCGTTCTGTGTTGTAACTTGTGTTTTAAGGAAAGGTTGCAATATAGCCAGAGTCAGATACTTTATCCATTTCATCTATCTGTGATGGCAAGCAATTATGGATACTTTAGTTGACAGCTTGTGAGAAACTGTAAGCTACTGAAGTTATTATCGGCACATGTCCTTCGGTTTAGTCGTTCTTTGGGATGTTCATTCATGTGCGCCAGCATGTTCGTCGATTCACTTCCTTCTACACCGTAGGCAACCTCAAAAGACTAGTTTAGGTGATCTGTTAATTTTATGACTCCTAGATCAAACTCTTGACAGAGTCTAACAATATTATCTGCGCATTGGTTGCCTATTTTGATTTAACATTTAAGAGAAGGCACTAGAGGTAGTGTACACAAAGTTTGTTATGATTAGCTCTGATTTGGTTACAAAATGGATGACATCAAGTTCGTGTAAAGCAACTGCTCGATAAACCGACGACTAAAGGTGGTATTCCTGCAATCAAACATTACAGCTCTCGCATGGTAATGCAAGAAAAACTAGTGTAGAGGCAAAATTAGATTTGATCCGCTCCCCATGATCTACATCTATATCTTCTCCGAGGAGTCCTAAAGCTCAGACTTGCCAGCTTTGGAAGTCTTCTTCTTTGCTTGTCCATCCTTCATTCCTTTCCACCACTGCCGAACTCTATTTGAGACCCTCTGAGCATGCTTCTTCAACGTCTCGCCTGTGGAAGCCACTTGTTTGGTGATCTTTTGCTTCCAATCACCCTGCTTTGCCTTCTTCTCTTTCTCCCTCATAATGTTACCCTGCGAAAAAGTTAAGTTGTTCGCGCAGGTTAAAGCGCAAGGCTACCAGAGGTGAAGAAAATTATCAGAACTTATGCGAGAACTCATCGTGGCATTGTTACCAGATTCTTTGGGAAACTTTTTGATTGCTCCTCATCTTCATCATCATCCTCGTTATCGCCATCCTCATTACCGATGTTCATATTGTTCATCAATTCCTCCCTCGAGTACATTTTCATGCCAGGTGCTCCAGGCATGCCCTGGAGAATGCAAAACAGGAGAACACATTCTAGAGTTTAGACAAACAGAGTGAACCAAGTAGTAGCTTGCAGTTCAAGCAAAGAATTCAAATGAGTACCTCCATGGATCTCATGAGCTTGTCCATTTCAGCCTGCTTAGATGGCTTTGGCGCAAATGCCTCTCCCGGAATCCTATTCTGAAACACATCGAGGGGGGAAATGCAAAAGAAAAGGCTTAATCAGGCATCTGACAGCTCGAAAGCACAGCTAAAAACTGAAGAGATTCTCGCCTCTCAACTATAAACAGTGAGCACAAACATGCCATAACGACTATTCTGCAGTAACATCAGTACCTTCTAATACTGTTTGGCACTACACACTAACTGGGCCATTCTAGTCAGCAAAGACAGATCCCTAGCATATAGATTGTGTTCGCTTTGTACTATGGAAAACCAATCATTGGATTTAGCCACCTCATAACATGGGATATAAACTCTGAATTGAATACCTTAGGAACTGGAGGTGGCTTCTTACTGCAAGCTCCAGACAGGTCCTTGCAGAGATGGTTTACCAACTGATCAAGCTGAGGCTTGGAACTATACATGTACTCAGCAACATCAGTATCAGAATACCCCATAACCTGCAACATATTTAATGTATTCTCAGAACCGAACCACGGTACAACAGCTACAGAGAGTTTCTCTTTTCCATCTCCTGAACCGCAGAAGGGAAAAGCTCTCACCTCTTGGCACGCCTTTTCGATTGTCTTACATTCCGCATTGCACATTCCTTCCTCTTCTTGCTCTACCAGCTAATATAACAACATACCAACAATTCGTCAATTACCAATTAAATGATCAACTAAAACTAAACTCTAAACCCAATAAGATGAAGCTCAAGCAAAAGTCTTTCTCCAAAGTTACCTCCAACTTGTCTCCTTTCTCCACAATATCAATCCTGGTGATCCAATCAGCCTCTTCCTTCTTCAAATTGCACACATTCTCCGCAATCTCGATTATTTGGTACTCAGAGATCTAGAAATAACCAAACAACTCAAACACGTAAGCCCAAAAGGGTACACAATCTCGCAATTCCTGTTAAACCCACCAAACCCCCAGTTTTCCAAATCAAAATCACCTTCTTGGGTGAGATCTGTGCTTGCTTCTTCTGAACCTGCTGCTGCAATTGTGTCGCAATCCTCTCACAGACTTGGCATTTGATGTACTTAACGTCCTCTTTCCTCGCAGCTGTTTCGACTTTCTTCGCACAGATCGACTCCGGAACCAACAAAACCAGCATCACCACCGCCGTCAGGACCGCCATCGTCCGCCGCCCCATTGTGGATCCGCTCAGAGAACGCCTACTAACCCTGATCTCCGGCCGCGGGAAAGTTCGAATCTTTACACGAGACTGCCGAAGAAGGTTTCTTTATGTATCGAAGATTTGATCCTTCGTTCAGCTTTTTCCCAGTTTGGTCTGTTGGCGTGCTTCAGTTCAGTTCAAAATCAAATTGAAAACTTTGAAAGTTGGAGAGAGTGAGATGGGGAGACGTGTTCGCTCGATTCTGATTGGCTGTTCGATGGCCGTTAAGTGGGGCCCAGATCTTGCAGCCAATCAGCTGCAAGAAAACACGTAAATACTAAAAACCCGGGTTATTTTTTAATTCGTTCGGGAAAATCTTACATTAGTCCCTATAATGTTGACTAACTGCTATTTTAGTACTTTTACTTTAAATGAATGTATAATTTAGTTCCCGTAATTTTGGACAGAAAACCTAGACCAAACGACGTTGTTTTCCCGTCTGGCGGCATAAGCAAAACCTTCAAAACCCTGGTTTAGGGTTTTGTGGTTTCTTCAGTCCTCCGCTGTCCGCTCCACTGCTTTCCCTACCCCCAATTCTCTGGCAAACGGCCATGGCGTCGTGTGATATGGAGCTCGTGTACCCTATTCCTCTTATGGGGGAAAACTACTTCGAAAAGCTGAACCAATCAGCAAAAGATGTCGTCGATGAAATTCGCAAAGAAACCCCAAATTTCTCTCAGTTTATCCAAGTTTTCTACGAGCTAATGCAATCGAAGCGCGACCCACCTCTGGAAGCCATTTGGTTCTACTCAGCTCTATCCTTCCGCTCCCTGAAGACGGGAAATGAGGGTTCTTCCGATCGACTCGCAGCCGTGAAACAACTCTTTCAGCTCGTCTCGGGTTGTTCCGCACCTTGCAGTGACTCGACAAGCATGGCGCTGCTGGCTCCGGTTGTCTTCGAGCTGTATAAATTGGTTCAAGAAGTATTGAGCGGAGATTTAGGGGCCAAGAGAGTGAAGAAACTGGTTAAAAAGGTTCAGTCTTTGATTGGGTCTGTTCTCGGTTATGTCGGTGTGTGTTCGGGGGCTTCGAGTGAAGAGAAGGATTCGAGCTTGATTGTAAAGTTTGCGGATTTGGTCGCTGTGTGGATGGAAGGGAAGGAAGAGGTGTCGTCGTTTTTGCCGCTTCTGAATGATGAATTGCGCAGAGTGATTGGTGCTGGTGGGTTTAGTGTGGAGCAGTTGGCTGGAGCTGTTACTGCGGAGTTATTCCTGTTGAAGCTTTGCGTTGATTTACGGGTTGGGAACAGAGGAGTGGAGATGGAGAAGGATTTGAAGGATTGGATTGTCGGGTCAATTACTGGCTTTGGGAGCGTTTCTTTTTTTGGTAAGTGTTCTGCTGGACTTGGACTATTACTCCTGAATTATGGTTGAAGCATTGTTCTGCCTGTACTTCTCTAATTTGGGTGTATACATTTCTGGTCATATAAAAACTGCTTTCGTGATTGAGGATGCAGTTAAATGGCTGGATAATTTTGGAAGTTATGTTCTATAGTTCCATTTCCTATGGGCTCTTCCTTACAGTTGTGTCTTAAACTCTTGTCATTCTAGATATTCTGTTGAGGATGCTGCTAGAGCCGAGATTACCGGTCGCTTCACTGCTGGTAAGTTGCATCTGTTCATCGGTTCGCTTTGTTGCTGAAGAAGTCTGTTTTCTTTTTATTTAACCATTAGTCCATTACCATGTGGTTATTAACTCACACTATCTACAATTCGCAGAGTTCTGAAGAGGAGATCTTGCTGAGAACTACTTTGTATGATGCTGTCATATTGGTAGAGTACACTTCCCTCAATCCTCGTACTGCAGTTGATCTGCCTGCAGAGAATTTCATAAGCATTGCCTTGAAGCGGCTGGTCCTCTATCTTGAGGCCACAGAATTTTTCAGGTAAGTGGACGATAGGTTTTTTACTGAAAGGGAACCTAGAAAATGTCCTTCTGCAGCATCTCATCAATCTCTGACTTACTTGTTTTAGGAAAGAAGGGAACCATAAGAGGGCCATTTCCTATTCCAGTTCCTTCGCTGGTTCTCCATTACCATTGCAAATAGCCAAATTTGTCACAAGCCAGATTGGCATGGGGGAAGAAGCAGGCAGGTTGCATGTTTCATCTCCTAAGGCTCTCATAAGTAAGTGTTTCTATCTGTCTGTCTCTGCATTTTTCTCTCTTTACTGTGAGACTGAAGGAGATGAATTGTTATCCTTTTCTCCCCAGAATGGTTGTTCTCCCTTGAGGGTCAAGGCATAAGAATATATGACGATAGCATCTCACGGACTCGTGTCAAACTTGCGCTTGATTCTTCTTCCAAAGCTGAGAATGTCGAACCGGAGGGAAATATAGTGGATTCCGATCTTCCGATCTACATTGATAACAAGGGAGAAAAAGGAGAAGATTATGATGAAGAAAAAGACGAAGAGGTGAACAATTTATCAATGACAGCTGCCTTCATGACTGCTGCACACTCTATGGCAGTGTTGGAAAGAAAAGAAGGTAAGAAACGAAAAGAAGACCGAAGTGAGGGGAAGAACAAGAAGAAAAGAAGCAAACTTGTTGCTGCAGAAGAGCTATCTGATGGTACTTCTGATTCAGATGCAGTGCTCAGTGATGATGGTTCAAGCAGTGAGAGTGAAGTAGAGAACCCTACCAGTGACGAGGATGCCTGACTTATTAATGAGTTTTTGGCATTGAGAGAAGAGGACTGAGTCAATCACATTCGTGAATGTAGTGCAATCACATTTTTATTCCGAGTCAATTGGAGATGACATTTTGTCTGCCTGGTCAGCTGCTAAATGAGGCAACCTTTTAACCTTTGTAGCATAGTGAAAGAGTGTATTCTGATTTTATTTTTTGAACAATGTGTTCTGTTGTCATTACAAAATATTGGTGCGGTAAGGATTTACAATCGTATTCTCTTCACTGCATAAATGTTATGCATATAAACAACACTGTACCACTACCACATACAAAGGCAAGAAAACCCCTGTGCAAAAACTCGAATGCAAGTGTTCCATCAATCTATTGCTTCCAAAAACTCTGCTCTGGTAAGTCGTCAGACGTACACTTCAATCAAGTTGCGAAATATTTGGAACATAGAATCTGTTCAGAGGTTGCCGCAGTTGTTCAATTCGATGTCAAAATGCTGGATCAGTTCTTCTACATGATGACCTGCCTGCAATATCCCCATTGCTACCACAGTTTGTCTTCTCCTGGACCAGAATAAGTAAATGTAAGGAATGAATGTACATAGAATACCTCCAAATTCCAATACAAAGCCGACCAAACCTATTTGGTTGATCCTATATACTAAACTCAGAATTTCCTGTGGTTCAGCGATCCTGAGCATTAACTGAAAATACTGAAATGCTAACACGAGTAAAAGAACAGTTCTTTGGTGTTCTTTTTACAAAAGAAGAAAATGACTTCTGAAATGTACAAAGTCAATCCCCTAGCAGTTAGCAGTACCATGAGGTCTATAAATTATATTCTAGCAAAGATATTCACATCGATCATTACAACAAATAAGCACTTTGGCTGCATTCAGAGTCACCAACTGTCTTGGCAAGAGCAAGAACCCAACTTAAAATGATGGAAGCGCTTAAAGTCGCGGATTACTATTTCTCGACTTGTAACATACGAGATAACCTTCATAACTTCATGGCAATCCTCGCATATCCGCAGATTCTTAAAAATACGTATAGGCATACCAGGGCTGGCACTTATGAGGGCCAAACCGAGAGCCAGTCTCTCACTGTGATGCCAGAGATGCTCAATTTTCTCTCTGCTGCTGATGTTATGAAGCACATTTTCTGTTTTTGGTATATAACCACTGAATGACAGCCTTTGCTTCAAATCCTGCAACTTAGCGTAGATTTGTTCTGTCTTGGGATGAGAACCATCTTGAGAAACAAAGACATGTACTTGACCATCAACACCAACCCAGCTACAACCAGGTTCCTTCTTAATGCCTTCCTCCGACATCAATACTCTGATCTTCTGGACGTCGTCCCACCTACCTTTAGAAGCAAAAATGTTCGATAGAAATACATAAGCTGAGTCCTCCTTGGGTTGGAGTTCAAACAGTTTCCTAGCAGCAGTTTCACCAAGGTCAAGATTTCCATGCAATTTACAAGCTCCAAGCACAGTCTCCCAAATCAAGGCATGTGTGCTTAATTTTTGCTCCTTAATAAAGGCTTCAACCTCATCAAACTGACCAGCCCGACTAAGAATATTGACCACGCATGCATAATGCTCAAGCGAAGGTGTAATCCCATAAACTTTGCTCATTGACTCAAAGTGCTTCTTTCCTTCCTCAACTAAACCCATGTTGCTGCACACGGATAGGATGCTTAAGAAAGTCGCTTCATCAGGTAAAAATCCTTTCTCTATCATCATTCTATAGGCTTGAAGAGCATTTTCCCCTTGGCTGTGGTATGCATAAACAGCAATAATTGTGTTCCAAGAGACTGCATCTCTCAAAACCATATCTTTGAAATTTGCCTCAGCATCTTCCAAGCATCCACATTTTCCGTACATATCAGTGATTGCAGTGGCCACAATAATGTCACCCGTGTGACCAGCTTTGACAACCATAGAATGTAGCTGCTGCCCTCCTTCCAGGGTTGCCATATGGGAGCATGCATTTAAACAGCTGGCAATAGTGAACTCATTGGGCTTTACCCCTTCACTTTGCATATCAACAAAATGTTTCAAAGCCATTTCTGGTTGATTTGTTTTTGCATAACCATCAATCATAGTTGTCCATGTAAAAAGGTCTCGATCAACCAATCTGTTGAACACTGCTACTGCATCTTCTATACATCTTGCTTTCGCATACATATCAATAAGAGCAGTTCTGACAAAATCATTACTGTCATTGCAGTTCTTAATGATGTGAGTATGCACTTGCCTACCGAAATGTACATCTGAGAGGCTAGAACATGACCTTAAGATGTCTATGAAAGTATACATGTTGGGATTGAAGCCCTCCACAAGCATCTGGTAGAAGATCCTTGGTGCTTCCTCACACGTGTTAGAGTCACAAAATCCAGATAAAAGGTAGCTCCAAGATGCTGTGTCCTGCTCTGGCATTGAATTAAAAACCTGAATACCATCTTGTAACTGTCCATGCTTCATATACATCATGATCAGCGCATTGCTAACTAACATATCATCCTCCATTTCATATTTAGATATATATGCATGAATCGTTTTGCCAAAGCGCAGATCCCCCATACTTGTAGCAGCACTAACAAGGCTGCTAAAAATATATTGATTAGGTCTAACTCCTGCAAGTACCATTGCCTTGTATAACTCAGCTGCATCATGGCTACACCCTTGCTGATCAAGACCAGAAATCATTGCACTCCAGGTTACAAGATCAGGATCTTTTATCCTTTTGAAGACTTGTAATGCATAGCCTGTCATTCCACACTTGGAATACATATCAACCAAACAAGACGCCACAAATTCGTCAACTTCTTGCCCAGTCTTGATTGCAACAGAATGCAAAAGCTTGCCTTCTTTCAAATGCCCGGATTTCGCACAACCCTTTAACACAGTTGACAAAGTAAACCGGTTCAACTTATGTTCCCACTCAACCATCAGGGAAAACAACTTCAAAACAGCTTTCCCATCGCCAAGTTGAGCATAACCATTCAGCAACACGTTCCACAAGACCTCGTTCCTCTCAGGCATGCTAAAGAACACTGAATCTGCAAGTTCTATCTCCTTACATTTAGCATAAAGATCCACAAGACCAGAGGCAACAAACAAGTCGGTTAACAACCCGGCCTTTACTGCCTCTGCATGTACTTGCCTACCAAGCTCCACATCCAAGCTGAGAGAGCACGCTTTCAGTGTAGTAGCCAACACATATTCATTCGGCCTCACGTCTTCGTTTCTCATTACACAATAGAGGGCAACAGCATCATCCCCACACCCTTCGCTGACAAACCCGGAAATTAAAGCCGTCCACGACACAACATCACGTTCAGGCGTTTCATCAAGCACTTTGCGTGCAAACTCTAGACGCCCGCACTTACCATAAAAACTGGTTAAAGAAACCCATAAATGAGAATCCGGCACCACCCCATTCCTAATGAGATTCCCATGAACTGCCCTCCCCTCGTTTAGCGCCACTTTCGAAGCACATTCCCGAAGCATAGCAGAATACTGTTTTAGCCTCTCCTTTGAAAAACCAATCTTCCCCTGCCTCTTCAATACCTTGTTTGAAGAATCCCCGGATACCTTCTTACTTGCCTCACGGCATCCTTCCGGCGACTCTGGTGAACGATTGGCATAAAAATGACGCGTGGGCTGTACTTCAGTAGCAGTGGAAGTAGCTGAACCGCGAATTTTAACACAGAAAGAAGGTAGCCAGGAAGTTGAACGCTGAGCTCCAGGCAAGGAAAAGGGAGCAGCTTGTTTCCAACAAGTAGGCAGACAGAGGAGAGTAGGAGAATTTGGCAGAAGTTTAGGCATGCTCCTGGTAATGAATTCAGATTCCATATAGACTGAAAAGTTCCTGTATAAATAGAACAGGGGAACAGGGGATGATTCACCTGGAGACGGAAGAGGGAGACATCCCCCGCCGGCGCTGCTTCCGAACTGGGACGCCCGCCGCTGGTGGAGTCGGGAACAAAGACGGAGAGAGTTTTTTTTCCCCTTTACGGTGAAAGATTCCAAATTTAAATTTGGGCACTTCATAAGTAAAAAAGAAAAAGCCAACTTGCAATGCAAGTAAATTTGGATGGAATTTTTACAATAAATTTCTTATAAATTAGAACATTCGGAGGAGAACATCATCAAACCGAAGTCAATGACTTTTCTCGGTCAATGTCCCCCATCAGCAGCGAACGTTGTTGACTGCAACTATGAGGATTCCTCAAACTTCGAACTTGGGGAGATATATGGGAGTCCCAATCATCCACAACAGAGTCTCCAAGGCTACTGGTACTAATCTGATTGATCGTATTGATGCTCGTCTTGCAGGTTGCAAAGCAACCACCATGTCTATTGCGGTGCGTGTTACACTTGCGCACTCAGTCCTCTCCTCTCTCCCAGCTTATACCATGCAAACCTCCTTCCTCCCATCGAGTGTCCACGACTATATAGACAATAAAATCCGAGGATTTATATGGGGAAGCACATAAAGCGGAAGAAAGATCCACTTGGCTGATTGGGTAACTGTTTGTCAGCAGAAGAAAGAAGGAGGATTGAGTTTTATGGACTCGGCTTGTACCAATGAGTTGTATATGATGAATGTGGCATGAAGACTTCTCAACCAACCAAACGACATCTATGCTCTAGTGATACGCTAAAAGTGCTTAAAACAGACTCCAGAGGGTCTCGAACCGCGAGCTCGAGGTCGCCTCTCTAATTTGTGACGTGAAGTGTTGCGCGTGTGGCACCTCCTTGAAGAAGGAACAACTTGGAACATAAAAATAGGAGAACAATTCGATTTTGGAGTGACCGCCGGCTTACTGATTACGAGCCACAGAAAGCACTCGCCCTGGGCATCCCCCATGAATTCCTTAGCCTTCCGGGTCGAAGTTTGTTTTGAATGGTAGGTGAAATTTTGAAATTTTGAAGGCTTACTTACTTGCGGATATCGTTGCACAAGTGAAGCTTCACCCAATCCCGTTGGAGCACGAGGAGGATGTGCACTTCTGGAGATTGATGGCCAACAGACAATTCTCTATCAATATAGTGTATGCTCTCACCGACCATATCGGAGTCTCCTCGACGTTCGATTCTATCTGGAGGTCAATTTGGAGGGTACGTATAATGTAGAGAGTTTGGACATTTCTCTCGCTAGTCACTCACGAGCGCCTCCTCACCAACACCGAAAGGAAACAAGGACACTTGACGAAGAACGACGATTGCAAGATTTGTGGAAGTGGAGCAGAGAGTGTGTTGCACGTTTTCCGATATTAAAGGCGAACCTAGCGAGTGTTGTTTCGAACAACAAACTCAGTGATCCATTACTACACATCAGATAGAAGAAAGGAGACTGATGCTACTCTCTTTGCAGGCACATGTTGGCTATTGTGGAAGAATAAGAATAGTCACTTGTTCCAAGGTGAGTTGAGAAGACCTACACATATCCTTGCTCATACCATTCAGCTTAAGTAGCAGATTATTGCGGCTTTCATGAAGAAGGATAATCTTTTGGAGATGAGGGACTCTAAGAAAGACGATTCATTAGCTAGCAACCAACATAGGAGGATTGGATATGCCTCAATATCGAATGATCGATTATTCACTCTACTTCAAGCACGACAGCTAACCACATGGTTTGGGGAAACGTCGCTTCATCAAAGCTTTCTTAGTGAACTTTGGCGGAGGATTTGATCACCATGCGGAGTTGACTATAATTGTGCAAGGTTTGAAACTTATATAGGCACTGGGGCTAGGAAGTTCCTTCTCCAAATAGACACAACAATGGCGAAAGATCTCATTGAGATAGCCATCCATCATCACCCACATTACGCTTGCATCATCGAGATTAGGTGATGGCTAGCTCGTCCTTACTCCTTGGACTATGAGGATCAAGCATGTGGAGATTATCTTGCTATCTTGGGACATTCACTTTTCGATAGAGCTTCATACTTTGTAGGGGTTTTTTCCCCAACTATATCCCTACCTTTTTATGTGTATTCGTTTTTTATATTAAAAACAATAGGTAATAGTAACATTTCAAGTTAATATAACTTAACTACAATAAGTACATATACACCAATTTTTTTTACATCTAGGCATCAATACAATATTTTCTCATAACAAAATTTTTAGTGCCCATTTATGTAATTATTACGCGTATATTATCAAACTATCCTGACGAGGGAAAAACCGCAGAAGGGAAGATCAATGACCGCAGCAACTTAAACCTCCAACCCTAGAGATTGGGGGAAACTGTCTGTCCACCACGGCGGTGCGATAAATTGATCTACTTGACATTCAACACAACTTGCGCAAGCTAATTGACTTAAGTTGTGGAAGTAGATTACCGGGACGGTGCGTGGGCAATCGTCAATTTTCTCCGATGGATTCACCTGCCGGAACGCCGGTCCCTGTGTATGAAACCCTAGCCATTCTTCCCCTTTCTTCTTCCGCCCCAACATCACCATCTACCCCTACCACCGAAGGCCCCGTGCCGCCTCAATCTCCCGAGCCTTATACAGTGCTCCGCAATGAAGTAGCCCCCGACGAAGTTCCTTCTGCATGCGTGGTGACGTCGGCGGCTCCCGAGTTCTTTTCTCTTGATGTTTGCGACGATGAAGTTGAGGACGCAGAGTTCAGGACCCCGAGTGGAGAAGCTGAGTCGACCAGTCCTGTGGTAACTGGAACTGCTGAGCCGGTGGGTGAGACGGAGCCCAGGCTGGAGAGTGGATGGTTTAGTGGGAATGGCAGGTTTAAGAGTCCCTTGTTGCAGCTGCATAAAGGTGAATGCTGCATTGGTTTTTGTTTGAGTTTCCCCTGAAGGGTTTGTGTTATCGGGTTAGATGTGATACTGAGAACTAGTTTTTCTACATTTCATTTAGTTGCATGAAAAGTTTGATTCTTTTTGTCTGATTCTGAAGGGTCTTGTTTTTCTACATTTCATTTAGTTGCATGAAAAGTTTGATTCTTTTTATCTGATTTTGAAGCTTTTGGTTGAATATGACATTTATTCAATCAGGGTGGCAATGTTTCGCATTGGTTCTTGCTTAAAATTGCTAGCACTCATGCTTGTTGATAACTACTAACTACAACGTGTTCAACTTTCTTCAAATACTTCCAGTAATTGAGCATTTTAATGCTCTGTTACAAGAGTTGGCAATACTAACCTCATTCTTTCTTCTGAGATTCACTCCATTCTTCACTTTTCTAGAGGACATTGGAGGATAAAACAATAGTTTCATTATATTAAATGCAATTGTGCCTAATGGCGTTGTGAGTTCACTGCATGTCCGTGTTTTGGACTCAATGTGAGATATTTTACTACCGCTGTTAACTTCATTCTTGGTTTCTAATGTTTTTCTGATGCTGCATAGTTTTTAACTAGAAATTGGAGGAAGTAACTTCATGATGTTTATGGTCTCACTTTCTTTTCGACTGATGTTTAGCGATGGTGTTCACTAACCTGGGCCAATGGTGTGGATGTTGCAGAGATAGTGGATTTCTGTGATTTCTTGTCCCCTACTCTTGAAGAACAAGCTTCACGTAGAGCAGCAGTGGAAAGTGTTTGTGATGTTATAAAATATATATGGCCTCGTTGCAAGGTGACTAGTGGCTCTTCGTGCTAGACTGTTAGTGCACGCCTGAAAAGATGCAGTTGGATATAGATTACATATGTATATGTTCAATTGACTAGGAATATGGTGGCTCAGTTGTCTAAAAGTCTGTAGCGAACTTGTCTGAAGACTATAGCACAAAATTTTAGGATGCAATTTTGATTTCCTAGTCATATACTCATCACTGTTGAGGCAAAGCTCACTATAAAAAGAAAATACTAGTTCCTCTACTTGGGTTGGCTTTGCTATGAAGGTCTGATGGTTGCTGCTGTTGTTTTGTAGGTGGAAGTTTTTGGGTCTTTCAGGACTGGTCTTTATCTTCCAACAAGCGATGTTGATGTATGGAGTGTGAAAAGTCACTTACAAGCTGTGTTCATTTTCTACTACGGCCAGTTACTATGAATAAACTGATTAAATAACTGTTATGTTAATCTTAGGTTGTAATTTTGAACTCGCATGTTGTGAGTCCACAAACTGGTTTACATGCTCTTTCCAGAGCTTTGTCTCAAAGAGGAATTGCAAAGAAGATACTGGTATTGCTCCTTTGATGTATAAATCATATATCAAAATGAAACATATAAATAGGCAACTTCTAATCTGTTATTTTTTTCTCTTGCCTTTCAGGTCATTGCAAAGGCTCGTGTGCCGATCATTAAGTTTGTAGAAAAAAGAAGTGGCATCTCATTTGACTTAAGGTGTAGTTCCTTATCTTTTTCATTGGTACTGCGAAAACTTACCTGATGAAAGCCTTCTAAGTCTTTCTGTCTGTGGCATGTTGTATGAATGCATGAACTTCATCTGCACAAAATCATTTAGAAACAGTTTGCTGGGGATTTTAAATCGTTTGATTTGCTTGTGTAATCAAAGTTTCAATCACGAAAATTAGGGTACGAAGATACGGAACACAAGACCTGTCCAATGTTAAGTTGAGGTAGGACTAAATTTGGAGCCTTGCGCAGGTGGAAATGGCTGGCCTAGTGGTAGTGGTAGATGAAAGCAATGAATGCATTCAAGTTTTTGACTGTGGGAAACACATTAACCCGGCAGAACAAAAATGTGAGCTTAGGCCAATGATAATAAGTTGATGTAGCCTTGTTCCTAAAACACTGGAATAGATATGACAATGTTGGGAACAACAATATAACAGTGTTTCAGAGCAACATGGAAACAAAGCCATGAATTTTACTCCATTATTGATTGGCACTTTGCACTAAAGCATGGCAACTTTTTTTCTTCCTCTTTATAAGATAATGACAAGTTATTATCTTGTTTATTTGCAGTTTTGATTTGGAGAATGGTCCAAAAGCTGCTGATTTTATTCAGGTTTGTTGTCTCCTTGATCGGTGTATTGCATATTTGATTTCTCTTGCAGGGGCCATTTATCCTCTTTTAGCCTGCTGTCTGTTGCAAGAGTGGTCACTTTGGCTGTGTTCCTATGGATTAGTAACTTGATATGCTTATATTTCTATAGCCAACTGGCAATTAGTAATTTCTGGATGCGATTTATGTATGCTTTGGCTTATGGTTCATGGGCAACAGGTTGTATATCTCCAGAGAGCAAGCAATAGGTTTTAAACTGTTGATGCTATTCTAGGATGGAACTCTAGGGCCTCACAGCTTGACTAGTTTAGTTATAAAAGTTTGTAATGCAATCATCTTGGCGTTTCGTTCTTTACATAATATTCTATGGAGGTTGGACGATCCTCAGGTTTGCGCTGTTAGGGTTAAGATATTCCCCTTGTTCTGAAAAATGGAAAGGGGATTTAGGGTTTAGCAGATGGGCTATCTTTAGTCTCTGGACGAGAAACCCAGAATACAGGAGAAACCTAGAACCTGAGTTTGCATGAAGCATTAAATATATTATGTTATTGGCTTCTAATGCAGGTGCTATGTTTGCACATTTGGTCCTATCTGTTTGCTCATTTATGAGATGATTATGAATTCATGCCGACTATCTGTTCACTTTTCAGGACGCAGTAGCACAGTGGCCTTCTTTACGACCTTTGTGTCTAATTTTGAAAGTATTCTTACAACAAAGAGAACTCAATGAGGTATTGAACTGACATCTATCTTGTAATTGATTATTCATGTCACGTTGCAAATGTCATAATTTTCATCTTTCTCTGTGAGACTGCATAAGTCATCTAGCATTACCTTTTTTCTTCCTGATTGATCATCCCTCAAAATTTGTGCAGGTGTACACTGGTGGGGTAGGTTCGTACGCGCTGCTTACCATGCTGTTGGCTGTGTTAAAGGTAACTAGATGCAGCTTCCAGGTAGGGGAAAGTATTAATGAAGCTCGAGTTGGTTCTATAGTAATATTTTCTGTGAGATGGATTGTGCTGTGAACTCTCTAAAATGGTTAATCTCTGTATATGCTGAAAATGCTTATATTTTTGTCAATCTTGTTCGTTACATTTTATTGAAGTTATTAGCCTATCGTCTTTTTTTTTTTTTTTTTGGCTCTCTTATATTGACAGTGCTCCTGACTCATTATCCTTTGATGATTACAGAATCTGAGTTTGGATCGTACTCCAGAACACAATTTGGGAGTTCTCTTGGTATGTTCTTTCAAATAAAAGACATTTTATAGGGTGATTATGTTTTTTTATATGTTTTCAAGCTAAAATATTAGAGAAAATGTTGGGATAGAACCTTATGAGCAAATTATTTGAAGGCGGGAGCAAATTCTCATAATTAATCAAAGTTTGGTGTTGTTTTTGGATGGCAGATACACTTTTTTGATCTATATGGCCGCAAATTGTGCACCAGCGATGTAGGTATCTCTTGCAATGGATTCTTTTCAAAGCGTGCCAAGGGGTAAAACCAATATACTGATTTGAAATATTAAGAGGTCACAAGCCTCTTCCATTCTGTAACTTGTGTGTTTTCCTTTTGGTTCAGGTTTATGAATAATGGAAGGCCATTTCTCATTTCCATCGAGGATCCACAGGTTTATACTGAATTTCCTCTCATGTTAGCTGGGCCTCTGTTAGGGAGTGAATGTCTAAGGGTGTGCTTTTTTTGGATTTAGCTTTAAAAAGTGACTTATATGGAAGCAAGTGTTATGTATGAGTTTTGGGTGAATATTTGTTCTATATATGTTAAGATTGATGGGAGATTTTACTGATCTACTGCATTCTGGACTGGCAATGTCTGCATAGATTGTGATGAAGTTAGACTGTTAGAGCTTGAGTTGTATTTTCTGGGTCTCCTAACCCATTCTAATCTGCTTACAGGCACCTGGGAATGACATCGGCAAGAACTCCTTCAACTATTTCCAGGTTCGTTCCTTGCCGTGATGTTCTCCCATTTGCTTTTGAAATATGCACTCTCCAAATGAAGCTGCACACCACCTATATATGCTATACGCTGAACTGTTTGTTTTTCCTTTTCCCAGGTTAGATCAGCATTTGCCATGGCCCATTCAACTCTGACAAATCCGAAGACAATCTTCAGTTTGGGCCCAAACAGGAGCATTCTGGGGACCATCATTAGACCAGACCCAGTGCTGCTGCAGCGCAAAGGAGGGCAGAACGGGGACGTAACCTTCAACAGTTTGTTACCTGGAGCCGGGGAGCCATTACAGTCACGATATGATCACCAGGAGATCATGTGCAATTGGCAGTTGGACGACGAGGAAGCATTGCCTCGTGGGAATGGTGGGTTTGCCGAGGACCCATCGTCTTCTGGAAAGAAGCGGAAGTTGGCTTCTTCCAGTGTGGGCAGGAAGTCGAGCAAGAAGAGATCAAAAGAAGAGAATGGTGGCAGTGAGGTTAAGAAGCTCAAGGACAAATCATCAGCCAAGAAGAGCTGGACGGAAGAGAAGGGATCAGCAAAGAAGAAAGCACGATGGAGACGATCCAAGAATGGCCCGTCAAATGGTCCTGCTCCTGGTTCTTCGTGATGCAAACGTGTGTTGCTGTCTGTCTCAGTTTAGTCTCACTGGTGTGCTGTTGCCTGCAGCATAGCTTGCATTTTTCGCGCAACAGTTTTTGTTAAGAGTCGAATTTGGTTTTGTAGGTGACAGGAAAGCAAGCTTACTAGCTTAGGTTGTATGTGTAAAAAGTTCTTATGATTCTGGTTTCAGTAATTTTTGTATCTGATTATTGTATCCGACGGGAAAGCAAGCTTACTAGCCAAGTGATTGTAATTTATACAAAACATGGTCAAAGCAAAACAAGAAAGAACTGGTATGGTTGGCTCTGAGAGATAACCTATGAATTTGCACTTCACATCTCCTATCTTTCCTCTTCGTTTTTTCATGTTAAGATCGAAATGTGATGTTTCTTCTCTAATTGTATATCGAAATGAGATCATCTCTGGTCGTATAGGCTTATATGCTTATTATCCGACCTGGCTTATACTCAATACGAGGTCTGCGACATCTCATCGTCCCTCAATATTAATCGACAAATCTCCATGTTTATTAAGATAGGGATGGTTAGTTTCAGAACTCAAATTTTAGGGGCTAAATGAACATAGATTGTTATTCTGCTGATTAAGTTGTCACACTATGAAACTTGTGGCCCGAGCTTGCAACGTGAAAAAACCCAACGAGAATAAATAAAGGAACCAGGCTCCAGTAGTCCAGTTTGCATACCACAATACCGGCGACTGGCGAGGCGATCAGGCTAGCGAATTCCCTCAGCACCCATTTCGCCAGCGTCGGAAAATGCGGGCTCATCTGTGAGAAATTTTCCGTCCGGACAACTCAGCAGACTGCTTCTCGCCGTGAAACCCCCCAAATCCGCCGGTAGTGGAATGGCCGGAATAGTGGTCGTGTTCGACTTTGATCGGACCTTAATCGACGGAGACAGTGATAGATGGGTGGTGACTCAAATGGGTCTCTCATCTTTGTTCAATCAGCTCCGCACGACGCTCCCCTGGAACTCGCTTATGGTAAAAACCTCCTCATCTCCCGCTTAAAGTCTGCTATTTGATTGATTAGTCCTTTACAAACTGCTAGTGCTTTCCATGTTCTGAACTATTTGAGTTCGCTGTTATTAGGATAGGATGATGGTGGAGCTTCATTCTCAAGGGAAAACAGCTGCGGACATTGCTCAGTGCTTAAGTCAGACTCCATTGCATCCGCAGGTCATTGAAGCGATAAGATCAGCTCATGCCCTTGGGTGGTACTCTTCACCTCTTTACCCAAATCCCCATCCCTTTTAGTGATGTGTGTAGAGAATTTGATGGTTATGCTTTGTTTTCTTTGGCGATGTGGTTCGTTCCCCAGATGTGAATTGAGAATCATTAGTGATGCAAACCTCTTTTTCATTGAGAAGATCTTGGACCATCATGGACTGTTGGGATGCTTCTCACAGATCGACACAAACCCGGGTGAGTTGGATGAGCACGGGAGGGTTAGGATCTCGCCTTATCATGATCACAGCTTATCTCCTCATGGCTGCTGCCTGTGTCCTTCCAACATGTGCAAGGTAACTAGTTTCGCGGCAGGTATCGACATTCCAACATTTGCTGATAGCCATATGGTTTGAACCATTGTTGCTGAGGTTGATAATTCATATCAACAAACACATATACACATAAGGTTATCTTCAAGTTGCAGGAAATGTTATGACTCAAGGGGCAGAAAGGAATTTTATCCTTGATTTCTGTACCTCTTGTTTGTGGCAGGTTCAGTAACTAAATGACCTCTCTATGTATGGCTTTGTGTGCAGGGCTTGATAATCAATCAAATTCGCAGTTCCATTTCGAACGACGAGAATAAGCGATTTATCTACCTTGGGGATGGCGGTGGTGATTACTGCCCGTCTCTGAAGCTTGGAGAAAGTGATTATGTAATGCCAAGGAAGAACTATCCTCTATGGACACGAATTCACAGTGACCCGCTGCTCATCAAGGCAGAAGTTCACGAATGGACTGATGGCGAGGAGCTTGCAGAAATCCTCCTCCGCCTGATTCATACCATATCTGCTGATGGAAAAACTACTTGAGCAATTCTTGTGAGCTGAATGAATTCCTCATACTGCCGGTTTTCAGGTAACGAGGCAGATCTCTTGGTCTATCCTCCCGGTGTTATTGACCTATTGAAATGCATCACTTTAGGTGGGATGCCCTTATTATTACACCCGAATAGAGCGAAGCTACGGGTGCTTGTTGTCTGGCAATAGCTTCTGAACTCGTAGGAGCTTGGTTCCTGCTGTGCAAGTTGCTTGGGAACAAAAGCAGAACTAAAACTGTGGATTCGTACGGGTGCTCTATAGTTTATGTTTTAAGCTGGTGTCTTGTGCTCAGACTTCCTAGAGAGAAAACGATGTTATTACGATGTGAAGTGTTCTTCATGCGTGTTTGTTGTTATTGGAATCTAAGTTACGTTATTCAATTCTTACTGGAGATTTCTACGACTATGACTACTCTATAGAGAGATCTCTAGGTCTGCAACAAAGTGTTCTTCATGATGTGTGTAGAGAAACCGATGATTTTACAAGTATTGTCCATGTGAGTGCTGGATCCACTTCCTCACTCTTTTCTCTGGGTATTATTATATTAGTGGCTAGGAGCTTAACTCTTTCTTCCCCACTAAGTACAGTCTTTGCCTCTTTGGTGTGGTTGAGGCACCAAACAATTCTATTCCATTTTCTGAATAGTTAATATCAAAACAAAAGATTCCTTGCCTGCAGATTACGGTTGGTAGGCACCATTTGCAGTCCAAGAAGGTGGCCTTTCAATACCCCCTAAAGAAAGATAAAATAATTTTGGTGCTCAAAAGTAAACATGATGCTCTGCATACAGTATGGACTTGATCTTTGGGCGAATACAAGTGATTATCTTCACTTCTTAAGATCTTGTTTCTTGATTGATCAGTTAAAGCAGGATAATGACAATGTCTATTAGCATTTTATGCTTCTCTATCTATTATGCAGCTTTATCTAACTGTCTCTTTACTATTTATTTTTTTATCTCAAACATGTACTTTGGAAAATGATCAAACAATATCCTTCTGTTAAAATTTTCATTGAAAATTCTTCAATTATGGTTGAATCGAGATTTAGATGATCTGACATCGACAAATAGGAGAGAAAATGTCAGTTTTGTCTTCTGATTTATTTATGTAGATCTCGTTAAAGTCAAATTATTAAAGATATTTGGTTATACAAAAGACCCAAAAAAAAAAATAATTCTAAAGTGGAATTATTATGGATATTTTAGACATTTGTGTCGTTCAAACCAAGGTTCGACCATTCTATTAAAATTTTTATCCGAAAGTCGAAGGTTTTGGATAAAATTTTTAATAAAAAGACATGTTTGATAGTTTTTTCAACGTATGACGCTCATATTTGATAAAACGATATAGTAATAGGATATTATACCTATACTCCTAAAATCGATTTTGTCACGGAGATAGTGGTACTCCTTCCACTAGTAATAGAGAAACTAGTTAATCTGTACAGTTCAATAACATAGAAAATGAAGTACATTAAAAAAAATGATCGTCAGATCGCATGGTTGTCACGCTGGTGGCATGCCACCCGGTTGAACCTGGTTCAACCTGTGCCGGTCATGAAACCGGCATGACACCACCGGTATGACCGTTATGATCGATGTACGCATTCAAAGTAAAGTGACATCATTTTAACGAGTTTAATGAATAAAAATTAATTTATTATTCATTTTATGAATGTAATAGTTAAAAGTTGATGATATTTGTTGGATTGTAACTAAATTGTCCACAAATATGTTTTATATATGATTAAATACATGAAATATTAATTGTTTTCACAGTTTTTTAAACCGGCATGAACCGGCACAAACTGGTTATACCACCGATCGTACCATTTCATTTGCTAAACCGGCACAACAGTATAAACCGGTTTGACAACCTCGTCAGATCGTCTACATTAGCCCCGCAGCCCATTATCTTGTGGGCAGGAATGGCAATGGGGCAGGTCCGGGGCGGGTATCTCGATACCCATACCCGCCCCATGGCAGGTCGGGTCCAGGTCGGGTAATTTATCACGGGGCGCGGGTCGGGGCAGGTCGACCCATTGGATATGTAATTTATGTGAAAAACATTAGAAATATTCGTTCTTTTCATTGAAAGACAAAGAAAGAAACCATAATATGATAAAATGTAGTTAAATTATTGAAGAAATTGAGATTTTCACTTATTTACAACTTTATTATAGCTAAAATATAATGTAATAAGAGGAAAATCTTAAGTAATTTGACTAAGATTATATGTAATTTAGACAAGAACGGGTCGAGAATGGGGCGGGTCAGGACAGGTCGGGTCGATGAGAGGTACCCATGCCCGCCCCGCCCCGCCCCAAAACAGGTCAAACAGGTCGGGTAAATCGGGTCAGGTCGAAATTGCATCCCTACTTGTGGGCATGGTAAAGGAAACCGGATCGTACCGGCCGGTTCAACCGGTTCAACCGGGAATCAGACCAGTGACGAAACGGCACCCTACCAGCGCCTATTCTACCGCGCCGGCCGATATTAACGGCGTAACCGGCATTTTCCGGTATACCGTCCGGTTTACATCAGACCGGCGGTAGACGAAGTCGACGAAAAAAAACAATAAAAAAAAAACAATAATGGACTATTCTGCTAACCCTAATCGATTCTTCTTGGCCCTTCTCTCCAAAGTCCAAAATTTGTTCACTTCACCTGCCGTAGCGGCGCAGCCGCTCCTCCTTTCTCCAGATCGCCGCCTGCCTGCTAGTGACGTGAAGAAGAGCTCGACGCCGGCCGTCGATCGATTGCCACCCTCCAGTTCTTCTCCATTTATCCAGCAGTCCGATCGATTTCCGCCGATCGACGCCGCCGCATGTCCTTCGTCTTCTCCAGCAGTCCGGCCACCGGCGAGCTCGTGAATAAGTCAATACGAGTCAAGAGAACGCCGCCGCCGCGTGTGCTCGACCTCCCCTGCCTCTGGCGACCGGCGAGAAGGGCAGAGGACGAGCCTGCCGCCGTGCTGAGCATCCCTCTCCGCTGCGAAGAGCGCCCTGGGAGGCCGATTTGTTGTAATTTTCATGTTTGGTATTGAGATTTTTTTTCTACGTTTCAATGTCCAGTAATAATCGCCTCTTTTTGGATTACTGCAATGAACAGAGTATCGTTTTGGGGAATATCTTAAATTGAAGCCAACTAGCCTCCCTCTCCGCTGCGTCGAACCTCCCCCTCCGCCGCGCCAAGCCTGCCGCCGGTTGGAGTTTGGAAATCATGTAAGGAGATTTAAATCGAGAAGTTCACTTGTTCTCTTTCTTTCTTCCTTTTTGGTAGAATAGAATATAACTCGGCTTCTTCTTCAAAGGGACACCACCTAATCTGAGCTTTGCCTATTCCAATGTTCTGCCCTTTATAATATATATTACATATGTCTATTATGTCTATTTAGTTTATTTAGGTTTGTTATCCGGTATATTCCGGTTTTATTCCGGTATTACTCCGAAACGGTATCCCAAATCTGCCGGTACGGTTTTTTAGTCAAAAAATATTTTTTAATTACAAAAACGGTATTTTACCGATACACAACGATTGAACCACGGTCGTACCATAAAATACCCTACCGCTGACGGATCCGGTATGACCTCCGGTACGGTTTCCTTTACCATGCTTGTGGGTGAGATTTATTACATTTACAGGTTAGGACTTAGGAACGTAGGGAAGGGAAAAGCCCAAGAGGGGACCAAATACAAATCCACGTTTCACCGACGGCGTGCGGAGGCGGAGGGGCGTCGTCGGCCTCTGACCTGTCTATCAGGCGTCAGCAGTCAGTACCCGGGCAAATCAAAGGCCTAAACACGTATATAAAAATCAACCAGCAAAAACGTTTCGGTTCTTCTTTCTTTGATTCTCTTCCCTTCCCTTTCTCCAATCTCCGATCTTTCCCTCTCAATCTCTCTCCCCAATACTTCTTCATCCCTTCTCTGTACTATTGCGAGGTGAAAGTTGCTGACTTTTTTTTTTGGGTCCAAAATCTTCTTCTTCTTCATCTCTCCCTCTTTTCCGCTCCTTGCTCTGCCGTGGAAGATCAATGGCGAAGAGTAAGAGAGAGGAAAGAGAGGTGGGCAGCTTCTTCTTTGACGGAATGATTGATAACATGCCCGTCTTTGCTAAGGAGCTCATCGCCGGCGGGGTTGCCGGTGGCTTTGCCAAGACTGTCGTTGCGCCCCTTGAACGCGTCAAGATTCTCTTCCAGGTTACCCTTCGCTTTTTGTCTCTTCCTTTAACTATTCAATGGTCACCAATGCATGAGATAGAGAGAGGTCAAAAGGGGCTGCGAAATTGGGGAAGACAGTGAAATCTATCTTTCTGCACGAAATGGAATTTATGACCACTTTTGCCTGTTTTATGGGTTGCCTTTTCATTTGGATGGAAGAAAAGGCTGGGAATTTGGGTCATTGGGATGCTTGGCTTGTGAATGCTGTTAATGTGCACAATTGGGGTTATAAACTGTGTGTGTGTTATTGTGATATTCCAGACCAGAAGAGATGAATACAAGGCTATTGGACTGCTTGGTTCAATAAACAAGATTGCCACAAATGAGGGGATTAAGGGATTCTATAGGTGACTACTCTTGACCTTCACTCTCTCCCTGGACAAAACATTTATGTACTGCTGTTGCTATATGCTCCAATTAAAGCATCTGGGATCTTCTACCTGCAGTGGGAATGGAGCTAGTGTTGCTCGAATCGTACCTTACGCGGCCCTCCATTTCATGACATACGAGCAGTACCGTAGATGGATCATACTCAGCTTTCCTGATGTGGGTAGGGGTCCTGTCCTTGATCTTGTGGCAGGATCCTTTGCTGGAGGGACTGCTGTTCTTTTCACCTATCCGCTTGACTTGGTTCGGACCAAACTGGCTTACCAGGTGATTCACTAACCCTCTGTTCCGCGAGGGGCGATTTTGCAGATTCCCAATGAACAGCAGAGTTCATTCTGAATGAAGTGCCTATTTTGACAGTACAGGTTGTTGGTGCACCAACAATGAACATTCGTGGTGCTGTTGGTTCTGAACAAATGTATAGAGGCATAGTTGATTGTTTTTCCAAGACTTTGAAGGAGTCGGGGGCGAGAGGTCTTTACCGTGGGGTTGGTATGTGGTACATCATAGCTTGTAGCCTTGTACTATATAATCAGCTGAACATAGATATCTGACAATGGTTACCTTCATTTCTTTCGATTTTTGACTGACCAATGTGCATTAATGTCAATTTCAGCTCCATCTCTATACGGGATCTTCCCTTATGCCGGCTTGAAGTTTTACTTCTACGAGGAAATGAAACTGCATGTCCCTGAGAAGCATCAGAAAGACATTTCAGTCAAGTTGGTTTGTGGCTCAGTAGCTGGCTTATTAGGTCAGACCTTCACGTACCCTCTTGACGTAGTTAGGAGGCAAATGCAGGTAACCTGGCTTGCAGTGCTATCTATGTTTGTTTAGTCAGTGGCCTTTTTCTGGTGTTATCTCAATGGCGCCTGACTAACACAATCCTAATTAGGTGGAAAGGCTTTCACTTTCAGCATCTAGTAACGCTGAGTTGAAAGGAACAATGGAAACACTTGTCATGATCGCACAAAAGCAAGGGTGGAAGCAGCTATTTTCAGGATTAAGTCTAAACTACCTGAAGGTGGGAGCATTACACCATGCATTATCTTCTGTTCCTATGCCCTTCGTTTCCTCCTGATATGCTGAGTTGTTCTGACTCCTGAGAGTTTGTCTTTTTGCAGGTTGTTCCATCTGTGGCAATTGGTTTTACAGTTTACGATGTTATGAAATCGTGCCTGAGAGTACCCTCACGAGAAGCTTTAGAAGCTGTAGCCGAGAACAGGAATAGTCAGCACACTCTTCATTCTTAGGCAACACAACCATACGGTTGCTAACATTCTTCAACGACGCCAGTAATAAGCGATGCATTCAATTCTTTACGACTCTGTATGATTGTTACAGTGTAAAGTAATCCTACCTCACAGACTCAGAGCGGCTGCTAAATAAGCCTCGCAGTTGCAGTCCTGTATAATTTTCTAGCCCAGTGGTGGGGGAAAGCTGGAAAGGTCAGTACTTAGGACCTAAGTCTTCATCTTCTGTACATAGGAAAAGGTCAAAACATTGAAGACCCAGTTTTCATCTATGCTGTGTTCTGTTGTTGTTGATCTGGATAGCCTAATATATCATACAGCCTTCAGTACATGACATAAAACTGGACGAGTAAAACGAAGGTTTATGCAACTTGATGCTCAGATGAATTGCATGTCATCTTAGTTGCTGAGATGAATTTCAAACCATCGTAAGAACTCAGCCAGATCTTTGCAGGTTGCTGATGAAGGCGAAATTACCGTTGTTGAACTTTACCTTAGTTGCGTTACAAAAACAGAACAACGTGAGCCCATTTGCTGCGCATTCCTACCATTTTATGTAGCAACCTCGCTGCAAAAAGGGGTTCTTTATCTGTGAAGCAATCTATCGAGCACCTTCCAAGCAATTCTTTGAACACTACCACTTCACTAATTTCATTCCGAACCGAAACCATGGGAGGTTTTGCCGCGGAAGTAAGTAGCCGTTTTCGATTATTTAGCTTCATAGGGAACATTTCTTATGTTGATGGGCGGCAGAGGAATCGAACTTGCCATTGACGACATGCTTGAAAAAGCCGGGAAAACGACAACTTTGGGATGTCAGCATGATAGCAGTTTACAATTCTTCTTCTTTCCAACTTCTCCCTTTTGGCTCCACTCCGTTTCCTTCATCCCTATCTGAAATACAATTTTATTATTCCTTCTCCGGCCATCTCCGTTTCTAAAGCTCGGCCATGGCAGCAATGATCGGCTCTGGCCAAACCATCAAGACCGGGCTCCAACCGACGCTCAGCCATCAACGTGGCCACTGTCGCTTTTACCAGACTCCGATCAGTACATTGACAACTGAAAATTGGCGTCGTCGTCGGTCGATCACTGTTGCAAGTTGCAGCCTTCATCACAATTCTGAAAATTCGCTGAAGTCTCACTGTGAAAAGCTGGTTCATGAGTTCGACCCAGAAGTTCCGATTGAGAAAGCCCTGACGCCACCCAGCTCGTGGTACACTGACGCTTCCTTCTATGATTTTGAGCTCGATCGTGTCTTCTACAGAGGGTGGCAAGCCGTTGGTCAGTTTCTGCCTTTACGTGCTCTTTATGTGTTTGATAAAATTCCTCTTTAGCATCCTGAATTTGGAAAGTTTGAGGCCCCATATAATAGGTCTGTTGACTTGCCCCAGGCTATACTGAGCAGATAAAAGAGCCTCGTGACTTCTTCACTGGGAGGTTGGGGACGGTAGAATTCGTGGTGTGTCGAGATGAGAAGGGAAAGGTTCAAGCTTTCCACAATGTCTGCCGTCATCATGCCTCCATTCTTGCTTCAGGAAGTGGGCAGAAAACTTGCTTCGTGTGCCCTTACCATGTGAGGTTTTGCATCAACGTTTCAGTTTCATGTGGACTCAAAGCAAAAGCATAATTCTTTTTCACTTCATCTAGCCAAAAATCTCCATTAAGCTTCTCCAAATTCTTTTTTTACTGCAGGGATGGACATATGGGTTAGATGGAGCACTTCGTAAAGCAACAAGGATAACGGGGATTCAAAATTTCAACGTAAATGTATAGCTCTATCACTCATGATTCAGCTTTCTCACTTTCGTTTCATATTCTTCCTATTCAGCATTGATGGGTAATCTAGTTGGTTCTCACTGCTATCTTTGGAAGAATAGGAGTTCGGGCTCATCGCAATAGATGTGGCAGTATGGGGCCCTTTTGTTCTTCTCAATCTAGAGAGGAAGATGTCACCTGATTATGATGTTGGTGACAATGATCTAGTTGAGAATGAATGGCTTGGCAGCACCTCAGAACTACTGAAGTGCGGTGGAGTTGACACTTCTCTAAGTTACCTCTTTAGGCGAGAGTATACGATCGATTGCAACTGGAAGGTATGGTCTTGTGCTAATTTCTCAAGGTTTCAATAAACGCAAAGCATGGTTTCAAATTTGAAGATCCCTTCCCTTTTAAGGATTGATAGCATTGCATGTATCTGTTATGTTCAGCCATTGAGTGACATTGATTTCTTATGGTGTTCTGCTAAGGTCCTTGCTTCTATTTCTTCCACCATATCCAGGTGTTTTGTGATAACTACTTAGATGGAGGTTACCATGTGCCATATGCACATAAAGGCCTTGCATCTGGTCTGGAGCTCGATTCGTATTCCACCACGGTATTCGTTACATTTCTTATTTTACAGAATGTTCGTGATTGCCAGTACTAGCTTATTGCCTATCTGTATCTTATGTGAATTATGTTGTTCCATTCTGTGCAATAGACCTATGAAAAGGTTAGCATCCAAAGTTGTGCAGGTGGGTCAACAGAAAGAGTGGGATCAAAAGCTTTGTATGCTTTTATATACCCAAATTTCATGATTAATAGGTATTTGCTTTCATCAATTAAGTTGGGGAAATTGTTCATCTTCAAGCCAATTTTGTTCCTTTTTGATCGAGCTTCCTGTGAATCGTGTGCACACAGGTATGGACCTTGGATGGACACTAATCTGGTAGTCCCATTAGGGCCGAGGAAATGCCAAGTGATATTTGACTACTTCATTGAACCTCATCTCAAGGTAACTAAAGGTTCCTTCCACGTTAGCTGACATGCTATTTTTGAACCTTCTGTTCTATCATTGGTGAAAGACACACTTTACCTGAGAATGAGGTAACTAGCCTTTCGATGGTTGAAACAGGATGACAAATCTTTCATTGAGCAAAGCCTGATTGATAGCGAAAAAGTGCAGGTATGACTTTTTAACTTCTATTATCACAGCTGTTCGTTGGACGATACGCATTTGCTAACACAGTATTATCTGCAGATGGAAGACATCATCCTATGTGACGGTGTACAAAGAGGCCTGGAATCACCAGCGTACTGCAGTGGCAGATATGCTCCAACTGTAGAGAATGCCATGTACCATTTCCACCAATTGCTTCACAGTAATCTTTGCATGTGACGTGAAAGCCATGAATCGATTTCTTCAAGTATTGATTTAACATGTTTGTTGTACATGATTAATTGTCTGCAAGTTGTATCTCCTGTTATGCATCTAAGGATGTTTAAGACTTTGGTTTCAGAGTTTTCTGTCTCTTGTTCCTTAAAGTGATTACAGGAAATTGAATTAGATATGGATTCTGAATTTCCAATGAATAAATTAAAAAGTACACTTTTACAGCAGCATAACAAGAGCTTTTGATCACCAATAATCCCCACAAGAACATTTCCCATCTCTGAAATGATGAAACCGCTTGTTGTCTCTAACAATGAGCTCCCTCCCAACTATCCTGGACATTATTTTGATAGCATTGTGACAGTCCCCGCAGATACGAAGATTCTTCATGATTCTCAATGTCTGCCTTGCTGGAGTGCTGATCAAACCGTAAGCAATCGCCAACCTCTCACTGTGATACATCAGTGCCCTCTCCTTTGCCTCCTCGTCAATATCATGAAGCACGTATCTCGTATCAGGCACATATCCAGCCTCCTTCATCTGCCCATTCAAGCCTTTCACTTTCCCCTGTCCATCCTCCTTGTAAGGATCAGAAGAACGATATTCAGCCAGCCTGTTTTTCTCCTCTACCATGTTTATGGCAGAGTGATTCTTTCTCTGTGGCAGTAGAGCAACTCCTCTGCTCTCCTTCGCTCTTGATGGATCAATATCGAGCACCAACTCCTCGAAGTGATCTTCCAGCTCTAAATCGCCATGAACTCTAGCATAACTCTTGATGGTCTCCCAGATTTCCACCATGGATTGTCCGGTTGGCATTCTTTCGATAAACTCAACTGCCTCATTCAAATAACCAGCCCCGCCGAAAATGTGGATGACTTCAAGATACTGCTTGATACCGGGAACCATACCGTACTCAGTCCTCATGGACTCAAGGTGCAACAAACCTTGGTTGACATCCATGGCACTTGCACATACTGCGAAGACAGCACTGAAGCTATCCTCGTTGAGCTGCAATCCGGAGGCCTTCATTTCCTCAACTAACGCAAGCCCTTCGGCGCCCTGGCCGTTAGCAGCATACGCATTGATCAGCAAATGCCAAGAACCCATGTCCTTTCTATCGCGCATTCTATCGAACACCACGCGTGCATCCCTGACACTGCCACACTCCCCATACAACTGGATCAGCTTATTGCCCAGGTCAGTGTCACCAGAGAACGGCGATCGCCTCAGCAAAGCGTGCACCTTTTTACACAAATCAAGCGACTTCAAGCTCTGACATGCGTCCAATAGAGCGACGAACACTTCGTAACCAGCGGGAACACCTTGACCAACGTAGTCTATTGCTTCCTCAACTTCACCGTCCTTGCACAGGCTCACCAAATCAACATCTTTGGGGACAATTGGGGCGATTGGGCTTGGTGGGTCGATGGCCTTTTCTTCACTTTTGAGGAATTTAGGCTCGTCTGAAGATGGGTTCCGTGGCTTTTGCCGGCGATAGACCCTGGAAGAAGGAGAAGAAGAAGAAGGAGCGCTGCGCGGCTTGGGTGTAGCGTAGGAGCAGAGCCATCTGAACTTGTTACGGGTAGGAAATGGAAGTGTGGGTACAACGGCATAGAAAGGGAATGGAGAAGGTTTGCAATGGTGGTGGAAAGTTATCGCGGTTCCTGGATGCTGCAGAGGAGTGAAGGCAGCCATTGATACGACTCCGACCCACAGAGAAAGTATCTTCTCTTTTTTCTGCTGCTACTGGCCTCGAAGATTTACGGCAAAATTGGACACTGGCGTGGGTGCAAAGGGCGAAACGACGTCGTGCGCTCTCGTAAACTTGGCCCAAAGCGTTAGCTATCTAACTAATTTGTTTCCCAAATTCACAATCACAATTCACAACAACAGTTTGAACAAAATAATAGAATGATGCTTCAATCAAGAAATCATTTACACAAGTCGGTTTATGAAAGAACTTCAAAAAAAACTTCGCCTTTCCATCGAGTTCAGCAAATTCGAAGAAGAATGAAGAAGAAGAGAGCTAAGCCTTATTCTAAGGAGGATTGTGCAAGTATCAATCCTCGAGAAGACATGGTATGGTATGGGAGTTGTCACAAAGGACTGGTCAGAATGGTAAAACCAAAGTTTTTTACTATTTGAATCGCCAAACTAAATTGTTATTCGCCGCATTCGAGTCACAGAATCTATTCCCTACTCAACTAGTTGAAGCATAGGAAATGATAAAGACCTGTACAAAATAAATTCAAATCTATGAAATCGCTTTATGTTGTTCGGATTCTTAGTAATATAACAACTCCTTATCCGATGCAAGGAAATGGTATCAAGATACAGGTGTTTTTGGACTTGACAATGATAATATCAGCTACCTGAAAGTTTGTTTGCAGCTTTGCTTCCTAAGCAAGGCAACACAAGACAGATACTCTGCCACAGCCAATAATACTTCTCCAGTCTCTCTTATTCCTTAATTAGAGCGCACGTACAAGGCAGGCAGCCCTTTTCTCAATAACCAGCCGCCATTGTCAGAATTACCACTGCTCGGTTCACCATTTGAAATTCTTTGTTTCTTTTTCTTATTCTGCAAAAACCATGTTGTCTCAATTCTGTTTCTAGGAACTGTTCCATACTTCTGGGCTTATGGTTCCAACACCTGGAACAACATATAGATAACTAGCCACAGCCAGTGCCTTGCTTATGATGCAAGGGGATCGATCATCAATCAACGCAATTTAAGTTACAACATATCCAGGAATGAAAAAAATCTAACCTGGGTTTCAAAACTTACTATTCTTCACCTGCACAATATCTAATTATCGCCTCTAGTCTACTTTCTGTACTCATCCTGTAACTAAACCCAAACCTACCTGGGATTGCAGGAAGTGACCATAACAAGGACAGAGATATAGCTACTGCCATTGAAGAATGTTACGACAAGTATTTCAAAGAAAGTACCCAGGAACTGAGCTCGGCTGACTTCTACGCTGCTGTCTGCAAAACTGTAGAGTAATCTCCATCATCCTGATTCCCCCTCCTTCATCCTCTCTATCCCTTTCCCCGCTTCTATCATGAGCTTCTGCTTTCATTTCCAACAGGGAAATCAACAAGAAGCTCAATAGCACACAGTTCCGAGTCTCCGACAAAGAGAAGCTCAAACAAGTCTACAATGTGAGTTATTCTCTATCGTTGTTTCTTCTTTCTCCTTCTTCTCCATTCCCATATATAACTCCTGCATCACAAAAACTTTGCAGTCTCACTACAAAGATGACAGCAAGAACAACAAAGAAAAAGGCATTGTCAAGGGAGGAATTCCAAAAGGTGCTGGAGGAAATAATGATTGGGGCCGGGTTCACGGGGTTCGGATCTTTCGCTCTGTTCATCAAAACAAAGGATAGCTCCAACAGCCGTCCCCATCGACGTTTTCATCCCGGGGATCGCCCTTCCATTTCTATTGTACATTCATCATGGTTTACTTTATCGTCATGAACTCAATTCGTAAATGGACTGTGAATGAAAATGAACACGGACTAACCTCAGAAGGAAGGGAACTCCGGCGGGGAAGTCCTAGATAATGTAATCCGACCAGCCCGAAATGAATGACGTATGATCCATGGATTCTCCTGGGCACTCCTCGTGCTTGGACGGGGTCTCCTTCCCTCCGACGAGCCTGGCAGGGTTCCCCACCGCCGTGGTCCGCGGCGGGACGTCGATCAGAACCACAGAACCTGCCCCAACTTTCGCTCCTTCTCCAATGTTGACATTCCCCAGGATCGTCGCCCCGGCGCCTATCAGCACGCCATCGCCGATCTTCGGGTGCCGGTCGCCGCAAGCTTTCCCCGTTCCACCGAGCGTGACGTGGTGCAGGATCGACACGTTGTTCCCAATCACCGCCGTCTCGCCCACGACCACCCCCGTGGCGTGGTCGAACAGAACCCCCTTCCCGATCCTCGCCGCCGGGTGAATGTCGACGGCGAAAACGTCGGAGACCCGGGACTGCAGCGCTAGAGCCAGCGGCCGCCGGGATTGCATCCACAACTTGTGAGCCAATCGATGCGCCTGAGAAAGAAATCCCAACAATTTTACCCGAAAAAGAACAAAATTGGAGTCCCCGATTTTTCTTTTTAGGGATTGGCAATCGAAGAATTACCTGACAAGCGAGGAAACCCTTGTAATTGAGGAGGCAGTGGGAGAAGGAGACGCAGGCGGGGTCGCGGACGCGGGCGGCGCGGAGGTCGGCGACGGCGGCGGCGCAGAGGGAAGGGTCGGAGGAGAAGGTGTTGAGGAAGAGGTCGTAGAGGAGAGTGGAGAGGAGGGTGGAAGAGCAGAGCTTGTTGCCCAAATGGAAGGCGAGGGATCGCTCGAGGGAAGAGTGGGAGAGAATAGTGGAGTAGAGGTAGCTGGCGAGAGCTGGCTCGGCTTCGGCGTCTCGCCGGGCCTCGGCTTTGATCTGAGCCCATACCCAGGCCTCGTCGCCGGACGCTGCGGCGGTGGGGGAGGCAGGGCTAGTGGGATGCAACGGCACCGCCGTCGGGCGGAGCTCGCCGGCCGGCATGGCGGTGGTCGTGTTGGGGGATTGTTGTAGTCGGGGGTTGAAGATAAGGGTGAGATTTGTTGTGGCCAGGCGTTTTGGAGAAATCCCGAGGCAGCGTTGAACCGTTAATTAATATGCGAGCCCGATTGTATAGGGGAAGAAAATTAAACATACTGGTTGGACCGCACCAACCGGTTGAACCAGATTGTATCGATTTGACAATCATGCTTGATGTCGCTTGGTCAACAATCAAATTGGTTGGTCGATGCGTAACTTTTCTATTCACTAAATTTAATGAGTTATGGATTATCATTTCGTTCGTGAGCATGTCTGAGTGACATAGGGCCTTATATATAACCCCTTAATTGACACTTATAAATTACCCCTTAATTTTGAGGTCACAACTCACATTGAAAACTTATCTTGACTCACAAGGCAAATCAATGGGCCTCTCAATGTAGCTAGAAAAACCTACAACAACCCATCAAATCAACCGATGACAAATGACAAGAGTCATCAAATCAACCGATGATCACTCAATTTACTCTCATCCCCTTGTGCTGCAAACATCTCTTCCTTCCAGCAACAGGAGCTCTACTACAATCCGAACCATCTAGCAACCGAACACCACAAGTGACCACCGCAGCCTGCAACTCAGACTTCAACAATGAACCCTCCTCGCCAGACAACCTGGGAACTTCACCAGCATCATAATCACCAACCCTCTTCTCGTGATGCTGCCAACACTTTTCATTCCCTTGTCCCACCCGCCTGCTACACAACGAACCATTCACCAAAGTTGCTCCACATTTGGTAACAGATAAGCTATGTTCCCAGTCCGGAGACCGATTGTTCTCATTTGCTTTACTTGATTTTACACAATGTGAACCATAGATTCTCATCCCTTTGTGTTGCTCGCATCTCTTTCTTCCAGCAACTGGTGAGCTTCTGCAGGGAATGCCATCAGCCATAATGAACCCACAGACATTACTAGCAGAAGTGCTCTCCTCTTCTGTTGCTCCACATTTGATGTCTGAAACCAATCTGGGCCGTGACCTGTTAAAGTTGAAGACCCTGTGGAGGAAGTTTTTGCTTTCATTGTCTTCGCCTGAATTCGTTTCGGATTTGTGTGGTGAAACTGGCTTGCTGCTTGCTTCAATCTTGATTCCCACAGCAGCACCTTGGTGGCCTAACGACAGCATTAGCTTCTTGGAAATGTCTCTCAGCCTGGAACTAGCTGCTGTTGCTGAAGCAATCCTGTCAAGTTTCTGGACAATGTCGCCCGGTCTACGAGCTCCATTCCCACCACGATTCCAGGCGTAATCGAATGTTTCGAGCAGCTGTGACTCTGTCTTCTCAGCAGCCCTTTTGTCCTTCATCTGTTACATTGCTACCAACATTATCAGTCTCACGAATTGTTCAACGGATGACTGAAAAAAAAAACTGTTTACAGTACTACTACTTACAGCAGCCCATCTGAAGACAATGGAATGGCCTCTGGAGAACATCTCCTCAAACAAGCCGGCGCTTTTGTGAAGAGGCTCGGTCTTGAATTCGTCCCAGTGACCGGTCGAGTAACTGCTTCCCAAATGGGCGCCCGTTCGCCCGTACCGCTGGAGTCGGGTCCTGACATTTTCAGCTTGCCCGAGGTAAACCACCACTATCTCTTGCTTCCCGAGTTCTCGACCCGAATCGGATCGGCGGACCGAGATCCCCAGCTCGTAAACTCCGGCGGAAGAAGTGGAAGGGAGATTGTGGACTCTGTATCTCGCAGCTCCTTCCTTCCCGACTGAATAGTCTGCCCAATCAGATGGCCCGATAAGAACCTAAAACCGCAAGTCGACCCGAAACAAATTTAGTCCAAATTCATTTTTTTTGGGGCAAATGAGTGAGAATCTGCCAGCGATGAAAAGAACCCAGATGGTAATTTTTTCGCCGGGAACTGTAGAGTACTTAGCTGGAAAGGAAGATCCGGTGTTCGCAGATTTGGTTCCTTGGTGGTTTCAGAGATAGTATGAATTGGGGGAATTGGAAGTTGAATTTACAAAGGGTAGGAGGGAGAGAGAAGAGAAAGATGAGATTGAAACGAACCTGCCATTTAGAGAAGTCGGGATCGTGCTTTGTCCGATTACAATCCTCCCGCTTCAATCTATCGGCGGCGACGGCGACGGCGACGAACTTGGCGCCTTTGCCATCGGCCATGGACTGGAAATGAGAAAACAACCGGATTGTGTGCCCGCTGCTTCTGTTTCAATGCAAGGCGCGGGGGGACACATGACCGTTGGGGCCCAAAAGATCTGATTCATGGAACTGGGCTGGAGGATGTTTTCTGGGCCAAGGGCCCATTGTCTTGGTTGGGCTAGTCATAGCAAGGGAATTCGGGCTACTTTATAGAATTTAAAAGCCCAGCGATTAGAGTTGCAGTTAGTGTAGAAGTGTAAAAGATGCTATCAGAAGGAATTAGTCAATTAGCCATTTTATATTGTTGTTTAAACTTTAAATTGTATATATGTGTAACTTTTCTCTTCTATTTTGATTTTTACTTGTGTTTTATATTTGTAAATAGAGTTCAATTGAATATACCCATTTTGTTACTAAGTTGATAGGGCAATTGTGAAATGTACTCACAATGCTTTTGCGTACATATGATCAAGAATGTTGTATACACGTTCTCATAAAACACTCTGTGAGCACCATAATTGAATCGGAACTCTATGATATATAAGAAATATGAACAATTGTTATCCTTATACTTTTCTATCTACTCTTGTTCTTATATATATTCCTTTCCACCATTAATTGCAATTGCAATTGCAAGAGTCGAAAGAACTATTTTACCTTTAAGCTACATTAAAAAACAAGTTTCGAAGTCAAATAGGCAACAAATTCGTTAATGATTACTTCATAGAATACAATAAAAGATACTAATTTATGAGTATTAGACAATAAACCTAATTTTCCTCTACTTTCAGAATATGTAAACACCTCTTTGTTGTTTATGAAAACGTCACTAGTATTAGTTCCGCCGTTTGCCTCAAATACTTGTGGCGTAGTACCCTTGCCCATAGCTCATCAGGATGGGTGAGATGCCTCCACGCTATTTTCAGCATGTATGCTTCATTCGTTCGTGTCGCACCTCTCAACCCCAATCCTCCTTCATCCTTAGGCCTGCATACTGTTTTTTTCTCCCAGTCAACTAGATGTTTCTTTCGGCCATTCTCAGTGCTTCCCCAGACAAAAGCCCGAATCTTTTTGTCTATGTAGTCACGAACACTCGCCGGCAGGAAGGCCGTTTGCATCGTATACGCCGGTAGGGACGAGAGCACCGCTTGAGCCAGTGTGATCCTCGCCGCTAGCGACATGGTCGACGCCTTCCAGCCCGCTAGTCGGCTGTCAATCCTGTCTATAAGCCCTGTGTAGGTTGCTTTGGATACGCGGTCGTGGATCACTGGAACTCACAAATATCTTCCGAGGTTCGTCGTCTGGGGTATCTCCAGCTCCTTGCTCAGCGCCTATGGCTTCTCTGTCGCGACGTTTGCCGAGAAGAATACACGGGATTTGGGTTTGCTTATTTGCTGACAGGACGAAGCCCAAAAAACTTCAAAGCTGTGGCTGATTGCCTTCACCTGGGCGCTTGAAGCTTCACCAAATAGGATGAGATCATCTGCAAAAAATAGATGGGATAAGGCTGGTCCATTACTGGTAAGCTTTATAGGCTGCCAATAACCATCTCTCACCGCTTCAGTTATTACGTGGCTCAGTCGTTCCATACATAAGGTAAAGATGTAGGGGGAAAGGGGACATCCCTGTCGCAGGCCACGAGAAGGCTGAAAACGGTTCTGTCAAGCCACCATTCCACTGAATTTGCATTGTTGACGTCGAGATGCAAGCCATGGTCAGGTTAATGAAGCTGGTTGGGGCGCCCGTTGCTTGGAGAGTCTCTCGAACGAAATCCCATCTTATGCGATCATAGGCCTTGGCTAGGTCTATCTTTAAAACCATCCATCCCCTACGACCCTTCTTAGCACGCATAGAGTGTACCACTTCCTGGAGAATACATATGTTATCAGTGATGTGTCGCCCCGGTACAAAGCAGGTCTGCGTTTCATGGACCAATGCCGGCATCAGGGGCTTTAGCTTCGCGGCAAGGCACTTCGTTAAAGCTTTGTAAGCCACGTTACACAAGCTAATTGGCCGGAACTCTTCAATAAGTGTTGGGCTCGGGATCTTCGGAATGAGCACTAGGATCGTTTCATTGATGCTCTTTACTTTAGTAGGATCCGACCAACATTCTTGAGCTAGCGCCGACACCGATTCAGCCGCCTTGTGATGCACTCACTCACGAGGACTTTACCCGGATGACGACTGAGGCTTGGGCGAAGGGTGATGACTTCGTCAGTTCAGCAGGCGCTTTTGCGTCAGATGCTGGCTCCTGGAATTATGATACATGGGGGCATATTCAGAAAAAGAAGAACTTATTGCTAACCAAGATTGACAGGCTGGAGAGACGGGCGACGACAGATGCGGTGGAAGGCCAACTGAAAGAGCTGCGGGATGAACTAGAATCGGTCCTATTCCAGGAAGAAATCCCCTGGTGTCAGAAATCAAGGTTGGAATGGATCGCTTCTGGGGAACGGAATACCAAATACTTCCATGCCAGAACGATGCGACGAAGGAAAAGAAAAACGAATTACAACGTTAAAGAATAACGAGGGTACTTGGGTTGACGACCCTGTTGAATTGCAGCATTCGCTAAGAACTGACTATTCCTTTTTTCCATGAATTAGTTACTCAAATATTAAAAAAATCATCATATGTATTTTAAATAGTTATCTATCTATTTATATTCGGTCAAGGATACCCTTATCCGAATTTATGACTTCGTCACTCATCTAATACGTTAGGATAATCATAATACTATTTGACCAACGTTGTTCACAAATCTTCTTGTTATTTCTGATCAACAGCTTATTATTGTCGTGGGATTATCAACAGTTGTAGAATTTATATTTAGCCTCAAATTAATTCACCGGCATTCTTCTTTCTCATACATTAATCTCACTAATTAGGATAGCGAGGAGTGAGCAAGTGATTTTCTTCTTTGTTGGTGGGATGGGATCGATGCTAAATTCCTACTGTGCTACCTTGTGTTCAGTGGTGGCTAAGTCAAAAGACTGGAGCGTACCTACATCAATCGAAGACATCAGAGATTGCAGTTCACGACAGCTCACAGCCAGGCAGCATAATATATTAACGATAGGTTTAGGTAAAGGACTGATTAGGGCTTAACTAGGACTAAAATGTCTGTCTAGTTGGGCGGACCGTCCAATTTACACTGTCCTGCTCGAGACGGCTTGTTCTTGATCGTAACATCAATTTCCGTGGAGTTACATCCGAAGGAAAAAAAAATTCGAAGTCGTCCTTCACCAGAGGCACATAGTGGGATTGCAATTGGAGAACTGATACTCAATAAAATTGCTTGCCGATGATACCTACTCTGGACATAGGTTTAGATTTTTGGGCGATTACTTAGACTGCGAATTAGGTTGCTCATAGTGTGAGTCGTGTGACAAGAAAAGTTATTTTCTCTAGTTAGTTTAGAGTTGCTCTCATTTGTTTTTGTTAGTTGGATGAAGATGATTTTTCGAGCTATCCATTATTTCTTGTATAATATATTCAATGGTTAGACTAGTATACTATTAAAATATATTATACTCTGAGTACGTCTAATGAGATACACCTGTCTAAATCATAAATTAAACAGAGGTTAACCTCTAATGAATTAACCATATGTCTTGATTTTATTAACCAAAACTCGATTATCAAATTAATAAAAAATAATTATCAATGATTTAGATTTGTCAAAATACAATAAAATACATCCAACAATCATATCATTCGAAATATAGATATATCCCATTAGTACACTAGTATCATATTGTCAAATCTCCCAATAAAAAATCCCTCCTCCACACTCCAAATCGAGCTCCAATAATTCCTTCACTCGCCAGAAATATTGCAGAATGCTCTGCATTTCAAAATTGTTGACAAATGAACACAGCCAAACCATATGGGTCCAAAAGTGCCAGTAGGCTTCTCTTTTAAAATAATCAAGAAAGACACTTTGACTGTCTTAAAAAAAAAAAGAAATTTGAAAAAAAAACAAATATTGTTAGAATTTAAAATTTTATTTCTAAAAATTTGATACAGAAATTTTGGTTTTGAGACATAGTCTTGAGGAGAATTATATGTTAAATGAACCTTCATGTTATCATCTTATGATGATTAAGTTGCTGCACTTGTTATTTCAACTCAACATTATCAATAAAGTTTGACAAAGTAAGATGTAGGTCTAGATATTTGTTATGACACAACTGCTGAGCAACTGTTTAAACCTTAAGCACAAGTTTAACTGGTTTATTTTCAAATGATGGGATATTTAGAGCTACTGGAATTGGTTATTGATTATGAATAATTTTATCTCAAATTAAATTTAACAAGCTAAGTCTTTTTGGTTTTATGTGGTTCAAATATTTTCACACATAAAATTCAAGTTAATCGTGCTCTTCAAAACGACATTTGCTTTGACATATTTTGAATAGCAAAATTGAGGCAGATATTATTAGTCTGTACCATGATGATAATTTTTGGTAAAACATATATATGATTATATCATTTATCATAGTGGTATTGAAGTATATCGGTGGTATGGATATTCCATAGTGTAAATGATTGTATACAATGATAGTAGGAAAATACTAATCACTAGTTACCATCTTTCACCACCGCCTTCCACCAGTTACCACCATATACCGGTGACTTTTACGGTGCACCGATAGAAAATGAGTGCACACTATACACTCAAACTAGCCTTAAGTCATCGAATTTTGAATTTTAATTGAAATCATTAGTCCAATACGATGATATAACATTGGATCACAACTAATCAATGCATAATCCTAAACCCTAGACCTTTAATTCTAAATGCTAACTCTAAACTCTAAGCCCTAACCCTAAATCACTAATCAATGCATAACACTAATAATAGTAATGAGTGGTACAAAATAAATTTCTCAAAATATATCGAAAAATGAATATCATTTTGTAAATTAAAATGAACTCGTTCCAATTGGATTACAACAAAGTTAGAAAAACAGAGAAAATAATTTTATTTTAATTCTTTTATTTGGCTCTCATCCTACTCAAAACTAAGAGACCAAATTTAGTTACACACCTTACCCTAAACAACCGGCCATCTTGAAGTATATTTCCCAACGACAACGGCAATCAACTCGGACATATAACTTGTTGGGTGATCATCACCAATGAAGTTTTCTAGCAGGCTGTAAATCGGCCGTCCCAAACAGAATCAAAGAAAAAAAAACTCAATCCTTTCATTATCTCTTTCCCCGCCCATGTCGTCTTGGTTTATTTTTTTCTTGAGAATGTTTCTGCTTTTTAAACAATGGAATCATCTTCCAGTTGCCAAATGTTCATATACAGAGCCCCTCCATAATCCCGTCCACCTAATCCCGAAGTCGTCCCAAAAATGTCGTTTTGCTCGTCCCTTTCCCCAGAATTGGCGCCCTCCGTTTACCCTTTTTCCCCTTGCTTTCAATTCTTCCAACAGTTCTTAATCACTATTTAGACCCAGAATCATTCCAACAGCTGCCGAATCCAGCTTTCAGAACAACTGCACCAAGCCAAAAGAAACGAAGCTAGAGAAGAAGAGTCATCACCGTCATCAGAAGAAGAAGGAATTCGTCGTCGTCTCGTAACTGTCCTCCAACGTAATACAGTAGTAACCCATTCCAGCTTTTTCAAACCCATCCCTTTTTCCTCCACCAGCAAACGTCCAAAATAGGCCATGGCAGAAGTGTGAAGCAGTCCGTTCCGTTCCCTCGTTAACCCCACGCTTTCCCCATGTAGCAACAATTTTCTTTCCCCTCCCCGCCTTCACATTTTTTCCCTAGCGCTTGATCCGAAGCTGTTTTTTCGGTTGTAGAAAGAGAAAGGGAAAGAGGGTCCATTGAATTCCACGTTCTTCCCCTGTCTCTCTCCGCTTGTTATTCACTCTGTTTGGAGTTTTGACTGCAAAAGGGCATCTGGGTTGGGGCTAATTTGTGAAAGTTGGGGAAGGACGTAAATGGGTTCTGTTGGTTGATTGTTGAATTTTCTGGAAGTGAAGTTGGTTAGGGTGAAGAGATGAGCGGGAGAGGGTCGTCGTCCGGTGGTTCTCCGGCGGATTTCGGGCTGGGGAAAGTGGTGGTTGTGGCTGTTAAAGCTGCTCCCAAGGAGATTCCGACGCGTGCTCTGGTTTGGGCGCTTACTCATGTTATTCAGCCTGGGGATTGTATCAGGCTTCTGGTTATCCTCCCACTTCACTCCCCAGGTTTGGAAAATGTTCCTTCTCTCTGTTTAGGTCCTTCTTTTCCTTGGCATTTCTCTACATTGATTTCTTCCCATATGGGTGCCATTCTTGGTAATGCCCTTTGCTCTGTCCTTTACTCTGTCCCTTGCAAAGCTTTTTGGTAAACTAAAACCTTTGTGGATTTAGGGGAACCTTGAATTGTAGTCAACTAGTCATAGAAGGAATTTGGTAGCTTTTGAGTTTTGACATGATTAGGCCGCTTAGCACTTAATGCTCCTAAATTGGTCGCTTTAGAAGTCCAAGCCGGAGACTTGCCCATTTTTGGCTTATGGTTTAGGATCCCGTGCGCTTGGTTCTCATTATTATGATTTATGAGCCCCCACTGGGTCGATCCTCTACTTGGGAAATGATTGATCTTTTTCCACCTAAAAGCTTTCTCATAAAGTAGAGGCAACTTCTCCTTCTTGCAGGTAAAAGGGTTTGGGGTTTCTCAAGATTCACCGGCGGCGATTGTTCTGCTGGTAACAAAAAGCTCTCGTTCTCGGCCTCCATGTTGAACCAGAGAGATGGGGTTTCAGAGCTTTGCTCCCAAATGATGAATCGGCTTCGTGATGCCTATGACATTGATAAGGTAAGGTCCACCATTGACTCAAAAGTTTTCCCCCCTTTTCTAGTCAAGTTTCCTCTTCCTTTGTAACCACTCTTGTTCTTGTTTCCTTTTTTTTTCTTAACCCAGATAAGATTCAGGGTGAAGGTTGTTTCTGACTCAACAACTGGAGTGGTGGCTGCAGAAGCAAAAAATTCAGAGTCAAACTGGGTGATTTTGGACAAGTAATAAAGACAATGTATAACATTGTATTGTGTTTTGTTTGCATTATAGCTTATGATGAGCATGGCCTAGTGTTTCTTACAGTTGATACCCAGATGATAATTGCATGTTCAAGTAACCTTTTCAATACTTGGATACAGTCCAGGTTTTTTGCACTTAACTAGTGATGGTTTCTTCACAGACATTTGAAACACGAGAAGAAATGCTGCTTGGAGAAGCTAGATTGCAATCTTGTGGTGATGAAAAAGTCACGTCCAAAAGTGCTTCGATTGAAAGTAAACGGATCGCTCAAGCTGGAACCTGAAGTTGTTTCCTTCCCATGGCCACTACAACCAGTTGGTGTCATTGATGAACCGCCTCCTCGAACCTACTTCGACAGCAAAGATTACAATGATACGTTAAGGGGACCATTTGTGACCCCAGCTAGCTCTCCCGAGCACGAGTTCTCGATGACTACAACAGATATTGGTACAGGCAGCTCGTCCAGATCGAGTTCAGAACCAGGAGCTTCACCATTTCTTATGCGTGCCAATTTCAGCAACTTGAAGAACAACCCTTCCTTCGTAGCCCAAAGCCGATACGATTCTGACTCTGATACAGACGCTACTGAAATATCGACCCCTCATCTCAGGAGATCTTATCAAAGGTCTTGGATGGATGATGCCAGTGGCGAGATCAGGAAGCATGTGTTGAGGGGTTTGGATACAGATGGTGATGACACATGTCTCAGTTCAGCTTACAAGAATTTGCTCACAAGTTTGTCTAGATTGGATAATGACTCTGAATCAGTTGCACTTGCATCCTTTAATTCACCAATTGATGTCAGGCTGAGCAAAAGTGTGAGGGAAGCCATTTCGTTATCCGGAAATGTGCCTCTTGGCCCTCCTCCATTGTGTTCAATGTGTAAACACAAGGCCCCTGGATTTGGGAGCCCTCCAAAGTGGTTCGCCTATGGGGAACTTGAAGCTGCTACAAAAGGGTTTTCAAAGGAGAATTTCTTGGCTGAAGGTGGGTTTGGCTCGGTTTACCGGGGTGTGTTACAAGATGGTCGGGTGGTCGCTGTGAAGCAGCATAAATCCGTTAGCTCTCAAGGCGACGTTGAGTTCTGCTCGGAGGTAGAGGTTTTGAGCTGTGCACAACATAGGAATGTGGTGATGCTAATTGGATTCTGCGTGGAGGGTGGAAGAAGGCTGCTTGTTTATGAATATATCTGCAATGGATCTCTAGATTCACATCTCTTTGGTGAGTTTTTCTTTCTGCAACAGGACTAGATAGTTAATCAATTTTACTTGGTGAAGAATGGCGACTAAACTGGCTTACTCTTTTCCCTGCAGCATTGAACAAAGATCCATTGATATGGGCTGCGAGACAAAAAATTGCAGTTGGAGCAGCAAGAGGGCTAAGATACCTTCATGAAGAATGCAGGGTTGGCTGTATTGTCCATCGTGATATGAGGCCTAACAACATCCTTGTCACCCACGACTTTGAACCCATGGTAGGGCTATGCCATACAAAAAACCCTTCCTCTCTCTCTCATTTACACCTTATTTTCCTTCCCCTTGAATGTTAAGTATCATAACTCCATTGATGTGAATGATATAGGTTGGGGATTTCGGACTAGCAAGGTGGCAGCCACATGCAGACCTGGGGGTCAGCACAAGAATCATTGGAACATTTGGGTAAAATATAAACCACGTTACAGTAACAGATACACTCGTTAACTGCAATGCTTGAATTTTTATCAGCAACATAAATAAAGGGTTTCTGAGATACCATTGTGAAAATGCAGTTATTTGGCGCCAGAGTACGTTCAAAGCGGGAAAATCACAGAGAAAGCTGATGTGTATGCTTTTGGGGTAGTACTATTGGAGCTGGTCACAGGAAGAAAGGCTATAGATGTGGGAAAGCCCAAAGGACAGCAATGTCTGACCGAATGGGTAAATGATAAAACTCAGCCACAAGAAGAGATTATGCCACAGCTGATTGCATCTTCTTGATTGTTCACCAGAAATAAACCTCCTCTTTGTACAGGCACGTCCCTTGCTGGAGAAGAAAGCCACCATTGAACTGGTTGATCCGCGGTTGAACAACTGCTATCTGGAGCCGCAGCTGAGTAACATGATGCAGTGTGCCCTGCTGTGCCTCCAGCGCGATCCTGATTTCAGGCCCCGAATGTCTCAGGTACATTAAGAGGAACCTAATAAACTCCTGCTTCGTCGAGTCATGACACACGTCTACTGAATGTAGGTTAATGTTATCAAACTGTAGGTACTACGTATGTTGGAAGGTGAAATGGTGATGAACTCGCCCAGCCAAACTTGAATGTGACCTGAAAATGAAGGTCATCGAGAGCGAATTAAAAGCCACGGAGCTCTTGAAAGATAAGGCATCATAACAAGGCTAGTTTTTCCTGAAGCAGTGCAGATTGGTTTGTTAGTTTAGTGGCGGTGACGTTCATAAGAAGAAAGGGGAGATGTTCATCATCTTCTTCATTGCAGTGTTGTTTTATTGTTTGATTAGCTTGATTTGAGTTGTTATGTTGGAACTTTGGATGTATAGGAAGGGGAGAAGCTTGATTGTTGATTATAGATGCATATATTCTTATGAGTTATGACGTGTTTTGTATCGCAATTTCCCACTCGTTTTCCGTTGCAGCCCCTTCTTTGTTTCCAGTTTCTCCTTCTTCATCTGTCGCCGACGTTTTCCGGTGAAAGTGTTGGAACTGTCGTAGGGATCAAACTCATGGCAAGCATAAGTAAGTAAGCTTTGACTATATTGTTCAAAAAACAATGTAATGAACCAAACTTTTGAGTAAAATATGCAAATGCATTGCACAATGCACTCTATTCATGTACCAAGTCCAAGAGGGACCAACACTGAGAGACTGAGAGTTACCAAAATCGCCTCTTGTTGAATTGCAGAAAATAAGGAGAAACAGCGGCTGGCAGAAGGTGAACGCGCCGGCGGTTGCTTAATGAAAATGGGAAAGGGGTTCAGATGACTCTTCCTCTTCGCAAACGCTGCCCGCGAAGCTAAGAGCTCAAAGAGAATGAGAGGCGCTTCTGATGATGGAGGGGAATAGTCAAATTGTACTCTGGCGGTAAAAACTCCCGCCAAAACCCTGAGGACGCTTGATTTTAGTTAGGTAACACTCAATTGGAAAAAAATCTCAAAATACACATGTTTATTTTTATAATATTCTTAAAATACTAACGTTTTATGAAAAAAAAAATTAATCTACACATGTTTGGCATTACTGTGGCCGTCAACCGTGGTGAATTCACCGCGGCAGACTAAAGCGGTGAATGCATCACCGCGGTTGATGGCTGCGGTGAAAGCTTCACCGTGGTTGACGGCCGTGGCGAAGGCCTGATCTAAGGCTGAAACTTCAAACTAACGTAACTTTACTCTCGGTTATCCGGTAGTAGCAAATTTTTTTTTTGATTCCGCATAAATTTTCAAGATCTTTCAATCTTCAACTGACCTTCATCCCAAAAAAATGTCGTTTGCTACCCCGTAAGAGCAATTTTTCGATTTTGCCAAACATTGGAAGACCATAACTTTGTGCTCCTCAATCCGAAAGTCATAGTTTTTTTTATTGCGCATAACTTTTTAAGAACTACAATTTTGTCTAGAAAATAATTTTCAAAACAAAAAATATTTTTGGGTATACGGGATTTTGGGAATAACTTTCCCTTTACTTTTCAAACTATAACTTTTCCTTTACTTTTCACAAATCTACATACTTTACACAAATCCACATACTTTCGACATCCCTGCTTCAAAATTGCCTTAACCAACCCTACACCATGTCATAAACCAGTTGGTCCCAATAACTCAAGTTCCCTGAAGGAGACAAAAAAACTCATAAAGCTGACTAGGTTCTCCATGAACCACTAGTCTCCACGACGCCCATCTCGATCAATATGTTTCATTACTGCGAAACTTGAATGGAATAATTTATTGAAAAAGAGACTTATGAATCCAATGCACTCAACTATGTAAGTTGAGAGTGGTTTTTGGAGTCCGCACTCGACATTTAGTATCAATACGAAAAATCTTGAATGGACGCGTTTAATGATTGAACAAGAAGTTTGTGTCTGTGATTGAATCAGTTAGCTAGTACCAATAATTTAAGTTATTGAGAAACGTCCAAAAATAGTAAGCTTATATCATTCTTTTTATATGCTCCACCAAACAAAAGTCGGGATCAATTCAAGTGTACTTGAAGTTTGTTCAAATCCACTGTACAACAAAGTAAATCAACCGATTAATATTGATGGAAAGGTGGTGGCCTGGTTTTTATCACCAAGGTATTATCTTGGATGGGGATTTGAGAGTTGCCCAAAGTCTAGGTATGCTGCCGCGGCAGCGCACTGGTATACGGTCGAGTCCGGTAGATGCTTCTAACCCGAATCAAATTAGGGAATCCCGTCACCGCCTCAAAATAGGTCACACGAGTACACAAGACCAATTTATTGGTCGACGGCACTGTGTATAAATGTGACCGTGGTATGTAGCTGCTTCACATTTCATACAATGGAGAGTTTGTTAGTACTACTGTTGTTGGTAGCAGTGGCGCTGGTAAGCCAGCTGATTACTCATCAATCCTCGTCGGCGGCGGCGGAGAGCGTGGAAGGGCCGGAACACAGGTGCCGCCGACAAACTAACCGGGCTTGGGAGCAATGCGACCCAGGACGATGCTGCAGTAAGTCGCGTTACTGCGGCGAAGGCTACGCACATTGTAGCCCCAAACATTGTGCCTACCAGTGTCCACCACCACCTCCTGACGCAGGAGCTGCTGCAACGGGAAACCACCACTTGGATCGGCATCAACACCACGTGATGATCGAAGCCGCTGCCGCCATTAATAATGCCGCTTCTTCTTCTTCTTCTTCTTCTTCTTCTTCTTCTTCTTCTTCTTCTTCTTCCTCTTCGTCATCGTGTGCAACTTCCCTCTCGAGCCTGATGATCATAAGACTATTGCAGATCGTCTTATGATCAGTTTGGTTATCGCAGAACGCAAATTATGTAATTCCATTCATGGTCACTGAAATTAGTTTTAACAGTTCAAATTTGGTTATTCTCCGTCCAAGTCAGTTAAGTTTTTCTGATGTGACAGTCAAACTTTCATAATTGAACGTTAAATATTTGATATAGCAATTAAAAATTAATAAAATATAAAATTTGATCATTTAAATTTTCCACATCATTTCCACTACTATTAAAAACTAAAAAAATAAAACGCGTCTCAGCACAGACTCCACCACCTCCTCCGCCGATGTCGCTGGCGGCGGCGGGATTTTCCTATAGATTAGCTTCCGGGGCCTCCTCTGCTTCCTGGAGTTGTGAATGGTATCCACGTTCGCGGGGGTCGCAAATTGGTGGGGTCAATGGGTGTTAACGGCGGCGCAAACCAAGCCTCTCCACCTGTCTCGCTGCCTGAATTGGAGAAAAAGAGAGCGGAATCATCGAGCGAAGACATTTTCAAATTTGAAGCATTTGTGTCGGCGAACTAGGAAGAAGGTGGAACGCTTCTTCTTTCTCTGGTCTCCATCCTCAACGCCATCCCTAAAATCGCAACCCTATCCCCAGAATCTCCAAGCCAAGATCAATCGTCGTTCCCAAAATAAATCGAACGCTTCTTATTCCTCTGGTCTCAATCCTCAACGACGCCTCCCGATTCTTGGATGCAGAAGTATGGTCTCGAGTCTCGAAGGTGGCTCCCGATTCATGGGAAGACCGGCGCCGAGAAGAGATGGTAGATCCGGAACTCAATTTCTGGGTTCTTCCTTCGCGAACCCAGATTCGCCAGCTCTCTGTTGAAACTCCGGCTTCTCGCGAACCAACCATCACAAGAAAGGAAGAATATGTCGAGGAGGTGAATGTTGACGGCGGTAATGGACAGAGTGTTAAGTTACGTACTTGTAATTTAGGGCTTGAGCCCATGTACGTGTAGCTGCATGAGGCCCATGCATAGGACTGGTAGGATCGGCCGAAACCCTTAGGGTTGAGGTGTATGGAATATGTATAAATACTTGTATCTCGGAGATTGCCGTACTTGAATAAGAACTTTATACGCTTCGGCCGTGGACTAGTCTTGATCACACCGATCAAGGAAACCACGTAAATACTGTGTCGATTTTCTGTTTCGTAAACTCTAACATGGTATCAGAGCCCGGAATGATGGAGTCTGATCACGTCACTACTCGTCTGAATTCGAAGAACTACGCTCTGTGGGAGTTTCAGATTCGTGTCTACATCGAAGGTCAAGGTCTCGCTGGATTCATCGATGGCTCTTCGCAAAGGCCTACTGTTCCGCCGGCATCGGATCAAGAATTGTCAAAGTGGTTGCAGAATGATGCTCGCGTCCGCTCCTGGATTATGAAATCAGTTGACCCAAATATTGTACTGGGTCTCCGTTTGCTGTCCACCGCCGCTGAGATGTGGACGTCACTCGCCAACACCTATTCGGCCACAAGTGTCGCTCGACAATTTGAGATTGAAGTCGAGCTCGGCAATCTCCATCAAGGTAATCTCGATGTTGCATCTTACTTCAATGCTGCCCGGCTGTTATGGACCGAACAGGACATGTTGTCCGCTGCGCTGCTCCCTTCTCCTGTGTCTGCCGGGATGCAAGCTGAACGGAACAAGATTCGCTTGCTGCAATTCTTGTCAAAGTTAAAGCCGGAGTTTGATGCTGTTCGTTCCACCCTCCTGAACCGAGAAAGTCTGACAATTGAAGGGGTCCTTAGCTACTTGGTGCGTGAGGAAACAAGGCTGCGCACGCAAGCCTCAATTGACGCACGCCCCGGGATTCCTGAAGCTACCGTTTTTGCCGCTGCTGCCGCGTCACAGGGCAGTCGTGGAATGGGTCGCAATGATCGTGGAAGTCGACAGGAGCTGTCCCGGCCTGCTTCAGTCGACGACAAGTCCCTTGTGGCGGCTGCTCCCGATCGTGATGAACAGGTTTACGCGGCCTATCGTCCTCCTCAACAACGTCGTGACGTTGAATGTCACCACTGCCATGCCAAGGGTCACACACAGAAATATTGTCGCAAACGAAATTTTTGTGTGTACTGTAAGAAATCGGGGCATATCATCCCGGACTGCAAGGCGCTTCAGGCTCGCATGAGTATTGTTGAAGGCGATGGTGCATCCTCGTCTCGTCCAGCTTATGCGACTCAAGTTACCTCTCCGCAAGAGGGTACGGTGGTAACCACTGCCAACTTGGAGCAGCTTGTTTCGAAGGCCATAGCAGCTGCATTCTCGAGTCTCCAAGTTTCGGGTAAGTTGCCTCCATGGATCTTGGACTCCGCTTGTTTTAATCATATGATTAATGATGCTTCGATTATTTCGGATCCTAGTCCTGCACCTAATATTTCCCTTCAAGTAGCGGATGGTAATAAATTACAGGTTGAGAGCATTGGCTTAGTTAAGGGTCCGAATGTGACTCTCCCTAATACTCTTCATGTGCCGAAAATTGTACCTAGCTTGGTTTCGGTTGGTCAATTGACTGATCATGGATGTCGTGTTGTGTTTGCACCTTCGGGCTGCGTTGTGCAGGATCTGAAGACGGGGCGGGAGCTAGGACGGGGGAGTAAGCATGGCCGGGTGTTTCACTTAGATGAGCTTGGAGATCTGCCGCCATTGTCATCATCATCATCGTTTCCTGTGTCTTCGGTGTCTAGGGTTTCCTTAAATTCTGTTCCTGTGTTTTCGAGTCTAAACGATCATGTTTTTAAATTGTGGCATTCCCGGATGGGTCATCCTCATTCGAGTCGGCTTACTGCTATGTTTCGGCAAAATCTTTTTGGGAAATATAACGTGGGTTCTACCGATTTTCAGTGCACTAGCTGTGTGGAGGCTAAAACTACTCGTTCTACTTTCCCTTCGAGTCAGACCATTATTACAGAGCCTTTTCATTTGATTCATACTGATTTATGGGGTCCTAGTCCAGCTACATCCCGCCATGGATATAAGTATTTTGCTCTGTTTATCGATCATGCCACGCGGTATACTTGGGTCTATTTCTTGCGGCTGAAATCTGACCTTTTAGCCATTGCCACTGAATTCTTAACGATGATCAAGACTCAATTTGATAGGCAAGTTCGTGTAGTTCGATCCGACGAGGGAGGTGAGTTCAGTTCCAATCCTCTTCTCGCTCTTTATAGTTCCCTTGGAATTTTACATAAAAAAGCCTGTCCTGGTGTCTCCCAACAAAATGGTGTCGTTGAGCGTAAAAATCGTCATGTGTTAGAGGTCACTCGTGCTCTTCTTCTTGCGTCATTTGTTCCTTCTAGTTTCTGGCCTGAAACTGTTTCCACTGCTGTGAAGCTCATTAACTATCAAATCACGCCAATTCTTGGCCAGTCTAGTCCGTTTTTTAAACTGTTTTTGAAACCTCCTCCCTACTCCCGGTTACGTGTTTTTGGGTGCTTATGTTTCGTCCTCCTTCCCCGGTCTGAACGTACCAAACTCTCATCTAAAACTGCTAGGTGTGTGTTCCTTGGTTATAGTGATATTCATAAGGGTTATGTTTGCTACGATCCTTCCCATAATCGTATTCGAGTCTCTTGTAATGTCGTTTTTCTTGAAAATGTGATGTACTACTCTTCCACCAATTCTCAGTCACCCCCATTGTTTGACACTGCCCTAGGCCTTCCCATGTTCTCCGATTTTGATGATGATGATGATGATCTTCTGCTCACACCCGATGCGTCCCCTGCTCCCTCTCCGCCCCACTCTCCCCCCACGTCGACTTCATCAGCTCATTTATCATCACCAGACACTCCCGCCTCACCTATGGACTCTCCTGTCGTCCCACCTGTCCGTCGTTCTCTTCGGGCTACTCTTGGCCAGCCCCCTGCCCGATTTAATGATTATATTGCCTATCAGGTTGATCCAATTCCCGTCCCGACGAAGTATTCCCAAGCCAAAGGGGATCCGAACTGGGAACGTGCTATGCGAGAGGAGGAGGATGCTCTTCACGCCAATAATACTTGGGAGCTGGTCCCACGTCCTCCTCCCTCGGTTCCTGTGATCGGTTCCCGTTGGGTCTATGCATTGAAGGTTCTCCCTGATGGATCCATTGAACGCTTCAAGGCTCGGGTTGTGGCTCAAGGGTTCTCTCAAGAGTATGGGATTGATTTTGAAGAGACATTTGCGCCGGTAGCTAAAATGGTGACAGTTCGTACTCTACTCGCGATCGCAGCTCTTCGTGGTTGGTCTCTGTATCAGTTGGATGTCAAAAATGCCTTCCTTCATGGTGAATTGAAGGAAACAGTATATATGGAACGCCCTCCGGGTTATTCATTGGGTACTTCTGATCAGGTTTGCCTTCTCCATCGGTCTTTGTATGGGTTGAAGCAGGCGCCTCGGGCCTGGTTTGATAAATTTCATTCTACGATTACGGATCTTGGTTTTCTCCAGAGTGTCAATGATCCCTCTTTGTTCACTCGGTCTACCTCTCGAGGTCTTGTGGTCTTGCTATTGTATGTTGACGACATGATTGTTTCTGGTGATGATGAGGAAGGTATTCAACTTCTTACTGCCGGGTTACATCGTTCCTTTCACTTAAAAGAACTTGGTTCTCTGTCTTATTACCTCAGCCTGGAGGTTACACGAAGTTCTCAAGGGATTCTTCTTCGCCAAACGAAGTACATTGATGACTTGTTGGAGTCATCCAGATTTGATACCTGTATTCCTGTTGCTACTCCTATGGAATTAAATTTGAAGCTGGGGAGGGACTCTGGGACTTTACTTCCTGATGGGGGCCGCCACTACAGGAGCATCGTTGGCAGTTTGATTTATTTGGCGCCTACAAGGCCGGACATCGCTTATGCTGTGCAAATTGTAAGTCAGTTCATGTCTGCTCCTCGTAGTTCTCATATGGATGCAGTTCACAGGATTTTGAGATACCTCCGGGGCACTAGAGAGGTTGGATTGTTCTTGCCATCATCAGGATCGTTGGTTCTACAGGCTTTTTCTGACTCCGATTATGCTGGATGCGTAAACACACGACGCTCCACCACCGGCTGGTGCATTCGACTTGGTAGTTCTGTTATCTCCTGGCGGTGTAAGAAGCAAGATCGGGTATCGAAGTCCTCCACAGAGGCTGAATATAGAGCTATGTCAGATGTGACATCTGAACTCGAGTGGTTGCAACGTCTTCTTGGTGATTTTGGAGTCAAATGTGTCGTTCCATTGGAGCTATATGTTGATAATACCAGTGCCATCCGGATAGCTACTAATCCGGTGATGCATGATCGCACCAAACACATTGAGGTGCATGTCCATTATATTCGGGATCTAGTCCGTGCTGGTACGATTCAGATTTTCTATATATCATCGGAAGATCAGCTCGCAGACTTGTTCACGAAGGCCTTTACTGCTGCACGACATTCTTATCTGTCTGGCAAATTGATGATGCGTACCCCCCATCAATTTGGGGGAGGGTGTTAAGTTACGTACTTGTAATTTAGGGCTTGAGCCCATGTACGTGTAGCTTCATGAGGCCCATGCATAGGACTGGTAGGATCGGCCGAAACCCTTAGGGTTGAGGTGTATGGAATATGTATAAATACTTGTATCTCGGAGATTGCCGTACTTGAATAAGAACTTTATACGCTTCGGCCGTGGACTAGTCTTGATCACACCGATCAAGGAAACCACGTAAATACTGTGTCGATTTTCTGTTTCGTAAACTCTAACACAGAGGATTTAGGTTGAAGGTCGTATTGGTCGGAGGAGGAAGGTTGGGGGTCGCTGACGGCGGCGACAAGGATTGGCGAGGACGACAAGTACGGCAACGACTAGCGATTTCAAGCGAACAAAACTGCATACTAGAAACTCATCACGCCACTAAATTATAAAGCATACCACAAAGGGTTAATTACATTTTATACCTATTTACTATTACAAGTTAACAAACATACCCTTAAATTATTATTATTTTTACTTTCGTGCCGTTCAATTATGAAAATGTAACATACAAAACTATTATTCTGTTAAGTTTTTTTGTTAATTAATTGTTGCGTGAGAGTGAAAATGTCTCATTTACCGTTCTCTTGTCCCTAATATTTTTTTCCCAGTTCAGTACTCCTTTTCCTTCTATCCTTTCTTCGCCTACCAAACTTCACCTTTACATCCTTACTGTTCTAACTCATCCTTCTAAGATTGCTTAATTTCAATCTAAATCCAAATCAAATCTTAATTCAATGGCTTCCGAAGTCTCTGCTGGAACTAATTGATTTGATGCATGCAATCTTCCAGCAAGCGTGATGCCTTTAGTACTGCCCAATTGGAAAAGCGACACAATGAAATAATTGATGGAGAGAGGTGGGAGGATTGAGAAGGAAGCGTAGAAGGTGAGAGGTAGAGTGATTGATTCAATTTAGAGGTAGATTTGGAGGCGGAGAATGGACAGTGAGATTAGGTCCAGGAAACAGTAGAGAATATAGGATTAGAAACGAGTCATGATACACCTGGGCTAATTGGGTCATTTCTCATCACGTTTAATGACAAGTAAACCGATTTTTTAACATAAGGTATTTTTGTTACTTTGTGATATTAGAAGCGTATGTTTGTTAATTTGAGATAATAGAGGGGTACAAAATGCTATTAATCCTATCAGAAAACTGAAAGGTGATCACAAGTTTCTTAAAACATACCAGAAACCTAATAAAGATGACCATAAGCCTCCTAAAACATACTAGAAATCTCATAAACCTGAGCATAAGTTTCTTAAAGAATACCAGAAAATTCATGATGCAGACCAAAAATTTCTTAAAGCAGACCAAAAACTTCATAAAGCTGATCAACACGAGTTTTTTACAGCATATCATAAACCTTATTAATCATACCACAAGTTCTCTGAAGTAGACCAAAAACTTTATAAAGCTGAGCACAAGTTTCTTAAAGCATATAATAAATCTCATAAGGCAGACCACAAGTTTATCAATGTATATCATAAGCCTCATAAACCAGACCACAACTTCATTGAAGCATACCACAAACCTCATAAAACTTACCACAAGTTTCTTAAAACATACCAGAAACCTTGTAAAGTAAACCACAAATTTTCTTAAACAGGCTAGAAAACTCATTAAGCTGATTAGACCACAAATTTTCTTAAACAGGCTAGAAAACTCATTAAGCTGATTAGGTTGACCATGGAACCACTGGTCTCCATAGCGCTCATCTCGATCAATATGTTACACTAATATGGAGCTTGAATTGAATAATTTATTAAGAAAGAATTATGAATCCAATGCCCTTAACCTAGCTCATTATCGAGTCGTTTGTTTCGTTGATTTGAAAAATGAAGATTTTAGTAAAACTTGGATTTTATAAAACCATGGATATATGAGGGTTTTGGGTTCATTATGGACTTTAAAAATACCATTGTTTGTTTCATATATTTCATGATGGAATTGGTTAATTAGATTTGTATGTATGAAATGAAATTTACCTTTATTGCCCTCATTGGTATAAGAAGAGAAATGAAATGGGACTGGTAGTTTGGTCTTAAAAGATGGACTTCAAAGTCCATGATCAATTTCCACCTCTAAAGAGGTGGAACTTTCAAATTCGTGGGGTCTACGGATTTGGACCCTTAAAGTTGTGGGACCCACAGATTTGTTGCCCCTAATAATGGATTTCAAACAAAGTCCATGATAGATCCAAATCCATCACCAAATCCATCAAGCAAACAACCTTTATGTAAGTTGAGTGGTTTTTGTAGTCCACACTCGACATTTAGTATCATTACGAAAAGCTTGAATGGAAGCGTTAATGGTGTGCAACAAGGTTTTGTCCGAATCAGTTAGTATCATTGATTTAAGTTGTTGAGAAACCTCTAAAATAGTAGCTTATATAATTTTTTTAATATGCTCCATCAAATAAAAATCAATTTATGTGTTTAAAGTTTGTACAAATCCATTATATAACAATACTATGCAAGTAAATTAATTGTTAATATTGATGGACACATGACTGGACTCCCGATTAAAACTCTAATAACAAGTCATGAACCTAGCTAGATTCCGAATCTTAGTGGAATCACGAAACCTAGCTAACTTCCTTAGTAGCACTCAATTTGATTGGTCCAAACGAGCTTGCAAATTATTTAAGAATTTATAAGTGCAGGAGAAACTGATTATTATAGCTTAGAATTGTAAAGGGAATGTTTACTTCCAACCGCTCGAACGAATAAGATCAATTTATTCTTAATATGATATATATGAGTTTGTAAAAATTTCCAACTCATGAGTTTGATTTAATTGGTTTGAGATGGTTTACAAGAGAATTATATGATATTTCATTTTGAAATAATTTCCCAATAATCAAATATCTTGTATATGGACAAGTGGAGGCTTGTATTTTTTCCACCAAGGGGATATCTTTGGATGGGGATTTGGGAGATGAACGGCTATTTGCCGCCAACCAAATTGCTATTTGCCGCCAACAAAAAAAAAAAAAAAGTATATATATACATCTTTGGTTAAGAAATTTCACAATCTACAACATATCCAACTTTCAGAAAACGTATTGAATCATAAAAAATCGACGCTCGCCGGAAAAGTCGCCGGAAAACCATCGGGAAAGCCCATCCTCGACGTAAACTGCGGACACGCATCCATGAATCATCACTAAGCAGGTGCGTCAACCTCCCGTCGTCCTCAATCGTCGGAAAACAAGTAAGTTTACTTTTTCCGGCAAGTTTTTCAATTTTCCGGCAATTTTTCCAGTTTTCCGGCGAAAAAACACGGTGGGCCAAAAAAAATTTGCGGCCGGAACGCCGCCGGGCCGAAAGAATTTTTCGGCCGGCGCGACGCCCAGCCGAAAAATTCTTTCGGCCCGGCGGCGTTCCGGCCGCAAATTTTTTTCGGCCGGTCGCCGAACGCGCCGCCGGAAAAATTCACGGCGGCGCGTTCGGCGACCGGCCGAAAAAAATTTGCGGCCGGGGCGACGACGGGCCGAAAAATTTTTTCGGCTGGGCGTCGCGCCGGCCGCAAAAAAGTTTCGGTCCGGCGGCGCACCGGCCACAAGATTTTTTCGGCCCGGCGGCGCACCGGCCGCAAATTTTTTTCGGACCACCGTGTTTTTCGCCGGAAAACTGGAAAAATTGCCGGAAAATTGAAAAACTTGCCGGAAAAAGTAAACTTACTTGTTTTCCGACGATTGAGGACGACAGGAGGTTGACGCACCTGCTTAGTGATGATTCATGGATGCGTATCCGCAGTTTACGTCGAGGATGGGCTTTCCCGATGGTTTTCCGGCGACTTTTCCGGCGAGCGTCGATTTTTTCTGATTCAATACGTTTTCTGAAAGTTGGATATGTTGTAGATTGTGAAATTTCTTAACCAAAGATGTACATATATACTTTTTTTTTTTTTAGTTGGCGGCAAATAGCAATTTGTTTGGCGGCAAATAGCAAGCCCCGGATGCCAAAAGCTTACGTATGCTCCGCCCCGTCCGGCTAGTACGTACGGTCGAGTTCGGTGGATGCTTCTAACCCTAATTAAATTAATTAGGGAATCCCGTCACCGCCAATGCCACGGATACCTTACCAACTCAATTACCTCCAAAAGTAAACAAGACCCGTAACAAAAGAAATAGGTACAAACAATAATGGAGAGTTTGTTAGCACCACTACTGTTGGTAGCAGTGGCGCTGGCAGCTGGCCAGCTGATTGCTCAATCCTCGTCGTCATCGGCGGAGAGCGTGGAGCGGCCGGACCACCGGTGCCGCCGACAAACTGACGGGTCTTGGGAGCAATGCGACCCAGGACGCTGCTGCAGTAAGTCGCGTTACTGCGGCGACGGCTACGCAAATTGTAGCCCCAAACATTGTGCCAACCAGTGTCCACCACCACCACCTTCTGACGTAGGACCTGCAACGGGGGAAAAAATTGTGGTGGCGGCTGCCGCCACAGAAAACCACTACTTTAATGCCTCTTCTTCTTCCTCGTCGTCGCCATTGTCGTGTGCAACTTCCCTCTCGAGCCTGCCCTTGTCTTCCCTTCACAAATATCCTTGGGCTGCTGTACGGGTGGCCGCAGTACTACTAGTACTACCTATTGCGGCCGCGCTGTTTGAAGGGAGGAGTTCATCATGAAGTAAAGGTTTCGTGTTGTTCACGAACGTGGCGGTGACAGGGGCTCGAGTTGGATGTGGGCACCTACAACAAACTCGACACAGATCATCATGAAAGTACTGGAGGTTGTCGTATCGTCGTATTTTGTTGAAGTATCGGTTTGAGAGATGTTGATGACCAAGATTATAAGTTATGCAAAAGGGGAGCAAATAGAGAGTGTTGGTTAATTTTCATGCAGTGTGTTAATTAATGATGGAGAGATAATCAAAATGCATGATGATCAAATTCATCTTCACTCGTGTACATCCTGCAAGTTCATTAACACATTAAAAAAAAATTATGAAATGAACTAGCGTATGAGACTCAATCTCATCCCGTGATATGATTGTTGGATCTAATCATTCCGAATTAGCAAGAGTTCTAATGCTTAGTGGTTTGCCGTGCTTAAACATTAATAGAACAAGTCATATATGGTTTGCACAGCATATAGTAGGTATGAAAGTTAGTACTAATTTAAGAATTTGACATTGCTCCGATCCAACATATTCATTACTGCAATTCAATATTTGATATTTAAATCAATAATATTTAGACTGCAATTTAATATTATAATCCATTTATAAAATATTTAAAAATTTAAATTAATTATTAAAATCCAATTAAAAATAATCAAAATTTGAAAAATCAAATTATTAAAACACCAAATAAATACTTGTCCCAACTAGCGCTGGGGGTGGTGGACTTCAGAAAAAGTGCTCTAATTTTTATATTTTCACTCCATGTATATTTTTTATTAGAATTATACCAATCTATTTAATGTAATTGATTATGATTCTTTTCTTTATTTGAAGAGACACTGGTTAAAATTTAAATATTAATATCTCTTTTTTATAAAAATTAAAAATAGTGAATACAAAAACACCCTTCTTATTTTCACTTTTGTTACAATAAATTTGAAATGGAGCAACAAACTTTCTCACTCCACTATGATATGTTGTCATTCCACTATTGGGTAGCTAGATACACGTCTTCTTACACTATTATTAACTCCAACCATATAATGGCTCATGTGGCGTGATATATGGGCGCAAATGATATACGATATGATATAATATGAATTATTATAATAACTCGAATTATTAAGAGAAGTCTAATAACTCAAATTAGTGAGATCAACTTATCCTTAACATAATATCAGAATTTGTTACGGCAAAATAATCTTTTATGCAAATGTCATCATCACCGATATTAATAATTGAGTTAAGGGTAAAGTCTCTTGTCACGTTAGGTGACAAAACACCTGATTTTGGGTATTCACACCATATTTGCTGTATTCACGTCATATTTGTTTCATTCACGTCATATTTGCATTATTCACATAAGAGTTTTGATTATTCACGCAACCAATATTGTTAGGTCACGCAACCTGATGTTCATTCACGCATATGGTTAATTATTCACGCCGTTGTAAAATAAAATTTTAAACATTGAAAAATATCACAATGGTTGTCATCAATGCAATATATTTTTTACAGTTCAATTGATAATCTAAATTTAATTCCATAACATATAGCCAATACAAATTATTAGGGGGAAAAAGTCTGAATTTTCATTTACGTGAAAAACTTACACTTTTACGTAAATCACCATAGTATTATGTTAATAAACATAAAATAAGCATAAATAAGCACAAAATGATGTAAATAAGCTGACCTTATGTGTTTTGTCACCTAACATGAGGGTAAAATACCTCGCGTGCCACTAACGTTTGAGAATTGGGGTAGACATACCACTTTAGTTAGAATAGGGCGTCGGGTACCATTAATGTCACCAAAATGTGCATCCGTCTACTTTTCCATCAAACTCAAACTTTTAATTACTTTTTGATACCCAAAAATTTTAAAAACATCTAAAACTATATTTCAACAAGTTTTATCTAATATAATAATTAGAAAACCTTCTAAACATATTATTACTAGAATGACTATTCAAAATTTGTCAATAAAATATTTATATTAGTAAACAAATATCAAGAAGAAAATAAATATACTAGAATATAATAATAAATATTTAAAATAAATATTATAATATCTATTTAAACCCCTAATTCAATTAGAAGCACCATTAGAAATAGTTAAAATAGAACCTAATCGATCATTAATACATCAAAGAAGGATAAATGGATCACAATCAGAAAAAATTAAACATATTCCACTAATTGAGAAAATTTAGAACGAAAAGAGATGGAAAGTAACCAAATAATAAATAAAATATAAAATCTACTACATTCGGTTACAAAAGTAGAAAAGAAAATATGACTATAAAAAGTACAACATTGTTTAGTTACAACATTCATGAAATAATTCAATTATTAGAACACATAATGAGAATTGAAAATAATTATAATGATAATTGATTATAAATTTTCTATTCAAAAATTGGTTTGATATCAAGTATTCAAAAGAGGATTCTAACTAAACAATAAAAAATGATGTTTTTCATAAGTCCAAATATATATTTTTTTTTACAATAAGAAAAGTAAAAGGACCAATTATGAAATTAAGAAAACGAAATATTCCAAGAATATTCTGTCAACTTTAACGGAATGCATTTAGCAGTAAACTTAAATGGTATGTCTACACCAATTCAAACATAATTAGCGCGTGATGTATTTTACACCAGAGATGTTTTCCTTGAGTTAAACAAATCAACTTCTGCAAACTTCTAAGTATATATATTGTTGACGTCATTGCTTTTCTATGGGCAAATGGAGACTTTTTTTTTCTTCTGTTCTTTTCCTTCTTCTTTTTCTCTTCCACTAAGGAATATATTGGACGGGGATTCGGGAGTTACCAAAAGTTTAGGTATATGGTCTGGTCGGCCGGCTGCCGCGACGGTCGAGTTCGGTGGATGCTTCTAACTATTAATACTATCCACCCTAATTAAATTTGGGATTATCCCACACCCATAACTACATAATTGTCAAGAACCCGTTGATCTCAATAACTCAAATTGTTGGAAGAAAATTATGCTGGATCTTATACAACTCTCTAACAAGAATAAGAGCCGTAAGTAAGAACACGACGAAGAAAACAAAGGGATCCCGTCACCACCAATGGCACAGATACCTTACCAACTCAAATAGCTGGAGAATAATAAACAACACCAACAGGTCCATCGATGTTACTCTACGTATATAAATGCGGTCTAGAAAGCTGCTTCCCATTTCATACAAATCACAGACACGTAAAAAAGAAATAATAATAATAGACAATTAAATGGAGAGTTTGTTAGTACTACTGTTGTTGTTGGTCGCAGTGGCAGGCCAGCTGATTACTCAATCGTCGTCGGCCTTTCCGCCGGAGCGGTCGGACCACTGGTGTGGCAAACTCACCGACGGGACTTGGGGTGCGTGCGACCGGGCGAATGGACGCTGCTGTGGTCTGTGGGGTTACTGCGGCGACGGCGACTCGTATTGTGACTGGATGCATTGTACCAACTATTGTCCTTCACCGCCGACGCCGCCGCCTCCTGCTTCCGGAGGAGCTGGGACGGGAGGAACGGCCGTAGTGGTTACCGCTATCGACGACCACCACCATCATCAGTCGCGGAGCCAGAAATTGAAATCAGGTGTGTACCTTTTTTTTTCGAGAATATAAACTACGCCGATTTAGTATATCAGTTATAGTTTAATAAATTAATTCGTAATAATCGATTAACAATAAGTGAGGTTTAGTACATTGGTGAAAATATATTCACCTTAAATTGGTGAGTTTAATCCTTTTTCATATGCATATATAAGAATTTGTTTTTATCGTCGTTTTATTAAAATTTGTATGTCTCTCGTGACAGAGCCTAACTCCTCTGGCTCCGCCACTGACTATCATCATCGTCATCAAGTTATCATAGCCGCGGCGGCCATTATTGCCTCTTCTTCTTCGTCGTCGTCCTGTGCAACTTCCCTCTCGAGCCTGCCCTTGTCTGCCCTTCACAAGTATCCTTGGGCTGCTTTCGCAACTCGAAATGGAAATGCTACTACCTATTGCGGCCGATGTTTGAAGGTAATTAATAACATTCATCATTCACAATTTCCACTTTTTTCCTGCTAATAATCAAATCATAGGGTGGTTTAACTTGCGATTTATGGGAGCCTTAGGTAACGAATCTTGGTGTCGGAGGAGTTCATCATGAAGTGAAGGTACGTGTTGTTCGCGAAGGTGACAACGAGGGGCTCGAGTTGGACGTGGACACCTTCAACAAACTCGACATCGATGGCCGTAAAGGTGTTCCAGAGAGTTCTTCGGTGGAGTATCAATTTGAGAGTTGTTGATGATGAATACTATGAATTGTGACAAAGAATAACAAACATAGAAGAGTTTTGGTTTTCATGGAGTGTGGGGGTTTCTACTTTATAGTAGATACAAATAAGGTATTCGACTACTACTACGAGTCGAATGGAAAATAAATATTTATGTGCTATATATAAACCCTGGTTTCTATTTCAACTTGAGATGCAACAACAAATGCTTGCTATGAATCTCTCTATATATCACTACAAAAAAAAGGTCTATGGTAAGGGTTATTTTCCTTTGTAGCAAGGGTTTAACCAACCCTTGGACGGACCCTTGGCAAAGTCGCCCCTGCTACGTGTAGCAAGGGTTATGGACGACCCTTGGTGCAAGTCTCCTGCATCGGTTGTAGCAAGGGGTTAAACCCTTGCTACACGTATGTGAAAATTCAAGCATGTGTTGCTCATACCAGCGGTTATAACCCTTGCATAATTCGTTCCTACATCTAGCAAGGGTTTCGACCCTTGCTACGGGCCTTTGTAACTTTATGTAAAATTGCTGAAGATACGCTACTTGCAAGGGTTAAAATCCTTGCACAGTTTGTGACTAAAGCTAAAAAAACATTTGTGTCGAAATCAAAATGGTCACTAAAAGTCGTCACTAAAGAGAGGCAACAAGATTCGTGGCAAAAGCTTGCAAACCCTGGTCATTAAAACAAATCCAGAACCAAGTTTGTTACTAAAACTCATACCATATACCCATTAATCATAACATAATATGATTCATAATCCAAAATGGTGTTCTTTACATGACTAAATACTAATCACCATGAACATTCAAGCATACTCAAAAGAACCCAAAATGGTGTTCTTTACATGACCAAATTCATACCATATACCCATGAATAATAACATAATATGATTCATAATCCAAAATGGTGTTCTTTACATGGTGTTCTTTACCATCGACTATTTCCAAAATGCTTCATACGACATTTGATCACGAAGCTCGAGATCCCATTGATGGTGTAGGAGCACTAGTGGCACCCTGCTCATAAAATAAAATAAAAAGTGCCATAACTAACAATGTAGGTTACTTCCATGTGTGTACTGTAAACAAGATCAGCTGACCAAACTCTATCCCTAGAACAAGAAACGAAAAAGGGAAGAGACAGTTGGTGCCAAGCTACTAAGATTGGCAACAGATTAATAAGTAATTTACAAGTCCTGTTACACCCAAACATATCACTAAGCAGGCTATTACATAGCACCAATTTGAATCAAAGCTGCTGATACACAGTCCTGCCTACCACTTCAACCTAATCCAACTCCCAGTTAATGAAATCGGATCATGATCAATGTTTATTAATTGGATCAAAAAATTACCCTTCAGGTGCATGTAGTAGCAGAGTAAGGATCATCTTATACTAATCAAGAAAACAAAGTTTTGATCTTAAACCCCGACCAGGGTAGAAAACCCAGAACCAGAATCAGTCAGAAATAATTAACCAAGAAAAAAGACAGATGAGACATTACCTGATTGTTTTCAGCATCTTCCATCCAGTTTTGTCCTGAAAACTTCCTACTGACGAACTTCGCCATGGTCTGAACAGCAAAAATATTATGATACTGAGGAACAAAATGATAGAACTATATCGCCCTTAGAACTATAGATGCACTTAACCATATAAAAAAAATCACCAACTACAGTTTGGAAACTCTAGACTATAAAGATGCAGAAGCCAGAAAGGATGAAAAATCTGTACCAAAGGACAAAGAACTCCACTTGGAAGAAAACACGCCAAGTTTGTTGGCATAACCATCAGAGCGGTACATTGGATTGACAAACCCTCCAGAACGAAGTCATGGAAACAAAAGGAATTAGAATCTCTGGATGTCCAATTAAGCCTCAAATAAATTGCAAAGTTAAAGCTGAACTAAACATTAGAGATTTTCCTGGAACACAGATTGCAACAACCGATCAAAAGAAGGAAGAACCTACACTTTCAATGATCTAGACCAACTGGCAGTATCATGTACCTATCTATTGGGGATCAGAGAGCGTCACCATAAAGTTTCCCACACTGTTTTCCCGCAAGGAATCCAGAGAAACAAGAGGGAATCTTCCATTTGATTGGCAGACACTTCCCTTTTTGCAGCAGCAGCTCAACGGTTCTAATCCCACCTCAACAATAATATAACCAACACTTAAACCAATCAAAAGTCTAATCATGCTACCTTCAGCAGCCATGCGAAATTGTTGGATCTGCCTATTAAGTAACTGAGGGTAAAATGAACTAACATATATATAGAAGAACTAAAGATGGAAGTCTTACTAGCGTCGAATTACTAGGCATGAAATTTCAATGAGAACGAGAACATAGAATCAAGTAAATAACAAACCATAATTGAGTGGATTAAGAAGAAGCAGAAATAATCATACACATCTTTTACAAATCAAGTTGCTCCTGCGATTATTCTTGAACTACAACCCAACTCTAGTTCACAGGAAGTCAGCCCTGAATTAAGATCAAGTAATGTTAGCATTAGTATTATCATATAAAAGGAGAGAAAACATCATAAGGACTAGGACTTAAGTCAATCATACTCACATCATCATAACTCAACCTACAAGAGCTCACCTCTTAAAGATGATTCCAACTTGCCCCTGCTAGCCCAACTGTTTGCTCCAATCTCAACATCAGTCCCCATCCTCACATTCCGAAGCTGCAAAAATTGGGGAAGAGAATGGAATAGTAAGTAAATAAGTCCAAATAGCTCCAGATAGAGAGACCGGAGGACTACTAACTCTAAAACCTTGTCTATTTAGAAAGAACTTAGTGTCCACATCAAGTCGCCGCACTTCGAGTGATAGTAAGATCCACAGTCGACATGAAAGACAGAAGGTTCCATGCTCATCACAACAATAAACCTAAAATCACATAACTAGGAGAATGTTCGATCGAAACCGATAGAATAATTGAACGAAATCGCAATCCTACGCAGGGGAAGACATATGAGGAACTACATGTGAACCCTAATTTCATATATGATACAGGGACAGTGTCGTCTTCGATTGTTAGCTCAATCACCATCGACCTCCACTGCTGCTTTCACAACATCAATCCGGTGATTAAACCATATTTTCTTGCGGCTATTGCGAAGAAGCTTGCCAACGGCAGGAAGCACGAGTACGACCACTTTCTTAGCGATGCGATGAAGCTCCGCTCTGGCCTAGCGATCTGCCAGTAACATTGTTGATTCCGCTGTGCGATGTTCTCGAACTAATTGAAATGAAGGCTTCCATAGTCTATGGCAGCGGCGATGGCGATGGCCGAGTTCGGAGCTTAGATCCACGATTTGGGGAGGAAAAGAGAGGCGAAAAAGAGGAGAATTGGGGATTTTTTTAGGATGAGGGTTATTTTATTCTTACTTTTGGTGGGGTAAGGAAATAGAGTTGTTCGCTAGCAACGGTTACTAAACCCTCGAAAGAAACCCTTGTTAAAATGATTTCCGAAATTTTTTGTAGGGGTTTATCTAACCCTTGCAACGTAACCCTTGGCATAGAGGGTTTTTTTTTAGTGTATGTGAGGATTTATATGTCTATAAACATTTGGGGAACTCCTCATCATTGGATTTGGAGAATTGGGAAATAAAATCCATGAAAAACTCACTGGCAAATTCTTATTTTTCGATCTGATTGGCTTTTCACAATTTCTTCTTTTTCTGATTGGATTCACCCAATTTGATTGATGAAAAGAAACATAGGAAGAAGATGAGGGAGATTGGCAGAAGAAGATCCCAACTTCTCATAGTCACATATATAATCCCATCCCATACATTCCGGCATGTAGCAAATCAACCTCATGAATCTTCGAAATGAAGCTGGATTCATCTCCACCACAGATTTGGCCAAAGCTGCAACTACCCTGATGGCCCAGAGGTCCTATGGCCATAGCCATTCAGAAATGGCAAGTTCTTCCTTTTGCAATTAGGCGGCATCTACCAAAGAAAGTATGTGAACCATTGATTGAATTAAGCGCGTTCTTTCGAGACTTGTGCTGCAAAAGTCCGAGTGTTGATGATCTAGATCGCCTTCAACGCCGAATTGTGATGACCTTATGCAAATTAGAGATGATATTCCATCATTCATTATTTGACATCATAGTGCATTTGTGTGTTTATTTGCCTATGGAGTCTATGATTGTTGGACCACTGCAAACAACATGGATGTACCCATTGGAAAGTTTTTTTGCGAACTCTTAAGTCTTATGTTCGTAATAAAGCTCATCCAGAGGCTTCCATAGCAGAAGCATATAAAATTGGTGAGTGCTTGACTTTTTGTTCAAGGTAGCTTGATGGTATTGATACCAAGTTTAATAAGCTCCCAAGAAATAATGACGACAATGGAAGTTCTTGTCGAAACTAGAGATGATATTCCCTCACCTCTCCATATTCAATGTTGCTTTTTTGGATGTTCACATACAACTTGAAATTATTGTCTAGTACCTAATCTTTATACAGTTTAGACATAGAATATGGATATATACGAAGACAATAATTTTAAGGACAATGTCTATTTTTTATCCAAACCTTTTTTAGATTCTTTTATATTATCCAAACCTATTAAAATGCTAAAAGTTACCCAAATGTTAATTTTCAGTTAGCAAATTTTTTAGCAATATTGACTTGGCAACATGATACTGACTTGGACGAGACACATGAATGTCAACATTCCAAAATTTTAGTATTTTAACTAAGAAAAAAGTTACAAAATTATTAATGATAACGTAAAAATGGCTAATATTTTGATGCATTACGAAAGATTTGGCTAATTAATAGCATTTTAATAGGTTTGGATAATATAAAAGAATCTGAAAAGGGTTTGGATAAAAAATAGACATTATCCTAATTTTAAGCACTAAATCGTTGTAACTAGAATAGCCCATCAATCACATATAGATATTTTGGATCATTCATATACATTGAATTGATTAATGTAATCCTATTGTTATTAATGGGCTATTCTAGTTTCAAAATCATTTATTTTAGTTAACAACATTGGTTTTGTAGTTAATGGTCTATTTTGATAAACAATAAGTATGACATTAGGTTGACTAATGATTCAGATTATTATAATCACGTTATGTACCGTTCTAATTTTGAAAAGTGAACTGATGCCATGTGATGGAAGACAATGTGGCGTGGCTGTGGGGAAATACATTTTGCACATTCGACAAAATCTTTTAGAACGAGTTCATGTGTGGTTGGCTAAATTCAATCTCAACTCAACTATCTCAACAATCACAACTAAAAGTTGAGATATAACAATCACTCAAAATGAGTGATAGTTTCTGTCACATCATAGAAACAATCTATGTATTGTTTCTGCTAAAAAAACAAAAAAACAATGTATTGTAAACCATACATGCATAATGACAATCTCAACGAAACAATCGCAACTTCCAAACGACCCCTTAATTTCCTTCCACACGTTCACACTACATGCAAGTTGCATCTTTACCTCCACTAGTATCCAACGACTAGACTCTAATACCTTCAATTATTTCCCACCACTTGTTCACACTGCCGACGCGGTTCTCAGTTTCTTTGAGAAAAGACTACTCGATCGGCTCCTTAATTAAGCTTCCATTTTTCCACAGTCGTCTCAAGTCGTCTTGGCTCTCCTCGCTGCCTCACTTTCCTTCTTCCAATTTCTGCTCCAGAAGCTGATACTGATCATCCGCTCTCTCCAGCTGGTAATGAACGTATACATGATCCATTAATCCTTAACTGTTGACAATATCTGCTGGAATTGAATTTGGATGTACGAATATTGATTGTTTCCACCAGTCCTCAAATTTCTATCATCCGCCATTTTCATGCTTCAATTTCTTCCATTTCCTTCTGAATCTGCATGTTAATTGTTAGTCCTTGAGACATCTTATTCTTCTTAGTAGCCCTTGACACAAAAGTTTGTAATTTCTGGGTGTGTTTTTATGAAGCAATGAGTTATTTTGAAGGGGCTTCCACCGCGGCTGACCCATCGGATGCATCGATTGGTGTTGATTCCGATACTTGGCAGCTGCCTCTTCCTTCGGGAGAATACGAGGTGTTTCTGAACTTCAGAGGCCCGGACACTCGTTATCAGATCACCGATATCCTTTATCGGTTTCTGGTTCGCTTGAGGATTCGAACATTTTTAGACGATGAGAATCTCCGGGAAGGGGAAGGGATATGGCCAAGCCTCGTCGAGGCCATCGAGCAATCGAAGATTTACGTTCCGATCTTCTCGGAGGACTACGCCAACAGTAAATGGTGCCTCAGAGAGCTGGCCGCTATTGTTGAACGCCAAAAACACGAGGAGGGTTGCATCATACTCCCCATTTTTTACATGGTCAATCCCAGCGACGTACGACATCAAACCGGTCCTTTCAAGCAGGCATTTCGAAAGCGCTCGAGGAGTTTTGATGAGAGGACCGTACAGGAGTGGAGAGATGCTCTGAGTAAAGTTGGAGCTCTGAAAGGATGGCATGTCGAAAGCAACGATAAGTATGCATCTCTTCCTCGCGCCTCTTTGTTATCTTATCGTTACAAATTAAATATTTAATTTGTTTTCAGCAGCCTAAATATCACTTTTTTATTTTCCTCGATAATTTTCTTGAAAATAAACTCCGAGTTACGACGTCAATATATATACCTAATCTTATTCACACGCATATATAGTTTGGTTGACATATTCAAATACCAAAATTTTCAGGCAGGGAGCTATTACGGATCTTGTTTATAGCATTATATGGTCACATCTAAGCAAGAGCATATATGTAGTAGAGACTGACAAATTGGTTGCAATAGATGATCATATAGAAGCAGTAAAAGAAAGGATGGAACTCGATTCTGCAAGTGTGGGAGTGGTTGGAATTCATGGTATTGGTGGTATCGGTAAAACCACCATTGCAAAGGCAGTTTACAACAAAATATCAGGTAGTTTTGCTCGCTGTAGTTTTGTGGACGACGTACGAGAGACACTAGAGCAGAGGGACGGTATTATTAGTTTGCAGAAGAAAATAATTTCGGACGTTATGAGACTGACAACCGTTGAACCTATCACTAGTGTCAGTGACGGAATCAGAATCATACGTGAGAGGGTGTCTCGATTCAAAGTGCTCATTATCCTCGATGATGTGGACGAGAAATCTAAACTCGACGAAATATTAGGAAAGTTCGAGAATTTCGCATCTGGAAGCAGATTTATCGTTACTTCTAGAAACGTCAGAGTTTTGAGAACTTTCACGGAAGATGACAAGCTTTATAAAGTTCGCGGAATGAGTCGTACTCACTCACTTCAGCTTTTCTACAAGCATGCATTCGATATGGATTCTCCTCTGCCAGGTTACGAAACCTTGTCCGGTGATGTTGTGTCTACCACGGGGGGACTTCCACTCACACTCAAGGTTGTAGGATCACTTTTATATAAGGAAGATAAAGGGTTTTGGAAAGAAAAACTAGCCCAGTTTCAACAACACGTACACACTCGAGGAAGAGGTTCTGGAGGTATTAATGATCAGCTACGCTTCATTAAACTACCAGGCAAAGCAGATTTTTTTTGGATATTGCTTGTTTCCTCGTTGGAGAGGACAAAGAGATGGCCAGTTACATGTGGGCTGATTGTGGATTTTACCCCATAAGTAATGTTATCATACTTCTTCAGCGGTCGCTTGTTGAAATCGGGGATGGCAATCAGTTTCAAATGCACGATCAACTTAGGGATCTCGGTGTAAACATTGTCCATCGAGAAAATGTTGAAAATCCATTGAGAAGAAGTAGAATATGGTCAAACCCACAAGCATTGGAGTTGCTAAGTAGAGAGAAGGTATGTTTCCACATTGTTTTGGTTGTATTTTGTATAAATTATTTTCTCCCCACTTTATTGATCGAACTGTCCATTAGTTCTCAAAACCTTTTCTATTTTTTATTGATGTTTTTATCTTTTATATTAGGCCTGTCAAGAGTTATAGTTTTTTTTTTAAACTTTAGTGTAACTAAATATAGATAATAGGAGGATTAGTGCACCACAATTTTTTTGAATTTCATGTAAAATTATTTTTTAAAATTTTTTGATATGTTACCTAGCTGTCGTTTAAACTCTAAATTAAAATAACTATCTAACCAGTCTTTTATTATTTTATTTATAAAAAACATATCATTTATTTAAAATAAAAATGATAAAAATTCAGGCCAAATGGCCGAAACTAGAAGCTAGTATATATAGATAGGAAAGATGGGCGTGATTGTCTGATGGGTCAGTTCGTTGATTCTCAGTCTAAGAAACTTATATCTAGATTTTGAATTGGTTAGAGTTTGGGATCTGACACTATTCACAAATCCTTAAAGATTAAAATCTCGATTTTAATTCTATAAATCTCATACTCTAAGATCAACTTGACGGGTTATGATTCGTCAAAATATGTGCAACAAATTACATGCACAATCTTAGGGGTTAGACTCTATGATTTAGATAACTAAGACATAGGGTTCACTCATCAATAGATAGGGTATAGTATCATGCCCAAAAATCCGATTAATTCGAGGTCTAGATAGCGTTTTGTTACTCAGGGTATGTTGTACCTTAGATTTTACTCAAGGTGCGATAGAAGCCACCATCAGTGTCATATCTTGATAATATCATGATATGACACTCAATGATATTAGTATGACACTGTGATGTTGGAATGAGGTCTTATGTTAACATAGTTAACAAAATGAACATCATTGTAAAAATCTTTAGTAACACATTCTTTCTGGACAATTTTTTTAAAGTATGAGTTACAATTAAGTAGATGAGTCATCATACCACTTAGGGGTGTTAGTCGGTGCGGTTTCGGTTTAACCGCACCGAAATATCGGTTAACCGCATTCAAAATTGTCCCAAGATCACTAACCGAAACCGACAGAGACTTCGGTTAACCGAAAACCTCAAACATCGGTTTCGGTTTTCCCTTGCGGTTAACCGAAACCGCAGGTTCTGGTTCACTTTCTCGGTTTTCGTTCAGAAATCGACCACCCAAAACCAAATTTCAACCACCTTTTTTAATGATTCACCCTCAATTTTGAGTGACCTGCTTTTGTTTCAGCCTCTATAATCACACACCATAAAGTCATTTAAATCAATTGAACATAAAGTCTAAAGCAACCACACAATTCAACCACAACTCCGCAACATAAAGTCTACATGCCCACAATTCAACCACAAGTCACAATCACAACAAGACACAAATAACAAATTCATTATCTCCAAATCATCAACCTAAATGATCCGAAGATCTCGCTCCAATTCATCTAGCCCATAGTCATCATTTACTCCAAGATCTTCATCTAGCCCATAGTCATCAACCTAAGGTTCACTCTATCGAGTGCAAAGGGGATTTAGAGAGGGGTGACTTTCGAGTTCTAACTCTTAAAAACATTTGAGACTTTTGATGGAGGGTTGTTTGCAATAGGTGAGAATTGGGATGTTTGGAATTGCAACTTTGATTGGTTTTGAATCTTACAACTTTTTCCCTTAGCCAAAGTAAAAAACCATGTAGTCACACTAGTAGGCGGTTATCGGTTTTCTTATCGGTTAACCGCTAACCGATTAATCGGTTAGCGGTTAACCACTAACCAAAATACTACTAACCGAAACCGAAATCAATAAGAAAGTAGCGGTTATCGGTTAACCACTAACCGACTTTATCGGTTTGGTTATCGGTACCGATAACCGACTAACCGTTTATCACCCCTAATACCACTGTCATATCATTATGAAACTACACAAAATGTGTTTTGAAGAGTTAATTTTTTCTTTGCTCAAACATAGTGGATATCATTGTGTGATCATAATCAATGCGTTCTTTACTTCTTTCTATGCAAAATGTCTTAAATTTCGAGTTAAAACGAATGATATATTGATTGATTTTACCCACTTCTTTTTACAGGGACCAAGCCAAGTCCAGACCCTCAGAGTGAATTCAGGATCATTTGTTGCGAAGGAGATGGCAAGCGACTGTTTCGTAAATTTGTCGGAGTTGAGATATTTGGACGCAGAATATACAATGCTCATTGGAGATTTCAGTAATCTTCTACCAAAGATGAGATGGTTTCGTCTGCACTACCACCGAAATGCGGGTCATAATAAGCTGACTAATTTGAAGATGGAGAATTTGACAATTCTTGACCTCCATTCAAGCGATGTTCCATATGATTGGGGAGGTTGGCGCAATATCATCAAGGTTTGTATTTGTATCCTACTACTCAAATAATACTTGTTTACAGAACGTAACAACCGCCATCCATAAGCTGTACTACTTGTCATTCTTTTTTTCAGGTGGCAGAAAAGCTGAAGGTTATAGATCTTACTAAATGTTATAACATGACGAGACTTCCCTGCTTCCCAACATCTGGCAGTCTAGAGATACTGAATCTCAGTTGCCTCATGCTGAGATCTGCGGACCTAGATCTTGGGAATTTAAGCAACCTGAAAGTGCTGCTCCTGAAAGGTGGTGGAGTAAGAAAGATAACGGGTGGAACCATTGGGGTGCTTAAACAGCTGCGAGAGCTTGATGTCACAGAATTCCGTTGTGAGAATCTAGGAGAAGCCCTTGCTGACATTGGGGAACTACAGGTTCTTAAACACTTGAGAGCAAGTGGCACTGATATTGTGGCGACACATGGAACTCGGGCTGGGATTCGGTTACCCACAAGTTTGAAGGAGCTGATCACTTCATCTCCCATTGCTAACCTTTCTGAGCTTATTGAGATGGAGACATTAGTTGTTAGAGACTGTTCCTATGGGCTTGAGATCCCCCCAGCAGACACCATGTGGTGGAAATTGTCCAAGTTGAAGTCTATGGAACTCTATGGAACAAGGATGACGACGACGATTAGTCTTCGACCTTTCAGGCTGCTTCCTTCAACTCTTACCAGGCTGGATATCCGTGAATATTGGGGACTGAATTGGCTCCCAAATTTAGAGAATCTGGAAAACTTGACTTTGCTATCCATTCATGACTGCCCAGCGCTCAAGGAGATCCAAGGCCTAGGAGGGTTAAAATCTTTGGAAGTTTTAATCATAGATAGAGTGAGTTTGCGTAATCTTATAGGCCTTGACTGTCTTGTGTCTTTGAAAACGTTGGAAATCTCAAACTGTCATGAGTTGCGAAGGCTGCCCAGCCTCGCGTCTTTGAGCACTTTATGCAAATTTCATTCATTTGGATGTCCACATCTCGCTGAAATCCAAGGCATTGAAGGGCTGAAATCATTGCAAGTGCTCAGTATTATGAGTGAAGATAGCTTAAGTCTCCTCGAAGGCCTTGAAACTCTGCTGTCCTTTAACAAGCTGCAGACTTTACAGATACAGGGTTGCCCTCTTCTCACGTCACTATCATCCCATGTCCAGCAGCAGCTTGGTGATGGTGGTGGTGGCGGTGCGAGCCGATTAGTACTTGACTCATTACGAGAACTGTCCATAGGTGGATCTGCATTGCTGCTGAAGACTAGCTTCGGCCAGATGCTTCATCTGTCTAAGTTTTCGAGGCTTCTGGAGTTGGAACTTGAGCAGACGGAGGCTGATGATGTAGACAAGGAACTGCTGCTGGAGGGGCTCGAGTCCTTGGAAGAGTTGACAAGACTAACGTTGCGTGGCTTGGCAATACAGAAACTACCTTCCCTGTCAAAACTGCAAAAGTTGGAAGCGTTAATTGTCACCGGTGCTTCAAATTTGCGTGAGATTGAGGGTATTGAAGATTTGAAATCTTTGGAATGGCTAGTGCTCAGTAGTTGCACATCATTTGAAACATTACCAGAGGGACTGTCTGGTTTGAAGCGATTGCGACAAGTTAACATCGAAGGATCCACAAACTTGACTGGCCTCTCTGCACTAAGCTACCTACCGCCTAATGTTTATGTATGGGGCCCGAATCTTCTATAGCTCGGTTTTAATCACTAGAGGTAACTAGATACCTCAACTTTTCTGTTGTTAAGATGTCATATCCGTACTGATATTTTTCACTGATAGAGGTTTCTAACATCTGCTTCACTTCTTTATGTCCTGAAACTAAATTGTTTATCGCGTATATATATACATACTAGATAATTGGCCCGCGCTTTGCCGCGGATATCGATAAACATTTTAGTGAAATGCATTAAATTGAATTAGACTTAATCAATACTTTTGTTGTAGTTTGATTTCGATTGTCACAATATTTTTATTTTGATCTTATAAATTTTCTAAGAAAATACTACTTTTCTTCATGAAAAGTTCATTCTTTCTTAAAAGATGTATCATTCATGTATTTAGTTTGATGCATTCGGTGGACCTCAGGATTTGCGATTCGCGTATGTTTGGTGGATCCAGGAGAGATCCACGTTTGGACTTGGTGTGTGAAAGAGACTTTCGCATCTGGAAAGCAGATCAAAAAGAATTCTGCGTTTGGTAAAGTCTTTGTACTGAGAAGCCCATAGATACAAGGTGTATGACGGATCAAGATAATCGCTGAGGAGAAGACACGAAGTTCGTTGTCCTTGTCTTGAGGGGATGATTGTTATGGGACAATCCAAGTACCAAATCGGAGATACAAGGGAAGGAACCCTTGTATATAAGTGTCCACCTAGCCCAATTAGTACGAGGCCTTTTGGGGAGGAAACCCAAAAAGTAAAACCGTGCTGGCTTGACCCAAAGCGGACAATATCGTACTAATTGAGCACCCCGGTTTGACAAGTGGTATCATAGCCTGGTTCGGATACATGGTGGTGGACGTCAGTTCAGTGGACCCTCGTTCGGTGACCTCGGGATTTGAGATCTGCGTTTGGTTTCGTGGATCCGCAAAATATCCACGTTCGGGCTACATCTGGTTTGGCGAATCAAGTGAGGTCCGCGTCTGTCTGATGGATCTAGGAGAGATCCAAGTTTGTTTAGCGGATCAACCCCGATTATGACACCCACCAATACCACTGTGTTTCTTCTCGTGCGCGAGCCAAACTTGCTCCTTGAAGCTGGTTTCCATGGCACAATCCTCTGGCCTACATAGCTAGGTCTCGGTCCATCTGGCATTTTATCTTTGGTCCCTTGTTCTTTGCTGCAGAAGATCCAGTTTTTGGCATTGGTAAGATCCCATCTCCAACCCGGCTCGTTGGATTTGAGATCTGCGTCTCTTCCTCCTCACTGGCTGACCTAGTGTCGCTGCACTCTTCCTCCTCACAGGCGCCTCCACGTGGTCTTCCTTTTGATGTGGATTCAGGGTAAATTACAAGTTTAGATGCGTAGCTGGGCAAATATTCCAAAATGAATCCGCGAGCCGGATTCCGTTTCGATTATAAAGTTTAGACCAAGACAAGAAAACAGAAATGGAAGTAAAGCTGTCTTGCTTGAAATTAATTTTTTTCATTCTAATGAATTACTTTCGTACTTTTTCCACTTATGTAACGTAAAAATACGTATGAATGTTAACATGTTGGTTGGAGTTATTAAGAGAAATTATTATGCATGGATCTTCGAAACCCGAACAGGTATGAACATGATTTTGATTTTATACCCAATTCTTATGTGGGTATGGGTAAAACTCGAACTACTTTGGATAGAATAACTGATATGCACTATCCGCCCCAACCCCTTTTTTTTGGACAAAAGATAATCATATATTGATAAGAAAATAGATAGTGACATCCTGGAATTTAGCCAGGCCATAAAATCAAAGAAGCGACTCGCAGTCGGATACAAATGAAGGGCCTTCTTAGCCACCAAATGGGCTACTCTATTACTACGCCGACCTACAAACCGCACAGAGAACCCACTATGGTCGGATAAACAATGCAGAACTTCTTCAACGAGGGCTCCAACCCGGCTATCTCTCGTATCCGCCTGGTTGAGTTTATCAATAATCGTCTTCGCGTCCCCTTCAAACAACATTTGGTCAAATCCAGACTCAATACACCAAAGAATCGCGTCCCGAAGCGAGAGGATCTCAGCATGCAAAGGATCATCAATCCCAGCAAATTGGACCCCTTTAACCGCCCCATCCCACCGCCCGGCCGTTGTCATCCCTAATTTTGAACAAACACTTTTAATTATTGTTGCAATCAAAATACTGCGAAAGATCACTCTTTTCCCGTAGGACTACCGAGTCTTCTAATAATATTGGTTTCTCTGAAGTTCTGAATTGATATTTGATAAATTATCCAATCACCTCCTGATTACTCATGTCATAATAACCGGTTAACTCTTGTGCTTTGTGTTCTAGGAACCTAGCTTATATCATTGACATTTATTGGAGGGACTAATATGTGTTGATCAATTATATATAGCCTCCAATCATATCTTTCTTGTTCAGTCTTCACAATTCTCGAACTGATACTTCAAGACAAGGTGATCACCATGATAGTCACCATCTTCAACCTTATTTCCATTGTCGTCTTAAGTCCTTAGCTTGTTGAAACTGTCGCGATCCAATTCACGTCCTTCGACATTACAATCGTGAACGACTCGCACCTTTGCTTCAACTCCCGTCTCGAGATTTGTCAACTACATATGGACACACATATCCATGGATGATAAACTAAACCATGTGTCAAATTAATTAGTTAATATATACACCGCGATCAATAAGTTCAATTTACTACTTAATTACCTTGAGGCACTGTCCACAATAAGTCCTGCTAGCAGTAGTTGTCGCAGTAACAGTACGATTGCGAGGACGACGGAAAGCAGCCAAAGCATACTTGTTACGTCGCGCCGGTGGTATGCTAGAGAGTGAAGTTGCACATGACGACGACGAAGAAATGCAGCTACCGTTAAGACATTGATGATCGAGTCCGAAACGTTAAGGAAACCTCACGGTACGTACGTGGAATGCAATCGGCAAAATATTCCCTGAAGTAAAAAAGAGAGCTGGGATACGTACGTAATGTGGTACAATCAAGTCGGCAACATTTTTTGCTTATTCCATTTTGCTTTTCTGATCGAACTTTTTTTGTATTCTGCAATTATGTATCATTCCCACATGGGAATCCACCATATACCACATTATTAATTAATATATAAAAGGCTAATTGTCAAATCGGGCTGGTCCATTAGTACGATATTGTCCGTTTTGGGACAAGCCCGCACGGTTTTACTCTTGGATGTCCTCCCCAAAAGGCCTCGTACTAGTTGGGCTAGGTGGATACTAATATACAAGGGTTCATTCCCTTGTATTTCCGATGTGTTACTTGGATTGTCCATAACACTAATATTGGAGTTACTATTCATTAGTGGCTTCCAAATTCTCCCAAGTGCAGGTGGGAAAGTTTCAAGTCATTCTTTTACCCAACTCTCTCATTATATTACCTATATGTTGTCGAGTTTTGTATTGGGATCGAGTTTCATATTTTTTAATGTTTTCTTATTTCTCTTTCTCCTTTTGGTTAAGCATGACAATTGAACTCAAACTCATGGGTATAACATAACTCGACCAGGTCAAAGCGACTCGAACCCAACATTTTTTTATGAATAAGTTGGTATATATTATCATCAAAACTCAGGTACTTTGTGGCAACACTCTTTACCACTAAGGAATAACAGTGCTTCTATACCATATATCTATACTCGAACCCAACATTAGTATTTCTAAATTTCTATTTTTTCCTTTTCATTGAGAATGAAAATTGAATCCAAACTCATGGTATTGACGAGTATTGTATCAAGAGCGAGTTTTATCCGCTTTTGTAGTTGGCAAGTTGAGCTGAGTGTGAATTTGTTAAGAACTCGATTCGATCGGGTCAAAGCGAGTTGCACGAGTTTTGGATCGAGACGGAGTTTTGTTCGCTTTAATGGTTTTTATTTCTCCTTTTCCTTTGGATGAGAATGACAATTGAACCCAGACCTAGTGTTAACAAGTTTTATATCGAGAGTGCGTTTTATCTACTTTTAAAATTGGCAAGTTGAGCAGAGTGTGAATTATTAAAAACTCGGTTCGAACCAGTCAAGGTGAGTTGAGCTCACTGTGTAAAGTTTTTGGTATGGAGCGACCTTTATCCGCTTTATTATTTTTCATTTATCTTTTTCCTTTTGGTTGAGCACCCAAACCTATGGGTATCCAACCTATTCAATATGATCCAAACAACTTGAACCCGGTGTTTACAATTTGAACATAGAAATAATTTGAAAGACGACCCTTTTCTCTTATTAAAGTTCAGGTGCTTACAACTTAAACATAGAAATCATTTGCACGACGACTCTTCTCCCTTATTAAAGTTCATTGTTGCGTCGACTACATAAAGTTGTAGATGACAAGTTCTTTACTTTTGGGTCAAAATTCATACTATTAATTTTAAAAATATCACCTACTCGCTCAGACGCTAAGCGAATGCGAACGGGTTTATGTTAGTTTTTATTATTTATTGATTGGCTTAGCCGAGGAGGGTGTGCACGGTGAAGCTGGTGCTGGTGAAGTGAGCTTTCATCTCCAACAAGGATTGTGAAACCGTACTGAAAATTATGTCCCAAAGACAATGATAAGATATTTTGTACTAAAATTATTAATTTAATGGTGGTTCAACCATCAAAACAAGTTATCAATTTGTCCATATATGATATTTTTGATACGACTGGTCAACGGTAGGATTTCTAAAACATTGGTCTGTTGGGTGTAGCAACAGGAAAGAGAGAAAAGAAGATGGGTCTAGAGTAGGACGGAAAGCGACCCATTTATAACAAAATCCACATCGAACTCAACCCGCCAATTAAGTGCATAAATTTGCTCTCGACTTAAAACTCGTCAACGAGTTCAACTCGTTTGGACTGGCCGAATTAGGTAGGAGAAAATTAGAAACCAAAATTATCCTTTTTCCTCCCACATTCTTCCCGGCCTCTAGCTAAAACCTAACTTAAAGAAGGAGAAAATTAGAAACCAAAATCATCATCCTCCTTCTGCCTTCTCTTATTCTATGTTTCAGTTCTCTTGTTTTTCCAAAACTAGATAATTGGCCCGCGCTTTACCGCGGATGGTGTGAATATATAATTGAAAGATTGGATTAGAATAAAATATACTTTGACTGTAGATTGATTTTATATCGTTATCTTTGATGAGTTGGAAGTTTACATAAATTCATCATATAATATTCAAGAAATTATCAAGATATAAATGCATGACTTTTGCTCATGAAAATTTGTAATACTATATCAAGGATAAATTTTTTCAATAGCATGAAGTTATGATGGTCAAATCACCAAAAATGCATTTCATATATGGTGAAAAGAAGCATGGAAACCAAAAAAATGTGACAATTAAATAGTGTTTATGAATATGTACACATAGAATTGTTTAAATACTATAAAATTTAAAGCATTAATCTCATCAATTTAAACTGGGATACTTATCACCTTCTTTACTAATCCTCATACAATATTTGCCTCACGTGGCTCTTATTCATAATTAGCCATAGGTGTAGGCGATGGGTGGGTTGGGAAGGGTTTTGGCATAAAATTGACTCACCTACTTAATTACTTGCGAGTTGGTATAATTGTGACCCGCTATATCCACCCACATTATTCTTAGTGTCGGGTTGAGTGTGTGGCGGATGGGTGCTATTGGGTCGTGGGTTAATTAACCGACAAAAATTATTCTCCAATTAACCATTAAGAAAGTTGACTAACATTTATAATAAGTTTCTAGCAAATTACTAAGATTGTATTAATTTAGACACTTCTCACTTGGTCTCAAGTGAATCCATGTAGTATTTGCATCAAAATTTTCATATCAACCAATTGTGTAGAGAAAACTTACGCATTTTACGATTTTGATACGATTAATAGTTTATAGTTTGTATCCGAATCTCTCATGGATATTAACCAATAATTTGCATCCTAATATCCAATATCTCATGGATATTGTACAACACAATTACGTACAATAACATTCAAAACTATTCTTTATTCTCCACCTTTGTTTATAAGTAGAAGATTGTCTGTTTGTAGCGTGGTTCAAAAATATGATAAATATTCATTAGTATAAGAAACAACATTTTTTCATGTGAAAATAGGGTGCGGGTCATTCCGATGACCCGCAATCCACCCACCAGCCCCTCACATAAGAAGACAGAAAGTAGATAAGAAGTCTTGGCCGCTTGTCCCTAAGACATTGACGATCGAGTCCGAAACGTCGAGGAAATTAAACCTCACTGTCGACCGGAATGCAATCGGCAATATTCCCTGGAAGAGCTGAGATACGTATGTACGTAATGTGGTAAATGAGCTGTTAAAATCAAGTCCGGAAACATTTTCGCGTATTCCATTTTGCTTTCTAGATCGATTTTTTTTTTTTTTTTATTCTGCAATCATTTCCACATGGGAATTAATCCACGATAGTCCACATTTTTATTATTTGTTGATTGGTGCGGGTGAAGCTGGTGCGGGTGAAGAGAGCTTTGGTCTTCAACAACGATTTGTGAAATTGTACTGAAAATTATGCCTCAAAGTGATTGATAAGATATTGTGTACTAAAAATAGTAATTTAATTGTGGTTCAACTGCTAAAACTAGTCATCGGCTTGCATATAGATGATATTTCTTATGCAACTGACCAACAATACGATTTGTAAAATATTGGTCTATTGGTCTGTTGGGTGTAGGAAGTGGAAAGAAAGAAAGAAAAGAAGATGGGTCTAGAGCAGGATGGTAAGTCAACCGATTTTTTAACAAAATCCACACTCAACTAAACCCAATAAAACTTATAAATTTGTTTCCAACTCAAAACTCGTCAACGTCGAGTTCAAATCGATTTGACCGATCAAATTAGGTTGCATACCAATAAGTTTGGGTTAAGAGAAAAAAGGATGGATTGTGATGTGTAAAATAATCAAATCAAATAAAAAAGAAAATAATAAAAAAAAAAGGTATGAGAAATGTGTTGTCAAACACTATCTATTATATCATATCACAAATTCACAATAGAAATGTATTTTCAGAAGGTAAAGAGAGTAAGTTATACTGAGAGTTTGACATAGATTTCTTTTTCTAGTACGAGTTGGATGGAAAGCGACTCGAGTTTTATCACACCATACCCAACCCAGCAATCACAAAAGCAGGTATAACTTGCTCCCGACCCAAACTTGTCAACAACAAGTTCAACCCATTCTAATCGTGTCGAATTAGGTAGGACGTTCGTCCATAAAATGACATTGATATATTTTTTGGGTGCGGGTGAGATGGAAAACGTATCGAGTTTTTGACGAAATCCATAGCTGAACCAATCCGTCATTTAGAAAAGCGGCCAAAACTCGTGCCCGACCAAAAACTCATCAACACCAGGTTCCACTTGCTCCTAAACCTAAATTCGTCAACACTAGCTTTGTTCTGGTCGAATGTGTTGTGTAGTTCGCTGCAGGTCGTATGGAAAGCAGGCCGAGTTTTAACAAAATCTGCACCAACCCAACCCGCCAATCATAAAAGCAGGTAAAACTCAGTCCCGAGTTTTATTTTCTAGGTGTGGGTCGAATAGGAAGCAGTTCTAGTTTTTAACAAAATCTACACCAATCCCGTAATTTGGAAAATCAAGTTAAACTCGCTCCCCACAAAAAACTTGTCAACACCAGGTTCCACTCACTCCTCAACAAAAATTCGTCAACACCGGATTCAACCACCTTTGACCGGGTCGATTGGTTTGTATATTTTAGTTACGGTTCGGATGAAAAGCCAACCGAGTTGTTAATAAAATCCACACCCGACCCAACCCTTCAATTGCGAAACCGGTTAAAACTCGCTCCTGAATCAAAACTCGTCACCCACCGGATTCAACCCGCTTTGACAAGGTCAATTGTTTTTCTTTTTAGGTGGGGCCGGATGGAAAGCGGACTGAGTTGTTAACAAAAATTCACACTTGACCCAACTCCTCAGTAATAAGAGCGTTTAAATTAAACTTGCTTCTCACTCAAAACTCGTCAACATCGGGTTCAACTCAGTTTGACCGAGTCTAATATAGTTAAGATAATCATGAGTTTGGATTCAGCTAATCATTGTCGTTAATTGTAGGACTAATAAGTGGATCAATATAGCCTCCAATCATCTTTCTTGTTCAATCTTCACAATTCTCGAACCGATACTTCAAGACAAGGTGATCACCATGATAGTCATCATCTTCACCGTTATTTCCATGGTCGTCGTAAGTCCTTAGCTTGTTGAAAGTGTCGCGATCCAATTCAAGTCCTTCGACATTACGTTCGTGAACAACTCGCACCTTCGCTTCACCTCCAGTCTCGAGATTCGTCAACTACGTACATGTACACAAATCCACGCATGTATGCTTCACTGAACAAATGTCAATTATTTAGTTAATACACACATCGATCAAGTTCAGTTTAGCTACTTACCTTGAGGCACTGTCCACAGTAAGTACCGCTAATAGTAGTTGCCGGAGTAACGGTACGATTACGAGGTGGACGGAAAGCAGCCAGAGCATACTTGTTACGTTGCGCCGGCGGTATGTTGGACAGTGAAGTTGCACATAATGACGATGAAGCGTTGACGACGAGATGATCATCATCCCAGCCACTGATGATGATCGTCTTCTGCTTCTTCTTCGTTCCGGCCGGATCGTAGTATTGATTGTGCGTTGCATTCACTACATTCATCGTGGTACTGATGTTATAGAGCCGCTGCCCGCCGCTGCTCACTCCATCAACGGCATGACATTGCTTCCAACAGTTGGTGACACAGTGGTAACGGTCGTTACCGCAGTAGCCGGTGTCGCTGCAGCAGCGGCCCGTGTCGCAGCCAACATAACTCCCGTCTTGGTAATCGGAACCACAGATGCCGCCGGGGATCTCAATGAAAGCAAAACATGGTTGAGCTAGCAGCTGCAGCAGGCACAATATTAGTATTGTGAATAATGTTGTTGTAGAAGAAGCGAACATTCCAATTACCAACAATCCCATTTTTTTTTATTTTTTATTCTCTGTATCTGATAATTTGAAAAGTTGATGGATCAACTAATTATACTGATCACAGACGACGAAGAATGCAGCAAGAGTTAAGCATTGACGATCGAGTCCGAAACGTTGAGGAAACCTCACGGTGGAGTGGAGTGAAATCGGCAATATTGAATATTCCCTGAAAGAGCTGCGGAGTTATCGAGGTGGAGCAGCGGGCATTAATAACGTACACAAAGTTTGGATACGTAACGTAATGTGGTAATTAGCTGTTAAATCAGACCGGCCGGGCGGCAACATTTTCGCTTATTCCATTTTGCTTTCCTGGTCGAATATTAGCTTATTCGGCAATCATATCCACATGGGAATCCACGATTATTAACAATGAATGTGTGGTGTAAAACCCTAACTTGATTTCTCATTGATCATCTTTCGGGTTTTATACAAGGGAAATGGAGGAACAAGACAAGCTTCAGTGAGCTGTCGATTACAGCAAAGGAAAAAGCAGAACAGAGTCCTGAGCAACGAAAGTACAAGGAAGAAAGGGACACTCTGTCTCTTGATCACAACGACGGCGTATCAACCTTCTGCTTCCCTTTGTCCCGAGACGACGTCGTTGGCTTCAATACATTCGCCCTTCCTGAAACGATATCGGACCAGCTGGGCTTGCAAGTAGCCGTTGTGATTGAAAATGAATTTTGGGGATTTTCATCTGATACCACCCCACAAGCTGGTGGCCACAGATTGTGCACACCAAGCTTGGAGAGGAGAGTGGAAAATGTTGTCGGTGGTAGAGCCTTGGTGAAAAGATCGGACAGCTGGTGAAGAGAGGAGACATGAAGTAGCTTGATTGTTGCACTCTGGAGCTTTTCACGCACGAGGTGGCAATCGATTTCGATGTGCTTCGTGCGTTCATGAAAAGTTGGATTCTCGGCGATATGGATAGCAGATTGATTGTCGCAGTAGAGGATTGCAGGCATTGAATGTGGAACCTGGAAGTCACGGAGAAGGTACAGCAACCATTGAAGTTCACAAGTAGCATCTGCCATGGCCCTGTATTCAGCCTCACAAGAAGAACGTGAGATGGTCTTCTGTTTCTTGCTGTGCCAGGAGACCAGTGAAGAACACAGATATATGCAATAGCCAGTGACTGAGCGGCGTGTATCCATACAGGCGGCCCAATCAGAATCACAGAATGATTTGAGATGGAGATTAGATGAGGCTGGGAAGAACAAACCAGTGGAGGGAGCCGATTTTAAGTACCTCAAAACTCTGCCCACAGCTTGGTAGTGTTGGTTGCTGGGGTTGGACATGTATTGGCTAAGTTGTTGGGTGGCAAAACTGATGTCAGGTCTGGTGGTGGTGAGGTATATCAGTTTGCCAACAATTCTTCTGTAGTAGGAAGGATCTGGATAGGGATCAGAATGGTTGGCAGAAAGATGGAGCTTGTAATCCATGGGAGTGGAGACTGGTTTGGATAGCAGGACTTCACCCTCTTCGAGAATCTCAAGGGTGTACTTCCTTTGGGACAAATGTATGCCTGATGAATTCCTGGCAACCTCAATGGCAAGGAAAAACTTGAGGGGGCCGAGATCTTTGATGCTAAATGTTGTGTGAAGGAACTGCTTCAGGGTGTTTATCTCTGCCAGATCAGTGCCACCTACAACAAGGTCATCCACATAGACCAGGACACAAGTGAAGTTGGAACTATTGGACTTATAGAAGAGAGAATGATCAACCTGGCTTAGAGTGTAGCCAAGGCTGGTGAGACTATCTGCAAGCTTGGAGAACCATTGCCTTGAAGCCTGCTTAAGGCCATAGAGAGATTTCTTTAACCTGCAAACTGGATTTTTGATGTGGGGTGGGGCTTTGTAGCTTTTTGGAAGCTTCATGTACACTTCCTCAGTGAGATCTCCATGGAGGAAGGCATTGTTCACATCCAATTGGTGAACATGCCAGGATTTTGCAGCTGCAACTGCTAAGAAGAGTCTGACTATAGTCATTTTGACTACTGGTGCAAAAGTGTCTTGGTAATCAATGCCCTCCTGTTGGTTATACCCTTTGGCAACCAGTCTTGCCTTTTCTCTCTCAAGGCTGCCATCAGATAGGAACTTGTATTTGAAGATCCATTTGTTGCCAAGAGGTTTCCTATTGGCAGGTAAGCTCACAACATCCCAAGTTTGATTCTGTTCAAGAACATCAATCTCATGATTGATTGCTTGATTCCATTCTGGTCTTTGTGCTGCTTCTTCATAAGTCTCAGGTTCTTTGTAACAGGAGATGTTAAGAATGAATTTGAGATAAGGTGGAGACAATGAATTGTAATCAAGTACATCAGAAAGAGGGTAGGTGATACCTGAAACATGTTGCTGAAGAGAGTGACTGGAGGAAGAACCCTGCTGAAGTAGGTTGCAATGGGAATTTTGTAGTTTGGATGGTTGTTTGATGGTTCTGGTGGGTTTTCTTATGGCAATTGGAAGGTCTGTAGAAGGAGGTTGGTTGGGATGGGGCTGAGGATCAGGAGGAGGGGAAGTTGGTGGTGATGGTATTGGGGGAAGTTGCTGTGGAATTGGTTCTGGTGTGTCAGCAAAAAATGGTAGTGGATAGGTGTAGGTTGGTGGAGAGGGAGCTGGTGGGGAAGATGAGGGAGTTGGGGAATGAAAAGGGAATTCTGTTTCATAGAAATGGACATCCCTAGAGGTGAATATGTCATGGGTGCTTAGATCATATATCCTGTATCCTTTGATGCCTGGGGTGTAACCTAGGAAAACTCCTTTTCTGGCTCTTTCTTGGAACTTAGTTCTGTGGCTGGTAATGGTGGAAGCATAGCAAAGGCAGCCAAAGACTTTTAAGTCTTGGAGATCAGGTGGTTTGTGGTGGAGTTTCTCATAGGGGGTTAGGTTGTTAAGAACTGGGGTTGGGACCCTATTAATGAGAAAGACAGCATGCTTGACACAAACCCCCAGAAACCAATGGGAAGGTTTGCTTGGTATTTTAAAGCTCGAGCAATAGCTAGGATATGTTGGTGTTTGCGCTCAACTTTGCTGTTTTGTTGGGGTGTCTCTATGCATGACATTTCATGTATGATTCCAGTTTGGTCAAAGAAGTCTGTCATTAGGAATTCCTTCCCTTGGTCACTTCTAATTGTTTTAACAGAATTGGAGAACTGGTTTGTGACCATGGTGCAGAAGTTTTGCAGTTTTGGTCTGGCTTCTGCTTTTGAGTGAAGAAGAATGAGCTAAGTCATTCTGGAATGGTCATCCACGATGGTAAGAAAATATTTAAAACCATCATATGTAGGAAAAGAGTTAGGACCCCAGATGTCTGCATGTATAAGTTGAAAACAAGCAGTAGTTACAGTTGTGCTTGATGGAAAAGGAAGCCGTTTTTGCTTGGCAAAATGGCAAACATCACAGCGTAATAAACTGTTGGTTTCTATGGAATCACAAATTTGTTTCAAATGTGGTATTCTGCTATGGGAGACATGTCCAAGTCTGAAATGCCAGATGTCAAAAGTGGGGGAACTAACAGCTGCTGTGATGTGGTTAGGTGTACTATCTAATGGAAGATTGAGGTGGTAAAGGCCATGGAGGAGCTTAGTAGAACCAGTCACTCTCCTCAGCTTCAAGTCCTGTATAGTGCAAGAATCAAAAGATAAAGTTAAGCTGAGAGGGCTGGTAGTTGTGAGTTTGCTCACTGAGAGTAGGTTGAAGGTAAATTTGGGGACAAAGAGGACATCTTGGAGAATCAAACCATCAAGGCATTTGATTTGGCCTTTATGTGTGGCCTGAACTCTATCACCAGTGGGAAGATTTATGAAAATATGATGTACTTGTTGTGAATTGGAAAGAAATGAAATGGAATTAACAATGTGATCAGTGGCACCAGTATCAATGATCCATGGAATGATTGTGCCAGTGTGATGAGTGATATTGCAGGAAGGGTTACCTGATGAGCCAGAAGTGTAGTGAGTGGGAGGACTTGCCCTTCATGGTCTCATTCATGAGGGACATCAGTTTGTCATAGTCTGTCTTGGTGAGCTTGAACTCCTTGTCAGATTTAGTGGAAGGATGGCTGTCAGCAGCATTGATTGAGGACCTTGGTCTTTGAGGACCTGGAGGTCTGGACTGGGAAGGAGGTGGGTAACCATGCTTCTTAAAACATTTATCCTCAGTGTGACCTATGCGTTTGCAAAAGGTGCATTCAGGAGGCTTGGAGGAGGGAGTAGATGGAGTAGTAGATCCCCTTGGAGTGTAACCTGGAGGTCAACCATGCTTATGATAGCATGTGTCCTCTGTGTGACAAGGTGTGTTGCAGAATGTGCAGTGAGGACGTTTGCCTGAAGGGAATGGGCGTTTGTAGCCCTGAGCAGCAAAGGCTGAAGGTTCAGCTGTGACCAGTTGGCCCTGTTGAGTACCAAACAGTTGTCTCTCGTGTTGAAGAGCACGTTGGAAGACCCTGTCTATTGATGGCAAGGTGTCTCCAAACAGTACTTGGGATCTCACAGTTGCAAAATTATCATTCAAGCCACGAAGGAACTGGATAACTGAATTGACATCTTTATAACCAAAAACAGCATTCATGGAAACACAAGTTATGTGACTGGTGTCTGTGCAACGACAGGGATCTATGGGTTGATAATTATCCAGTTCATCTTGCAAGGCAATGAGATTCCCATAGTATTTGGTCACAGATTGGTTACCTTGCTTGATGGTGGCAATGACACCAATCAGCTCTGCAACTCGAATCATGTCCCCTTGGCCATAGCGTGATTTGAGGCTTTGCCAAGCTTCTGAGGCGAGTCGGCAGGACATGATGGTTTTCTTGATGAGGGGATCGACTGCTTGTTGAATCCAACTGAGGACCATCACATTGTTTCTTGTCCAGGAAGAATATGAAGCATCTGTTGGGGCAGGGGCGACGATTGTGCCATGGATGAAGCTAAGTTTGTTCTTGGCGGCCAATGCGTTGAGCATAGCCTTGCTCCAGTCGTTGTAGTTGGTGGTGGTCAGCTTCTCACCTACCAACAACAACCCTGGTTGATCAGAACCATGAAGAAAGAAAGGATCTGACATGGGATCCATGTTTGGAGGTGCTTCTTGAGTGGCCATTTGGGAGGCGGCGGCTAGGGTTGCTCTGATACCATAACAACGAATGTGTGGTGTAAAACCCTAACTTGATTTCTCATTGATCATCTTTCGGGTTTTATACAAGGGAAATGGAGGAACAAGACAAGCTTCAGTGAGCTGTCGATTACAGCAAAGGAAAAAGCATAACAGAGTCCTGAGCAACGAAAGTACAAGGAAGAAAGTGACACTCTGTCTCTTGATCACAACGACGGCGTATCAACCTTCTGCTTCCCTTTTTCACGAGACGACGTCGTTGGCTTCAATACATTCGCCCTTCCTGAAATGATGTCGAACCAGCTGGGCTTGCAAGTAGCCGTTGTGATTGAAAATGAATTTTGGGGATTTTCATCTGATAATTATACCACATTTTGTTTGAAGTATCAAAACCCATTGCAGGCGGCTGAAGAGTGAAAATTCCTAACACTTCAACCATTCCAATCCAATGTTTCCGTTTGCCATAGGTGGATTCACTTTCTCTTTTTTTCTTAATATTTAATTATGATAACTCAATCAAGAATTAAAATATAAAAAAATATGAAATCACCAATAAAAAACTGATATGTGGCTGGTTGAAGTTTCTACAACCAACCAAGGTTGGAGCTAAGAATTTTCCGCTGAGTAAGGGAACCTTTTGGAAAGATGCAAAATGATATTTCAATTTTGACTATCTTTGGATTTTTTATTATTTATTGATTGATTTACTTAAAAGAGAATATAAAATAGATAAGAAGTCTTGGCTGCTTGCTTGTTGTTCCATTTCTTCAACAGAAACTGTCGTCTGAACAAAGATTGTGAAACCATACTAAAAATTACGTCAGAAAGTAAGTGATATGATATTTAACACTAGAATCACACTTTGACCATTATTCAATCGTCAAAACTGCTTACAATTTGAGATATGATATCCAATATTTTCAATCCGACCGGCTAACGGTATTGTTTCTAGAATATTGGTCTCCCGATCTTGTTGGTATGGCTCAAGTTAGGATGCATAACTAAATCTGGACCTTCCTTTTTTTAATGGGCCCAGAAAATTCAGATACAAATAATAGAAATTAAATGCATTTTATTTTTCCTAGTTTTATTAATCAACTCTTATCTTTTTCGTTCTAACTCGGATTTCAAAAAAATTTGCACAGATGAAACGAGTTTGTTCTGCTCTACAAAATGAGATTCATTTTCAATATTTTTTGAGAAAAAAATTTCATACCTCTCGTTACTAACTCCATACCATATGGTATCTTCTTCATTTTTAAGTCATTTTTGAAAAACTTTTCACAAAAAGAATGAGTTCATCATGATTTATTGGATCTAAAAATTTCCGGGTGAAAAAAATAAATGACCAAAAAATACCACACAATACCATCCTGTTATGGGAGGAGGTATCGTACACAATGTTGAAACTCGTAAATGACAGTCAGTATACTGCACTATGGTACGATGTTCATACCATATGATATGCTCTTATTTTAAATTTTTAATATCCATCAAAACCACCATGGTATAAACCGGTAAAAAGTGCCTCAATTTTTTCTTTAAAAATATATCAAAGTAGATATCATTTTGAAGAACACAATTAATCTGATTTATCTGTGCAAAATAAAATTAAATTGTGACTTAAGACGAGAGAAAAATCATCCATTAAAAATTAAAGGAAAAAATATTAAGGACTTTTTAGGAGAGAGAAAAGTGTTGATGTGGCGGATTCCTGTTGGGTTACTCACCATAACTAAATTTAGACCTTTCTTTTTGAGTGGACCCATAAAATTCAGATCTAAAGGTGGAGAATGAAAGTCATTTTATTTTTCCTAGTTTTCTTAATCGGCTCTTATCTTCTTCGTTCTAACTTAGATTTCAATTTTTTTTAAACAGATGGAACGGGTTCGTTGTGCTCTAAAATGCAACTAGGCGGATAACAATGATTATTTGGGGTTCTGATATGTATTCTCTTGTGGGGTGAGGGATCTGTGATGAGAAGGGGTGGCTCCTGTGATCTACACTCTGACGCCCAAATTAATACGATTTAGAGGAAAATGCATGTAAAGTAGATGTAAAGAGAGAACCATGTGTAGTGAATGTGGGGAAGAGAGAGATCCTTTGCTTGGAGGGATTGAAGCTCTATATATAGGAGTCTGACACTTCCTCAATCTAATGCCATAGGGGCTTCATTGAGGCTAATGCAGGGTGCCTCAGAGGCTGAGGCTTCTGAGTGAGTTGGAAGTGTCTTAGAGGCTGGGGCATCAGGAGAGGTGTCCTAGAGACTGACGTATTTGAGTGAGCTGGAGGTCTCAGGGGAGGTGCCTTAGAGGCTGGGGCCTCTGAGTGAGCTAGAGGCCTCCGAAGATTAAGTCGTTTTTTTGGTAAATTTTGTAAAAGAATACATGCATTAACTTTTTGGGGGGCAACTCACAATCACTCAAAATGAATTATTGTGAATCTCTACCTAAAGCTGAGATTCTAAACAAAGTATTGTGTCCTATATTTTTATTCCATTTTTGTCCCTGCTATCTTTTCTTTATACTAAGAATAACCTCATCTTCCACTACTCCTCTCTCATTGTCATCAAAATTCTACGGAAGCCAAAAAATGAAGAAAACTTCGCTGCTCCTCCCTCGACGACAGTTGTCGGAATTCCACCAGAAGAAAAATCATTGAACTCCCCTGCTCCTAAGTCCACTCTAATCCTTGAAATCCTACAGGAATCACTGCCTCCTCACTATCATGGAACTGGCTTGGTAGATGTATCTTGCCACCGAAATTCGTCGGGAATCGAAGAAGAAGAGTCGGCTTCTGTTGCGAATTACTACCTCCCAAACCAAGCACCATGCCCTCACCTCTCTTTTCTCTTCATAACTCTTAGGGTTTTTTGAAGATCGAGCTAAGGGGATCTTGAATTAGGCAATAGATCCAACTTGTATAGAGAATTAAAGATTTTCCCCCTCGATCCAATTCTTCTTTAATAGTCAATACTGTCTTGAACAGGGACCGACCTACTTCCTCCTCTTGTTTGGCATTTTTAATTGAGAGTGGATGGTGTCGGTGGGGTTTTGAGTTTAGAGGAGATGGTGGTAATTGGTAATTTATTTCTTGGTGGGGATTTGAGTTGGGAGGGATATAAGCAAAAATAATTAATTGTGATGGGATGGTTTCATTGGAGTTGATTTTTGAAATTGGGGAATCATAGACACCAAACAATGTATTTGAGAAATATATTAATTTGCACACTACATATAATTACAATTACGGTTGTCCATTTGGTTTTGGTTTTTTGGTTTTAACCAAAACCAAACCAATTGGAAAGCTAATGGTTTCAGTTTTTTGGTTTTAAACCAATAAGCAACTTAATGGTTTTGGTTTGGTTAAAACCGAAAAACCAATAGAAATCATTAAGAAACCAATAAGAATAAAATTATTTATCAACAAATATTTTTTTGTTTCTTTTGACACGCATGCCAACCAATAATTTGTAATGGCCATTTACCATTATTATGACGTTTATTCAATAAAAAGGAGGGAAATATGAATATATATGAGTGTATGAGTACATGTTGGTTTTTTGGTTATCCAAACCAAAACCATTAAGGCCCTTATTGGTTTTTGGTTGCCAAAAACCATTAAGGCCCTTATTGATTTTTGGTTGCCAAAAACCAATAAGAACCTTAATGGTTTTGATTTTGGTTTTTGGAATTTGGTTTTTCATACTTAATGGTTTGGTTAACCAAACCAAATTGACAGGCCTAATTACAATACAGCAATTCATTACATCTATCCATATAGACAATCACAACCTTCAAACATGTCCTAAAAATGTTCGGTGTGAAATTTTAAATATCAAAACCCTTTTGCCAAATCTTCTCTAAAAACATTAAAGCAGTTTGATATTTGCCCCCATGCCACGTACCCTGTATTTGAGGCACAACCTTCCACGTAACCCGCTCTCTTTTTCCCCTTACTGTTACTGGGCCCTTTAGTTTTTTGGTAAAGTATTATTTTTTTTTTCCTTATCGCCCACAAACTCCCGTCCCGCCCAGACCACTAATTCCTTCCCAATTTCATCTCCGTGTACGGTAAAAATCCCTATTCCGCGCCGATGCCGGCCTCCCAATTTCCTTTTAACCCTGCCGCGATCGCCCTCAAAATATTCAGTCATTTGTTCTGCAGACCCAGGATTCCCCATCCGCCGACCGTTCTCTCCCTTTTCCGCTTCCGTTCTTTGACCTCATTATTTTGTGCACCGCACGGCGAACCCACAAAGTTCCCGCCGCCGACTGCGCTCAACATACCAGCAACGTCGTCTACATTCTTATTTCCAACAAGTGATCTGGATTCCCACAGGTAATTCCACCTCTACATAGATTAAAGTTCCAATTTATTTACCCCTTTCAATCCCTTATTCCTTGCCTACCAATTACAACTACTTTGACTTCGCCTAATGCAATTAATTGCCACATTAAAGTAACAAGCAGTGCTGCAGGGAAGGAGGATGCAATGTGGTTAGATTTCCAATTAATTTAGCATAACAATTTCGTGGCGAATGTTGATTCATGACACTACACTTTTAGTTTCGATTAATCATACTGTAATTTTTTTATGTTTTCTTCTTCCCAGTGGAGCGGTTTCTTCTAATCTGTTTTGTTCATTTTTTAAATTTCTTTACTCTTCTCCGTTTGCTTTTCTAACCAAAGTGCCTACTGCCTACTATTTGCACAGTCTTCTTTCCTTTTCAGAATTCTTCCTCCACATATATGTTTCTTTCTTTTTTCTTTTGGTTCCGTGAGAGATAACTGATGAGAGATAAATTATTGGATAATTCATTATTATTGTTTATGATAATTAGTTAACAATAATTATAATTATTTACTCATTCAAATAATAAATAATTTTCTATGTTATTCTAATAAATATTTGTTTTCCGAGTACCTACACGTAATATTTCTTTATAAATAATTTTGAGTTTTTTCCATAGATTACGAGTGGCCAATCCACATCAACCATAGAACATTTCCATTCCCTCAAGATTTTCTCTAATGAACATCATCTCGCTCATTCTCATCATTCGACAATTGTTCTATAGCGTTATTTTCGTATAGAGACTCAATGTAACTTCTCTCGAGATTTCTAATCCACTACATCAGTTGGATTTTCACTCACTAGCTTACGTGCGTTAAATAACCCTAACTCTAGATGGTAGGATTAGGCATCGTACGCAATTTTATAGATTGACCAGAGTTTAACAGCAAGACGACATGACATGTCCACAAGATTTTTCTTTGAACCATCATTAAGATGAATGTACCTTCCACTGTTTACGAAAATAGAGATGTTTGTTTTTCCTTTCTTTCTTGAATGTCTCTAGGAGGTGAATTTTGCGTTGTAATTTACCAGGAGGGAGTAAAACTTTTAATGACTCTATTTGGTATTTTTTACAAAATCTATCTACGTGATTCTAGAAAATTTGTTAATTTAATAACTATATTATACATATACATAGGGATGTCAATCCAACCCGTAACCATGGGTACCCTACCCGACCGTAACCGGTCAACGAGGGTAATTACCCGCTTTGACGGGTTAAGGGGCGGGTACGGGTAATACCCGGTTTCAAAATAAAGGGTAGGGTACGGGTATGGTAATCGATAATACCCGCCCCGTTATACCAGCCCCGCTTACTAAAGGGTCAATTTCCCTTGAGAAATTTAGTTTAGCTACCATTATTGATGATGATGTAGACGATTATTATGTTTGTGTGGATTGTAGAAACAAGAACAATTATTATGTTTTTGTTGTTTTTATTTGTGTGGATTGTTGAAACTAGAACAATTAGAAGTATTGAGAATTTTTAATGGACAACAGTACGTATGTGCATATGTGTGTATAAGTTCATAGTTTAGCATTCGTACCCATGATTACCCGAATACCCGTGGTTACCCGGTGGGTAGGGTATGGTTATATAATTTTCATACCCGGTGGTTATTTGGTCGGGTATTTTAGAAAGCTCTACCCGGCGGGTTAGGAGTTGGTATAGGGTAAACCCGCACCCGACCCTACCCATTGCCATCCCTACATATACACAATAACGAAGAAGCTACCTGCCCGAAGGGCAGGGGTCAAAGCTAGTTTTTATCTATGGCGGAATTGGGCCGTGGCCTGATTCTAGATAAAAGAAAAGGACTGTGGGCCTAAAACTCACTAACGTGAACCGCTCCAGAACCCTTCACTCACCCAGAAAAAGAAAACCGGAATGAAGAGATTGGGTTCATGTTCGAGGCGCGCCACCGTACTATTTCACATTCAGGCGTCTCCCTCCATTCCCAACCTTCCATGAATTCTCTCCTCAGAATCCGCCGCTGGCCATTTCCTTCTGCTCTCACCTCCGCTTCTCGCCGACGACTCTCTTCGTCGACCGTCACTTGTACGTATTCCTCTTCAACTCGCTCTGCTGCGCCTCCTCTACTGCTACTTGTTCCCTTGTGACACTCGGATTAGTCCGATAAGTGTGGAGAGAAAAGCTCGACGGTGAGCTCGTTGCCTTGTAATGTCTGCTGCAGGTCGTACGGAGGACGGGTCGCCGGTGGAAAGCCCTAGCTTCGTTCATCCTTGGGCGGTGGTCCATCCCAATGCATTGATTGGCGAGGTTCAATCTCTCCTCATTCCGCTTTCCTTTTTCTCTTGTTCCTCGACTTTCAGAGTTATCGTTAAGAGTACGACCAATTTACTAATTGGCAGGGAGTTTCAATTGGTCCATTTTGCACCGTTGGATCCACCGCCAAGCTTGGCAATGGCTGCCAATTGCATCCCGGCAGTCATGTTTTTGGAGATACAGTGATTGGGGAGCGTTGTGTTTTGATGGCGTAAGTTGCACGAGAAGTCCAAGATGTTGTTTATCTTTTATCCTTTGAGATGGCTCTTTAATGGGGAAGAGTTTTTATGGGGATAATCATTGTGCAAATGTTGTAAAACTGTGTCAGGCAGTGGTGCTGTAGTTGGTGAGGATCTTCCCGGGAGGACCGTGCTTGGGGCAAATAACACTGTTGGTCATCATTCTGTAATCGGTGTCAAGTGCCAAGATTTGAAATACAAGGTGAATTTTCTCTGTTCGTTCAGCCCCCCCTTTCTGCTCTTGAACAATGACAGTAGATGGTTGAATTGTTAGATGTACTTAATAATGGATTCAAAGACCTCTTCATACGCTGTATATAGGATTATGGCTTTCCACACAAGTCTCTATGCGTCTATTGAATTGGGTGTGGAGTTGTGTTTGCTCACTTTAAAGTTTTGTTTCCTTCCTTTTCTGATAAACCAAGATGCATCTACAACATTGTCATCCTGGTTATTTTCGAATAGGTTTTTGCTGAACTGGGTATACTTTAAACTCTAGTCCTTGCATTTTTTGCTCTCTTTCTCGCTCAAACTCTGATCCTTTCCACTTGCCTTTGTTCAACTTTGTTTTTCTCTTACATCATAGCTAGTATAATTAAGTTCCATTGAAGAATAATCTCCAGAATTATAGCTCTGTTGTTTGCTCTTGGCACAAATGTTGCTTGTTTCATTCACCTGAAGTAGTGAACCCTGGTCTCTACTAAATTTATCATCTTTACCTTGTTTGTTTGTTATGACATCGATGTTGCTTGTTTCATTTTCACTAACTGTGGCGTCTCCTTTCTTTCTCATCATTGAATTTAGTCAGGGGAAGAATGTTTTCTTGAAATTGGAGACAACAATGAGATTAGAGAACATACATCAATCCACAGATCTTCAAAGTCGGATAATCAAACGGTATTCATGGTGAATTATTTTTGTTCTTCACAGTGGTAAAGAGAGATTGTCTTTATTTTTGCTTATTGAATGTATTTTGACTTAGAACGGTTGATACAGGTCATTGGTCACAACAATCTAATCATGGGTTCTTGTCACATTGCTCATGATTGCAACATTGGCAACCATAACATTTTTGCTAACAATACTCTTCTAGCTGGGCATGTTGTTGTGGGAGTAAGTTCCTTGCTCATCAGTTAGTCGCCCAATGATAATATTACTGGCAGACATGGTTCAATGTCTAATGATGAGTTGATTCAAGTGGTATAAATGTAGGATTATGCTCACACGGCTGGTGCTATCGTCGTTCATCAGTTTTGCCACATTGGTTCTTTCTCCTTTGTTGGTGGCGGATCAGTGGTGACACCTTTAATCTTCTTCCAATTCATTATTTCATTGAGATTGATGTATATTCTTGATTAGTGGGGTGTGCCTGGTCTTGTGGATACTGCATACTGGTGTACTTCGGGACATATTTTTGTTTCTTGCTGTTCACAATACCTGCCTTTCTGAGCATAATTGTTGTACAAATGTGTTTGTTTCGAGCAACGTACCCACCTAACATGGTGAAAGAATTGTGTATTAATGTGTCTTCATGCCTTTGGGAAAATGGTGGCTATATTTGTAATGTCTGTATACTTTCAGGTTTCGCAAGATGTCCCCAAGTATACAATGGTGGCTGGAGAAAGGGCTGAACTTCGTGGTCTGAACTTGGAGGGTCTTCGTCGCCGTGGATTCTCAGTCACAGAGGTTGGAAATGAGTGGCCTTCTAATTATTTTTTGCGACTCCTTATTCGTTATTTTCAGTTGTTTCAATTGGTTTGTATTTTTCCCCTTTTAAAGCTTGTTACTCCTATTTAAGCTAGTTCGAGCTATTCAGAATAGGGAGAGTATATTGAGTCTTTTGACTGCTATGGCGAAACCCATTCTTCACTGGATTTTGTTGCGAATTCCTGGCTCCTGGTTTGGAAGGTAGAACCCGGCAACTACATTTCATTATTTTCTGGAGTGACTGACTGTACCTCAAACATAATCCTACTTTCCCTTCATGTTATAGACGACCCTAAGTGCATCATAATGCATATCAGAGCTTCTAGGTTGCAATTTAGGTCCTGTGGCACAAAGGGATGCTAGCACTCATTCTATTCTGAGGGTTTCCTCCATATTGATTGGGCTTGACCTCCTTACTTCATTCGTTGTTTCGTCCATCAACTCCTACTTTTCTCTTGTCGAAGTCAATTGTCTTGCATGAAGTATAAACATGAACGGGAGTATGAGTCTACCCTGTAGATTCCGCTGCACGTCTCATCTTCACGTTTCCATTTGCTTGAACTTGCTGCTGGTTGTGATTCACATGTGGACATAGCGCAGCTGTGTGTTTGGGTTTGGGTCATCCTGTTGATTGGAATCTGTTAATGTATCTTTTTTCTTTTTGTAATAATACAGATTAAGAGCTTGAAAGCAGCTTATAGAAAGTTATTCATGCCTGTTGCTGCAAATGCTATGGGATTTGAAGAGCGACTTGCCATTCTGGTACTTTGTCTGGCTTATGTCCTTCGACCCGCCTAAGAACCCTCTCAACTTCCTCTCTCGGTTCTTACTAGTCTTTGCAGAGCACCTTTGGAGTAAAGACGTGTACATGTTCTTTAACAAAGGCATGTGAATTTGTAGGACCAGGATGAAGAGTTGAGTAAGGTCCCTGCTGTACACTCCATGGTACAGTCTCTGCGGGATTCTTTCCTAGAAAACCGCCGAGGAATATGCAAATTCAGACAGTGGAGTGGCTCCTAAAAAGAATTTTTATAGGTTAGTGTCATCTTTTCTTCTCGCATGGCATAAAGCCACAAACTCCTGCTTCCTGCACCATATGTTCTTAATTTGCATTAAGTGTATGCTTATACACATTTCTTCTATCTGATACGTTGGGTTATGCTTATGCACATTTCTTCTATCTAATTCACCTATTTTTTTTTAATCTCAATCTTGCGATGAAATCGGTTAGCAACTGATCTTAAATTTCTTGTAGGAATCCATCAACACTTCCCTAAAGCAGTTCATTTGCTTTAGTTTTTGTACCATGGAGACAAACCGCGGAGGCTGCAGACGCTGAAATTTCACAGAAGCTCATTGAATGCAGCTGTGTGTCGAGTAATTTCTCAATCGCACTGGGTTATTCTCAGTATAATTTTTACTGCCATACTTGTATCATGCTGATTCCAAAACACAGGTGTTTGAGTGAAAAGCTGATTCATGTATACTCCTCAGTTGACCTTCTCTCAGTCAGTCTATACTGTGAATTTCCTGAAAAGAGTTGTTCTAGAACTAGAAAGTGATTGGTTAAGGCTGCTTTAGACCTTCTTCTTCTTCGTCAACCCCAACTGCATCTCTTTCCTGCATCATCTCCCATTAGTATGTTACATATTTGATTACTTCCTCTGGAAAAGGGATATATTCCCTCATGAAAACAGGTGGAATATGCTTCTATGGCTGTTTGTCCTGTAGTTGCGATTTTGGTTTTGTGGGTTGGAGTGTACTGAATTGGACGGTGGAGTGATTAGAAATGGTAATGGTCTTTTGGTTGGCTCTAGTATAATAACCAGATTTATTAACTACTTTTTGCTGGTTTCTGTTTGTTGAACTTTGGTTAAGATTGAGAATGGCGGCACATGCTTGTCCTCGAGAAAAAGGATTTTTCTGAAACATTAAATTTCTGTTTTGTTTTGTAGGATATCGATATTATTTTGTAGATATTATAAAATTTATTATGAAGTCTAAGTTTAGATGAAACTACAAGTTGTTTGAATATGATATTTTTTTAAATGACGCATTTTAGAGAGAAAAAAGTCGAATCTCGATTGTCACCATCCCCCTAGCAATTTGAATTGCTACAAAATAGAACAATTCGTAATTTCCACATGCTAATGTAATTTTTTTACTATCAAACGAAACATTTCAGCCCAAATGTATGATTGGGAGAGCAACTAGACATATTGTCTCACTCAAATGTCTTGTTCAAACGATGGCCTGTGAAGAAAAGGAAAAGAAGAGAGAGCGGCATAAGTGATTATGTAGGAAAAAAAATATTTAGATTCCCATTTGATTTGAACCGTTAAAGAAATTTTATCACGAACAATTGAAGGTATATAGCATGCCTGATTGGTAGAGAGAAATGACTATTTGTAGTAAAATACCATTCATAAATAAATTCCTCAAGCCTAATGAGATCCGACGACACACTACTCAATGTTCCTTTTTCGAGTTTTTAATTGTTAATCGAATCACTTTGTTTGCTTACAACTTCCTCCACCAAGTTGATCCACATATATTTTTACATATACAAAGCAAAACATACCAAATCATAACAATACAACTTTTTCTAAAAAAAGATAACTACCATAAATAATGATTAAGATAGTGATGATCATGATCATGATAATGACAATAAAGGCAGCAAGGCCCAATCCATTTGGGGAAGATATTACTTTTTACCAATCCAAAATCATATATTATATTTAATGCTAGTTGTAACTTTAGCTCATGAACTATTCGAATCTCTATCGCTGAAGTTGCTCAACTAATTATTTTACTATGGTCCTCCTTTAGTTTTTCTATAATCAAGTTCCTATCACGAGAGTTTTTTTTTAGTTTAGTGTTAAGATAGATCTCATTGCTGACTTAGTACTTGAGGTAACATCGAACGTTCCATAAAATGAATCTGTAAGGACAAATTTATCCATCCTAATTATATCGTTTTGATCAATAAGATAGTTAAACGTGTCATCTGATTATTATTATTTTTTTTGTTCGATCTTATTGGTTTATGAAGTTGGAGTCCAAGTAGAAATTAAGTTAGAAAACAAACCGATTGACCGAAGAAATACTAGGTTTACAAGTGACTAGAAAAATGTTACAATTTTTGTCTTTTCCAATTGGGGGACATGACGTACTTAACTTATGATCAAACACCATGGGGATTCATTGGGTGACCATATTTTTCTCCTTAATGCCAAAAATGGAGGGTCCCATAAGACTTTTTAAAACATGGTGAATGCATTCTATACACACATATACATAAAAATCCATACATAATAAAGATAAGGGAGGAGATATGAGATAAGCCATGTTGTGTTGTTTATATAAACCAACCCAATTGGGCAAGTCACAAATCCACACTAAAATTAAAAAAAAATTCAATAAATATATAAACCCAAAGCCATCACATCCAATCACATTTTTTCCCCATTTCATGAGTACCAATCACATTTGCCCTAGGTGTGTCACCACCCATTTTCCCCAATATCACAATCAACCAAAAAAACAAGTTCATCCATTCATATATACCCACCAAAAACCTTTCATATCTTATCATTAATTTCTCCCCTCTCATTCTTCTTCTTCTTCTTCTTCATCTATTCATCTTCTTCCCACAGACAACCCAATCATTTGCAGCAACTGATTTTTCACAACTAACAAAGATGGGGAGGAAGTGCTCACATTGTGGGAACATTGGCCACAACTCAAGAACCTGCAACACATTCAGGCCACCCCCTCCTTCTTCTTCTTCTTCATCTCCTTCTCCTTCTTCTGGACTTAGGCTTTTCGGTGTCCAACTCGACATGATTGTGCCTTCTCTTCCTTCTACCACCACCACCACTACAACTTCTCCATGTTCTTCTGGCTCTCCTTCTTCTTCATCTTCTTCCCCTCCTTCCTCTGCTTCTAACTTTGCCAACATCAGAAAGAGCTTCAGCATGGATTGCTTGTCTTCTTCTACTTCCTCCTCCTCTAACTACAACAACAACAACACCATTCCTTACCACCATCACCACAACAACAAAACTTCCATGGGGTATCTCTCTGATGGCTTGGAAATGGGCAGAGTCCCACTTGACAAAAAGAAAGGTATAATAATGAATTACTATTCCAATTGAGTATATATATATTTGGTTCATTCATTTATGTTAAATTGATGTATTTTGGTTTATGACATGAATTAATGTGATTGCAGGAGTGCCATGGACAGAGGAAGAGCACAGAAAATTCCTTCTTGGGCTCGAGAAGCTAGGGAAGGGAGACTGGAGAGGCATCTCTAGAAACTTTGTCACAACCAGAACTCCAACACAGGTTGCTAGCCATGCTCAGAAGTACTTCCTTCGACAAGCCTCCCTCCACAAGAAGAAGAGGCGCTCCAGCCTCTTCGATCTCGTACGTTCTAATAACTTCGTATTATTAATCATTATGTGCGTAATACTCGAATCGTTCCGAGCTTACTGATTCTCGACATGGTATCTGACGATTTAATTGAAAATTTTCCCTTTTTGTTAGATTGGCAACGGGGCTAGTTGTATGAACATTGACAGCCAAGAGGGAAGAGGATCCCAACATCAAGTTTACACCATCAGTCATTACAAGGCAGCCCTTCTGAAGAGTTCCTATGAGCAGCATGTCCCAGAAGCAACAGCTGGTTACGGACATCGTAACAACTCGTTAGAAGTCGCCAATGAATCAAACATTCTTCCAGCAGCCGAGGAGCGGCTGCTGGAATTATCTTTAGCGGGTCCATCATCGACGACTCCAGCTTGAGAGTCGTCGAAAAATTCGACTTCCCAAACCTGGCCTTCTCGTCAAGGTCACTTGAAGAAAACTGAAGTTCAAGTTAATTAACTTATGTGTCTTTTTTTTTTAATTTCTACTCTGTTCTTTCTCCTCTCTCTCTCACAGTAGTTAGTACAAGTCTCTGTAGTACACATACCCCTCAACTGCATCATCTCTTGGAAAATTAATATATTGTAGTATATGTGTTAGATTCAATGAAATGGAAGAATCTTTTGTGCCCAAATCACTAAAAATAAATAAATGGTGAAATAAATTGTTTATGTGATGACTCACTCTCAGAACAAGAACCAATGGAATCTCATACTTGACACCTACCCATTGGCTGAAATGAAACTAATATAAGATTTCCCAACTAGTTACATGCCTAACCACTCCTAGATATAGCAAATGAAAGTAGATTTAAAGAACTTTCATTACTATATAAACTATGTTTAGATCTCACTACCTCAATACATGTACAACTTGTAAGTATTGAAACATTGTTTAATACGAACAACAATTATTCAGAAAGAAACCCTTATCGTTTTGATAATTTCAAATGCTGGACTGACTTAGTAGCTGAGATAGTAAAAACATCTTCCTCGGAGATACCAGAGGTGGCAAATGGATATATGGTTTAGATTCGAGAAGCAATCCCGAATCCGACAATTTAGTATAGTTCATAGACAAAATTTTATTGATCAGTATTTATATTGTTATTATGGTCACTAAAAGGAAAAAAAATACAAATCATATATCTTCGAAAGAATCAATTGGGTTCTCGTCTCTTTACGGGTCGTTTGCTTCATGGATTTGAAAAATGAGGGTTTTGATAAAATTTGGGTTTTGGAAAACCATGGATATATGATGGATTTGGTGGCATTATGGATTTGAACAAGTCTATTGTTTGCTTGATGGATTTGATTATGGACTTTGTTTGATTAGATTTGTGGATATTAAATACAAATTACCTAGTTACCCTTATTTAATTATATTTCTATATTCTAATCCAAATCTTTCATTTAAAACTAATCTAAAACATAGAAAGAAATTTTAAACGCTTTACCACTATGTGGATTAATAATTCAATAGAAATGTATTACAATTTGGCGCTAATTAACAATTCATCTAATAATGTACGCAATATTATGTATCAATTGCAGCCAATTGCTCGCTTTATTGCTACAACTCATCATCTTCTTGCTAACTCACCGATGTGGAATCCGACAATCAATCAAATAATAATGTACAAGATGAGCATAAAGTGTTTCTAGGTGAATCTAACAAATCACATATACATTCATATTTAAATAAAATACGATATTACAAAATGAAATGATAAATTCTCATATTTATAAAATACGAAATTATAAAAGTTTACAGTTGCATGACCATTGAATTAAAGTAGGACAAATTTGTAATTAAAAAAATAATTAAGGGTAGAAGGTAATTTACCATCATGGATTTTAATCCATCACCCAAATCCCACCTCAAGAGTTGGAACTTCCAAGTCCGTGGGGTCCACGAATTTGGAACCCCAAAAGAGGTGGGGCCCACAAATTCCATCTCCCTAATTCCCTAAGACAAACGATGGTTTCGGTTCAAGTCCATGATGGATATATTTTCTTGACCAAATCCATCACAAAAACCCTCAAGCAAACGAACCCTTAAATGTGTCTCCTACGTCCCTATACTACAATTGGAAGCCCTAAATTTATTGGCAGCAAAAGGGACATAAATTGGTGGGACTATATACACTTTTTCATGAAAGGCATATACATATACACGTCGCTAACGATATGCTACGTATACAAGTGATCTATAATAATATTATAAAAGATACAAATAATTATGTAATTGAGGGCCTATCCAATTTTGTCGTGACTGAATGTGTACATATATAGACATATAAGGTTACAACTACTAGTGGACACATGGATATGGGACCATTCTTTAAGAGAGAAAAATGATAAAAACAAACATGAAAGGGAAAGAAAAGGAAAAGAGGGCCAAGTAGCCATGGCGATTCCAGTGTAAGAACGAGGAGAGGAGGGGACCTAGACTTCATTTCTCTGAATTCTTCACTCGAAAAGGTTAAAAATGTTGCCATCAGAAATCTAGAACCTATGATTTTGGATGGGTTCTTTTTTATATATATGTTCTACACCAACCCCGACTATGGTACTCCAGTCTATCTGTGAAAATGTTTTGACTACAGGACTTGATGTCTTCAGATCGATCGTTAAATGCTTAACGATCATTAGTGTTGCGCTCGACTCAATGGCATCCAAATCATGTGATGAGCACGTCCTCGCAGTTTGGGTTGTTGGGCCGGTCAACCCTTCTCGATTGGTCGTAGCTACTAGCTAGAGCACGATACATAGCCCCCCCTTCTCAAGCATCGTACATAGGTATATCACAATTTGTGTTAGTATACTACACAATACATTTCTACTTTTCTTACTTTGTCGATTGCTTATAGGTCATTGATACACTTTTCTTTGGTGAGTGATTATATACACTATTCATGTCTCTCCTTGAAAGGAGAGTATTACCCCAATATTTCATGGAAATACTAGTTGTAGGGCATATAATCCCACTATAGCCGCTCAAAGACAAAACCCTAGATGTAAAAAAGCCATTCTGGCCAAACTTGGTAACAATGCATATGTATTGTGTGTGTGTTTTTTTCTTTCTTTCTTTCTTTCTTTCTTCTCAAACAATTTGATTGTAATGAAAACAGAGGATTTATCGTAGGGTTTGACACTGACAGTGAGCAGATATATGATATCTTGTGGGTTGATTCTGGTCTCCCATTTCATATCATCTTGATGAGAGTTTGGAGCTATATATACATACTAACATTGACCTAACTAACTATCACACGCGTCAAAAGTAAACACAAAACTGCCAAATAGCAAATCCCAAGTTAAGAGAAAGATAGAATCACCAAGCTCCATGTTATAACTATGTTGCTCCATTAGTACGATATTGTTCGCTTTAGGACAAACTCGCACAGTTTTATTCTAGCGTGCCTTACCCAATAGGGCTCACACTAATGGACTTGGTGGACACTAATATACAAGGGTCCCTTTCCTTGTATTACCGATGTGGTACTTTGATTGTCTCGTAACACTTCAGATGTTGCTGAGAAGAAATTTTGAAAATTTAAATATGGAGGAGAGAAAGAGATGGTGAAGGAATACCAGAGAAGTAGAATTAGTAAACGACATGGAAGCCCTAAATTTGTTGGCAGCCAAAGGAGAAAAGAAAATTATGGAGGAGCATTTTGAAATTTGGCTGACGTGAAAAGGACATAATTTGGTGGAGTTCTACACACTTTTTTGCATGAAAGGCATACGTATACACGTCGCCAACGATATGCATACAAGTGGTATCCATAAATACGCAAGAGATACAAAAACAATTCTATAAAGCTGACAACTACTAGAGGACATCGATGGGACCTATAGACTTCATTTCTCTGAATTTCTTCACTCGAAAAAGGTTAAAAACGTTGCCATCGGGACTCTAGAAGAACCTGCTGCGGTTTTGGCTGGGTTCTCTTTTGTATATATATATGCCAAGGTTGTCAAATCGGTTTAAGGCATTGAGTTGGTCAAGTTAGGAGTTTGAGGTTTAATAGTCTGATCGAGGTTCGGCCGGTTTGAGTCATCGTAGACGTTTTCTAAATATATATACAAATTATAAAGTAGTAATTAAAGATTTAATGACTGAAATGAAATTTATCTTACATGTATCCATTAGAAACTTATTTTCCACGGCTTAAATCTACCTAACCTCTATGACCCACCCACCATCTCCCATCCTTTGTTCCTCTTCCTCTCTTCCCCTCACTTCTGCTACCTATTTAGGGGTCAGACCGGAGGATTTTCTAGAAGCCATTTTGAAGCCCGACTTAGGTCGGATCGGATCCAACCGAAGTCGGATAAGGGTTTGACAACCTTGATATATGCCCTACACCATAACACATTCATTCGTACCTTGGCTAGTAATTTGGTTGGTGTGGGAAGGTTTCGAATATGTTTAATTGTTTATCTAGAGCTACTGGTTAGGATGGGATCTTGTTGCCACACTTCTGGTTATCTATACTCTCTCCTCAAAATAATGTAACTCCATGTTCTCCTCTGTTTGTAATCATATAACGACATGTGCGTATTATGCTAATGAATCATGTATATGTATGTATTTCGACTTCTCTTGATTGTCTGTCTGTGATAACAGTTGGGATATTGAACCTATTGATCTTAATAGTCCATTATTGTTTTAGAATGCCAATGTAAATTGATGCGTTTTTTTTATAACCCAAGAACACCTTCATACACACACTGTTTGAGTGATGGCAGAGCTAGACCGAATCTGGAGGGTTCACCTGCTCGAGTCATTTGGACTCTCCAACTAATATCCCATTTTGGTGCCTCCGGGAACACCACAACTGGCTTGAAGGGGAATATTGCACCCGTTGAAAGAGGCCATCATTGTACTTACACCCTATTGAATGAATATCCTAGTTTATGTGTGATAGCCGCTCGCCGAGTAAGAAAGACAAAAACCCTAGACGATGTAAAAAGCCATCATGACATGGCCAAACCAGGGTAACAACAACGCATATGTATTGCATGTTTGTTTCTCTCCCACCCAACTTGATTGTAATGAAAACGTACAGACGACATATCGTACGTAAGAGTGTGACAGTGAGCAGATATGATATCTTGAGGGTTGATTCTCTGGTCTCTCATTTCATCATATCAATCCATGTCTTAGCCATGACAGCAGTACATAACCTTGCATATTGTTGAGGACAAAAGTTTGGACCTAATTAGAGCCATCAAAGAATCAAATTGATCACACACGTTAAAAGTAGGGGTGGGCAATGGGCGGGTTGGTTGGGTTTTGCCGTCAAATTGACCTACCCGCTTACTGGCGAGTTGAAATAAGTTTGAACCGCTACCCACGCTCACATTATTTTGCAGGTTGGGTTGGGTGGGTGCAGGGTGCGGTTGGGTCGTGGATTAACCCGCAATAGCGATTCTCCAACTAGCTATTAAGAAAGTTGCGACTAACATTTATAATAAGTTACTAGCAAATTAGTAAGACTGTATCAATTTATACACCTCTCACTTTGTCTCACGTGAATCGGTGTAGTATTTGCATAAAAAAAAATTCATTACTTTATCAACCAATTGTGCAGAGAAATCTTACGCATTTTGTGATTTTGATACAAATAATAGTTTGTATTTTGCATCCCAATATCTAATGGATATTAGACAATAATTTACATCATAATATCCAATATCTAATGAATATTATACAACACAATAATCAACAATAATAGTAAAAAAACTATTATTTATTCTCCACCTTTATAAGTAGATGTTCAGTGTGTAGTGCGATTCGAAAATATGATGAATATTCGATCATAAAATAAATGACTTTTTTCATGTGAAAATAGGATGCGTGTCATTCTGGTGACCCGCAATCCACCCACCCACATAAATGTTGGTAGGAGAATTATCAATCCACAATCCACTCACATAAATCATCCACTACTTACAGTTCGAGTTATTTGAGGGTAGAGCGAGATCAACCCACGAATTAACCACCCACATCCTAATCCCTAGTCAAAAGTAAACGCAAACCTATTATGTACCAGTCTATTAATGATCCACTCTGCCAAAAGATATATGGGTTTTGTTTTCTGTCTCCGCATGGGACCAGGAAAACCTTGGACCGACGTTAGGTGTGTTTTCGTTCGTTGGGGGAGCAATATTATTGTGCGACCAGTAAAGAAGCACATCTCCAAAACTCTTATGGTTGTATTTCATTCTTGAAAAGGATAAGGAAGCCATAAAAGTGAGAGGGAATTGGTGAATTTTGGCCACACAATGACGTGCTTTGAAGCAAAACCTAATCATTTGAATACTCTCAATGTAGGTGCGTAATAAATTTTTGTTGCCTTGATTTTCTTTAGTGGAGCTAGAAATAAGTGTTTCCCATCCATCGATTATAAAGGTTTCAAACCACTGAACTTGATCGAGTGCTATTTCTATAATAATAATAAATAAAAAAAGATTAAGTAGAAAAAACGTCAAATTAGACGGTCTTGGTTTTCGAAGACTTGGGCCATTCAATGATGCTTTACTTACAAAGCAATGTTGGAGATTGGTGATGTCGCCAGATTTCTTGGTTGCCCATAAGATAAAAGACTTTGTATTTTTGCAATTGATAGGTATCTATTTTGTTACTTTTAACTTTAATTTTTAAAATTTTTGCGCAGATGTAACAGATTTATTGTAATCTAACTAATCTACCAAATGATATAAATTTTTTAATTTATTTCGAGAGGTAAAAAATTCGTACCACTCATTACCATCCTATACCACCTTCATTTTTAGCTTCATTGTTCAAACAAATTTAACGAATGGGTTCGTCATTATCTATTCCGATCTACAGATTTATGAAATTTTCAGTCTCATTATGTACCACAGTGGTATAGGGGTGGTAGACGATTGTGAAATGTGAGAAATGATGGTTAGTATATTCATACTAACGTGTATACAATCATTTTATTTTATACATTTAAGTTATTAATTATTATTTTTCGTGGCAGACACACCTATGAAAAAAATAATGTATCCACCACGGCTTATCGTATAGAGAGTAGAGTCACAGTATTGGCTATACTTTTGGTTTCGTATGAGCTTTCAAACCCCCCATCGAACTTAATGGAATTACTTATCAATGACATATTTGTAGTAAGCTTTCCTTGTCAAACAATTCAGGTTTCTTCCCTGTACACGAAGGAAGCTGAATTCGGTTATGGCCTTAATTTATGCAGTTAGCAGCAGTTTAAAGTTGGTGAGACAACACATAATGCACCGTTTACCAACCAGTATGCAGTCTTAATTCCCGTTTGGCAACAATTGTCAATTCAATTAAGATAGATGCTTAGATTCGCTTGGTACATATACCCCAAAAAAGGACACTGATATTTTTGTCACGATTACGAAAGAGCTTTTCAAGCAAAAGGGACGTCTCAACTAACAGAATAGGCCACAGCTGGGGGAGCTGTCTTATTGTATTGACTATAAGGTCGTCAACTTGCGGATCGACTCACTTTAATTTTAATTTGGTGACAAAAATGGGTCGTATGCACTCGCCGGGTCGACCGCTATAAGGTATCGGGTTGGAGGTCAAAATGTGTCTTTTTTTTTGTTTGCGAAACGCGTCTATTGTCCGATTTTTCTTTTCGCCTAACTCAATCTTTGGAATCCTTAGTTGAACATTGGAATATTGATGTTATGTAAGTGTGTATGAATTTTCACTATATGTTGGATCTAAGTACGACATGTTACATGTTATTACTCATATGTTAGATGAAATTTGATATAATTTATCAGGATAAGTAGAATATAATGACTCTTTCCATATTTCCGAACTAAAACGAATGACCGGTTAACCCTTGACCCACTAACTCGACCGGGTTCGGATCAACCAGCGGGTTGACAACCTTGATTGACTACCGTGTGCTCATCACCTACGGTGTCAAATTATTTGCAACTTATCCTTCTTTCAGGCTCAAGATAGGGTGCATAACCATGGGTTATGCACCCATCAATAACCAAATCTGGACCATTCATTTAGAAAATCCAGATCTAAGGATGGAGAATTAAAGACTATTTTTATTTTCACTAGCTTTCTTAATTGACTCATATCTTTTTCGTTTTAACTCGGATTTTAATTTTTTTTGCACAGATGGAACGAGTTCACCGTGCTCTACAAAATGAGATCAATTTTCAATATTTTTTTAGGAAAAAAAAATTCTGGCCTCTCAGTACCAACTGCATACCATATGGTATCTTCTTCGTTTTTAATTCGTTTTTGAAAACGTTTGCACAGCAGGGATGAGTTCATCATGATCTACTGGATCTACAAATTTCTGGGTGAACAAATTACAGGACCAAAAAATACCACACAATACCATACAATACCACCCTGGTACGGGGTGGTATTGTATGGTATCTTCTTCGTTTTTAATTCGTTTTTGAAAACGTTTGCAGAGAAGGGACGAGTTCATCATGATCTATTGGATCTACAAATTTCTGGGTGAACAAATTACAGGACCAAAAAATACCACACAATACCATACAATACCACCCTGGTACGGGGTGGTATTGTGTGGTATACAATGTTAAAAGTCGTAAATTACAATTAATATACTTCTACTATCATGTATTCAACCATCCTACAGTATTGGTTTGTTCATACCACCATGGTACGTTTTTCAAAACATAGGTATACTTTTATTTCAATACAGTCAATACCATATGGTATAGGCTGGTAAAAAATGGCTCAATTTTTTTTGTTCGAAAAATATATTAAAGTGGATATCATTTTGAAGAGCACAATTAATCTGATCTAACTGTGCAAAAAAAATTAAATTTCGACTTAAAATGAGCGAGAAATCGTCCGTCAAAGATTAAAAAGGGAAAAATTAAAGGCTTTCCATGAGAGAGAGGATGCTGATGTCATGCTGATGTGGACGGGTTACTCATGATTACTCACCATAAGGTTACTGACCTGATCCATTCCCCTTCTTTCAGCCTAAAACAACAACTGGTAGGGGAGGAATTAGAAACCGGATTAAATAATCATGGTTTTATATATTTGAAATTTGATAATTATAGAGGGTGGGTAATATCTTATCAACTAGTATTTCCAATCAAATCGGCCGATATTATAAAGTTTCCAAAACATTAGTCTCTCGTAATTCAATTTCTACATCACTCATTTTGAGAAAACCCCGTGATAAAACACGCAAAATTATAAGTCCGAATCGACCACTGTCATGAGTCTGCCGAGTAATGCAGAAATCTTTTCACATATTGCAGCCATATAGTGCACTCTACTTTCCCCTAAGCCAAAGCACAAAGAAAGAGCAAAAAAAGGAAGAATCAACTTATGAATCGAGAGAGAGCTTACACATGTGACATGTTGCCCTAAATACAAAAGATTGGGGGAGAAAATGGAGAACAAAAAACCAAATGGCCAGCTCGATTCCTGATCCTTTTTGTAGAGGGGCATCCTGAATAGTTGATCTTCCTAAAACTTCCATACTTGGATTTCGAAAGTGGATTACTTGTTGCTAAACCCTAAAACTTAAGATGAACAAAAATGGACATGAAAACATTGACAATAGGATGAGGGGGGAAAGAACACAGATCCAATAAAAGAAAAAAAAAAAAAAACAAACATTATCAATCACTCTACAGCTTAGAAACTACATGTTACAAAGTAGTGGGGAGAGGCGTGGCAGTGTGGTGTGTTGTTGGTCCATCAGCCGCATACATTGTGACCGGGTCGCCGCGATTTCGCCGAGTTTTACCATCCAACATTCTGCTGCTGGTCAGGGAAGGGGAGGGAGACTGACTGTGTAAGCTACATCGAGAAGAAGAGGGGAAGGGAGCACTTTTACTTTATACAATTGCACTTTTGGGGTGTGGGGGATAATAGAGAACAGTTGGCCTTAGACTGTTACAGTCAGTGAAACTCAACCTCCTTTGCCTTCTTTAAGCACCTGCCCCCCAGAGAGTATAACAAGGAAGCCCATCAGGTAGGTAATTTTTGGCTTTTCCTAGCAAATGTGGAATCTTATACTATAACATCATCATCATCAATCATGAATGGTGATTGCCGTGGACCATCACAGTTATGCGCTTGGCGCTGTCTGACAGAAAGCTATCTCCTTTATACCCAATCTGGAAGGAGCAAATCATACATATACTTCAACAACTCATGCAAACACAACACAACAGCGAGCGAACAAACAAACGAACGAACATGACTGCAGATTCATCAGAGCATTCTTTCATCATGTTTACACCCTAGAATTTACCACGTAAGATAATAGGTATACGAGAAAAGGCATGAGTATTTACCTCGTGGGCGCTGTCTGGAAGGAACCACCGCAACAGCACTCCAAGGTGTACCACAGCAGGAATTAACTTGAAAAGAAATGGGGTCGTCACCTGCACCATCAATCTCAACCAAGTTCAGCCTCCAGCAAATCACAAGAGGCCACTAAACGTAACCATTTGGAATTTCATGCTTAAAAAAGATGATGTGGTTTCAAATGGTCTTGGTTCAAGTATCAGAGACCTAGCATAAGTAACAGGCAAGCAATGAAAATTGATTCATTATGCACAAACTATGTGTTCTTTTCCTGCCTAATTTGCATGTCGACACGCTCTTATTACACGTTCAGTAAAGTCTCGCATAATCATCATACGGCATGTGTACTAACCAGACTGAGGGCTGTCGTTCCGAGCAGCAGTAGATACAATTTACCCTGCACAAGTCCATTGGTAAGCATCAGATCATGGAAACAGATGACCTATGCCCTTTTACTTCTTTGCAACTTTTGCTAGTTACTGGTCGGAATGTAGAGGCTAAAACTTCAATAGAATGTAGAAGCTAAAAGCAATTTTGTACACTCTAGCATAATGCCAAAAGAAGGGCGGCATTGAATACAAACCTCAATCAGATGAAGATTAGAAGCACGACTTAGAAGAACAAAGGAAAATTCCCCAATTTGTGCGAGGGTCATCCCAACCTATAGATATGAATAAACCTGAGAACCTTCTGTCAATGGAACAGATAAGATAACCAAAATGAAGATACAAAGTGTTGTAGAAGCAATCAGAGATCTTACAAGGAGTGCAGTTTTGTTGTTGTATCTGAATCCTTTGACTACAGATGCAGTAATGATAGTTTTTACAACAATGACCAACAGTACGGAAGCAAGTAATATATCAACGTGATTCCACAGGAATTGGACATGTATTAACATCCCAATGCTAGCTAAAAAGAGAGCGGCAAATAAGTTGCGAACTGGTTCCACCTGAAAAACGATTAAATACAAATTAGAGCAAATGCATGAGATTTTAAGCAAGGCCCAGATTTTTAGGATGTATAAGCTCTCAACCAAGACAAACGCATACCAAACAATATTGCCGGATTCATAACTTCCACATTGAAGGTCAATTTATCCTTTCATCTAATTAAAACTAACCAAGGTCATACAATTAACATAGACAGGTAATACCCAAAATGATACCATAAACTAGATCCCTACTTCAAAAGGACTGATGAGCAAATGAGCACCTGGTTCCCCGGAATAATGTTTTTGAAGAAAAGGTCAAAGACATATTTCAGACACACTGAAGAGGGACAAAATCCACATTTACCGAAGTTGCAGGCCCACAGAACCATTAGTCACAATCTTGACAGAGTTAAGTAGTTATCATATTGTGAGTAAATCCTCTTAAACTGATTGTCATTTATTGAAATTATACAACAGAATGCTAGCCTACCTATTCAGAATCCACACGTAGTGAAATACAATATGGACACAAATAGTCGTATCAGTGGTAAAAGGCACTTCAGATGTCAGGCAGTCTAGTCTTACAGACATCTGGAAGAGAAAGCATCCGGGAGGAATGATGTATTAATAATGAGGGTTCTGACAAATTATGACTTCCAAGATGGAAATTGAAGAGTCTTACTTGCTCGAGTGTATGTTGGGCAAGATCAGTCGTGGATATCATCACACCGGCAGCAAAGGATCCCAGTTCAAGGCTTAGGCCCAACTTGTCACTACACTGGAATTAGACAATATCACATAAGCACGAGTGTACATATTTGGAAGGGCCTCAGGTAAGTATAAGAGTCGACAGAACATTCTACTATGATATAAGAAATATATAACTGGTGTTCTGATAGTACAATTATACACAAAACAATTTAGGAGTCAGCCGGATGGAGGAAGAAGAAATAAGGTGAAGAAAGGCTACCCAGGCGACAAGCAGACAGAATGCCACTGATGCCAACTGGTAGAGTTCATTAGTCTGTATAAATAAACCACAGTCAAAATTTTGATCACAATAGAAGATGGCATTAAAAAAAACTTGGACAAAAGGTTACCTGTGATGATAAGCTGATCATAAGCTTTAGGAACCATGGTACACAGGTACGAGATAGAATTGTTAAAGCGGCCAAAAATGCAAGTAGCAACACTAACCTGATCAAAAATATGAAATGTGGCGATTACTGAATCCGAACCAAATTAATGAACTACAAAAGATTACATGTACAACCCTAAAAGCAACGAGACTAAACATGAAGAATGAGTAAATACAGCATCAATTATGCAAGTATGTCTGCAAAATATAAAAATGATACCAAATAAACTCAAGTGCTTAACTTCATGTCTTTAACCACCTTAAGAACTTACAACCTACAAAAATTAAGTACATGCATAATATTCTCCCAAACAAAGAGTGAACAGGTGCAGTGATGTGCAAACAACAGTTGTAAGAAGTCATGATTAGAGCACAGCTTATATCAATTTAATCATGTTTGCTTCTAATAACATCTACATTTAATTGAGCATTAGCATGTTCGACTTTTAAAAACGTATACAATTCATGTATGATGGGGTTCAGATACTTACAATTTAGACATGGATATCACACCCTGAAGAACGCCAGATGTACCACCAAGGACAGGAAGTAAAGCAAACAGCAGGCCAACAGCACAGTCCTGACATATCATAAATCTAAATATGAGAAGGAAACTCCATGAATAGCACTCATAAAATTATAAAGCTAAAACCCAAACATCGGAAATTGCCCATTTTTTAGTCCCTGACATTGCAAGTCGAGTAGCCTACCTGCAGAATGAGGGTACCGACAGTGACCTGACCGTACAGGGTATTTATGCTATTTCTTTCCATCAGAAATTTCAAAACCTGCAGCAGAACAAATTTAACCATAGATAAGAAAACAGTGGAGACAGATAAACAGACAGGTCAACCAAAAAAAAAAAAGAACAAGAAGCCCCGCAGTCAGAATAATGGGTTATGTATCATTACTTGCATAGCAGGCAAGTGATAGCACTACAACAGAATAGCAAAAGATGCCAACGAAGAGAAGGACAGACTCAAAGAGGCACAATGACAACTATAATTACAAATGAGCCATTTCTTACAGTAGCAGACTGCATTGGCTAGTGTATCATTACTTGTATTAATCATGAAAGATTGAATAAACCAGCATAGTTGTTCATTCCATTGATAGATACTTATTAGTGTCCGGTCTCATTTAAGTAACCATCTTATAAAAATAGTTTAAAACAACAGCAGTGACCAACATTGACAAGGCCACAACTTAGTATTCCAAATGTCTCAGACATGACCTTCCTTGGTCAATCTGCCCACCAATGCCCATGTGAAGAAAGAAAAGTTGAAAGATACACCTAACTGGCCAACAAAATGAAAACCGGATATATGGCTGGAATACCAAAGACTGTCATTGCTGCAGGAGGAGCAGAGGAACAAGACATATATACAATCAAAGGGCACAAATAAAGGATTTTCATCCTCCTTGCTTGATAGCAATTCACAGGAAAAGGCTCGTTTGAACTACAGCCATATGCATGCAATAAGCCATTGCCATCATACAACAGAAGGAGATCAAACAGAACAAACTTAATCTAGCGAACTGTGAAACAGATAACGTATTTGAATGCAGTGTCACGAATACAGAAGCAAAATTAATCAATCTATGCCAGAGAAGGTTACCACAGCAGTCGAAGACATTGAGAGAAATGCACCAACAAATACTCCCTCTGAAGGCTTACCTCCACAGAACTGGCAAAGGATATAAAAGAAACATGCTATTAGAGGCATCACCAAGTTACAGCAGGGATGTAATGGGGAAATCTGCATATATGTTATACAGAACTCTATATACTCTTTATTTCATCTTGTGGATAGTTTCTTATCCTCGTCCATATAATTAAATTTCTTTAAGAATGTTGGCCTTTGAGAACTTAAAACAATGCATAATATACCGAGGCTATCAATCCACAAAGGCACATAAAGAGCGAAATCTGGAGAAGGCCTCCAACAACAGCAACTGCTCGGACAACTCGAAGCTGCATTTGGAGCAGAAATGCAAAAGGTTATGTTGTAAAGTAGTTAAAAGTTAAAACCACACAAGCAGAAAGGAAAATGTGCAAACCTTGGTGACGGAGAACTCCAGACCCAGTGCAAACAGGAGGAAAATAACACCAAATTGTGCCACTGTCTCCACCTGTTAATTTTACAGTATATTATAAGAAAATAAATTTTGTGTAGAACCTTGCTAGACAAGAAGAAAACTAAACAGCATAGGTATTCTCAGTAGCAAACTTCACAATTGTACAAGTTTCATCAGCAAATATTGCTACTAAAGTTCAAAGTATGAAGAGAAGAATTCATGGATTAGAGTTAAGAAAGCTCAGCCTAACAGTAAGTAACATTACTGGCTATGATTGGTATGAATATATACTGCATCAGCTTAAGAAAAAGGTTTAAAGTAGTGAATGACTTAAGAAAAACTAGACAAGACACCAAACTAATGACATAAGGACCCAAAAAGACACGAGACACTTGACATCTATTATTTTATTATCTCAGCTAGATTTCAACTGCAAATATTGCACCTACACTAGAACGTTAGAATTTATGGAAAACTTCACAGCTGCCTGAGTCTGAGAAATGAAATTGTAAATGAAAATATATCTACATATCTGAACCTTACTGGATTCCTGTGGAATCATATCATATCACAAGGAAAGAGACAAAGGGGAAAAAACAGCATGCCAACTTACCTGTACCATTTCACTGACAAAGCTGAAGCCCCCTGGCCCAATTACAGATCCTGCTAGCAGGTATCCTGTAAATACCTGAATATAGCGTTTCATTAACATCAGTGGTTCTTTAAATGTGGGCTAGTAAAGAAAGCATCTTGAATCATAAAGGATGCCAACGGATGATATCAAAAAAGTAAGAGAAAGAATGGAATTAAACAAGCAGTAAGGATGTGAGAGAAACTCGTGGTCAATCATAAAGCATATAGCAGTCAAGTTAGCTAACCGGTTGTCCAGCACAAGCAAATGCTATTCCACCACAAGCAGCAGAAACGATGACAACCACTAGATCTGATATCAAACTGTAATGATAAAAATGTGAAACAGAAAGCCAACAGAAGATATTACTGTTAGTTGCCATTTCTAAAGTATGAAGGATCAAGATGAAGAAACAAATAGGATCAAGCTCACGTTAAGTCAAGTTGTAGCACAGGATATTTGGACTTCGGATTTGATATTATAAAGACATTGTCCTGAAATAAAATGGACAATAAGAAAAAGAGAGAGAATGTGTCAGTTCCAGATGCCGGAGACTTACCATCATAGAGTTTCCTAGTATTGAGCTTCAACTAAATGGTTCAAATGTTTACATTTTGAAATGAAAGACATATATTCATTGTACCTTTTTATCAATCAATCTTGGAGCATCTTCCCCTCGGTTATCATTGTCAAAATTGAAAACACTATGAAACTGAAAGGACCTGGCATATTTCACAGGGGAGTTGGCAGTTGTCAGATCTGCTAGTAAAACTAGTTCAACTGTAACAGAAATTTCCAGAAGAAGGAAAATATATGCAGCAAAATGAACACATACTTCTCTTCCTTGGATTCATTCTTCTTGGTTGTGACCCTGGCAACAGTCTCCAAAACTGCCTAGCGCAATGAAACATTTCCAATTAAGCACCAGTTAACAAGGAGACAGTAGTCCATAATGAGAAATCTAATGCAATTATGACTACAACCATGGCCAGCATTCACAACCACAAATTTGTTTCTACCACCCCCGTCAAAGTTGACATATTTGGATACATGCCCACACTCACCGAACTCCTAATACAATCGAATCAAAAGTACTACACTTTTTTTAATTGTACGCCTACAACCACCCGGGTCTTTACTTGGAGCCACAGCAACAGTTACAAGACCATCAATTAAAGCCCAGTGTTGAACTTGAACTGCAATGAGTCATCAGCATCTTAACATTCTACTACGTTAGAGGAATTCACATTAGATTCCAATATGGTGATAGTTCTAGTGTGGGTGCCTACTACAATAGCTTCCAGCTTATTCTAGTACAGTCTGCCTAAATCTCAAGAACCAAGTGAGCACACTGTTGTGATATACGGTGCCCATAAACATATACAGCATAAGCAACAACTTAGAGAAACCTCTATGAGTTACACCACCGAAAAGCAAAAAATGTTACCAACCTGCTGTCCAGCAACACTGTTATTGAAGCTGCCGGGATCAGTGGCTGCAAATGAAAACGCAAAGAGCTGAGTATGTCTGATACTCAAAGCTTCTGTGATTTCAAATTCGGGCAAGAGAACACTTTTTCCACAAGTATTTAGGTCGAATCAGAGTGAAGACGATATTCAATCAACCAGAAGCTTAAACCAACAGCGCATCCCAGACTCCAGAATCGAAACTTTTCAAGAAAATGCAATGGAGTAATTGAAGAAAGAAAAGAAAAACACGGATTAGCTGCTGAATTAGCAGGATTTGGCAATTGAAACCTCACCCGCCATTGCTGAAAAGCCCTATTGCTTCATGAATTAGAGAAAAAGCAAAACAGAGAAAGCGAAAAAAATGCAGCTCTCCCATATGAATGAGCTCGGATCCAGGTTAACAGACCTTCTCCCTGGTCCGTCTCATTGAACTCCTTCTCCAGTGCGCGATCGATCATGAAGGCGAAGGTGTCCTCCCTGGATCTGAGTTTCGTGGAGTTGGAATCCAGGGTTGCATTTACCTCCGCGGTGGAGTTGGAATCTCCATTGGCTGATTCAGCGGCCGGAAAGCAGACGAGGAGAGCACAGAAGAAGAGAGCCGGAGCTAAGAGTAATCTCATTGCAGTCTCCGTTCACACACAGAGAGAGACGGAGAGAGAACAGTCTCGGAGATCAATGGAGAGGCGGGAGGGAAGGCAGTGAGCCAGCGGAAAGTGGTTCTGCGACTGAAACAAACGCCGACCGTTCCCGAGTTCACAGTGCTGGCGCTCAAGTGGCAGAGGAAGAAAAGAAAAGAAGAAGAAGCGAAAAAAAGCATATTTTCGTTTGCTCGCTCGACCCTCCGGTTTGAGAGGACGGGGAAGTGAGGAGAGGGGTAAAGCCGTCAAGGGACAATTTTGGATTATCATATATTTCTAATTTTTTCTTTTTTTACATAAAGCACTTCTAAATTTAATTTAGTCAAGAGTTAATTGCATTTTAAGTCCTATATTTTCTAATGGTATTATGATAACTTGTGTCAGTTAGGGATGACAATTGAACTCATACTAGAGGTATCTAATTCGGTTTGATCCGATCAAATCAATTAAAATTTAGGGTTGACAAGTTTTGAGTGAGGTGCGAGTTTACTCATCTTTTGAAATCGTGAATTGGATACAGGTTTTATCAAAATCCGACCCGCAACCGAAAATTAGAACGGCATCATTCCATATCTAACCCTAATAAGATGGATGTTATTAATCTTTATAGCAATGTAGTTGTACAATTTTTTTGACAATACATGTATGTTTAGATAAATTATTTGCTCCGTGAACTCATGGATACTCATGTTCTCGTGGGTACTCGTTGGGTTGGGTTGGGTTTCTCTATCATACCCTAGTAGGTATTTTATTGAATTTTTTTTATGTGTGGATGTACTCACTGAGTTGAGTTTGGAGAAACCCGACTCAACCCAACTAACTCATTCGCATCCCTAGAGGTGGTGTTTAAAATGTATGCTCGATTTTGAAATGTGTCCGTATTAAAAATATGTCTATATTCAATTTTTAAATTTAAATCGTCGACATTTGTTTAACATTACGGTATATGCATTTCATTTACGATTACAACTAATAATTTATGGTTTGAAGAGGAACCTAGCTGAATTGGAACCAATTTTATTCGTAAATTTCCAAACGACATGAAATTTTGGTGGAATTTTCCAAAACCCCATAATAAAGCTAATTATATTTTAAGTAAAATCAATCGACCATATGCTACATATATGATCTTAATCCCCTCACTTCATCATTTAGAGCATTCATATCACTCAAAAGTCATTGCACATTCTCTTTCACTTATCAAAATGTAATATCTTAGAAAAGAACCAATCAAAATCTTCATCCCAAGAACTTAATATATGTCATGTTATAAACCCACAAACTTCTAGTTACCAAAATTGTTACTATCTAAAATCGTGATTCGAATATGATACATAGCAAAATCGTTCCCATTTCCATCCCCAACCGAGTCACTAACCCCTCCCGGCTTTGTGCAGCACGAGTTGGTTGTGGTTGAGTTACTTTGGAAAAAGGCAGAGGTCGCCATGACTTCAGCTTGAGAGGAAGTATCCTTCTGTTTTTTGAGGTATTTTCTTTCGTTACGTAAAGAGTTAGGGTAAGGAAGAAACCAGTGTTGTCAAAGCCGGACCGGGCAACGATCCGGATTAGCGAGAGGTTTAAGGTTTATCGGATAACCGGTATTTAACCGGTACAAAACCGATCATAAAACCGGTGACATATATATTTTTCAAATAAAATAAGAATAACTTCATGATACATATAAAATTTAGTGTTTAAATTGAGAATTATATATCTTATATACATAACAATTGAAGAATTCCTAATTAAAAATATAATTATAGTACTTATAAATGAATAAAACTGTATAATTGTTGAGCAATTGATTAGGATTTAGGAGATGGAGTTTATGCCTTTTTTTCAGTTTTCACCCGTTATGTCTTTAATTGGGAAGTTGAAGGGATGATTTTTTTTTTTTTTTGAAGTTCTTGAATGGAGAAATTGAAAATCAGTAGAAGAGATAATCAATTAATCATTAGTGATAAGAAGAGAGAGAGATCGTGGTTGAGGAAAGAAAGAGGATAGAGAAGATTAAAATGGAAAATGAAAAATGAAAAGTGAAAGGTGTGTGCAGAGAAAACAGACAAGTAGAAAGTTATAGAAAAAGGAAATAAATATTATCTTTTCCTTTTCCATTTAATGTATCGATTTTCAAAAAACGGCAATTTCCAAAACAAAGAAAGACTAATAAAAGGAAGGTCAGTACTATAACTGCCGGTACGGGTCATCCGGATTTACCTGTTAGTCGGTTGAACCGGCCGATACCCGGGCGGCAGTTTTTTTTGCGTTTTTAACAAGCCGAAACCGGAAATCTGGGCGGATCCGAGTTACCGCGGTCGGACCGTCCGGTCCGGCCCGGTTTTGATAACAGTGGAAGAAACCAAGCCATTCTTTTCCCCTTTTCTTGAAAGAGAGGGGAAAACGCTGGTGGAATTAATTGCTTATTGTTGTTGGGAGGTTTGGCTTGACCATCAAAGTTAGTTGATCTGCAGGGAGAAAGAAAAGTCAAGTGTATTAGCAAAGAAGTTGGAAATTCTCTTGGGCATCTTGTAGATCTTGATTGTGCTTTACTGCTGTGGCTTAATCTTTGTTTGTTTCCAACTCCCCAGTTTTTAAAAGGTGCAATCATGATGGTTAGTGAAATCAGAATTACCGTTTTGAAACTTTACTATAAGATAGAAATTATCTCTAATCCGTCGGTTCATGGAGTGCGATGGCTGATGATGACTAGTATTATGTGTTTAAAGGTGTTTTGTGTATTTCTATTTAAGGATTTGAAATAGATGTGTTGAGGGATGTGCAATGGTTCGGTACCGAATCGAAATCATGAGAATCGCGGTATATTAGTGAAAGATATCTTAGAATTAAGGATCAGACAATCATTGCATTCGGTCACACTACTGCAGGTTATGACAGAGCGGGTATCTCAATGCTCTTGCCCCGCGTCACACTACTGCAGGTCATGACGGGTAAAACCCACTTGGGTATGGGACGGGACGGGAGGGCCGGGGCGAGTCGACCCACTCTTACATATTATTTGGAAAACATATACACATATTTTACTCTTTACAATAAAATGAAGTGGAAAACACTTTATAAACGAAAATAGTGATAATAGATGAGTAATTGAGTCTAACTAGTTGGAAGATCGACTCTAACTAGTTGAAGAAAAGTCAAAATAGGAGAAATATGTATAAGAACGTTAAGAAATTTTGATAGAATGGGCCAAGAACGGGGCGTGACAGTGCGGGTCGGGTAATAACCGCCCCATCGCGGGTTAAGACGGGTAATATCCGCGGAACGGGTTCAAATTTCCATCACTAGTAACGAGAGAAGTGCAACGGTACAAGTAAGGTCAGTTACAGCAGATGAGGAACGATATCGAGAATATGGATCCTCTCAAAGCAAGCCACGATCTTTTGATAGCTTCTTTTAGCCACCTGTTCTGCCTTTTTGTTCCCCACTCCTGGATACGAAGGAACCTCAGCCCCACGTGTCACTTTGTGACAGTGGGTCTTACTAAACTTGCGGGCCACCTGCATTCGATTCGAAGCCAATGGGGCTTCGCCCCCCAACAGCCTTATACCTCCGGGAACACCAACGGGCCTCACTTGGATTCGAACTTGAGATTTGCAACTCCCAAACCTTCACTATCGCGGTTGCTTTACTGTTAGACTATCTTACCTTTGATCACCTTAATTATATAGTTGGCCATAAGGATTCGGTGCATATAGTGAATCCACGCCATAACGTGTCGAGGACAGACGTTTGGAAGTTGCGATAGTTTGCATCATTTTTTTGTTTTTTTAGCAGAAACAATACATGGATTGTTTCTGTGATATGACAGAAACTATCACTCATTTTGAGTGATTGTTATATTTCAACTTTTAGTTGAGATAGTTGAGTTGAGATTGTTTTGTCTCGGCTTTTAGCTAATGCGACATACACAATCACACATACCAAACGTTGTATTCTACAATGCATCAAATTCGACAATACATGTATAATATTATACATGCACTCTCAACAATACATCTATTTAACAATCGCAACTTCCAAGTATACGTGGAGATTGGGTGATGATGGTTCTTTTGTAAATAATTCCAATTTCATGGACATCAGTCCAAGAGGCCCAACTTTAGGCATTTTCAATTCTATAGATACGTGTTACTATTCGTTAAGCGTACTTTTTGGTAATTATATCAAAATTTACCAAGGAACGACAAGTGGAAGTAAGATCAAATAACAAACAGGTAGTAATATGGATCGTTGCAAATTCCATGGTGAGAACCTCTTGATGCTACAGGTCTCAGCCCTCCACATTTGGCTTACTTCATTTCTCCTTCTATATGAACCAATGCAGGGGAAAGTGTGAAGATGCATACTCCTGCAGCTGAGGAAAGCACAATCTCGAGTGTATATAATTATTCTATTCTTTACAGAAGTGATATGAGACAGACCATGCATCCAAGTTCCGGCTGGATAGAAAACATAATTAACTACGAAGTTGTAAAATCATCCATGAAACATAGTTCAAATCCAGCTCATACTCAAATGACAAACTGACAAGTTCTTTCTTCAGGAATCTCTGCATGCAGCAGCCATCCTTCTCCTCCATACCTCTCTCAGCTGAAAACCAAGCGACAGAGCAAACAGTACCATAACTCCCCCACAGGCAGGGAACCGTGAGATCCAAATCTGAATCCAACCCCATTCCCACCCCACAGTTTTCTCAAAGACAATGAAACTCGAGATTCTCACAGAAATAATAAAGTAAAACTCAATCATGCAGCAAGTTGACATATATATATAAGAATTCCCATTCTAGTTGATGAAGATTAATAATATGAGAAGGAAGAAAGAACCAGATTCAGTTATAATGGGGTGAGAATTACAAGGGGCGGTTGATTGACCTTGTTTACCTTTTTTGGGCACTGAACTTATGCACAAATCCACACACATTGACTGTTGATCTGAGATTATTAAAATAAATGAGATCTTCCTGACCAGATTATGTGGGAACTATACGCTGAACTTGGATTACTCTTTCGCATTTGATTCTGTTTTCAGGGGACAAATCCAGAGAATTCAGTTTACTGTCTAGTATTAACTGCCTGACGCTTCCTAAGGTTAACTACATTTAGGGTAATATAATAATACTATTAGTCTAAACTTTTCCAAAGGCCACCCCTGACCCTTGGCTTATATAAACTCTCCCCAGCTCAAAACTACAAAAGTCACTTACTTTCACAGTTGCAGAAGAGGAGGACAATGCCTGAGCAAACTATGGAGATCCCCACCATTGATTTCAGTGAGCTTGAGGGTGAGAACAGGAGCAAGGCCATGGAGATTCTGCACGATGCTTGTGAGAACTGGGGCTTCTTTCAGGTAATTTGTGAGGGAAGCTTGTATCCACTCTCATGCAATCAGGTGACAGGATCCCATAATGACATTGACAGGGCTTTTTTTATGTCTTGCTGCAGATTCGAAACTACGGGATTGATAGCAAGTTGATGGAGAAAGTGAAGCAGTTGGTTGATCAACACTACGAGGAAAACCTGAAAGAGAGCTTCTATCAATCAGGGACAGCCAAGAAGCTGAATAATAAAGAAAACCCATCTGATGTGGATTGGGAAAGCAGCTTCTTCATCAGGCACCGTCCAACCTCTAACATCCATCAAATCCCAAACCTGCCTCAGGGTTTCAGGTGAGTGCCTTCCTCATACGAAAGCAACTCAAGATTCTGCCTCTTATTATCTCTGGGATGCTCTGACTAACGTTTACATGCATTTGCAAAATGTTAATGGCAGCAAAACCGTCGATGAGTACATTGCTGAAATGATAAAGCTAGCAGAGAAACTCGCCAACCTCATGTGCGAGAATCTGGGATTAGATGAAAGTTTCATCAAGGATGCTTTCTCTGGGAAAGAGGGTCCTGCTGTGGGAACAAAAGTTGCTAAATACCCAAAATGTCCAGAGCCAGAACTTGTGAGGGGGCTCCGAGAGCACACTGATGCCGGTGGGATCATACTCCTGCTTCAGGACGATCAAGTCCCAGGGCTCGAGTTCCTGAAAAATGGGGAGTGGTTCCAGATTCCTCCATCCAGGAACAACACCATTTTTGTGAATATAGGTGATCAGGTGGAGGTCTTGAGCAATGGAAGATACAAAAGTACTCTGCATCGAGTCATGGCTGACAAGAACGGAAGCAGGCTCTCCATAGCCACGTTCTATAATCCAGCTGGTGATGCGGTCATAACTCCAGCTTCGAAGCTTCTCTACCCCCTCTCATATACTTTTGGTGATTATCTTCAGCTCTATTCTGCCACAAAATTCACAGACAAGGGAACGAGATTTGAGACCATGAAGGAACTTGCTAAGGGTAGCAATGGGTTCCATGCCTAAGACTGCCCCTTTCTATGTCTTAAATAACTGTTTGCTTGCTTGCTTCATTTTCTGTTTTTACTGCTGCTTTACTTTCCCAATTAAACCCTCATTTATGTAAGAGGAAGCCTGATGGAAAAGTGAACTGAAGAGTTGTCTGGCTCTGTGATTCCGTTCCATCAGAAAGTATCTGATGTAAGAAAATCTCCACTTCATATACTCAATAACGTGATTCTGCTAAATACCATGAAGAAATCTGACCATGGAAACAAAACGAGGAAGTAAGATAAAATATTCTTCGGCTACAAGCTTTCCAGCTTTGACAATATAGATTTTGTCACAAGGGTATTGGTTTGTGCTACCGATTCAGTCAATAATGGCTTATGAGAATGCAATAATGAACCAAATTTCTTGGTGAGACACAACAGAAAGTGTCCAAATTTCAGGGACCTGGAGAATCTCGGAGCCAAGTTATGAACCTGGTGAACAAGTTGATCTACAGTGTCCTGAGTCAACTGAACGTTATGACTCATTATGTTCTGTATTAGACTGAACAATGATTCAGTCCACACCAATTCTCTAGATATAAGACACTGGTGGCAAGGCTGGCAGATAGGTTTTCTCTCGCCTTCTTTTCCACAGAAGAGCTTCTGGCATAACGCGGATACATGAGCTCTATGCAAGCATTCCTTGACAATCCTTGTGATCACTTCACATATAGGATTGTTGATGCCATCCTTTCTCATTAAGAGTGGAATCAGTAGTCCGTATTCAGCAGCTCGCTCATGAAGCTTACAGAAATTCATAACTGAAGAGATCAGTACACGAGAAGCTGGTCTTTCTAGAGCCAACAGCTTGGGAAGGATTACCGAAGATATGACGTGGCTAGGCCAAGCAAGCTCCTCGTCACTTCCACTAAGAAGATGGGAAACCAAAACTGCTGCACTTTCATCATCCACTTTCCAAGGTTCAATCAAACCCAAGACTGCAAGAGAATCAGCTTTACTATCTACACAAAGTTCGCGGATTTCTTCGGCCAATTCAACAGTTTTGGAACCAGAGTCGACATTCATGAGCCGAGTTCTCAACCTTGCTGCCATGTTTTGCATCTCTGGATCCAGAACATCATTCTCTGAATGATCAATATCCATCCCTTCAGCAACATCTTTCCAGTTATACAGTTCATTCTCCCCAACTTGAGTGAGTGAAGTTTGTTGCTGTTCAGTGTCACGACTAGAAATCAAATCTCTTGAATTCAATTCATCATGGGAAAGAGGAAGCCATGGAAGAACTACTTCATCAGTAGCCACAGCCACAGCATCCTTGAGCCAACCCGGCAGTGACTTAAACTCTATCTCCACTCTTGATTCATCAGAACCCAAAACCAAATCAGGAACCCATTGGCGACCTGAGCCAGACAATTTATCGAGCAGGTCGCGGGCAGCGCTCTGGACCCAGAAATCAACACCACAACCCTCACTCAACACACGCCTGCACAATCTATTCAAGTCCACACTGCAAAATCTCTCCTGCTCAACAGAAAGAAACGCTAAAATTCTAGACTGGACCATACTGGGTAGCGTCTGTATGAACATGACCCTGTCGTGAAAGTTCCAATAAAGAGACCATAAAAGAAGGAGCTAAAGTGCTAAACCCTAAACCAAAATCGACACATCGATGGAGCTCCCAAAAGTTACCTGCTTTTGGTCTGGGGAGGCGAGGAGTCAGATTCACCAGCGACGGAGTCGACAGGTTGAGTGAGTAAAGAGAGGAAGGAGGCGGCGGAGATTGGGAGGGTGGAAGAAACGTTGAAAGATCGGTGAAGCCATAGAGAAGCTTCGATCTCTGGAGTTGGGGAGTTGAGGAAAATGTCGAAGAGCGGAACCCATTGCTCCATGATTCGTGCCTTGCTCAGTTGCCGCCTCCCAATTGCAACAGGAACAGATACAGTACTGCAACTGGCCCTCCGTCGAGCGAGAAAACGCGGGAAAGGAGAAAATCCTGCTTCCTAGAGCCAGAGCGGGATGGGAAAGAAATAAGGACTAGCGTCGGACTAAAGCGTAACTCATTTTTGGGTAAATAAAATTTAATATCCAAATCTTTTATTTTAAACAATATAATAGTCAAACCTTTTCGAAAACAATCTAATATCCAAATCGTCAACTTTCTGTCTGTTTGACCGTTAGTTGACACTTCAAAAAAGTTCGAAGTACGACACTTCATCAATATCCATCGATATCTTTTCTGAAAAACCACCAACATATCGTAGCTCCAAACCCGAGAAGTCCATGACTCCACCATGATGGTATAGAATATCTAAATATTCAGTCATCTGCAATGCCAAAACAAGAAACACAGTTGTATTGCGACAATTTCCTCTAAACAAAGCTTTTTTGAAGTGTCAACTAACGATCAAACGAACGGAAAGTTGACGATTTGGATATTAGATTTTTTTCGAAAAGGTTTGGCTATTATATTGTTTAAATTGAAAGGTTTGGATATTAAATTGTATTTACCCCTCATTTTTTTTACAATTACTAAAACGCAACTCTTGTACTTCCACTTAGTTGGAATTAAGATCTCTTTTGGAAGTGGTAATTGTTCGAATTGCGTTTATTGAATATATGTAGTGTGTACAATATAATATTTGGAAGTATCAACTTGCAAAATGTAAGTATCACCAACAATCACAAAAAATTATGCATCATACAATCTCAACTATAAGTTGAGATTGTTGGTTTTAGATTTGTGTCTACTTTTTTCTTGCTATATCTCTGATAGTTTTTGTCTTATACTAAAAGTTGAGGGTAATCGTGACATTTTCCCGTGAAGTAACTTTATGCAAACCAATACATAAACTGGAATATGGACAACCAAACAATGTATTGTCAAAATGTATCTATTGTATCAACGCATGTATTTATATTAAAGTGATTCATTACAATCCAATGATTTAACATTCGCATCTTCCAAACAAACCCTAAAATTCCATTATGCTAATTTGGCAGGTGGTATAGTCCGACCAGTGGTATAATTGATTTATGTAAGTTCATTTTGATTTAACAAAATATATAGGAAAGTGAGAAATCATTAACACTAAATGACTTTAAGCACATATTTTAAGACAATATCTCTAAAATTTACATTCATATTTTAAGAAAATATAACATTACAAACAAAATGAAAAAAAATTTATATGTAAACTCAATATTTAACACCAATATCCAAAAACTTATACTTGAATCCAACAAACAATATATACATCTAAACATTCATCATTAATCCAACAAATAACATTTAGCATTTGACTTTCAATTCAAGCAACAAAGCAAAAATTATTTTTTTATCAATTAGATTTACCAGAATGACATCATTTTGTTTAAATATCAAAATTCGTTCATGTTGGTTTTAATGAAAACATGCTTCTGACATGAAAACCATGGTTGGAAATAACAAGAGTGGATGAGTTTTTGTTGGGATATTAGGAAATAAATTCGTATAGGTGTTGAGTTGCTTTGTATGACTATTTGTTCTACATCTAACACCCTATTTAGTATTATTTTCCATTTCTGTTTCATGTTTCCATGTGTGAAATCCATGACTGATGAAATCCATAACAAAAGTTGATAACACGAACATATTAAAAATTAGTTGAAATCAGTGAAATCATTTAAAAAAAAAAAAAATTTATTGTTTCCCAGAATCGTTTCTTATGGAATTCTATCGGTTGTTGGAATAATTTCTCTATTAGTTTGATTTCTATTCCTTTTTATGAATTAAACTCCTTTGTTGTTTGAATAAGATGAAGCCTAGCCATGTTTTAGGATATCGACTGAATACAATACAGCTCTTGATATTTGATTTCTTTGATATATTCTTATTTTATCTTGTCAATATTCAATTGAAGTAGAAACCATGTAAGACCTACAAAAGCACTTAAGGACATAAGAGATTAATTGGGTCGCTATAATATAAACCATGTAAAAACCTACAAATTACGACGAAACTAAACTTAATACGGGAGTTCATGGATCGATTTAATGCATCAATTAGTTAGCTTTAGGGCAATGAGAATATCGCGAGTCTTAACTAATTGATCGATAGAGTGTTAATACATGAGAAAAATGGGTTAACACTAGTATAAGAATTTCTTCGATCAAGAAAACAACATCGATCGGTACTATGTGTGCATGGTCGATCTTAATTAATAACTAGTTAGGGGGTATTCGAACCTGAGCAACCCTTTCCTCATTATTGAACTTGAGTTTGGAATTATGCTTTAGTTCGTTAGCTTGATTTACTTGTTAATTAGTGTAGTTTAATTAAGTGCACTGAAATCGTATGTAGGGATGGCAATGCGGCGGGTTTGGGGCGGGTTTGTTTAAACCATCCCCATACCCATTTTCAAATACCCAAACCCATACCCGCCCCATACCCATGCGGGAAATGTTTTGCAAACCCATCCCCATACCCGTGGGTTTCGGATACCCATGGGTAATACCCATACCCGTACATCCAACATTATTATACCTAAAACTTACAAGAAAAGTTCTAATTATAACTCTAAACGAACATATTAAATCATGAAGTCAACAAATCACAGTTATTTTTTTAATATGGTTCAAAGATTATGATCCTAAAATATCCATTAATACATAATATAGAGTATAATATTTTTTAAATTATTATGTTCTAACTCTGATACATCTACTAAATAATAATTAACTAACATAATCTTGTTGACAAGGGGGAAAGTGAAAGAGTGAAATGAGAATTGAGAGAAATGAATTAGATTTTGATTAAGGTGGTCACTCAATTGCATTTCTACTATTTATTTTCTCAAGTTATCATCATCATCATTGATAGATTATAATTTGATGCACATATATTTTTTATATATGAAGAAATTATCTTGGTGGGGCGGGTATGGGGCGGGGAGGCTAAAATCATACCCGCCCCATACCCATCAAACTTTTTGCGGGTTTTACCCATACCCGCCTCATACCCGGTCAAAGCGGGGATTTCCCGCGTTCTCTGGGTCGGGGGCGGTCGGATACCCGCGGCCATGGGTTTGATTGCCATCCCTAATCGTATGAAGAGGCAATTCATAGATCCGGTCCAACAGGCAACAAAGAACTTGGATCGATGAGAATAACTCTAAGGTTCAAGAGAGCCCAAAATATATAACCAGACGACCGACCACGACGATAAGAACGATGGATTACGGACGGGGGGCGGTTGCATGGATGCGCGAAACCGAGAAGAACGTAGAGAAGATCGATGTGGCCGGCGGCGGACTGTAGCTGGTAAGTAGTATCTGTAAATTTATACCCGCTAATATTCTCCGGTTAACGAGAAAGCCCACGTTGCATTGCTTGCTACAGACGAAGTGCCTCCATGTGCTCTCATAACGCCGTCCACCGCCACATGCCCCATCTAATTTTCAGAGAAGTCGTTAATACCAAATGAATTGCGTAAAAGATATTTTTAAAACGATCTCCCTATAATCTATATTAATATCCAAATAAAATATCACATTATAAACAAAGTGACAAAATCATCGTATTCAAATGCAACATATATAAGACCAAGACGTTCAAACTCAAGTCCAATGAAAAAGATATTAATATGTTGTCATACTTGGATTCATTAAATTCCTCTTTTTTTTGTTAGTTAATTCTATCAAAACGTATGTTGTCATTTGTTTAAAGCTGGAAAGTTATCATCCCGATTTGACCGTGATTTTCCCAATTTTGATCGACTTTGGCCTTTGATATAAGGTTTGACTATCGCTTCATACCTATATTTTTGCCATCCGGTTTGTGTACAATACTGACTGAATCTGGTTATACCGGCCAACACTTCACAATAAATTCAGCAGTTGTGTAAGATCGAGATCAGGGGCGGAGGGAGAGGGCAATAAGGTGGGTCTCGGGACCCACCCTAGCTCGGGAGAAAAATGACTAAATTAGGTATAATAGTTAATTGGTACTAAAAATTAGGATGTATTGAATTGATATTTGTTGATCGAAAAGTCTTGTGTTCGAGTTTTGGCGACCTCATTCGTTAAACACATATAGTATTCGGATTTGTGCAAACTTTAATTCCATATAATTTGATTTTCTTACAACTGGGGGTGTGTTGGTAAATGATATAAAATATATTATTGAATCTCACCCAACAACTCTAACTATAGATAGTACGGTTATTGACAAAGAACACAATTCCATAGAGAACAAATAACTAAATCATGAATAATTGTTCGTATAAGATTAATATTAAACCTCTTTCAACAACTCGAGTTATTGATAGTAAACAATTATTGGCAAAGAGCATCATTCGAAAGCGAACAAATAACTAAATTATGAATAAATGTTTGGTACATAGAGAGTGATATTTTTGATTGTTTTGACTATTAATGTATTTTATTTTATCAAAAAATTTAAATATAAGATTATATTATTAATAATTAAAAAATTGACAAAACTATTTAATATGTATATTTTTTCAAAGTGGACCCACCCTAGTCGAAATCCTAGCTACGCCCCTGACCAGGATGAGTGGTGTCTAACTATGGACTTCAATGGGAGGGATGGTGATGAGAAAACCAATTGTGAAATTGATTTTTATAGGCTTGAGAGATGCACATGAGATGTAATATCGATGCATATTAACGGTAGATTACTTCATCTGAAAAAAAAGTGATCTAGTAATTGATTGCTAATTTCTTCATCAAATAGTTTCCTAAATTATTGAACACGTACTTTAGTACATGTAGTCCAAACTTATTTATGATGAGAATTTTTATTTTCATGTTGTATTGATTATTGAGAGAATATATCTTGGAGAAAAAATCAATTATCTTATCTTTTCGAATTTCCTTTTTGAACATGCACACTAGTGTAAAACCAAAGAAAACAGGGGAAGTCAAAAAGGAAACACACTAACTTGAACTTCCCCTCCCCTCTTCTTCCCTTCCCTTTCCACTCGCTGCAAAAAGCTTTCCCTATAAGAGAACGCCTTTCTTTCAAATTCCCCCCAATTCCAGCAAACCACACAGTCAAAATCTCTCTCTCTCTCCCTCTTCTCTCTCTCAAAACCATGGCGCTATCCAACAACCTAACCGCAGTCCTGAACTTCATCGCCTTCCTCTGCTCCGTCCCAATCGTCGCATCGGGGATCTGGCTCGCCTCCCAGCCGGACAACGAGTGCATCCACTTCGTCCGGTGGCCGGTCGTCCTCCTCGGCCTCCTCGTCCTCGTCGTCTCTCTGACCGGCTTCGTCGGCGCATACTGGTACAAGGAGACACTCCTCGCCTTCTACCTCTGCTGTATGGCCATCCTCATCGCCCTCCTCCTCACCCTCCTCGTCTTCGCCTTCGTCGTCACCAGGCCCGACGGCGGCTACGCCGTCCCCGGCCGCGGGTACAGGGAGTACCGGATCGAAGGATTCTCGTCCTGGCTGCAAGGCCACATCGTCGATTCGAAGAATTGGGGCGCGATTCGCGCCTGCCTCGCCGAGAGCGACGTCTGCTCCAGGCTCACCCGGAGCTACCTCACCGCGGACCAGTTCTTCGCCGGCCACATCTCTCCTCTCCAGGTTATTAGTTCATCCTTTTCGAGTTAGGGATTCGAATTGAGATCGGAATAAATTGAGCTATTGAGATGAACGGATTACGCGCGCGTTAGTGCACAATTCGAGAAAGATGCTTGAAAATCACTGTAGGAAAGGTGAGTCAGTGAATGTGCTTAGAAGTTAAGAGCAGGGAGGAGACAGCCATGGATGGGAATGGGACCCATTGTTGGTGGAATTTATCATTTTCAATGTGAAGGTCCCATGATCCATCATTAGCCACAAATCTACGAACAAGATGGCGAGGGAGCTTTCTAACCTTTCCCCCCCTTTTTGTGCTGGATAGTGAGCAAGGTTGTCAAACTTGATTAATCTATCAAGTCGGTTTAATAAATGATTTGAGGTTTAATGGTCGAATCAGTTCAACTCAGTTTTAACAGAATACCTGGGAAAATCTTTAACATCAAATATATTATTATGCATAAGAAATGTATTACCAAATTATGAAAGTTGTTTTTGATTGGTTTAATCCGGTTTTGATTGATCGGACCACCCAATTTTGACTGGTTTGTCCCGATTTCGATTTTCTCCCAGAACCATCCAGCCGGAGTGTATTCCAATTGTTTCATATGACCGGTTTTGGTTATAGACCAGTTTGAATCGGCCGACCGGATGCCAGTTCTTGACAGTGATGAGCGAGCAGCTTTGTTTGAATTTTGCTATTATGGATTGTGAAATACACGATCCAATAACGGCAATGAGTGTAGTCAATCTGTAGCTGACTTTGCTATCGTGCTTATATTTAGATTTTTGAGAAACTATGTTACAAAGACGTACGAATCGCTAGAACAATTTTACAAATAAATTATCATTTGCCTTTCATCCAACGATCACGAAACATCAAGACACCTGCTTTTATAAATGCACTTGTACAAAGTCATGTGAGCACCATTGGTTGGTTGGTAGCAACATATGATGTCTCCGTCATAATTAATCAATCAAAATAGGCTAAGGAAACAGAAGCCCTAATGAAAAGTCACCTTCCGCAAGGAAACGGAAATGGGTTGGCACTTCCACAACCCACCGCCTCAATTATTGTCGCAAATTATGGCAACTCCAGACTAAAACGACAAAGTGAAAGTAGAAAACTCCAAAACCTTTTTACAATAAACAAAAAAATGAACTGTCACATGTTTTCCCTTTTGTCCCTTTTGTTTTACTAAACTGCTCTGCCTTTCGGTTTTTTTTGGCAACGATTGCAGTCGGGTTGCTGCAAGCCGCCGACGGTGTGCGGGTACAGCTACGTGAGCCCGACGACGTGGGTGAACCCGGCGAACCCGACCGGCGACCCGGACTGCTACAACTGGAGCAACGAGCCGAACCAGCTCTGCTACAACTGCAACTCCTGCAGGGCCGGGCTGCTGGGGAACCTCAGGAAGGAGTGGCGGAAGGCCAATACTTTCCTCATCGTCGCCGCCGTCGTGCTCATCTTCGTCTACGTCGTCGCCTGCTGCGCTTTCAAGAACGCTCAGACGGAGGATCTCTTCCGCCGTTACAAGCAAGGCTGGGCATAAAACTTGTAGTAAGGTAATGTTATGTAATGTAATGTAATTCCCCACTGTCACACAAGCATTTTGCTGCTGCTGCTGCTGCTGCTGCTTCGTTGATTCTGTGCCCTTTTTTTCTTCTTCAATTGTTTTTGTTTTTTCTCTTTTGGAGGGCTTGTGGGCTGGTGGGTGTGTAATGTGTATATATTCGATTCTGCTTTTGGTCATATCTAGAATATGTTATCTGGAATCGGATTCATCATCTCTTTGTTCCTCTGTCAGAACCTAACAAGGAGGAAGAAATCCACGACCATATCTTATACAACTCACTTACACGCCCCCAAACGAAAGCCAATTTACGCGGGCTTGATGTTTGTACAGACCCATCATACCTTGTGCTTTAGTAGACTGTTAATATTGGGGGTTGTGGAGATTCGAACACACGACCACTTGGTCAGATCAGCTCTGATACCATGTTAAGAACCAGTTGATCCCAATAAATAACTCGAGTTGTTGGAAGAAAGTTATGTTAGATCTTATACCACTCTCTTACCATCGATATGTGTAACAAATCATGGAGCTTCATCTGAGTACAAGAGTTTTTGAGTTTAGGGGTGATATATATTAGTTATATCTGCAGCTTGGGGATGAGAACTTCAAGAGACGAAAGCAAATTGAAACCGGGATGATACAGGCGTAATTAGTGAACAACCAACACAGAACCAGCATATTTTCAACTTGTTGAAACTTGCAACTGAAGAAAGAAAGGGCACCTTGGCCCTTGACTTACTGGGCTGATCCATGAATTTTGGGCCCGTATCATGATAATCTGCCTTCCCAGTGGGCTCTCTGTTCATGTCATTACATTAGAATCCAGGCCCTCTCAGTCCAGTGAACTTTCTTCCATAAACTTTTTTCGAAGGTTGGTTAACAATCACGAGGATGTATGCTACATAAAATATATACACCATGCAATCGAAAATTTTCTTCCTATCAATTGACTTGTAGGGTTCAGATTTGGGGACATTGTACTTCCTCGTGATTGCAATTTGATTAAGACCTTACTCGAAGCCAAAATCAAATACACCGTGTTCATTACATCCTGATGTTGTCATCAATGAATTCGAATCGAGCAGTAGTATGACGAGATTTAGTTTTCGAGACCGGAAGATTATCGTTGATTGTACTAAGGCCTTTAAACATGAAAAGACAAAAGTGCACAGTGGCGGAGGCAGTGTTGAAGGGAAGCTTGTCAATTATCAGAACCTACAAGAAATGGTCAAAGAAGGAAACTCGGCCTCGCAAGCAAATTGGGAAAGAATCTTTCAATCAAACGAGATCAATCCATAAATCAATCAGAAGCAAATCAAAGCCTCAAGATTAGGGATGGACTAACGGCTAAGAGGATGGGTATAAGTTAGAGGGATGTAGAATAGTCAGGACACCTTTTTCAGAATCGTTGTTCAAAAACAGAGTCAGGGAGATAGTCTGTGTTTTGAAAGAAAAAGGAGTGGAGCTGTCGGAGAGTGATAGCTTGGAGAGTGTTGTTGATAGTCCGGGCGAGACATTGGCGGGGAGCTAACGTCTCAAGTGGGACTCTGATCTGGTGACGGGGAGTTACTGTGAGATTGGTGGTGAAACATTGTAACCGAAACTCAAAGTCTTAGTGCAACGTCGAAGGTCTCGAAACAGAGATCCTTCGACCGTGGATTAGTCGGTGTTAGGATCATCATTTACCTAACACCGGATACCACGTAAAAATAGCGTGTCTGGCTTTATGCGTTCTGTTCTGCGATTTCTATTTTCCAGTTTTAATTGAAGTTCTTGATCTCGTGTGCTTGTGAACCTTGAGAAAGACAGGTTGTCGATCCACAGGGTCCAGACCAGGAAGAAGTAATCGAGTTGTCAAAACGCAGAGCTTCATCAGTGTGATTTGGGCCGCGTCTGGTTTGACAGCCCAAGTCTATAAGCTTTAGCCCAGCCTGTTTTCAAGACCACTTGTCATACACGTCGTCGGTTTGGCAAACACCAACAGAGAAGTCCCTTCCCCTTATTGTCGATTCAATTTTTGTTCATCTTAACTTCTTTCACTTGATTCCGTCAAAATCGAGATTAGGGTTTTGCAGAATACAAATTGATCGAGAGAGGAGGAAGAAAGGTCCCTGAGTCTCGCGCTCGACTCACCCAACAGGCAGCCCTATTGGGCATTGTCCCGGGACAGGGGTAAAATTTGGGAGGAACAAAAATACTTCATATATGTTTATACGAAGGATGGAACACAACACCATTGTACTTCGTTACTATATCATAACTCATTATTTATCATAAATTGACAATGAATTAATTATTATACAATAAACGAAGTCTCAATTGGAATAGATATCTTTTCTTTATATGCCTATTCGATTATTTGCAAGCAATCTTGAAGCAGTCCAGTGGCACCGCCGATTCCACTAGTTTTGACGGCAAGTGTCGATAAAATATTTTCAGCTTTGAGCTATTTGAAGGACAAACTTTGAAGTAGAACTCACGACCAGTTTGCTAATGGTTGTTTAGTGAGATCCATTGAAAAGGACTTACTTAAGTGTGTAGACAAAGAATGTATTATGGGTTTCCTCCGAATATGAAAACTCGTTATGATTGTTTATGAAAATACCGATTGTAATATTAGTTATTTTTTATATATGAAAATAAATTATTTCGATATTATTAATTTAATTATATTTATTAAATATTTATATATTTATAATACGAAAAGAGGACAGGATAGTTTCAAATCCTGCCTCCGCCACTAAAAGTGCAGAGGGGCCTAGTGAGAACCAAACGGGGGCAGGATCAGGAAGAGACGGAACAAACAAATCAACCCCTCAAAATTATTGCCAAACTAAGAAGAAGAAGAAGATCAGTTGCGTAACCAAAGCAAGGTTGGTGACAACATGCGCCCACATTTCCCATGCCAAAACAATTGTATGTGCCTTCGATCAAAACTCCTTTACTATCTAACAAACAAGATAAGCTTTTATATACACACACATAATTTATAATATTGATAAGCCTATAAAATTAGCATGGAATTAAAAGAAATTTTAATGATTTAGACCATACTCTTTTTTTTCCCGGTAATTATCGAAGACCATAATCTTTTACTATCTGAGAAAAATATAGCAGATATAACCAAAGTCTTTGCAATGTTGTGAATTGGCTAGTATACTTTTGGCTAGTTTGACAGTTTTGTAGTTTTTGGGAAAATAGTTTTCGGTGGGTGCTTTTAAATAAAGAATTACTACAAAAAATAATTGAGTGTTTGATTAAATAATTATTAGAATTACTAGTTAACATAAGAAGTCATGTAAAATGACTATAAATGATTTTAACATAAAATATAATTAAAAAAAAAGTATTCAAAATGGATTTGTTAGATTTATTATATTAAATAATTATTTTATTTTATTTTTAAAAATATGTAAAAATGAATAAAAATGATGTTTTCTAAAAAATGATAAAAATGATCTTGTATTTTCAGAAAAATATATTTTGAATAAACTCCAAATCGTCGCTTCTACTTTTATGTTATAAAAAAACATTTTTCATCTATTTCAAAAATTGAGGGTTTTTTTAGAGGAGGTGGCGGTTTATGCATCTCCTGGTTTGATGCAATTTTTATTACCCATAAAATATGGAAAGTTTTAGACGTGCTTACTTAATTTTAAAACATAAAAACAATTCTAAAAGTCGGGTCAAACATAGACTTAATACCGTGCACAATGTATGATGTATGGGGTTAACAACAATAATAGAGCTATACCAAATTACCTTCTAGCTCAGCGGTAATCAATGAGCTCGAGATAGTCTAATTTGCCGTCTTGGATTCTGTAAACGATGTCTATCAATAATTCATGTACCAAGAAAACAATACATAAATTATGCATCCAAACTAAGCACAAGGAAAGATCGCGCTCCTATCCAGATTGAGTAGTTCTGCCATAGTTTCGCAATACATCATACATGTATTCTCAAAATGCACCATATATACAAAAATTGGAGTTTCCTGATATTTGATACTCTCAAGCCTTCAAGTTGCCATGACTCCCAATCTCTAACGCTCCCTTTCTCTACGTTCATGATTTGAGTAAAACGTTCGAAGCTTTCCTAGCTGATAGCTAGGTTACTTATTCCGAACTATCCTAAAAACAAAGACGGTAGGGTTTTCATAAAAAAATTCAGGAACCCAAGAGTAAATTTCCAAAAAAGATCATTGTGACACAAGCATAAGCTTATAACAAAGTGGGGGAGAGTTAGCTAGAAAATAAACGGGGACCAGGCTTTGGTCACATAACTCACTTTCAGAACAAAAGTCTTTTGTTCTAAAGGGATATACATACATAGTTTTACAGTTCATCATTCTCATCCCAAGTTCTCAACAATGATTTGAGTTGGTGGTAGCGACTGGTCTACTCTCACTTCCCATCTCAAACGCAACAAACACAAAGTATAATAATAATACACTTTAATTACCTAGCTCTAGCTATAGTTGTCTGTGTCACCATTCTCATCCAAAAGTAACACCACTAGAGACCACGTTTAACTTTTGCTCTAATAAACACTACAAGAAAAATGATATTTAGCGACAAAAATTTGCGGCACATAAAGTAATTGCCTCCTAAAATATGTTATACTCGACTAATATATTTTATGTCTCTAAAAGTAAATTTAGTTGTCTCTAAAACTATTTTCATTTTATAATTAAATTTAATTTAATTGAAATGTCACATATAGCGGCACAATTATTGTAATTGTCATTTAAAGTTTTATTCTCTTATTCGTGGAAACGTGGATTTTATTATTATAGTCATATTTATAACTTTTGGAGGCAGAAAGTATTTTGCTGCTACATTGACATTTTTAGAGGCTAAAATAATGGTTGTGAACTTGTGATTGCTTCTTCAATTAATATATAAAATTATACTTCATTTCCGAAAATTATAAAATGTGCCTACAATTGTAATTCAAATACCAGCGATTAGGTTTGTCTCCGTATGGTTATATCTGCCTCCAATTATAACTGTACATAATCTACCATTAGCTAATGCTGAACATGTCTCTCTCTTCTCTCTCTCTAACGGAAACATCCTCTGTCCTGCCTAACGGCTCTCTTACCGTCCCCGCCGCTGGGACTGCTACTGCTCACTCTGTGAGCTCCTTTTACTCTTCCCAATCATCAATCTTAGATCGCGAGGATGTTAATTATATTTATTAGAGTACCAACTTGTAAATATGCTCAGCTGCATATACGGCTAGGGTTGAGATCAGCAACCTATATATACTCGTGTAAACATGTAAAAGGGTATCAAGTAATAATAAGCCTAAAACCTGTGAGGGAGATCCTCACCGTGGACTAGTGTCACATTGACGAAACCACGTTAAAAAACCTCGGTGTTCTTTACAGTTTTGACATGGTATCAGAGCCTGCGATCTGAGATCTTGTGCTCGTTCTTCACCGCTTGTGGTTGCCGTGTCTGATTGTTCTTCGGCGGCTGGATCAGATTGGTTCTAGGGATTTGTTTTGTTCTTCGGCGCACCTGTTGCTTTCTTTGGTTGCTGTGGGTGTTGTCTTGTTTATTCTTTGCCCTAGCTCTCTTTATTTGTGGCCTTTCTCTTTGGCTTCTTCTGTGCGTTGGCTGTTTTGGACAAATGGACACAGGGAAGAATGATGCGGTTACCGCAAAGCTGGACGGGAAGAATTTCCCTTTCTGGGAGTTCCAATTTCGGAGCTTTGTTGCAGGCAAAAGGTTGCTCCCGATGCTTACCGGTAAAGTTCCTCAACCGGCTGATACTGCCTCTGATCAGGTGAAGGCAGACTGGGATGCAAGCAATGCTCAGTTAATTTCTTGGCTGCTAGGGGCGATCGACATGGGCACTGGACTCAGCCTTCGTCGATTCAACTTAGCTAGCGAGATGTGGGCACACCTCTGCGCTGTTCACTCTCAAAACAATGCTTCCCGTCAATTTGAACTTGAAACTGAGCTCGCTTTGTATACCCAGGGGGATCGTGATGTTCGCACTTATTACCAGGGCTTTGTTACGCGCTGGACCGAACAAGATATGCTGGTTGCGTCTGTGAATGAGGTTCCGGTCACGGCTGCTACTATTCGGGATCGAGATCGATCTCGACTTATGCAATTCCTTATGAAGCTTCGTCCTGAATTTGAGGCTATCCGGGCATCTATTCTACATCGTAATGTCGCCTCTATTGATGATGCCCTCGGAGAGCTCTTTCGCGAAGAAACTCGGCTTCGCAGTCTCTCCAAACTGGAGGGTCAGCCTGATTCTGCCTTTGCTGTGGGCCGTGCTGGAGGATCTCGGCCTCAATTTCAACGTGGCAACACTAGCCATTTGACGTGCCATTTCTGCCATGAGCTTGGGCACATTCAACCACATTGTAAGCAAAAGAATTTTTGCATTTACTGCAAGCAATCGGGTCATATTGTTCTCGAATGCAAAGCTGCTGCTCGTCGCAACAAGGGTGGCTCGTCTAATGGAGGTCCTCGTGGGCCAGGGTCTGCGCACAACTCGGCTGGTGCTGGCTATGCCGTGGTACCTGTAGCGGCTGCTCCTCCTCCTGCTGCCGCTGTTGTTCCTTCTTCTGTTGGGTTGACATCGGCAGATGTTCGCCGTTTGGTCGCTGAGACTCTTCAAGAGGCTCTCCCCAATGCTCTTAACTCCGCATTTGCTACAGGTGGTGGTAAAGGTATTCGTTCTCGTTGGTTAATTGATTCTGCAGCATTTAATCATATGACTAATGCTCGTTCACATTTTTCAACCTTGAATACTGGTATAAGTTCTTCTTTACAAGTAGCTAATGGAGCTGAACTCTCTACTCATGGGGTCGGCACAGCTGCCACTGGATCTATTACTTTGCCCAACACATTATATGTTCCTCAGTTGGTCCCCCAGTTGGTTTCCGTTGGTCAGTTGACAGAAGATGGGTGTGAGGTTAAGTTCGATAACACGGGTTGTGTTGTGCAGGATCAGATCACGGGGAAGGTTCTGGGCAAGGGTAAGAAGGATGGCCGTATTTTTGTCCTCGAGGAGTATGCTCGACCTCGGAGTTGTATGGGGAATGAGTCTTGCTTTTTGGTGACAAAGGATGCGGCAGGAGCAGCTCACTTGGAAACTGGTGCGGTTTCAGTGGCCGACGCTGAGGGAAGAGATGTGGCTGATTCTTTTGATAGTCTCAGTGAGGATGAGTTGTTGTTGAATAAAGAACATCCCTAAGTCCTGCGTATGCTTAAGATACCGCAGGAGGCGATGAACTGCATCCAAGTGAGAAGTGCGAGCAACTCCCAAGAACTGACTAACATTCTGAACAGCATATGCTATATCCGGTCTGGTGTGAGTGAGATAAATCAGACTCCCAACTATGCTCCTGTAGAATGTCTGATCTTCTAGAAGTTCACCACTTTCCCTGCTCAGTTTTAAATTCTGCTCCATCGGTGTGGAACAAGGTCTGCAGTCACTATACTGCGCTGTCTCCAACAGATCTATAACATACTTGCGTTGACTTACAAATAGCCCTTTGTCAGATCGACTCACTTCCAAACCCAGAAAGTATGATACTTCTCCTAGCTCCTTGAGATTAAACGCACTGTGTAATGACTGTGTTAGCTCCTGAATCCCATCCACGTCACTTCCTGTCACAATCATATCATCGACATAAAGTAATAACACCACAATACCCTGCACAGTATTCCGCAGAAACATGGATGGATCGCTCGAACTCTGCACAAACCCAGCCTGAAGAATAGTACTGTGGAATTTCTCAAACCACGCCCGCGGTGCCTGTTTTAAACCATAGAGGGACTTTCGCAGTTTGCAAACTACATGGGGATTTAAAGGAGACGATTTATATGGAGTGCCCAGCGGGATATGACAAACAGGGGAAGGATGTAGTTTGCAAACTGCGAAAGTCCCTCTATGGTTTAAAACAGGCACCGCGGGCGTGGTTTGAGAAATTCCACAGTACTATTCTTCAGGCTGGGTTTGTGCAGAGTTCGAGCGATCCATCCATGTTTCTGCGGAATACTGTGCAGGGTATTGTGGTGTTATTACTTTATGTCGATGATATGATTGTGACAGGAAGTGACGTGGATGGGATTCAGGAGCTAACACAGTCATTACACAGTGCGTTTAATCTCAAGGAGCTAGGAGAAGTATCATACTTTCTGGGTTTGGAAGTGAGTCGATCTGACAAAGGGCTATTTGTAAGTCAACGCAAGTATGTTATAGATCTGTTGGAGACAGCGCAGTATAGTGACTGCAGACCTTGTTCCACACCGATGGAGCAGAATTTAAAACTGAGCAGGGAAAGTGGTGAACTTCTAGAAGATCAGACATTCTACAGGAGCATAGTTGGGAGTCTGATTTATCTCACTCACACCAGACCGGATATAGCATATGCTGTTCAGAATGTTAGTCAGTTCTTGGGAGTTGCTCGCACTTCTCACTTGGATGCAGTTCATCGCCTCCTGCGGTATCTTAAGCATACGCAGGACTTAGGGATGTTCTTTCCTGCTGACAGTCGATCGGAATTAGAAGGTTTTGCAGATGCGGATTATGCAGGGTGCCTGGATACCAGGCGGTCTACTTCAGGATGGTGTGTAAGACTTGGTCGGTCGTTCATTTCATGGAGATGCCGAAAACAAGACAAGGTTTCCAAGTCTTCAACTGAAGCTGAGTATCGTTCGATGTCCGAATTAAGTTCTGAGATGGTTTGGTTGCAACGACTGTTAGAAGAGCTTGGAGTTGAGTGTAAGATGCCTATGCGGATCTATGGTGACAATACAAGCGCTATCCAGATAGCAAATAATCCTGTGCTCCATGATCGAACAAAGCACATAGAAGTTCATGTTCACTATATTCGCCAGTTAGTTGCAGAAGGCAGGATACAGTTGAGCTACTTGGCAACAGAAGATCAGACTGCTGATCTACTCACCAAGGCTGTTTCATCAAGTCGTCATTGGTACTTGTCTTGCAAATTGATGTTGGTTAACCGACATCAATTTGAGGGAGGGTGTTAATTATATTTATTAGAGTACCAACTTGTAAATATGCTCAGCTGCATATACGGCTAGGGTTGAGATCAGCAACCTATATATACTCGTGTAAACATGTAAAAGGGTATCAAGTAATAATAAGCCTAAAACCTGTGAGGGAGATCCTCACCGTGGACTAGTGTCACATTGACGAAACCACGTTAAAAAACCTCGGTGTTCTTTACAGTTTTGACAGAGGATCTAGTGGAAGGGGAGGATGGAAGAAGCAGCGGTAAATCAATCTTGGTGAAAGCTCAAAAGGCGAGAGGACAGGGCAGGGGAAGAGCTGCAGATGGAAGGAGGAAAAAAGGGAGATGGAAACCACCAGAAGATTCGATATCAGCCTTACAAGGTCAGAGAAGGATGAGGAGAGGAAGAGTACGATGGAACAGAAAGAACAAGAGAGACTACTCGGCAACAGCTAAAAGCAATAAATGGAAGGGAGACTTCTACCTTGAGCCAAGTGCAGCCGTGCTAAGGATGGAAGGGCAGAACAGGGGAAGTGATAGTCTGCAGAAGGAAATTGAAGGCTGTGAAATGACACAGAACCACCACAAGATGGAGGAGAGTTATTGCTACCCCCATGAAGAGAGCTTTAAAGAGGGGGAGAAGAGAAGGAGAAGAGCACCAGAGTACAAGATAGCTCCCAAAGCAAAAGCTGTACTCCCCGAAATACACCCTTTGATATCCCCAGAAATAAACACCAAAAACCCAAATCATCCTCTGATCTCCCCTGAAAACACTACTCTGATATCCCCCGAAGTACACCATCAGACCTCATCTGAAATCACCACCATATACTCTAATCACCCTCTGTTCTCCCTTGTTAACACCAATCTGTCCTCCCCTGAAAACATCGCCAAAAGCTCTACTGATCCCCCAACACCATATATTCTAATTACCCTCCGTTCTTCCCTGTTAACACCAAGCTGTCCACCCCTGAAAACATCACCAAAAGCTCAACTGAGCTCCACTGCAAACACCAATAACCAAAAAGCCAAGAGAAGACCCAACTCAAGTACCATGGAAATAGGCAACAGCAAAGCCACAAGCAGAGCTAGAGAGGAGAGCAGGAACACCTTGGCTACAACAAGAATCAGAGGAGAGCGCCCTTTCCTTTCATCCAACGGAGGCAGAGGAATATCAATGCTGTTGGGGAAGATGCTCACCGAAAACAGGGTTGCCCTGGCAAAGGCGGCAGGGGCAGCACGCTACGCCTGGGGTGGATATGGAGAGGTGAATGTGCAACCGACGGAGACTCAGAACCTCTTCATATTCACCTTCAACAATGAGGCGATCAGGGAAAAGGTATGGAGGGACAGGCCATGGAGTCTATCGAACACTACAACTGCTGTTGAAAAGTTTAACGGAAGAGGGAAACCAGAAGAAGTCCCCATCGAGAAGGCAGCAATGTGGGTGCAGATTCATGGCATTCACCAAAATCAGAGAAACGAGGAGAACATGGTGGCGATAGGGACACACTACTTCCCTGGGATGCTCGATCTGGACAGAGCAAGCCTGGCTTTCACCGGGTACAGAAAGTTCTTGAGGATACTGGTGGAAGTCGACATTGAAGAACCAGTCCCGATCGGATTCGACTTCCCATTCACAGACGAAACCACGGGGGAAGAACACTGCGATGTGATAGAATTCAAATACGAGAGGTTAGTGGAGTTATGCTATTTCTGTGGAAGAATAGGCCACAATTGGCCGACATGTTGGAGAATGAACGAAGAGAGGAAGAGGAAAGGAGTGGCGTACCTGTCGGATGTGTACAACTCGTCCTTAAAGGCGGGAATCGACTCACCCCACAGGCAACAATCGACCAACAACAGAAGCAACAGGGAAGGAGGGGGGAGCTCTCAAAGCTACTCGACAAGCAGGGGGAATGAAAGCTCGGGAAGACAGAGCAGGATGGAAGAGGCAGAGGGAGAAGGGCCGACAGGGGCGGAAGGCAGAATCTCAGAGGGGGAGGTCAATATTCCTCCTGGGTTTACAGTGAGGAGATTGGAACAGGAGATTCAAGGAGAGGAGGAAGAAGTATCGAGGGGGAGGTGGCGAGGCAGATACAGAAAGGAGATGGGGGCGACAAACCTGGAGACGGAGATGGAGAGGGCGGCGACGGCGATGGAATCAAGTCTCCGGCTGGAAGAGGTGAGGGCCGAGCATCTGGTTGGGCGGGCTCCAGGAATGGTGGAAACCTCACTAACCCTTGGGCCAACCCAACCTGTCATGCAAGCCCAAATCCCACCCCAAGCTAGCCCAAATGAGGAAGATGTGTATCAACACATCCAAGATGGAAGGGAAAATCAGTTGGGCCGAAAACAAAAGAAGAGGAAGGGAATGGGCTTGTTAAGTGATCTCAGGCCCAGTGCCGATTTCAGGGAGGCAGAGGCAGAATATGATGGGCCAGAGGGAGAATTTGAGATGGGTGGGCTGGAAGTTGTACCGAGAAGGAAGAATCTGAAGTTCAAGTCCGGGAAAAATAATACCCCCAGAGCGAATCAGGCAGAAAGCGTGAAGGAGGGCCGAGGAAAGGAAAAGGCAGCGGTGGTTCGCCAGAAGCCACCTCTACAAGAATGAGTATGGTAAGTTGGAACTGTAGGGGTTTTGGCCCAACCCTTACAAGAAGTTACGCGAAACGTCTTTGTAGACGTTTAGGCCCTTCGATTGTTTTCCTCATGGAAACGAGCAAGAATGAAGCATTTATGGAGGAGCAAAGAAGAAGTCTTAGAATTTTCCCCAATAAGGAGTATGTTGAACCGGTTAACTCTTCTAGGGGTTTCGCGCTTTGGTGGAAAGCGGGGATTAGTATTAATATTATTAGTAGTGATAGCTTTTATATGGATTGTAGTATCGATATGGGTAGGAAGTTCTTCTGTACTTTTGTGCATGCACCCTCTACAGCTGTCAGTAGAAGGGATTTTTGGGAGCATCTTAGCTCCCTTCGGAGTAGTAGGGAGGACAACTGGGTGATTGTAGGAGATTTCAATGCCGCTATTTATGAAAGTGAAAAGGAGGGGAGATGCCCCCTTAGGTACGAGAATGTGGAACCGTTTAAAAGGTTCATTTTCGACAACGCACTTATTGACCTAGGGTTTAAAGGAGATCCTTTTACTTGGACCAATAAACGAATCGGGAATGATACAACGAGAGTCCGACTTGATCGAGTTTTGTGCTCGAATTCTTGGAGAGTCCTCTTCGGGGACGCTACTGTTTTCCATGAAAAGATGGTGGCATCGGATCACTGCCCGATCAGGCTCGAGCTCTGTTATAGAGGGAATAGGAGGAGAAAGACACCTTTCAGAGTTGATGAAAGATGGCTGGATAAGGAGGAATGTAAAGAGATTGTGGTCCGAGCATGGGATCCAGGAGGGCAATCGTCGAACCAGCTGGCAAAATGCGAACAAGATCTTAAAGATTGGTCGAAAGACTTCCATAGGAACAGTCTACAAAGAGAGAAGGATATTATGGAGAGACTGGATATCCTACAAAGGCCTCCAAGAACACAGGAAAGGGTGGAGGAAGAGAAAAGTCTAATAGAAGAACTGTCTAAGATATGGAGGGAGGAGGAAGCGTTCTGGAATCAGTGCTCAAGAGTAAATTGGCTGCAGAAAGGGGACCAGAATAATTCCTTCTTCCATTCTAGCACGATCCATAGAAAACATAAGAACAGAATTCTTAGACTCAAGGATGAAAGAGGGGAGTGGGTAGAGGAGGAAGATAGGATTAAAGGGATAGCCCAGGATTTCCACAAAGACCTCTTTAGAGCTAGAGACCATATCCCCTTTGCTCACCTTCTGGATGGATTCCCAGAAAAGGTTACAGATGAGATGAACGCAGCTTTGTGTGCCCCAGTGACAGGAGAGGAAATTAGGAAAGCGGTATTCTCATTGGGAGCTAAAAAGGCTCCAGGACCGGATGGGTTCTCGGGTAGGTTCTACCGAAGATTCTGGGACATTGTTGGGGATTCGGTATGCAGAGAGATTAAGGAGTTCTTTGAGACGGCAGAGATGCCGAATGGTTGGAATGATACACATATCGTCATGATTCCTAAAGTGGCCCACCCAGAGTTGATAAGCCAATTTCGACCCATCAGTTGTTGTAATTTTAGATATAAAATTATATCGAAGATTATGGCAACCCGCCTGAAGATCTGGACGCCTGATCTTGTTTCGGAGCTCCAAACAGCCTTCACCGGTGGCCGACTTATCCAAGATAATGTCATTATTGTCCACGAGGCCCTCCATCATTTCAAAAACCACAAGAGGGGAAGGAGAAGGGATATGATGCTTAAGTTGGACATGAAGAAGGCATATGATATGGTGGACTGGGACTGTCTGGAAACTCTTCTGAAAAAGTATGGGTTTGAAGATAGATGGTGCAGATGGGTCAGCTCGTGCATTAGGACGGTCAACTTCTCCATCCTCTTCAATGGGGAAGCAGCAGAGGAGTTCAAACCGTCAAGGGGAATCAGACAGGGGGACCCTCTCTCTCCCTTCCTTTTCATTTTAATGTCTAATGCTCTTACCTTTCTGATTGATAAAGCGGTTTCCCAGAACCATATAAAAGGTATAAAGTTGAACGCGAGATGCCCAATTCTCACTCACTGCCTGTTTGCAGATGATACGGTTATCTTTGGGAAGGCTGATCTTCAAGAAGCGGAGAAAATTCTAGACCTCATAGGAGAGTATGGGGCCATCACGGGTCAAGAAGTGAATATCAACAAATCTTCGATTTTCTTCAGTGCGAATGTACCAGATGTGGAAAAAGCAGCAATCATTGGCCAAATTGGGTTTGCCTCTTCTAACTGCCACACCAAATACTTGGGAGTGCCGACGGAATGGGGAAACTCGAAGAAGGAAACTTTTCAATTCCTGATTCAGAGAATGGAGAAGATGGGAGAAGCATGGAAAAGCCTCCTCCTCTCTCATGGAGGGAAAGAAGTGTTACTCAAAGCTGTCATTCAAGCTATCCCTTCCTACATCATGTACCTGTTTAATCTCCCGGTGAACCTGACAAAGAAGATGGACTCTCTCCTCACCAATTTTTTCTGGTCAGGGTCAATGCAGAAGAGCACAATGCATTGGTGCAGGAAGGAAATTCTTTGTGCTCCAAAAGCAGAAGGGGGATTGGGTTTCCGAAGCTTCAAAGATTTTAATATGGCCTTGCTAGCTAAACAAGCATGGAGAATCCTGAACTCACCTGATGCATTGTGGTGTAGGCTACTGAAGGGCCTTTACTTCCCTAGAGGGGGATTCATGCAATCGAAAAAAGGAAGTAGATCATCTTGGATTTGGGCAAGTCTGTGGGAGGCAAAAAAGGTTATAAACATGGGAGCAATTAGAGTCATAGGTTCTGGAGAGGATACTTGGATTGGTCAAGACCCATGGATTCCAAACCTCAATAACTTTGTCATTGGAAGTGGCCCCCAGCAAAACCGGAGGGTGAAGGAGTGGATTGACCCCGTTAGTAGGAGCTGGAACACAGATATGATGCAAGGTCATGTGACGAGAGAGGAAGAGGAGGCTATTCTTAAAGTCCCAATTGGGGAGGAGGGTTCTGATGATTTCTGGGCATGGAGTCTCAACCGAGAGGGAGAATTCTCGGTCAGGACAGCCTACCACGCGGTACATAAAGCCACTACTAATTTCCAGGCGAATGGTAGTGAAGAGAAGTGGAAGTGGATCTGGGGACTGAATATCCCACCGAAGCTGAAATTCTTTTTATGGAGATGTTCCAGAGATGGGTTGGCAACGAGGGCAAGACTCTTCCAACGCAAATGCGCTCCTAATCCGAGTTGCCATGTGTGCCAGAACCCTTTTGAATCCCTTAACCACTGCCTTTTCTACTGCCCTCATGCCAGGGAGGCTTGGTATAGCACTTTCCCATCCCTCCCGATCCCTCCCCAAGGCACCCGTTTCTTTGATTGGTTTTGCTCCCTCAAAGATATCATCCCTCAAAACTCCCTGAGTCATATCATCTACCTTTGTTGGAACATCTGGAAGGCAAGAAATGAGAGCACGTTCAAGAATCGATCACCCTGGCCCCCAAATGTGTGTCTGCAAACCTATAGAGAACTTACGGAATGGAGTGCTTGTCCGAGGCCCCCACCTCAAGGCTCTGATGGTCCCACTCAGCTCAGGGGATCCCATCCTACTACGAATCCACCGCCAAGTAGTCACTCAACTGTGATTCAATGTGATGGGTCGTTCTTTAGCGACCCCCAGTCGGCGGCATATGGTGTTGTTGTTGTTAACCACCATGGACAAGTGTGTGATGGGAGAGCTGATAATCTTCTTTGTTCCACCCCGATTGAAGCAGAAGCTAAGGCGCTTTTGGAAGGAATTAAATTAGCACAAGAATATGGATCGGTTTGTACTGTGCAGTCTGACTGTCAAACACTGGTTAAGGCCCTGAAGCATAATCAATCTCGATGGCCCTGGAGATGCGCAGCATGGATTAGAACAATGGTCAACATTCTTAGGAATAACCCAGCCATTTCAGTGGAAGAAGTCCCGAGGACAATGAATGTCAGAGCTGATTGGGTTGCACGATCAAAGGCCAAATCTATCCTACCAGAAGACTGGATTAATATTCTTGATCTAATTTCTGTTCTCCTCTAAATTTGTAAAAGCTTGTGTGTGAAATTGATTATGGTGGAATAAAAGTTGAAATGATTTGTCAAAAAAAAAAAAAACTCTCTCATAATATTATAATAATATATATTCACCGTGTGATGAGAGGAAAAACTTGGCCGGCTGTTGATAATTAATATTTTAATTTTTTTGCTTGAATAATTAATATTTTATATATATTAGAAGTAGGGCTGGCTATTTGGACCGGGACCGGATGAAAAACCGGAAACCGGACCGTATAATCCGGACCGAGACCGGATAGTAAACAATCCAATCCAATCTTTGGGCTTAGATTTGAGGTAAAAAACCGGATAAAGACCGGATAAGAGAGCTCAACACCCAAAACTTAACGGTAATTTGCATAAACGGTCACAAACCTTTGCACTTAGTACAAAACTTAACCAACTCCTCACCCTTTTAGGCCTTAGGCCACTCAAATTCCCACAATCTCAATATAAAATCAAGACCGAATTGGGACCGGACCGGGTCAAGACCGGACTGTATCCAATCCAATCTTCGGTCCTTATATTTTCAAAAAAACCGGACTGGACCGGATCAATTTGGGCAAATTTAACCGGACCGGACCGTATAGCCACCCCTAATTAGAAGCCTAAATAAAGAAGGAAAGTGATTAACGAATTGGAGAAGGAAAAAAACAAACTTGACCTATGTGGCAAAGAAATTAGAATTTCCAGACGATTAGTGGATAAGTAGGTCAAAAAACGTAATAACCACTTAGTGGGGAAATGGGTGCGGATTATAAGGGATTTAATGTATCCCGTTGGTTATTTATTTAAGAGATTGTTAGTTTTCAAGCTAGTTTTTAGTTTTTTAGAAAAGGAAACATATTTCTTATACTCTTCTCCTATTAAGAGCTTCTCATTCCCAGCATTGCTCCAAAGCAAAACCAGAAGCAGAGCCGTCAGTGGCCCAAGGGCTGAGTCCAAACATTAGGTGTTCTTTTTCATTCTCATTCAGACTTCACTTTAGTGCAGTGGCGGAGATCGAGCGTATCGCTAGTTATAAAAATTGCGGAGAAAACAAATCATCAGTGCACAACGATGACTCAAGCGGTGGAGAGATACAAATGATTTTTGATATGCAGAACTAGTTCAACTTGCATTCCAATTTCCAAGGGAATGGTGATGCAAGGAAATGGAGAAGTTCACTTTCTTTTTCGTGAGGTTCAGATCAAGTTTGGGCCATTTGGGTGTTGTGCAATTGCAACTTGGTGTTGTGTAGTAATATATTCGTCATTTTATTTCCATAGAAGTATGTTGATTTTTCTTTGCTTGTTCTTGGACCTTGGTGAAAAGTTTGTCAATTTGTTCATACAATCGGATTCAATAACTACTGCTAGGTTTACTGCGTTAGTTCGACAAAAAACAAAAGTTTATTATATTTTAAATATTATAATTATTATTATGAACAATTATCTTTTATGAATATTATGAGAAATTATACATTCGTAAAAAAAAATTACAACTAGATAAAGTGGCTACAAAAAATTACCTATAATGGCAGATAATTTGTTCCGGTAGATTAATTTAAACGCAAATATAATTGTTTTCAAAACAAACTACAGGGGCCAAAATATATGCCGCCAAATGTAGCATTAGTGGCAAACTTTTCAGCTACTAAAATGAGAAAAAAAGTCAGTTAAATAGTCATTCAAAAGTCAAATTAGCAACAAAACTATTTGTCGCAAATATGTATATTAGCATCATATAATATTTGCCGCTAACATCTGCCGCTAAAGAGATTTAGCGGCAGCAGTATTGACAGCACACAATTGTGTGCCGCTACAGAGCTATTGTGGCACATAAATGACTTATCGTGACAAAAAGACTTAGCCGCTAATTTTCATTTTTCTTGTAGTGAAATCCTTTTTCCCTCCTGTAATCATGAACCCATCTCACAAACCAGAACAGTGAGATTGTTCAAGTTGTCTGTGTTAACGTGCAGTATAAGATCCAACATAATCTTCTCCCAATAATTCGAATCAGTTCTTGACGGTTGACGACCGGGTAAGTATATATACAGTGTACCAGGTAACGTATACAACTCTACCCTTCACTTTTGCTGATTAAACACAGAGCTATATATAATTTGGGAAAAGCTAGAACACAAGATGCCAAATGAACCAACCTACTTGTAGTATTGGCCAACTTGTCGGCACATGTAAATGTACCCTTCATTTCTACGCAAGTACGTTGGGGGATTGCTGCTATCTTTAAAACGATGGATTCCTTGTGAGTTTTCCCTCAGATTAGCGTCTATCGTTGTTTTTGTTAGAAACATATTTATTCGCGTTTTTGTTTTATCGGATTAATTATCGTTGTTTGGGAGAATTAGCATTATTGGAGATTATTTGGGGTATTTGGGAAATAAGCAGGGGTCGATTGTTATTTCTTATTAGTTAGGTAGGAGATAAAGATTATGCGGATTATATAATTTGCAGTAGTGATGTTATTTTTCATTAAGCAATAAAAATAACAAAACCTAAATCCTTCTCTCTCTCTCTCCCTTCCTGCGTCTTTCCCCTCTTCTCTTCCTCTCCTAAAAGCTGCCGCAGCAGCATCCCTTTCTTCCCCTTCCTTGTTTTAAAAATTCTCAATTCCAATCCCTAACTAGGTCAATCCCTAATTGATCTAGCTAATTTCTCCAATCCCAAACACGTTAGAAATTTTGTTTCTAACAGTTTCCTTGGAAAATTCGTTTTCTCTATATTTTAGAGCTTGGGGGTGGGGGAAGTGGCCAGACGGACGAGAGATTAGTTTTTGATAAATGTGAAGGAGAAGAGTGGAATCACTCATCTCAGTTAGAGGGGGGCTTCTTCTCTGGAACAATCCTCGTCAAAAGAGAGCCGCAATCCTCATCAAAATATTGCGATCAAGGTCCTTCTACACTAACAAATTAAACAAAAAGATGTCAATATTTCTTAGGGGAAAGCGATCCCTACGCCGTACCAGCTCCACGACTTCCCACAGTCCAACCGTCATGCAACAACGGAAGAAGAGATGCTCAAGAGATTCCACCTCCTCCCCACAGACTAAACACTACTCCAGCCCCCACCTCCCGAGAGCTTGGATCTCATAAACAATATAATGGGCTAGATTATTTCACAATCACAATCTAATAGCCTAGATTAATTCGCATAAAAAAATTAGAGGGGATGACTGGTAATTTCGCGCGCCTCTGGGTTTTTTTTACGATGTGATGCGTAAGTCAGAGGAGAGACAGCTGACCAGTCAAATACTACCTTTTCTACTCCCATATTTTTCTTATGCGAATCCTATATCACTCTTTTTAACGGAATTTAAAAAATTTAGCATAGAAAGAACGCATTAATTATTATCTACATAATGATATCCATTTTACTATATTTTGAGCATGGAAAAAATTAACTCTTTAAAACACGTGTCGATTATAGCATTATCAGTATCATATCTATCATATCATTATGATATGATGACCCATATCTTACACTTCAACTCAAAATTAAAACAATAATTGGATAGAAAGAATGCATTTATTAACATATACACATTTTGTTATTTTTTGTCGAACATAAGACCTCGTATCAACATCATAACAATGTCATATCATGTTATCATTGTGATAATATCATGTGTTATGATGCCATCAAATTATTTTGTTAAATATGTTATCATTGTGATAATATCATGTGTTATGATGCCATCAAATTATTTTGTTAAATATAAGACCTGATATCAACATCATATTACTATCATACCAACATCATACAAATATCATATCATTATCATATCAACATCATACCACCATGATATCATATCACTGTCAGTAGTAATATCGTGATAGGACGATCTTAATTTTTTCTCAAAAAAATATCAAAAACAAAATGGATACCATCTTGTGGAGCAAAAAAATCTTATATTATGCAAAAAAAAAAAAAAATGAAATCCTAATTAAAATGAATGTGCTATAGTCCATTGAATTTTCGTAGGATATTTGAAAAATCTCTTAAACAGACACCTAGACATCCACGCCAACCCACAAACAATTCAATCAACTACCAAAAAAAATTCAATAAGCTCTCCTAAATGCAGGGTGGGGTGCAGGCTAGGGAGGGGGTAGTGTGAGTGTTCACGGATAGGGCCATCCGTTCGGGTTCCCATGGTGCGCACGTGGTTGGGTGATGCAGGACGCCTCATGAACGTTGTTTGGTGCTGATGCCTCTTTGTACCCGGACGTCCAAGATCCTTTCTTGTTGGAGCTTCTAGCCTTGAGGGATGAGATTCGTTGGGCGCTTGAGGTGGGTATGCAGTATGTCATTTTCACTGGAGATGCTCAGGTGGTGCTCGACAAGGTTAAGGTGAGGCGAATTTTGAGCGAGATCAAGTTATTGAGACAATATTTCCACCAGTTTAGTGTTTCTTTTGTTGGTCGTGTTCGCAACAGGGTGGCCCATATGGTGGCCAAAAAAGCCCTTTCAATGTTCACTAGTTTGATAGCGTTCGATTTTCATTACTGGCTCTGGTCGGCCAGCTGACTCTACTGTATCTTGATATGGACGAGTTCCTCCAATCTTCCAAATGGCAGCCGAATTGTCATCTTCCTTCTTTCCCTAGTTGATTTTAGTCTCAACTTCAACATCGATCACATCGGGCAAACAATAGGAATCCCCTCAGGTGGAATCGGAATCCAAAGCCACATTACATGACTACTAATTTCGCCATGCAGCCCACACAACTGCAGGAATCTTGTGTTCACACAGAATTATCGTTATAACTTTGGTCGTGATCAGCTTCGTGGCTAACTAAGAGAGTTATTTATAGTTTCCAACTTCCTATTATATGTCAGGTTTTTAACTATCTTTAAGGGAGGTAATCGATAACATTAATTTGTTTATAAAATAACAATCACAAGAAAATTCCAATTATATATATCAGGCGTCCGTCGTCCCACAAAATGGTCACAAAATTATTCAAAGTTTCACCTCTTTTTCATCCCATTTTCTTCAAATCCGAGAGGAGACTCAAGAATTCTATAACACCTGGCACCTGGGACTCAAAATAACCCCTCTATCCTTACGATCTCAATGAATTAGTAACTAAAATGTATACTAGTGATCTTCAAAATCATTACTAATTATCCACTCTCAAAGTTTCGTAGACACTCTCGATCATTACCCCTATGTAGGTAGGTTGAAGCTAGTAGAGACTGTAGCCCACTAAATTTTAAAATATAGATAATATTATATTAAATTTTTATACAAATTTAGGAATTAGAATAGTCGGTTTTATTAACTTTTTATCAGTGAACGGCAACTCAAAAAACTATGATGCCTTATCTAAAAGGACTCAACTTTGATTCTAAATACCCCTTAAATTTAACTCACAGGTCATTTTTTTGTTAGTAAACAACATGGCCAAAAATGCCTTTGGGTCGCTTGGAAAATTTTGGAGTCTAAATCTCTAAATTTTGAATAATTCAAAAAAAATTAACTCAATAAAATTGTTGAAATAAGATTTTAAAAAGTTCGATATTTGGTATTGTCATTGTTGGCATTTAGTGAAAACAATAATTTCCCAAATCCATATACAAAGCCTCTACATTTATGAGATTTATATCTCTTGATTTGAGAGATGTAATCTCTGAACCTAAAATCTACTACATATAAAGCAACTAAAAATAGGGGAATTCTACGGTACCCAAGGTAAAATCCGGGGTACCGCATACATTGAGTAAGAAAATGCTATTCAGAACTTGAATTGTCTGATCTTTTGGACATGATACTATAGTCTAACCCTTCAAGATCAAAATCTAGGTATTAATTCTCTAAATCTTATACCCCAAGATCAATTTGATTAGAAACAGTAATCAACGATTATGATTCGTCCAAATATAGGCAAAAAAATCAATACACCATCTTAGAGTTTATAGTTTATGATTTAGATAATTAGGACCCAGGGTTCACTCATTAAGGGTTAGAGTATAGTATCATACCCAAAAATCCTGCTAATTCGAGGTCTAGATAGCGTTTTCATACTCAAGGTATACGGTGCCCCGGATTTCACCTGGGGTACCGTAGAAGGCACCCAAAATATATAATTTTTTTGTTAAATCTTTAAATTTTATGAATCTATACTCCGAATATTATTTTCCAAACGACCCCTTAGTTCAAATCCACCCACCATCATTAGATCTAAGAGGAAAATTTACAGAGTAATTAGGTTAAATGAGACCTACAGGATCATACATGCAACATTTAGAGGAAGAAAATTCATGTCATTTTCTTTTCTTTTTTCTCGTTGAATATGTCATCATATTTTTATCTATGATTTTTTTCATATAGTATATATTATCTTTGTTACAAAAAAAATATATTATATGGCATAAAATTTTACAATGGTACTAACCAGAATGGTGAACATGCTTTAAGAATGATTAAAAAAATTCGTCCCAAAATAGATATTATTTTGTGTATCACAAGTCACAACATCCAACTCCAACTTTATGTAGATAAAATATAAATAGCTCACACGAAATTTTAAAATGCCAACTCATCGTGGAGCGGAGATTTATGGAAGAACAAATAGTCAAATTTCATAATTAACCATCTAACCAAATGTGATTTGGTTTGCGAAATTATGAAAAATATTTCTACTTGTATCGATATAAATTAAAATCAAAATCGGGATGGATGGGAGAACTAGCAAGCAACACAGGAATAGGAAGAAACGGAAATTGTTTTTTTATTACTTAATAAATTAATAAATAAAAGAGTACCCAAAACTCAGCAATTTCCTCCTTATATAAATAATCCAGATCTCTCTTCCACTTCCCTTCCCCCACCACCACCCACCACCACCGCTCTCTCTCTTCCACTTCCCTCTCTGCCTCTCAAAAATCCTCTCCGATTTCGCGAAATCCGCCGGCCGGAAAAATGGACAGCAAGATCGGGCGGCCTCGGTTCGTAATCGAAGCGGCGGAAGCCGAATCAATGGCGAAGCAATCAGGTTTCGCCTCGGCGGCGGAGCTGCTCCCTTCGCTGGTGAAATCGGCCCAGGCCCTGGCCCGCCCGCCCATCTCCAACTACCACGTCGGCACCGTTGGGCTCGGATCCACGGGCCGGATCTTCTTCGGTGCCAACATCGAGTTCCCGGGCCTCCCGCTCAACAACTCCATCCACGCCGAGCAATTCCTCGTCACCAACCTCTCCCTCAATGCCGAGCCTTCCCTCCCCTGCTTCGCCGTCTCCGCCGCCCCCTGCGGCCACTGCCGCCAGTTCCTCCAGGAACTCCGCGCCGCCCCCGGCATTCGGATCCTCATCACCGACGACAACAACAACAACGACCACCACCACCACCACCACCACCTCTCCTCCGCCGCCGATGACAACAACCACCACCGCCTCCGCCGCCGGTACCAGGACCTCTCCACCATCCTCCCCCACCGATTCGGCCCCGACGATCTCCTCTCCAAGGACGTCCCCCTGATCCTCGAGCGGCACAACAACGATCTCGCCCTCGTAATTCCCCCTCTCGAGAACGGAAACCTAAATGGCGGCGGTGGGAACCACGGCAAGGAGGAGGATCTGAAATTGGAGGCGCTGGAGGCGGCGAATCGGTCCCACGCGCCGTACAGCAAGTGCCCGTCGGGAGTGGCGCTGATGGACTGCGAGGGGAAGGTGTACCGGGGCTCGTACATGGAGTCGGCGGCGTACAATCCGAGCCTGGGGCCCGTGCAGGCGGCGATCGTGGCGTACATCGTCGGCGGCGGGGCCGGGTACGAGAGGATCGTGGCGGCGGCGCTGGTGGAGAAGGAAGGGGTTCCGGTGATGCAGGAGGCGACGGCGCGGCTGCTGCTGGCGACGGTGGCGCCCAAGTGCGAGCTCAAGGTCTTCCATTGCCGATCGAAGCGGCAATGAGAAACGTGTGGTTGGTAATGCTGCGGCGAGCGATCCATTGGAGAGAGAGGAGGGAAAGGGGGTAATGGAAGCCAGTGAATCGAATCGTGGGAAAGTTGAAAACTGGAAAAAAAAATGGGTCTTTTGTTTATTGTGGAAAAAGGAAAGAAAGAGCTTTTGGGGCCATGAATGAATGGCCCTTTTTCTTAATAATGGCATGAATTTGTGAATGATGAAGATGAAATACCACTATGGAGTTTTCTGATTTTTTTTTTTACTCTCATTTTTGTAAATATAATGATAAATAATAATGTGACAATGGAAGAGAAAACAATAAAAAAAGAGCTCTTTTTTTTTTAACTTAATGCTTTGCTTTTGGGGTTTCCTCTCTTCTTCTTGCTTTTGTTATTCTAAAGTACAAATATATAAGTAACCATGTCTTATCAATAACTTTTTAAGGGGTTATTGAAGAATCTAGAATTCATTCCTTTGCACTAGCATGTTGATGTTGTACTTCAATTCTCAAGTGTCCTCCAATGAGATGAGTATATTTCTCGTGCTTATAATATTTGAAACTATTTATTCGATTATTTGTCTCAGGCTCTCAGCGATACTTATCTGTATTTTTTTAATTTTCATAATGTTTGATTCAGTAATTGATTGTTTGTCGTAGCGGTACTTATATGTACTTCCTTATTTTCATAAAATGTTTGATTCTATAGTGGATTATTTGTCTCAACAGTAGTAAAGTTTGATGCTACTCTTTGTTCTCTTCGGCAACTCGTGCCAAATGATCAATGATCTTCTGAGACTCACCTAATGTATATGATAGACCCACTACAAAAATAAGGAAAAATTATATGAGAGAAATCTGAAATGAAGTTCTTTAATGATAATATGTTGGTTTTTTCTTACAAACAACAACCTTTTTGTGACTAGTATCACTCTTTGTTGTAGAGTCTAAGTTTGTGGTCCTAAATTATTTTGGAAAGACTTACAACTCCACTCTAACTATTTCTGTTTTCTAAAGACCACGCTATCATTCAATCAAAGTCCATTTACCTAATCTAAATCACAATCTGATGAAAGCCAAGGGAGGAAGGCAAGTTAGGGCGAGGAAGCAAAGCAATTTCTATCGTTCTTTCTTCCAAGGGTAATGAGTCGCCATTTTGGCGCTTGTACTCTATAATTGGTTCAATTTTTTGGTGAGATATAAGTGGTTCAACTTAGTCTAATCCAATACCAATTCAGTCCATTTTTTAATTCAAAAAATCAATGGAACTAAAAAATGAATCATATATTCATATTATATTTAATCTAACTTGATCTGGTTCAAGTATAGTTTAAGTTTGTTTCCCCCTCTATCCTCATGCTGGTTGTTATCGAACAAACCATCCAAACATCGTATTATTTATCATACAAGGAGATTAATCAAATAACCAACCGTGCCTATTCGCCGAGCAAAATTAATGAAGAAAGGATAAGCGGTTGACTAAAATAGCTGTGTTACCTAAGTTCGAAAACCTTTGTTTAGTTTCAAAAAATTACAACTCTTAATAGTATTTATTAGATGAATCTAATGGAGAAAGGTATGACAAAAGTTCATCTAGTATTTGGAATGGTAATAGGTCGATTTATTGGGTAATTTGACCCAATTGCCATGACCTATATGAATATTGGGTCGGGTCAAGTGAACCCAAGTGCACGTTTAATGATTTTGAGTTTGGTTTGGATTTGAATTGGGTCCACTTTGAGCAGACACAAACATGTCTATTCAGGTTCAGATGATTGTACATGCAGAAACACAATATCGATTATCTCATTAACTGCAGTCAACCTAATTACACCTTTAATGTTGATGTTTCATAACAAAAAGGAAAAGAAAAAATTTCATTATAATCAAATATTCATTTTCTTTTGAGTATCCAATGATATAGATCCAATTTAGACCCAAACTAAAAAAATTTATTACGAATAATGCCAAAGAGTAAAATTACCCAAATCTGAATTGATCCATAATAAGTTTGAGTCTAACAATACCCAAATATTTTTTTAAAAAACTTTCCATCCCTACTAGAGGCTTAAAGATGACAGAATTTTAAGTATAAGCACTCAAACCTAATTAGCCCTTATCTGAAAACATGAATCATGAGAAGAGAGGTGTTCCTTTTTCTTTAGGTTGATTATATAACTTTTAAAATATTAATGGAGTTGAATCCTTGAGCCACAGGACAAAGACTGATTTGCCAAATGGGTTACTGTCAAAAAACCTAAAAAGGGCAAATTGAGTGGCGGCTGATCACTCTTTTGAACCTCAATGCCCCCACACACCACTCCTAATCTCGGAGAAGATTCCATCTTCTTCCCCAATTATCCTATAATTAGAGGTATTAATATATAATTTGATAGTTACATTTGGTCCTTGTTTCTTGAAAGTTTATACCATCTGGCTGGCAAATGCCTGGCACAGCCGTAGTCTGAGTTAGACATCCATTGTGGTTTTAACTGCAATCATTGAACGGTTTCACCAAGCCTGGCAAAATAACCATCTTTCTAACCTTAACAGTATGATCATAGGCCGAGTTTGGTCATTTACCGAACGACTCGTTTGCTAAAGAAAACATGCATGAGTCACTTTGTTCATACGAAAGTCCTAACAGTCAACAAGTGCTGCCAGAAACCGTTTTCAGCACACTAGTTCCCAGCAAATATACCGCAACATTTCCGTTTGTTTTGTTAGTCCTAGATAAGATCAGGAGCATTTCTGTTTTGTCTCTGCAACTTGGAGCACATTCAACTGACACAGAAAAACTACTAACAGACCCTACAAATGTCAGCATTTGCACAGAAGTTTTTGTCCCCCCCTGCATGTAACTTGATTACTCAACTCAGCAAAGTCTGGTATCGAACTTGAGGCTGATCCCCATGCTGAAGAGCTCCTGGGACAACAGCTTAGCTCCATAGGGGATATTCACCTTCACAATGTCATCGACGGATTCGCAGATACGGCAGTAAGGGCCCCTGACCTTGCGCCCACCGGGGACAGATCGCTGGATCACATTGGCGATGTTCTTGCAGTTCTGGCAGATGTGCAGCTGGGAGGAATCGCTGAGCGTGTAGAGCCGCTCGTAGAGGTTTGCTGCTGCGCCGTGGGCTATCAGGCAGTCACGCTCCATCTCGCCGAACTTGATCCCGCCAAAGCGCTTGCGATCTGCAACCGGCTGCCTGGTGAGCGGGTGAACAGGCCCCGTGTTACGGAACTTGACCTTGTCTTCAGCCATGTGGATCAGCCGCTGGTAGAAGGTCGGGCCCATGAAGACCAGCGAATTGACCATTTCTCCGGTTCGACCGTTGTATAGCCTCTCGTTTCCCCATCTTGAAAATCCAGCCCTGTTTTTTGCAACCAGATATGACAATGACTGCTCTCAGTCAATTAAAACTGTAAACGTGAGCTAGGACAAAGCAAACGTGGACAACTTCTTGATCAAATACATTGGCCCAACTTCTAGGTTCTAACATTCACCTCCGGTATGGAATTTAGCATTGAGACCTTACTATTGTCTCTTCCATACTTCCAGTTCTGGTTTTGTCATAAAAATCCAAAAGCTTGTAGGGTCATATTTAGTCAATTCACTTCACACATAATTCAGCTATCCTAAAAAGTCAACAAGTTGCGGAAGCAGCTAATAATTCCAAGATAATTTACGCATTTTTACAATTTCATCATCTACACCTTCATCAACTTGTTGAATCAAATGGAGCAGGGTCAACAACAAGAATGCATAAAAACCAGAACTTAATGTGAGGTAGTAGCTAGTATTGTCACCTGTGCAGCTGGTCTGTGATGGACTCGGCCGAGACAGTGGAGAAAGGAGTTGCATATCTCATCGTACCCCCAGAAGCAATCCCTTTTGCCAGAGCAGCCTCCAAGAGTTGGCCAGGAGTTTGACGTGAAGGAAATGCATGTGGATTGATGACCACATCAGGCACTATTCCTTGTATTGTAAAGGGGAAGTTCTCCTGAGCCTCTAGGAAGCCAAGAACACCCTTCTGCCCGTGCATGCTTGAAAACTTGTCACCTAGAGTAGGAGACCGGACCTGCAGAAAGTCAGGATACATACAAAGTGCATCAGCAATGAAAGTGAGAGGAAAGGACAACACCTACAAATAAGCAAGACAATCCTTAAAAGATTGAAATCACAGTAAGAGAACCTCAACTTCTGCCTCCATGAAGTCAGTGAACATTAGGATAAATCCTTAAAATAATATCCACTAGACAAATAGGCCAGGGTATTAGGTTTACCTGTCTCAATGATACCACAGCAAAGTTCTTTCCCTCGTCATTAGCCGACAAAACAACCTTCTGAACCTTGCCTCTTTCAGTGTGCTTCAATTTGATACTGTAATCAGCTCCAGACTCACCGCACTTCCCCACAACAATGTCCCCACTCTGCAGATCTGCTCCAATTGAGGGAAAACCATCATCATCGAGACTATCGACTCGACCAATCTTGCTCTGTATCTTCCCAAAATGAACAGGATCATCAGACTTTCTTCTCTTTTCCTCCTTGTTATCCACCTCGGCCTTGTAACTCCTGATGTGCTCGGTCCGGAACATCCCACGCTGCAGAGAAGCCTGGTTCATCACCAAGGAATCCTCTTGATTGTACCCCATATGCACGTTTACTGCAACTATGCAATTCTGACCATTGAAAAACTCAGGCCTAGGAAGAACTCCATTGTGACCAAGTGGATACCAAGGTTTCCCCAAACAGTCAGAAGTGGTGGTTCGGAAAAGAGGCCTTTGTGGGTAAAACAACTTATGAGACAGTGTATCCACTCTAATGTTGGGGTTTGTGGTCGAGAAACCAATAGCTTGTTGGCAATGTTTTTGCGACTGATACAGAACTCTCCTTGCATGGTCATGATTTGCGAAGGGGACAATTCCACAACTCAAACCTAGCAGGAATGACATGTCGAGTTCACAATGTGTGTACTTCACAGCATGCGTCCCATCACCTGACCTTAACAATTTTTTTATGCTCCAAGCTGTAGAGCAATCCTCTTCCTCTTCAGTCCCAATGAACTCAATGATGCCATCATCCAAAAGGGATTGGAAGGTATAAGTTTCCCCTTTCGAAGATATTATCTTTGCTAAGTTCTCAACAACAATTAGAGGACGCAGAATCCTTCCAGCATCCGTAAAGATACGCACTTCTTTCTGCTGTTCGTCCCTTTTAATTTCCACCTGCAAGGAAAAGAGCAGATGCTAAATTTGGATTTCCTCAGCAGAAATCTGATAGTGTTATAAGAATCATTTAAAAAGTACCTGATGTGGCAGCCTTCCTTTGCGTCGCATGCGCCTTAACTTTCTCACGAGCAAGTGAGGAGTTTCACAAACTCCTACCCATTCCCCATTCAGAAACACTTTTTCATTTCCATCGAGTCTAGTATAAGTTCCTTCAGCAAGTCTATCCATCCCATAGTAAGTTAACTTGTCAATTAAAGGAGTTGTTATGTTTGTACTGACAACACCTGTGATGGATAGATTCTTTACAAGACCACAGTTTTCACCATCAGGAGTGGAGAGAAAGCAAACTCTACCCCAGTGAGAAGGGTGCCTGCATAGAAATAATTTGATATTAAATCCAGAGGTTACGACTGTCACACACACACAGACTTTAGTCCCAGTCTTTATATTATTCACTGCTCACATTCTACTGTAAGATGCTTAGAAGTAGAAAGAAAGAAACCAGGACTTAGCATCAAACCAAGCTGATAGGTATAGGAAATGCATGGATAAACTAATTACATCACTAACAACGCCTGATTACTCAGCATCAAAGCATGATTTAGACAGAAACTAAGTTCACTATCTGCTAGTCAATGACTCCTATCTAAATTACCATTTTCTGTTCAGTAGAAACTCTGGAGGAAAAATAGGGGAATCAATCCAACTTTGGCCAAGATTATCAACGAACTGGACAATTTACAATGAATGCCCATTAAACCGTTCCATTCTTCAAATTTGAAACATAACACAATAAATCTAACACCCAATTGCCAAACTGCACACTGACTCCAAGTGAAGGTCTAGATATTCCAGCTCCTTCAGGTTATATATATGTATATAGATTAATCTATGGATAAAGTTTAAGTTTTAATGCAAGACATGAAGACTCAAATTGGCAGCAGTTGTAGTCCTGCTTCTGTTGTACTCATGCAAGCCTTAAAGTGCATCAAATAACGTATCAATCAATTGATGCTTCAGTTTTTGGCTGCTCAACAATAAGCTCAGTAGAACGCAAGAGAAAAGTAAGCACTAGGTTTTCAAAGACTTACGGGTATCGAGCATCTCCAACTTTCCCAGTGTACAGGACCTGCTGGCGAGTCCTTCGCAAATCAATCATTGTTTGCAGTGGATTTGTGCGGCCAAGGTTCGCCACAACACCTGAAACTCTCTCCATTTTCCTCCAAGGATGGCACCATGCTCCAGTGGAGAATGCTCTTGACAAACCATTGGTTACAACAGAAGGATCCAGGTAAAAAGCAACCGGTTGGATAGGTCGGCCATCATCAAGGGACTTTTGCAGGGTCTTTTTCATACGTTTCTGAGTATTCGATATGTGAGCTTTCAACTCCCTCTCAAGCAACTCCCCTGCCAACTCAAGCCTCTTGTTTCTGAAACTATCCCTATTATCAGATTTCCTATGACCAGTAGAGGCCAGTAAAAGGCACTTCACCATATACCCTAAAAACTGAGCCTTTTGGGTAGGATGTTCCAGAGTTGGGAAAAGATACTTGCTAATACATTCCTCCATGCGCTCAGTGGGCGGGAATTGGGTCTTGTGTATACTCTCATCAACAAATTCAAGTGCTTTTCTCCCCCTGCGGAACCCCTCAAATTTCTCAGCTTCCTGAATTGATGCAAAGAGTATATTGACTACGTTCGGATCATTATTGTCGTAATCTATCAGATCTACGACTTCTTTGTCCGATCTGACACCGAGGGCGAAGAACAAGACCCACAATGGCACCTCAGTTGACAAGAAGTACACCATCAGAACTTTCTTTTCTCCTTTTATCTCCTCACCTCTACTGAGGCCAGCTATTCTAACAATCAGCCTGTGCCTCTTAACCTCTGATTTGTATGCTACGGTCCAGGTGGGACTGCTCACAAGCCAAAGCCTCTTCATGCATATTTGCTCTTGAGCAATGAAAACCTGCAACGCAGAGAAATGTATAAACACATCAGCCAAATGAATAAAAAGAATGACTACACAACTTTACAGATTGGTAGCTTCAAAATAAAAGACCCAACTAGAAAAGAAAAAGAAAACTCACCTTCTCAGCACCTTTTATCACAAAGTAGCCTCCCTGATCGAAATCACAATCAACTTTCTCGTCTGTCTTCATCCAGCACAGATCAGACTTCACCATCACAGGAAGACTCCCTATCACAACCTCTTCCGTCTCATTGTTTTGTATCACTTTCTCAAGTATTTTGTCCTTCCCCGTCTTGAACTTGTCACTTCCAATAAGCTTTGGTGTGTACACCTGAGATAATTGTAAAGTAAATAAAACACATCTTAGAAATTTCCACAAGATAGGCAGGGACATGTTCTGCAATCAACGTGATTCTCAACAATTAGGCGCGAGTTTCTTTTCTAGAGTTTGCATCAAGGGGAGAGATGGTATTGTCAAATGGATATCACAGAAAAGAGGACAAGGCAATACAAGAACAGAATAATTATTCCTCTTTTTATCTATTTCTCTAGACGCCCATTTCATTCAGGAGGAAACTACTAGCTCACAGTGACTAGCACAACCATATTTAAACCTATTTACATTTAGAATATAATGCTGCTCTAGACTGCAGGAATTAATCCTTGCCCAAATCTGTCGAACACCAATCCTACAACCCTACCATCGAAACTTGTGGGCTTCAGTAAACACAAGCATAATCCAGCTCCAAGTAGTTGGATGGAATTGAAGCTTAGGCAGGCCATGTTCATGCAGCAAATTCCTCCACAAAACAGCAGCAAATTGGCCTCTTTCTAAGACCTTATAAGTTATTGCCCACAGAAAAATGTGCCAAACAAGAAGCCAAAACTTAAAAAAGGTGTGTACTTCAAAATCAATAGCAACAAACAGTAGTTGAACAGAAATCAGAAGTTCCATTTACCTGGAAAGTGACTTCCACTTTGATCCTTGCAGCATAAGTCATGTTCTGTAGGCGTGCATCTCTAGGTAGGAACTTACGCTCCTTTTTCTCTGAATCTGATTCAGCCCAAAAGGTTGGCTTTTCAACAGTAACCTTTCCGAACCTTACTGAAGCATGCCTCCACTCACCATCTCCCCTCTTGGAAGGGTCATATCCCGGCTCAATCAAGATCTCGCCAAAGGAATCAAAGACCCGTTGCAGACCGTTGCTGATGAAGTCATTGTACGAGTTGATTTGGTGACTGATGAGACCGTACTCATTGAAAAACTGGGTCGCTGCCTTTCTACAGAAGTTATTCAAGTTCACTTCCCCTATCTCCTTTAACTTCTGCATGTTCTCCCCTCCATCATCATCGCCATCTTCAAATAGATCATCGATATCAAAATTCTCAAACTTCTCATTTCTACTGCTTGTACCCACATCTTCTTCCATGAAATCTGGTGAGTCCATACTATCACTGAAACGGGGAAAGGGGAAATCAGGAGAAGATCAACAGAAACCCATTAAAAGCGTGCATTTCGTTAAAATGGTTATGGGTAACAACTAACAACACATGCAAACGATCGAGAACAGCTGAAAAGAAACAGAAACCCTATGAACAAACAAACGATGTGCCGTTGCTTCAGTTTCCGAGGCGAAAATCATACCCAGTAGTCCAAACACGCCAAAGTTACCATTTTCTTAACAAGACATGCAACCCTACCATAAACAGCTGAAAGGAAACAGAAACCCCAGTAAACAAACAAATGCAGTTTCGTCGCTTCAATTTCGTAGGCGGAAATCCTACCCAGAAACTTAAACACGCTTAAGTTACGATTTTCCAAACAAAAGAGGGGAAAGAAGGCAGTGAACTCACCTGGGTCAGCAGTCACAAGTCACAAGTCACTAAACCCTAAACCTTTGGAGCCCTTTTCTGGCTCGTGGATCGTTTTATAGAGTCTCCGGACGGGGGAAAAAATCCTTCAACCCGACGGCTGGCTTCACAATGCGAGACTGATTCTGAGCGTTATGCTCCAATACTCTCCGCGCAGGCTTCAGAGTGAGCGAGGAAGAACTCTAAGAAAGGCACTGATGGTGATGGAGTGACAGTGTGATGCCTACTGTAATTTCCGGGAGAAAATGACTTTTACTTCAGCAAAAAATAAAGGGAATTGTTGAAGTCTTAAAGATGGTCTTAAAAATTACTAAATATCATCCTAAAAATTGTTGCTCAAAAAAAAAATCCTAAAAATTGTTAAGTTACATTATTATCCTCTTGTGCATTTTAGCTTCTCTTCACAACAAACACACCACTATTAAAAAATCTAAAATATCCTAAATCAATCTTGACTCATAAAACTCAATTAAATTTTAAAAAATTAAATTACATAAATGAAATCAAATTTTAAAAATTTTCGGCCAACCCAGATAAAACTATGGTCAAAATGAAACTTTTCTTTGCGGTTATAATGCCAAAATAGGGGGAGTTATTGTCTATCGTTGGCCTCTATGGTAGAATCAGTCGGGGGGCCCGAGAGGCAGTGGTTTACCCTGTGGCGGATGTCAGCGGTTCGAGTCCGCTTATCTCCAACTCGTGAACTTAGCCGGTACAAAGCTATACGATAGCACCCAATTTTTCCGATTCGGCAGTTCGATTATGATTTCTCATTCATGGACGTTGATAAGATCCTTACATTTAGCAGCACCTCCTTTTTTGTTTAGGACCCCCTTAATCGACGGTACGTGAGGATCCCACCAGAGCGCCTTCTAGTTCTAATAGGCCCCTTGACCTTCTCTTGAATTCTCAAAACTTCTGTCGCTCCATCCCCGCAGGGGCAGAGAACCCGTCGCTGTCTCGGCTGTGCTACCGGGGGCTCTGGGGAAGTCAGAATAGTTGACAACGGTTTCACCATGGGTCAAACCGCATTTGTGAAGCCATTTTAAAATTCTTATGGAACGTGGGCTGGCTTTCTGTTTGACTCGCCGAGCATGGAGAGGGTGACTGACTCCAACTCTACAGAGAATCGGCATGGACGCATGGTGAGCAAATCGGAGGGGGAGTGCTCGCTGGCGGCAACCAGAAGAAGGAGGAGGCTGGGGATGAGTTTCAGTCCCCCGGAAGAAAAAGGAAGTTGTTTGATTTGAATTTGAAATGAGCGATACCGTAAATTACATACTAATATTAGGACGACGTTTAGTAATATTATAACGACCTTTAGCGATCCATAAAACAAATGACACTCATCTTGACAAAAAATATTATCACATAAATGGTAGTTAGGTCCCCCTTATGGGCTATGACCTATGAATCTCCTCCTCCCTTCCGTTTCTACAGTCCTTGCTTCTTAGAGCCTGACAAATTTGTGGTGGAAGTCTCCTCTCCTTAGTGTAAAAAACATGAAAGATCTGATTATATTTGTGTCTTTGACATTCTTCTAAAAAATAAGAGGTAATTGTACTTTTATTTTTTAGATTTTGGCACACCGGGAGCAAATATCATGACAAAATTAACCACAAACACCCTTGATCAAGTACATCAAGGTAAAAATACATCCAACCAAAATTTTCAATGTTGTGCATAAAAGGTATTATGCATGTATATGACCATCCATTCTCCCTCCACATACAAACTAAACAATATTACAAGTTTAGAAACTTCTTCAAAGCCCTCACCAACCTCCAATCTATTTCAAGCCACTACAAGATCCTTCAAAATTCGTGATCTAATCGTTTCAAGCTTGTAAAGCACGATATGGATGTCCATTCTATCTCTTGATATTTCAGCACAACAATCTATCGCCAACTTCATGATTCACAAGAAAAATTCAACATTAACTAATAAGACGTGTTTTGAAGTAAAATGAATGAGTTTTGTTTTTACAAGAACTATGAAATTTAATGTCTTTCATGTGAAGATTTTTCCTCTAAACCTCACCGAAATCACCATGATGCAGACAAAATCTTGATTAGAATAGTATTGGGAACTTGGGATGTGAAAACAAGCAAAATCTTCACCACGTTACGTTTGGCAACTAGGAAATATGATCCAAGAAGTTACATTGTCATGGATTTCCATGAGTATTTGTTTCTGCTAATCAACAATACAGAGCTTTATAGACACATAAATTTTTTCACAAAATACACAGAGAAGCTCTATGGTCCGTCGTTCACGCGGGTCGCAGATTGCAGCTATTTGTTGATATTCTTATTGCCGGCTGCTTGATACGAACCGGGTATTGCTATTGCAACCGACGACGACCCAATCGCTGCAGGATCCTGCACAGCTCCGCCGACGGCCACCAGGTCGCCGGTCTCCCTCACCGCTCCGTGGACGACAATCAACGCAATCCCGGCGAAAAGCCCCACGACGATGTCCTCCGCCACCTCCGTGAAGAAGAGCACCACCATCGTCCCCACCAGCAGCGACGTCACCACCGTCTTCTGTCCGATCACCTGCCCACCGACCACCAAGGGGTCCCCGCCGTTACGGAGGACGTAGAGGAACAGCCACGCCGCGGCGACGGCGAGGCAGAGGATGAAGGAAACAGGGTGCCAGAGAAGGGAGAGGAACAGGGCACATATGGCGACGATGGCGTAATTGCTGCGGAAGAAGGCGACATTGGCTTTGATCCTGTCGATGGATTGGGGTAATGTGGCGGGGATGGCGAGGGATTGTGGTTGGATCATGAGCTTCCATGGCTTGGCGGTGGCGATTAGGTTTTCGGCGGTGGATCTGATCTTCTGACCCCAGATGGGTACGATCGTTGACGAAGGAAACGACGACGCCGGCGACTGCGGCGGCGGCGGCTGTGATTGCGATGATGATGGAATTGTTCCGTATCTCGTCATTCCTCCCGATCTCCACACCGGAGAGATAGAGAGATGGAGAGGGAAATTGAGAGAGGAAAAGATCCACACAAAGTGTTTTTGATGATTTGGAAAATGATTTACAAACAGATATACCTTACATAGCAATCGTCAATTCCGTTGGCATGCTTACAACCATTGACGAAGATGCGTGCTGACATTATTGGATAGATCGTTTAACATCTAACGATCCATAATCATTACATTGCGTACTACCCTTAGACGTAAATACGTGCTTACCCCATTGGATCGATCGTATAAATAATTCACAATCATCAGATGTATGATGATAATTTTGTGAATAATTATCATCGCCTACATCCAACGATTATACCACAGTAGCCAAATTCATCAAGATATAATAAGTCGATGGAATTTCATTTTGCAATTTAGCTGTTGAAATTACAAGCATCGCGACAGAGAAATGGCAAAAGAAAGAATTTTGCGGAGGAAGAGTTATAGTAAGCTAACAGAGAAAGAATGTTACAGGGGAGAATGAAACATATACACTCGACTTACGTATAGTGGTGGGTGGTTGTAAGTCTCGGTAACCATGGTGGAGAGTTTCATACCAGCATGCAAATCCTGGGGGGGAAAATTGCGTAGTGAAGAAAGAATGCTGCTGCTTTATGAAGGAGGGCTGTCCTTTGGAGCAGCAAAGGAATTGAGGTTGAGCTCTCCTACGCCCTTTGGCGGGCCAATGCTGCAACGTTCGGTGTTGTGCTTCGCAATTGCGTCTTTTATCTTTTGAAACTGCAAATCAAGGTGTTTTGGAGGAAGGATCATGAAGGAGTTAGAACTTAGAATGTAGCTCAATATCAGTAACCTTTGATCATATGAAAGTGAATTGAAGTGGGCAAATGTTGTTCCATTTTATCGGCAGTTAATGAGTGCATATCCGAAGCTTCACTACAATGATATTACGAATCCTCGTACTCGTATTCATAAAGCTAACTCAATTTATTGATTGGAAAAGCTAACTCAGTCTAAATGGACTAAACACTTCTTACCTACAGTTAAGTTTGTTTCATCGTGCCTACCCTAGATGTTTTCCCACGACAGAAATCATAGGAGAAGATTGTTCAATATTTCTTATCTCGGGTTTGAATCGAACGTCACCAAGTGAAAAAGTGCATCATCATCTTTTCTAGAGGGTATAGAAAGAATATACTGACCTTGACAAGTGAACAGGAAAAAGATTCCAGTTGTCCTTCAGACCCTCTGTAGAAATGGAAGAAAGGAAGCACCTTTACATTCAAGCTTTTGCACATCGGCTTGTTTTCATCAAAATTGACCTTCAAGAATAGAATTTCTGGGTGTTCCTCAGCAGTTTTGCAGAGCTGTCACATCCATTCACATGATAAACTCAGCACAAAGGGGTATTCCAAGAAAGAACATTCATATCTTTGGGGCAAGTTTTTCCTAGATTTCTATCATCAGCAGGTAGTTAGCACAATAACTTAAGCATATAACTCAAAGACCATTCTTGAGGCAAGCTAACAAAGGACAAGATGCGGTATGAACTTCCCAACTTGGAATCTTACATAGGAAGGAGCACAAATTATAGAAAGAAAGAACCAAACAGATTATATTGTTCTGCTGAACCCACCAAGATTTTAAACTAGATGGAATTAACAATCAATCTTTGCATTCAAATAGATCATGTAAGCATATCAGATATAAGAAAAGCGTCATCACTTTCTACTCAACTAGTTTGGATCATCCTGCAAAAGGTTAACCAAGACGATTTCCATAATTTATATTAAGTCTCATCTTTCCTCGCAGTAGAAGCCTTAGGTTCCACTTCCCTGAGGGGTATATATAACAAATTCAAGTGGAATTGGCACTAACCTAGTTTACAAGAACATAAGAGTAGCATTTTAGGACACAATTCTATGGCTGTGCAGATTTTCCTTTTAGCATGACTTCTCAAGCTAGGCGCAGAAACTCTCAATTCTTCACAAACACAAGTTTTCAGCTTATTATACAATACTTAAAAGGCTATCAAATATTGAATATGCAGATCACAAAAGCACAAACTTAGTTTATGTTGGTGTTTGAAATTACTCTGAAAATGCACTAAAAATTTATTGATATACAATGTGTATAGACGTCATAGATACCTTGGGAAACAATGCTCGGCAAGAAGCGCACCACGTGCCATAAAATTCAACAATGACTAATCTATCTCCAGCTTCACTCAAGGCGCTTAAAAATTCTGGTGTAGAATGAATATCGACCATATTTGGTCCAGCATTTCTCTCCCACCATTTTGGCTGGTCTGTCTCAGCAATAGTTGCATGTACCTGAAACCAAAACAATAAAATCATCTTAGCATCCAAATAGATCCATATATGGGGAGCCAAGGGATGTTCCAGCAGAGCATTCAATCACATACTAATTGGAATCCATTCAGCCTAAGAATAGGGACTCATTAGAAAACAAATTTCCAACATATATGGAGTATCGGTAATTGAGAATCAAGAACAAATAAATCGGCCTTGACTAATCAATTTAAGTAGATTTCATATATAGTTTGATGAACTAACAGACCCATTCCATAGAATCACAAACCATGGAAAGTCCAAGTTTAGATAAGATGCAGTAGCATACTGAAAGCATTAATGGCAGAAAGAAATTGGCTTTCTAACCCAACATGCGTTCACTATCCGAGCACATTCTGCGGGAAGGTAATGCCTCATAACCAATTCAGAAAGCACAAAAACTGACTTCAGTATTTAGCTTGGAATACATAACGAGCAAGTGGTCCTGCAGGTACTGCCGTTTACTGTGTATGCTATGGCCTGCACTCTTGAATTAGATTAAGCAATGGCCAGTAGAACGTCAGAGCCAGACATTGTCCATGGCCTGAAGTAGCCCCAACATTGATCCAAAATAATGGGGAGTAAAGCATAGCTGAACAACCACCCACTTCAGAACCCCAAAAAAGCTCAAACGTACATTGTGTTATTATAACTAACCCAGAGGATTACAGATTATGCAAGTAAGAAACAAAATTGCTATCAACTATCAAGTGATTCACTTAATTTCTACAAGGTAGCCATCTACAGTTTCACAGTAACAATTACCGGTGCTGAATTCCCATACCAAAAGAAACCCCAAGCACAAGGAGGAAAAGCAGGCACCAAACTCCTAATCATGGCATGACAATGACTAAGAACTCAATTCCAACAAAAGTGAAATCCTAAACATCTGAAACCCCATTAGAGCACCACGAATTACAATGAAAAACCCCATAACTGGGAAGCTAAAAGATCGTACCTTTAAGGAATTGAATTGCTTCCTTGGAGCAGGAACGAAGGGAGAAACGCCAGCAGAAGAGACGAACAAAACGGGGGAAGCCCTCTTATCCGAACATGAGCCAACGGGCGAAATAGAGGGCTGGGAAGAGGAATTCAAGGCGGAAACAGAGGCAGTGGTAAGCAGGGAGGAAGAAAACCGAAAAGATGGCGACCGGATAGCATCTGCCATTTACCAGAATACCAGGGAGAAAGAGGATAAAGAAAGCCCACGGAGTAGCAAAAAAAGAAAAATCACGAAGCTCAGAACATGAATTTTCAATTGGACCGGAAGGAAGCCATGGAAGCCGAGCCGAGAGAAAGATACCAAGATTGTTTTTGCTCCAGTGGCGGGCGAAAGACGAGAACAGAGAGGATAGGGGAGGGAGAAGTATCAGATGAAGGTCTGTTGCTATCGCTGTGTGTATCCTCTTCTGCCCACTGGGCAGCAGTGTAATTGTTTTGAGTGAACCAGAATCTGCCAAAAAAAAGCAACTGCCCTTTCTTTTTCCAATTGGAAAGAAAGAGAAATCACATGGAAAATTGGGGTGAGGAGAGTATTTTGGTAGTTGGCTAGGCGACTTGGCCCTGCCGGTTACGGTTGCCTTTGTCGTTTCTTTAGAAAATATAAACGCTTAGTACGGAATTAGTAGTAAATCAGCGGCATAATCAGGACTCGAAATACATTTGCATAGTTTTCTCGACTGATTTTTGTCGAAGAAAGCGAATTCATTGTTGAATTGTACAGCGGTCTGAGAATGTCTTGGAGTAAAGTGTTCATCTTGGCACTTCTCAAATGCTCTTTGCTATTACGGATTGCGCCTGGTTATTGCCTTCAAAGAAGGTAGTATCCAACTGCTGTCCATTTTAGAAATTCAGATTTCAGACATGGCAAGACACCTGGACTGTGGAGTTGCAAACCCAGATTGCCGAAGCTTGATCATGCTCCACATACCACAATACAACACAGCAACATATAGCCACATCCTGCATCGACTATGATGATTACCACAAAAATTAAAAGGCCTGAAAAGAAGAACGAGTAATGCAGAACAAAGAGTTAACTGCTATGTCTAGCACTCTTCCTCATGGGACATGGTTCGTTCGAAAGAAACTCAAACTCTAAGATGAAACATTCAAACTTCAGGGGGAACATTCGATCGTGTTATGCAGCTCACAGTAATAAACAATCCTAAACCCAAGTGAGAAAGCAAGAATCTACAATCCAAAAGGAACGACACAACAAGCGCGTTCTATCCTGGTTCCGACGTGATAATACTAACACAACCATCTACCCTCACAGAACAACATAGTCAGTTCTTTGAACTAGCAAACACAGAGCATTCACTAAGCCTTAGGCAAAAGAATAGATCGAGGAAACGAGGAAGTCCCGTTGTTAGGGGCACCCGGGACGTTCAGAATCGATGTGATCACATTGTATATCTGCACATTCTCGAAAGATGGCACCTTCACTCCCCTACCAAACTGAGGACCATGAGCAATGAAGATGGTCCTCATGGAGAAGAATGCATTGTCATAACCATGCGCTCCACCACACTCTTGTGCTGTAGTACTCTTCTGCTCCACCTTAAACCCCTCGCCAAGCATCCCTATGATGGGCGGAATCCTCTCGCTGCCGGAGTAATGCAGCCTGCTAGGAAGATCTTCCTTCAGATACATCTTCAAGTTCTTCCCGTTCTTAACTTTCCCAGACTGCAACCCTTCGTTCATCTTTGCAACAACTTCCGAAAGATTAACACCCGCAGGTGGGCGGATTGAAGGAACCGGAGTGTAGTAAGGCACCCATTCTGCAGGAATCTTTATCCATTTGGCTAAATCGTCCAGAAAGATCAGTTTTTTATCACAAGTACCAACCATACCATGATCACCCACCATGATTATGGTAACATCTTCAAATATCCCTCTCTTCTCTAGCCCACTAATCAACCTCCCTATCAACCCATCAATGTGAGTAACAGCTTCAGTAATCTGGGGATCATCAGGACCAACCAAGTGGCCTTGATGATCAGGGTCCTCAAAATACAGCGTCATAAACTCAGGAATCTCGTTACTGGGCAAATCAAAGTAACTCAAGACAGTATCAACTCTATCCTCAAACGGAACCGATTCATTGTAGGGCATACAGAAGCCCTTAGGGCAATCCCAAGAACCCTTGATCACTTCAGAGCCAGGCCAGAAGTAAGTAGAAGCTTTCAAGCCGTGATTAGCCAGAGTCTCCCACAGTGGCTCGCCGAGCCACCATTTAGGGTCGTGGCTGGCCATACTGAAGACGGCTCCGGTTCTCGGGTCGACAAATTTGTTGTTGATGATTCCATGGTAAGCAGGGTAGAGCCCAGTGACAATGGAGTAATGATTGGGGAAAGTAAGAGTAGGGAATACCGGAATCAAACCCGTCTCCGCCTCCGTTCCGTTGGCGATCAGGCGGTGGATGTTGGGCGTCGGAGCCTTGTGCTGGTACCCGAACCGGAACCCGTCGGAGGAAATCAACAGGACGACTGGGTGATCCAATTTCGTCAGCGGCCGCGCGGTCTGGTCCTCTTTGATCGACGGATGAGCTGATTTGCCGGCGGAGAAGAAGAGGAAGGCGAAGGCGGAGGCGGCTGAGAGGGCGACGCAGGTGACGAGGAGGAGCGCGATGAAGATGATGGTGGTGGTGGGTTTCTGCGGCGGAGACGAAGGATCTTCCGTGCTGAGGGAGAGAAGAGATGTGGACTGATTCGATGATGGGTCTTCTTCCCGAGTCGGAATCTGGGTCGGCTTTGCTGTGTTCAACACCGATTCAGGATCCATCGCTCGGGGTTGTTGATTTACTCTCCCCGCCAGCAGAGCAGAGAATTGGTTGGATAGTTGCAGGAATCGGGTTGGGATTTATTTGGTGGGATGTTAGCTGTCGGAGGTGAAAGAAAATCTTTTTGGAGTAGAAGTAGGATTCAGTCACTGTAGAGGTGAAGGAAGAGAGGCGAAAAAGCGAACGCTGCGTCTGCTACACGACTTGCGACGAGTGGCGAACTGGCGATTGCGGGTAGGTAATTCGAGATCCATGGAGGAGATTCCGTGCCTTGGTGTCGTTAATCCACATAGGGGTGTTAGTCGGTGCGGTTTCGGTTTAACCGCACCGAAATATCGGTTAACCGCAACCAAAATTTTCCCAAGATCACTAACCGAAACCGACAGAGACTTCGGTTAACCGAAAACCGCAAACATTGGTTTCGGTTTTCCCTTACGGTTAACCGAAACCGCAGGTTCTGGTTCACTTTCTCGATTTTCGTTCAGAAACCGACCACCCAAAACCGAATTTCAACCACCTTTTTTAATGATTCACCCTCAATTTTGAGTGACCTGCTTTTGTTTCGGCCTCTATAATCACACACCATAAAGTCATCTAAATCAATTGAACATAAAGCCTAAAGCAACCACACAATTCAACCACAACTCCACAACATAAAGTCTACATGCCCACAATTCAACCACAAGTCACAATCACAACAAGACACAAATAACAAGTTCATTATCTCCAAATCATCAACCTAAATGATCCGAGGATCTCGCTCCAATTCATCTAGCCCATAGTCATCATTTACTCCAAGATCTTCATCTAGCCCATAGTCATCAACAACCTAAGGTTCACTCTATCGAGTGCAAAGGGGATTTAGAGAGGGGTGACTTTCGAGTTCTAACTCTTAAAAACATTTGAGACTCTTGATGGAGGGTTATTTGCAATAGGTGAGAATTGGGATGTTTGGAATTGCAACTTTGATTGGTTTTGAATCTTACAACTTTTTCCCTTAGCCAAAGTAAAAAACCATGTAGTCACACTAGTAGGCGGTTATCAGTTTTTCTTATCGGTTAACCGCTAACCGATTAACCACTAACCAAAATACTACTAACCGAAACCGAAATCAATAAGGAAGTAGCGGTTATCGGTTAACCACTAACCGACTTTATCGGTTCGGTTATCGGTTAAAACCGATAACCGACTAACCGTTTATCACCCCTAAATCCACAGGCTGGTCAGCATCCGACGGTTGATTTCGTTGTTAAACACAAGATAGCTGACAGCCCGAGTGGAGTGGTCTACTAGTTTGCTAACTACTGATCAGTAATCATTGCCTTCGTAGTAAATTCTAGCCTTCTAGATAAGCAAGGTGTCAAAAAAACAGCATTGGTAGCATTGGTAGAACGTCGAGCCTTTTGTTTGAAGATTTCCAGATATTCAATCTTTCATCCAATGCCTTAGACAAACATACCTACTTTCACGTGGTAGAGACCCCTGGACTCGACTCTCATCCATGCTTTTCGAATTGAGCTCCAAAATAGGTTTCACAAACACGTTCTCTGACTTGGCCATTTTTAGACAGTTTCCCAGTTTTGGCATAACCTTTTGATCAGGTTCAAAAGTGGTCTTCTGGACTTCCAATCGAGCTCCCAAGTACTTCGATGTGTATAGGGACACTCCAGCTTCAAAACAAGTCATTAATCTCCAATTTCCATCCAGCCAATTGTAAGATATGAATCTCCAAAGTAGGCACCATGAAACTGTTTTTACACTAAAACAACAGAGGCATACCTAATCCTAACTCAGGTCGACCGAAAAGTGCAAGTTACGTTGACTTGCAAGTCACCATAGCAAAGTCCTAATCATTTTGTATGACCATTCTAAATCGCGTTCAAACGGCCATGTGCTTTTGTCTTCTCTGTGATTAGGCTTGTCGCAGGGGATTTGATTGTGGATATATGGTTTCGAGATTCTTTCCTTTTTGGAGCTCTTGCCTCTTTGGGATTGTATTAGTTGGTAGTAGTAGCATTCCTACTCTAATATTTTGTTTTGTGGTGATGCGCAGGTTGTTATACGACTGATTGGTCATTGCGAGAGACTCGTCGCACGCGATGGGTAAAGCTATCCTGTAGGAAATCCAAGTGCCGCGAACGTCATTTCAGCGTGCAACGTTTCATTTCGCTCCGTGAAGGTATAACAGGGATACCAATTCTGTGGCAGAAAATGCCTTTGTTGAGTTGGTCGAACACTTGTCGACCAATATTTTTTTCTTAGTTCCATTTAGTGGCTTAACTTGTAAAGGTATTGTATATTGTTGTCTCCCTGCCATTTCCCTGCGGTGACACCTATGACAAAAAAGAAAAAAACTAATATGGATAGGAGAGCCATAGTCGGGTCAAGACTAAGGCTGCAAATGAGTCGAGCTGCTCGCGAGCGGCTCGACGTTCGACTCAAGGAAAACACATTCGATACTTGACTCGTTTACTAGCGAGTCGAGTTTGAGCTAAACTTTCTGCAGCTTACAGAGCTCGCGAGCTAGCTTGGCTCGATGGCTTGTTGAGCTTAACTTGTAAGCTAGCTCATTTAGAGCTCATGAAATGTCTCAACTCTCAACATTGTGGCTAGAGAGCCAACTCGATTACCGACTTATTAGCGAATCGATCTATATGAGTTTGATTTTGATAATTTATAGGATTGTTTAGGGATGGAAATTTCGACCTGACCCGTTTTACCCGACTTGTTTGGCCTGTTTTTGGGCGGGGCAAGCATGGGTACTCTCATCGACCTGACCTGCCCTAACCCGCCCCATTCTCGATCCGTTCTTGCCTAATTACGTGTGATGTTAGTAAAATTACTTAGGATTTTCCTTTTATTACATCATATTTTAGCCATAACAAACTTGTAAATTAATGAAAATCTCAATTTCTCCAATAATTTAACTACATTTATCATAATACGGTTTGTTTTCTTGGTCTTATAATGAAATTAACGACTATTTCTAACGTTTGTCATATGAATTGCATATCCATTGGGTCGACCTGTCCCGACTCGTGACCTATGATAAATTACCCGACCTGTCACGGGGCGGGTATGGGTATCATGATACCCGTCTCGGACCTGCCCCATTGTCATTCTTAAGATTGTTAAATTATATATCTCACCTATATGAAGTTTAACATGTAAATTATGTGAGCAAATATGTCTTACTTAATCTTATAAAGAAATTATGTAACATATATTGCTTCGATACTATAAAATAACATAATTTTGACTAGTTCGAATTTACTAAATAATATGATACCACAAATTATAATATGAGATAAGTTAATATTAAATACTTAACTATTATTTTTATTTTTATTTTCATTTTCATCTTGACATAATCATATGTATCATACATTACATACAAAATGAATATATCAAACATTACTCAAGATTTTAGTAAGCAAACTAGCTCGAACAAGATTCGACTTAGCTCGTTAATAAATTATCCGAGCTCAAACTCTCCTCATTTATTAACAAGCCGAGTTCAAACTGATGTAAAACTCGGCTGGATTATGCTCGGCTCACTGATCAGGACCGGGCCAATACACTACAGAAAAGCAAAAGCCCATCGGCAACAGGAAAAAATCCCAGAATACACCAATTATTAAAAAAAATTACCAAAATACAGTACTTATAAAAGTAATTCCCAAAGTACAGCAGTTTCAACATCACTGTCTTTGTCTAAGACAGTGATGTTGATCACCGTTTTGGTCTAAAACGATGATACATCACCGCTTTAGACAAAAGCAGTGATGTTATCACCGCTTTAGACCAAAGCAGTGATGCCATCACCGCTGTCAAGGACGACAGTGATGGCATGACCGTTGATGAGGGAGGCAGTGAAGCCTTCACCGTTGGATCCAACAGCGGTGAAGTGGCGCGGATCGCTGACGTGGACGCGCGCGGGCACTTCACCGCTGAAGACCAAAGCGGTGATAGCCCCGCTTTCCATGTCAGCGATCCGCGCCCCACCCCGCGCCTTCACCGCTGCCGTCCGATGCAGTTATGCGCGGATTGTGGTTTTTCTCCACAATCCGACGCATCAGGAGCCGCCACGTCAGCGATCCGTGACCATCACCGCCTTTGTTAGACGCGGTGATGGCACTGTGTTTGTTTGGGGCGGTGATAACTGGCCAGGTCTTTTCCCAGCCCCAAACACTATAAATACCCATCCCCCCTCATTCCAAACTACACCACCACTTTATACTTCTTTCTCCCTCCATTTTTCACTCTAGTTTCGTTCTAAGTATGCTCTGTGGTTGCGGCTAAGTCCGATCTTCCGCATCAGAAAGAATTACTAGAGTTTTTGTTTTGTTGTTTTGTCGATACTCTCGCTAGCTTTTCGGCAAAAAATGGACGAAGAGGCTTTGAGAGTATGTAAATTTGGTTGGTTCTTTTGTGATTTTTTTTTACATGGGTGCTAAAATTTAAATTGATTTGATTTCATATTTTTTTATAGATGGGTGCTGAGATATACGACCCTAGATTGTATATCGATCCTGGCCCAAGGGATCGAAGGTATTTAACCGGGCAAGATCAACATCGCTCTCGTTCAATTTGGAACAATAATCCGGTAGACACACTAAAATTATTTCAATAGTTTTAAAGTTTTTATTTTGCTTTCTAAGTTTTTATTTTGCTTTCTATTGACTGACAATATTGTGTTTTTTGTTTTGTAGGAATCACTTATTCCCATCAGTCATCGAGGGACATGTCGATTGCCCCGTTGGCATCCTCGACTGCATCCCTATCTAGAGAGGGCGGGATTGCACAATTTGAGGCACTTTATGAGGCTTGATATTGACAACGATCTGCTGACGGCAATGGCAGAGCGATGGCGCCCTGAGCTGCATACCTTCCACTTTCCCGAAGGTGAAATGACGATCACCCTCAAAGATGTTGCCATCCTCACCGGGCTCCCGATCACCGGAGATGCCATCATCGACAACTCGAGAAAACCAGAAGATGGTTGGGGGCCATTGATTCAGGAACGTCTGGGGTTCAACATGCCGACCACCACGCCCGTCGAAGGTCAGGGGCATCCACCACTGAATGCGGGGCAAGTATCGATCCCGTGGCTTGTTGACCACATCCAGATGGAGGTTAATATAGGCCCAGATACTCCTGAAGATCAGGTGGAGCGGTATGCACGTGTCTACCTAATTGCCTTGGTTGGTGGGTTTCTGATCCCCGACAAGTCAAACCGGTGGATACAAGGCATGTGGTTAAATATGCTCCTCGGTGACTGGGACGAGATCGGGCAGAAAAGCTGGGGGTCGGCCGTCTTGGCTGGGATCTACCGCGAGTTGTGTACTTGCTCGAAGTTGGGAGCGAAACAAGCTGGTGGTGCGATGTTCATACTCCAGCTCTGGGCATGGGAGCATCATCCGTTTCTCGCACCTCGAGACCCTCGGGAATTCTGGTTGCCAGATGATGAGCTACGATTTGTAGCAAATCCCCCATATGGTTTCAAGTAAGTTCAATTTAAGTTGAATTTATTTTAGATATGCAATGGTAGCTAGTTAGGTGAATTTAGATTTTAGTGAACTTAGTATGCAATTTTAAGTATGCAATTATAGTATTTTAGTGAACTTAGCTATCTTCCAACTAAGCGGATTTAGAGACATTTTAGGTCTGCAATTCTAGTATTTTAGTGAATTTAGATAATTTAAAAATTGCTTATATATGTATTTTGCTTAATTAGGTGGATCGGAGCAAATACAAACGACCACCAGCCCGAGCACTCTTTACTGTTTTATCGTGCTGAATTTGATAAGGCTTGGTGGAACCAGGCAAAAATATTGAATGTCATGATTTTCAATTTATTAGGTGGAGTGGATATAATTTTTACTAATTCCATGAATTTTAATGATTGTAGGCGGTATGGGATCCATATCCAAATGAAGTGGTTGAGTTGCATCGTCTTAGACATCCCGAGGATCAAGAGACATGGTTGTGCAAGGTGCCCTTAATCTGCTGGCACATGGTGGAGTGGCACCTGCCCGATCGATCTTTGAGGCAATATCGATTGGAGCAACCAATTCCAGCATCCCCACCTCAAGGGTTCAGGGAGCTCCACGCCATTGACCTACGCTACAACAAAAAGGATTGGACCCGCAAGCATGAATTCTACATCAACATATGGGAGAATAGAAATCAGTGGGTGGTCCAAGGGGCGCCGGAGACAAGGCCAATGGGGTACCACGATGGCTACATGCGGTGGTATCGGAACTTCACGCTAAGATGGGTGTCAAAGCAAGGTGCTGTTTGGGGCGCAGTGGTAAGTGAATTCCATTTTGGCCAATTTTAGTTAATTTTTGTAGTATAATTACATGCCTGTATTAGTTAGAATGTTAATTAACATTATTAGATTTAATGAATGTTAATTTTTGGAGTATGATTACATGCCTGTATTAGTTAGAATGTTAATTATCTATATTAGATTTAATGTTAGTTAATTTTTTGGAGTATGATTAATTTTTTGGTTGATGTGCAACCGCTACAAGACCGGAGAATTAATAATTAATCCATAAGAAATTTCATTTGAATAATAAACCATGAACAAGCACTGAATTACATTATTACCTGCACTCCACAATTGATCTCTTATGTCTTTCTTCTTGCCAAATTTGTGTTGGAAATTGGCTAGGAAGTGACGAATACACCAACGCCATGTCCATCCCCATTCGTCCGGGAAACCACGGACGGCGTGTTTAATCCCGGCATGTCGATCCGATATAATTGTAATACCCATTCTTTGTGTGACGTGGGCGTGTAGCTGGTCAAAGAACCATGCCCAACTTAGGTTGTTCTCCCCTTCAACTAATGCAAATGCTAAGGGAAAAATACTTAAATTTCCATCAACCCCAGTGGCAATAAGAAGAGTCCCTTTATACTTCCCAGTAAGGAAAGTTCCATCAATCTGTTAAAATGAATAACGAGTTAGTAAAAATTGAAATTAGTAAAGTAATGAAATAGTACAATATTTTGAGTCCGTAATATACCTGAATAACTGGCATGCAGAAGGGAAACCCGTCAATGCATGGCTTGAATGTCCAGAACAGACGATGAAACATCAACTCGTTCTGTACTCGAACTTGATCTTCAGTTTCTACGTTGTTGTACCAAGGCACGAAAACCGTCCCAGGGTTGGACTCCTCCATTGCGGACATTAGTCTGGGGAGTAAAGCATACGAGTCATCCCAATCACCGTAGACATCAGCCATGGCCTTCTGCTTCCCATGCCACGCCTTCTTATACCTTATGGTGTAGGAGTGTCGATCCTTCACCTCCGCCATGATAGCTTTTATCTTGATATCTGGTTGTGCCTCGATAAGGTGCTTAATGGTTCTTGCCACTTTTTTTGCTTTCAGTTGCCGGTGATCCTGTGAAAGTATGGTTGAGGAGCAACTGTGGTTGTTCTCTACTGTCCGCATGACCCAGACCCCCTTTCTCTTCATATATGCAGCACGAAGTTGCCACATACAACCCTCTCCAGCATTCTTACAAATGACATGCAGTTGTCCCTTGTCAGAATATTTTACCTTCCATTCGAAATTACGCCGCATGGCTTCTTCGCTAAAAGCGTCTTGCACATCGGCTTTCGAAGTGAACGCCATACCCACTTCCAAATTAGCAGTCGGATTATACACAGGCATGGGCCGAAAGTCAGGGGCATCGTTCTGACCATATAAAAATTGATCAGGAACCTCTGTGTAGTAAGGCGTTGGTGCCTGTCGGAACGCCACCTCACTGTCATCGATATCGTCGTTATCGTCCGTATCTTCCTCCTCACTGACTGATCTCAAATCTTCCTCACTTTCATCGTCACTGGAGGCGAATGGATAGCTCGGCGAAGGATGGTCATCGTTAGCAGCATAACCAGCATCGCCTTCTTGGTCATGCGAAGTACGCCCAGTTCGAAGGGTGTTTTCAATGTCACCCCACTCTGGACCCCAAGCAGGCCATTGATCACCGTCGGGCTGAACGATATCGACGGCAGTCTCACCACCATGTGGCAGGTATTCTTCCCACCCAACACCTCCTTCAGAACTACCTCCTCCGTAGTTGCTTGAAGTACCTCCCCAACCATACCCTCCGGCAGAAGAACCTGCTCCGTAGTTACTTGAACTACCACCCCAGTCATACCCTCCTGCAAAACCATCATCATAAGAATACTGGTGAGAATGAGTTTCACCGACCGGCTCGGTCTCGACATACACCTCTGCAAGCCGCACCCCGTTCTCAGATATGAACTGTGTCATCATGTTCGCGTCGTCATCATCATTTATGTCAACTTTTTCGTACATGACTCCGTCAGCACTCATGTTGGGATACCGGTAAGTAATTTGACGAACTCTCATTTGCCCGCCCGTACAAGTCCTTTTTGCACACCTGTCATGGAGTTCTTGCCACGAGAATCTCGACTCAATTGTAAGCATACTGGATTCGCCATCTTCATAGTCGATCCCAATGTTCGAGTTTGTCACCCGACCATTCCAATAAATAATAAGCCGAAACTTCTTAAATTTACCCATGTCTGCAATTTATAATAATTAAGTATAGTATATAATTAGTACATTATGGATACAAAAACAATATCATCCAAAGCGATAATAAAATGCAACTAATTGATCTATTATGAGAAAACTAAACAAATTCATCTAAATTCATAACTAGCTAACTAACATCTATCATATCATAATTAAACTAAATAATATCATAACATATTTTCCAATAACCGCAATTCACTAAATACAGACAGTATAATTACTAACACATCAACATGTAAAAAATACATACTTATAACATACTCAATCCCGATCTATCATGAGAAAACTAAACACATTAATCTAAATTCAGTACTAACTAACTAACATATATCATATCAGAATTAATCTAAATATATAATTCTAACATACCTAATTCTAGCACATAATCAAAATGTAAACAATACATAATTCTAACATACCGAATCCCGACGAGTTTCTTGAGCAGTAAACTACGGAGGAACCAGCTGCGAAAACGACTTAACAAAACGATAATTTTTGTACTAATTTGCTGTTTGGCAGCAGGAGGGAAGAGGGCGTGGGTTTTTATAGGAAAAATTGAGAGCTAATCACCGCTTTGGACCAAGGCGGTGAACACATCATCGCCTTAGTCAACAACGGTGATAGCTAGGTAGCTGTTACCTACCTCTCCACCTACCAGGGCTATGTAAAACGTGGGGGCAATCACTGTTGTGGACAGCAGCGGTGATGCCTTCACTGTTGATGTCAAAAGCGGGGATACGTTCCCCGCCTTTGTCAAAAGCGGGGATACTATCTCCGCCTTGGACAAAAACGGGGAACGTATCACCGCTTTTGTCCACAGCGATGATGCATTCCCCTCTTTCGTCCAAGGCGGTGATGCGTTCCCCGCTGCTTCACTGTTTTGGACAAAAGCGGTGATCAACATCACTGTCTTTGTCTAAAACAGTGATGTTGAAACTGCTGTATTTTGAGAATTACTTTTATAAGTACCGTATTTAGGGAATTTTTTTTAATAACTCGCGTATTGTGGGATTTTTTCCTCGGCAACAACCCCAAATCAGAAACTTGAGCGGAGAAAGTAGCAACTCCAACTCAAGACCGCCTTCTGCGACTGTTACTGACGGGAAAGCAAAGAAGGAAGCAAGCAAGGGAAAATGGCGTACTTGAGCATGGGAGAATCACACAGAAGAATCACCGACTACCTCAATAGGTTCGCCGACGCTATCAACTACCAGGATGGAGATTCTCTGGCTCGGCTGTTCTCTATCTCATCCGACACCCCCTCTCTCCTCTCGCTCGCTGACGCTCTCAACGTCTTCCAGGTTTGAACACAATGGGGAAAAGGTTTTGCTTCCTCCCTTAATAATATGGGGTTTCCGAATTGTGAATTGGGGTTTTCTTTCTGTTGAATTCATCGCTATTAGGATGCTAATAGACTGATAAAGCAATCGGAGAAATTCTCGCAATATGGGGAAGTGGTTGCTCCTTTCTTTCGTTCACTGCAAAGCTATCGACTTGGCAACTTGGTTGATGCTTACGGAGCATTTGAGAAAGCTTCCAAGTTTGTGACTTCTCTTTCAATCCTTCTTCCTTTTGCTTTTCCCTTTTTCTTACTTTCAGTTTGATGTTTCATACTTCTTTGCTGATGGTGTGGATTCAGTGCCTTTATACAGGAGTTCCGGAACTGGGAATCGGGTTGGGCGTTGGAGGCACTGTATGTCATCGCTTATGAGATAAGGGTTCTTGCGGAGAGGGTATGATGAATTTGAGTTTTCAGAACTTGGAATCATTCGGTATCCTGTGCTTGTTATTCATCAAGTGAAGTGAAGGAGTGAAAAAATTCTTGATATTTGTAGGCAGATAGAGAGCTGGCTTCAAATGGAAAATCGCCGGAGAAATTGAAGGGAGCGGGGTCATTCCTCATGAAAGTGTTCGGTGTTCTTGCTGTATGCTTCTCCCTTTCCACCACCCTGCTCTGCAGCTTTCAGATGATATAAGGGATCAGAATTACAATGTCTTATGCTGAAGAAATTGTTTTATTGGTTGTTACTAATTTAATGGATCCTGTGATCTATAGGGGAAAGGCCCGAAGCGTGTAGGAGCACTGTATGTAACTTGTCAGTTGTTCAAAATATACTTTAAGGTAATAGCTTATTGTTCTCTTGTTTAGTGTAGATGTTTGCAGCATTTAAGTTTTTCCTTTGGTCTTTCTTTCATTTGGGAGTTCTTGAACATAAAGTTGTAGGAAATGCCGGAATTCTAACAGTTACTGGTTTGCAGCTTGGCACAGTTCATCTTTGCCGTAGTGTGATAAGAAGTATTGAAACTGCCCGAATATTTGATTTTGAGGAATTCCCTACGAGGGATAAGGTGAGAAACCTGGTTCTATGATTGTTGTGTTTGAGTTCCTAGGCTTCTCCTGAAGGTTTTGTGCACTATTTGCCTGAAGTCTTGCCTTCTCAATGACAGGTCACTTACATGTACTACACTGGCCGTCTGGAAGTTCTCAATGAAAATTTCCCAGCTGTGAGCACCTTGAACATCTGCCAACTTTTATCTCTATTAGGGGCTTTTCACTTTCGAGATGTGCAATCAGATACAGACTTTAGCTCATAAATTGTAATTTAGATCTTAAATCCGTAATCAAAATATTGTCTTACGCATTTATGGTTTCAGAGCGTAATGGTTATTGCAATTAGTTGTGCTCTCCATGTGATGTCAACAAATCAGGACTTTAGAATATAGATTAGATGCTATTAGTTAGCCATCTAGAAGCTGAGAAACACATTGATTCATTTCAAATTGTAATTATCTTGACCCTGCAGGCAGATCAAAAGCTGTCCTATGCCTTAACACATTGCAGTCTCAACAAAGAAGCAAATATAAGGTTTGGTTTGTTGCACTTGCTGCTTTGTTATGAATCCAATGATATTTTAGCACTTCAAGCGTCAACGGTTTGTTGGCTCTCTGTACTGTACTTGGTGATTGTGGTTCCTCTTATCATTTTCCTGATATCTTTTTGTGTGCGTGTCAGAATGATACTGAAATACTTGATACCAGTGAAGCTTTCAATAGGCATTTTACCAAAGAAACAGCTCATTGAAAACTATAACTTAGTTGAGGTACAACTCCTTTCTCGTTCCATAACTTGGTTTACTAGCCCTTTCCTTGATACCTAGGAAATGGATTAGATTATTCAAGAACTTGAGATTTTTTTAAAGCTAGGCATAGCATTTTCAAGAATTTGGTAGTATCCAGGCTGAAGCGTTTTTCTTCTTCAATTGGAATGCTCTAATACCTTGGTGTTCCCTGTGACAGTACAACAATATTGTGGAAGCACTAAAGAGAGGTGATCTCCGACTGCTTCGAAGTGCTCTCCAAGAGAATGAAGATCAGTATGTTGGCCTTTCGCAGCCTTGTGTAAAAGTTCAAATTTTTTGGAAGCCTGTATTTGCCGTTAAAGCTAATCTAGCTTCTGCTTCGTTCTCTTTGTAGGTTTCTACGATCAGGAGTTTATCTTGTCCTAGAGAAGCTAGAGCTTCAAGTTTATCAAAGATTACTAAAGAAAATGTAAGTCCCTTTGTTTTGTCCCCTTTATACACCATGGTGATGATAAGCCGAAGCAGATCCTTCCACGGTACTGACCCAGCATAATCTCCATAGCTACATCATCCAAAAGCTAAAGGACCCCAGCAAAGCTCACCAAATGAAGTTGGAAGTGATTGTTAAAGCATTAAAATGGCTCGAGATTGAAATGGACTTGGACGAGGTACTTAAAGACGTATATGGTCTTATCAAATTCCACTTCTCCACTTGCGTTCATCCCTTCTCTAGAGTTATGTTATGCTCGCTAACTTAAGTGTTTTGTTCTGTACCTATTTGTAGGTGGAGTGCATAGTGGCAATTTTGATATACAAGAACCTTATGAAAGGTTACTTTGCCCACAAGAGCAAGGTTGTAGTGCTGAGCAAGCAAGATCCTTTTCCCAAATTAAACGGAAAGCCGGTTGCTACTTAGGGAGTGATTCAAGGCCCTTTTTGGCGGCAGTAGAAATTCTTAGTTCTGAATGTAGTGCTATACGCATCTGACTTTGACTTGCCTTACTGAGAGTGTCAGAGATTCGAGAATCAAGAAAGCTGCATAGCAATGTACTGTCGTGTGCCAAATATATGTTGTATGCTATATCTAATCCAATTTTGATGTTCAGCTTTCTCTTGTTCACAAAATTTCGTTCCTATTTTCGTAGCCTCCTGTCAAGTAACATTTCCTCTTCTTTCACAATCAAACAAGGTTTGGATGTTAATAATTTGAGTTACGACAACATGAGCTTGCTCATTCAAGAAAAAAGCTGCAAACTTGCTAATCAAGGAATGAAGATCATATCGTGAAGTCCCAACTCCTGGCACACATACGAAGGAAACCTGGTGAGACGCTAGAATCTCAAAGCTTCGAGCCTAGACGGATTGCGTGGCCATCAAGACGCTAGAATCTCAAAGCTTGGAGCCTAGATGGGTTGAGTGGCCATCTCCGAGAGATAACACGTAAAGAGCGACACAGCATCTTGCAGATGGTTCGAGCAAAGATCTTCAGGGACGGGAGCTGTAAGAACAGTCTCAAAGCAGCTCAACTGGGCATCCCGTGATTCTCCCCAACTACTTATTGATAGCAGCAACTCAGATATTTCCTCAGCCATCTTTGAGTACGCAATCCTGCACCCACATCCATACCCGTAATGAATAACTAGGAATCCATACAAAATACAAGATGAACCCCTCCGCTCCCATCTCAGACCGGCCAAAGTTTACTGCTAAATTGCGGCACATGCAATTTAAGACACTACTTTTCAGATTAAGAGTTTTTGGTTTCCACTAATATGATTGACAGCATGCACATTTTGTCAATCTCCAACGTCTCAATGGTCATTCACGGGATGATGATCTTAGAAGTAAACGCACATTGCATATCGTGCATATTAAGTCAAATAGGTGTCAAGCATCCACAGCTGAGTGATTGTTTAAGAGGCTGAGAAATTATGGATTGGAATGTTGAAAATGAAGTTATACCTTGCATCGGTTGGCAATCTATCACCCAAAGTCTCTAGAGATTCATTAAGCTGACTAAGGAAGCCTCTGCATTCAGAATTCCTGCTCTCAAGAGAATCCTGCAAAAATTAGCACCCAGGCAAGGCTTCAGTTGGCATATGCATACTGTTAAGTTATGATTAAAAGTATAGAACTCATCTACATAGTATATTGTTTAGTGAACGAATTTTGATTGGATCTGAAGGTTCAGCAGTTTAATACTGTAACTGAAAACACAACTGAGTTTTGCCTAGGATCTTTGCCATGCCTATTGTCTTTTCAATGGAATGGCCTCAGCAGGCCAATTCAGTCAACAAAATTGCTTGCATCCGAGGAAAAACAACCTGAATCATGGATATCAATTGCAAACATTGGTACCTGTTCGTTCATAGTATCGTTGTCCTCTCGGAATGAACTTTTAAGCTGCAAGAAGGAAATATAGATTCCAGCTCCCAAGTCCCAGTTTTCAATTTCAGATTTTTGTTCCTCCATTTGAGTAGCAAGCCTCCAAACTTCTGAATGCTCGCCTATATTATAAATATAACAACAACCCTCATAAGCAACAGTCAAACTAGCTCACTAGAAAGATTACGAAAACCCAGCAACCAATTTTGTGTTAAATGTTCGCGTATCCCAAAAATATCCATGCCACAAGTTCATATACACAAGAAGTACACTGGAGCACGCAGTACGCAACTCCTGGATGCATATATTACCAGACAAAAACAGTGTATGAGCGACTGAAGATGTAAAAATAGAATGAGCCTTCTGCCAGTGTGCACATTCAAGGAAGTGCTCAAGAGCCTTTGATAGATCCCCTTGGTAATTAAAATATACTGCCTGCATTACAAAAGAAATCTTATTTAATGCAACAAGATTCATGGTGAATATCAAGTGAATATTATATTCTCCAAACCCAAAAGCTTTCGAACGTGCTCCAGTGACTGAAAATGCATTTGAAGATTATTTTCATTTGTTCAACAGCAGCAAGACTATAACAGCAGTATTTAATGCTTTTCTCAACATTTAACCAAGATGAAACTCAGACAAAGTAAGCTAGAGCTGGATGCATGGAGCTTTTCAGGTAATTACTCTGCATCCGGATTCAGTTTCATGGACATATAGTAACACTGTGTTGTTCCACCTATAATCTGAAACTGTAACATATAATCATCCATGGACAGACAAACTTGTAGGAAGCCAGGAGCACCTGCAACTGTTCTAGGTTGAGTATTATTTGATAAGGCCGCATGTAATCATAAACAAAGACATGACTATAACAGACAAGGAAACACTTGATTCCCCATAAGAGGGTTAGAACCGTCAACACAATTAACCTGACAACAACTTAACAAGACTACCATAGTTCTTCTAGTCTGAGTTTGATTAAGGCTTTATCTGGACAATATTAGGCTTGCTAATCAAGAGATTCCATATGCATGAGTGTGTACATCAACACACACAATTTAAATTTTCAATTGTTTTTATATGCATGCTTAAGGCGAGGAGAGAAACATCAGGGAGGAATAAACTATACCATAGCTTCATGAAGCCACTCTGATGGAATTTCAAGGTTCTGAATGAACTGGTATTGTGATTCGTTTGAACTCCAAGTTTCACAATACTGAAACAAAATTTCCCGAATTACAGTAGCATGGAGATAAGGATAATCATCACATTGTGGCATGTGAAGCACCACATAGATCGCCCAATGACATTGTCCAGTGCATAATAACTGGGAAACAATTCCCATGTCAAGCACTTGAAGATCATTAGAAGTAAAGACACCAACTGCTTCCAGCACTGCTCTTTGATGCCAAATCATATGGTAGTCTAGCGGATCATATGTTGATGAAGAAGTACTGAACATGGTCTTCAGAGAGCCAAATTTACCCTCCGCATTGGCATGAAGAAGCATGAGATAGTATGTGAGATCAAAGTTCTTTTCTGTAGCCTCCATTTCCTCATTAACCGGTCCTTCGTCTAGATAAATTGGAAGAGGATATGGAGCTTTACCTTCACCAAGGAGGAGTTCGTAATTTTTGAAAATAGCAGGCAATGGTGTGTCAGGCGATAGGCAATACCACATCAGCAACCCTAAGAATCGTTTCCAGTCAATTTGAACACCCTGCAAAGCATTGTGAATATTACCAGAAAGCAACTCATAGATCCTTGTCCTCTCCTTCTCGACAAAATTGAAATCTAGTCCATTGGTCCTCCAAATATCAAGTTGTCGTGCAACATCAGTACGATTAACAGTTGATCCACCAGCCTGACTAAGCAAACACGCCAATCTGACATCTCCTCTGGAAACAGCCATTTCGACTGCTGCATCAAGCTGTCTCCCAGTAAGGAGTATGAAGATGTGTTCTAGATAACTTGATTCGTCCAAGGAGCTCACATCCTCTTGAACACGATGACATACACTTTCTTGCAACCAACAACTGAACTCTGCTCTCCTAATAAGAGGAAGTGCTTCCTCGTCAATTTCTGGAGACCCTTCTTTAACATCTGGCATCATGTCTTCCTCATTGTCAGCACCCAAAGGATTTGGTCGCCCACCATTTTCCCTTTCAGAGAAAAGAACTTTCACCAATTCCCAGATCAGGACTTGGTGCATCAAAACCAGACGTGAGGATGAAGACAATCCAGGAACCTCCAGCTGTCCCTCAATTATATCTATATAACTCCGACAAATTTCAGCAAGAGCCAGCCGATTAATGATCACCTTCTGAAGTTTCAGTGTAAATGACCCTACATGAACTTGTTTTATATCATGACTTAACGATTTGTGAAGATTCAAAGGGGCATCAAAAGCACAGTCAACAAGTTCCTTTCTGGTTTTATCATTTTCATCCCTAACCACTTTGTCAATGCTAACTTTCTCGACATTTATGACAGACGATAACCATCTTTCAGAGCTCTTACTACTTACAGGAGCACCAGAATGAAGAAGAACACCATTTGGGCCCCATCCGACACGGAATGATTTGCCCATGAATAAACCAGCGTCAACTATGTTGCGAGAATGGCTTCCAGTTACAGGTGTCTGGCGGTCCAGGTTGATCTTGAAGCCTTCACCTCTAATTGGTTTTAAAGGCAATGCTATCTTTTGTTGGGCCATCAATATATTTCCAGGAGAAGTAGAGTCAACACCAGCGGGATTGTACTCGAGCAAAGCCAATGGAGTTTTCCTAACTGCAGGCGGACTAGATCTGTGACTTGTCCTCTGCGAGGCATTCAGCAACGAACGCTTCATGTGTTCTTTACTTCTGGACGACTTGGGATAAGAGAGATCATTCAAATCTTCTACCCCATCCTCATCCTCAGATGGAAACATTAACATCTTCATCTCTTTCATCTTTCTAGGGTCAAGGCCAAGATGTGCTGGAAGAGAATGATAAAGCATAGGCTCAATTTCTTCTTCGGCTTCCCCAGTCTCCTCCGGAATCTCTGCATCATTATTCATCCTGGAAGGATCGTGAACTTCCTCAACATCATCCATTGTGATGTCTTCTTCATCATCTTCAGTCAATCCAAAACGACTAAAATGTTGGACTGAAAACCTCCAGTCACCACTCTTGGGGTCAAACGAAATAAAGCGAGCTCCTTGCCTCTCCATGCTCTTTCTCAATTTCTCCACAAGATCTAGGAGCTGCTCTTTATTTGGGTTTAAAGGTCTTATCTTCAAATTCAGAGTTACTTCAGCAGGCTTGTTGAGCCCCAGACCAACTGCAGGCTTGACACTTTCATCCCCATATACAACAATTTCATGTCTGTACAACTTTACAATGGGATCAACTTCCAACAACCTAACATCAGTTTTTCCCAGAAACTTGACACAACCATAACCAAACCTCCCAACCGTGAAATTTGATACTCGACCGCAATAACCAGGATCTGCAACTTCCCTGGCGGCCAAATCAGCCAAGCAAGGCTCAATGTAATAGTCTGATGCGGTTAAAATGGGCAGCGAAGCTTCTGCCTCTCTCAAGCCCCTGTCAATCGATATTCTTCTTTTCTTGTATTGCGTTTCTAAATGGGTAGTTGGGACATCAAAACCCGCTCCACAGGAAGTCCCAAAAGCGGCAGTACACAGCATGCTCTGATCTTCACCACAACTCCCTGGTAGGAACGATATCAAACAGTGACTTATAGAACAAACAAATGGGACGACCCCGCTTTCCGAGCAGCGTAAAAAAGAAAACCATTACAGCATCAAAAAATGCCCAATGAGAAACCCCAAGCTCAATTCCAGCACTGGAATCCGTGGGGAGATGAAACCAAATCTAGCACATAATTTCTTGATATACAATGGAGCCGGGCAATGTCTAGCAGTAAGGAAACAGCACTAACGAAGACGGAGCTGCAGAACTGAGAGGCATTAACTAATGCGTTGCCAGAACAAAATAATTGTTGAACGGGCCATAAGTTGGGGTTCAATCTTATACGTTCGTCACAGACAAGCTTCAAGTTTTCATTTTGGAGTTACGAATCCAGTGGGCACCGAGAGCGAAATACAGAAAGTTCAGAAGACGGAATTGATTGGGAAGACGAAGGATAGTGGAGTTTTTTACCTGAGCGAGGAGGAGTAGGAGGAGCGAGAGCGGAAGACGCCATGAGTGATCTCTCAGAAGCAGCAGCAACCAGGGCCGGAGGAAGAAGAAAAGCGGGGAAGTAGAGAAAGGAGAGCGTTTGGGGGGTTTAGGACTAGGGCGGAAACTCGAGGCGTTCGAAAAAAAATTTCCTCTAGAAATTTACAATTTGGTCACTTTTTACTTTTTTTTAGGGAAAATATTCCACAGGTTGAATTGAAGTTGACTTTATAATACCTACAGTTATATCTGAGGGTGGATATAGTGAGATTTTGGAGTCCTAGTGTTAATATTGTTTTGATCCACTTCATAACATCAAATATTAGCACGAATTTTTTTATTTTTCAGAGGTAAAATTTAGAAACACTAATTTAGTTTGAGATAGAATCAAATTAGAGAAAAGAGATGTGAAACGTACATTACGATAATGATTACGTATGGAAAATACGGGTTTATGTAAAGTGAGCAGGAAGATAGACGAAGAAGAAAAGAATTTTATTCGTGTTTTCCTCCATAACGTGCCCAGGGAGAATAGTTGTAAAGTATTTTTTCAACAAGAGTACCATGAACTTGAAGATGTTACATATCTGTGGCAAAATACAAACGACTGTTAAGTTCTAAGCATCAATAAACCAAAAATAGTCAAGGATGTCTCCGCTCCATGGCCTTCCTATCACCAGCATTTGCTGCATCTCATCTATCTGCAGCAACCATCCACCCAAATGACCACAAGTATTAGGCAAAATTCAGGCAGGCAAATCATTTCAAGAAGAATGGATCATGAAACTAAAACCGTCTCCTACAAGTTGTCAATCCATGCTTTCATCTCTTTAGCATGAACCAAAATCAAGCCGACTTTGTCACTTCTGGAACAAGATCGAGGAGGAATCTCGAATGGACATGATGATCTCGGTTCTTTGGATAAGCTTGGCAAAAGGATGGAAAAATAGCAGTACCTGGCTTTCTCTGTCTAGTAAACACAACAAGTGCTGTGAACCCAACCATGATTGCAACTCTCATCACCTGCATAATGTTGCAACGTTCATGAATTTCCAAATACAAGGAAATGGACAAAAGAATGGCCTTTTGTTCTATCAAAATGGGAGCAGATGAGACCTGTCTAAGGGGTCCTCTTGGAGTTTCGGCATCTCTTGAACCTTCCTTGGTAGTTGATTCTCTCCCGAGATCTCCATTCTCTTTGGGAGGAATTCCAGTGTCACCGTGAACAAAATGCTGGGAGTTGGGTATTTAAGTAAGCAAATACCTTCTGTGCTAAGTTGCATATACTAATGAGGAGACTAATAAGCAATATACTTGAGAATATACACATACCTCTATTTGGGTTTCCACTACAGGACTGATAATGTTTCCTGGACATAATGTGCTTTCGAGTTCAGACCAGAAACCACCAATTACATTCAGCACCTGTTTGCCAGCAGTTGAAACACACAAGCGTCTACCTTGATCAGGAAATATCCATGCACCGGAACATTCAGTGGAACGACGATCATCTCCCAAAACTTCATCACACAAAGTTTCCAGTGAACCTCTTCTGTAAGTTGTGCTGTCACTCTTTCTAGTGACCATAGGACTACCGGAATGCTTTTTCATAGCTAATGATGAGTCACTGTGGTGATCATGGATGGCCCCTGAGAAAGAAGCCCTCTCACATGCAGTTTCCCATCTAACCAAATCTTCAGAATCTTTCTTCTCTTCATTGACAAGGATCTCATTAGCAATTGACCGAACCTTCTGTGTCTTGGATCCCAAAGTTGAGCCCTCCGATGAAGGAACGTCAACTAGGCTGTCGCTTGGCTGAAACTTTGACATGCTTGGTCTTACTTTACTACTCGTGTCCTGATTCAACAAATAACTTGTACTTGTTCTTTTTGCCAAATCTTCAGAAACTGTTTTCTCTTCCATCATGTGTATCTCACCAGCTCCATTGTGCTGACTTAAAGTACTGCCAAGCTTTTCTGAAAGTGACTCTGTTGATCTAACCTTCTGCAACTTGGATTCAGAGGAAGGAACAACAACTAAGTTGTTGACTGACTGTGATTTTGTCATTTGTTGTCTTACTTTAGTCCTCATATCCTGATTCAACAAATAACTTACGTTAATGAGAGAGCTGTTTACTAAGCGTAGCTTGCAAGAATTGACCTCAATAGCACTTGAACAAAACTACCTGATGCACACTACTTTCAAAGGCACTAATCATGTTCTTCACACTACCATGAACTTTCTTCGTAGGATTTTGCCTCGTTGAAATGGTTGTTCCAATGGATCCTTCAGTTGAGAAGACTACCGATCTCTCCTTTTTCACTTCCTTTACATGGGCGGATGAAGCAGTGTCCTTGCATCTGTCTGTTTCATTCTAAAACAGGTGGAATATCATTAGAATAATAATCAAGGCTAGCTTTCATTCCTGCCTTCACCACGAAAAGAACAGTTAAAATTTTTGCATTCTAGTAAATCCTTAACTGGGCTTGGATTCTTCTGCGCAGAAACCGCTCCTTTGTCATACTTCACCACACTTCTGCTTCCGCTGCTAACAAGTTCATCATGTTTCTTTCTCAATGCAGTTTCTCTCTGTCAACAAAGTATAAACATTAACAATGGCACCATGAAAAGCATCATTTGCGTTTTCCCAGTTTAGCTCTGCAAGTATATAAACGTTAGTACCATGACTCTGATTCTTTCACGATCTTCTTCGGTGAGGACAAACCGAAGCTTCAAGTGGATATGCCCACCACCATCTAGAGGGAACATGTCATCCCAGGTCCCTTTCTGAATCAGCAACCTCGTCTCCACGCCTTTTTTCACTCAAGAATTCCAGAGCAAATCAAACTGTATTAAGCCTCACAACTTGGTAGAAATCAAGATCTCTAGCTACAGCTAATGTAACCAACTGGAAATAAGACCATTCAAACTGCCAAACCTGTATGGGAGATTTCATTTCCATCAGAGTCCTGAAGTGTGACAATGACATTTTCCCGGAGAGTTGTCAATGGGCTGTATGGGGGAAAAAGCTTCATCACAATAGCAAAAAGAATTTACTCAAAAGTGGAGAAAGAAACTCGAGATGGGTTTTCCGAAGAATACAAAGAGAAGTCGCCTTTGTTCAAAGTTCGGTATTCCCTTTTCCCCAGGGAAACTGCATTATAGCAGAAAGACCCATTACACCACTTCTCTGATTAAACATTGAAATGTTGAACAAGATGAAAGAAGAGAACTAAAGTTTGCACCTTTGACGTATATTTGATTGGAAGGAATCAAGGATTGCAGATCTATGAACTCTAGAACTGCAGTTCATAACAATTTCAGAAGAACAAGTTAATTGCCAAAGTTCTGTGAGCTTTCAGGCAGGAAATTAGTGTTAGATAGTACCTGAAACTTGGATGGATCCTGGCATTATTTTGGAGACCTTCGAACTCTAGCCCTGTGCTTGTGCAGAAGAATTCAGAAGCGATGGGAATCGATTCTGGAAAAAGATTCGAACCAACCACTGCACTGGATGGAACATTTTGAGGGTGTGGCTGTGCTTCAAGTTAGTTAACCTTTCAGAAAGGGAAAACCAAAGCCCAAATCTTTTGGTTTTGTCTCACTTCTTCTGCCTCCATTATTTGATTTCAACCGTTAGGCAATTCCCTGGATACACATAAAAGGCCAAACGAATAGAGGGTTAAAACTACAAAAGATGAAATTATGTGCCTAAAAACTTGTATCTATGCCGTTTGCCTTTAGCTCTCTGGAATTTGTGGTCCGTTTTTGGCTTATCCATATGTTCTAGTGACCACGTTCGTTCGTGCCTTCCAACTGTTTGAGAAAATGTCCCATCTATGAAAAATTCCCTCCATCAGCTCAAAACTCCCCAATCTCCTTAGAGGAAACTACCCCAGCTTCTTAATGGTGGACAAGAGAGATACTGCCACCAACTTGAGCTCTGGATATGACACTGCAATGGTAAAAGTTCATACTCGCCAAACAGGTATATTCCCACTTTCCACATGGTAGATAAACATGAACACGACAGAGAATTTACAACAACCAATGGAACTTCAATCAATACGTTCATGTGTGGCAGTTGGGCAATGAAGTTTAAAAGACACATGGCTGGATTGAAATCGAGTTAGAATGATTCGTGTTCAACAAATCAATGCCTCGTAGTAAAAGTGGCATCCTGTTGAAAGTCAGAACAGACACTTCTGAATTAAATCCTCGGAATTGTCTTGGCGCCGATAAATTTTTTGAGAATGGCCTTCTCTTCATCAACCCTTTTCTTCTCTCCACGATCGCTAGGCTTCATTTGCCGCTTCTCTTCCAACATCCACTTGAAGAGCTCACGCTGCTGATCTTCAGATATTGGCTCCCTATGGAGAGGAGTTAATTTCTCGACTATGGAGTCGTAAGGATCAGAGTATTCTTCCAGCAAAGACTCGGGCTTTGCTTTCTCGACATTCTCCACATGTTTCCCCCCGTTTTTCTTGCCAGCATGAGCGAAGATGTAAGCTGCATGCAACCCGTTGGAGAAAAAACCAGCCTGTTAGAACCCTTTCGGATATCATCAAGCAGGCATTGGTTCAGAAGAATATCCTATCCTATCCTCAGTGGAGGAAGCATGGAAGCAAATCATAACAAAACACCGCAGTTTTGGCCCAAACGTCCAGCGACATGTAGACAGAAAAGCATGGAACAACTGGGCACAACTAGCTCCTCCGCCAGCTACAGAAATGCCAAAAAAAAAAAAAAACGGACAGCAACAATCGGAACGAAGTATCAGGAATGGACACAAAGGCCAGAAACTGTAATGCACCCATAAGATATGAAGACAAATGGAACCGCTGCATTAACAACAACTGCCCGAACGCCAACTGGTTTTAACCAAAAGCGTCAGAGAGACAATACATCGAACACATTGTGGGCAAAATGAAATCAGGGAAACCCACAACCCAAGATCCTTAATTTTCTTTCACCACCAATCAGTTTAATCACTAATTTGAAGAAGGCAAGGATCAGATATGCATACGTGCACCAGCAAAGCAAGACATTCGAGAGAGGGAAGAAGGAGTAGGAAGAGGGATTTGGATGAAAGGGGAAACAAACAAAAAAAGAGAGAGGAAGCAGTGAAAGCTGACCGACCTCCCACAGCCAAGTTGACGATCATGGAGAAGCGCCAAATGCCCTTAAGCCGCTTCAAGAGGGGCTCTTTTGGAGTGGACGCCGGTGCGTATTGAGACTCGGAACCGGCCATTGTCCGGCGAACGGAGGTCCGAGGTGTACTTGGACAGATGGGGCGGAAATGAGTACGCGCGCAAGAGACGGATTCCGGCTTCTCCCTCTCTGCTTATTAGGTTGGTGGGGGTTCTCTTCTTCTGTAATTGGCTAACAACGATTACCAGATAATGCTGATTTCTGTGCTGCTTCGGTAACCAATTCGTTGGTTTTACTTGTTGCAGGAGTTATGTTCTTCGCGGCTCCATTTTTCTTTCAAGATTCAAGAAACATATTCAAGAAGAAAAAAGAGAGACCATCTCTCGAGTCGCGGGCGGCTGCGAAGAAGTTGAGCTTTAAGCCCAAAGTTCGTGGAAATGATAAATTAGGCCCAAAAAAGGGAGTCCCAGTCATTGGTCTATGTTTTTGGCCCAAAATAGTGCCGCGGACAATGGCTGGGTTTCAACTTTCAATATCTCAATATCGCACAGGCACGGGTTCATTACACCGGACAATATGCAAGTTGTACTTTTTAGTTGCATACTAATCGGCTAAGTTGTTTTTTAAGTTGCAACTAAATCAAATAAGTAGATTTTCAATTGCACCGTTATATTTTTCGTCTTTAAACATAATAATGATTATCTAATTGAAAATTTGCTGACTCAATTTACATTATCTCATTTTCTCTCACCTTCCTCCTCTTGGCAAAATCCTTTGTTTTGGCCTCCTTGATAAACAAAGGATTGAATAAACCAAATCACAATAGCACTTTGGAATCCATCTTTTCTTCCTCGACTGAACATGATCATCCAATTACTTTCGATTTCTGATTTATCTCCGACTTGTAACTTAAATTTATCAATTTCTTATTTCATTCTCATATCCCCAGCATCACGACAGAGGATGCGCCAACTATTATAACTACAACAAGGGAGATTTGTGGAGTTAATAAGGGACTAATCCTGCTAGTCATGGTGGAGAAGAAAAGGTGCATCGATTTTGCTCCATGGATGTCCATCCTCGTCCAAAGTTAATTTCAGAGTTAGAAATGGAGGGTTTCAAATTTTGCTCCAATCGAAAAGCTGAGTTTTGGTCTAGAAGTCTTTCTTTAGTAGAACAATAGTAAAAAAGTGATGATAAAAATTTCATTTGGAACTCCCAATACTTTATTGTTTGTCCAGGGATTTTACCATTTAGACGAACTCGATTGCTTAATTCTTCTTCACTCATTCAGTTCAAAGCATGCTCTTGTATTTAATCTCATTGTGCTTCTCATCTAAAGAAACACTCTTTTATGCAGATCCTTATTCTATAGCACATTCATTACAATACTTACACAATAGTAAATACATATTCATTCATATGAATTTAAACAATTTTATAGGAGATGCATAAAAAAACTTTCGCCCCGAAAGAGAAACTTCAAACTTGTACAAAGACCCTAGTAACACAAAACATTTCATAAAAATGGACTCAAGGCGACTTTGTTCAGAATGTACAATGATCCATCCTGAGTTTTGCATAATACTACTCGAAAGTCTCAAAGCTCTTGGTGGCGAGTGGTGATGCTCCAGAACATCTAACATATATGACACTTTTGGATCCACCAAACCCCAACTAATTAATAATACATGTTACACAAATAAATGTTAATTTTTTTTCCTCCCACTGTAAAAAAAAACCCAGATGATCTCAATAACTCAAGTTGTTAGAAGATTCAATTATCGAAAGTCAACTTATATATAAGACATGTTGGTCATCGAAGACTCTTATACCATGTCATAATCTGTTGGTTCAACCATTCAAGATGTTGAAAGACATGTTCAATTATGGATCTATACCATTTACTAACATAATGTCCTCTCAAACGAAAGCCTACTCATGTGAGATTAAAATTTGCACCGATCCGAATACTATGTACTTAAGAAATGGTGATCGTTGGAATTGGACTACAAAACCTCTCACCTAGCTTGTTCCAATCCCAGAGCATGATGATTCTGAGCCACACTCCTCCAATCACCAGCCAAGTAGTGATCATCAACAACATTTCATTCCATCTCTCATATAAAAAAAAAAAAAACAATGAAATGACCCATTGAGGTTTGAGGGCCCTCCTATTCCTCAACTGGATCATCATTTCACTCGTCAACTTCCATTCACACGATCCTATTCCTACCCATTGTTGCTGCTGTATGTTGTTGTACCACAGAACACACACGCTGCCCTCTCTCACACACGTACTATTCAATCATAGACCATATATGTCTGTCGCAGAATCAGACAAAGATTGATCTCAATCTCACATTTTAGTTTTAGGGTTTACCCAATTTCCCCCTTCGTTATTATTTATGTATAATGGTCTCAACGCACGACATCAAGGACGGAAGCGGCGGCCCCTCCATATGATTTTTCTCGTGGAGAAGACACACAAAAAGCTGTGACCTGGCCTCTTGTCCTTTTGGATCATCCCTATGTATGATTGATATGTCCCAACTTACACATACCCCATATGTTCCATCTATTGTGCTTAGAGAGGTCAGAAGGGAGAGAACACCAAGAAACTTGATCATCATATATATATATGCTTCTAATCATATATACAACCCTAATCTTTAATATATCATTCTATAGCTAGTTATTAGGTTGGTAGTTTGATAGTAAGGGAGGGAATATAGTGCCCTTAGGTGCGCGGTCTCGTGATACCGCGATCGAATTGGCGAGAGAAGACTTTCAGAACTATTCGTGTCTGACCTGACTATCTCGACAACATGCAAAGTTGAGAGTCTTTTTTCTGTTTCGCTCTTCTTATACCACTCTCTTATAGTTATTGGCCACTAAAAAGTCGTAAGTATCCTCACGATATGCCATACACAGTTGTTATGACATGTAGCTAAAAACACTAAGCGCCATGTCTGCTCCATTGACGGGGTTCATGATTTAGTTTTATAATCCATCAATCACGCCGACTACAAGGTAGCAAATTCTTGGCTACTAACTTCACTCTCTAAAGAAACACCCGCTAATGAATTAGCTTTTCTCAATTGACTCGAGGGTCGTCATAGAGGAAAAATCTTGAGTCGACCGCGCGCGCACCAGCTCGAGGATGAGAATTTTATTCAGTTTAAGCCAACTCTCCGAAAGGGCCCAAACTACCATAATTTATTATACTAGAATTGAATAGTTGCATTTTGCATGCACAACGACGAGTTATCATATTCCTCACTCTTCCCAGATTCCAATTCTTTTTTTTTTCTATTATTTCTATGTCATCTTACTCTAAATCTTGACCTCGCCACGATTGTTACATTTACCCCAAAACTTATATTGATTCCTTCAAACAGGCAAACTTATCGCACAAATGTCGATCACAAAACGGCTACGAATATCCCCACACAGTGTTTTCGCCTAATCACGACCACCAGATCAGATAAAAAGAGGGTTGTTAGAATTTTCACAAACACATATCAGTTTTCATTTTCAACCATGACTAGCTCCAGCACTGTCTAGAAACTCTATAGATATGTAAAAAAAAAAAAAAAATGAGAATACAAAGTTTGGAAGCTAGCTAGCAAGTCCATTTCAGCCTTGGCCTTGGAGTCCCGTGGACATGGGTGTTGATCACATCTTGACCACTCAATACTAGATAAGTCATTGAGCCTACCTCTAAAGGCTAAACAACTCACTCCCCTCCCCATGATCTCGTGACTCTCTCCACACACATAGGTACAATTTTCGTTACTACACCCCCATCATCACCACCCCCACCCCGGGGCCCCCCTCTATCTATCAACCTTAGAAAATCACATCTTTCTCCAACATTTCGATCCATCCGACAAATTCACTCGAATGGACGATCTGATCTACCGTGATGATTTTCTTAACAAGGGTATTTTCGCCACTAAAAGACCTACGAATGCAACTGCTTGATCTAGAGAGGATAGAATACACTCATGGTCAATGTAATAAAAAGCGTGATTTTACGCAGATGCGTTTTGGTGACCTAAAAACGTAAAAAAATCAAGTTTTAAAGTACAATTTGGACTACATTAGCTAGGAAAAGCGGGGACTTTAAGTAGAAGCGTTTTGATAACTCTGAAAACGTAAAAGCGTAACGGCTCACACGACTCATCATAATTAATGGTCTAAGCAATAAGGGATTTGGACCCAAAAGGAATATATGTATATAGAGTTTATCAAAAGCTTGGTACATATAATGATGCAGATGAACAAGTGATTATCAACCTGTTCAAATGCTCATCCTAGCTATCACAATACATAGAACCAGAGATCCCATAGTACATTACAAACATCACTTCTAATCATATATCCTCTCTCACTCTCTCTCTAATTAATCACCTTATAATTATTGAAATTGCTCTAAAACCCTCATTAATAATACCCCCATTACTACCAAAACCCAGCTTGCTATATATCCCAGCCTCACTTGATTAATCCGGGACAAAAAGCAATCAACAATATTATTAAATTATTAATCAAACTAAAACCAAAAAAGGGAAAACGAACTCATTAATTTGTTTCAACTCTGGACCAGGCCATAGGACAGCGCCATGAGCAAGATGGCAGCTTCCTTCTCGTCCTGAGGGAAAACCCTCTGGATTGCTGAACAGCTCTTGCTCAGTATCGCCACCAGATCCTCGAAGCACAGCTTATTATCGCTGTTATTGTTATCTGTCGTCGTAGTAGTAACCTTATTCTTGCTGCTGCTGCTGCTGTTGCTGCCAATGGTGGCCTTTCTGCCTCGGGGGGCCGCGAACTTGCACCGCTTCTTGAAAGGGAGGTGGCTGTTGGCGGACGGCGCCAGCTTGTTCTTGTTGGCGTGTTTCCCCTTCCCGGTCTTCAGCTTTATGGTGGTAGCAGGCGGCGGCGGCGGTAGTGGTGCTGTTGTGTCTAAATCTGCGCCGCCTTCTGCTGCCACCGCTGCCGCGGCGGCAGCAGCAGCCATGGCACGTCTGGCCTTTCGCTGCCGGATCCCACAGGCGTTGCAGAGTGACTGCACCATAGGAAAATTAAAAAGCCATTTAGCAAATGAGAGAGCACTAGTAAGTGATAACAAATTAAAGGTTGAGGCGGCGTCTTTTTTTTTTCTCCCTTGTCTTTCTAACTTATTGTTGGTAAATGGTATGAGATTTATCGTCGGATCTTCCAAAAAAAAATGAGGAATAATGTTGCAGTTCAGCAAAAGAATGAAACCGTGAAAGTCGGTGGGGAAAAAAAGCACATAGAAGAGAGTGTGTGTATATAGGGAACCAGGCGAAGCCTATATATATTAGGTTAAGTAGTGCGACAGAGCGCGCGCGAGAAAGGTCAGGCGCGCGCAGATCTGAACAATTGGCGTAAAAAATTATACATTATATGAGTAACTTACTTAAAAATAATTGGATACATTTATGTCGTTTTTTTATCGTAATTAGTAAAATACCTGCAGAATTCATCTGTAAATTTTACCTCCAATTTCTTGGAGTCGCTAAAACTCTATCTCGATTCCACTGAATTCAAAATTGAATAAAACGAACTCCAAAACACAAAGAAAGATTCAATTTCAAAACAAATGCCTGGAATTCGACAAATTCGTAATCTCCTGGACCCGTTTTGGTTTTCTATATTAGTTACCTCTAGTTAACTTTTCTTCTTCTTATATATAAAGAGAGAGAGAGAGGTGATGAGGGTGGGGGTAAAATGGTAATAGGAATTGTTATGGCAGTAGGAGGCTAGACTTTTTTAGTTACCTTAGGGCCTCGGGGGCCGCTCCGCCAGAGCGGGGTCTTGGTGGTGTTGCAATCCGCACAAACCCTAACCACCACCGTCGGACTGCCGCCGCCACCGCCCCCGCCACCGCTGCTGCTCAAGGGCGAATTGTTACGCTCATCAGTCTGCTGCTGCTGTAAAGTCGATGGCGACGTGTCATGACTCATCTTTTGCGGATCCCAAGCCGAAGCCGAGTACTTTTTGGTGCGGCCGTGATCAGAATATGCAGCAGCAGCAGTAGTATTTGTCTTGATCGTCAACTTGTTATTCTTCTTGCTCATCCTGACTACTTTAGTCGTCGTCGTCGTCGTCGTAGCAGCAGAACAAGGCACCCACTTGGTCCGATCCTCCGTCGCCGCCACCTCACCGTAGGTATCATTGGCCTGCGATCACGGGATCCCAAAACCCAAAATGATTAGGGCGCGCGGTGGGGTTTACAAAAAAACACAAAAACAAAAAAACAAAAAAACGGGAAACCATATTCTTTCTTCTACCTTTTGCTGCTGTTGGTGGAAGGTGGGAGGCGGCCCCCAGCTCGAGTAGTCTGCCGCCACGTGGCGACAGGCGGGATCCTCGACGTCGATGAAGATGTGATACGGGAGAGAAGGAGGAGGAGAAGAAGAAGAGGATGGTACTAAAGCTGCAGCAGCAGGTTCTGTGGTACTATTACTACTGAAGAAATGGGCAGCCTGTTGCAGGTATTGCTGTTGTTGTTGGTGGTGGTGGTGATCCTGGTTAAGGTCGATGGAGAAATATTGAGGGAACTGGTGGTAGTTCGAGGAATTGGGTTGGGTAGTAGTGGTACTCATGATCATGGAAAAACGGAGCTGCAGATCGAAAGATCGATGGATGAATGATCAAATTAAATGATCAGTTTGAAGATGAGCGGTTGTACCATTTATATTGGAGTTCAGGAAAAGATGGAGGCCGATGAGTAGAAGAATATGATCCCTTTTGAAACCGGAGAGGAGAGGAGAGGGGATCATATATGGGATCAAGAGAGAGAAAAGGGTTGCTGCAGCAGAAATGGCAGAAAGGCAGAGAAGAGGGAGGGAAGGGCAGCCCTACAATCACCATGTTGCATTATATAAACAAACAAAGGATGAAGACAGTATATGGCCCCCCTAAATTCTTAATAATATTCAAAAAAAATACAAAAAAATTGCTTAAAATATTCACGTGACTTCACCATAGCCAGTTGATGATGAATCGGGGAAAAAATACCCTCCAATTTCTCTTTTTAATTATTGTGGGATGGGATTGATACTGCAGCAGCACAGTACAGCCGTTAAAAAAAACATAGATCTCTTACTAGTTTGCAATAGTAACAAAAGTACAAGGCCCTCTATCTGCCTGCAAAACGGGAGCTCATATGTAGATAGATAGATCCCTAATCCTGATAAACCCTAATGACTGATCCCTATAGATATGGGTATCTATATGTTTGTGTCCCTTTTCCAGGATGAATTATATGGTCTATGTCTCCTCCTCATTCAGACTTTTACAGGTTTATAAGGGGATTAATTGTCGAGTCAAATAATTTGTTAATTGTTTCGTGTGATATTTCAGCGGTAATGAGTTATTTCGAAATAATACGGGGTAAGAGTTATTTCAAATAACTCGTTTTGAGTTATTTTGAAATAACTCGCTGCATAAATAACTTGTCTCAGTAAAATGCTGTCAAACAAGTTGTTTGGATTCAAATTGTGAGTTATTTAGACTCAAATAACTCACTCAAATAGTACTCTATCCAAACGATTCCTAATTTCTTGACTTTATCTTGTGAGAGAAATTTCTATAAGTTATTAGAATTTTCTTTAATGGATTGTATATATCGATCTAGCAACTTTTGCATAATTTCCTGAATAGTTAAAATGAAATGTGCACGATCTATGAAACATATAGAAAATATGTATAGCATATATGGTCAAACAGAGTATAGAGTCGTGGCATACGATGTTATATGTAAAAATGCATGCAATGGTTGCACTAATAGCTGCTTGCTAAGCATTTTATAAATTGGATTAAGGCTGGTATTGAAATTGTCAAGTTTAGGTTTATAATTCATGTAAGCCTATTTGGATTCTTTTCTGCCAAAACGGGGTAAGACGGGGAGTTTGCCTCTCTCCTTACCTTAACTCATGAAAGTTGTGTGAGATGATACGTGCTCAGTTTACATGTTTTACCCTTCGTTTCTTGATTGTTTTTTGACCATTTGTATTGAACGCCCTTTTCTTTGTCAATTTTATGGTAGGTTGCGTTGGTTTGCTATATTTAAGGTCTTAGAGTGTGGTGAAAGTTTGAGAACAAATTTTGGGGCATTTGGAGACCAAAAAGGAGCAAAAGAAGGCCAACAATGATTCTCACGACCACAAACATGAAAATCACGAGCGTGAGAATCAAGAAATGCAGGTTGTGACATACTTCCATAGGCCTGATCAAAAGCCACGGGCTGAACAAGCAAAGTAAAAGGATGACTTTTCCCCTGCCACTAATTGTTGCGCTGTGTTTTAAAAGTCACGGCCAAAAATCTCAAAGTCACGGCCGTGACTTCCCCACTGCTCCGTGTATAAATAGGTTGTACCATTTATATTGGAGACTAATAGGTAGAAGAAGATGATCCCTTTTGAAACTTTGGGAGGGGATCATTTATGAGATCAAGAGAGAGAATAGGAAAAGAAGAAAAGGGTGCAACAACACAGAAATGTTAGAAAGCAGAGAAGGGGGAGGGAGCTAGGTTTTGGACTCCCATACACCCAAATGACAAACCCTAGAGAGATAATGTTAGCAAAATAGTTCGGTCTATGAATACTAGCAAAACAAGATTGAGCAAAACATGTGAGAAATCCAGGTTTCCAATACTATAATCATAAACTTCTATCTTCTGCAATGCTAATTCTCAAATCTAACTAGTACGGGAGAAAGATCAAGCTATGCATGAGCTCATTTTAGTGAAACTTAGGTATTTAGGAGAATTATCATCTTCTTTCTTGTAGTTTATGGATGAATTAAGTTTGCCTAGTGTTTTATGCTTCAACTATGATTAATTATGCATGGGCTTGTCTCTCCAACTCTTTTCATAGTAGCCCACCACTTAAGAGTGCATGATCTGGACTAGATTTGAGCGCTTTAGCCAATTAGGAGTAGATGAATAATCTAGGAATCTAGTGTGGTGGACCAGGCGACCATACCCTTGCCCATTAGATCCACCTAGGTAATGGTAGGACGTCGAGTGCGTGACCATCGACTCGACGACCTAATGTGAGGATGGGTAGAACCCATTAGCGGAGATAGGTATTATCCCTACAACGTAAAGCTAGCTGAGGTGACATAGGACTAGTGGATCGGTTGCATCGCCATTAAGTTGATCCCTAGGTTAGTGATCTCTGTGCCTCGATCTCCATAAGTCGTCTGTTTATCCTTTTGCATGTCATTACTTGTAGTTAGGGCGAGGGAGGCACCTCGAGTACCCCTTATCTCCTATTGTTCCCTAGTTTAGTAATCGCCAATTGCCCACCTGCTAAGTAACAGGTCGATTAGATACCAACCGTACCAAAGTAGATTAGGATACTGTGACCCTTGGAATACGACATCCGTCACCACTAACTATTTCAACGTTCTAGGGTGCACTTGTCCTAGATTGGGGTAGCTAGTATTGCTGACGATCGAGTCTATAAATGTAAAGATCGATGTCGCGGCCGCATCAAGAAGCGTCGGTACGAGAACGAGCATCTGATTCTGATTGAGGAAGAACGGTGATTAACGTCGAAGGAATCATTGAAGTTGCTTGCCGAGCCGCCATCATAGATTAAGAGAAATGGAATTCGAGTAGACGATATAATTGAAAGAAATCATAGAAAACGAGCCATTTTCGGCTATGATACCGTGTTAGATTTGAGAATTAGGGTTGCGGAAGTCAGAAAACATGCAAATCTCATATAGAATGAAAACGGTACAAGGTACAACTTGTATACATAACAATCAAATTAATTACAACTAAGTACCTATACCTACAAATTACAAGTATCTACTCATCATACATAAATAAAATTACATTTTTATCATATATAGCATCGAACAATACTTCATATTAAAGATGTATATGTCAATTATTGGTACCTATTTATATAAATAACCAATCCTAGTATAATTACGATTTGTTCCAGCAAATCATACGCCATTACGCCAAGCGTACACTACTTTGCTATATATATTTTTTTTTAACATAGACAGAGAGAATAATTAAAGTCACATAGTCAAAGTACAGAACTCAACGCTGTGCGGAAGTCGACCAATAGTCGAACTTCCGATGAAAGGGCTTGTTTTGCCACAAAATGGGCGGCCCTGTTTAATATGCGTTTAGCATATGAGCACGAGCAGTATTCGAACTCCTGCGCCATCCTGTGCACGTCTTCCAGAAGCGCCCCTCCCATCGAGTGATGTCGATCCCCGGATAGCACACGTTGAGTCACCAATTGAGAATCCCCAAAGAATTTGACAGTAAGAAACCCATGGGTTAGACACCAATCCATAGCATCACGCAGGGCTAAGAGTTCTGCTAAAAAAGGATCCTGGATATCAGAGTAGAACTTACCTAGAGCAAAGGTGAGACCACCTCGTGGGTCGAATCCGACAAACCCAACCACTACTTTGCTATATTTGTATGTAGGTTTCATTGTAAGGTATACGGTGACTAACAATTCAACGAAATTATCTCTGAGATACACTTTCTCCATGTAAATATAAAACTATCTTGATCGAACCACGTTAAAACTCGATATTCTATGACTTGATTATTTGACATCATATTGATATGGGTATATATCTACATTTGACAGACATTGGCGGTGTCTTGAATATATATACTAAAAAAAATGGTTTTAAGAGGATAGAAGTAGATATATGTAATGCCATTAGTTGCCGCATGCACCCAGAAGAAAGAAAGAACATTTTATTATTATATTCTGTATTTTTGGAGGCACATTTTTCTTGTTCTCTGGTCGTTGAGGAATATATTTGATGAAGAGGCAGGCAGATACATACACCTTTTGTGATCAGATATTATTCATATGGAGTACGTAATATTGATCAATCACCCTAGGGCTGGAATTATTTGTTTTTTTTTTTATAATTCTTTTGAAGTTGGCAATATAGATAAAAAAAATTAATATATGGTAATTTCCAAACTACATTGAATGCAGGACTGTCCCTTGCAGAGGACACCCGGCCCTTACACTAGAGAGCAGGGCATGTATATCCGACGTCTCCTTTCGATCCCCACCACCCGCCCATTCCACCACTAAACTAAAATATATACATTCTGCCATCACTCCATCTCTTTTTTCTCTCTACATGACATTGCCTTTCTCCGATCTGTATCGGTAGTTCAATCATAAAATACGAATATTGGAAGCTAAATCGCGGTAGGCAGTATTTAACAAACATGCCTCGAGAATCCTATAGCTACATTACATATACAGAGCAGAATAACTTATCTTTGAATATCATCGAGTGAAACTCGGATGATGCGCAATAACCCACAAACAAATGTTGAACCATGTTCTATTAGTGAGGGAGAATGATAACAATTCCATTTGGTATCCTTGAAGATGCCGTTGTTGCGTTCAGTCCATAATTCCAACCAAATCCTTTGATGAAGAGCTTGGAAGAAAATTGAAAAGATTTTTTTTTTTCGTATTTTTTTAATCATCTTGTATCTTTTTTGGTATTATTTCAAAACATTTTAAAAAATTACAAATATAAAATGAATTTATTGTGATGTACAAAATTATATTCAAAATTTTTAATATGTATTTCGGTGGAAAAATCTTACCTACCATTTTACAAGTCGTTACCACCATAGTGCAACCTTTGTTTCTTACTCAAAAAATTTTAAAAAAATTTTATTACATAGATGGAAAGAGTTCATCGCGATCTACACATTAAAAAAAATCAAGACCAAATATATCACAATGCAATCAGGCGGTGACGAGTGGTAGACGGTGGCGAAATGTGGTAAATGGTAGTTAGTATTTCAAATTTTGTACAGAGGTGGTAATGCTTACAATGAAAAACTTGTAACTTCATGAATCTTTTTCCAACAAGATATTGTGTGGTTTTGGCACGGACCCTCACGGATTTTGACTTGGGGTGCATATCAAGGTAACTTTCTGTAAGATCACACATCCTTGCAGTGCTCCATGCTGAGCACGCTTAACTTCGGAGTTCTCACAAAAAATCCTCCATTTCACCCCAAAAAGCGTCTTGTGAGTTAAGGTCGGTTTCTTACCAATGAACCATGGATCTCTCATGTGCTTTGTCGATGTGGGATTCGCCTAAGTTGTTACATACACCTTGATCCTTTGGGACTTAGCATCCTCGTTGAGGTTTGCCCCACCATAGTTCAAGAGGGACGCGGGGATGCTTTGATACCACTTTTAACATCCCAAACTCATTTCACCCTAAAATGCGTCTTGTAAATTAAGGTTGGTTTCTTACTTACGAACCATTGAATCTTTATCGTACTTTGTCGATATCAGATTCGTCTAAGGTGAGAGACATATCCCGTTAAATTTCATGAAAGAATTTATATATGTATAATCAATATCAAATATGTTCAGAAAAATATTGACATAGACAGAATACATATGCATGTACATAATCAGATGAATTCGGGTGGGGTTGGTGGATCAAATGGATTAGATTAGTGGATTCATGGATCCAAGTGACATTTAAACATCGGACCATTATGAAAATTTTGTAACTTTTAGGTACTAAAATGTCATTATAAAAAGTTACCAAAATATAATTTTACAATAATATTTATCATAAAAAGTAGGTATCAAAGTGTACAAAATAAAATAAAAAAGTACTAAACTATAATTTTCAAACATTCCATAAATCCGCCAATCCAATGGGAGGGATACAATGAATTGGATTAGCGGGTGAATTGGATTTAAATTTACGATCTCTATCAACTACTACTACGAATCTTGTATTTGAACGTAATTTAGAGCTTAATCGATAAGGTTTGAAGCAACTTATGATATGTGTGTATATAAGGATCATATGAGGATGCCACTAGCAGCTATATATATAAAGTAACATGGATGTTTGCTAGCTAAGGCTTGACCCTCCAAGTAGTTGAAAGGCCTTGTTGTAAATTTTGTAATCTTTTAGCATTATTGCTGTACTATCCCCAGTTGTTTGATTTTTAGGACCACTTTAGCCCCAGCCAAGTGTGAGCTCTTTCTATTTTGATCTTATTATGGGTTGAATGTGTCAAAACAAGAAACAGAGTGCCATTTTGTCATGTTATGATGATCATCTAAAAAAACCAAAAAATTTACAGTGTCATTCTTCCAACTATATTATCTAGATAGAAATTACCATATCCCAGGATGGAAGGGAGAGAGGGAGATGATTGCAGTTTTCCCTTTTGGGATGGTAAACCTGCTATGAGATCTTTTCTTGTGGTGTCAGTCCAGATTCATTTGCAGATATTTGCTTACAAGTTAAAAAAAAATCAAAATTTTAAGTTTATTAAGGAATTGAACTAATCGATAAAACAGTGCAAAAAAAAAAAAAAATCGGAGGATTTTGTCGTTGAATGTAGTGTGTTGTTAAATAGTCGATAAGTCTTAAATTAATCATGTGATACATTCTGAAATACATCCACTTTAGAATTTATCTGCAAAAAATGCAATCAAATGTCACATTTCGCGTGTGGAATCAACTTATGGATTGAATTCAAATCGGTTTTTTTGGTTAGTTGAAATTTTAGCCTTTTCTTGCTGAAATTGGTTTTGTGTGAGTATTTCTAATCGGGTTAGAATCCATAACTCATTTGCAATAATACTTTATAGATAAAATATAATGTTCCATCTTCTGGATAAGCGTTTTTACTTTTTATCATACTAGAATTTTTAACCCATTTAGAATAAGAATTTGTAGTATAATTGAGATTAATCCATTTTGCAAAAAGAAAATATATCCTGTATTATAAATGACACTTAATCCAACTAGATATGATTTCTATTTAGAAATTCTTATCCTTATTTGTAATCCTAATCCAATAAGGATTCCTTTCTATAGAAAGATTTTTACACTAACCAAATGTTGTAACTTATGGTTAACAAATCTAAGGTGCCATTTGGAGAACATAATTTAGGTTATGGAATTATTGAGTACATAGATTCAGCAGAAAGTTGTTTTTTATGCCTTTTGTCTTGTGAATTTTAGGCTCAAAGATTTCGAATCTCTAAAATTTAAAGATTTCAAATCTCTAAAATAGAGATATCAAATCTCTTCTAATTAAGATATTCAACTCTTGATTTTTGAAATTTTTTCTCCTATTTTTTCTCTCCCACTAAATATCTCTCCTAATATTTTATGCTACGCATACTAATATTCACTCCTTAAATTATTCACTCCCCCGTCAAAGTACATGAACTTAATCGTAAAAACTTTTAGCAATACTATCGATAGCGGAAATTATGTGACCGATACTTATATATGACCTAATTGTTCAGGGAAATTGGAGGTGGTAAAAGTTTGAGGGCATATAAATGATACATCTCTTTACCAAATGAAAAAAATTGAAAACTTTATTTTCACCACCTTCCTTTTCCCCCAATTTACCCCTCTCCATTTACAACCTTCACAATTCACATGTCAAATTGAGGTATATAAGTAACAACCATTCATTTTCTTGAAGTATAGGGACCTTATTATTGTCAAAGATTTCATGCCTAACTAAATCGTCTGTGACCTCTCTACATCTCTAGAAACGAATGGCTCGTTATCGTCCAATTCCATCAACAGATGACTGTGGTAGCCCTAAGGACCAATGGGTATACAAAGGCTGGAAGATGTGGAGATCATTGAATAAATAGTTCAATGGTGGGATAGATCAGATCAGACCCCGCAACATGTGAATATTCAACAGACAATTGATGAGCTAAAAGTTATAAACTGAATCTCTATCTTCTGATTAATAATACTATGATGCAATTCCCGATCGAGAAATGAGGAGGAGGACTGGAGAAGGGGAATCCAACACACCAAACGGAGTTCTTAAATCCTCGATCGGGGATCAGGCCAATCGACCGGGGAACGTGAACAGGAGGCTCCCGAATGGGGGAGAGGCCATTTCCCCGATCGGAGAATTGAAGAAGGTTGACTGGGGATAGGGTCTGGAAAACGGGAGATTACTTTTTGTGTTAATTTTATTCGTTTTAATTGCTCAGGCCTATATAAGGGCTCAAACTCGGATTTTAGACTTTAGTTTTTGCAGAATATTGAATTTTTTTGGTTTTTTTAGTTTTAGGTTTGAGAATTGTTCTCTGTATCAATCAAGTTTCCCCCTTGATTTTGGTCGAGATTCTATCTTTTATATTGTTATAGTATTCTTTCATCTTGTGTTGAGATTGCACTTTGAATTTCATCATATCCCAAAACAAAAACTCTAAGAATCCCTTTTTTTTTTGTTCGATCTTGAAACTGGGTGACTTTGATAACTACGGATATAGAATCCGTGCTCTCGTATCATACTATTTAATTTACAGATTCCGATACAATAATACAAGAAAAACTCTCGCCCTAAAACATTTATTGGTTCCTTCCTTTTCCTTGCACATTTGTGAAATTTTTTACCTATTAGCTGGAGACTTAACATGTAAAGCCTGGACAGAGAGAGACATCATGATAGCTTAATTCGTTCCATCTTCTCTGATTTCACACAAGAAAAAAAAAATTCCAAGTTGTGATCGCCATATCGTAAAGGTCCCTTTCCCTCGAATTTTTTCTATATCTATGCTTTGCATTTGCATTTGTCTCTTTCTACGATAATGATAACACATTACATTTTTTTTCTTCTGAATCCAGTGTGTAGTATCCTATCAGAACACAAAAGGTTACAACAAACATTCTTTTGTGCTGTTTAAACAGCAAAATATTAATGATCACAGCTTTGCCACAAGTTGTGATCAACCCTAATGCAACCCTAACGGTCTACACATCAGTTAGCGATGCAGTTGAATGACGTATTTCAAATTACAATTAATTAGTTCGAAAGACGTGACGATGATTATATCACAGACGTGGCTGCAGTCATGCGCTCGTCATTCAACCGTGCAACCAATGACCAATGGATCCCTAACCGCTAACTTACGACTAATGCCCAAATTTATCTTAATAATTCAAAAATTAACGCGTAATTAATCATCATTTCTGTTACTTCGAATCATAGCTATTAGTAACGTCAAATATTTTCCTTCTCTATTTTCTTATCGATCGAGTGACTCATCCTGACTCATATATATGAAGAAACAATAATGAGAGAGAGAGAGAGAGAGAGACTGAGGTGCCACCACCTGAGTCTCAGGTTAATAGATGGGAAGAAAGTCCCAGGTGTTGGCACCTGAGACTGAGGTGTTACCACCTGAGACTGAGGCGTGACCACTTGAGACTGAGGTGGCACCGCGCAGAACAATACTAATTCTAACCCTAAACCCTGAACCATGAACCCTAAACCTTAAACCCTGAACCCAAAACCAACGAACTTCGTATCAGTTATTCACACCACAAATGGCTAATAGGTAAGAGACATATTTATTTTTTAATTATATTATTCAAATGCTATTATGATTGTGTTTAGTTTAATTAGTGAGTTTTTTTGTAGTGATTTTAGAAGATTAGAACTAGTCGTTTGGTGGAAATCGGAGAAAGTAGAGGATAATTTGGGCGTCAAATTCGTTGGTGGTGGTAGTTTTCAGTTGATGGTTTTTCAAATGTAATAGTTGTGGTTTGAAGTAGTTGTTGTTTTTCAAATAGTTGTTATGGTTTAAGAAGGTTGTTGTAGTTGTTGTTTTTCAAATGTAGTAGTTGTTGTTCTTGGCCAAATTATAAAATGTCCGAGTTGTTGTTTGTTATTTGTTGTTCCGAATAGTTATCACTAATAACATCATACATGAATGTAAAAATAGTTCAAGGAATAGTTATCACTAATAACTTACGACTAATGCCCAAATTTATCTTAATAATTTGAAAATTCACACATAATTAATCATCGTTTCTATGACTTCGAATCATAGCTATTACGAACGTCAAATATTTTCCTTCTCTATTTCCTTATCGATCGAGTGACTCATCCTGACTCATATATGAAGAAACAATAATGAGAGAGAGAGAGAGAGAATGAGGGGAGGAGTGTGGACCTAAAAAGCAAAACACATCCAGCGATGCAATTTGTAGCATTGGTATTATGTCAAGCAAACAGAAAACACAGAGAGAAAGGAAAGAAAGACACCCATTAAAGCTTCTTGTCGATATTATACCCGCAAAACTAAGATATTATCCTTCCAAGTTATAATTTATATATTTTCATACGTCAGAAAATACAATAAAACAAGTATAAACAAAAAGAAAACAATAATAATAATAATAATTGGGATTGGGGAGGGGAATATTGTACGATGAAGAAGGTGGCTACGTAGGCAGCTTAGAAATCACTAACTCTGTATATTTTGTTGTGGAGTTGGGGATCCAGAGTGGGATATATAGACAGACACATGGATGGAGACCACCCTTGAAAACTACTCTCTGTCCTTATTTGTTCTGAGTTTTTCATGGTAATTATTATTAGATTTACCACTGTCACATGGATTATTAATTTGTAGCATTGGTAGCATGAACTATTTGTATTAATAAGGGTGACATAATATATATTATAAGATCATGAGTGACTAACCCTTCTCTCAATAGGTTGAGTTATTGAGATTTGAGAGATCAATTTGATCAATTGATTTATGATATGATATTGAAGCTAGTTTGACTAAGGGTGGAGGTTGAGGATTGTGAAGGGGCTCAATGGCATACCTTGATCTGGAGAAAACCCACCAAAATGAACTATTATTAATACGGAAAATAATGCCATTACCAAAAAAATATGGAAAATAATGAAATTTGAAGCCAAAAACTCAATGTTAATTGTCAAATTCTTACAATCCAACCTCAATCAATCATATAAGTTAGTTTTTTACCTACCAATTTATACATGAATACAATCTAGTTTATCAAAGTGGATAAGAGCAATGCAGTCAAAATCGGGATTTTGATCGTAAAATTGTAGGATTTTAGGATTTTACTTAGGGATTCCAATCCTGATTTTACTATAAAATCGATGGCCCTTAAAATCGTTCAAAATCGGGATTAAAATCGTTAAAATCGTAAAATCGTACCAAAATCGGGATTTTGGTCCTATGTGAACAAAATATGCGGTTTGAGACAATTCAAAAGAAGCAAAACTGTTTCGGCGAAAAGGCCAATGACGGGGATCTTCTCAAATATTTTTCCAATTAAAAGAACATTTGAAAAGAAAAAAAATCAAATTAGGGTTCGGTCAACCCCTTTCAATTACCCTTGTTTAACTCATCGGTAAAACCTTTGTAATAATATTATAAATATGTAAGAATTAACATCATTATTAATAAATTAATTGATTAATGAATATATTTGTACCAAATCAATGACATTACTTATTTTATTGGAGTTCACTTATTCTTAGTATATGATGTCGGAATACTACTTTGAGTTAAACTACCTAAACATAACATGAAAACAAGAGTCAAACCCCATGAGCTCTATCCCTTTCTCATAAATTATTTTGAGTTACGCATTAAATAACAATTAAAATGATGATTCTCGAACATTAATCTTGAAAATTATCATTTTAGATGTTATATGTCTTTGTCTTATTAATAATTTATCTTATTAATATTATTATATGTTAATTTCTATATGTTACTTAAAATCCTACGTTTCTACGATTCGATTTTACCCCAGTTTTCGATTTTAGATAAAATCCCGATTTTGACTACTTTGGATAAGAGGGTGCAAATTATTAGAGGAAATCATCGATAGCCGAAAGAGGAAACTGCATGGTTCCCATCAGTGTATTTGCTTGTGAAACTAGGTTAAATTTGCTACAATATTTTTGCAATACAAACGTTGATAAAAAAAGTGTTTTTTTCTGCAATAAAACAGTTGACAAGCCTTCGAAACGAGTGTGGAAAATCAAATTGTGAATGGTTATCTTATGGGATAACATTAAGAGCAAAATCTTGATAGTTTGGACAATTATATATAATTTCAAAATAATTTCATAATATCAAACATGAGATCACATCATAAGTCACTATTCATAAATAATTTTAATGCACCTCCTCGAGTAAAATTACATGAGATATGATGAGCCTCTGCTGCAAACTTCAAATTTATAAACTGATTTTTGTTTGAGGAGCCGTATAAGAAAATGACCATTACCGAAGTAATTAAAACGAATTCTTTACATGTTATAACTCGGAAAAACGAGCGGTGTTTTCAATCCACGCGCCAACCTAGCTAGTCGATTGATCATCAAATCAAAGCAAATCAAAGGAACCGGTCTCAAATAGCTACTACAACATAAATATGATCATCATATATAAATGTGTGTCGCATAATACTACACGTTTAGCATAATCAAACAAGCGGTTACAATATACTCAAATATTACACCCTCATGAATCGTATCATAATACACAATATGCATCCAAAAAGACGTAGTTGTCGAAATTGTGCTCGCAAATCTTTGTGAGAGAGAGAGATCCAGAGAGAGAGAGAGCTGGGCCTGCAAAAGCTGAATACTGCAGCAGCAGCGGCCAGGGGAAAAAATCCCAAGTTACACATGTTTTTAAAAAAAATTCTCAAAATACAAACGTTATGAAAATAATTCCCAATCTACGTTAGTTTGGGCCATCACCGCTGTCGACGAAGACAGTGATTGCATCACTGTTGTCGACGAAGACAGTGATTGCATCACCGCTGTCGACGAAGACAGTGATTGCATCACCGCTGTCGACGAAGACAGTGATTGCATCACTGCAGTACACGGCCGCGGTGAAAAACTGACCTGCGTCGAAACTTTAAACAAACGTAACTTTGTGCTCGGTTATCCGATCGTAGCGAAATTTTTTTTGATTCCGCATAATTTTTCGAGATCTTGCAAGCCGCAAATTACCGTAGGCGGTTTGGTCCCGCCTTCGTCTCGAAAATATGTCGTTTGCTACCCCGAACGAGCCTTTTTTCGATTTCGTCAAACTTTGAACGACCATAACTTTGTGCTCCACAATCCGAAAATCATGATTTTTTTTTATTTCGCATAACTTTTTAAGGACTACAATTTTTATCATAGACATATTTTCGGAATGTACTTGGATTCCTGAAAAGGAAGGTAAAGTTATTCCCAAAATCCCTTATATCCATAAATAATTCATGTTTTGAAAATTCTCTCCTACTAAATATTGTAGTCCTTAAAAATTTATGCGAAATCAAAAAAAAATTCATGATTTTCGGATTGTGGAGCACAAAGTTATGGTCGTTCAAAGTTTGACGAAATCGAAAAAGGCTCGTTCGAAGTAGCAAACGACATATTTTCGAGACGAAGGCGGGACCAAACCGCCTACGGAAATTTGCGGCTTGCAAGATCTCGAAAAATTATGCGGAATCAAAAAAAATTTCTCTACGATCGGATAACCGAGCACAAAGTTACGTTTGTTTAAAGTTTCGACGCAGGTCAGGCCTTCACCGCGGCCGTGTACTGCAGTGATGCAATCACTGTCTTCGTCGACAGCAGTGATGCAATCACTGTCTTCGTCGACAGCGGTGATGCAATCACTGTCTTCGTCGACAACAGTGATGCAATCACTGTCTTCGTCGACAGCGGTGATGGCCCAAACTAACGTAGATTGGGAATTATTTTCATAACTTGTGTATTTTGAGAATTTTTTTTAAAAACATGTGTAACTTGGGATTTTTTCCAGCGGCCAGGGCTACACATCCTTGTTTTGTTTTTCTGGGGTGCGGTGATGGGAATACAATATACATGCACGTACAAACAAAAATACGCGCAATGGTGGCCGCGAGAGTTTTGATGGGCAATAGGAGCATAGGCGGAGCTAGAGGGCATGGGATGTGTCCCGGGACACAGGTAATTTTTGGGTAAAATAAAATACTCCACATATATGTATCAATTAAGGATTGCACTAAGATTTTAGGTAATATAAAGTGTTTTATCACTATACTACAAGTTATTTCAAGTTTAAAAGCTAACATAAATCAATGTATCACACTATAAACAAAATTCACGGTACCTAAAGTTTGATCTCTTTGTCTTCTAAAGTTAGTTTTGACTATACTCGTTGCAATTGCAAGTGTAGAAAGAACAATTTCAGCTTTGAGCTATATTAAAAACAAGTTTCAAAATGGAATTGCGACCAATTTGCTAATGATTGCTTAGTCGGATACATTGAGAATTTGAAAATGCGTTGTGATTGCTTATGGAAATAATGATTGTATTAGTATATGATTTCTTTAATATATATGAATACATGATTTAGATATTATTAGTTTTAATTATATTTATTAAATAATTATTTATTTATTTTATATTATGGAAAGAGGACACAGGTACTATCAGATTCTGCCTCCGCCACTGAATAGGAGATTAGGGTAATTATATAGATAACGTATAATATAAATACCGAACCGGGAAAACAAATGAGATCGTTTGAAAAATAGGAGATTAAATTGGATTGTACCGTTTGGTGATCATAAATTGTTAAGAATGGTTTAGTCTGATCCATATATAGTTAGTATCATGAGATAATTCCGGACCAATTCGTGGACACGGTCCTTTCCAATTCGTATTAGCAGTTCACTCGCGACCATATCCCACATCGGACCAAACAAAGAAAAGACTCAGCTCCTCAATGAGTCCCCGATTACAACCCTGATTTTCCAAATCTCTGTCTCCTACTTCGTTCATAAACCACACTCCGCGCTACAGAGTAGAGACAGTCGTGTCTCCATTTATGAAATTATGTTAATGTTCTATGACCTTATGATGCAAGTTGGGTTGCTTTAACTCTGTGTTTTTCTTGTTTTCTTCGATTTATGGTATCAAAAGTATGTATGCGTGTTGAAATCTATGTTTTGAGGGGGAAATATAGACTTTTTTCCCTCGGGTATCAAGTTAGACTTTTTCGCGTGGTTGACTGAACAAAATGTTCATTTTTTGCTTAATGATGTTTGTATGGTCCAGACCGTATCTTATCAGGTTGGTATGGAATGTGTAGTATTTGGTCCGTTCTATGATATATGCTTCAACTTCTCAATTTAGAATATAGACCGTATGTATAGTTCGATGGACCAGACCGCACAGTTTCTCGATGGAGATATTGGCAATGAAAAAAAATTAAAGAATAAAGAAATACATTGATTGGTGGGTTTGAGGATTAACATGGATTTGTCAAAATCAATGGAATACTCCGCCATTAGATTGGATTTAGTTTGCCCATCCAATCATTTGTTTGGAGCTGAGCTACTTAAGCTTTAACACTCTGGAGACTTGAGATGACAATTAGCTACTTGACAAACTACCATTTTTTAGGCCATATCTCTTTGTAGTTTGTACACAAAAATCTAACAAGCTACCAAAAATACACTGTATAGGTAACACGCGCCGTACTGTTTAATACTGTTCATAAAGCGGCAATTAGCACATGGCGATAGCGTTATCCTAATAAAAATATGTGTTATATATTAGGCCATATTGGATAAATAGGAGGAAATCATAAAAATTTAAACAAAAAAATTTAATTTCGTAATATTGTCAAGTTGTTTTATTTCATCTTGTTTATTTGATGACTTCTATATTATACATTTATTTATAATTTAAATAATTAATTTCATATATGTTGTAAGCGTTAACGTACTATTAGGTATACCATCAGTTTAAAGATTAAGTAAAAAACTCGTACATAATTTAGACGTATCTTACCCATAACATTTTTTATTAACTATGCCACTAACTAAATCCAAGTAGGGCTGCAATTGAGCTTAGTCGAGCCGAGTTTTGCTCGGATTGAGCTCGACTGGTTTCTTAACGAGCCGAGTTGGACTAGTTTTTCCTAAGCTTGAGCTTGGCTCATTAAGCTACGAGCCGATCTCGAGCTTGGCTCATTAAGGAGCTCATGAGCGCTACTCGAAATGGTTGAAGGCTTAAATTAAACTCTAAAATAATTTATAACTTGACTATCGTAATATTTGTATGTCATATATGATACATGTGTCAATAAAAAAAAATAATAGCCATATTTCATAACTAATTGATCTCATGTTTATATACTATGTTGGCATAATATAATTTAGTTCATAGTTTTTAACTAATTCATGTTCTGTTACTTAATAATATTTAGTATCTGAACATCTATAATACATAATTTCTCATCAAATTATAAATGTGACACTCAAAAGTCATAAACCATAATATATTATAGATTATATAATCTAACACACGTATGAATTATTAAGAAGTAATACCATAAGTTATATATATATTGATTAGTTCATAAGTCATTAATCAAATTGGCTCGCTAATCATATTATCGAACCAGCTCATTAGTTGAACTTAACGAGTCACTGAATCGAGTTAGCTCGCGAGCCTCATAAGTCGAACAAGGATGAGCTCATGCTTGGCTCGTTTACTAACGAGTCGAGTTACGAACGATTTTTTTTCGAGTCGAGCGTCGAGCCGCTCATGAGCAGTTTGACTCATTTACCGCCCTAATTCCAAGGTGAGGATAAATGATTGCACCAAGGGGTAAATGATGTTAAATGAGTTCCTTGAGTCCGCTAATGACCAACATGGGGGGCTCCGCCTCCGGCCCAACAACTTGCAGCAGCCGAAGCGACGTTATGCAGTCCGTGACCATGACTGGCCCGCCATTGAGAAGTCCACTACCCACATTTTTCTTTTCCGCGTCCGTCCGAGATAGTGGGCACGCTTGGTCCATTAATGCTTGTAATAGTTAGACAAATGAACACTGAGCTGGCCCACTGGCCCACCGATCAGCCCTAATGAAAGCCCAATAAACCCACTGACGTAGCCCACTCTGCTTTTGCGAGGGCCTAACCTAAGACAAATGACCGGGCTACAGCTATATCAGACTACGCCCATGGGCTTCTTCTTCTTGTTGTACCCGGATGAAATTCTTGCGAACCATGATGTAATAATGAAAAGACATTTTAAAACAAATGAAAGGATTGGATAAAGCAATAAGTTGAGCCATTGCTCGGAACAAAGGAATGTTGAAATGAACAAGTTTGCTATGAAGAATATGTATTTGATTGATGATCATGGGAAGAAGAAGATCAAGTCAAAGAAGTTGGCATGCACCAACAGTGCATTCAGTACCGTATTGGCTGGTACGGACCAAACCGTTACACACTCTGCCAATAAGTTTAGGCTAAAAATTTTTCAATTATAGATAAAATATTTAGTTTGGATGACGATATATACTGAGATAGACCGAGATATTCAAATATGTTTCAAAGAAAAAACACAAGAAATCTATAATATGAGGTAAACTTCTAGACACAACACTTTTTAAATAAAATGAACACGATTAATGAAGTCAAATTATGTGAGAGAGGGGCCTCCACTTCACTTTATGTTAATTATATTAGAGGCCAAAGTATGATGTGATCGGCGACAGACAATTTGACTAACCATTGTGTAGATAAGACACAACGGGTCGATGGTTAATAGAGTAGACCATAATCGAAAGAAGTCCACATGTCCATCTCATTTCGTCATGCTCATCTCAAAACTAATCAAACCCGATTACATAGAACAGGTTAGGTCGAAATTGTCAGCAGATTGCCATGGTAATGGTGAACTTCTGTTTCGTTGGCGAAACTCGTGTGTTAACTGCGCACGGTTTTCAAGAAAAAACACAAAAACACACGTCAATCACAACCGTCAAATATCCGCCGCCGGTGTCGGCGCCGTTGATTTGACCGATTAAAACAGAAACAAAGACGATCGTCAAATGGCCGCCGCCGGTGTCGGCGTCGTTGATTTGATCGATACACCTTTGACTTCTAATCAAACAACTGTTATTCGGTCCAACACCTCTCCAAACTACGTTCGAACGAGGGTGTTCGAATAAACAGAAAATCGAACCAGGAGTGTTCTAAGTTACGTTACCTCTACTCCTATGGAGGTTCCTCTGGAGAGCTCCGCGACTACGACTACAAGCTACGATCTACGACTCTGCAAAGGAGTTCTTTGACAGAGCGGTTCTACGAAACTAGAGAGAAAAAAAAAGATAATTCTGCAATGGTGCAGTTGTGATTTGATTTTGCCCTCTAGCTTCTCTCTCTTCCCAATCTTTATACTTTGCGCTTTTCCCCGTCGTAGTAACTGCCTTGGCGCCTTTGTCTCCCACGTCTTCATTCCTGTCAACCGTGCAGGTAACTTCCTCCTTGTTGCGTGATAATCACGTGCCCTCGAAACCGCTCTTGCTTTGCAGAAACTTGGCGAAACGACTTACAACCTTGTCCATGTAACGATGACGTTTCACCAATACCACGACATCGCCTTTCACCAACCGATGCCGTTTTATAATCCAACTCAACTGCCCCGACCCGGTTTAACCAACGACATTGTTAGTCCATCAAACAACGTCGTTCTCTAGTCTTGCGCTGTCGTTGGGTTTGGCGGGCCACTTTTGGCCGAGCTCTTAACCACTGCGATATCGTTTTTAATCAAACGCTATCGTTTATGATACCGCGATGTCGTTGATACCTCCTGCGACATCGTTTAATCTTTCCGCGGCATCGTTTTTCACTAATCGATGCCGACCGTGAACTGCTCCGTCCCGGTCCCATCAAACAATGTCTTTTTCATTCCACGACATTGTTCTCTACCAAACGGTACCGTTTTTCTTGTCTTGCGGTGTCGTTGAGCTTGCCGGGCCACTCGCCAAAATCCAAACCATCGTGGTATGGTTTTTAACAAAATGACATCACTTAGTAATACTACGGCGTTGTTGATGCCTTAAACGATGTCGTTTTTAGCTAAACAACACCGCTTGATTATACCCGCGACATCGTTTTCAAATCCGCGGTGTCGTTTCTTTCCTCTTGCGGCATCGTTTTCAACTAAACGACACCGTCCTAAACAGCCATTAAAATATTAATTAATTAATTAATCCATCCATCACTAGCTATGGCCAACGACATCACTAGCGCCATAACAACTCCGTTGTTTGTTTTTCCTTTCTGCGACACTGTTTCTTATTTAAACACTGTCGTTTGCTAGTCCGCGGTACCGTTGGGCTTACTCGCGGTACCGTTTTAACTCTCCGCGATACCGCTTATCTCCATGCGGTACCGATTTTCCCCTTCCAACAAGGAATAAAAGTAATAATTAATTATAAACAAACTCCTTTTCCAATACTCAACTAACCGCGCGCCCCTTTTTTATTTTCGGTACCGTTTCCAGTACCGCGGTACCGCTGAGCTTCCTTGCGGTACCGTTTTCCTGTTTCGCGGTACCGTTTTAACTCTCCGCGATACCGCTCGACTCCACGCGGTATCGTTTTTTCCCTTTCCGATAAGGAATAAAGATAATAATTAATTAGAGAAAAAACTCCTTCTCCAACACCAATAACAAAACGCGCGGCCCCATCTTATTTTCCGGCGGTGTCGCGGTACCGCTGAGCTTCCTTGCGGTACCGCTTTTCCGTTTCGCGGTATCGTTTCAACTCTCCGCGACACCGCTCAACTCCAAACGACACCGTTTTTTACCCGCGGTATCGAATTAAATGCCGAGACTAATTAATGCGGCATTTAATTCAGGACAAATTAATTTTAGGTGTCAACAAATGCCCCCCACAATTTGGTTTATAAGAATTATGAACCAAATTGTTGACATAATCCAAAACACCTAAAATGAACATTAACTTCACCTAAAATCTCCATATTGGCTATAAACTTCCATGGCTGTGATTATCACGGTTGCCAATTAAATTGGACACAAACCATTGCTTTGGTTCTTTTTGTTGGGTATGAAGAAATCCACAACCACCATAACGTTCCACACATCCAGATTGGCCTCTAAGTAATCCCATCATTATTTTGGCTCACCATTCCAGGTAATGGTGCGGCGAGGTTTAGCCAAGAATAAGTAATGTATTTGTTTCTATCTTGGCTCTTATTGCAACGAGAAGTGAACAATCCCGTTCTAGTTGGGAGCAATAATGATTAAAAAATATAATAATAATAAAACCAACCACTAACCTATTCCGGGGAGGAGACAGCCGAAGAAAGAAAGCCCCAACGCTGCTAGCATTCCAACCCAACCCAGCCATGTTTGAGTCTAAACAAAACTCGCATCATTGATTGGTTTATCGCGGAAGTGTTTTTTGAAATAGTTCTTTAACCGCAAACCTGCAGAGCTGCATTATCCGACACGTAGTGGAACCGAAACGCCAACATCTTTTTATCTTTTTTTTTATATTATCATCAGGCCTGCTAGCAACGGAGGCAGCACTGAGTTTTTTTTTTTTTCACCAGAGCTGTTGGCCGCCCTCTCTACCCTTAATTTTTTTTTATATTTGGGTCATCAGTGCTGCTAGCAACAGCGGCAGCTCTGACTGCCAAATTTTTTTTTTTTTTTTTTTATCAGGGCTGTCAGCCACAGCCGCAGCGCTGAGATGCTCTTTTTTTTATTATATTTTATACCATTGCGGCCACGCTTAGGACCTCCAGCAGCACTGTTCATCATCCAAACAATCCTGGTTTTTTTTTCTCCTTCTTTTTCAATTCGTCATCAGCGTTGTTTTGGCCGCTCTTTTTTTTTTATGGTATAATAGAATAGTCATTTTGCTTCCGCAACACCGTGCCCCCCAACAATGTTGTTGATATGAAAAGAAAAATAAAGCGGCACCACTGCTACGTGGCTTAGGCAAAAATGGCCATGTTTGGTCATTATTTCCTAATCAACCATTATCAAAGAAAATTAAAAGTAAAGCCATGTTTAATCTTGGTCGATAGTGTGACTATCTCGACAATACAGTAATCGACAGACCATGTTTAACAACTCTGGCTTAAAGAAAACAACTCATTTAGCCAACACAACCATACACCAACAGCCTTGACTAGGTTAATGCAATGCCGATGGCATCTACGTAGCTCAGTCATGCATGAATCTAAAATAAAAAGCGATAAACTGGCTATACAACATGATTGCAACATATCCATGTTTTATTTCCTAACATTCACACGTAAAACAATCTTTGAAGCCATTCAGAATCAGAGTTAACTCGTACCTGTCAGAGTCATGCAAGCTGGCAATATGAACGTTGAATGTGGATCATCCTTCCCGCCAAAGTTGATTTCGTCCACAATGTCGCAGACAGCACACTGCTTCCTCTCCCAACTTGTTACTCGCATCCTCGCCGTTGATCGGCAACCCCTCTATCAAGGCCGTGATTTCGGCCTTCTCCACCCTCTCTTGAGGTGGCTTACTCTGATTTTGGTGGACCACCTAATGCAAGCATTGATGGTCTCATGATTTCGGACAATGGGTCCAAGCACGCCTTACTCAACACCTGTGCACTTGACACTATGACGTTGGTCGTTCCTCCATCCCCGCTCCTGATTTCGAGTGGTCCAAAATCTCCATGGTACAAATAAGCTTCAGCAACGTTGGCCCCAACGGCAAACGGCTTTGTGTCAGCCTGTACCACCTCAACAACACCATCTTCATTCCAAAACATCAAACACTGATGCAGCGATGAAGGAACACACTTGTTGGCGTGGATCCAATCCCGGCCAAGTAGTGCGTTGTAGCTTATCATTCCATCCACCACGAAGAAAGCACTCATCCGCTTCTGTGACCCAACTCCCACGACCACTGGGAGGATTCCCCTAGCAGAAGTGGACCCGCCATTAAAACTTGTCACAAACACTTCTGTTGGGATCAAGTCATTAGTATTCTTGCCCAACTTCTTCAGCAGCCTTGTTGGCATCACGTTTACTGCGGCGCCATTGTCAACTAAGACTCTCGACATTGGTACGTCGTCAAGTGTGGCTTTGATGTAGAGAGGCCTCAAATGACGCATCATCTTCGGCTCGGGCTCGTTAAACACAACGACCCTGTTTGATTCTTCACACGTGGTCCCTTCGTCCACGGCTTTCCCTTTCGCCTCTGCAGCCTGGAGAGATTTCTCTAGCTTGTCGAAGTCTGATTCCCATGTGATGTTCTCCACCGGTACACTTGTTGACTCTTTCGGGCCTTGATATAACACGTAAAAAGGATATCTTCCCTCATCTTCGCCTAGTGGCCCAACAGCTTTGTGGCCTGCTTCGTACAGCTCTTTCAGGATTCTCTGCGAACTCTTGTTCTGCCTGGCTGACTCTACTGCCAAGTCAATCCAACCATTCGTGCGGGCCATCATTGCACTCCACGGCTCAGCCTCGATTGGCAGATCCGCAGACTCGCCAACCAGCTCTGCCGCAGCTGGCTCCTCATTCTCCTCCTCTAAAGACAGTTGAGCAAAACCGCTCACCAGCTCAGCAACGTTGACCTCTTGAGCAGCCTCGTCCAACTCCTCAACCTCCATCACGACCTCGCCATCCTCTCCCTGATTTTCCAAATCAATGTGGAAAATCAAAGGCAAGATGTAGTTGTTCACCACCACCGGTGGTAGACTTCCAAACTGGATCGTCATGGGTGCACCTTGATTGTCATCATCGTCATCCTTGTTTTTCCGATCGAATTTCGACTTCGGCTCCTCCAATTCCAGCATCTCCTCTTCGATGAGGGAGTCATCCAACTCAGCATCGTACTCAGCCTCTCCCGGGACTCCTTGATCGTTCCCGTCCAGGTTGTCCTCGACCACTTTTCCAGCACCGGCCACAGTCACCCTCAGACCCGTGGCAGAGTTGTCTACGTTGACATTTGCTTGCAAGTTTGCAATCCTCCTTCCTTGAGCATTCTTGCGGAGGTACCTTCGATACTGCGTCCTTGTCATCGCGTCAACCGCGATGGGCTGCTGACGACGGACGTCGTAGGTGTGCCAACCACCCCGTGGCACATTTGGCATCCTGAAGGTTCTCCTAACAGGTAGGGGAGCTCTCACCGGTTGGGCAAGTCCAAAGGGTATACTTTTGAAAGGTGGGGCACTTTGAGCCACCCACTGCCTACGCTGCCCTCTTCCCCACGCAGGTGCACGTACTCCCTCGACGCTGCGTTCATATGAGGGATACCTCGGTTTGAACTGTCGTGGTCCCAATCTCTGGTGGACCGACTGGCTCGGTCCCGCTCCCCCAATATTTAGCTTCCCGCGACACTGGGCACACAGCTTCTCTTCCTCAGTTGGGTCCAAGCGTGGCCCCTCCTGCACTTGTGAGGATGAAGCGCCCTGGGCCACATCAGAACTACCACTCGGCGGCGACGATGTATCCACCACCAACTTGAAGCGTGGCAGGTTGATCTTAGAGAAATCGGGATTGACCATGTTGACGCCGACAACGTTTGGGAACGGGTCTGTGTCAACAATCATGGCCTCCTTCCTCGGCTCTGGGAACTTGAACCGACCTTTCTCAATTGCATCCTGCACAACGTTGCGAAACACAACACACATGTTAGTTGAATGAGATGCACTGTTGTGCCATTTACAGTATCGTTTCCCTTTTAATTTTTCAGCTGGCGGGATAGTATGCCCCCCAGTCAACTTAATTTGACCATCTTTGTAAAGCTGGTCGAAAATCAGTTCTGATTTTGAGATATCAAAGGAATATTTTCTAGTTTGAATCAGGGCACGATTGGGCTTTCCACCTTGTGGTTCCCCATCGGCCTTGGCTAGAGAAGCACACACATATGGCTTCCCCTGCACAATCTCGGCCAAATCAACTTCAACTTCGTCAATGTCGTTGCCGACGTTATTCACACCATAGTTTTCAAAATTAGGGAAATATTGTCCGCGAGAGCCACTTCTCTTATGTTCTTCTTCACGGAGAAGAGATTCATATCTAACAGCGCAGGACATCAATTGAAACAAATCAGAAAACTCCCTATCTTGAAACTTTTTACGAAGTTCAAAATTCAAACCACCCTGGGCCAGTTTAACAAACTCGCGTTCTGTCAAGTTCACAAAACAGCGATTTCTTGCATTTTTAAAGTTTGTTAAAAAGTGTTCTACTGTTTCTCCTGGCTGTTGGCGCATTCGTGCCAAGTCTGCCATTGTCACTTCTGGCTCAGAACGGTAAAACTGGGCATGGAACATTTGTTCCATTTGCTGCCAAGTTTGAACCGAGTTCGATGGCAAGTTGACGTACCATGCGAATGCAGGGCCGGTCAACGAGTTGCCAAACAAACGCAACTTCAAGAAATCACTCACATCGCCACACTGAACCGTGAATCGTCCAACATGCTCGACGGTGGACTGATCCCCAGTCCCGCTGAAGGTGATGAAATCAGGCACGCGAAAACCACGTGGAAAGGGGTAGTATCTATCAACCCAATCCGGATATGGTTTTCGATACACCGGCGGCATCGCTGGTCTAATCCCTAAACCAAACTGATCCGCCAGCATCTGTGCTACTTGATCTCGAATCGCATTAACGTCTTGCCCCCCGAGTTGCCCCCCTTGTGGTACGAATCCACCAGGATCCATGCCAAGCCCGTTTGGAGGAGGAGGCACGTTTTGTGGGTAGCCGCGTGGCGGAACATGATCATTGTTGATCGTTCCTCCACCACCAACACCGCTCATCGGAGCCACGTAAGGTCTGGCCTCCGGAATATTTTGTGGACCCCCACCGTGAAACGGCGGTGGTTCAACCCGAGTGTGAGCGGCAGTGCTAGTCTCGCCAAGATTAACTCGCGGAGTTGGTGGGTTCAACACCGGTGTCGGCGAAGCTCCTTGTCTTGGCGGACTAATTCGAGCACTGTTGTTTGGAAAACCAGTTTCGCTGTTTAAATTGTTTTCACCGTTTAGCGGCAAATCCCTAGGTTGCGTTACTGGTCTACCCAAGAGCTCCCTGATTTCATTCATATCACGTAGATTTTTATTCCCGAAAACATCAAAATCATGTCTGTTTTTAGTCACAACTTCAAAGAGTTGGCCTAAACGCCTATCAACACGAGACTCAAGAGAATCATGTCGTGCAGTTAAAGCGTCAAAACGTTGATTTACCTCGCCTTTGAAGCCTGCGAACTCATTGTTGAGGCTAGCAAACATGCGACGGTTCTCCTCCATGAAATGGCGGATTGACAAATCTCCAGTCGGCCCAGCTGTGGACGGCGGATTCTCGGACCCGCCGATGTCTTCAGCACCGATTCCTTGGCCTCCTTCAATGTTGGCCACATGTTCCTCCACGATTCCGGGCGGAACATCCCCTTCCGGATTCCTTCGTCGCGGAGCCATTCGAACACACGCGTCCCACCAGGTGTGCCAATTTGTTTCGTTGGCGAAACTCGTGTGTTAACTGCGCACGGTTTTCAAGAAAAAACACAAAAACACACGTCAATCACAACCGTCAAATATCCGCCGCCGGTGTCGGCGCCGTTGATTTGACCGATTAAAACAGAAACAAAGACGATCGTCAAATGGCCGCCGCCGGTGTCGGCGTCGTTGATTTGATCGATACACCTTTGACTTCTAATCAAACAACTGTTATTCGGTCCAACACCTCTCCAAACTACGTTCGAACGAGGGTGTTCGAATAAACAGAAAATCGAACCAGGAGTGTTCTAAGTTACGTTACCTCTACTCCTATGGAGGTTCCTCTGGAGAGCTCCGCGACTACGACTACAAGCTACGATCTACGACTCTGCAAAGGAGTTCTTTGACAGAGCGGTTCTACGAAACTAGAGAGAAAAAAAAAGATAATTCTGCAATGGTGCAGTTGTGATTTGATTTTGCCCTCTAGCTTCTCTCTCTTCCCAATCTTTATACTTTGCGCTTTTCCCCGTCGTAGTAACTGCCTTGGCGCCTTTGTCTCCCACGTCTTCATTCCTGTCAACCGTGCAGGTAACTTCCTCCTTGTTGCGTGATAATCACGTGCCCTCGAAACCGCTCTTGCTTTGCAGAAACTTGGCGAAACGACTTACAACCTTGTCCATGTAACGATGACGTTTCACCAATACCACGACATCGCCTTTCACCAACCGATGCCGTTTTATAATCCAACTCAACTGCCCCGACCCGGTTTAACCAACGACATTGTTAGTCCATCAAACAACGTCGTTCTCTAGTCTTGCGCTGTCGTTGGGTTTGGCGGGCCACTTTTGGCCGAGCTCTTAACCACTGCGATATCGTTTTTAATCAAACGCTATCGTTTATGATACCGCGATGTCGTTGATACCTCCTGCGACATCGTTTAATCTTTCCGCGGCATCGTTTTTCACTAATCGATGCCGACCGTGAACTGCTCCGTCCCGGTCCCATCAAACAATGTCTTTTTCATTCCACGACATTGTTCTCTACCAAACGGTACCGTTTTTCTTGTCTTGCGGTGTCGTTGAGCTTGCCGGGCCACTCGCCAAAATCCAAACCATCGTGGTATGGTTTTTAACAAAATGACATCACTTAGTAATACTACGGCGTTGTTGATGCCTTAAACGATGTCGTTTTTAGCTAAACAACACCGCTTGATTATACCCGCGACATCGTTTTCAAATCCGCGGTGTCGTTTCTTTCCTCTTGCGGCATCGTTTTCAACTAAACGACACCGTCCTAAACAGCCATTAAAATATTAATTAATTAATTAATCCATCCATCACTAGCTATGGCCAACGACATCACTAGCGCCATAACAACTCCGTTGTTTGTTTTTCCTTTCTGCGACACTGTTTCTTATTTAAACACTGTCGTTTGCTAGTCCGCGGTACCGTTGGGCTTACTCGCGGTACCGTTTTAACTCTCCGCGATACCGCTTATCTCCATGCGGTACCGATTTTCCCCTTCCAACAAGGAATAAAAGTAATAATTAATTATAAACAAACTCCTTTTCCAATACTCAACTAACCGCGCGCCCCTTTTTTATTTTCGGTACCGTTTCCAGTACCGCGGTACCGCTGAGCTTCCTTGCGGTACCGTTTTCCTGTTTCGCGGTACCGTTTTAACTCTCCGCGATACCGCTCGACTCCACGCGGTATCGTTTTTTCCCTTTCCGATAAGGAATAAAGATAATAATTAATTAGAGAAAAAACTCCTTCTCCAACACCAATAACAAAACGCGCGGCCCCATCTTATTTTCCGGCGGTGTCGCGGTACCGCTGAGCTTCCTTGCGGTACCGCTTTTCCGTTTCGCGGTATCGTTTCAACTCTCCGCGACACCGCTCAACTCCAAACGACACCGTTTTTTACCCGCGGTATCGAATTAAATGCCGAGACTAATTAATGCGGCATTTAATTCAGGACAAATTAATTTTAGGTGTCAACAACTTCTAACCGAACTATACACCTTGGTGATGTATCCCCAAAGTTGCTATTTTCTTCCCCAACCCAACGGCCCTTCCTCGTAACTAACTCAACAGATTAGTGGCAAAAATATGGGTCAGGTCACTTTCTCAACCAACTCACCACTTATGTATAAGTCTCAACCTATCACCAACTGCATGCAAACGCATCTCCACATGACCCTCCAACTTCTCCATTAAAGAGGGGGAAAAACCCCATTTTCGTTATTGTAATAATTTCATTGCAGTTGATGGGGCGGTGTGGTTTGGTATTACTGGAAACAATTTGAACTGGCCGGCAAAATATGGGGAATCAATTAGGAGAAGAAGAAAGTTGCAATTTTGAGTGCTTGGTTAGAAGTTATTGGCCAAACATATAAACCAAATTAGGTACATGTTTTTTTCAGGGAAATATAATCAGCATATTAAGAAGGAGGTGGTTAAAACTTCAACGTAGCAGACCTAATTAAGCCATAATTAATGTAAGGAGTTAAGTGAGCCGGTCGCCAACAAATAAGGATAAGGTTCTGTAGGGAAATTTTGGTCATGTTAGGATCCAAAACTAATGACTATATATGCAGAGAGATGGCAGTTTAAAGTCGTCGTACAGTCTTACATTACTCGATCTGGGTCGTGCTGAGGCAGGTAATTAAAATCTAACTTGTAGTGGTCGGTGTGGAGGTGTGACATGAGTATTTTTTTTCCCCGTTCTGTTCTGTTCTGTTCTTGACTCGTTTTATCTCGATTTGTCTCGATATCTACTTTCTATTGTGACTTACTTTAACTCATAATTTCACTTAATAATACTTTATATACGTGCAAGACTTTATCTTCTCACCAAATTGGACTTAAGTAATAATAAACCTATTTCTTTGTTTTACCATTGGAAATAAGTGTTTCCTTCAAAAACAAAATATATAAGAATGGGCGACTCACCCCGCGACCTTGTACTTCAGTACTTGCACAAGTATTATCGAACCCGACTCACGTTCGGTACAGAACATATATGAATATTGAACTACTCACCCGCCGCGTCGTATCGCCATCACTATGTATATGTGTACGCAATTAGGCAAGACGATCGATTGGAACACTCTTTCTCTTCTCCAACCAACCACAACTCGATGGGGCCCGCCCACCACCACCACCACCTCCCCCCACAAACATCGCAATCGAGTTAGTTTTGGTAGCTTTCAATATTATCTGTTGGTGGTGCAGCCACGGCGGCGTGTCGCCAATGCCCAATCGCCATGCACCGCCGTCGCCGGCCAACCGTCCCGACGACGACACATATATATACACAAAGGAAAGGAATCAAAAGTACACTTAAAAGTGGTGGGTCTAAGTTGGTGTTTGAAATGTGTCGCCGGTCAGTGGGATTAGAGATGGACGTGTCAGCCCATGACCACTATTTAAATGGATAGAGTTTGTTAAGGATGGATATGGAGTCTTTTTCCTTCCCTCCTCCACCAAATTAAATAAAAAGCGGGGGGAAAAATCATTATCTTTGATTCTTGGTCACTAACTATGTACGTAGTATTATTATATTGTTATTATCCTATATATTTGAAAATGGTGGTACGTTGACGAAATGACCATGCATAGTCTTTGAAAAAGATCACCATGCATTCATACGGTGATCGTGCCCATAAGTAGCAACGTTATTTCTGTAAGGAATACAGGCGGAGTCAGGATTTGAGAATTGTGGCACAATAAATTCTTTTGAGATAATAAAAAAAATTTAACTAAAAATTCTTACCATGATGTGCCCGTATAAATTCCTATCATGATGTTAACTGAAAATATGATATAAATACTTTTTTTCTATTCCACAACCTCATAAGACGGTAGGACTGACTGGCTATTTGGTCCGACCTTTTTGGTTTTACTCGAAACCGGACCGTATAACCCGGAGCAGGACCGGATAACAGACAATCCAATCTCATATTCGGGTTTAGATTTGAGATAAAACCCCGTTCGAAATCGGACCAAAACCAGATAAGAGAGCCAGCCCAACACCCAAAACTTAGCCAACTCCTCACCCTTTAAGGCCTCTGGCCACTAAAATATCCACAATCTCAATCTAAAATCAAGACCGAATTGGGACCGGACCGGGTCAAAATCGGACCGGACCGGGTCAAAATCGGACCGGATCAAGACCGGACTGTATCCAATCCAATCTTTGGTCCTTATATTCCCGAAAAGACCGGATTGGGACCAGATCAATTCAAACCAATTTAACCAAACTGAACCGTATAGCCACCCCTATAAGATGGTGTTTTGAGATAATAGAAATTTCCCAAAATACAATGTTAACTAATTCTTTTTAACAGTGTATTACTTATTCCTTTCATAAGTAAAAACTGAAAAAAATACATTTTTCAATATTATCTAGTAAGTTAAAACTGGAAAAAATGATTTATTCATTTATATTCATATTATCTAAGAAAATATAAATTTGTAACTTGAAGAACCTAATTGATCTAGTTTGAAATTTCCAAAGATCTCGTTCGGAGTCAAAGGACCTAATAAGCTGAAGTATGAAGTAAACTAACTTTCTATCAAAATAAAAGTATTCTAGTTCATTTTAGAATAAGCAAATTTATTCTTTGAATAAGAATTGAAATTCGATAAGTTTAGTTGATGTAGTTTGAATTTAAAGGATTTATAAAATCGAGTAAAATTTAATTGACATATTTGAATTTTAAGAATTTGAAAATTTTAAGTATGAAAGTTAAGTAACCAAATTGATGTTATGACAAATTTTTTTTTTTTTTTTTTATAATGGTGAAATTGCATTGAAAAGAGAAAGAGAATTGCAAAAACAAAAGGATCAAGAGGGATGATCCAAGGAACAAAAAACGTAAACAGCAAGGTGGACAGACCCACACCAGTAAGAAAAGAGAAAGAAAGAAGACACAGACACGAAAGAAGAGAAACAGCAGAAGAACAGAACAAGGAAAGTCAAGCCGGAAAAGACATGTCCTCAGCTAAGAGAAATAACCCCGCGCAAATCCGGCTCAGCAGCATGAGGACTCGGGGTGCGGAGCGGACAGAGACGATGCAACAACGATAAGCACTCTATGCGGTCTTGATCGCTTAGAGTTCCTGTCACCATAATCCAACTCAAGAGAGACCTGCCAATTTTATGGAAAACAGCCTGCCAAGAGCAAAAATTATTCTCAAAGGTTCTGGCGTTCCTCTCCTTCCACAGCTCCCAAGAGAACGCATGGAGCAAGTCTTTAGCAAGCGCAGTCTTCCAAGATTGCCGGTTGATGATGGTCCAACCTCTAATGATGGAGATAAAGCATTGAGGTTGAGGTCCCTGCATATCGATCATCTGCAAAAGGAGAGACCAAATTCTGCTGCTATACTGGCAATGATGGAAAAGGTGATCGATGGACTCCTCAGCCATATTGCAAAGGGCACATCTGCTCACAATGTTCCAACCTCTTCTTTTCAAGTTATCGTGTGTAAGAATGCGCTCGTGCGTGAGCAACCAGAAGAACGCGTTCACCTTTGTTGGAACATCTGGACGCCACACCACTTGATGAGGAAAGTTGTCGACCCCGGTTAACTTTTCTGATGCAAGGCTGTGATACATAGACTTCACAGAGAAGCCGTCTTTTGGACATGGATTCTGCAGAGTGATAAAAAGAATTAATATTACTATTGTTTGGCATTGAAGACATCACCAACAACCCATAAAGTAACAACTTAATTATCCATTGAGCAAGAAAGAATAATTTTGTTTAACAATTGCCAATTTCTTATTTCATCTTATGATTTATGATTTTAGTTTTTATGTAATTTTCAAAATTCATTGGATATTCATACGTGATTTCAAAAAAATTCGGAGATTTCGAGGTCCCTCCGAAGCAAAAGTTAGCTATGTCCTTGGTATGAAACGTTCCACGAATTCGGTAATTAGTATGCATGCCCACGAGACCTTGATAACAATTACGTGTGTATTTGTGAACAAGAACTTGATTTAGTGATAATATCACTCGTAGTGAACCCGTAGATTCCATATTCGAATATCTTGAGAATCACCCAACTATAAAATAAGCTTGTACCATTATGAAGAAGAAGAAAAAACTATTATAAGCTCGACGCGGTTGAGCGTAGCTGATAATTGAACAACAATTAATTACTTAATCAAGAAGAATTAATAATTGCTGATTCGTGAATTAGCCTATAACCTGATTTTCACGTCATTGTCCCTATCAATTTGGTTATGGCCTTATGTTTCTTATTTTTAATTCAATAATTATGATACATCCTTTACAGAAAGCTTCCAGCAGCAACCAAATCATGCATGCAGATTTAGCATTCTTTCATATAATTAATTATATTGATATTTGATTATATTACATCAGTGGGATTAATGGGGTCAAACATTTGGTTGATTACAACGTTGGAGCAATCTAACTTCATACGTGTAATTTCTCATAGTTATCTTTAATCCCAATCTCAATCAATCTCTCTTCTTTTACACATTGAAGTTTCATGGGGTGCTCCAAGCAATCATGCAAAGTATGGTATTTGATGTCTAGAATTAGTACTAGTATAAGGTAATCTCAACGCTAGTTACTTTCTTTGTAAATACACCTATTCACATAAATATTTTCTCTCCGTATTTTACGTCTGTATTAACCAGGTACAAAACCGTAATCAAACAAGGGACGACTAAACTTGTGAATCTTTCCATTCTTTATCCCTTTGCTTCCAAGGGACAACATGAAGAATATTGGGTTGATCTAATCTACTTATTGGGTTTTGCTTGCACCATCATCCCATCCATTTCCATCCCTCTCATGGAATATCGACCATGCATATGATTGTCCTTATCACCTTTGCTAATATGGAATTACAAACACATGCATCCTCTATACCTACATAACGCACATGCACTTCTCGCGAATTTCGATGATTCTTACAGGTCGTTTAATTGGGTGAAATTGAGAGGAAACGATGTATATTTGCAGTAATATGTAATTATTCAACAATATCTTTTACGAACACTTTTGATGAAATTTTAACTTTCTCATAGTTAGTTGTTCGGATTTTTTTTTTAAAATAATTGCTTACATGAAAGCATTGATTAATGCGATTAATCAATGCTTAATCCAATCAAATACGATTAAGGATTTTCCCAAAAAAAAAAAGGAAAAGAACATACGAGAAAGGGCATCAAATTCAAAGAGCATTTGGACCCTACAATGGACCATTGGCCACAGCACTTTGAGGATATATATGGATAATGGGATATATTTTGGCTAAACTCCAACGTGGCGAACTCATCTAATAAGAACACACTCCAAAAACATCTTTATACGAACCATCATCCATCATTACCCAAGTTGTAAGGTTTCAGTTGTTATCAAACAAATTTTTAATTTTTAATATACAACTGTCGCTTGTCACACATGGATTTCTTTCGAAAACTCGAGTTATTGCAATCAACTGATTCTTGACATGGTATCAGAACCTTCTGTGACTGAAACGTCTTCTGCTTGAATCCCTGTAAACCCATCTATTCTGTTAAGCACATCGTATACGGAGATGTGCAGCAAACTTCAGACTCAAATATAGTGGTTTTCGTTTGAGGAGGTGTGTTAATAAAATATAGTATATGATCATCCACAACTGAACATCTACCAACAATTCAAATTATTAGGAATCAACTTGTTCTCGAGAAATAGTATGAATCGTCATAATGAAAATTGATTGAGTGATTGCCAAAGGTAACATAGCCTAGTGGTGAAAACACTGGTCCAATTGAGCTCTGGATGTGGGAGGTCCTGAGTTCGATTCCCAGTGGAGCCACTTGTGCGTTCCCGGCGGCACCCTTGGTATCGGAGGCGAAGCCTCCCCGATGTTGGTAGCAGAAAGCCCCGGTTAGTATGCAGGTACCCCCAGTGGTTTAGTAGGCCCCGCTGTCGCTCAAGCGACACGTGGGGCTGAGGTTCCCTGGGTTATAAAAAAAAAAAAAATGATTGAGTGATTGTAATGCCGGATTTGAAATCTTGGGCGGGCTTAATTCTCTGGCCGGACCAAAATAGATGTCTGTTGCACGTTGGTGTTGGACTTCCTTAATTTTTGTGTTAGCCCAATTGACCCTTTATTCTTTTTGACGAAGCTAATGACTGTTAGGGAAAGGTAATTATTATTCTTTGATTGGATTTTGAGTAAGAGACAGGTACTTGCGTGGTTCCAGCAGGCACTCATTATTCATGCATAATGAAGTTGTAGAACCAATCACGAATTAAGGGTTAGTCTAGTGATTTGAACGTAAGATGTTCGAATCCATCAAGTAATACCTAAAAGACATAAAATAAACCTATATCATCATTATATAATATAAAAAAAATAAGTTGTAGAACCAATTGTTTGGTTTTGAATTATGATTTAGGTTACTCCGTGGAATTCAGGGTTTCGATTGAATTAGGTAGGTTATAACATTTGAACAACTTTGGCTTAGGATTTCATCTAAACATAACAAACACATCCATCATTCAAATTGTCGAGAATGTCATTTTTTTTAGAGTGTACAGTAACATGGTTTTGTACCTCGTTCGGATATAAAAAGCCGCGTAAATAAATGTTGAAAACACCCTTAGTTTGAGTACGTACCATGACGACCGGTAACAATAATAAAAACACAAGCTATCAAAGCAAATACACCAATAAAAACACGAGTTAATATCACAAGAGGATTCTGTATTCGAACCTTAACCAAAGACCTTTACGAAATACTCAGCAAAATTTATGAGCACGGACGATTCGAACAAAAAACTTTGGTTCCTGGTTTAATTTCCTCTCCCTCAAAGTAATAAGCTGTGAAAATTGAATTAATGTTGTCGTTGTTATGAGACATATTTAAACAAAAAAAAAAATCCACATGATAAAAAGGAGAATTTGAAGAGTGCACGAGATTGCTAGTCTGCACCAAATTTACAGGCGGGGATTTGTAGTTTGAGGAACACATGAAGTGAAGCAGAAAAAGAAAGGCAATCTTCAACATGATTGAAGCTGATATTGGAAAAAAGAAAGAGATGAGGAGAAAGCAATGGGATCTATCGTGGTGTGTAATTTTTAATGCCACCAAACCGACATTCTGAACAGTATATATGTTTTTCTTCCTGTTACGGAACAACTTCTGAAAGTAAGAATTGCAATGAAATCCCGTATAGTTCATGAATACAGAAAAGGCATCAACTAATTAATCAAATTTCACTCCTCCCCTAATGTTCTAGATCTGTCATTATTACAGCTTCTTCCAGTTCTTCCTTGTTAGAAACAAAAGGGGTATCGGTTGAATTGTTGTCCAAGAAGAATCATGTAAGGATGTGTGAGTATGACTATATTGCCCGAGTATAATCCGATAAGTACCGTTTGTTTCGAGTTTGTGTCGGTTATGGTTCGATAAGCATCACTTGCATGCATTTTAGGTGTGTGTTGATCGCTCTACGAGACGTTATTTAATTCGATAGTTAAATATCGTTAAGCGCAGTGAATGAATGGCGTATGATTTATATTTTATATAAGAAAATCGTTCAACAATCTCGACTTATTGGAATCATTTTGTTCTTGATACGGTATCACAATCTTTGATCGAAAGATTTCGCGTTCGAACTTCGATGACTCTCAATATTGACAATTAACTCTAATCTCATGGATTGACTTTCATTTCGAGCATGCAAAGAAGTGGTACACAATTCATATTTGAACATCTCTCGATAACTCAAGTTAATGGGGGCCAATGAATTTATGGACAAACCTATTACAGTGGGAATTGACTTTGTTACCGAGGTGTGTAAGTGAGGAATTGACTTTGTTATCCTAGACAACAAAATAAAAGTAATTTTGGTAAAGGGTTGTAAGGTAAATTTTCTCATAAAACCATGAATCCAATACAACAATCCATGATGAAATTTAGGGTGGGTGTTGGGCATGTCGAACGGGTTTCGACCTCAAACTAATTCACTCATCTACTAACGAGTTGATATAATTGTAATCCGCTATTTTTTTTTAGGTTGGGTAGGCTGTAGAAGACAAAGACTCTCTACACATGAATTTTACTTCTTTGGCAGATGTGTCAATATTTCGTTACTTCATCAACCGATTATAGAGAAAATCAAATATTGTTGCAACTTTGATAGAGTTAATTGTTTGTAATTGACATTTCAAACATTATACAACATAGCAATCAATTTAATAGTTCAAGTATATTCTTTATTTTTCGCATTGAGAAGTCGATGACCAATTTGTGATAAAATTAGGAAATATGATTATCGTTTGATAGTATAAAAAAGAAATAACTCTTTGTCATATGAAAATTGAGAGTGAGTCATTCGAGTGACCCGCAACTCACCCATCATCCTTCAAATTAGTTCGGTATGAGATTGAACGACCCACAATGCATCCAACATCAATCACTCAGACACTCACCCACAAATTATTTGCGGGTAGGTCATTCCTAAACCGCGATTCAACCATACACATCCACCACCCTAATAAGAATCCAACAAATAAATAATAAAACCTTCAAATCTACCATCGACCAAATTCATCACAAATCCTTCCTTTTTCAAATCCAAACTTATATAAGAATCTTTCATTTTCCAAATCAAACCAGCAAACTAAGTACATAGTAATTCTACCTAGAAATTCTACCCTGTAAAAAAAAAGGTAAATCGAATTTATGATGATTATGCGAAGGCAAGACAAAAACAGAGCAACCTTCCTTTCTTGCTACAAAGGCAACACTTACAACAAGAGCCGACCCCACTCATAATCCGACTTCCTATTTTTCTTCACTCATCAATTCAATTGAGAAAAAGGCGCTACACGATCCAACATTCTAACCTCCCTTCTCCTTCAAATTAAAACTATAAAACGCGCTCACATGGTGGATCCCTTCCCTTCATCCCTTCTTCAGAGTTCTCTCATTACCCTATCTTCCGCATTCCCCTCTTCAGGAAAAATCCCCTTCTTCTTCGCCTTCCTTTCCCATTTTCTTATTCAGTATATCGAAGTTCGAGCTAAAAGAGGGAAATAGTAATGAATTCCCAGTCGAACTTGCCAAACTACTGCTTGCATTTATAGCCTGCCCTATTATTTATTTCAACGGAGAGGCCACCACTGCCGTTCTTACCAGACACAAAGAAACAGAGTCAGAGAAAGCTTAATCGTAAACATTCAGAGAGGAAAGGGATTTGGGGGTTTTTGTTTCAGTATGTTGAGGCCTCTGTTGCTAGTGCTTCTCTGTTCTTCTACGATTTGGGTTTCTTCAGTCACAGCTGCTGTTACTTATGACAGTAAAGCCATCGTCGTCAATGGAAAGAGAAGGATTCTCCTCTCTGGCTCAATTCACTACCCCAGAAGCACTCCCGAGGCAAGAAAATCTCCCGTCCTTTCATTCTTTGATTTTTGCAATCAGATAGCTTCCTCTGTTTTTCTTGCTTTGAGCTGAAAGTTTCGGGCTTTCTGGTTTGGGAATGCAGATGTGGCCTGATCTCATACAGAAGGCGAAGGATGGAGGATTGGATGTGATTCAGACTTACGTCTTCTGGAATGGGCACGAGCCTTCCCCTGGACAGGTAATCTCTTGGTTTCCTTCTTCCCTCTGTCCATGGCTTTTTTTGTTTATGACACTGATACTGATTATTTTGACAAAAAATTCTTTGTTTGAAGTATTACTTCGAGGACAGATACGACCTTGTGAAGTTCGTGAAGCTGGTTCAACAAGCGGGTCTCTACGTTAATCTCCGGATTGGCCCTTACGTTTGTGCTGAATGGAATTTCGGGTAATTTTTACAAAAACCCAGTTCGAATTTCGCCGAAAGGAAATTCCTTCCCCTGTTTTTTTTACAAATGCTCTGTTTTTCGTTTTTGGGTGTGATACAGAGGATTCCCTGTTTGGCTCAAGTATGTGCCGGGAATCTCCTTCAGAACTGACAATGGACCCTTCAAGGTAATCGGCTGCTCTTCTTTTTCCCCGATTGTCAAATTTTCTTTTAATGATCATGAAAACTGACGGATTGTACTATGGGCGGGTCGATGAATTCAATGAAAGGCGGCAATGCAAAAGTTCACAGAGAAGATCGTCAACATGATGAAGCAAGAAAAGCTCTTTGAACCGCAGGGAGGCCCAATTATTCTCTCCCAGGTTAGGCAAAACATATAGAGTATAGACAAACTAGCGTTTATCTGCACCTTTTTTTTGGCTATAACCCATTCTCTCATTGGTCATAATTTTTCCTTTTAAAAAAAAAGTTCCTTCCTTTTAATATCAGTAGAATAATCAACGGTCAGCCTGCCAAAACCCAAGTCTCCATCACGAAATCTGGAGATGGGGGTTTTCCTGTTTTTTACTGTTTGGTATTCAGTTGGTTGATTGTGTTGATGGGTAATGACAGATTGAGAACGAGTTGGACCCGGTGGAGTACGATATCGGCGCGCCGGCGAAAGCCTACGGACAATGGGCAGGTAAAATGGCGGTGGCGCTCAATACAGGAGTCCCATGGATTATGTGCAAGCAAGAGGATGCTCCTGACCCTGTGGTAAAAACTTCTTTCTGGGTTCCCTTTTCCGTCGAGTTTGCAGTTTTTCCGGGGTTTTTTGTCAGCTTGTTGTTAGTTTACTGTTTCTTTTGCTTTCCTCCTTTTTTTCTGTTGCTGCTGTTATAGATGCTTTAAGAACTGTGTTTTGCCTTCATTCACCAGCAACTACACGCTTACTTTTTTCTCTTTGCGAATTTTCGTCGAACAGTTGGTGGGTCTGGTTTGGTGACCCATAATTGGCACTTCTTTGTCTAGCCCTTTCTTTCAGTTCTCTTTTCCTTTTCAATCCTGAGCTGAGCTATCAAATCTCCCCTTCTTGTGGGTTTTGCGTTTCTGTTGTGGTGGTTCTTGTGAGTCTGTGGTTTGGTTGATGGTTCTATTTCCTAAGGGGTTGTCCAAAGTTTCTTTTTATATGGAGAAGATTCTGGCAGAAAAAACGACTCCACCTTTTGTAATGGCAAAGTGGGAGCGGGTTGAAGAAGCTTTTCTGTTGCTGGAGACTGAAAAGTACCCGTCTTTTTGTTTGATTTGATTCTTTTGCAGATAAACACCTGCAATGCATTTTACTGTGAGAACTTCAGGCCAAACAAGTCATACAAGCCTAAGATGTGGACTGAAGCCTGGTCGGGTTGGTAAGTCGCACTGATAACGAGTGAAAGTCCCAAAAAGAATCAAACTGTTGGGTTGATTGATATCTGATCGTGCCATGCAAATTTGCCATCCACCAGGTTCACAGCTTTTGGAAGCCCAGTCCCATACAGACCAGCAGAAGATCTTGCATTTGGTATTGCGAGGTTCATTCAGAATGGTGGCTCTTATGCCAATTACTACATGGTAACAATTATTCAACTTGAAACTGTAGATTAGGGTTTGGATGGGTTCTTTGTTCTTAGTTTCGTTCTTGTTGCTGATCGTTATTATGTTGGTTGTGTAATTTCTCAGTACCATGGAGGGACAAACTTTGGTAGAACAGCAGGTGGACCCTTTGTGGCCACAAGCTATGACTATGACGCCCCTCTTGATGAATATGGTATGAAGTTGTAGCCATTCATAAACCTCTAACTACCACTTATACCTCACTCATGCATAGAAGATAGTGTAGGGCTTCATCTAGCTGGTAACAGCTAAGCTTTTTGTTGGCAAGAGCCATATCTTAGGCTGATCCTTGGTTATCTGTTTAATGTTTATCAGGTTTGACAAATGAGCCCAAATACTCACACCTGAAACAAATGCATAAAGCAATCAAGCAATCTGAAACTGCTCTGGTTTCTGCTGACGCCACTGTTAGATCACTCGGTAAAAATCAAGAGGTAAGCAAAACCTCAATCTACTCTAGTTTTCTCTTGAAATCTAAAGTTTTTGCATTACTTTTGTGTTGATGCTGCAATTTGGATGTGATCACTGTCTCCAGGCTCATGTATACAGCTCAAAGTGGGGTTGTGCCGCATTCCTGGCAAACTATGATGTGAATTACGCAGTCAAGGTCAAGTTTGGAAATGGTCAGTATGATCTCCCAGCTTGGTCAATTAGCATACTGCCTGATTGCAAGACTGAAGTTTACAACACTGCAAAGGTGAGGGAAGATAAGTGAGACTTTTTGCATCATTGACTCACAACACTTGCAAAAATAATGTTCTAAACTTTTGTCTGGATGGTAATTACAGGTTTCAGCTCCAAGAGTGCACAGGAAGATGACGTCTGTGGGTGGATTTACATGGAACTCATACATCGATGAGGTTACTTCTGGTTTCGCCAGTGATACAACCACACTGAATGGATTGTGGGAGCAACTTTACGTGACCAAAGATTCTTCGGATTACCTTTGGTACATGACAGAGTGAGTATATAATAACCAATCACTTGCTCATGGTCTCTGCTGCTTCTTTTCTGTGCATCCTGCTGACAGTTCCCTTCTTCCATTCTTGCGATCAGTATCAAGATAGGAAGCAACGAGGCATTCCTGAAGAATGGAAATGACCCTGTTCTCACGGTCCAATCAGCTGGCCATTTTGTCAATGTTTTTGTCAATGGTAAACTCATAGGAAGCGCTTATGGCAATAAAGACGATCCTAAGTTGACTTTCAGTCAGAGTGTGAAGCTAAACATTGGTGTTAACAAGATCGCGTTGCTGAGTGCTTCAGTTGGTCTTGCGGTTAGTGTTTCTCACTCCTCTTTGGAAATGATCTTGGACTCAATTTGGCTGTGCCATGACTTTTCCCCATGTTAAACCAGAATGTTGGCGCACACTTTGAGAACTACAACGTTGGGGTTCTTGGTCCAGTCACACTGAAGGGATTGAATCAGGGTACAGTTGACATGACAAAATGGAAATGGTCTTACAAGGTTGGTGTGCAAGGTGAGAAATTGCAGTTGAACACCATCACTGGAAGTTCATCTGTGGAATGGTCGGATTCAAAGATGTTAGCTAAAAAACAGCCACTGTCATGGTACAAGGTAAAGTAACTTCCTGAATAACCCCCACATGATACTGTGTTGGATCTTTTGCTGAGATTTGTATGTGATGAAATTTTGGCAGACAACTTTCAATACACCGGAAGGGAACGAGCCATTAGCGCTAGACATGATCAGCATGGGGAAAGGCCAGGTATGGATCAATGGGCAGAGCATAGGACGATACTGGCCTGCATATAAAGCAGAAGGCAACTGCGGCACCTGCTATTACGGTGGTTACTTCTCTGAGAAAAAATGTCTCTCCAATTGTGGACAGCCTTCACAAAGATGGTAAAGGGAGAGAAACTTGCACTGCTCTTTTTTAAACTCATTTTCACTGTCCGTGCTTTTAGCCTTTTACATATTTTACATTTTGTGTACTGCAGGTACCATGTTCCGCGTTCATGGCTGAAAGCAGGCGGTAACTTGATGGTTGTGTTTGAAGAATGGGGAGGAGATCCGACAGGGATTTCTATGGTGAAGAGAGGCTGAACTGAAGATAAGTATGAAGCATAAGCTGCACTCACAGTTATGGTTAGTGGCCGAAGGCCTCAAGGAGCCAAAATTGTGCGGTGCTGGGATATTGTACAGGAAATACCTGCATGATTTTCTTTACACCATAAGGTAGTTAGGATGATCTGCTGTGATTGATATTATATTAGTCCTCTGAAAAGCTATTCATTTCAAGCAAGCATTTAGGTTGCCTGGGTTTCATTTCAGTCTTCTTTTGAAATCTCTCCAAGCTTGTAAAGGGAATTTACCCATTCCGCTACTCCTTCATATGAATAAAAATTAATGAAGTTAATAAACACCAGCTTCTATGTTCAATTATCTCTCCTACTGTACATACTGAGACGGCTGCGCGATCCAGAAAAAGATGGTTTCCAAAAGACTTCACAATATGTGCTTCAAGTAGAAGAAAATTTAGACTTGAGGACATGTATGGCATTCTCCAGTTCTGCCTCAATAAGTGCTACTTCTTGACCTTGGGTTCTCCACTTCTCCAGTCTGCTAACAAGATCCAACAGCGTTTGAACTCCAGCAACTTCGCTGGCGTCAGGCTGGGTTAATCTCTGCACACACTTTATCAAGTATCTCGCAGTTCTTGATTTCACCTTGCAAATATAACTGTCTGCAATACATACAGTCTCAAACAGTGATTCAGACATCCTGTCAACAATATCAGTCAAGTTGAAGACGAGACTCGCCCCAGCAATAGCATCCTTCATAGCGAACCCTTCATTCCGTCGAACTGAATGTAACATGGTACCAGTGGCTGCATAGTGTAAGAGAAACTCACATCCACTTTCATTTATGTCACTTGAACACCAGCCAGTAAAGATGCCTAATGGTATCCACCTGAAAAACATGCTGACTTGTGGGTCAAAATCACATTCATAGGCTGTATTCTGGTACTCCTGGAGCCAAAGGCTGATTGCTTGACAACCATGCTGATTCCCAAAAGTGAACCCCTCCTTGCTTATGTCATCGACTTTGGGTTTCTTAAGTCTCCTCTTTAACCCGAGTGTACGTGTCTCCTGCACACTGGAGACAACTTGTTTCGAAGTCCAATGCCGTGCTAACTTGATTAGATTACCAGAGAGTAGATCTTGACGAGTTTTATCAAAAGGGTTCAAAATCCATGCAAGGTATCTAACAGCTGCATTTTCGCCTACTGTTCCTTCTAAATATAACACCTCTTTGAAACTTTTGTCAGCAAATACTAGAACAGAGGCAAAATAGAACCAACTTGGGAAGCTAATAGCCAGGGACCTGCAGGTAAATATGAATGACATATTAGTTCTTTCCCAGGATAACAACTGTTGCCATCTTCATTTTTCCAATTTCAAAAGAGAGGAGAAATTACCACAGAGATTTGTGATCTAAAAATGCAACTTTAGCTGCAGATGGGTTGATTGATGGACCTGGCTGTTTGAAGTCAATGATCCAGTTAACTATTTGCAGGAGACCTTCACTAGAGATTGGTCCGGCTAAAGACCTAAGCCAAACATTGTTGTAAGGATAATATGCACTCGAAAATGGAAGCTTTGATCCCAATTCCATTGATATGCCCCACCTTGTTGGTATGGATATTACGTCCAAGACTACCGAAACTAAATCAATCAGAAGTTGCAGTATAGATCTCAGGCCCCTGTCATGTGTTGTAATGAATTAAGTTTCCATTACTAATACGCAGGAATAGTTTCACAGCAAAAATGAGATGAATATCCAAACATTTGAATTCATGCATGGGAAGCTACAGGTTAGAAGCGGGCCATTCTTGTAGGCACTAGAGGGGGAATGTTCTTCATTCATTGAGGAACTTTAGTAATCAGAAAGAGGGAACTACAATTCTTAAGAGGAAACCACACATCTGTAATTAGAGAATCGACTGAATCAAAAGAGGCTGAACTCACGTAAGCAGGAACCAATCATGCAATAAAGCTCTGGTAGCAGTGAACATAGCAGGAGAAAGTACCAAGCATATAAGAATAGAGTGCCAATCCTTCCTTTCATGAAGTTCCTTGGGTAAAGAAAGGAAAGGCCTATTCATAGTTTCTTGCAACATCTCCGAAATATCACGCTTTAAGATCAGTGGATCAAGAAACCAGAGCAACAACCTGTCAAAGGAAGTAACGAGGGACGCAAGATCATTAGTCGAACAATTACAGCACTGCATCAGTTATTTTTGGGGGGAGTCATGTCCCAGCAACACAGCCATCCATAACCACCAAAAACTCGATAAAAACATAGCAGTTAAATGAAGATCCAAGCAAAGATTACTAGACATGTGCGGTTCATAGAGCTAGATTTTGAGCAGCAGTACTGACGGCAGACCTTAGTGGTACTTTATCCTTCACAGAAGACAATTCTACAGGCAAGTGTGAGACTAGCTTCGAGGCAGCAATGCTTCTTCTGGCACTCAAGTCAGCATCCAAAACCACCATTGATGGGTCCAAATATCTACAGCTTGGTGCGGACACAGCAGCTCTAAGGAGAGCATGTAATAGCAAACGAGAAGGCACACCTACACTATCACAATCACCACCCCAAGGGTTCAGAGACCATAAGAAACCCAACCCATTGTTTTGAACTAAAAAAAGATTGATTGGTCTCAAAATTGAACGCACGACGGTTTCCCCAGCAACAAACTGGTAATTATGATCAAAATACTTCTCCTTTCTAATCAAACAACATAAATGGCCATAACCTACAACAAGAAATGACAACTCACCGCGCTCCTCCAAGTCTGACAGGGTATCACCACCAACGACATCAATCAGATCAAAGCAATCACGACGAGAAATCGAGCTCCCTACACGAAGAACATCTTCTTTCCCTAGCCGAAAGACCTTACAGCCTACCGACGAAGACAACACGCTGGCAATCGTCTTCACAGTATACTCGAGAACAGAATCGAACACCTAGAAACGCAAACAAAATTTACCGAATCGCGAGCGCAATCCACCCAAGAAGAGGGAAATTCAAATTCATCAAACTGGGTAGAGGGACGAGATACCTGCGGTGCCTTGAAGCACATAAGTGACAGAGCGGTGTCCAAAACCCTAGACGTTGAAGCGCCGTCGTCGTCGTGGAGGTTGAGGGACTGAGTGAGCTTCGCAATAGACAAGTCAAGAGAAGAACTTTGTTCACATTCCTCAGTCGGCGGCTGGGCTTTCAGCTGCAGGGCCAACCCGGAGATGAGTTGGGTAATTTCTTCTAACGTCGCCATCGCTGGTCGGATAATCCCGCCGGAGAGGAGAGCAGGAGTTGGCAGTGGGCATTGGGTGACAATTAGTAATTTTCCCGCCAGAAATGGAACTGAGCAATGGGCCTTATTGAGCTAATTCTTCTCGTTCCCGGCCCAAATTTGGCTGGTTAGTGAGGCCCAGAGGTAGGCAGGCCATAAACTGCAAGACCATTTCTTATTCATCCAACAGATTTAAGGTCGCTTTTTTTTTTTTAATGAAAACCTGACGATTTAAGGTTGCTTTGATACGTCAACTCCAGAGAGCCAATTGTATTTCCGTAAATCAAATGTTATGACTTATGAGAAAACCATAGTTAGACAGACAAAATAAAATGCGAACAACACTTAAACTAAATAGAGAAATGGGTTTTCGTGCAACTAGTTAAGTTGACACTTCTTAGGATAACGAAGAACTCGAAACATATATTAAAGTTTAGACATGTCATCATCTAAACACAATCTCGTAATACTGGACCTCCAACCACATCTGAATCCAATTCATAATCAAGCTGAAGAAACACTACTTCGAAATCGAAATTCTTGTTCAAGAGTCACACCAATGAGTACAAAGTTTCAAATCGGGAACATATGTTTTCGAGCATCTGCTATTCGACAAGATAGAAGTTAATAATACCATAATGTTGAAACCTGATAGCAAACTGAGTAGTACCATTTTCAGATTTAAGGACTAGGCTTGAAGCACATCCTTCTGGAGCCAGAATTACCCCTTAAGACATGATATATTCTCTCTCAAAAGTGGCAACCACTCCCTCTCTCACTGTAAACTCTTCCAAGTTGAGAAAGCCTTAGTGATTTTCAAACTCCTAATTAACCTTATCGAAGGATCATAAAAGGCTCTTTCACTGACAGTCCGATTACTTACAGACTATCGTGTGTCGTTAGATTCGATCTTGTATTTTGATTTCCTGGGTTACCGCATTGGCGCATTCTTGACATATTTTAGAGAAAAAATGGACCAGATGCTTCAAATGATAATCTTTACACACTAGACGAAAAATTTTGTGATTCGAAGAAATCCCATGTCTTTCTTCCAAGTTTAGAAGGCCTTAGTGATTTTCAAACTTGTTATTAACCTTATGGAAGTGCAAGAAAAGACTCTTTCATCAGTAGTCCGATTACTTACGTACTATCATGTGTCGATAGATTCGGTCTTGTATTTGGTTGTTTTGGTTACCGCCTTCATGACATATTTTAGAGAAAAAAGGACCAAATGTGTCAAATGATAATTTTTACTCGAAGAAATCCCACGTCTCTATCTCTCTTATTGGATTAGTCTCAAACTCTCTCTTTTTTGGGAGAAATGGTAAGGTAACTTTAGAGCTTGACGAGACAGAATTCATAGTGAAAATCAAGCCGAGTTTTCTTTCTTGTCCCTTAAGAAAGCAAAGAGCTCAGCTATTCTTGATATAGAAACATAGGTAATGAATCTTTTATGAAAGTGATATTTTATGGGGTTTTTTTTTATAACTAAAGGGGGTTTCTTTTGCCATCAAAAGACAATGATAAAGCAAATATTAATGTGTTGATGCCAAGATGATAAGTTACTTAAATCACTTATCTTTGCTTTGAACATCATGATGTCGTCTTTTGGTTTGGAAAAAGAAGAGTGATATCGTATCAAGCCAATGAAAAGTGGTCAGTACTACTCATTAAACCATATAAAAGAATGGGGCTTTTAACTAAGGCTAAATACACTTGTATAGCCAAAACTTTTACGTTTGTGTCAATAATAGCCAAATTTGGCGAAATACCACTTATAGCCACCTTTTAAACTTTTGTAGGACAAATATAGCCATTCCCGTTAGAAACTTTAACAGTGTTAATAACACCGTCAACTTATTTGACGGTTTGCTGACTAGGCGCCAACTCAACAGACACGTCAGCGCCAAATAAGCAAATAATGACACATCATACATTTTTAATTATTTATTATTTACATATCATAATTAAAAAAATTACCCATTTATTATCCATTTGCTTAGCACGAATCACGCTGCATCCCCAACCTTTCACCAATTTTGAAATTAGGGTTCTTACTTCTTCCCCACATTTTCTATTCCCCACGAATAGTTCTCAAACGGATCTTAATTCTCAGACTTATCAGGTAGGCAGCCTAAATCAAATTCTCAGAAGAGTCGAGCACCGATCGAGTGAAACCAAATCGTCGATCGAGTAACGCACGCTTGACAATCACAGCACCCCCCACCTTCATCAAACGCACGCTTCATCACAGTGTAGTTGGTCCCGAGGGGAGGGGGACTGGACCCGATCACGAACGAATTAGGCATCTGCAATCCATTCACCGTCACGCTCAGATCTGGCTCCACTGTCGCGCTTCCATTCTCACCGCCGGCGTCAACCACGAGCTTGAAGTTGCAGAGACCAACCCGCGCCGGCGACTCTGTACAATCATGAATGGTTGGGGCGCGAAGCTCAGTGTCGCCAGGAATGGTTGGTTCGAATGGCCATGAGCTAGCTTCCGATGAAGATGAGCTCATACAGAAGAGAGTAATGGAGGAGAATCGGGACAGGAAGAGGGGGTAGATCGATGGTGGATGAAGGAATATCAGGGGGTTCGTTGACTGCGTCTTTCCCAGAAAGGGTGGGTGTTCGAAGAAGAGGATAGGATAGAGGAAAATGTGGGTGGGTTAAATGAGGGGCTCTTGTTTTTTGTTGCGTTAATTTTTAATTAATTATTATCCACATGGACAATTAGAGAGGAAAAGGGAAATAAGAGCTCGCCACGTAAGCGTCTCCGTTTGCCCAGTCACACTTAACGTTAACAGCGTTAAAGAATTGGACGGAAGTGGCTATAAGTGGTATTTCGCCAAATTTGGCTATTATTGGCACAAACGCTAAAGTTTTGGCTATACAAGTTTATTTTGCCTTTAACTAATGACTCCAAGTGAAAGCAAGATTCTTGATTGATTAAATGTATAGTGGATATACAAGATTGATGACTCAAGAAAGCTGAGCCAAGATTACATTTGGCGCATAACGAATGGTCTTGGGCCATATGTAAAGAGATTTCATCATAATGTGGTTGTCAAACTAGGGTTTCTAAGTAAAATCAATAGGGATTAGGGATGAAGAATAGAGTAGAAAACAAAATGAACCCAACTCCTCTCGCTTTTGCTAAAGTTAGCATGTTCAAGGTCTAGGAACAAAAGGAATTTAATTTATGAATTATTTTCCTAAAAAAAAGAAAATTTCATATCTTGAGATTTTATATTACCAAAAAAAAAAAAAAAACTTAAAATAAGTTGAGACATCTTCATTCCGTCAAGAAACAGTTGGTTCTAGTTACTTGACTTCTTGAAAGAAGTTCCAAAACAAATATTATATCATATTCCCTAAATTACCACTCATACGAAAGCCAATTAAGAGTTTGAAGTTTGCACAAATCGTTTGTACCTTGTGTTTAAAAGAACTTTCAATATAAGATGTCCTGGAGATTTGAACTGAAGATCTCTTGGTCATCACATTTCCAATATCATATCAATAACCAGTTGGTCCTAATAACTTGAGTTGTTGGGAGAAATTTCATTGTGAATGTTATATTGTTTACTTAAAATTACTAATCGAACTTTTCAGAGTCGTGAACAACCATACAAAATCCAGTGTCAGAGTATAGGACCTAAAGACCGAATACAATGTAAGCCTAAAAGAAAGCATATGTCCTACACCAGTTGGATATTCTGCACACTGGTTGTCCCTTTGTAAATGTGCGATATAGTCTCGCCAACCCCTGTGATTAACTAGTGCAACTTCTCAGTGATAGTTGTATGCTGATGATTGCTATAGTATGTACTCTCTAGAGCAACGAATGCACATCGAGAGTCTAATTGCACTTGTACCATTTGGTGCCTAGCATCTCTTGCCAACTGCAACCACAACAACAACAAAATGTTACTGAACGGGATCCATACGCTACACATATTCTTTTTCCAACAAGAAGAGCCTTATATATGGAGAAACATTTCTGCTTGCTTGCTTACTTTTGGTGGATAATGTGTAATGCAAAGAGACGAGTCCATGATTGCAACTTTAGTAGCTTAAAGTGGAAAAATCACAAACATGCACAAAAGAAAAACAGGAACACCCATCAATTTGCTATAACAGAAGAAAGCAATTGAGTACGTAGCTAGCAAACATAAAAGCATTTGGAGATGGAACATGCTCCCATTAACAACCGGCCATTTGGCCACCGCTAGCTCACCGGTCAATTCAACACATCCAATCTCTAGCTAAGATGTAAGGATTCAAAAGAATGATTGCAATTAGAATTCTTTCCATTTGCAAACCCACTCATGTGGCATCGAATTATTGGTGTATTGCCTCTTTATCAATTGGGTGGGGAGCAAAAGGGAACAGAGAAAAGAGGAGAGGGGAAACCATTGTTGTTTTGCCTTTGGATATCTTAGATTCACAACCAATGAGGAAGGAAAGGGTAGCTGAGGGAGGAGGAGCACAATGATAGAAGGCTAGCTCTCACTAAGGTAATTAGAATTCAACATGTGGGATTATGGTCATAAGATACTTGAAAATGATTTCTGGACAAGATGATTATTCGTATCTAATTGTTATCCTCCTTAAGACGGAAATGAAAAGAAGTGTTAGCGGATGGATACATAAAGATAGTAACAAATGCAACGAAACTTTATAATATGTTCAGAGAGCAAGGCTCCGAATGAAAGAAACATAGAAAAGAGGAAAGGGAAATCATTATTTGTTTTCACCTATGATATATCTTAGATTCACAACCAATGAGGAAGGCAAGGGTAGTTGAGGGTGGGGGAGGAGAACAATGATAGGAGAGGGCTCTCACTAAGGTAATGAGAATTCAACATGTGGGATTATGGTCATATGATAACTGAAAAATGATTTATGGATAAGATGATTATTCGTATCTACTTTTACCCTGCTTAAGAAGGAAATGAAAAGATGTGTTAGCAGATTGATACCTAAAGATAGTAACAATTGCAATCGAAACGTTATTATGTTCGAAACATTGATGCATAAAGATAACAACAATGGCAATCGAAACTTTTACAATATGTTCGGGAGTAAAGCTTTGAATGAATAAGAACTAATAGAAAAGAACATACACGTCATCTCATATTCAAATCCACCATCAAACTTTTTTTCCCATATGGATCTATCATTGTTGATGTACATAGTACTTCTGCCTAATCTAACATTGTGGGAGGGTTGATTGAACTAGAGTCTAGAGCTGCCCACAAAAGACTGAAAGAGAGAGGACACAAAAGAGACAGCAAAATGGGCCATTCTCAGAGTTTTTTCCAGCCGACCAAATTGCCACAATAATGGAGGGAAGGGTAAGGACTAAGGAGTCTATATATACAAGAGAGATAGCTTGATTTGACCATACAGTGTCCCCGACCCACATGCACGCACAAAAGTTCCATCCTAAAGGGACATCAAACGGGACATAGATCACCTCTCCATTAGCCCTATGTAAATATGGAGCTATGATGTCTTGACTCTTGATGAGAACCCGTTTGTACACATGTATATGTGTATTACATTATGTTCTCGTGTATCAATTCGTCCCTAGGAGTGGATCTTACCATATTATATTTCGATTGTGAGTGGTAGTTCTCGAGTCTCACGGTTGTTGTTCATGGTCAAAGTCACGGCTATCTGTTCTGAAAGTCGCGGTCGTGAATTATCAGAGTTGGGGATCAAAATCATAGCCAGCAATTCAGAGAGTCGCGATTGTGACTTATCAACTCTCGATCGTGACCTTGATTCTGTCTTACTCTAGCCGTCAATTAATGTCTTTCCTTCTTTGTCAAGAAAGAAAACATGTGTTAATGTCCTTCTGGAACTAGGTTTATGTGTTCTTTTGGAACTCTAGTCCCGGCTGTCCAGCAACGTCCCTCTAATCAATCTCATGTATAAGGCTTAGCTAAGGTCTTGCTAAGCATCCTCTCTACTATGGTATGCTTTCAAGCAGTAACTGGTTTAAAGATCAATCTCGATAAATCCATCATGTATACAATGAGTGATGTTCCAGAACCGGAATTCTATGTTGTTATATTTGAGTGTAATTGGAGTAGGAATCCTCCCAATTATCTTGGTTTCCCTCTTGGTGCTAAGCCAAATGCCAAATTTTTTTTGGATCCGATCGTTGCAAACTTTCAAAAGCGTCTCGATGAATGGAAGAGTAATTATTAATCAACAGGTGGCAGACTTGCCCTTAATAAAGTTGTGCTCACTAGCCTCCCAGTTTATTACTTTTCTCTCCTCAAAGCCCCCATTAATATCATTAGAGATCTTGATACAATCCAAAGGAATTCATCTGGAATGAGAATAGTGATAATCGGAGAACTCCTCTCGTGAACTGGAACATATGTAAAGCCTCTAAATCATAAGGAGGGTTTGGTTTGTGTGATCTAGCCTCTTTCAACTCAGCCCTTCTGGTTAAATGGTTGTGGAAGTTTGCCACTCAGAAGAATAGCTGGTGGAGGGAATTAATTCGCATAAAATATCCAAACACCCTTTCTACTTGGCAATCGGTTACTATCAATTCGGGTTTCTCGAGTTCTGTGTGGGCTAACATACAAAGGAATACCCCTTGTTCTGGAAATATACTCAGATTGATCCGGGTGGTGGTGGTCATGTTTCTTTCTGGTACGATAAGTGGAGGTCGGATTCTATTCTTGCTGAGGACTACCCGAGAATTGCTGCTGCTGCTTCTAATCCTGCTGCTCGTGTCATTGAGATGGTCTCCTTCTTAGACAATGAGGTAACTTGGAATCTGAATTTGAATATTAGATTGAGAGGGGGAGCAGAGAGGGAAAGAGAGAATCTCATGAATTATTTGCACAATGGAAATTCTGTTTTGTCTGCTAATAGCCCCTGCAGGTTAATCTGGATCCCTAATCGAGAGGATGGTTTTTCTGTAAGATCAACCTACAAACGCTTGTCCCAAGAGATATTCCCTGGCATCCAAAATTTTGAGTCTTCGGCTGTTTGGAAACCCATCATTCCTAGTAAAACTTGCTTCTTTCTCTGGACTCTATGGCACAAGAAGATTTACACCATGGATGTCCTTAAAAGAAGAGGATTTGCTCTACCAAATCGATGCGGCATGTGCTGTCGGGAAGAGGAAGACGCTACTCACCTGTTTGTCAAGTGTAGGTACATACACGAAGTTTGGAACAGTATCAGAAGAGGGGCGCCATTCATTGGTGCCCTTGAATGAGACCTCATTTCTATCATCAACAATAGACCTACTGCGACCCCCAGCAATACCGATGGTTGGTTCACTTTTGGTATCCTCCATGCTACTCTTTGGTTGGTCTGGATTCAACACAACCAGCGTATCTTCAGAAACTCTAAATTAGCAGCCATAGTTATTGCTCGTCAAGCTGGTCTTATCTTGGCTCTCTGCTCATGGCAAAATCGACAAGACTATAGCTTCTGGTTGGCTGGCTGATTGTCTTTCTCGCATGTAATCTTGTGTTTGCATCGGGGGCGATCTCGCCCGCCTGGCTGCTTCTTTTGCTCCTTTTTCTTCTTCCTTTTACTTCAACTTGTTTTTCTTCTTGTTTCTTTTCCCTTTGGTTGCTGTATTTTTTCTCCTTCTTGCTTCTGAACTCTATTTGCGTGTCTTTTTGGTTCGGTTCTTCTGAACCTGTTCTCTTTTTCTTCCATTTTAATTTAATCGCCATTATAAAAAAAGGTCTTGCTTTTGTCGTGTGCAAGCAAGCAAGATGTATTCCTAAATAATATCGTCAACTTGTGAGCACTTTCGAGCTCCCCGTGGATTAGTGTCATTCAATCTGAATGAGGATACCACATGAAATTTTATGTCTCTTGTTATTCGAAATTCTCCATTATCAAATTATTCATCTTATATCATTCTCTTTCACTTTCACACATCTTCTTAAACAAGAGTCGTCTCACAAGTTCAAAATTAACACACGCCTATGTGTTTAAGTCAAGTATTAGTTAACTAAATTAGTACATGAGACTTATAAAATAAGAAACTCTTGACACCATCCCATAGTTTAAGCTGTTAGAACTTAGAACGGCTAAGTAATATATTTTATACCATTTCACTACGGTTTTAGTCACACTTGTATATATTATGTGACATGCACATGATGTTTTGAGTGGATGTGATTTCACTGTCACATTTTTTGGCACCTAACTCTACATAGATGGGGCGCGAATGGACATTGATGGTTTCCAGTAGTAGCGGTAGGGGGGAGCCAGTTTGGAGGGTCAATTAAGCTGTTACAGTGACAGCCATTTCTGTCTCATAGCAAGCAGAGAAGGGATTTGATTCTGCTGAGGAAATCTAGTGGGCAAACAAGCAAGTGGGTAGGGCCAATACTACTGCTGCTGTTCTTGTTGAGATAACCACTTTTATTCATGATCATGATACTGTTATCAGCCAGTTCGTATTAAGAGCTTGTTTCGAAAATGTAACATTTTAAGCAAATTCCAAATTGACAAAGTATGCGAGAGATTCAAGGCATGTCATAAACTAGTTGGTTTCAATAACTCGAGTTGTTGGGAGAAGGTTATGCGAGATCTTATAACATTTTTAACACGCCCCCTCAAACAAAAGTCAACCCGTGGGCTTGATGTTTGGACAGACGATCACCATACCTAGTGCTTTAATCAACTGTTAATGTTGGGGGTCGTGGAGATTCTAACACACGACCACTTGGGCAAACCAGCTCTGATACCATGTCATAAACCAGTTGGTCTTAATAACTCGAGTTGTTGGAAGAATGTTTTGATGGATCTTATACCACTCTCTAACAAGGTTTATAAGTAGGAAACCTGCCTTAACTGGCAAGACGCATTTTTTAGTGAAATGGAGGAGTTCTTGAAAGAACTCTGAAGTTAAACGTGTTCACTGTAAAGTACTACAAGGATGGGTGACCTTATGGAAAGTGAGCCTCTCTGCGACCCTCTTGAATGGTAGTGGGGCAAACCTCAATGAGTATGTTGAGTCACAAGGAGGGGGTGTATGTAACACCTTAGACGAATCTCGCATCGACAAAGCACGAGAGAGATACATTGTTCATATCTCTCCATGGTTCATAAGTAGGAAATCGGTCTTAACTGACAAGATGCGTTTTTCGGGTGAAATGAATGAGTTCATATTGAAGTTAAACATGCTCGCTGTGGAGTACTACAAGGATGGATGACCTTATGGGAAGTCGCCTTGAATTGCATCCCAACGCAAAAATCATGAGGGTCGAGGCTCAAAAGCGGACAACATCTTATTGGGAAAATGTTCTGGATGTTAAACATTCTTTGAAATATCTTTTTCAAAAACTGTGTTTGAAAAAACGTGTTTATTTCTTCTCTCTAATTTTCAAAATCATATCCCTCCTCAGTTGTCATTGACTCATACGAGTATAGGTTTATTTGAGTTTTCAACTCTTAGATATATTTTTTTCTAGTCTACTTGTACATGGTGCATTTGTATCCTCCCTTGAGTCTCTTTTGTATAAATGGACTAATATTTCCCGTCGAAAGAAAACATGTCTCATTAAACGAAAATTTACCATTTGGTTTAAAGTTTGCACAAGTCTATTAATATCATATCATGTGTTGATGATTTCGTACACTCTATATTAGTACGAAATCATCCATTTTGAATTAACCAAGTCAGTTCATATTTATTCTCACACCAATGGGACTAGGTGAACACTTACATACAATACAAGAAAACATTCCTTGTAATTTTCCTCTCTGATGTTTCACTATAATTGTACCCCAACATTCAAGAATTCGAGATTTTACAAAAGTGTTAATAATAGATCTTACATCAATATCGTGTCAAGTACTATGTAAATTTTAGGGCAATGTCTATTTTTTACCCAAACCTTTTTCAGATTCTTTTACTTTAACCAAACCTATTGAATTCCTAAAAATTATCCAAACGTTAACTCTCGGTCAACTTTTCTGTTAGTAATGCTGACTAAGTATGACCATAATGAGTTGACTTCCTACGTGGCGGTCAGAATACAATCATTTACTATTTTTAATAAGAAGATTATCAAAAAACAAAAACAAAATCCCACCCCTCACGTGGACGAATTAAGTAACGGTAACAGAATGAATGCCCAGACTTTGATAAATTATAATACGTTTGGATAATAAATAGAATTTCTATAGGTTTGGTTAAAATAAAAGAATCTAAAAAAGGTTTGGGTAAAAAATAGACATTGCCCTAAATTTTAAACAAAAGGGAAAATAAAAACTGGGCAGGCAAGAAACTGTGTCATTTACCCTTCAATTGCCACCAAATGCCAAAACCCTATCTCTTGATCTAGCAAGGGTGCATCCACTTGCATGCAAATTGCATCAACAGTTCGAAAATCGAAAGAAGCCTGTACTTTTGCCTACAATCATCACCATGCATGGTACCCATGGCAAAGCACAACCACTAGTTGTCCCAATTTAAACAAACAATTCTCATCAAACACATAATTCGCCAGACAAGATTTGATTCCCAACGTGGGAAGCTAGCACTTTGTTTGATTGAGATTGAGTGCATGAAAGAACGACTCATTCGATCGCAGAATGTTACAATCAGTAAAATGTATTAAGTTTATAGATCCATATGAAAAATTATAGGAATTGATGTCGAACATCTTATCATCTTGATGTGTTTTACTTATAATCTTAAATGTAACTCTAATTTAACATATAAAAGTTATACCGTTAGTTAAAATAATCTGTTTCCATCGGGACGAGTAATAAAATTAAAACATCAAATTTAATTTAAAACTCAACCATAGATTGTGACTTGTGAGTGTCCTACGTACACATGGAAACTGAATTTCGTGCCTTCATGGAATGTACATTGTGGTATGTCGATTCAATCAAAGCACGCAATCTTATATATTCTACCTAGGCTGCAAATGAGCTGAGTTGTTCGAAAGCAACTTGGCGTTTGACTCGAAAAAAGCTCATTCGAAACTCAGCTTGTTCGAAAGCCGAGTTTGAGTTTAGCCTTCTGCAGCTCGCAGAGCTCGTGAGTTAGCTAGACTCGGTGGCTTGTTGAGCTCAACTCGTGAGCTAGCTCGTTTAGAGTTCATGAGATGTCTCAACTCTCACATTGTGGCTAGCGAGCCAACTCGTTTATCAAGTTATAAGCGAATCGATTTATATGAGTTTGATTTTGATAATTCATAGGATTGTTAAATTATATATCTCACCCTATATCAAGTTTAATACATAGATTATGTGAGCAAATATATCTTATTTAATTATAATAAGCAATTTTGTATCATTGATTGCTTCGATACTGTGAAATAACATAATTTTCACTAGTTAAAATTTATTAGCTAAATAATTTGATACCACAAAGTATAACATGAGATTCGTTAATATTGAGCATGTAGCTTTTTTTTTTCCATCTTGACATTAATCACATGTATCATGTATGACATACAAAATGAATTATCTTATACGAGTCAAGATTTTATTAACCAAGTTAGCTCGAACTTGACTCGTTAATAAACGAGTCGAGCTCGAGCTCAACTCATTTATTAACGAGCCAAACTCGAGTTGGGGTAAAACTCGGCTCATTTGCAACCCAAAATTTCAATCTCCTCATGAAATTTGGACCACTTTCTATGGGTTTTTTTCCTGACATTAGATTACTCGTGTTATCAAGAACAAAAAGATACACTGTTTTGATGCTAACAAATTGATCCTAACCAAGAAACCAAACCAAAACCCACCAACATCTATGGGTTTAAAAAAATGACTTTTTTGCAACGAGATGGACACCACTGTCATTAACTCACCCTACAAACATCATAATGAAGTGACTGAACATCCAACGCAAGCCAAAGATCTCCTGGGATATGTCTCCTCCACGCCCATCTAAGATATCGTCATTACAAACCTTATAGAAAATTATCTGGGCATCCTCAAAGAATGTGATCGAAGTCCATCCTCTATATGTACACCAACAAATTGCATCTCGCAGAGCTAACAATTCCACTAAGAAAGGATCCTTCATCCTTTCTATGGTCACAACTCACAATCCATCATCCAAGCGACTCGTTATTTATTTATTTATTTTATGTTATTGTTTCTTCGTGGGTGTGTGGGGAAGAAACTAAACAATGAACTTCAAACACTCTGTAGTAGAGAAATAATAATTTGTGAAAGAGTTAAAAGAGAAGAGAAGAGGGCCGGAAAGAGCCGGGTTTACAGGATCCTGTCGACTGAGAAAATCCTCCCAAAAGAAAAGAAACAAAGCCCCTTCCTTCCTTCATAGGTTAAAACAAAAAACACTGGAGATGAGATGAGGTGGGATCCAAAGCTTCCCTTTGTATTTTGTTCTCTTCTCTATGTTACTTATTTATTCTCCCCTTTTTTTCTCTTTTAATTTTGCCCCATTTGTGACTAGGACACTACAAGGAACTAGGAAGTATCATGCTTCAATAGACACAAGGTTGGTGGCATTTTTGGTTTCAATTCAGGCAGCACATATGAAGGCATACATCCACCCATAAAAACATATGGCGCTCACATCACTATCTGTGAAGACGTCCTTGCAAAGTTTACAACCGTTGGATCACGTTTAAGCGTTTCGTTGCTGTTAGATGCCATATCACCATTCACTGTGACGTCCTCATAAATCTCATGGCCGCAAAGCATTCAACACGGTATCTGGTGATTGTGGGTTTTGTGAGGATTTTCTTCAGGGATGGTGTTGTGAGCATTAAATTCGGGGTGCATCCATCGTTATCATGATTCACTCTGCATTGGAATTCAAGTGAAGTAAGGTAGTTTTGTTGAGGGTATGGGTTAGGAGTAGGACTTAGGATTGATTGACCAATTTTGTCATTGCTTTGAACAAAACATACACTATAATTGGATCTTCGTACTACAGAATAAAACGGCACATCATAAATGAAGAAGAAGAGAAAAGAGATATAGGGATTACAGATACAAATGAAGTCAAACTATTTGAGAAGTAAAAGTTTGTATATAGTCATTGTTAATTACACTTAAAATGTGATTGAAATGAAGTAGAAGAAATGTGAGTACATGTCTTGAATTATAATGGATCGAGAAGTAAATAAAATAGTTAAGGACTGAAAAACACATACTTTGCTCTATATATTAAGTGAAAGTCAGTACCCAATCAAATCAAAATAAATGGATCAAACCGAAATTACCATCTCTCGTTCCATTTCATCCATTTTTGGTCTTTACACTCACTTTCTTAATCCTATTCCTAGTAGCCTCTTGCTCAACTCTTGATAGTAAGATATCTTAAAATAACATAAAAGAAGATTATAGAATAGATTGAGAAAATAAAATATAGAGATATCATTATCAAATTTAATAGGTGTTTAGACTTTAGAAGAAAAAAATCATTTAATATAATTAAAAAAAAGAACACACACTAAACTAATTATAATCGTCTAAACCCTTCTTGGCCCATTGATAATGCTGAAGAAGCCTGTTGGCTTCTCTGATCCCACTGAAGTAAGCTCCATGTGTGGTTGAGTAATGGGTTCTATGAGTTGCCTCCCCTGCAAACAGAATTTGCAGCATCTTCAATGGCGAAGAAGCTGATGAACAACAACCCTCACCATCAACCTTCGGCAATGGCTCTGCCATTGCATCCATGTCATCTCCACTAGACCCAACTGCCACATAACTGTAAGAACCCAAGAACAGAGGGTCATTCCCCCATTTGCTCTTCAAAAGCTTGCTGAATTTGACTCCACACCCTGAACCCACTTCCCCATTGCACTTCCCGTTGATGGGTTTGGGCAGGAACCCCGAAATGGTGGCCGAAATGCCCTCGACGATCTCTTCGTCGCTCAGAGACTCGATCTCGAGAGCTTCTTTCCCTGCAAACCATGCCAGCAGCACACTCGAGTCCTTGTGAATTGGGGTTAGAGAAGCTGTCCTCCTAATCCACCAAGGGATCCCCTGCATCCTCTGGCCCGAATCGGGCCGGTGAAACGCCATCCGTAGGAATGGGAACTTGCTTTCATTGCTCACCTGCAAGAACAGCTTGTTCACCACACCATACCCTAACCTGGAAATCGCATCGGTTTTGGAAAAGGGTAAGGGCGGGTCGAACAGACCCGAATCCGACCCGATTCCAGCTTTCAGTACCCCAAGGGAAACCGTGATGATAACATGATCTGCCGTCATAACCGATCCGTCGGAGAAATGTAGCTTTACAGGCCTTGAATCGGAGATTCCATTCTCAACCAGTGCCTGACTTTGCCCTTCAGCTTGCCACTGGATTTTTCTAACCTTCCTGTCTAATTGAACGACTCCAGGAGGCAGAACGGAGGCCAGGGATTCAATTACGGTTAGGTAACCTTTGGCAATGGTGATTTCCTCACCTCGGAACATTCTGTACTCTCTCTCGGCGTTGAAATCCAGAGTTCTGAGGTCGCAGGCTGACGTGTCGTTCCTCTGGCAGTTCTCCATCATAGCGAAAATGGCTTCCTCGACCGATTTCCTGCTCTCGTCCTCATCCTTCGCCAAATCCCAGTACCCATTTAGCCCTTCCCGAAGAAAAGAGCCCACGCTGAGGTTAGAAGCGGCGGCACTAGCAGCGTCGGCGGCGATTCGGTGGAAATCGAGGCCGCGGCCACCGCCGGCGGCCGTGTCGGTGTCGCCGGTAAAAACAGGGGATTCGTCCAATTCGCCTCGAGCGTAATCCATCAAGCTGTCGAAGAGAGTGGAGACGGAGTCGACGATGTCGGGGCAAATCTGGGACCCACCTTCGACGACGGCGCGGCCTTCCTCTTCGACGAACCCATCCATCCACTCCCAGGGGCGGTCGGAGTGGAGGGAGCCGATTTCGCCGGCGATTCTGTGGACAGGACTCCCGTCAATGCCGTGGATCCACGTGGCGCCAATCTCAATCCGGTCGCCGCCGAACTCGGAGGAGTTGATCCTGCCGCCGATACGCCTGCCGCCTTCCACGACGCGGAGCTCGAACAAGCCGTCCCTGCCGGCGGCGGAAGTGTACAGCCTGTTGGCCGCCGTGAGGCCCGCCATTCCGGCTCCGATTATCACGATTCTCGGCTTCCTGGCCACCATTGGAAAAACCCAGTTCCCCTAATGGAATCAAATGAAGGAAGGGAAGGGGAAAAGGAGCGGAATTTGAAGTGATATTTTGGGTGTCTCGAGAGATGGCGGATTTATGAGGAGGGGATTTGTGAAGGTTTGAGCTTTGGCTATATAGCTAGAAGAAGAAGATGATGAAGAAGCTAAGCCAAGTGGGAAGGTTGAAGCTTTTTGTTTCTCTTTTTCTTTTGTGTTCACTAACCAATTCTTTTTTGGGTTCCATAATTGATTCGTAGATGGTCTAATAAAGACAGGGCTCTACTTTTCTGCTGCTCTGCTCGTATTGAGTAAATGTCTGGCAGTAGCAGTAGCAGCAACAGGGGAATCTTTCATGAACCATTTGGTAAGAAATTGAAGAAGGGCTCTGCTCAAAACGATAAGAAAATGAAGAGGGCAGTAAAAAAATACTTGTTGTATGCGTGAGTGGTTGTCAGAACTCAGAAATCAGGTGACTGACAGAAGATTGTAGTAAAAAGATGGATGAACTTATTATATAGGGTTTCATTGTTTGACTAAATTTTAAACATAGCTAAGGGGAGTAAGTATATATAGCTGTTGACTAATTGCCACATGCCCACATTTCATAAATGGATTCTTTCTTGGAATGGTGTTGATTACCCAAATTCCCAAAATCAATTTTGTTACAAAGAATCATGAAACATGTGTTGCTATATATAAAAAATGTTGGATGTATCTACCAAGGCCGGGCTAGAATCACTAGCCAGGGCTTTCGACGTGGTCGAGGTGTTACCAAAATCGTAACACAATGTTAGAACGGATCGAGAAATCGACAAGGCAAGAAAATAAAGAACACGCAGATTTACTTGATTCATTAACACAATGCGTTTTAGCTAGTCCATGGGCAGGAGAGAGTAAGTTCCAATATACTTGAGGAGATACATATTACTAAGGGATTGAGAAGTACATATAGTAGTACTTCTCAAGACGGCCTAATCTTAATCAAGTCTGGTAAAGAATAGCCCATGTGATTCCATTCGACAACGGACAATCTGATGCAAGTCATATCAACATATTTCCACCTTGACTAGAATCCTCCCTCCAAATCCCAGATGTAATCAAATCCTCTAACTCCTGCCTCAACACCCCTAAGGGATTCAACTGCTTAGAACATTCAACAAGTTCAAGTAGTGTTGGAACTTTACATGTGGAACCAACTTCATGAATATATCAGTAGGATTGTCGGCAGTGCCCACCTTCTTGACCTTAATCATCTTCTTTGTTCTCAAGAAATTATACCTCACATCAATTGTTTAGTCCTCTCATGATAGACTTGATCATTGGCCAAACATATTGTGCTCAAACTATCACAAATCACAATAAACAACTGCCTCATCATGTTGTAGGCCCAGATCACTAACCAACCCCTTCAACCATACTCCCTCCTTGACAACTTATTTCAATGCCATGTACTCTGCCTCAGCAGTAGACAAATTAACTATAGCTTGTAACATCGCCTTCCAGCTAACCACAAAACCTCCAAGAGTGAATACATAACCAGTGATAGATCTCCTCGTGTCAATATCTTTAGCATAATAAGAATATGAATAACTAGCCAATAAACACTTTGTATCACTTCCAAAATTGATCTCCACATCATATGTACCTTTAAGGTACTGGATATTCCTCTTCACAAATTGCCAATGTTTGTTGTCAGGTTGCACCATGAGCCTGCTCACAACATTAACATCATGTGCAAGATTAGGTATACTGCATACCATAGAGTACATCAAACTACATATGCATTAGAGTATGAGACTCGAGACATATACTCCTTCTCAACTTCCATTATAGCAAGCCATTGAGTAGCCTCGCCACACGAAACAATCTCTTTGTAGGTAAGTGGCCCACTCATATCCACCTCTTCAGCAACATGAAAAACATATGTCAACATATCCTCAATGTCATACCTCATTGGAGATATTCCTGCACTAGCTCTCTTTGGTTTACTTGAAGCTATAAACGGTTAAGTCGGTGCACTAGACTCTGCCGATTATGGCACATCAGAAACATCCATATGTTAATTTTCTCCACCTTTGTGTTGTAACTCACTCTCGTCTAGAGTGTCTTTCAGCTCCACCTGTTTATCAACATTCGTGTTATCTTCTGCAACAGTAACCTTCAGTATGTGGTTAAATATGAATTTCTCATCAAATATCACATTTCTATTGAGTATAACTCTATGCTCAGAAACTGACCAGACTCGATATCCCGTAACTTCATCTCTGAAACCCACAAATATACCCTTCTTAGCTCTTGGTTCGCTTTACCCTCATCTACATGATAGTAAACAGGACAACCAAACTTTCATTAAGGAGTAATCAATCAACATGCTTACTAGACTAACCTCATAAGGAGTTTGACACTCGATATCTATGTGAGGCCATGGTTGATAAGATAGCAGACCTTGTTTACTGCTTCTGTCCGGAACCTTCTCTTCAGCATGGTTGTCACACCGACTTCATGTCTGCCAGTTTAACCGGGTACACCATTACCGTATGGAAATAGGGCTGCAAATGGGCAGAGTCGAGCCGAGGTTTACCCCATGTTGAGCTTGACTTGTTAATAAACAAGCTGCGCTCGACTTGTTTATTAATGAACCGAGTCGAGTCGAGTTCGAACTACGCTTGTTTACTAAAATCTTGACTCGTATTTGATATTTCATTTTGTATGTCATGTATGATACATGTGATTAATGTCATGATAACAAAAATAGTCAAATGTTCAATATTAACTAATTTCATATTATACTTTGGTGGTATCATATTATTTAGTTAATAAATTTTAACTACTATGATGCATAATTTCTTTTTAAAATAAAAAATAAAGTACATTTGGTCACATACTCAACGTATAGGATGAGATATATAATTTAACAATCATATGAATTAAGCTCATAAGATATACTTGTACGTATAGGACGAGTTATTGGGAGCAACTAGTTTATGACATGGTATCAGAGCTGGTTTGTCCTTGAGGTCATGTGTTTAAGTCCTCATGATTCCAATATTAACCATTGTCTTCAAGCACATGGTATGGCGGGCCTGTGCAAACTTCAAGCCCATGAGTCGGCTTTTGTTTGAGGGGGCGTGTAAGGAAGTTGCTAAGTAGCATACATGAACCTCGCTCAACAACTCGAGTTATTGGGACAAGTTGGTTTATGACCGTTCTGATACCATTGGTTTATGACATGGTATCAGAGCCTGGTTTGTCCTTGAGGTAACGTGTTCAAGTCCTCATGACCCCCAATAATAACCGTTGTCTTTAAAGCACATGGTATTGTGGGCCTGTGCAAATTTCAAATCCATGAGTTGGCTTTCGTTTGAGGAGGCGTGTAAGGAAGTGGTTAAGTACCATACATGGGCCTCTCCCAACAACTCAAGTTATTGGGTCCAGTTGGTTTATGACATGGTATCAAAGCTAGTTTTTCCTTGAGGTCACGTGTTCAAGTCCTCACGACCCCCAATATTAACCATTGTCTTCAAGCACATGGTATGGCGCACTTGTGCAAACGTCAAGCCCATGAGTCGACTTTCGTTTGAGAGTGCATGTAAGAAAGTGGTTAAGTACCATACATGGGCCTCTCCCAACAACTCGAGTTATTGGGAGCAACTGGTTTATGACATGGTATCAGAGCTGGTTTGTTCTTGAGGTCACATGTTCAAATCCTCACCATACATGGGTCTCTCCCTACAACTCGAGTTATTGGGACCAGTTGGTTTATAACATGGTATCAGAGAGCCCATGTCATAAACTCGTTTGGCACCATAAAATGTCAGGTATCTACACGGTGAAGTCAGGATATCACCTTGCAACAGATCTCCGGCAACGATGTGAGCTATCCAAGGAAGCTAAAGTAAGGGTTTGGGATCCGGGACTATGGAATAAAATTTGGAGTGCGCCGTTCCCTCCTAAGCCACGATTCTTCCTTTGGTAGATGGTGTGGTGGGTCTTGCCTACTGGGGAGGGTCTTACCACCAGGAAGGTGCCGAGGTGGAGGTTTGTCCGATCTGCAATGAAGTTGAGGAGACGATGGAACACCTTTTCTTCCTAACTAATTTATTTGGTATTGATGATTTGGCATATGAACCAGTTTGACAAACTTGCTCTCTCTAGTCCAACATTAGAGAGCATGCATCTTGTTCTTTCCAACAATGTCTTATTCATTTATTCTACCACTCCATTATATTGTGGAGTATCTTTAATTACTCGGTGAGGGGCAATCCCTTCATCATTGCATAACTCGTTGAACTTAATACTATAGAACTCTAGACCATTGTCAGTACGAAGCCTCTTGATCTTCTTTCTGGTCTGATTTGCCACCAAGGCCTTCCATTGTTTGAAGTTCTTAAAAGCTTCATTTTTATGCTTCATTATGAATATCCAAGTAAACCTTGAGGAGTCATCGTTAATACACAAAAAAAAAAAAAAATACATGTTGCCTCCAATTGATTCAATTCCAGAAGGACCCCAATAGCCAGGGCCGGCCTAGAGGGTGTGCTGGCCCGCCCTCCGGCACAGGGCCTCCGAATATTAGGGGCCTCCACTTATATTCGTTAGTTACCAATCGTACATTGTAGATTGTATTTTTAGTATATGATTGATTGATTATGAGTATGATGACGATTTTAATAGATAATTTTAGCAGCAATAATAATTAAAAATGATATCATGAAGACTACGAAAATAAGAAAGATAATAGATAACTTTATGGGTAACGTCTATTTTTTATCCAGACCTTTTTCAAATTCTTTTATAATATCCAAACCTATCGAAATACTAAAAATTAGCCGAATGTTAACTTTCAGTTAGCATTTTTGTTAGTAATATTGACTTGACAACATGATACTGACTTGGAAGAGACACATGAAGGCCAAGATTTCAAAATTTTAGTATTTTAACTAAGAAAAGAGTTACAGAATTATTAACAATAACGTAAAAATGACTAATATTTTGGTGTATTATGAAAGATTTGGCTAATTAATAAAGTTTTAATAGGTTTGGATAATATAAAAGAATCTGAAAAAGGTTTGGATAAAAAATAGACATTAACCTAATTTTATTTTAAACTATGTAGAAAGATATTATAGTCATTTTAGTTTTATTATAGTTAAAAGTCAATTTAGACCACATCTCAATTTTGGAACAAGGCCCCCACGATGCATTAGACAGCCCTGGGAATTTGGTTTTGGTTTCTTCGTCAAACTAGAAACGTGATCATTTATTTCTTTTGTAATCATTTTTCGAGACTATGTATTTTTTTATAATTTTTTAATAATTTTTTATTTTTAATAAATTTGTGGAGAAAAATTTTAGGGCCACATTTTAAATTTTCGAACAGGGCCTCCGAATATCATGGGACGGCCCTGAGCCCCAACATCCCCTTTGTCTGGCGAACACCTTCTTAGGAAACTTACCGTGATGTAGCTTTCTAAGCACACAATGTTCGCAGAAAGCAAGACCATGCACCTTGTGCCGCAAAAAAAAGTCTTTCTTCGACAAAATTTGCATTCCTCTTTCACACATATGACCAAATCTCATGTGTCAAAGAGTGAGCATATCTTCCTTGTGAACCTCGGATGATGCAACAACAACAAAAACCTGACAACACAGAACATTGCAAAGCATACTCTTGGTGGCTTGTTTGCTCGGTTTTGGTCTCACATGCTTAACAATTTTTGCCTGATCCGACTTTCAATTTGGTTTGATCCCTAAAAACAAATAAACAAGTGGAAAAATCAAAAATTGACTAGATTGAATAAAGTCAAATGCAATGTTGATCTAATCCTAAAACTACTTTGAGTTCACTCCAATCCTATACCAGTATCTATTTGACTCGGATCAGATCACACACTGTAGCTATAACTATATGCTCGCAGTCGCAGACCTTGTGCATCTTTCAGGGAGGGAGTTATTAAGAAGTGTATATTACCCACTGTTTAAGCTACATATATAAAACTCTTCTTTTGTATTAATGGTTGATCAATCCCTTTAACGAAGATTTTGTCCCAATAATTTATTCGTGAGATCACAAGTTTGTACTTTTCATCTAAATCTTCATGAAAGTGCTGATACGTATGCATCATGGCTATCTTATTAAAAAAAAAAGGCAAAAAGAAGATTCATGGCTCTAATGAGAGTGGAGCGGTTAATGGATCTAGTGTTGTCATGTTTATGTTTTGCTCGTTAATATACAAATCGATTTAGAGTTTGGTTCATTTATAAACGAGTTGAGCCGAGTCAAATTCGAGCTGACTCATTTATTAAAACGTACTCGATTAATTATTAAGATCAGGAAATCGACTCAACCTCAGATCTATGATAATTTAAAAATTAAAAACTCTAATATTTATATCTCATATATGATACGAGATCAGTTACGATATGAGACATATTTGCTCACATACTCAAAATCTTAAACATATGATTAACTCTAATATTTATATCAATAAGCCAACTCATAAGATATATATCCATTTTCTTGTAAGCCAGTAGTCGAGTTAGCTCACTAATTACAATGTTGAGACATCTCATGAGCTCAAAACAAGAGAGTTTGGTAGGGTGTCATTGCATCTATCATCAAAACAAGAGAGTTTCACTAGTTGAGCTCAACAAACCACCTAGCCAACCAGCCGGTTCAAGAGTTGAACAAGGTTTAGCACAATCTCGATTTGTTACTAAACAAGTCGAACTTTTTCTTAATTAAACGTGTTTTATCAAGTCAAACTTCGAGTCGTTCATGAGCGGTTTGGTTCCTGATTGAAAGAAAAATATGTACAAAGAAACAGTAGCATTGGAGATATTTATGGAAAGCTTGAATCGTAATTACGACTCTATACTAGTGTTGTAAAAACTAAAAAGAAAACAAAGCCTCTGTGTTTTCTAGGAAATAACTTGGCGAAACCCGCGTACCTGAAACGCCGAAACGCAATACGTTTCGAACCACAAAAACACGCGGTAAATTTAAAGGAATTGACGATACGTCTCCCGCGATATAGTAAAAGATATTGACTTTCGTGCGAAATATTGACTCCGAGCTTAATAGGCCAGCGGAAAAAATTGAAATGCTGCTTCGGTGCTTCCTTCCGAGTTCCGACTCACTTTGCTCCGATCAGGCTCCGGCGTTTGCTTCTTCTACTGAGAAACATCTGTCGGCGGTACGTGGATTTTGCGGATTGAATTGACATGCCAAATTTTCACTAGATATGCTTGCCGTTTGATTCCTTAGTTTCTGTTAAATCAGACGTAAGGTCGCAGCTTTGCCAAGTCACGAAGATATGGTGGTAGTGGCATTGCTGCGTCCGCTGCAAACAGCGAGCGCCACTCCCTTCACGGCTCCATTCCCGCCGCCGCAGCCGCACAGAGCGCCGCCGCAATCGGCGCGGCGGACGAAATCGAAACCGAGGGCTTTCTCAATTCGCTCCTCCGCGGAAGCCCCGACTTCCCCTTCACCCGCTTCTTCCTCCTCCGGCGCGCTGCAGGCTACGGAGATCAAGGAAAGATGCTTGAAATGGAGGTGGAAGGGCCAGTACACGATCAATTACTTCGTCGCCCAGTCTCCCTCCCGGTCACCGCCGCTTCTCCTGGTTCACGGCTTCGGCGCCTCGATCCCGCACTGGCGCAGGTAAGCCCTTCTTTTCTTCACCCTCTTATCCTTCCCCCAAATGGTGAAAATGAAGCCACCCGTCTGAAATTGCAGGAATATCGAGACATTGGCGCAGAATCGCGCCGTCTACGCCATTGATCTTCTAGGGTTTGGCGAATCTGATAAGCCGGGAGGATTTTCTTACACCATGGAAACTTGGGCTGAGGTAATTTTAAGTTCTTTGGCTAAGTTGTTTGCTCCCCTATCCATGGATGCTTACCCGCGTCTAATTTTATTCTCCCCTGCGGCGGCGCAGTTGATTCTGGATTTCTTGGATGAAGTAGTTCAGAAGCCGACGGTCCTAATTGGCAACTCCGTTGGAAGTCTTGCTTGTGTAATTGCTGCCTCTGGTATTGATATAACCTTGATCAGCCCGTTTCTAAGCATTGAGCATTTCTGTGGGTCATTTTGTGTAATAGTTATTTACTGAACTCTTAAATTTTTCTGCATTGAAGAATCCTCTCGAGCTCTGGTATGCGGGCTGGTTCTGCTGAACTGTGCTGGTGGAATGAACAACAAGGCCGTTGTCGATGATTGGAGGATCAGGCTGTTGCTTCCTTTGCTGTGGTTCTTCGACTTCCTGCTGAATCAACGGCCCATCGCTTCAGCCCTCTTCGAACGCGTAAAACAAAGGTAATCGTAGTACCATGAACTAGTCTATCGTTGTCCGTTGAGCATCACAAGACCTTGTTCTTAATGACATGAACATTGAGTTGACTAATTAGGCTCTCAGTTTTGTATCAAGAACAGCTGTACTGAGGTTCTAGGACAACTCCATTTTCGTGCAGAGATACCCTTAGGAATGTCTTGTCGTCTGTTTATGGGAACAAGGATTCCGTTGATGATGAACTGGTAGAGGTAACACAGCTTCTGGTCCTCTTTTACACTGCTCTTCTTCCTTTTCTTTCTGGTAAAGCACAGCCAGTAATAATTTGGTGGGATTGGCATTCTTTTGATCAGATCATTAGAGGGCCTGCCTGCGACGAAGGGGCGCTGGATGCATTCGTCTCGATAGTAACAGGGCCACCAGGGCCGAACCCAGTGACCTTGATGCCGAAGATTTCACAGCCTGTTCTGATACTATGGGGCGACGAGGATCCTTTCACTCCTCTTGATGGTCCTGTGGGTAAATACTTCTCGTCGCTGCCCTCTGAATCGTCCAACGTTAAGCTCTGCGTGCTGGAAGGAGTCGGACACTGCCCTCATGATGACAGGCCTGAATTGGTTCATCAGAATCTGCTTCCATGGCTGGATCAGCTTGTTCTTACCCAATAAGATGACTTGTTCATACTTCATATACGCTGTAAATTCATACTGACGCTGTATGTACTATAATGTATTGTATATTCTTGTATTCTACGACCAATAATACATCGTACCATTTTGCTCAATGTTGTTGGGCTGGGCTGCATCACATGATTGGGCTAATGAAGCAAAGCCCATCTAATCCCCTAACGGAGTAACGGACGCTGTTTCAGACAAGTATACTCCGACGGATTTTTGAGCCATTAACGTCATTCCTTGTTCCGGCAAATTACGTGATGGCATTGGCGGCCCAGTTCGCCCCTAAATCGGTTCTTCTTCTCCGGCGAGTGCGACTCCGAGGGGCGAACTCCAAGCGCTGTTTGGAACCACCTTCTGCGTCTCAGTTTTCTTCTTCTACTGGTTTCCTCCACTGCTGCAATGGTGGTCGTTATCCCAAATTTATGTCCTTGAGAATCCATTCATCAACGCCGATTCTCACGCCAGCAAGGAGTGATCGGAGTTATCCTTCAGGTTTCCGCCGGTTCTGCTTCAATTACCGTTCTGCTACGACTGCTAGTAGTAACACCGCCGGAAATGAGAATGGCGGCGAGGAGAGGAGCGGGAAGTCGTATCTGGAATTGACGGACGAAGAACTGATGCGACAGTGCGAGATGGCCACTTATAAAGCATCCGGCCCCGGCGGTCAGCACCGGAACAAACGCGAGTCCGCCGTCCGTCTCAAGCACTTACCTACTGGCATAATCGCTCAGGTTACTTCAGGGACCCGGTTTTTTTTTCCTCTCATTTTCCTGCTTCTTTTTCGGGGTTTAGCTGTGAATGCCGGGGTGCACGCCAACTGTTTGTTGTAATGTCTTTGCAGGCCGTTGAGGATCGATCTCAGCACAAGAATCGTGCTTCAGCTTTGAAGCGGCTGCGCACGCTGCTGGCTCTCAAAGGTAAATGAAACTTCTATACTTACCGCCAAACAGCGGACTAGTAGCACGAATTGCTGAGTTGCATTTCCATAGTCGTGCTTGATTGTTTGTCATTCTTGAGCTAGTGAGAAACGCTGTCGAACTTGATGGATATTCACCTCCGCCGGAGCTTCTTCAAATTCTTCCTTCCAAATCCACCATCAAAACCTCGGTTTCTGGTTCTCAAATTGGCCCCAATAATCCTAAATTCGCTATGGTACCTATACTGCTTGCGTCTTTTGGTTCTTCAATAAAATTTCTTCATTCAACATTGGCGTTTCTGTTTGCTTTTGTTAAGCATTCTTGTGTTTAGGGAATGCAAGCTCTCCTGGACCTGATAGTCGCTGTTGAGGGTTCTGTATCTGAAGCTGCAAAACTGCTTGGGTATGATTTTGCCTTCTGAGCTTTCTTTGTTTGCATTTAGTTTTTGTCCTCTTAAGCTTCTGCGCAGCAAGATGTGCTCTTTTTGCACTGTTTTGAACATTCACATCGAGCTTTGTTCTTAGCCATAACAATTAAGCTCATATTAGTTAGGTTTTTGTCTGCACAATTCAAATGCTCGTGGACTAAGCTGCTTACTCTTTCAGGTTAAGCACAGGTGCATTATCGCGATTAATACTGTCAGATGACTCGCTTCGTCTTGCTGTGAATGAGTTCCGGAATTCCAAGGTACCATACCATTGATCATTGCTAGAATGGGGTCAAGTAGCTCCTACTGTAATGAGTTTTTCTTAAATACAAATTGGATTCGATTGTGAATATTTCCTTAACTGTGATATCTGTTTGCCTCCCTTGACTAACCTTCCTTGTGGAGATTTGTTGATTCACATTTTAGTGATTACTTCCTGATTCTTGAACTTGGAGGGAACCTATGACCGGAATCAACTGAAAATTTGTTCCATATGGGAGCCTTCCAAGGAATAGGGAAGATGAACATGTATAAATTTCCTCCGAATATTATTGCCTGGAAATGTTATGAGCCTGAAGTACAGGGTCTTTTCCCCGTTGTGTGCATTCTTATGTTTGTTGGAACTTGGAAGTGCTCTTTCAAGCAACCGTGATGTCTTCTAAAAGAGAGTAGCTTAAGAGTATGATAAATAGATCAGAAAGAGAAAAACGAGAACGTGAGAGAAGGGCAAAAGATGAGGCTGGAGTGAACATTTGTTATAGAGAAAATTTTACACCTTTGGTTTCATCTCCACTGCTGTGTCCCTTCATCCCATGATTGAATAGAGTGTCAAGTCACATGGCAGGAATAGTGTTTCCCATTTGACTGTAGAATGGAAATCCTTCTAGCCTCTATGTACCCTCTCATATCCTATGGGACGTTTGCTTGCAGGGCATGAAGCCTTTGAAGTAGGACGAAGCAGATTCCATGGCGCAGCCATTTCCGGAGCCCGTTCGTTACACAAATAATGCATATTCGAGGTAATTACAACCAACCTATGTAGATGCAAGTGTAAATCTGAAGCTGATGTCTGATAGTATAATTTCGAAAGAAGCTATCAGATGATAGAATGTTCAAACAGCTGTGTTGCATATAATCTGGCATGCAGCTTTGAGTTTATGCGAGCAGCACTGAAGTTTTATTTTGTCGCTATTTCTTACATCTGTAGTGTCCGACCTCACAACCTGCAAAGAAGCAACTCTTTACTTTCACGGGAATCACAGCAGTAGCCTGCTCTTAACATATAGATGTCCAACAGCCACAAACATCCTCTCGAGATCATCTCGATCTCGGCCGTTGGTCCGTGGAGCCTGCCATTAAAAACACATTCAAAACTCAAGAATCTAGAGTATTGATATGGAATAGTAGACATCGGATATGATGGATTTCTGTGGACAGACTCTTCGCTTGTTCGTCGTTCTATCGACTTTGAGTTATTAGTATATGATTGTTGCTTTGTTGCATTCTCTATAGTGAACATAGGAATGTTAAGATGAGAGGGTTCGTGTCCATGTACGAAGTCCATTGAGGATTATAACTTATTTTGGGTGTGTTTTTTCCTGTCAAATGGATTGAAAAGGAAAGTGTTGCAAGTAGAAAGGCAGGAGGGGACCTGGGGAATGTGGAGTTAATAAAAGGGGAAAAAGGGTCAAAAGCTGTACGAATATATAGATTTGGATTTGGGGGATTTATAGCGAATAGAGAAGCGGTTTGGTGCAGCCGCATATGTTCCCAGAGAATGAGGTTCTTTCTCTCTTTCTTCCCTCCCTCCACCACCACCTGAGAAGAAATAACCTATCTGTTGGCTCTTCAGTTGACTTTCTTTTTCTTTGCAATGTATTCATTTCTATCCACAATCCAAAAGTCAGAAAGGAACCTCACTCTAAAGTCAACTTGTATGGAACCTGGGTTTTATGTTTGAGCCACCTGAAAAATATTTATTTTTATATCCGTTTGACGAAGTATTTCTCCAATCTTGTGTTGGTGTGGTGTGATGTAGTTCGGATAAAATCGAGCAAGGCAGTAGACAGGTTGTGGTATGGGATAAGTTATAAGAATGTCGATAAGCAATTTGTGATCTCTTATTATAGTGTCGATAAGTGGCATGCGTTCATGCCACATTTTTAGAAATCTGTAAAAACTGATGTATGAAATTTACTCATCGTTTGACAAATGTAACAGTGAGAACGAATTGTTTCTAATAGAGAGTCCAATTCCTAGGTTACGGTTGAGTTTCAGAATCGTTCTTATCTTAATGAAGAAATATTCAAAATCTTAACTCCTTAATCATCGGGGTCAAAACTTCACCCATCATCACTCCTTTTCCTTTCTCTTCTTCTCCGATAAAAGCCAAGGCAAAACCTACCCTGAAATTCCAATCTCAGCTTCAGGATTTCCATGTAGATTATTGAAACAAACCGATTGAAAGAAAAAAAAAATCCCTCCTGGTAATATTCCAATTGCCATTCTATTCCCACTCCACTCCATCTATTCTCCTCCAATTGCCATTCTCTGATCATATATAATTCTCCACTTCCCTTCCATTTCCAACCCAGCCATAGCTAGTAGAGCTTCTCTCTTCCTCTGCCACCTTTCTGCTACTTACGTACAAAGACGTCGGACGCACAATCACCCTATCGAGCCATGATGGGCGTCGTCGATCTGTCGGACAAGCTCCGGCTCGCTCTGGGCACGGTGAAGGACCGAGCGTCCATAGGCAAGGCCAGGATGGTCCACAAGTCGGCCGAAGGCAGGGGCTTCTCCCACCTCGAGATCGCGGTGGTTCGAGCCACGGGCCACCACCACGCCTCCAACGTCGACGACAAGCACATGCACGAGATCCTCTTCCTCGCCACAAACTCCCCAGGTTCCATCCCCTTCCTCGCGGAGCGCATCTCCAGGCGCCTCGCCAAGACGAGGGACAGGCTCGTCGCGCTGAAGACCCTGCTCCTCGTCCACCGCCTCCTCAGGGGAGGCAACCGGTACTTCGAGCACCAGCTGCGGATGGCCCACGCGTCGGGCCACCTGCAGCTGGCCGCCCCGTGGTTCGCCAAGAACCCGTCCGACCATTCGGTCTACTTCCTCCACAAGTACTCCGCCTACTTGGAGGAGAGGATCGGTTGGGTCATCAACCAGGCGGGGAAGCTCGAGCCCCTGGTCATGAACCAGGGGCTCGAGTTCGGGTCCTACGACGAGAAGTCGGTGGACCTGGTGTTCCGCAGGCTGCCCAAGTGCCAGGCGTTCATGGACAGGGTGCTGGAGTCCTGCTGCCCGTTCGCCCACTTGCCCTGTTTCAACACTCTGTACCGGGCCGCCATGACCAGCACGCTGAAAGAGAGCTTCCAGGTGTACGCCACGTACTGCGAGTGCGTGGCGGCGCTGATGAACATGTTCTTCGACCTGACCGCCGGCGCGAGGGCCCTGGCGTGCAGGATACTGAGGAGGGCTTCGATGCAGAGTGGGGTTTTGCAGCTGATGTATGATACGTGCGAGAAGGTGATCGGGAACAAGAATTTGGAGTACCCTGTGGTGCAGATCATGACGTTGGAACATGTCGCGGCGCTCGAGCAGGTCGATCTCGAGGCCGGTTCGAGCTCCCCGCCGCCGGTGTTGGGGGGTGGAGTGAAGGATGTTGGTGGAGAGGAGGAGGATGATGGGGATGGTGATTTGGAGGTTGGGGATAGCAGTGGTGATTTTGGTGCGTTGTTTTCTTGGAAGAGTAGTTTGGAGACGAAGATCAGCACGGTCTGGGTAGTGTTTGAAGATGAATTTAGTAGATGATATAATGATATATACAGTTATACTTTCTATATTTGCTATTATGCAATATGTATTTGATTTTTGATAGATGCCCCAGACCCAGAGGGGTTGTTCTTTGTTGTTTGTGCATGTTTCGGATGAAAGATTGACACAAGAAATTTTTTGGGAAGTTCTGTAAATGTGTAGAGTAGGTAAATAATTAGGATGATTGATTGATTGTCGTTTCAGGTACTTTGGTTTCTCGTTTTTGTTGATTGGGCTGTTGGGGGAGTTCTTTGTTATGTTCCCATTGTTCCATACTCATGGCTATTATTTTATGGGAGGGGATTTGGTACAAAAATTAGATATGAAAATTCTATAAAATCAACATATCGAGGTGTTTACCGGCCAGTGATTTGAACGACTAGAACTATGCAGAGCAGCACGGAGGTAATTGCAGATTAGAAGAATAGAAGAGTTCAACTTTTTTTCCTCCTGCAAAGTCAGTGTTGAAAAGAAAGTCATAAGGAAAAGGAAAGAAAAGTACGAGAGTCGACCAATAGTCGAACTCTCGATGAAAGGGTCTTTTGTGCCACAAGATGGGCATCCCTGTTGAGTTCAACTTTAATTATAAAATAAAAAGAAATATGTTATAAAATAGCAAAATGATCGCGACTATTAATTATGATATAATGTCATGAAAGAATATAGTTGACTTGCCAATTAGGACGAACTCATAGAAATTATATGATCAGTGAATGATGAAATATCCACTTTAGACATATTGATCAATGATACAATAAAAAAAAATTTGATAACAAACGTGAAACAAATCGATAAACCAAGTGACCAAACGTGTCATTTGGTCAAACAAATACCGCGGTAACAACAATGTTAAATCTAAGAAACCATGGATTGTATAAATGCAAAATAGATAGGTTGCCAAATAATCCCATAAGTTAATCCAGAATATCCTACCCCGACGGCAAATGGGTTCACCCTCACATTAAGCTTAAGCAACACATAATTGGATCTCTGATGCTGAAGAACATTTTACTTTACCAAAGCGAAACCCTTCTTGAACAGGTGCATTTGCTCAAGAGACCACCTGAAATGCTCATCCTCCAAATCGGAGTTCCTTGAACTGCTGCAACAATAAACATAATGATCAGATCTTCCCTTTGTTTGGATGGCAATGAACCAAACAGGAACAAGAAATCAGATATAACAGAAGACAATTAACGTCAAGGCTATATCCAGTTTTGATAGTCTATATCCAGATTGCTCTCTCTCTGCTCTTGAGCGAATTGAATCGGATCACTCACCTCTTTTACTCAGGTGGGGGGAGAATTCTAGGGTGCATAGGCCGTGGAAGTTCGAAAATATGTGGTTGGAAGATGCTAGGTTTTATGAAGGTTTGGCTGATTGGATTTCTGCACAGATTCAAGGTCGGGGGGCGGTGTTCCGTTTTGCTCGTAGGCTTCATAATCTTAAAGAACACATCAAGGTTTGGAATAGGGAGGTGTTTGGTGACATGAATAAGAAGCTTGCTGACCTCACAGCTGCGGTACAGGAAATCAATATGCAGGAGGAGTCTCGTCCTCTCTCTTTTGAAGAGACTTCCAACAGAGACTGTCTCCTTGTTGAGGTAGGGAGAGTGCTAGACTTGCTGGAAATTTCATGGAGACAGAAGTCCCGCGAGATTTGGTTGAAAAAGGGAGACAAAAACTCTAGCTTTTTCCACAGAGTTGCAAATTACAGAAGGAAGGTTAATTGGATTGGTAGCATTAGAATCAATGGGAATCTTATTGAAGGAAGAGATTCAGTGGCTGTGAGTATTGTTGGTTACTATGCTGACTTGTTTCAGGAGAAAATTTGTGTTCGGCCTTTCCCTGGGAATATGAGTGCTAGTCAGATTAGTGAGGCTGATCAGTGGGCGCTTGATATGCCCTTTTCCGAGCTCGAAATTTGGGCTAGCTTGTCTGACTGTGATGGTGATAAAGCTCCTGGGCCGGATGGCTTTACTTGGGATTTTTATAAGAAATGCTGGAATTGGATAAAGACAGACATCATCACTGCTTTTGGGGAATTCTATTTCTCGGGTTTCTTGCCCAACATCGTCACTCACTCTTTCATCTGTTTGGTTCCGAAGAAGGATGTTGTGGAAAACGTTAGGGACTTGAGACCGATTAGTTTAATGGGCAGTTTTAACAAGTTGGTGAGCAAAGTTCTCTCTAGAAGGCTTGCTACAGTTCTCCCGAAAGTGATCTCTCAGAACCAGCACGCTTCAGTTAAGGGCAGACAGATTGGAGACGCTGGTCTAATTGCTTTTGAGCTTGTGGACAGTCGGAAGAAAAGCAGAAAGCCGGGGTTGATGTTTAAGCTGGATATTGAGAAAGCTTTTGACAATGTTAACTGGAACTGTCTGTTCAGAATCCTCTCCAACATGGGCTTCTCCGAGAAATGGGTAAAGTGGATTAAGGGAACTATGTGCAACCCTAAGCTTTCAGTGCTTATCAATGGAGAGTCAAAGGGTTATTTCGATGCGCAAAAAGGCCTGCGTCAAGGTGATCCTTTGTCGCCGGGTTTATTTACCTTAGTCATGGATGTGTTGTCTCACATGATCAGTAAGATTCGGGAAAATGGAAAGATTACTGGGTTCTGCATGAATGAGGCGGAGGGAAGCGGGGAAGTCACTCACTTACTTTTTGCTGATGATACTTTGATTTTCTGTGATGCTGCTTATGACCAGGTTATTAACATTCTTGCAACCATTGTGTGTTTCCAAACCGTCACAGGACTCAGGATTAATCTGGATAAATCGACTATGTACACAGTGGGAGATGTTCCTAATCCCGATTTCTTTGCATCTATCTTCGGATGCAACTGGAGTAATGATGCGTCGAAGTACTTAGGCTTTCCTCTTGGGGCCAAGCCTAATGCGGTTTCTATATGGGATCCAATCGTTGACAAATATCAGAAGAGATTAGAGGGATGGAAAGGGAGGCATTTATCCATGGGAGGCAGAATGACGCTCTTAAAAGCTGTTCTCTCCAGTCAGCCGGTTTATTACTTTTCACTCTTCAGGGCCCCTAGCACAGCTACGAAGAGACTGGAAAGTATACAGAGGAGGTTCTTTTGGAGTGGTACAGGAGATAATCGTAGGATGTCTTTGGTTAAATGGGATGTATGTAAAGCCCCCTTTTCTCACGGGGGCCTCGGGATTTTGGATATGGCGTGCTTTAATAAAGCCATGCTGGGGAAGTGGTTATGGCGTTTTGCTACGGAAAGAGGAAGTTGGTGGAGGAATTTGATCAGCCTTAAGTATCCCAACCAGCATTCTGATTGGTGCACTGGGAGGAGCAGACAAGGTTTTGCAGGATCGGTTTGGGCCAACATCTCTAAAGAGTATGATTCCTTTTGGAGTATGGCTGGAATTGACCCTGGAAATGGAGCATGGGTTTCTTTGTGGCATGACAGCTGGATCCCTGGGGTGGTGCTTGCTGATGCTTTTCCAAGAGTTGCTGCCGCCGCTAGCGCTCCGGATGCCAGGATACTTGATGCTTTGTCCCCCTCAGGTGAGTCTTTTTCTTGGCAAATTTCGTTATCTACTAATCTTAGAGGGGGGGGGCTGAGAGGGAGAGATCTGAGATGTTGAGGTTGCTTAATACTAGTGGCTCTGGATGTGTTTCTTGTGGGCCACCTAGGCCTGTCTGGTTTCCAAACCAGGAGTGTTCTTTTTCTGTTCGATCCATGTACAGGTACCTAGCGGGGGAATCTTTCAAGGGCATCGACGAATTCCCTGCTGATTCTGTTTGGAGGGCGATTGTTCCAACCAAGATATGTTCCTTTATGTGGCTCGTGGCGCTTAAGAGTATCCTCACGATCGATAATCTAAAGAGAAAGGGATTGCCGCTTGCAAATAGGTGTGAGTTGTGTAACAGGGATGAGGAGACGGTTGATCACCTATTTGTTCGGTGCGACTTCAGCTTGGAGGTTTGGGAGAGAACGATGTCTGCTTGTAGTTTGGCCGAGTCCTTGACTAGGGACATTGTTCAAGTCATCTCCAGGTGGCCCATTGAGTGTGATGATAATGTGACGAGTTGGATCCGTTATGGTGTGATGCATGCTGTGTGCTGGCAGATTTGGATGGAACGAAACAACAGGATATTTAGGGAGGCTCGGCTCCAACCCAAGTTTGTTGTTCGGAAAATTCTCAGGCACGCTGTGGAGTGGTCGGTTGCAGGTGGCAAAGTGGACAAAGAGCAGGGAAAGAGGAGCCTGGAGGAGTTTCTGAGCAAGATCTAAGCGCCCTGGATTGGGCTCTGCTCTCTCCCCCCTTTTTTTTGTTGCTGCGAGGTTCATTTTCTGTTGGGGTTTTGGCTTTTGGCCTTTGGTGTGATGTTCTCGTGATATGTTGCGGGGGTTTTTGGGTGTTGCCCTTCTGGGAGGTTTTTCTTGCGGTTGGCTGCAGAGGAGGTCTGGCCCTCCTAGTAGTCCTCTTCCTCCTCTTCCTTTTCGTTCCTTTTTTTCTCCTTTCTTTCTTTCTTTTCTTTTTAGTTTGTTGTTTTCGGTTTTAGGGGATCAAGCCTTTTGATCCGTCTGTTTATTTATTTTTCTTGTGTAGCAGTTCTGTCTTCCTGCTTTGCTGTACTGTTGGTTTTTGTTGGTTAATAATATTCACCTTCATCAAAAAAAAAAATTAACGTCAAGGCTCTAGCTAGGCTGCCCCTATCACAGATCAAACCCACAAGCACCAAACAATTCCTTACTGCAAAAAAGAAGAAAAATTTCTTGCTGCAAAATGAAGGCAAAGCAACATAATGGAGGAACAATGCTAGCTAAAGATCCAAACATAGTAAGCATCACATAACACCAAAGTTCATATCTTGCCTTATTAAGGAATATCCCGTTACAGGGTCTCAGCAAGGAACTGCACCGAATTCTGGTTCCAACAAAACTAAGCTCGCTGTGTAATCAGCAGCATAAGCTGCGCCCCGGTTTCGTAGCCCCATACCTGGCAACCCAAGTCGCTCAATTTCATGGGTTTTGCAATCATAGAAGCACAGCTCGTCATCCTCCCCAAGCTCCAAACTTCCTGTCAAACCATCCTCCCAAATCAACTCCAGTAAAACCTTTTCATCCCGCCACAGCCCGACAACAACTGGATGGGAGTATCGAACTCGAACCATGCTACAAAATCTTACCCAACTATCCTCAGCGGAACCAAGCCCTTTCTTTACCAGTATCTCATGAGAACTGGAAGTAAGATACATAACTGTAAGCGAACCGGTGACCTTCGTCTCCGAGATGGAAATGCGCCTTGGTTCCCCTACCCCTGGCAATTCCTTGGGCAACTCAATCCTGCTGAACCTCTCGTCACCCACATGGAAAGCCAGAATGTAGTTCAATTTCGATCCGACCCTAGCAGGCCAATAGATTGTCCCGTCTACAAAACACTGAGACCAATTCCGACGAACATGGCAAGACTTCAGCGCTCGCTCGGCGTCATCAACTCCCCTCCAGCAGCGCTCTTTCAGAGCGTAAACCTCTGCTCGCCGCGGAGGCTCAGCCGATCGAGAGTAGACGATTCGGACCACCTTATAATCATCCCTCCTCGAATCATACCCAAATCCCAACACGAAGAACAGGTAATTCACATTCTCTGGATCGCCCGTGCTTTCGACATAAAGCTGATCACCCATGTTTCCGTAGGTGAGCGTCGGCCTCGGGAGCTCGATGAAGCGCCGGAGCAACGGATTCCACACGTAGATGATGTAAGCGTAGATCCTGTAGTTGTCGCAGAGGCAGATCAGTCCGTGTAAGGATCCGAAGACACGAAGGCGCCTGGGATCGTTGGAGTTGGCCCTGAATGGGGAAGAAATGTCGATGGAGGAAGAAGTAGATAAAAGCTCTGGGTGGGAATACAGAGAGAACTCCTCCTCAATCTGGCGGCTGCAGATTGCATAGCCGCAGCGCCTCAGAAGGAGGGAAGGGCGGTTGCTGCTGGCATTGGAACGGCGGTGGTGGGATACGAAGTCGGAGCTTCTGATCAGCGAATTCAAGTACTTGCATACGGCGGTGCATCTCAGTATCGAAACCACCGGGAGAGGTCCTAGAATCTGGAACAGGATTTCGCCGGGCAAGTCCTCCAAACCAGGAGCGGCCAAACGATTTTTCTTCATTGCCCGGCGTCGGGGAAGTTTGTGATCAAACCAACACGAAAACTTACTTCAATGGTAGAAACCCTAGCATAGAGTTGAGATTACTCGACGAAGCAACAGGGTTAAAGTGAGCTTGCAATTAATCTTTTAGAGCTTGCAATTATATACGGATTATCGGATTTATGCTATTATTTAAATTCAACATCCAAACGTCTACCATTGAATTCAATAAATAATATCAACATCTAAATATATATTTTAATTTTAAAAAATTCCATTTTTAGTTAATTTCACCTAAATGAAGTCATATTATTTAGGATCCAAAAATTATCATTTCGGTCGAATCACTCTTTTTCATTTTTTACCATATTATCAATGGGTTTGTAGCTGGTTTTGTCCAATACTGGTTAAACTTGATTGTACTTGTCGACATGCCAGTTGTTTGACAACAATGACTAGAACTTTTAGTGAAGTACTTTTCAGAATAATAGTTGATTGTTTGGCTGAAAAACCATTAAACTTAACTTTTTAATACTATAGGTTATGTAAAATGTATAAAATTGATTTCTAATATAAAATAGAAAAATTCAAAGAATAGAAAAATTTAGTCAAAATGGATATTGTTTGAATAAAAGTGGGAGAAAGATGACAAAAAAAAAGTGACCAAACTAATTAGGATAATATCAAAGAGAGAAGAGGAGTCAGACCTTTTTTTACTTGCATTCATCAAATATCATAAGAGTGGGATTTGCTGAATTTGAGTTTAGTTTTTAGGCTTTTTTACAAAGAGTTCGATTTTTAGGTTTTGGAAGAACAAATTGGTAAAATTGAGGTATAATGAAACCTTTGTTTTAGATTAAAATTATATTTATGTTTAAAATATGACAATATTGAATTGTCGTTTACTAAAGCATATTCACTAATAATGCAGTGTCACAAGTTCGAATCACAAAAACTACCATACGCTTATTTTTTTTAATACGTAAACTACTATCTGGGGATAAAAAATCTTTTTTCAAACTTTAGTGATGTCTCGAGAGGTCGAGACACGCCTGAATTGCTACCAGCTAGCGATGGATATTCCCCATCCCTTTGACTTTCATATTGTCTCGAGACACCCTAAATAGTCATGAGCTTGCCCAACTCAATATTCACTTTTATTTTCGTTTTCTGTGATTGTGGCAACATGAAACAGAACCTTATTGAAATGAAGCTATTGTTTTCTTAGAAACAAAACCCAAAAACTTGAAAATGAAAACTTATATAGCAATTTTTTTTGCTTAATTCTAAAACTGAAACCTGGATGTTGGTTGTATTGTTTGAATCAAAGGAAAGTTGAATGATCTAACTAATAAAACTATGAAGTAAAAATATTAAATAGAAAAAAGGAGAAGGAAAATTTATTTCATTAGAGAAGAAACTATATAGATATAAATGAATTTCGTAACTTTTCAGTTATTTATTTTGAAATTGAATGTTTTTGTTTGAAATACAAATAAATTCATTTTTCAATGGTAAATATTGAATAACCTGAGTAATGGCAACATTGTTACTTGTAATTTATTTTGTTAAATCAAGTATAAATGTATTCCAATTATTCCTTGGGAGTTCAATTCATTTGTAAAGATTTGAATATAACATTCCAAACATAGTAATTCATTTTCAAATAAATTTCGCGCAGTAATTCATTTAGCCAAACATGAAACAAATTAATAAACCGAATGACTAATACGTGATTTCGTCAAACAAATACCACAAACAACCATGTAATGAAATCTACGAGACCATGCATTGTGAAAATGCAAAGTAGATAGGTTGCCAAATAATCCCTTAAGTTAATCCACAATATCCTCCCGGACGGCACACATGGTTTCACCCTCACATTAAGCTTGAACAACACATACTTGGATCTCTGATGCTGAAGAACATTTACTTGACTAAAGCGAAACCCCTCTTGAACAGGTCCATTCGCTCAAGAGTCCATCTGAAATGCTTATTCTCCAAATCGGAGTTCCTTGAACTGCTGCCACAATAAAAATAATGATCAGATCTTTCCTTTGTTTGGATGGCAATGAACCAAGCATGAACTAGAAATCAGACATTAACATCAAGGCTCTAGCTAGGCTAACCCTATCACAGATCAAACCCAAAAGCACCAAACAATTCCTTGCTGCAAAAATAGGGCAAATGGATGAACAATTCTTGCTAAAGATCAGTAAACATCACATAACACCAAGTTCATATCTTGCCTTGTTAAGGAATATCCCGTTAAAGGGTTCCAGCAAGGAACTGCGCCGAATTCTGGTTCCAACAAAACTAAGCTCGCTGTGTAATCAGCAGCATAAGCTGCTCCCCGGTTTCGTAGCCCCATACCTGGCAACCCAAGTCGCTCAATTTCATGGGTTTTGCAATCATAGAAGCACAGCTCGTCATCCTCCCCAAGCCCCAAACTTCCTGTCAAATCACCCTCCCTCATCAACTCCAGTAAAACCTTTTCATCCCTCCACAGGCCAACAACAACTTGACGAGAGTACCGAACTCGAGCTATGCTGCAGAATCTTACCCAACTATCCTCAGCGGAACCAAGCCCTTTCTTCACCAGAATCTCATAAGAACTGGCGGTACGATACATGACTGTAAGCAAACCTGTGACCTTGGTCTCCGAGATGGAAATGCGCTTTGGCTCCCCTGCCCCTGCCAATTCCTTGGGCAACTCAATCCTGCTGAACCTCTCGTCACTCACATGGAAAGCCAGAATGTAGTTCAATTTCGATCCGACCTTAGCAGGCCAATAGATTGTCCCGTCTACAAAACACTGAGACCATATCTCAGGCACATCGCAAGACTTCAGCACTCGCTCGGCATAATCAATTCCCCTCCAACATCGCTCTTTCAGAGTGTAAACCTCTGCTCGCGGCGGCGGCTTAGCCGATTGAGGGTAGACGATTCGGACCACCTTATAATCATCCCTCCTAGAATCATACCCAAATCCCAGCACGACGAACAGATAATTCACATTCTCTAGATCACGCCTTCGAGGTCGCTCGCCTGTGCTTTCGAGATAAAGCCGATTACCCATGTTTCTGTAGGTGAGCGTCGGCCTCGGGAGCTCGATGAAGCGCTGCAGCAACGGATTCCACACGTAGATGATGTAAGCGTAGATCTTGTAGTTGTCGCAGAGGCAGATCAGTCCGTGTAAGGATCCGAAGACACGAAGGCGCCTGGGATCGTCGGAGTTGGCCCTGAATGGGGATGAGATTTCGATGGAGGAAGACGAAGATAAACGGCCTGGGTCGGGATAAAGAGTGAATTCTTCCTCAATCTCGCCGCTGTCGGGTGCTTCGCCGCAGCGCCTGAGGAGGAGGGAAGGGCGGTTGCTGGCATTGGAACGGCGGTGGTGGGATACGAAGTCGGAGCTTCTGATCAGCGAATTCCAGTCTTTGCATACGGCGGTGCATCTTAGTATCGAAACCACCGGGAGAGGTACTAGAATCTGGAACAGGATTTCTCTGGGTAAGTCCTCCAAACCAGGAGCGGCCAAATGATTTTTCTTCATTGCCCAGAGTCGGGGAAATGTGTGATCAAACCAACCCGAAAACTTACTTCGAAAGTAGAAACCCTAGCATTGAGATTACTGGAGGGTTGAAGTTAGCTTGCAATTTTACTCTGTGGTGGAGGCGTGGAGGGGTAACATTGACCTTTACAGGTTGCAATTTTTTTTTTATGGGACAGGTTGCAATTATATACGTATTTGACAGAAAAAAAAAAAATTATATACGGATTTATGCTCATTTAACGAAATATAAGGAAAGTTGAAAATTATCACCTAAAGAATTGTGCATATAGAATTTATTTGTAATTTAAATTAATTTTTAAATAAAGTTACTACATTAAAAATAATATGACAAATCATCTTATTTAAATACACATTTAAAGTCTACACTTAATCCAATAAATAACATCAATATCTAAATGTTCATATATTAATAAAAAAATTCCATTTTTTTGTTAGTTAATTCCACCAAAATAGAGTTAGCTCCACCGCAAATAGGTTTGGCCACATAAATTGGATAGAATCTTTCGTCGTTTCTATGTGGATTACCACGGCCTCTCTCGTCCATATGGTATCTCTTTCGTTGTTTAGTCATTTTCGGAAATTTTTACATAGAAGGAACGATTTAATCATTGATCTATTGGATTTCAAAAAATTTTGGGTGAAATTTTTTTATTCTTCTCGTTACCAACTCCATACCATACTATACCATCCTGGTATGAGGTGATATTTTTCATACCATATGATATTCTGTTATTTAATACCAGTCAATACCATATGAAATAGACTGGTTATAACTGACAAATTTTTTTGTTCCAAAAAATATTAAAGTGGATATCATTTTGTAAAGCACAGTTAATCTGATATAAATGTGTAAAAAAAAAATTAAATTCCGAGTTAAAACGAATGAGAAATCGTCCATTAAAAATCAAAGAAAGGAAATTTAAAAAAATTTCAAGGAAAGAGAAGGAGGCGCTTAAGGTATCTGCTCTCGGATTACGGGATTAGGGAATACTTTCTTTCCCAAGAAATTGCATTCAATGGGTCCTCTTGCTAAATTGGCACGCTTCGATCGACGAGATAGGCAGACGTGTCCTTTCCCCAAGGTTTTTTTTTTTTTTTTTGAATAAAGATTTCATTCATTCATAACCGAAAGAGAAGAGGTTACAGCAGGGGAGCAACAATGGATAAAACGTAAATCCAGTCCGGAGGAAGGGAAAGACAACGAGCATTACGAGCAACCCAATCCGCACACTTATTGAATCTTCGGTTGGTGAAAGAAATTCGAATCCAGTTGCAATGGTGTAGAAAAGCCTTCACATGCGAGAGAAGAGCAAAACAACGCCAAGGCCACAAGGACTCGTCAACGTTCAAAGCATCCACCAAAGATTTGCAATCCGTGATGATAACAGTGGGGGAGTTGTCCATAGCTGCAAGTCGACAAGCTTCCACAAGAGCGTAAGCCTCAACCTCAATCGGAGACGAACAAATGACCCTGCCAGCCCTTCCATCACAAATCTGTCCATGGGAATTAGTAATAACTATCCCAAAAGCCGCCTCTTGCGAATCACTATCAAATGACCCGTCACAGTGGATCCTTTTTGAGGAATCTCTCGGCGGTGGATGAGAATGTGAAGGAATGTCCCTAGGCTGGATCGTAGGGAAGGGAGAACGAAGGGAAGGAGATGGCTCAGAAGCCTCTCGAAAGGCGAAAATAGAGGTCATCAAAGGAGACAGATTGACGCCACGGAAGATAAACTCATTACGGGCCTTCCAGATGTTCCAAAGGCAGAAGGACTTGAGCCGAATCGAAGAAAGAGCATCTGTATCTCTCATCGCGAAGAACCACTGACTGAAATTCTGGGGGGGTCTAACATGCGGAAGAACCCTAGCCCACGTTTCCTTAGCATGAGGGCAAAGGAAGAGACAATGGATGAGAGATTCTTGCTCCGCATTGCAGATTTGGCACCGAGGGGATGGAGAGCATCGTCGGTGATAAAGATTGGCTTTCGTTGCGATAGCGTTCCTCAAGCATCTCCAAATAAAAACCGTATCTTAGGAGGGAGCTCAAGAGCCCAAAGCCACTTCCAAGAGTCCTCAGAAGAGGGGAAATTGAGGTCCTGGGTGGGAAGGAGAGAGGACTCTCGAGCATGGTTCCTCACTCCATGGTATGCAGATCTCACAGAAAAACCTCCGTTTGTAGTAAACTTCCAAACCCACTTATCCTTGGAGTTCGGCGGGCCAATTTTAACTCTGGAGATAGCTTCTGAATCTGTACCAGAGCAATGGTTATGAATCAGGTTCCAGTTCCAATTTTGGGAATTTTCCTCCATCCAATCCTTGACCCTGGAGTGAGGGACATTAGGAGAGGAAATACTATGGCCTTCCACGGACGGAATCCAAGGATCCTTGTCGAACCACGTATCAGCTCCATCGCCGATGATACGAATCGTCCCTAAATCCAAGGCCTTCCTTGCTTCAAACAAGCTTGACCAAATCCAAGAGGGAGACCTTCCCTTCCGCGCTGAACGAAAGTCAGAGTTGGGGAAGTACAGGCTCCGTAGGAGACGAGCCCACAAGGCTTCTGGATCATTCAAAAGACGCCAGCCCTGTTTTGCAAGAAGGGAAAGGTTAAAGAAATGAAAATTTCGAAAACCAAGCCCACCAATACATTTAGGATCATTGAGCACTTCCCCTTTACGCCACGGAATGGATCGTTTCTTCATTGATCCCGACCAGAAGAAATTACGGAGAAGAGAGTCCATCTTTTTGGTCAAAGAGGCCGGGAGCAAGAAGACACTCATGATAAAGGTAGGGATAGCTTGAATAATTGCTTTGAGGAGGGTCTCCTTCCCTGCATGAGAGAGAGTAAGGCTTTTCCATGACCCTCCTTTCTTCTCCATACGCTCGATCAAGAAACTAAAAGTCTCCTTCTTTGATCTCCCCCATTCCGTGGGGACCCCCAAATATTTGTCATGAAGAATACTCGTTGGAAAACCAAAACGAGAAGAGATTTGGCTTCTCAGATCATCTGGAGTGTTTTTGCTGAAGAACAGAGAAGATTTGTCCATATTCACTTCCTGGCCAGTAAGGAAGCTGTAACTGTTGATAATCTGCATAATAGCCTCAGCTTCCTCTAGAGAGGCACGACCAAAGATAACCGTATCATCCGCAAAGAGGCAGTGGGTCAGAAGAGGGCAATGTTGTTTCAACCTAAGACCATGGATCGTCCCCTGTGAAATACCTTTATCCAACAGAAAGGATAAGGCATTAGACATAAGAATGAAAAGGAATGGGGAAAGAGGGTCACCCTGTCGAATTCCCCTAGAAGGCGAGAAGAATCCTGTTGGGCCACCATTCAGTAGGATAGAAAACCGAACTGTTCGAACACACTCCTTCACCCAGCTACACCATGTCTGATTAAAGCCATAGGCCGAGAGAAGGGAGTCCAAACAGTCCCAATCCACTAAGTCGTAGGCCTTGCGCATATCCATCTTGAGCATCATATCATACCTCCGACCCTGCTTACGATTTTTAAGGTGGTGGAGAACCTCATGCACAATAATAATGTTATCTTGGATCATCCTTCCTCCTGTGAATGCAGCTTGCATCTCTGAAACCAAACCAGGCATCATATCTTTGACACGGGAGGCCATGATTTTGGAGATCACCTTATATTTGAAATTGCAACAACTTATAGGTCGGTATTGGCTTATTCTCTCAGGAGTGGAGACTTTTGGAACAAGGGCAATGTGTGTATCATTCCATCCTGCAGGAAGAGAGGCGGTCAAAAAGAAAGAAGAGACTTCTTGACACAATTCTTCTCCCACCACGTCCCAAAATTTCCTGAAAAAGAATCCATTTAGGCCATCGGGCCCTGGGGATTTATGGGCTCCAAGAGAGAAAGCGGCCGTCTTAATCTCTTCTGAGGTCACCGGTCTGGTTAAGAGGTCATTCATGTCTGAATTAACCAACCGAGGGAAATCCTGCAGAAGATGATCATCAAATCCTGTCTCCTTGGCTGTAAAGAGATCCTGAAAGAAATCCTTGATGTGAGAAGATAAGAGAGCAGGATGTTTTATCCATTCACCATGCAATCCCTTAAGACCAAGGATGCGGTTGAAAATGGAGAGGAATACTATTCGAGCCCCCATCCTTCGTTTGAAAATGGAGAGGAATACAATCACTCAGGTTGATGAAGAGTCTGACCGACAGATTTCGCACGAAGAAGTCATAAGCATAAGCATAAGCATTATAGTGGTCGCAGAGGCAAATCATTCCATGTAGCGACTCGAAGACACGAAGTGCCCGGGATCACGGGAGCGACACATGAATGGGGATGAGATGACTATTGAAGAAGAAGCTGAAGAAGCTAATTGTCCAATCAATGAAAGATATGTTCCCCGACGCCACATGGGTTCGCTATCACATAAAGCTTAAACAACATATACTTGATCTCTGATGCTGAGGAGCATTTAGTTTACACTGAAGTGGAATCCCATTTGCACAGGGTCATTCGCTTAAGAGACCATCTCGCATGCTCATCCTCCAAATCAAAGTTCACTGACCTGATTCAACAATAAATATAGGTGATCAGATTTTCCGGTTTTGGATGGAAATGAGCCAGGCAGAAGGTAGAAATCAGAATATCAGATACAACAGAAGACAGTTAACACTAGGCTCCAGCTACGCCACTCAATCACAGAACCAGAAGCACCACCATCATAAAGGTGCTAAGTGCTAACAAGTCATGATGAACATGTGATTTGCTCACTGCCAAAAACAGAAAGACCAAGACTACCTTGCTGCTAAAACAAGGCAAACTAACATAATGGAAGAACAATTCAGCCAAAGTCCAAACATAGTAAACATCAGATAACGTACGCCAAGTTTATATCTTGCCTTATCACGGGTCCTGTTTCGGATTCTCTGTAAGAGACTGCACTGAATTCTGGTTCCATTAAAACTAAGCTCTCTGTGTAATCAGCAGCATAAGATGCCCCTCGGCCTCGGAATCCAGTACCTGGCAACCCAAGGCGCTCGATTTCTCGGGTTTTGTAATCGTAGAAACACAGTTCAGCTTCCTCCCCAAGCCCCGTTAACCCTGTCAAATCACCCTCCTTGTCCTTCTGCAACAGAACCTTTTCATCCCGCCACAACCCAATAACCTTGTCTCGATTCGGATCAATAATGCTTACACTGCAGAATCTTACCCAACTATCCTCTACAGCACCGGGCCTTTTCATCAGCAACACCTCACAAGAAGTAGCAGTATGATAGAGGACTGTAAGCAAACCTTTGACCTTGGTTTCTGAAATTGAAACGAGCCTTGATTCCCCAGCCCCGGGCAATTCCTTGGGCAGCTCAATCCTGCTGAATCCCTCATCATTCACATCAAAAGCCAAAATGTAATTCGATTTGCATCCGACCATCGCGGGCCAATAAATTGTCCCGTCTACAAAACACTGAGTCCACAGCCGAGGAACATCGCAGGATCGCAGCAGTTCCTCGGCGTGAAGAACTTCCCTCCAACGACGCTCTTTCAGAGCGTAAACCTCAGCTCGCCGCGGACACGTTGTGGGTTGCGGAGGATAGACGATTCTGACCACTTTATAGTCATTTCTCCTCGAATCGTACCCAAATCCCAACACGGCGAACAAATTGTTAACACGCTTCAGATAACCCCGTCGCATTCGACTGACCGTCGTCTCGGGGCGAATCCGATTACCCATGTTTCTGAAAGTGAGGGTCGGCGATGGGAGGTCGATGAAGCGCCGGAGCGACGGATTCCACACGTAGATGATGTAGCCGTAGGTACGATAGTTGTCGCAGAGGCAGATCAATCCGTGTAAGGATCCGAAGACGCGAAGGGAGGTGGGATCGTGGGAGCGAGGCGTGAATGGGGATGAGATGGCCGTGGAGGAAGAAGAGGAAGATAAACGATCTGGGTCGGAATAAAGAGAAAAACTTTCCTCAATCTCGCCGCCGGTGGAGGGTGCTTCTCCGCAGCGCCTTAGGAGGAGGGAAGGTTGTTGGTTGTTGGGATTGGAAGAACGGTGATGGTATACGAATGCAGAGCTTCTGATCAGTGAGTTCCAATCTTTGCATACGGCAGCGCATCTCAGAATTGAAATCACTGGAAGGCGGCCTACAATCTGGGTCAAAATTTCTCCGGGCAGGTCCCCCAATCCAACAGCGGCTGCGTGATTTTTCTTCATTTCTCTGCTGTCGGGCTCCCCCAAAATCACTTCAAATGTTTGAAACCTAGGATTAAGATGACTGATTGAGAGAGGTAAAGAGCAAGTTGGTTGATACTCAACATAGCAACAGAGCCAATCTAGTTATGCTCCTAACAAGGGCACTTGTTAGGAGATGCTAACAGGGGCGGATCGGCCTCCACGTCGCCAAGGCTTCATCCATCGGTGGAGGAGAGAACGCGCCAGAAAGTGTGGGAATAGAGCCGATTTCATCGGCTGGGCAAAGCCCACAGCGGCTTGCGGGGCCCACTAATTCAAAAACCAAAAAAAAAACCCTAAACCTACCCTTTTCAGTTCTCCGCCCATTTGATTTTCCCCTGCCTCTCTCTCTCCCTTTCTCTCTCCCTTTCCTCTCCCTTTCCTCCTCTCCCAAACGCAGACGAACGACCGCGCGGTGCAGCGAAGTCGGCGGCCACGAAGTCGGCGGCAGAGATCTCGGCGGTAGCGAAGTCGGCGGCAGAGATCTCGGCGGCCGCGACGAAGCAGCAAACTCGGCGGCGGCGACCTTACCGCGACGGAGTTCTCGGCGTCAGTGAAGCAGCGAAGTTGTAGATCTCGGCGGCGGCGACCTTACAACGAACTCGGAGGTCTCGGCGGCGGCGATCTCGGCGGCAGCGATCTTGTCCGCGGCGACGAAGCAGCGATCTCGGCGGCGTCGCTTTGCAGGGAACTCGGGTTCTTGATCAAGTAAGGTTTCAAGCATAGATCGTGGATATTAGTTTTCGATTGGACAGATTTGAGTTAGGGTTGCATGATTCGTTCTTCTGTGGGTTTTATTTCTGGGTTTTGTGGAATGGCTTTCTGTTTGTGTCGATATTTAGTTCTGTTTGTGCCGATATTAGTTTTGTTCGTGTCGATATTAGTTCTGTTTGTGCCGATATTAGTTATGTTTGTATTGATATTGGTTTTGTTCGAGCATGATATCAGTTTTCACTTTCTTGGATAGTTGTTTTATTGGATCTGGGTATTTGTCTTTTTACTAGATCTGGGTTTTTCTTTTTCTGCGTTTTTTGAAGTTAAGGTTACATGGATTTTACTAGATCTGGGTTTTTCTTTTTCTGCATTTTTTGTATGAGTTTGATGGATTTGTTTTCTGGTAACTTAGATTTGACTGGATTTGGGTTGCTTTCTTTTGTGGATTATGTGGATATGTTTTCTGGGTTTGTGGATGTGACTGGATCTGGGTCTGGGTTGCTTTGTTTATGGATTTTGTGGATTTGATTGGATCTGGGTTGCTTTGTTTTCTGGGTTTTGTGGATATGTTTTGTGTGCGTTCCGATATTAGTTTTGTTCGGGCAGGATATCAGTTTTTAATTGCCTAGATAGTTGTTTGATATATCTGGATATTCCTACATTGATATTGGTTTTGGTCGACCATGATATCATTTGTGAATTGCCTGGATAGTTGTTTGATATATTTGGATTATGTGGATATGTTTTCTGGGTTTGTGGATGTGACTGGATCTGGGTCTGGGTTGCTTTGTTTGTGGATTTGATTAGATCTGGGTTGCTTTGTTTTTTGGGTTTTGTGGATATGTTTTGTGTGCGTTCCGATATTAGTTCTTTTCGGGCAGGATATCAGTTTTTAATTGCATGGATAGTTGTTTGATATATCTGGATATTCCTACATTGATATTGGTTTTGGTCGACCATGATATCTTTTGTGAATTGCCTGGATAGTTGTTTGATATATTTGGATATGACTTGTTTGATATTACTTCTGATCGTTAGGGTATTCGTTATGTGGAGTCCAGCTATTGATTAGCTAATGTCAGGATATTCTACTGGGCAGGGAAATCATAATGACAAGAACTAAATCAACTGCAATGAGGACCACATCAGAAGGCGAAACCTTTAGGCCTAAATGTGCAAACAACAACAACAAAATTAGGACCAAGAAATTGAGGATGAAGAAAGTGATGACCAAGACGATGAGGGAAAAGGAAGAAAAGTTTATTTTAGATTTGTGTAGTGTGATATTGGTTTGTAAAACTGAACTTAGGGTTAGATAATATTTAGGGAAAGATGTTGGTTTGTAGCAAAATGGATAATATTTTGTTAAATGTTGGATATAATTACCAACATAAATTCTCAAAAATATAACGTAACCTCCGAGAAAAATATCTGTCTTTGTGTAGAATAATATCCTTAAAGCTCAGACTAATATTTTTTGTGTGCCAAAGTATATCCTGAAAGCCCAGACTAATATCCTCGATCTCTTTGCCTCTTCACGATTCTTTGGTTTGTTTTTCCCTTTAATCATCAATTAAACACATTTAATCAATTACCCGCATTTAGTAATCAATTAAACACATTTAATCCCTGTGAGGTCAAGATATTATCGAGGCGGGAAAAAGTCCAAAAGATGATCGACATTTTGGAGCAGCAATCCCACACTTGAACAAAGAATTTTCTTAAGTACTATTTTTTGTTTGGAAAGTTATAATCGCCATGTCGGAATGAATTTTACTACTAATTGTATCGAGTGTTCTCACTAGTTTTGCGTACTAGAAAACCATAGCAGACCAATATCCGTACACCATAAAAAAAATATCCACACCACCCATACCAATATCCTTTCCTCACATAATAAATATCCTCACCTACACAAACTAATATCCATCGCTCAGAGACTAATTTCTGACTGTCTTAGACTAATATCCGACTACACAACCAACATATTCACACATCTCATACTAATATCCTCCAATCACATAATAATATCTTATCACCACAAACAAAAATCGAACCACCCTACATTGTGTTCAAAACCATTTCAACAATATCGTCTTCTAAACCCGACTAATTTATGACTGTCTTAGACTAATATCCGACTACACAGCCAAAATATCCACACATCTCATACTAATATCCTCCAATCACATAATAATATCTTATCACCACAAACAAAAATCGAACCACCCTACATTGTGTACAAAACCATTTCCACAATATCGTCTTCTAAACCCGAAACCAAAACTCGAACCCTATACCTGAAACCCTTACCCTATACACTAAACACAAAACTTGAACCCTACCCTAAACTCTAAACGTCAACCCCAAACCCTGAACCCCAACCCCCTAAACTCCAAACTCTCAACTGTAAACCCTAATTCTAAACCCTAAACCCTTATACCAAACGCTAAATTGATATAAGCATATACAACAAATATCCAAACCACCCAGACTAATATCCGTTCATAATAAAAAAAAATGTCCACACCACCCAAACTAATATCCCAGCCTCTAAGACTAATATCCGATGATACCATAATTAATATCGTTACCATGATATCTAATACCCACCACACACAGACTAATATCTAACTTCCCATCACATAATAATATCTTATCACCATAAACAAATATCAAACCACCCTACATTGTATTCATAAAAATTTCCACAATATCGTCTTCTAAAACCTAAATCAAAACCCAACCAACTACATATAAACTTTAAACCCTAATTCCTAAAAAAATAAACCATAATCACTAAACCACAAAAACTAAATCCTAAATTATAATCACTAAATAAACACCACATAAAACAAATATCCAAACCAAACCAGACTAATATCCTTTCACCATAAAATGTCCACACCACCCAGACTAATATCCGACTACACAGCAAAAATATCCACACATCATGAACTAATATCTTCCAATCACATAATAATATCTTATCACCACACACTAAAATTGACCACCATACATTGTGTTCAAAATCATTTTCACAATATTTTCTTCTAAACCCGAAACCAAAACTCAAACCCTATACCTGAAACCCTAATTGTAGACACTAAACCCTTAACATTAAAACGTAACACAAACTCTAAACCATAAAACTATTATTATTTAATGGGCCTTCGGCCCATGGGCCCTCGGCGGGCAGCCCTAACTAAGGTTGCAAGCCTTACGTGTTAGGACTTCCTAGTGTGTTTAATTTGATGTAAGAAACAATATTTCAATCCTTCACAAATTAAAAACCGAACCATAAACCCTAAAACTTAACTTTAAATTGGTATAATCAGTTTTGGGTGGTTGGGTTATTTTGGGGTTTGGTATATATTAATTTAATGATGGATATTGGTTTGCGAAGAAAGAATACTAGTTCATTTCAACAATGATGCAAAGTAATATCAACACAACACATAATAATATCGACTGAAAACAGATAAATATCCACACAAACAAACAAACATACATATATATCACATGGGGCCCAAAAATTTCATTCTCTTTCCACTCCAACCCAAAATCCCGCCCAAACTGAAGTCGGGCCCACCACGCCACTTGCTCGGCTCGCCTTCTGAGCCGCACGCTGGGCCGGCTTCTACACGGAAGCCAATCTCCAGCTCATTTAAGTGAGCCACCACCCAGCTGCCACTCTCCTCCATTGGATGAAGCCCAAGCTAACGTGGCCCAAAATCTGACCCTATCAGTATCTCCTAACAAAATGACCTGTTAGGAGACTAACTTTTTCGCAACAGAGCAAGATTGACTTTTCCAGGTACAACTGCGGTTGGAGAACCACAGGGCAAGGAAAATGGATTTTTTATTTTACGGGATGATCCTTGCCGGTTTGCAACTGCGGTTGACTTGACGAGTGAACCATCTCATTCTCCAACAAGTTCCCAAAAATGTTAGAAGCTCTAAAAAGCCCCTCCAGCACAGTGCTAAAATGTCAAAAGTGCTAAGTTTGAGAGCCAAATCTGGCACACAAAGAGACAAAGGGACTACACGAGTCTTGACTTGCTACCACTACAACTCAATTGTGGTTAAAACGATTAAAACTAAATGAGCAAGCAACTAAAACGACTATGAATTCACTTGAGAAATGATTACTGGAACTAGGGGCGACAGTCGGTCGGTTTCGGTGTAATCGAAAACCGAAAACTCGGTTATCGGTTAAACCGAGCCACCCCCTGTAGATGCCCACCACCGACCGAAGAGAGGTCACGGTTAGCCGGCCAACCGACCGGTCGGTTCCGGTTTTAGGCTCGGTTAGCCGGCCAACCGAAAAATACATTTTTCAAAAAAAAAAAAACAAAAAAATAATTAAATAAAACAAAAAAAATATCAACCACTCCTTCCTTATCTCCTCCTCTCTCCTTCCTTCTCCACAAGACCTCTTCTCTCTCCTTCCTTCTTCTTCTCTCACCTTTCTCCATGGAAACAGATCTGGAGCCTGGAGGGGTCGCGGCGAGGCGCGGCGAGGATCCTGACCTCCATCTGCACGTGAGACGCGGCGGCGACCCACGACTTTGAGCGCGAATTGAAAAGGAAGACGCGAGGATCCTGGCCTCCACTTGGAGCCGGCGTCGCTGGAATCCCTAATTTTGCAGAGGAAGACGCGGCCCAAATTTCCGGCGCCGAGGAGGTGGAGCAGCTTGAGGTGGCTGAGGTGGAGGCGCCCGTCGGAGGAGAGGTTCGTGGCGGTCCTGATTGTGGACCAGTGAGGGTCGGATCTGCGGTGGTGCAGCAGGAAGAAAGAGAGAAGAAGAGTCGAAGGAGTTGTAGGGAAAGAGAGAAGCTGGAGGGGTCACCTCCTCTTTTTTTATTTTCGGTTGTGGGTCGGTCGGCCGGTTAGCCGCGGTTAACAGCCTTCGGTTACTCGGCTAACCGGAGAACCCTTCACTCTTGCCGAACACCGACCGCGACTAATAACCGGTCGGTTTTCGGTTAGTGACTAACCGGCGGTTAGCGGTTAAAACCGCCGGTTAACTGCTAACCGGAAACCGATCTGTCACCCCTAACTGGGACGGTATCCCCCTTAGTCCCTTTTTTTTTTTTTGAATAGCCCCTTAGCGATAGGTGAGGTTTATATACTGTTAGGAGTGCTAAAGTAGCTAGGACTAGGGGTGAAAATTGGGGTGTGTTTGGTTACCCTTCGGTTCTTCCTACAATTTGTGTTAACCACACTTATAAATATAGATTTTTTTTTTATAGATAAGGGTGATATAGGTTACTTTATTGTTATTGGGTACTACTGAAGGGACTCGAACCCGGGACCTCCAGGTTCATGGCTAGTGGTATTACCACTAAACCAATCCCTTGTTCGTCACACCTATAAATATAGAATTATGCTATCCACAATCTATAACCACTACTACCCATTGTGGGTTGGTGCGGGTTGAATGTGGATACCCACAAAAAATTTATTATTGAATATAGTAATATGATAATTAAATATTGATGTTATGTTTCTTCTAACACAAAAATAAAAACTACAGAATACAAAGTTATAAAGTGTTAAATAAATTATAAACCATATTTGTGCACTTGGTTTTGTTATACGGAACTATAAAAAAGTATCACTTGTGTTCCGAACTATTCAATATGACATTTATGTCTTGAACTATTTTTTCTTTAGCATTGACCAAATTTGACCGTCAATATTTAACAGAAAATTCATTCAGTGTCGACATGGCATCTAATATGGAATTTTAAATATTAATTTTTATCTCGATTTTCATCTAAAATTATTAAAATAAGAAAAATAAAAAGTTACAAAAATCCCCAAATCATCTTAATCGCTCCGTCGATTCCTCTTGTACGTGGGCACCAGGCCGGGCCGTCCATGGGCTAGCACAACACGACACGATTAGAGCACGGCCCGAGCACAAAATATATAGGCGGGCCCGACACGAGCACGAATAATTTATCGACCGTGTTGGATCTAAACTTCATGGGCACGGAGCACGACACAGTATGTAAGTGGGCCGTGTCGGACCTAATTTTTTCGAGACCTTATTGAGTATAAGAACGAAGATAGCACGAAAAGAATATTTATTTGATACAAAATGTATATATAAACTTATAGATTCAAATATTACAAAAATAATCATTTACTGTTATTAGAAGTGATTATAAGGATATATACGCATTACTACCCTGGAGGAACCCCAACCTCCTATGTCATTTTCAACTCTAATAGAACCTCGCCACCAAAGTAAGTGGTCTGCGACTGCGAGAGGCCTTAGAGAAATACGATATTGTCCATAGGGCCAGATAAATTTGATATGCTCCAACTTATGATCACATGTTATTGCTTCAAGTTCACCAGTGGTAATCGAAAGACTTAGGGGTCGTTTGCTTCATGGATTTAAAAATGAGGGTTTTGCAACGTAAAAACCCAAAGATTTATCAAGGATTGGATGCGTTATGAATTTGTAACAATCCTTTGTTCGTTGAGATGTTTTATCATGAATTTAAGGGTTGGGATTTAGAACTTAAAATGGCGAAAAGGATAGTAAGGTAATTTCTGACGGCACCCAGCCCACCATTCGTACGACAAGTTCTAGATTACGTTATGCATTCTGGAGAATGCTAACCTAGGAAATTTGAAGGCTGTGGTGAAGGATGGGGTTCTTACAGTCACGATTTCGAAGTGGTCTCGCAACGAGAGTGAATGGCCGAGGACAGTGGAGATTGCTTTGAGAGATTCGGCGGAGTATGAGGTCATCAAGGGGGAGGAGCTGTGATGATTTTATGAAGATAAGACTTTGTGACTAGAATACAGTAGGGGTTTTCACGGTTAAATCAGCATACCACTTCGCGGTCAATCTTGACCAACAGAGGGGTAGATGGAGAGCTCTGGCTAGCTGGATGGATGGGGCTAGTTGGATCCGATTATGGGGGCTAATATTCCTCCGAAACTTAAGGTGTTTTCTGGCAAATCTACCATAGAATATTGCCCACTACGGAGGCCCTGATTGAAAAGAAGGTTGCGGTTTTACCTAGGTGTTCGGTGTGCTGGGCAGATTCGGAGACAATGGAACATATGTTTCTTGATTGTCCAGTCGCTCGTGGCCTTTTGCTGGGCTTGCTCGGCCTGAGGAAGGGTTGCCTCGTCATACCTTCCCGCTCTTTCTGAAGAAACTGTTGACTTTGATACATCATTCAAATTTATTCGTGGCGATAATTGCTGTCCTGTGGCGAATATGGAGATCTCGCAACTGGGTTGTCTTCGAGGGCAAGCAGTTTGGGATCCTTGCCTTAACGCGGCAGTTTAACCATCAGGTTCAGGAATGTATTAGTTTACCGGTGGACCGTGTCCTCTAGTTACCCAGTTCTCATACACCTCCCTTAGACTCCGATGGATCGGCTTTGGCGGTTTCTATGTGGAATGGGGTAGTTAGGAGTGGGTCTCATTCGGCAGGTGGGATGGTTATCATGACTCAAGATAGAGAGGTTCTCTTAATTAAGGGGATTCAATTTCAGTTGATTGATAACCCTATGATGGTTGAGGTGCTTGTTCTCCGGGAGGCTATCGATGACCCCTTGGAACATGGATTTTCAGCAATGAGGTTTGAGGGTGATGCCCAGGTGATCACTGAGAAGATCCTTCAGAGGGAAACAAGGGATAATTGAGTGGGACCGATTCTTGAAGAGGTTGTCCAGTCCTTCGAAATGAATATGGGGTTTAGTGTATGATTTGTAGGTTGGAATAACAATAGAGTAGCTCAGTTGGTGGCTCGCAAGACCCTTCTTTGTACTTGACTACGAGTCGTTGTTTTGATTTCCCGACCTGGCTGAATTCCAGGATGTAACTATCTATTTGTTCAATCAATATATGATTATCTTTTGTAAAAAAAAACAAGAATACAGTAGTGTACTCTGCTTTCCGGGTGAAGATTCCCCTTTTTTCCATTTTCTTTATCTCACTCAGACTTATTAATTAGCACATTGGTCTGGTTTTCCCTATGTTGGGTAGTTCATTTGGTTTAATGTTAATGTCCAATCGTAAAAAATCAATTGGTTCTTGTCTAATCATTGAATCAAATGAACCAAACTACTATTGTAACTTATTTTTTTATTCTACTATAGTGTGACTGTTGCTCTTTCTGTTGTTATAACGTGGGGTTTTTCATATGTAACTAGACCCGATTCGTTGACTCGACTCGAACTCACCTGAAAAATAAGAAAATGGGTTGAAATTTTTATAACTCAAAATCTAAATGAACCGAACCCGATTAACCCATAGTTTTTTGGATTGGAATGGGTGGGTTAGCGGATGACCTGCTAGACCGGTTCCGTTTCACATTCCTCTCTCAGAATGATAAAATCACTTGCAACTTATATTGGTGGAGTATTTGAGTGAGTTATTTGCGAGTTAGTTCGGTTCAAATAACTCGATTGGCAGCATTTAGTGAAATGAGTTATTTGGGCGGTGAGCTATTTATAAATAACTCAAAACGAGTTATTTACAAATAGCTCATTTTACCACTCTCCTTTTGCCAAATACCACATTTGGATGGTTCTATTAAACGAGATACTTTAATCCAATTACCACTAAAATAACACTGAAATACCACATGCACAATTAGTGAGTTATATGACTCTACAAATACCACATTGACTATTAATTCATCCAAACAACCTCTTACAAATTCGTGAGATGTTCACAAAAAAATTCATAAGAATTTGAAAGACACAAGTTTGGAGTGTAAGGATAATCAAACATCATTTGTTTTTTGTGGTAGTATTACTTTCGTGATTGTTTTTTAACAATTTGTATTTTTTTTCATCCGCATGGAAGGACTTTGAGCATTTGTTAATTGACATGTGCCAGGTTAGCTAATCATACATCTGTGAAAATTTTGTGTTCTCTGCAATTTTATGAAACATGTTTGATATTGTTTTCTGAGAATGCTTATAACCCGAAACTCGATCCGAAATCCAACAGCCAACTCAGTATAACCCGCGACCCGTGATGACCCGTAAACCTTAGATTTCCCAATCCGAAATTACTCAACCCAACTCGATTGCCAGGTCTATCAATAACGCAACAAACTTCACTGCTAATCGCGCGAAACGCAACAAACCCCGGCCCAGCCCGTCTCCCTCCAAGTTGAAGCCCAGCCCATTGTGATATATGGGCCCGTGCATAAAAGACCAATGGCTGACAGCTCCTGGCAAGCACACCAATCCATGGCGGATTTACCGTCACCGTAAGTTTAGACCCTTTAGTCATAAAAAGAAAACATCTGGAAGCCGTGAGAGAGGTCTGGAGTAAGAACTGAGAAAAAGCGTAGCAATTAGAAGTTTCGCCATTTTTCCAATCCTAATCATCTCCTTTCTCCTAACCTAGAACGTTCAAGAAGTACTACTCCCTCCAAAAACCCCTCTCTATATAATTTCCATCCGACTCCAGATCGCCGGATAAACAACCAGAAACAGAGCACGCATCATTCGAACGCAATCCAAAAAAAGAGAAGAAAAAAAATGTCGTCACTCAACTTCCTCCTCCTCCTCCTTCTCCTTCTCACCTTCCACGTCACGTTCCCTTCCACCACCACCACCGCCGCGGCGGCGTCCCTCCTCCCGTTCCTCGACCCGCCGCCGCTACCCACCGACCTCTGGCGCGACCCGTTCCGCATCCTGGAGCACGCCCCCCTGTCCCTCGATCGGGACGACGTGTCCCCTCTCCTCGCCACGTCACATGCCAGGGTGGACTGGAAGGAGACCCCCGAGGGACACGTCATCAGCCTCGACGTCCCCGGGATGCGGAAGGAGGACGTGAAAATCGAGGTGGAGGAGAATCGTGTCCTCAGAGTGAGCGGCGAGAGGAAGCGCGAGGAGGAGAAGAAGGGGGACCACTGGCATCGAGTGGAGCGGTCGTACGGGAAATTCTGGAGGCAGTTCCGGCTGCCGGAGAATGCCGACCTGGATTCGGTTCAGGCGAGGCTGGAGAACGGGGTGCTCACCGTTTCGTTCAAGAAGCTGTCCCCGGAGAGGATTAAGGGGCCCAGGACGGTGAGTATTGCTGGCGGGGAGACGGCGGCGGCAGCGGTGAAGGATGAGGCGGCGGCCAAGCAGGAGCTGTGATGGTGATTGGTGTGAAAGATCTATAGTACTAAAATAGTATATTACTGTTGTGCCACCTTGCTTTAATTTTCTCTTCTTTGTTTGCTTTTCATCGATCGACCCCGATTTCTTCCATCTGTGTGTTTGGTGTTGTTGTGAACTTGTTGCGGATTTCGGCAGGCTGTACCTGTACGGTTATGGAGCCTTAAGATAAATGAAATACGATTAGTTGTGACTTATTAGCCGATCTTCTACACTTGTGAGTTGGTCTTGACCTGTTGTTAGAGTCTAATAGTTTCACGAGATGGGCTTTGCCCATAGGGTGGCAGTTCGGTTATTTCGGTTATAATCGATAACTGACCGGTCGGTTATCGGTTAATCGAAATAATCACATTCTCTATTGAAAACTGATCGAAATAGGCTTCAGTTTCTCGGTTATCTCGATTATTGGTTAACTGAACCATTTTTAAGACCAAAACCATTTTGTCCAGCCTTTAATAATCGATCGAAATTCGATGATTTCGTTTACCGGTTAGTGGATAACCAGTCAGTTATCAGTTTAACCGGTCGGTTAACCGACAACCAGTAACCGAACGGCCACCCCTATTTGGCCCTTATATGGTATCCTTCAATCTTAGACCAACAAGGTCATGTACCTGAGGAGAAGCAACAAAATACATACATATAATTTTTAGTTAACCAAGTTCAGCCTATTGTTTATACCTCGGTTCAAAGGTGCCTCATCCTTTGAGACCTAGTGTCTATAATTTTTTTTTTAAATCTTATTTCGATCCAACTCCAAATTGAGTCCCTTTGAATGGAACTCAAACCCTTGACAAGAACTCATAAGCACTCATACTTAAGAGAGAAATTACTTAACATCTCTACCACTCAACCAATAACCCATATCACTTCTACCTATTGTTAATCATCTTGTTTTGTGTAGGATTGCTCTCACACATTCCATGAGTCTTTTCTTATTGTTTCTCGTATTTATATTTTTTTTTTAGACTTGACAAATTACAACCCGATTCGTTGACCCAACTCGACCGCGTCCAAAAAATAAAAGTTTTAATAATCCAAAATCCGAATGACCCGAACCTAATTAACCCGTTATTTTTTTGGGTTGGGTTGGGTTAGCGGGTGGACCTGTTAGACCCGTTCTATTTCATATGTCACTCCTAAAATTATAAAATCACTCATAAATTGGTGAGATGTTTAAACATTTTCACAAGAATTAGAAAGACATGTTTGGAAATTAAGGATAATCAAATATTAATGTGTTTCTTGTAGTAGTATTACTTTTGTGATTGTTTCCTGACGATTTGTGCAATTTGTATTTCATTCAATTAGCATGGGAGGATTTGAGAATATGTAGAAAGACATGTGTTAGGTAAAGCATTGCCATGCATATATGAAGATTTGAGTTCATTACAAAAATATGAAGCATGTTTGATATAGTTTTCGAGAGCGCTCACGATCCGAAACGTCTTGTAACCTGACCCAAAACTCGATGGGTTTAGTCAATATTTGACCCGAAATCAACCAACTCAACATGACCGGGTCTGTAACCCAATGTCCCAACCCGAAATTATCTATCCCGACCTGATTGCCAGATCTACTTTCTTTTGATGCTTCTCCTGATCTTCCTTTCACTTTGAAGATTCTTTCCTCCTGGTACAACCACAATCATGCATCATCTTGGTCATTGTACTTCATAAACTATATTACCGAAGCTCGAGCTTGAAAGATGGGGTCGTCATCTCCTTCAAACAAAGGGTTGTAGCCACTGCCTCCATATTGTCTGCCACGACCATCCCTCCTCCGTGATAACCATCGCAATTCCACCCCAGTTGGCTTCTATTAAGCGGCACCACGATCTCCCATCCTTAAACTCCTCCTCTAGTTGGTGGTGCCTTCTTGCTTCTTGGCCCTAGTGTGGACGAGTTCTTATGGTCACATGCTGCATGACGTGGCAACCACCAACGGGGAAAACCATGAATTGCCCGCTGCTCACGAGGGCAAGATTCCTCCTTGCCTCCTTTAGCTGCCCTTGGCCAGTTCGGTTGGTTCATTTAGATTTGAAATGAATAGACTCATTCGGTTCTCAGGTTCGTCCGTTCGGGACATTCCAGCTCGACCCATTTCAGACTCCACATGGCTCAAGTGCTCCACTCGGCCTCTTAGCTCTAACCCGAATCCTCTACTGGGGTTAAGTGGGCGTAGGCTCAATCCTCCATCTTCTGCCTATCTCTAATGTGCAACCCACTCTTGTTCTTCGAACGAATTTCCATGTCAAATCTCATAGCATTACCGAGGGCGGGGCATTAATCGAACCGATCCAGAATCAAATCAATCAAGATAGGATCAAACCAAAATTAAATGAATAATGAGGATGGGACCCCGAATAAAAACTTTGTTATCTACGTTTTTTCTTCATATTCAATATTCAAGATGCATTTACGGAATCAAAACTAAATCAAAATATGCCTAATCCGATTCGATTTTATTCGATCACAAATATCTAATCGATACAATTCCATCATATGTGTACCAGATTGTTGCCAAACCTGAGAACAATAATTTTTCCCTGATACAAAATCATTGGGTTTTCTCAAATTTATTTGTCACGCACACACTTGTGATTCCTCCCTCTCGCACTCACCTCAACCCATGTTTCTTTAGACAATTTAAGATTATTAAGGAACACAGCAAAAAGGAGCCAAAATAATTAATCTTTTCATCGTGCCGTCGTTTCCGTAAATTTCCTCCTAAAAACGCTCCCCCACTTTATCCACTAATTTTTTTTTATCCCTTCCTTCTTCCTCTCTAATCCTCCCAATAATCTTAAATATAAATACTCCCACACCTCCAGAAACCAGTCCAGATCCCAATTCGCCATTTCCCTCTGTTCTTCCTTCCTTCTTATCTCTTTCTCCTTCCCCCCAATAAAAAAGACTCCGTCTTTCGACACCAGATTCCTTTTCCCCACACGGGTTTGGGTTATGTCTAGAATGTGGAGATGGAAGAAGCTCAAGGACACCGGCACCACACTCTTCCTCCTCTCTCCTTCCCCCCGCTCATCCCGCCCTCCGATCGCCGCCTTCCGCCTTCTTTCCTCTTCTTCTCCGGCGGCCCGGTGCTTCCGATTCTCCCCAACCACCACGCATTTGAACTTCATCAACAGGTACCGTCGCCGGGAGTCGCTCCCCGGGGTTCAGGAGCGGTTCAAATGGGACGGCGGCGAGGGTGGTGGAACAACTGGTGGCGGTAATAATTCGATTGATGGTGGTGATAATAACAGTATCAGGCAGATTAAGGCGGAGGCTAATTGCCCTCGTTGTTCCAAGCACATGGATCTTCTCTTCTCGAACAATCACGGTCGGGGTCTTAACCATCCGCATCATAATCCCAATCTCTCCCCTCCTTCCGATCCTTCTTCTTCTTCTTCTAATCAGAGCGGTAATGGCGGCGGAGGGGATGTGTTACAAGCTGTGAATTACTGCCCCAATTGCAAAACTGCTTACTACTTTCGCCCTTACAGCAATGCTCCGCTACAGGGGAGCTTCTTTGAGATTGGGAGGATCAGCAATGGTAAGTTGAGGAATAAGTACAATTCCGCCAAACATTCCAATAATAGTGGTGAGGGGCAGGATTCTTCGTCTTCCGGGGATTCGGTGACTGCTTCCAATAGCAGCATCAACAAGAGGCTGAGGGCTTCATTCTGGCAGACTCTCCGGTTGTATGCGGGTGACCCACCTGAAAACTGGCCGCCGTTGCCTTCTTCTGCCCCCCCGCCGCCGCCGGCGAATGGGCTGGCTGTGCATACTCCCCCTGGTCCACCATTTGCACCAGGTGTTAATGTTGTCAGGGCAGCTGGCGGAGGATCGAATGGTGATTCTGTGGAGGGAGAAAAGAGTGGTAGATGGGGTGGGGCTAATCTAGGGAAGGACTTACCAACTCCGAAAGAGATCTGTAAGGGTCTTGACAAGTTTGTTATTGGACAAGACAGGGCCAAAAAGGTTTGTAATTTGCTTTCTATTGCTGTTAATGTCTAGGGGATGATCGCCCTTCAGAACATTCCACTGAAACCTGTTTCCATGGTTTTTACTGGCAGGTGCTCTCCGTTGCTGTGTACAATCACTATAAGAGGATTTATCATGCCTCTCAAAAAGGGTTAGTTGCATTGCCGTGGTCCTGAATAGTCCTACTTATTTTCAGCAAGTTTTCAATCATCTGTCTCTTTCCCATTTTGTTCTATGATATGAACTGAAATGATGATTTCCAATACTAGGTCAGGAGAAGAATCTTCGAGTCCTAATGCAATTGATGATGACGATAATGTAGAGTTAGAAAAGAGCAATGTTCTCTTGATGGGTCCGACTGGCTCTGGTATGAGTTATGCTGTGCATTTGGGTCCTTTTAACATGCTATGGGAACAAAAAGATTTTCCAGATCTTTATGTGATCCTCCTGTTCTCAACCTATTAAAGTCTGATATGAAGATCTCTGTTCTAACTCTTCTGTGAAATAGGAAAGACGTTGCTAGCAAAGACACTTGCACGATTTGTGAATGTGCCATTTGTCATTGCAGATGCTACAACATTGACTCAGGCAAGTTTCTTCTGGATAACTCAAAGCCTTTCCCCCTTTTCATTAGAAAGCGTGAAATATATTGCATAGGAATTATAGCTGAAGGCAAGATGTCTATTGGGATGCTTCAAATAGGCATAAGTTTTCTGTTATGCATGGCATTCAAGACACAGCAGGTTAATGAATTTTGAAAATTTGTCCTCTATGCAGGCTGGTTATGTTGGAGATGATGTTGAGTCTATATTATATAAACTTCTAGCGGTATGTTTTCCTTCCATACTTCTCAATATATTGCTAGAGCCTATTATATTACTCTTTGAGTGAATGCCTGTCCATGCGCAGTTTATGTTGGGTATTTATCAAATGATTCCAATCATATTCCGTCATATGATTAGGTAGTCATGGTTAACATGCCTTCTGCTAGTGAAGAGTCCATGTCAGGCTGTACGGATCATCCAAAGATCCAGCTTTGGATGGAATAAGTAGGGCTTTACTAGATTCATAGATTGTACAGAATTTGGCCGGTTGGGGAAATTATACTATAAGAGTCATGTGACTCTGCAAGCCAGGGCATGCGTGAGCTACGATTGCTGTAACCACTAAATTTAGGAGCAGGCATGAAGCATTGAGGAATTCTTTATATGAATTAGTTTATATTTTTGGTGAATACATATGAATTAATTAGTATTGTTTGTGTTAAATGGGACTTTATGTGAAGCAAGCATTATTCTGATAATACATGCTTTCTGATTATCCTTTCCTTTCTTGACGACATGAAACGTTTTCTCTGTCCCTGAATTTAGGCGGCTGAGTTCAATGTGCAAGCAGCTCAACAAGGGATTGTCTACATTGACGAAGTTGATAAGATAACTAAGAAGGTTTCTTATGATACCCAGTTCTGTCAATTAGGATGTGATTTTGGATGCTCTGTAAGGAAGATCAGACTAATATAGTCGTACATTTGTAGGCTGAGAGCTTAAACATCAGCAGAGATGTATCCGGTGAAGGTGTTCAACAGGCTTTGTTGAAAATGTTAGAAGGAACGGTGAGTAAACCAAGATAGCAACATTTTATCATGGTTCCCTTTGTTTCTTGAACTGTACAATGACTGGATGTTCTTGCTCTGCAGATAGTTAACGTTCCGGAGAAGGGAGCAAGGAAGCATCCTAGAGGGGATAATATACAGGTATGATGAGTTATGTATAACTTACAGAAAAACAGTGTTATTTTCTCCGCCTGAACCTTTGGAACGTTCAGATAGACTGTATCATAGTGTACACCTCAGATACATGCTGTTCGCTTAGAATACCGGTTCAAGTAATCTATCAGTGTCATTAAATTTGTGATGCCGAACGAACTGTTTTGTTCTATACTACTACATACTGTTGGTTTTATAAAACTGCAGGGTGGCTACCTGAAGAAATGCTTGTTTTCCTCCCTTAGATTGTGTTTCAATTATGTTTTCCCATATTTGGTGGATTTAATGAACTATGTAGTTGGGCTTAGAATCTGAAATCTTAGACCTTTACCTACAGTGTCCTTTGTGAAGCTTCTCCAAAGATATGAAAGTTCTTATGTGTCTCTTGGGTTTGTTCGAGGACAATACAAAGTGGCTGAGTCGCACATGACTGCTTCATTCTTTATTTTACGGCAAACTGCCAAAAATGCTACTTATATTGGATCCTGACAATTAAATCGCAAGTACCATATCAATGAACAGGAGAATAATTATTTGGTCATTATATGGAATGGCTTTAGCTTGTTGAATAATTAGACTACTCAGATTCTTTAGGTTGGTGAAGTATTTAGTTGTGGATGCCCATTCTTATGCTTATTGGTCTTTTATCATCCTTAAGTTCAGTTTCACTGAAAACTATGATTTAATTTTGGGGTTGCTTCTAAAATTGCTCTCTTTGTACTGCAGATAGATACCAAAAATATTCTCTTTATTTGCGGTGGAGCATTCGTTGATTTGGATAAGACTGTTTCAGACAGGTAGTGCTTTATGAGAGCCTTCATTTTGACGTTATGTGCAAGCCGCTTTTTGGATGATGCTGGACTTTTCAGATGGCCTAGGTTTATCGCTTTGTGTAATATGAGATGAATCTATGAGTCTTTAATGATGATAAACTTTGTGTTCTGTTGTATTCTCTCCAGACGGCAAGATTCATCAATTGGATTTGGGGCCCCTGTTCGAGCTAATATGAGAACTGGAGGTGGAGTAACCAATGCTGCTGTTACTTCGTCCTTGCTTGAATCTGTAAGACTGGAGACCTACCTGAGCTAGTGCAATAACCATATATGGAGTATCATAATAGTTATGACTTATGTCAATTAGCAAGTGGGAAGACATGGTTATGCTGAAAACTTCATCAAATGTTTATCAGAGCTATGTTTGGGTTTTATTTCAGGTTGAGAGTGGTGATCTCATTGCCTATGGTCTAATACCAGAATTCATTGGACGCTTTCCTATATTAGTTAGTTTGATAGCTCTAACGGAAGAGCAGCTTGTGCGGGTAATTTACTTTATGTTATGTTGGCTTTCCTATTTCCATAAGATCTGTGCTGCTTGGGCATGTATGCTCAATAAAGCGTTTTACAGGGAAGTCAAATAGTTTTATTTCTATGAAGCTTCAGATCTCTCATCTGTATAAAACGCTATGCAGGATATCAAATTAGTTAACCTGAACTATCTGCTTCTTTCTGGATTTGTCCATGTAATTTGTAGCTATAGGCTGTGGCTTGCAGTATCTTGTCTGCAGTTTAAATATATTTCAGAGTTGGCACTTACTGTTCTTTGCTCAGAAAGGTACTACAGGACTTGAAATCTATATAATTGACGTGGTTGTCATTTTGTTGACAGGTGCTCACAGAGCCAAGAAATGCTCTCGGAAAGCAGTATAAGAAGTTATTTGGCATGAACAAGGTAGTACTCCTTTCTCTCTCTCAACCCCTCTCTCTCAGGTTTTTTCTGGCATCCAGCCAGTTTTACTACTGCTGCTGATGACTTGCTACATGAAATGCCAGGTCAAGCTGCACTTCACAGAAAAGGCACTCGGACTAATAGCCAGAAAAGCAATGGCTAAGAACACTGGGGCAAGGGGTTTGAGAGCCATATTGGAAAGTCTTCTTATTGAACCAATGTATGAGGTATGCAAGGCCCGGAGACTCCCCTTCGGCTGACATCTCGTGGATTATTTGCTTATGTGGTACACATTCATGTACTAAGCCATAGTGGCGTATGATGTATTTCCAGATTCCAGACGATGAACCGGGAAGTAACAGGGTGGTTGCAGTTGTGGTTGATGAGGAGTCTGTGGGATCCGAAAACACCATTGGTTGCGGAGGCAAGATTCTTCGTGGGGATGGTGTGTTGGAGCGGTGGCTTGAAGAATACAAGTTGAAGGATTCTCTGGTATACTATAAGCCTCCGTACTCACACGTCATTAACACGTTCATACCGATACTGAACTTATGGATGATACATAACTTTTGCAGGACAATGGCGAAGCAGTAGATGCAGAGCTGCAGGATGTAGAGTCAGAGGTGTCAACAAGAGCCATGAGCATGTGAGGAACATAAACAACCCTACAGAGTCGGCAGGCAGGCAGGCATGTATTTATTCAGCACCAGATTATTTGTAAAATGGGGTGGGTGGTTTATTTGTAAAAAGACGAAGAAAAAAAGATGCAGAAGAAATTGCAGTTCATAATTGAGAATGTAATTACTATCCCTAACCTATAAACCTAACAGCATAGCATAGTGTGGGATAAAGATTTTAGGAGCAGGGTAGTTAACACAATAAGATCCACCTTTTAATGTTGTACCATAAACACTTCACTACTTACAAGTTGCATTTCCTGAATGAAGATTTTTGCAGCACAATTTTTTGATACTGAGTTTTACAGCTTGGGAAATAGGTTCAAGGGGACTTATATGCGATCTTGGTTTGGATTATAGAAATGAGGCTATTTAATCCAATTGTCTCGAAATTACCCCATCTTACACTTTGAAATCATTCAAATTGCCTCTGTTTAGTTGTTGCCTCTCCATCTTATGTTGCCAAACTAGGTAATTTGTCTCAATTGCTTCATTAGACAATTGAGACTAATTGCTCATCTAATTTTTTATTATCCAAACGATCTATTGGTGCAAATAATCAACGCGAATCCAGCTCTTCTAAAGCATCACATTAAAGACAACAGTATTATCTTTATCTATTTTTAAAATCTCAAAAGAGGATCTTAGAGTTACAACTATCCATCGAATTTGGTTACAGTGCGTACAACATCATTCGTATTGACATGCTTATAACATCGCTGATCATTCAGTTGGGCGTTGAGCGTTCCGTGGTTATTGGATGAACGCGTTTATGTCCTGCATGTAAAGATTGCCAAAGCCAAATTTCATCAAAAGGATAAACTAGAAGCTCTTAGGATGGAAGGTCTCTCCTCTGCGTGGAGTTTCCTTCACAGATCTAAAATCTGAGCTGCTCTCCTACCATAAGTCGTATCAGATTCAATATATCATATTATTTGCATTCTGAACAAACACATAACAAGAATCAAAACCCAAAATTGATTTGAATCTTGATGATGTATCGAAACCCAACCATCATCAAACAAAGAATCACAAAAAACCAATGAATCCGGTCTGGTTGTACCCTCCACAAATCAAAACAAAAGGAAAAAAAAAGAACTCATGCCATGAACAGGTTGATCAAAATTCAGAAGATCCTCCAATTGTTTTGAGGTCTCTTGCTGCGAGTGTTCGTCTCCTACTTGGACTTGAGAAGTGCTTGGGCGTCGTTCGTTGTGGGAAGTGCAGGGATGGCTCCTTTCTGGGTCGTACAAATCGCTCCACAGGCATTCGAAAACGCCAGTGCCTCCTTCAGCTTCCCTTCGTTCTGCAAAAATCCCAACCATCTTAGTTCTCTACTCACCCACCACCATCAATGCGTCGAACCCAATTGAAAAAAACTCCATTGTAGTTACCTCGAAAATGGAAGGGTCCTTCGCCACTTGCATCAGGAACGAACCCACGAAAGCATCCCCTGCTCCAGTCGTGTCCACCGTCTTCACCGTGTAACCCGCAACCTTCCCCTTGAAACTCTGTCACTCATACAATACACACAATTTCGTCGCGCGTCAGGAAATGGTATATAATCCGTAATTGAACATCTTCCAACAACTCGAGTTATTAGAGCATCTCGCTCTGGCTGTACCTTAGTATAGTATCTGCAGCCTTTAGGCCCATCGGTGACAAGAAGTAGCTTCAGCTTATCATGCCACAGAGACAGCACAGTCTCTTCCTTCTCCGCGCTTCCTTTCGTCAAGAAATCCACCTCCTCATCACTCACCTGCAACATACAACCATCCTACAATTTCACGATTCGATCTTACGATTACGATCCAAATTTCATTTTTTCACAACATAATTTTTTTTCCGACATTAATGGGCGTGACCTTGATGAAATCGGCCTCCTTCCAGATGCTCTTGATGCCTTCCCTGGCGGCGTCGGCGGAGGGCCAGAGCGGCAGCCTGACGTTGGGATCGTAGGACAGCAGGACGCCGGCGGACTTGGCGGCCTTCATGGCGGCCATGTGGGCGGAGCGGCAGGGCTCGGAGATCAAGCTGATGGAGCCGTAGTGGAAGATCTTGGCCTGCTTGATTAAGTTGAGGTTGAGCTCCGACTCCTTGAGCAGCATGTCGGCGCTCGGGTTGCGGTAGAACATGAACTCCCTCTCCCCGTTCTGCTTCAGGGTGACGAACGCCAGCGCGGTCCTCGCTTCCTTGTCGAAGCAGACGCCGTCGGTGTTGACGCTGTTCTGCTTCAGGATGTTCACCAGCATGTGCCCGAACTCGTCGTCCCCGAACTGCATTGAATTGATAATTCTGGTGAGTGAGTTTTAGCAGGGGCAGGATGCAGGGGAAGGGACCAAATTGACTTGCAACTAAAGTTATGGGATCGGAATTGCAAGATTGTAAAATTATGGTGACCGATCTTGAAATTTGAGTTAATGCGTGACAATTTTGTAATAAGATGTCATGGTGTTCATTTAACGATGTGCGAGCGCTTAATGCATGATTCGATAATTAGAGTTTTTGTTAGCGAATTCTCACAGCTATCGTCTTAACATCTTTTTTTGAGCAACATAACATGTTTTTACAGGTTAGATCTGAAGCGTCGAACAACAACACACAAAAAATGACAACTCGAGGTTTTGTGAACACGTATTAATAGACATCGTAGTACGTTCTCACAGGCGCCATGATAACCGGATAGAGATCTGGAGTGGGGGAAAGAAAAAAAAGAGAGATCAGATCGAAAGACTGACCTTGCCGACGAAGGCGGATTTGCCGCCGAGCTTGGTGATGGCGCAGGCGACATTGGCGGGGGCGCCGCCGGGAGCTTTGATGAAGCCCTTGGATTCGGCGAGGGAGACGCCGGCGACGTCAGGGACGAAATCGATTAGCATCTCGCCGAATGCGACGATCATTGCCATTGTTGTAGCAGTGGGGATTGGTTACTGATCTCCTTCTTCTTCCGCTTGGATCTGCCCTTTCTTGGGATTTCAGTTAAGTGGATAATAATAACAATTAAGATGTGGTTGGATTAGGATTAGTAGAAGTGTTTAGAACTGATCCGCCTTCTAATTATATATAGGTGTGTATGTGTTTGGTGCGGAACTCATCACGAATGGGGTGGCGATTAGTGGAGTTGGTTTGTTTACCAAGTCAAATAAACAAAAAATACGATTATTATATTATAATGATTATTGTAATTATAATAAAGAGATGATAAAAACCATCTGGATCAGGGGATAGGGATGTTAATTAATTAATAGCTTCGTTTATTTGTTTCTTATTTAACCTCTTCCTCTAAAACAAAAATACAATCCCACTGCTCTCATAACTCAAAAAATTCAATTTTCCAGAAAAAATAAAATACTAATGTTTTATAGTTCTGTTGGAACTAAAAAAGGGCAAGATTTTCACGCAAACAAATTAGGTCAGATTCGCAGTAAAAAGAAAAAAAATGGTAAGATTTTTTTTTTTTTTTTTTTTGAAAAGAAATCTGAATATTATTAATCAAACTGGTAAAGTACCATTACAGTCCCTTTCTAGAAAGTTGAGAATGAAAATTGGGGGTCTCCCCTTCCATAGCTCAGTTTCCTCCCATCTGCATTTCGCCCTTGCCATCTCATGAGCCGCAACATTTCCTTCTCTTCCCCAAAATCGCCACCAAACATTCCCTCGCTCCAAACACCTCTCTCTAATCTCCTTCACAATAACCCCCAACTCAGTCTCGATGTTCCCTTCTCGATCCAACTTCTGAATCAGAGTTTTGCAATCAGACTCAATTAGGGTTGGCCGTGCACAGTGAGTTTGCAGCAGGTCGAGGGCCCAGAGAAATGCCTGAGCTTCCGCCATCTCCGGCTCCCAGTCGATTCGTGTCCTTCGCACCGCCGCCAGCACCAGTCGACCCTCATCATCTCTGACCACCAGACCTAATCCAGTCCCTCCCTCCCTCAATTTTGCCGCATCGACGTTTGCCTTCAGGAGGTTCCTCTCAGGCTTTTCCCATCTCACCCTTACTCGAGTGGTTCTCATGGTAAGATTTGAGTAGGATGGCAACGGATAGGGTTGGACACTGGATGTCCATTATCCTAATCGAAATAGTTTGAGTTTTACCTATATCGATTATATGAGAATCGAGTAGAATATCAAAATCATATCCATATCTTATCGAGTTTCGAATATCTATGGATAATCATGGATAATAGTTTTTCTTTATAATTTCAACCAATATGTTAACGATTACACATATACTGACGTTACATAAGTGACAAATTACAACACTAAATTAATAAAATGTAGAAAATTAGTTAAAAACATTACAAATTTATAAAAATATTATATATGGATGATAAATATAAAATATGTTGAGAAAAATAATGATATTTTTAAACAAAATACATATGCATGTGTATATTCGGGCGAGTTCGGGTTAGATAGCGAGAAAACCATGTCCACTCATCACTCACAATATTCGAGTTCGAGTTTAGCGCAATACCAATCCAAAATCTTTCGAATTCAGGTTTTATCCACTCAATTAAATCAAATTTCAATTTGGTCAGATATCCGCGAATATGGTTGTTTTTGCCATCCCTATATTTAGGCAGGTAGCTCTCTCTTCCTTCCTCCCCTTAATCTAGCAACGGACATAATTAATTGCACTAGGGATACTATTGTTACTTGGCCCATGCCGATAATTGTTAATATTAAAAAAGTAAAAACTCAAACTAGAGCCCGAAACATGACCAAATGAGAGTCCAAATCCAAAGACAAGAGTATAGCTCTAGTTACATAAAGGACCCTTTATTGCTGCAGCAAGGAAAGCGGTCATAAACGCAATTCGCATTAATCCCCCACGGGCCGCATTCGAGTTGTTCGGCATAGATTGGTTCTGTATCGTCGATAGACAAGAGGAGGCACGGCCGGTTAGAGAGTATGCTATTGACTATGGACTATGGACAGGTTAGAGAGTATGCTATTGATATGAATGTAAATTCCATTATTAATGAATTCGCTATATTAAACGATCGACGTGTACCATTGATATTGTAAAAAACTACGATTATTTTTACTATGTTCTGGATCCGCCGCTGATCCGACAACACTATCATTTTAAAAGAGGAACATGAGAGTATATCAAAGTTCTACTCATACATAATTATTCCCAAACTGAAGTTATTTCTATTGTAGAACATTATTTGTGACCACAATGTTTTGATATAGTGATCTAATTACCTGCTCTTCCCGACATATAATTAAGCCCGTCATAAACAGTTCCCCACTTTTCTTCCCTCCATCGCCGCTAGGGCGCATCACAACGTATGCTGTAGTAAGGTCGACAATATCCGGAGCCACAATAGTGACGATCAAAGCCACAGAACCAATGCGTGCTGCAGCAAGGATAGCCTTCATAAACGCATTTTTCATTAATCCCCCACGAGCCGCATTTCAGCTGTTCGATGGTTCTTGGTCCGGTATCGTCCGCCGGTGCCTCCTCCTCCTTTTTGTGGGCTGATCTCAAGGCGGCAGAAGAATTCCGGCCGCCGATGGGGTACTTCCCTACGGATCTGTTGGAGTCGGTAAAATTGGTGCTGCCGCTGCCGGCTGGGAGGAGCTTGTTGTGGCGTTGGTGGTCCCGAGCATTAGCGACGGGAGATGAGGATTGTGCATCTATTGCGACGAGTGCTATGGCGACGAGACCCACGATGAATTTGATGATGATCAACTGCTTCATGGCTCTGTGTGTCTCAACGTAACAGTACGTTGATAAGGAGTATATATATATATAATAAATAGCCGGAGGATCTGTGGATTAAATTAACTAACAGACATGGCACCAGCTGGGGTTCAGAATGAAAACTTGACCCTCTCTCTGGGATTCAGAAAACTTAGAACTCTTTATTTGTTTGTGTGTTGCCGTTTGTGTCATCTTCTTCCTTGTACAGGGAATGTGGCGGCCGGCCTCGTCGGGTCAGATCATTTTTATTTGTAGAGATTACGGAACGACACTTATTTCTTAACGTAACAGTTAAATCAGAGGCGTTACGTAATGCTTCCGTAATGATTTAGCGCTTTATGTAATGCGAGGTTAGTATCATTACATAAAAGGACCTTCCAGTACGTACGTAAGACTTCCGAAATGACACTTTACAACTGTTACGTAAAATACAAATCCATTACGTAAAGTTTGCGAAACGATAGTTATTTCTTACACAATATTAAATCAGAAGCGTTACTTAAAGCTTCTGTAATTACTTATATCACTTTATGTAATGCGTCAATGCGAGATTAACATTCATTACGTAAAAAGACCGTCTATTGCGTAAGACTTCCCTAACTAGTGACATTTTACAACTGTTACGTAACATACACATACGTTACGCCACCATTACGTAATGATATTTTATTGTAGGAAATTTCATATAATAATGGCTTGGGTATTGATGTATGACTTCTCGGTTCCATCAAGGTGTAACCACCCTGATAATCGCTAGCTGACCTGCTACTCCATATGAAATGAATATAAATATTGAGAGTGTACTTCCTCTCTAGACCCTTCCACAAGATACATTTGAAAGTCTGGTCTGAAAGACTTAGCAATCTTTCTTCTTTTACTTTGACGAATAATGGGTAAACTCGATTGTGATGTATCTTCCTCAATCCCCTCATTGACATGAGGAACTATGTCTTTTGGTCGTTGCATTGATGAAAATCGATTTTCATCAAATATGGCATCTCTTGACTCAATTATAGAATGAATTGAGTAAGCGTCATTTTGTTCTATAACATAGAATCGGTATGCCTTAGAATTTTCAGCATATCCTACAAAGATGCAATCAATGCCTCTTTCTCCCAACGTCTTCCTTTTAGGATCCGTTAGTCGCACGACTGCCCGACAACCCCAAACTCGAAGATACTCCAAGTTTGGCTTTCGTTTATACCATAGTTCATAGGGGGTAGTCACATTCCTTTTATTGGGAACCCTATTTAATAAATAGCAAGCCGTTAGCATAGCTTCCCCCCAAAACCCATTACTCAAACCAGAGTAAGAGAGCATGGAATTGACCATTTCTTTTAGAGAGCGATTTTTCCTCTCTGCTATCCCATTTTGTTGAGGGGTAAACGATGCAGAGGTCTCATGTATGATCCCCGTACTTTGGAAATAAGCCGGATCATAGTATTCACCACCTCGATCCGTGCGCAAAGTTTTGATTTTTGCTTCTTGTTGTAACTCTACTTCAGTTTTATATATACCAAAGCGACTAAGGGCTTCATCCTTAGTTTGCAACAGGTACACATAGCAAAACCTCAAATAGTCATCAATAAAGGTGATAACATATTTCTTCCCTCCCAAGGTAGGAGTGCCGTGTAAATCACATAGATCACTATGTACAAGTCCAAGCACCTTGGACTCCCTTTGCACGTTCTTAAACGGCTCTCTAGTGATTTTAGTCAACATACAAGTTTTACATTTATCACGTTGAGCATCAAAAGAAGGAAGTCCTTCTTTAGACATAGTCATCATTCGCTTATAATTCACATGCCCCAACCTTGCATGCCATAAAGACGAATCAATAACGGTAGTCATGTAAGCGGAAACAATATTATTAATTTTATTAATAATATTCAACATAAACATACCATTATTATAATAACCAAATCCGACAAACACTCCGGATTTAGATAATACATATCTATCAGAGTCATAAACTTGACGATATCCAAGTTTATTTAGTACACTTCCAGAAACCAAATTTTTCCTAATCTTAGGTACATGTAACACATCCCTAAGTACAAGAATCTTTCCAGAAGTAAATTCCAACTCTACGGTGCCACGTCCTTCGACTGGAGCAGTTGACTCATTGCCCATGTGGAGAACACAACCGTCTTCCACTGGTTTGTAAGTTTTGAACCATTTGCGATCCTTGCTTACGTGTATGTTAGCTCCAGAGTCCACCCACCAAGCAACATCATCATCCTGTACAAAATATGCTTCATTAATTAGTGAAACATAATTCATACCCGAATTTGGATCAAATTCAAAATCAAAAGTGGGAATACGACCTTGTGGGCCCTGATCGTTAGATCGTTGCCCAACATGACGATTGCCATTATTTTTTGATTTTTCCATGGGACAATCACGCTTGAAATGCCCCGGTTTCCCGCATTTCCAACAAGAAGGTTTAGCCTTCTTGTTCTTGTCGGCCTTGGATGGATTGTTGCCCTTTTCACAAGAACGTTTCTTTCCCTTTTTCTGGAAAGAAGTCTCTCCAATCTCCATCATATGAACCGATGAAGAATCTTTTGGCTTCACACCCTCTTGCACCCTAAGGTTCTCCTCTATGCGCAACAGGGTACCTAGTTGGGTTAAATCCAACTCTTCCTTCTTGTGCTTAAGCATGCGCTTGAAGTCCTTCCAAGAAGGTGGCAGTTTGTCGATTATCCTCGACACAACGATCGCCTCATCCATGTTCAGATTGTGTTGAGTAAACTGACCACAGATTCGAAGTAATTCGTTATATTGCTCCATCACTGGGCGAGAATCGCTCATCTTGTAAGTGTTGAAATTACTTACAAGAAACTTCTTGGTCGATGCATCATCGGCCACATACTTTGCCTCTAAAGCATCCCAAAGTTCCGAGGCATTAGCATACATTTCGTAAATGTCGAATAGGGAGTCTGACAAACCATTGAGTATGTGCCCTACACAAAGGTAGTTGTCATTCTCCCACTTCTTCATTTTACGAAGTCGCTTCTTCAATTCCTCATTGTCGACCCCTTCCTCCTCCAAGTTACATTCTGGACATGGGGTACTAATCACATACCCCACCTTGAGAGTAGTAAGAAGAAAACGCATCTTCTTTTGCCATCGACGGAAATGTTCCCTATTGAATTTCTCAATTTTCCCATGGAGAGAAGGTTCCTTGTAAGGAGAAGTACGAGCCATCGTACAAGAGAAATATTCTTTACGATTGTTAGGAAAACAGAGATGGACGAGGGTATTTGTACGAAAGCCCGAGAGCGCGTGACTAGGATTATGATAGAGTCGTGAACAAAGTTCACTTTCCGTAAAGAATATTTCCACCCTCAACAAGCCTAGGGTTACAGGAAATTTCTTCGTAGGATAAAACTATCACCACTTTAGAATCTAGGCTTAAGAAACTAAAGCATACTTAGAAGTATTTAGTAGGAAGAAAGAATGAATTATGGTGTGTACTCTCCCACCAGCCGATCCCATCTATTTATAGATCAGATGACAATGGAAGGCATCGAAAGATAACAACCCTTCATCCTTTTGGCCAAGCAACATGTCTATTCATTTCAAATGAATTGTTGCCATGAGGAAAGGTTGTGTTTGTTTGATTTGATTGGCTTGCCGGTTGCAGGAACCATACAATTTGCCTCCTGAGAAGACGCATCTCTTCATGGAGCAAAGTCTCCCAACCGTAGCCATTATCAAACTAAACCTCCATTTTATTTCATGAAGTCGTTACATTGCCTTATTAAATTGCATGAACAGTTGCCATGCATGGCAAGCCAAGGCAACGTGGAGCAAACATTACATGGAATGGTGGCTTTCAAATTTAAATGAACACAATTCCAAAACAATTTGCATGCCACCAAATTTCAACGTGGTCTTGGTTGGTCCAATCGGTCTAGCCCATATTACCTGGTTCGACCAAATTTCCAATAGGATTTTGCAGAAAATAGTTTTGTACTCTATCCAAGCAAAACGTTCAATTACAAAATACTTGAGAAATCTTTTTCCCCCTACGAACTTAAGAAATCTTCTTTTATCATTAAAAAAATATAAATAATATTTTCATAGAGCACTATATTTGACAAAACTATAGTGTCTTAACTCATTTACAACACGGTTGCGCGGCTAATTGCGGTTTATTTCGCTTGAATGGCTATTGTTTCGGAGAAACGGGCCACAAACTGGAAAACGGAAGGAAAAATCAAACATAGTGATCTATCTGCTTAATTAATTTTCCCGATGTATAAAGCCCGTTACACAAGTCTCGAATTTCCTCCCTCGCCCGCCGCAGTGAAGCTAGCTAGCTAGGGGTCCGGGGCAGCATCACAATATATGCTGTAGTAAGGTCGACAAGTCCCGGAGCCACAATAGTCATCACCAGATCCACAGAACCAACGCTTGCTGCAGCAAGGAAAGCTTTCATAAACGCATTTTTCGTTAATCCCCCACGAGCCGCAAATGAGCTGGTCGGGATCGGTTGGTTCGGTATCGTCCTCCGGTCGCTCCTCCTCCTCTTTGTGGGCTGATCTGAAGGCAGAAGAATTCCGGCCGCCGGCCGCGGCGGCGGAGTCGGTCAAATTGGTGCTGCTGCCGGCTGGGAGGAGCTTGTGGCGTTGGTGGTCCCGAGCATTAGCGACGGGAGATGAGGATTGTGCATCTATTGCGACGAGTATGGCGACAAGACCCACGCTGAATCTGATGATGACCAACTGCTGCTTCATGGCTGTGTGTGTCTCAACGTAACCGTAGATAATTAAGGAGTGTATATATAATACATAGCCGGAGGATCAGTGGATTAAATTAACTACAGACATGGCACCAGCTCGGGTTCAGAATGGAAACTTGACTCTCTGTCTGGGTTTCAGAAAACTTAGAACTCTTTATTTGTCAGTTGTTGCCGTTTGTGTCATCTTGTTCCTTGTACAGGTATGTGGCGGCCGGCCTCGTGGGGTTAGATCATTTTTTATTTGTAGCCAAGAGTTTGACATGGGAAATTAATTATCAAATTGATTATGTTACGTTGTGGACTACAATAATCGGAAAAAGTAGAATTTCAAGTTACATAATTTTGATAAATATATACTAGTTAAACTATTTTATAATCAATTTAGCTCGTCGATTACCAAAATAGTGATAGCTAATAGATAGGTCATTACTTATTTACCTTTTACAGCTGTTACGTAAAATACACATACATTATATATACGTAAAGATTACGGAACGACACTTATTTCTAACGTAACAGTTAAATCAGAAGCGTTAAGTAATGACTTAGCGCTTTAAGTAATGCGAGGTTAATATCATTACATAAAAGGACCTTCCAGTACGTACGTAAGACTTCCGAAATGACACTCTACAACCGTTATGTAAAATACAAATTAAATCCATTACGTAAAGTTTGCGAAACGATAGTTATTTTTTACGCAATATTAAATCAGAAGCGTTAAGTAAGGCTTCCAAAATGACTTATCACTTTACGTAATGAGAGATTAACATTCATAATATTACGTAAAAAGACCGTCTATTACGTAAGGCTTCCCTAGCTAGTGACATTTTACAACTGTTATGTAACATAAACATAAGTTACGTCGCCATTACGTAATGATATCTTATTGTAGGAAATTTCATATAATAATGGCTTGGGTATTGATGTATGACTTTTGGATTTCGCTGATCGTTATATGTGAGAGATCATTTTAACACTGTGATACAATCATATAGAGGTGACAATTCTCAATCCAATCCACCAACCCATTAAAAATATCCACCTAATCCAATCTATTTGATCAAATCCAATTGGATTGGTGGATTCATGGATTGATCCATGGATCCAAATGCAAATTATGGTTTGGTACCTATACTTTTTATATTTTACATTTTGGTACCCAAAATTTAATTTTTTATACGAAAATATCATTGTAAAATTACGTTTTGGTACCTAAAATTTTTCATTATGACATTTTAGTACCTAAACTTTTCACATTTTACATATTGGTCCTTTGTTGAGGATGTCATTTGAATTCATGGATAATCCGTCAATCCACTTGATCCAATCCATGAATCCACCAATCCATTTGATCCATGGATTCACCAATCCAATCTACAAATCCATGGATCAATCCATTTGCTACCTCTACAATCTTACCATACTGTTAAGATGTGGGGTCATGTACCTAATCCCCTTTCTATAATAATAACTAGTTTTTTGGTGCACATCGGAGGTGAAATCAAATTGTTTTCGGACGAGAAAATTTATATGTTTGAAATAAATGAATGCACCTAGATTTCTTGAACAATGAAACTAACATGGTTTACACCCCTCCGAACAATTTCCGAAAGAGGGTGTTTGGTGTTTTCGATGATTTTTTGGAACAAATTACATTAATTACAAATACTTCTATGGAGGTTCAGTCAGAGCTCCATAAACTAAAAGCTATGGTTAATTTACGGGGAAAAAATAAAGTTTGAATTGGAGGTCAAATGTTTAATTTGGTTATGGATTTCCCGTCTTCGTTTCTCTTATTTATAGTCATCAGGTGTAACCACCTTGATAATCGCTAGCTGGCCTGTTACTCCAACCGTCTCGGAATCCTTATCGCCGCCTTGGTAAAAGTTGGTGTCAACTTGATGGCCTCTCGCCTCAGGCATAATTAGATTTTGGTTTAAAAATGGGATCAGATTGGATTATATTGAATCCAATACAGTCGCGGGTGAAACCGAATTCAATCCAATCCAATTTTTTATTGCAAGTAAAATTGGGTGAAATCGGTCCCCGTTTAAACGAACCAAACTGTTTCCCATCGCTACTCGTCGTGCTTGGCTGACAAGCCAATAAGTTCATCATATACCTGGTTAACAAGTCAACGCTCTATCATATTATGAGGAATTTACAACAGCAAGGCAGAGAGAGGAAGAGAAGAAAGATCCCATACCTGTGAAATGGGGGAAGCCACCGACTGGCTGTATCAAAGTTAACGTCGACGCCTCAGTCTTCGCCGGAGAAGGAACGGGGTCGGGGGTGGTAGCAAGGGACTGGAACGGGATATGTGTGTTGGCTGCTGTTCGTCGAGATCGTCGCCAGTGGCGGCCGGAAATTGCTGAATTGAAGGCGATTGAGTTTGCTTTGGAAATGGTGGAAATGAAGGGGTGGACGAGGGCGGTGATTGAATCGGATTGTCAAGAGGCGATCGGGAAGCTTCAAGGCGAGGTGGAGTCTCTTTCTGAGGAAGGTGGGCTTGGAGTAGAATTACGGGCCAAGGCCCACGAGTTGGGGCAGATCAGTTGGAATTTCATAAAGAGAGAAGGAAATGTGGCAGCCCATACGATGGCCCACTTAGCTTGTGGTTGGGATGAAAAGGAGATTTGGGAGGATAGGCCACCAGTGTGTTTACTCTCGTATCTTGATGCGGATTGTAATTTTTTGAGTCCTAATTAATAAAATGCCAGGTGTTCAGTAAAAAAAAAAAAGTCAACGCCCATCCCGCTCGACTAAAAATCTGATTGAAAGTTGTTGATGTATTTTTTTCATAATTTAGTGAAAGATAATTGCATAAATAACTTAGATATTGATGATCTTTGTTTTTTCTTTTCTTGGAAAGTATATTCAAGAGCTTTGTGGTTATAAAAAATGATATGGTTTAATTTGGTGCAGTTTTACTGGTATATCACGATGGTCAATAGTCAATACTCAATAGTTGTTTAAAGATAATGAATAATTATCCTGAAAGGTCTTAGAAAAATAATCAATGATTTTGGTCTGATATGTACAATCTTTAACTTGTTAAACCTCTTGTAGAAAAAGGACTATGGCTAAAGAAAATCACACCAATCATAAGCGATTTCTTTTGCATCCTTATCATAGTTAGTAAATACTCCGTTTAATACACGTATATGTATCTGTACGTACTTTATTCATTTAAAATTTCGGTATCCATATTATTGTCAAGCCGTTTCATTTGTTTCCGTTCATTTGACGGCTCCCGTACTAAACACGTATAAAACCCGTAGAACACGTTTTAGATCCGTATTTAATCAATTAAATGATTAACTTAACTATTTTAATATATTTATTTATTTTTAAAAATAATTAATTTTATATATTTATGACTATTAACGTACTATTAAACACAACATTAGCTTAAAAACGCATTAAAATACTATATCATTTCAAGAGGAACGCGCGTGAGCATATATCAAAGTTCTGCTCATATATATTTTGTACGTAACTTTCCAGTACTGTATTTTACTATATCCTTTCAAGAGGAACGCGCGTGAGCGCATGTCAAAATTCTGCTCATATTTTATACGTAACTTTCCAATACTGTATTTTACTATATATCCTTTCAAGAGTAACGCGCTTGAGCGTATATCAAAGTTGTTGTGCTCATATTTTATTCCCAAAGTGAAGTTAATTTCTATAGTATAGCATTATTTGCGACCACAATATCTGCTCTTCCGGACATATATATAAAGCCCGTCATAAAAGTTACCACTTTCTTCTCTTCCCTCCATCGCATTCGCCCCTATATATGGAGCCAGCTAAGGTCAGGCATCACAATGGATGCTGTACTCGGGTCGACAATATCCGGAGCCACAATACAAACGATCAGATCCACAGTACCCAAGTTGGCTGCAGCAAGGAAAGCTTTCATAAAAGCATTTTTCTTGAAGATCGATTCGCCCACGGGCCGCATTTGAGCTGTTCGGGGTTGGTTGGTCCGTTATAGTCCGACGGTTGCTCCTCCTCTTTGTGGGCTGATCTGAAGGCGGAAGAATTTGGGCTGGTGCTAGCCGATGATGATACGGTGGCCGCGGCGGCGGAGTCTGTAAAACTGCTGTTGGCGGTGGTGCTGCTCTCGGTTGGGAGGAGCTTGTGGCGTTGGTGTTGTCGAGCATTAGCGACGGGAACCGAGGATTGTGCATCTATTGCGACGAGTACTATGGCGACGAGACCCACGGTCAATTTAATCACCAACTGCTGCTTCATGGCTGTCTAGTGTCTCAACGTAACCGTAGATAAGGAGTGTATATATATACAAGACAAGCCGGAGGAAACTGTGAATCAAATTAAACTAAAGACATGGCACCAGCCACCAGCTCGGGTTTCCGAAAGTTTTACAACTCTTTTATTTGTCTGTTGTTTGCTGCCGTTTGTGTGTGTAATCTTCGTAGCGTAAGATAATGGCGGTCGGCCTCGTGGGGTAACGTCATTTTTTTAGTCGTGGCCAAACAGTTTGCCTAAGAGAATTAATTAATTATCAATTGTGCACGTTGTGGAGTATGGCCTGGGTTTCCTGGTTGGTTTAGATGTGGGATTTTACTATAGTGATACGATATAAGGTTATGTAAGTAATCTCCCCTCTTAAAATAACTACGTACTTTGGTATTTGATCCGTTGGTAGGGGGGTGTTCATTGCAAAAGTTAACGGAAATTAACGGTCGTCAGTGACCAAATTTGAATTGTTAACCTAATTTAAGTGACTACGGATGTAATAAATTAATTTGAGTGGCAAACGTGAACTTTACTAGTAATTCAAGTGACCAAACTTGCAATTTAGCCCTTTTAACCAATATTTATTTCTCTTGCTTAAGAATCTATACATATTGTGTACACACACTACATATAAGGTGACTTCTACAGTACCCCAGGTGAAATCCGGGGTACCGCAAACCTTGAGTATGAAAATGCCATCTAGACCTCGAATTAGCATGATTTTTTTGGCTCTAACACTATATCGTAACCATTAAGGAGTGAACCCTAGATCCTAATTATCTAATCATAAACTATAAACTCTAAGATGGTGCATTCATTTTTTTGCCTATATTTGGACAAATCATAACCGTCGATTATTGTTTCTAATTAAATTGATTTTCGGGTATAAGATTTAGAGAATTAAGACCTAGATTTTGGTCTTTAAGGGTTATAGTATATTATCATGTCCGAAAGAGGAGTCAATTTAAGGTATGGATAACGTTTATATGGTAGAGTCGCAAATCACTAATATACAAGAGTTAAGTCTACCCGAGTTTTATTCGAATTTGCATAAGATCGTATTAGCTAATTCAATGAAGGTTACCAAATCTGTTTATATTATTGTGCTGGTTTGACAAATAATATAGTCCGACCAGTGGTACAACCGATTTATACCAGTTTATGTTGGTTTAAGCGAAAGGTGCAGGGAAGTAGGAAATGATTACCAATAAATGAATTTAGGGATATATATAACACATTTGAAGACAATATCGCTAAAATCTACATCCATATTTAAATAAAATACAATATTTCAATCAAAATAAAAAATCAGCATATTTAAAGGAAACATGTAATGCCAATATCTAGACGTTTATACACAATTCAATAAATTACATAAACATCTAACATTCATACTTGAATCTAACAAATGCCATAAACATCTAACTTTCAAATTAAAGAAGAAAATAAAAATTATTATTTTTCTTAATCAAATTCATCAAAATGATGTCATTTTGTTTTGAGATCAAATCGATCATACTAATCATTTGCAACCAATTATATGACATGTACCGGTTGAACCTTGATTGTACCGACAAGCAAAATGACACCATTTTAGTGAATCTAATTAACAAAAACTTTAATTTATTGTTTATAAAAGTTAAAATTTTATGTTATTTGTTGGTTTAAGTATAAACATTTAGGTATGTCATTAAATGTAGTTAAATAAGAGTATTTATTATTTAATTTGGAATGTCGTATTTTTTTAAATATGAATATGAATTGTAAGTAAATTGTATTCAAATATGTTATAAATAAGATTAAATTTATTTTATATTAATGATTTTTCACATTTTTGCATATTTTGTTTAATTGATATGAATCTACACAAATCAATTATATCACTGATAAAACTATTTCACTTGCTAAACTGGTAAATAATGCCAAGTTTGGTCACTAGGTTACTAAAATGTGTCATGTTTACTCACTGAAAAAACCAATATCAATTTTGGTCACTCAAATTACTGAAACGATCCACAGTTGGTCACTCTCCGTTAGTCTCCGACCAACTCCTTTAATTGAGTCCGTTATGTGCTGATGTGGCAAACGAAATGGCCTAGTCAACATCATGTTGGGGCGAAAATGGTGAAACGTCCCGACCCGCCACGTCACTAAACCCGCCATCTCATATGTCCAATCCACTTAAATCCAAAAAATGCAAAATAGATCAGTTAAGGGACGATTTTCAAATCGATTCTTTTCTTCTTCCTCGCATACCCTCATCGGTTCCTCTACCATTGGGGATTTGGTTTTGGGGAGGTTGATAGATTTTTGTTCTTGTTCATCTGGATTTGATGGAAACAATGAACATATAGAGGAGAGATGCGTCGGGGAAGATATAGAGGTGCAGAGCTTCATTGGCTTCCATCTTGGAAAATAGTAATTTTGTGTTGGGGAAGGGTCTGGTTATGGGTTGGGAGGGGTGGGTGGGTCAAGTGCTGGATTGGGGAAACTGATGTGGCGGATTCCAAACGTGGACTGTTTCAATAATTTAAATGATCAAAATTAATATTAATTTTTTCGATGACTAAAAATGACACATTTTAGTAAACACAGTCACAAACTTGGTATTTACCACTTGCTAAGCAATCTGAACCGATTGACAAGTGACAACTTTTTCGTAAGTAAGTCGTAAGGTAAATAATCCATAATTTTTTTTTTTATGTAAATACCTGTAATGATCCGGAAGTTCGGAGTTCTGATTCCCAACAGAGAATTTTTTACGCTTTGCCAGTGATTACGAAGTTTGTAGATTCGGGATTTGGAGGTTCGAATTCCCTCCCTCTCTAGTCTCTGCCGCTAATCTCGTCTTCCATTTCCCAAAGCCTTACTCGCTGCTTCCTACTGGCCACAACCGAATCATTTTTACGCCCTCTTCTCCTAGATCGGAGCTCAACAAACCCCTTTCCTCCGGATCGAAAGCAGCAGTAGAATAAGAGAAACAAGATGTTGCGGCTCAAAGCATTCCGGCCGAACCACGACAAGATCTTGAAGATCCAATTGCATCCCACGCATCCATGGCTTGTGACCGCCGATGCCAGCGATCGCGTCTCGGTCTGGAATTGGGAGCACCGCCAGGTACCGGTTCTCAATTTCAATCTGCATCGTTTTCCTTACTTCAGCATCTTCCTAGCCCTTCTTTTGACCCCGAGCAATTTCTCCGGCGATTTCGCACTTCAGATCATTTACGAGCTCAAAGCCGGTGGCGTTGACGAGAGGCGTTTGGTCGGCGCCAAGCTGGAGAAGCTCGCCGAGGGCGAATCCGGTGAGTTATGACTTGTTGTGGTAATGTGAATTTTGAATTTAGGCGTGCGTAATTGCAACTCCGTAAGTTAGGAAGTAATGCGTGTTTGGTTTGGCAGAGCCCAGAGGGAAACCTACTGAAGCCATGAGAGGTGGCAGGTAAATAGATCAATGCCTGAACATCCGTCACACGGCTTTTGCTCATCGTCTTACTCCATTTCACGTTTGATGGAATGCTTATTTCTTCTCTATTTGAAAAAAAAAAAAAAAGTGTTAAGCAGGTGAATTTTTATGATGATGATGTACGGTTTTGGCAACTATGGAGAAACCGAGCTGCAGCTGCGGAGGCTCCTGCGGCTGTCAATAATGTCACCTCTACATTCACTTCTCCGGCTCCTTCAACCAAGGGGAGGCATTTTCTCGTCATCTGTTGTGAAAATAAAGCAATCTTTTTGGATTTGGTGACTATGCGTGGCCGTGATGTGCCCAAGCAAGAGCTCGACAACCGATCACTTCTCTGGTAATTCGTAGTGCAGAAAGTCCTTTCGCTGTCTTTCTTAATTCATTTATCCATGCTTATGCTCTCAGTGCCTGCTCTTTTGCTCCCATTAGCATATAATTTGTAGGATTTTGTTGATGTCTTGATGAAGAGACTACAAATATGTTATACTGTTGCTTGAAGATTATGCAACTTGATAAATATATGGTTCTCCTTCAGCAAGAATGCCCTTTCCGATTTTCACTTTTGGGAACTTTTTGCCTGGTTGTGAATGGTGATGGAGCTGCTAGGCTATGTTTCAGGCCGTGCTGCCATATTTATCATACAGTGTACTCTGATTTGGTAATGTTGTCTTTTTCCGCCCTACAGTATGGAGTTCCTCTGTAGATCCACTGCTGGTGAAGGTCCCCTGGTTGCTTTTGGTGGATCAGATGGTGTTATTAGAGTTCTTTCGATGATCTCGTGGAAGGTTGTGGCTTCTTGAACCCAGAAATTAGAAAGGATAGAACAGATAATTGTTTTTGGTGTTGCATACCTACTGCTTTCAGTAATCTATAATTTTTTGCTGCAGCTTGTACGCAGATACACGGGAGGTCATAAAGGCGCCATAGCTTGCTTGATGACCTTCATGGCTTCCTCTGGTGAGGTAGTTCTTTCATTCCAGTGCTGCATTCATTTTGATATATATTTGAAATCATGCTTAGCACTTCTAAAGAACACATCATGTATGCTCTCATTTGAGCTCATATTGATCTGTAACTCGGAATGATTTACCCATGATTATAATTAATTTGAATAGGCGCTACTTGTTTCGGGGGGTAGTGATGGTCTACTTGTACTTTGGAGCGCTGACCATGTTCATGATTCAAGGGAGCTTGTGCCCAAGCTAAGTTTAAAGGTGGGTAGCTTCCTCTTCCTAGTCTTATCATTCTAGTTCCGGAAGCTCATATGTAGCTTGTGATTCAAACAAGAATGCACGAGCTTCTTGGATTTAAGGGTATTGTTCTCATTATTCAATAATGTTTGTGAAGGTACCCCAGAAATTATTCATGAGTTCACGATCGTGTACCTTTTTATTATTTAATTGGTTCTATGCATGTTCTGCCTAAGTATTTAATTCATGTACATTCTTCTTGCGCAAAATTCAATTATGTTCTTTGGACAAGTCAGCCTGGTATTCTAACTCTTGTTTAATCTTGCCAAAGGCACATGACGGCGGGGTTGTAGCTATTGAGCTTTCTAGAGTAATTGGAGGTGCTCCACAACTTATTACAATCGGTGCAGATAAGACATTAGCTATATGGGACACAATGTCTTTCAAGGTGCTGGGTAGACACAAATTTGCTTTTGTTGCATAGTCTTCTTTCATCTTGTTCACTGCCTTTCTTTTGTCTTCTTTTGCACACATGCAGGAGTTGCGGCGTATCAAACCTGTTCCAAAAATGTCTTGTCACAGTGTTGCATCTTGGTGCCATCCTCGAGCTCCGAACCTTGACATTTTAACTTGTGTCAAGGATTCCCATATATGGTATGCTTAATCTGTCTCTTGCTAATATGTAACAATGTTGGTACCCGTACCAGCATAAAGTTGGTTATCTTAAGCAATGTACACTCCACACATTTCTTTTTACAGGGCGATTGAACATCCAACTTATTCAGCCCTCACTAGGCCATTGTGTGAGCTGTCTTCCCTCATCCCACCCCAGTATACAACACCAAGCAAGAAACTCAGGGTACATAACTGTCTCTCAAGCTTCTATGTGGATCAGATTATAAAGACTCCAAAATTTAGTACTCAGGGCAACTAAATGCTTCCAAGTTAAATTTTACCAGTTTGGTTGTTAAGCAAGGAAAATGAGTAGTTGCTTTGTCCGTCCTCTTTCTCTTTATTTCATACTGAACCTTAGAATTGTTGTGTGTACTTTAAATCATCAATGAAGGGAATAATGACTTATGGTTCTGAATGCTGTTTACATCAGCAGCTGCTTTAACAAGGGGCGCGATAGATACTATGCTGATATTGGTAGTTAAGCTTTTATGTTTTCAACTCAGTTTCGCCTGTAGGACAATGTTCCGTTACTTGCAATGTGCATTCAAATTGAAACCGTGAAATCAATATTTATAATAGATTAGCATTGACAATATGCAGCAAGTAATAAATCTGCAGGAGCTTATTGATGGATGATATGGATCTGAATTGTTGACCAAGTACTTACGTTTTGTGCGCATACAGTTGTTGGACTAGCTTGTATATATATACGGTATCCTTTTCTCTTAATATCTTCACCTTGATGAATGTGTCCCATGGTTGACATTGTTGTTTATGGCAGGTGTACTGCATGGTTGCACATCCTCTACAGCCTCACCTTGTTGCTACTGGAACCAATGTTGGTGTTATTATCAGTGAGTTTGATCCTAAATCTCTTCCAGCAGTGGCTCCCCTGCCAACACCACTAGGAAACCGTGAACATTCTGCTGTCTATGTAATTGAAAGGGAATTGAAACTGTTGAACTTCCAACTGTCCAACACTGCGAATCCATCTCTTGGAAGTAATGGCTCCATATCTGATACTGGAAAGCTCAAGGGAGATGCTGAACCGTTACATGTCAAACAGATTAAAAAGCACATTAGTACCCCTGTTCCGCATGATTCACATTCAGTTGTTTCAGTCAGCAGTTCCGGAAAGTGAGTTACTTTTCACACAGCCTCAGCTCTGTTTGTATATTAAACTGTGACGTGCATTGGTTGATAATTTGTTCTCCTTGATCTGTAATGATTCATCTAAAAGAGACTTTATGGAGTCAGCAGGCTGCTAGAACATGGCACACAGTGTTTTTCCTTAATATCCTTAGACCCCTTTGATATGTAATCAAGTCCAATGGCTTTTGGTCCTGTCCAGTTATCATTCACTTTTGTTTGATATCCTTGAATACGTTCGGATGTATTAAAAGTTGAGTTTGTTGCAGGTATCTTGCGATTGTCTGGCCAGATATTCCATACTTCTCTATATACAAAGTCAGCGACTGGTCCATTGTAGATTCAGGGAGTGCAAGGCTTCTGGCTTGGGATACATGCCGTGATAGATTTGCTATATTGGAATCTGCAGTGCCTCCTAGGATTCCTATAATTCCTAAAGGAGGTTCATCAAGGAAGGCAAAGGAAGCAGCCGCAGCTGCTGCGCAGGCTGCCGCCGCTGCTGCTAATGCGGCCTCTGCTGCTACTGTCCAAGTTCGGATTTTGCTGGATGATGGGACATCAAATATATTAATGAGGTCCATAGGTGGCCGCTCTGAGCCAGTATGTGATCTCCTTACTCAAGTGACACACTGTATTCTCTACTTCTAGTTTACTCTTTTTGGCTATCTCTGTGATGCTGTTAGGACTTAAAGCTTCTTTGGGTATAAGTTTCTCCTGCTATTGCAGATGCATTGCAAAGCATATGCTGCACACTGAGAAATTTTTTGGAATGTCTAAATTTACGGATTCCCTGACATCATGTCTTGAGGGTGCAAAGTTCTTCTTGAGACGAAAAATGTCTTTTCCTGATTCGCTTAGTATAGGTCTCTTTCTTTTGTTCACATGTAAATTATAAAGTTTTATTTGTCATTTTATATTAAGGCTTAAGGCTTGGTTTTCAATTTTAACTCTTCCTGGTGCAGTGGTTCTAAAATGGTGGGCGCGGGACATATTTAAGCAGAGCTTATCATGCTATACATCTCTATGTGGCTTATCATAATTATATGTGAAGATATCTCTTTTGTCCTTGCTTGGAGTAGGAGGCTCTTATTTTCATTATCTTCTCTTTCAGGTTATTGGTTTGCATGGAGGTGCATTGTTAGGTGTGGCTTATCGGACATCACGGAGGGTCAGTGCTGGTGCTGCAATGGCTATTTCAGCCATTCAGCCGATGCCATTGTCAGGGTTTGGAAGTTCCTTCACAACAATTGATGATGCAACACATCGTTCTGCTGCTGAGGCAGCCCCTCAGAATTTCCAATTATACAGGTGACGGTCTATATGAATATGCCATGTCACTTTAATTTGAAAATAGTCAAACGGTCAATTTAGGTTCCTTTCCTATCAGATTTACCTTACTGGCAAAGAGTTTTAGTGCTTTACCTCAATGCTAGATCTTTGAGGTCCTCCTGCAATGACTTGTTTTTGCTTTGCGCCTGCAAAATGATATCTCATGGTGAATTTGAACGATTTCCAACTATTAAGAATTTATTGTGCAGTTGGGAAAGTTTTGAGCCCGTGGGTGGTCTACTTCCTCAGCCAGAATGGACTGCATGGGACCAAACAGTGGAGTATTGTGCTTTTGCTTACCAAAAATACATTGTTATATCATCCTTGCGACCTCAATATCGTTATCTTGGAGATGTAGCAATTCCCTATGCTACTGGTGGTGTTTGGCATCGGCGACAGCTTTTTGTGGCCACACCAACTACTATTGAGTGAGATATGTTCTGCTTACATTGACTGCTCTCTTGGTGGAAGCGCAGTCCAGTTCATTGTTCTTTTTTATTAAGCTAAAGACCTGTAAAACAGGTTCTAATAATTTGACTGTACTTCAGATGTGTTTTTGTGGATGCTGGAGTTGCTGCAATTGATTTGGAAACAAAAAAGATGAAAGAAGAGATGAAACTGAGAGAAGCACAGGCAAGGGCAGTTGCTGAGCATGGGGAGCTAGCACTGATAGCAGTAGAAAGTCCTCAGACCTCAGCACAAGAAAGAACAGCACTGCGACCACCAATGCTGCAGGTGACTTGTTGCTTTCTTCTCATTCATAGATAGGTTCAGCTTTTTAGAACTTTAGACTTGTTGGCTTCTCTTGCCGTTGTACTTTGTTAACTTTAAGCTTCAACATGATTATGTTGTGATAAATTTAAGAGTTCAGCATGAAAACGTTTATTGGTGAAAAAGAAAGTTAAAATTTACTTCTAATCGTAAGTCTACTGAATATATTAACCTGAGAAGGGAATTATTCAGGATGCTGTTATTTGGCTGAGAATTGATCTCGTCATGGGCCTGTTCACCTGGAAATCCTGAAGATTTCCTCTTTTGCTCCCTTTCTTGGAGCAACCTATTCTGAGGAGTTAGAAATTCTAGAAAAGAGCAACTCTTCTCTGCCTTAAAAACTGAAAATTCTGCTTGTTTTATTAATCTGGCTGAGACCTAATTTAAATAGGACAGAACCCTATCCTAAGTGCTAGAGCTAATACTGATCCTTCTTGAATAACACTAATTGAATAGTAATACTTTCTATATCGAGCCTCCTAAATAAGGCCAAGGCAATAGTTATTTCTAAAACAAAGAGCATAGTAATGTAAATCCTAAATTTGACAGGAATGGAGTTGTAGACTCGAGTCAATCTCTATTTTGCTACTCATGCCTATGGTGCATTTGGCCACAACAGGGTCAGTGTAGATTTACTGTCTATGTGATCTTTCTCTTGGCAACCTTGGGAAGGAAAACGAAGAAAATAGGTAAATTAGCTGAAGGGAGGTAGCTAGACTAGGTGTCAGTACTCCTTTTCTTTTAGGTCTGCAGAATGACTGCTACAGATACAAGCTTGAATACTAATTATAAGGAAATTGTCAGGCTATTATCTTTCTTGGAAAACATTTTACGATTCTGCTGTAGTCAGACAGAACAAATGAGACAAGTTCTTCTTCGGAAGGTGTTATCACAAAAGCCTCACTCACATGTCTTCTACATAGATGAGAACCTTGTGATTGGTTGTAGAGTAAAAAGATGAAAGGAGAAGACCTGTGCCTTGATACGTGCCAATGGCTGAACTAGGTTTCCTCCTCCAGTCATGTAACTCTTGAATTTAACTTGAATGGAAAGAAGGCATGAACTACCTATAAAAATAAAACACGGGAAACAAATATTTTGCAGTTAGGCCACATGTTTCTAATACTTAATTTTTTGGGTTATTATTTGGAGAAAAAAGTTGCTTTGGAACAGAAAACTGAAGTTTTTGTGTAGCACCCCTTGGTGTGGGCGATTGTGCTGTTTCGTCGTCCTAGCCTGTGTGTCAGTGTGGTGGAACAATTGTGGCAATAACTTCACAATTGCTATTCATAATTGTGGATTGATTTTGGTGGGAAGATGCTGCTTGGTCCAGCAGTTGGTTACACAAATCAACTGATCCATCCTCTAAATGCCCGTCTTTCTTTCCAGGTGGTTCGTCTAGCTTCATTCCAGCATGCTCCTTCAGTGCCACCTTTCTTAACATTACCTAAGCAGACTAGGGTTGATGGTGATGACCCCACAATGCCAAAAGAGTTGGAAGATAAAAAGTACAATGAGGTAGCTGTTGGTGGAGGAGGGGTGTCTGTGGCTGTTACACGCTTTCCTACAGAACAGAAAAGACCTGTGGGACCTCTTGTTGTCATTGGTGTAAGAGATGGAGTTCTGTGGCTTGTTGATAGGTAATAAGATAATGTCTCTTTTTTTAATTGTTGTTAGTTATTGTTACTTGAACTTGTGGTTTACCCTCTTGCCATTTCTAACCAGATGGGTATATCATGCTACAGTTTTAGGTGTAAGAGTTTGTACTGGAAGTTTATCAAAATCCGCCTGTGCTCTCCAATTTAAACACTTCGTACTTCCCACTTTTTTAATTATAGTTTTTGATGTTTGCTTTATGTTGTTAGTGGACTGACAGCTCCAACTACTGCTTCTCCTGGTTGAAAATTTGAAACAAAAGGAGCCCTATTCAGAATGCTTTTTATGATTAGTATAACCAATAATGGAAAATCAAACTGTACTTCAAGGCTAATGCAACTGTGATTTGAACATTTCCGGTTTCTTCATTCGTCAAAAGGAAAACAAGAAAACTGTTCTGGCTTCTGATTCTGATTGTTAATTTATGAAAGTGGAATTTGATGCACCTTCTTTTCGTTCATTTATCTCTTTTCTTTTACATGGTTCTGTACTTCCTTCATTATAGCTGGTGGCATGCTTATGTTCTCTGTAATAAAATTGTTGATAGGTATATGTGCGCACATGCCTTATCTCTCACTCATCCTGGTATTCGTTGCCGGTGTCTGGCTGCTTATGGAGATGCTGTTAGTGCAGTGAAATGGTATTGAGTTTTTTCATATTTGTTTCTCTTGTACAATTCATTTAGTGTTCGCCTGCATATGATCCATGAATTAAACAGTTTTCATTACTATCCCATATTTTGTATGCAGGGCAAGTAGGCTTGGTAGGGAGCATCACGATGATTTGGCACAGTTTTTATTAGGAATGGGTTATGCTACCGAAGCACTTCATTTACCTGGAATATCTAAAAGGTCTGATCACTAATTCCCCATCCACCCGGTCAACCAATAACTCATATTTTCTTCAACTCATTCTGTTGGATTTTACGGCATGGAAAATATTCTGACTTACGAAAATGTCCATTATTATATTCCAGGTTGGAGTTTGATCTGGCCATGCAGAGTAATGATTTGAAAAGGGCTCTTCATTGCCTTCTCACTATGAGCAACAGCAGGGACATTGGGCAAGATGGTACTGGCCTGGAATTGAGTGACATCCTTAATTTGACTGCTAAAAAGGAAGATGTTGTTGAAGCTGTTGAGGGAGTTGTTAAATTTGCCAAGGAATTTTTGGACCTCATCGATGCCGCAGATGCCACTGGGCAAGCTGACATTGCTCGTGAAGCACTCAAGAGGTTATCCACTGCAGGAGCAGTGAAAGGTTCCTTACAGAGCCATGAATTAAGAGGACTTGCCTTACGACTTGCAAATCACGGAGAGTTAACTCGACTAAGTGTATGGCCAAAGCCTGTTCCTGACTTGCATATTTTTTCATTTGAGTTCTTCTACACTTGAACATTATCATAGCCAGATAATGCTAGTCTCGTTATAAGCATGCTGAAGTTAGGTGCAGCATTAATGCATGCATAAGTAATTGTTTAGCATTCAACGGCGATTTGGTTTGATTCATACAAATAGCTTCTGATTTTTGCCTGTCTCTACCCACTGCAGAGTTTGGTAAACAATTTGATTTCAATTGGCCTGGGGCGGGAAGCAGCTTTTGCGGGAGCAGTTCTTGGTGACAATGCTCTCATGGAAAAAGCATGGCAGGACACTGGCATGCTTGCTGAAGCTGTCCTTCATGCCCACGTAAGTGTTGTTTCTATACGGACACTAGGAGTGCCAATATAAAAGTTAGGAGCTAGAAATATTAGATGAAACAAGCACATACCAGTATTTCAGAAATCTGGAAGTCGAAACATTTCGATCTGACTCTCGTTCTAATGTCACCCCCTTCAGGCTCACGGGCGACCAACACTGAAGAACTTGGTTCAGGCTTGGAACAAGGTGCTTCAGAAGGAAGTTGAGCACACTCCATCAACAAAAACCGATGCAGCAGCTGCCTTCCTTGCATCACTTGAGGAACCCAAGTTCACGAGTCTCGCAGATGCTGGAAAGAAGCCACCCATTGAAATCCTCCCGCCTGGAATGCCATCTCTAACCGGCCTAATCACTACCCAGAAAAAACCTGCCCCCGGAACCCTGGGTGCTCAGAAGCAACAAACACCGCCGAGCCAACCCTTACAGATCGAGGCACCTCCCGCCACAACACCGGAACCAGGTGCTGCACCTGCAAGTACAGCTGCACCACCTACAGATGGTGCACCTGCAGCCACACCAGAACAACAAGCTGCAGTGGCGCCATCAGAAACCAGCGAACCTCCTGCCGCAGATGGGCAAGAAGCTGCTACTATCTCATCATCATCTGCTAGTAATCCAGATCCATCTGCGTCAGGTGAGAATAACGTAACCCCCTCTGGAAGTAACCCCGAGCCTGTTCCTTCTGGAGAACCTGTCCCAGTTCCGGAAGAACACGTGGTTGGAGAGGACAAGGATGCAACAACAACAACACCCGCCTCCCAACAAGAACCCTCGTCGTTGCCATCAAATAACCAGGGAGGAAGTGTTGGTCAGCGCCCTATGTTAAGCATGAGTGACTTTCTTGCCTAACCAGCGACGAACGACAACGTAGAATGACAACGTATGGCGATTCTTTTGCTGTGATTATGATTATTGTTTCCCGAATCCGAGTATTTGATCTAGTTTCCATGATGTGAGGAAAGTTTTCGCGTTAGTTAGCAAGTTTGTACCTTAGGGGATGTGTATAAATCTTGTATTTCTTACATGATGTATGATTGTACGATGCCATTTTTTCCAGTGTGGGGGTTAGGGGAGGGATTGGGTTTTGTAGCCGGTGGCCATAGTTTTCTTCTGGATTTTTGTATTGTATTTGCTTCTATTGTTTTGTTGGTATTGTACTTCGGCGTGATGTGGAAGACTGGAAGCGAAAAGAAAGCAATTTGAGGTCCTGAAGGTTTGCAGTTTATTTAACATATCGTATTTTATGCATGTTTAACCTGGATTTCAGTTTTTTTTTTTTTTATAGACCAATTGAACTAGTTATACTTTACAATGTGATATTAAAATTATATCACTGAGTTATAGCAGATTCACTTTCATTTTTGTTTTCCTGCTTCTTGTTTCCCTTGCAGAAATATGGCAACGGAATTGGGGGGAACTTGTTTGGTTTTCATTATGTTTTTTGTTTGTATCCTACTCCGGAAACAAGTGCAAACTTCCTTTTGTTTTCCACAAGTCTTCAACATTTGTTTCCTCAAATTTTCCACACAAAAAATAAATAAAAAATTCTTATTTATGAGGTAACATATTCGAACGAAATCACACACAATTATTTTTAATCCTTTCATTTTAGTCCTTTAATTTTTTTCTTTTACCAAAATTTATTTTTTTATTAGATAACATATTTCCGTACATATCATTTGGAATCAAACGAACCAAAAGTTTATTTAAATTCAAAATAAATAATTGTGCTTAGTTCATTTTCAAATGAATTCCTATGCTCGAAAAATGTTATATTCAAATATTTATAAATTAATTGAACTGAACTCCCAAATTTTGTTAGAACATATTTACAATTGAATCATATGAAAAACTTTCAAAATGTACCATTCAATTTAATAACTAATTTGTCTAGAATTTAATGTGTATTCAAAAGCAATTATTGGAAGTGTGCACCAACTAATCACATCTCGTTAATAACCACGTCTCGGGACAAGCTACGGTGCTAATCCTATAGGGTGTTAGCACCGTCCTAATAGTCGTGGTAGTGTTTTTGCATGGAAGCTTTTGGTAGTCTTTTTTTTATTGATCGCCTGTGTTGTTAATATGTAGGGTCTGTAGTAGTTTGATGTGTAGTCATGGTAGTGTTTCTGGTCATAGTTGTCTTGAGACTATGTAGTTTCGTCAATATTGAAGTGCAATATATTGGTAGTAGTGGTTTTTAATAATACGTGTGTAGCATTTTTGGGGTTAGCAGGTGCTAACAGGGTATGGGGTTAGCATCCCATCCCACCCCCACGTCTCCAACAAGGGATCAACAATTGAATTTTCAACCTCATCGCCCTATTAAAGTAAAAATCCGTACATATTATGACATATCTTGTATGCACACAAAATTCACAAGACCCAAAATCCCCCCCTACTTCTTCTAACTTTAGTAACTTTGCAACTGTTTTAACATCATGCATGTGTTCAAAACTCCAAAGTTGGTAATATATGGTTATATCAGAGACCCAAGAATTTTATTAACTTAACTGAATTGAAGGGCGATCGAGTTCGATCTGAAGAATCAAAATAGGGAGAGTGGGTGGGAAACTTTTGTCGCGTCCGTCGTCTGGGGCCGCCACCGGGTTGTGAATGGACGCAAATGCTCAAAGCTGGAACCTGCTGATAAGGTCCAACAGCAATTGGTTCAAAAAATTATCTCTAACTCTGGCATTTAGTAATTAACGCAAAGGGTTTCAGCCGAATAATCTAGTTTCAAATTTCAAATCAACAAGTGTAAACCTCAAGAAAGATCTATAGGTCGATTATGAAGAGAGATGAAGATGATTTAGAGGAAGAATGAAACTACATGATGGGCTTTTTGGTTGTGGACACACCGTATAGAACGAGACCTGCAAAACAAGAAAGGCATAATGTTATGTTATATATAGTCTGCATATGCCATCCAATTTTGAGGAGTAAAAGAATGATGAGGATTTAATTATGTAATAAATTTCTTTAAACGTGTGTGCCGATGATCACTGGCGTAGTCAGAAATAGATTTTAGTGGGCTCCAGAGGCAGAAATGATGGAATGCAATGCGAGTCATGATTTTAAAGGGTTATTTCCCATGAAATGGAGATCCGTGGTTGAACATGTATAGACTCCACCTTAAAATTGTTAGCTGAGCTGGGTTTGGGGGTCTCTGATTGGTGTCTCGGCCCATTTATTTACCCATTTATGTATATGTGCTAAGCCCATGCCCATGCAAACTTGTACGTAGAGAGAGCTAGGGTTTGCTTGCTAGGGTTTTCGGCATATATATATATTGATGTGTAACCGAGTGTGTTGATTAAGCTGAATAAGAGATCCGTCTTCCCCGTGGACTATGGGTATTGCGATCTGCAATACTGGAAACCACGTAAATCTGTTCTTGTTTCGCTCTTATTGTTTCTAAGCTCAAGGTAATCTAACATGGTATCAGAGCTTTCGAAGATGGATAGTGAGAAGATGACCCTACGTCTCAATCACAAGAACTACGCACTGTGGGAATTTCAATTCCGTGTCTTCATCGAAGGACAGGGATTGCTCGGAATTCTCAATGGAACTAACAAGCCGCCGACGGCGCCGGCTACGGAACAGGAGGTTGCCCGCTGGGGGCAACAGGATGCTCGGATCCGGTCTTGGATCCTTGGTTCAGTCGAGCCTACGATTGCGCTAGGCCTCAGGATGCATACTACAGCACATGGAATGTGGTCGCACTTAGCGTCCACCTATTCCTCCGTGAATACGGCTCGTCAATTTGAAGTGGAGATGACTCTCGATCGATTGGAGCAAGGAAGCCAGGATATCACCACATATTTTAGTGCTGCCCAGGAGCTTTGGATTGAACAGGACCTGCTGACCGCCTCGCTCCGTTCCAAGGAAGCCTCTGCCGAGGTTCTCGAAGAGCGCCAACGCACTCGCCTATGCCAATTCCTCATGAAGCTGCGTCCAGAATTTGAAACGGTCCGCTCCACTTTGCTGAATCGCGACGACCTGAAATTTGAGGGTGTTCTCGGCCTCTTGGTGCGCGAGGAAACCCGGCTTCGTACTCAGGAGCAATTGGACGTTCGTCCGGGTGAAGGCGAAACGGTATTCGCAGCTGCTGCGGATCCCTCGCAAGCTTTGGTAGCTGCTGTCCAACGACCCCAATTCCAACGTCGGGTCGCCACGAACGATGTTGAATGTCACCATTGTCACGAGAAGGGCCACTATCAGAAACATTGCCGCCGAAAAAACTTTTGCGTTTACTGTAAACGCGCAGGGCATATCGTTTTGGATTGCCGTTCAGCTCAACGCGCTGCTGCTCGGGCGACAACGGCGGGAACATCCACTGACCGCCATGCTTATGCTGTTGCATCTTCTTCGGATGGTCCAGGCACCAAGACATCGGGCGCTGCGGTGAATGCTACTGCCGCGATGAATGTTGCTGCGGTCGAGCAGGTAGTCAACGCCGCTCTTCAGCGCTCGCTGCCCGGTGCGATCAGCAGCGCCTTTGCTGCCCTTCAGGTTACAGGTATGACTCCTCCCTGGCTTCTCGATTCCGGATGTTTTAATCACATGACCAACGATACTAGCAAATTGTGTGATAAATCTCCAGTTTCGGATATGATCCTACGGGTTGCTAATGGGCAACTTTTGAAAGTTCATGGCATTGGTCAGATTAAATCTCCTAAGCTTACTCTACCAAATACGTTACATGTCCCTGATTTAGTGCCTAATCTTGTTTCTGTTGGACAACTGACCGAGCAAGGCTGCTCTGTTTCATTTGGACCTTCGGGTTGTGTTATCCAGGACCTGAAGACGGGGAGGCAGATCGGGCGAGGGAGTAAACAGGGACGTGTTTTTCACCTTGAGGAGCACACGAGTCGATCGGAGCCTTTGCCACCAGTTAGTTGCCCTCCTGTCAGTAGTCCTTCGGTTAGGGTTGTCAGTAGTCATGGTTCTTTGGTGTCTAGTGTTTCAAATTCTTTGAGTCGATCAAAAACAGCTTGGGAGCTATGGCATGCTCGTTTAGGCCATCCCAATTCGGCCCGTCTTATGTTTATGTTCAAACAACAATTGCTGGGTTTTAATAAAAGTGGCATTTCCTCTTCCCATGAGTGCACAAGTTGTGTTGAAGCAAAACTCAAGAGCATTTCGTTCCCTCCTAGTAAAACCTTGATTACTGAGCCGTTTCATATTATCCATACAGACCTTTGGGGACCTTCTCCCACGGTTTCACGCTCTGGTTTTCGCTATTTTGCACTGTTTGTCGATCATGCAACTCGTTTTACTTGGGTTTATTTCCTCCGACTCAAGTCCGATTTGCTTTCAGTTGCCACCGAGTTTTTAAAAATGATCTGCACCCAGTTTGATAGGCCAGTTAAGATTGTGCGGTCTGATCCTGGTGGGGAATTTAGCTCTCATCCCCTCCGTGATCTCTATCGATCACTCGGGACTGTATGTCAGAAGTCATGTCCCGGTACTTCCCAGCAAAATGGCCTAGTTGAACGGAAGAACAGGCATGTTGTTGAACTTACCCGTGCTCTCCTGCTTGATTCTCATGTTCCTCCTGAATTCTGGCCGGAAGCAGTTGCTACTGCGGTCCGTCTCATCAACTATCAAGTTACACCTGTTCTTGACAACAAAAGCCCTTATTTTTCCCTTTTTTTTTGAAACATCCCGAGTATCGTCGTCTTCGTGTATTTGGGTGCACCTGTTTTGTTTTGACTCCTAAGCGTGAACGAAATAAGCTGTCATCCAAAGCTGCTCGTTGCATGTTCCTAGGCTATAGTGATGTCTACAAAGGCTACCTATGTTTTGACCCCGTCCTAGGGAGAATTCGTATAAGCTGTAACGTTGTCTTCTTTGAATCCATGTCTTTCTATTCCAAATCCCAGCCATCCTCTCTTTCCTTCCTTTCCCAGCTACCTACCCTTCCTACGTTTGATGAAGATGATGTTGCTGCTGATGAAGAGTTCCCTCCGCCCGATGACCTCGATCTGCTTCTCTCCCCACCGGCGTCTCCCTCGGCCAGTTCGCCTGGCCCCTCGGCCAGCTCTCCAGATCACTCGGCCACCTCTCCTGGCCCCTCGGCCAGCTCGCCTAGCCCCTCGGCCAGCTCGTCCAGCCGCTCGTCCAGAACTTCATCGCCGAGTGGTTCGCCTGCCAGCGCCAGCTCCTCTGGCCCCGAGTCTCCACCTGGTCCGTCGAGCTCCCACGAGGCATCACCGCCTCCTGCTCCTGTTCTTCGGCGCTCCTCACGTCGTAATTTGGGTCAACTTCCTGTACGCTTTAATGACTATCAAGCTTATGGAGTTGCTGCCATTGCAATTCCTACACGTTATAAACAGGCACATGGCGATCCAAATTGGGACAATGCTATGAAGGTTGAGATGGATGCCCTTCATGCGAATCGTACGTGGACCATGGTGGACCGGCCTCCTCCACCAGTTCCGGTTGTCGGCAGTCGATGGGTGTACAATATCAAGGTACATCCTGATGGAACCATTGAGCGATTTAAAGCCAGGGTCGTTGCTCAAGGTTACACTCAAGAACAGGGCGTGGATTATGACGAGATGTTTGCTCCGGTAGCAAAGATGACTACAGTTCGTACACTTCTGGCTGTCGCGGCTGTGCGGAATTGGCCTCTTTATCAACTCGACGTGAAGAATGCTTTTTTGCACGATGATCTCAAGGAGGTGGTTTATATGGAACCGCCACCAGGCTATACTCTGGGTGCTCCGGGGCAGGTTTGTCTTCTTCATCGGTCTCTGTATGGTTTGAAGCAGGCCCCTCGGGCATGGTTTGACAAGTTTCAGGCTACCATTCTTCAGCTGGGATTTCAGCAAAGCCTGAATGACCCTTCTCTCTTCACTCGTGTGACATCCACTGGTATTGTTGCCCTTCTGTTATACGTTGATGATATGGTTGTCACAAGGGATGATGCGGCTGGTATCCAGTTGCTCAAGGATGGTCTTAGTGCTGCTTTTGATCTTAAGGATTTGGGTACTCTTGATTACTTTCTCGGCCTTGAAGTAGTGCGCAGTTCTCGTGGAATTCTCTTGACACAGAGCAAGTATATCACCGACTTGTTAGAGGATCATCAATTCTCTGACTGTACCCCTGTTCGGTCGCCAATGGAGCTGAACTTGAAGCTTCGTCGTGACTCTGGTGCTCCATTGACGGATGGCTCGATGTACAGGAGCATTGTGGGCAGTTTAATCTACCTAGTTGCGACTCGTCCTGATATCTCATATGCTGTGCAGGTTGTTAGTCAGTTTATGACGCAACCTAACCTTGATCATCTCTCGGCCGTGCATCGGATCCTTCGGTACCTCCAGGGCACGAAGGATGTTGGGTTGTTTTTTCCCTCGACTGGATCATTGTCCTTGCAGGCGTTCTCCGATTCAGACTTTGCAGGGTGTAGTGACACTCGTCGGTCTACCTCTGGGTGGTGTGTTCGTTTTGGAGACTCTTTCATTTCCTGGAGGTGTAAAAAGCCGGATCGAGTAGCGAAATCTTCAACGGAAGCCGAGTATCGCGCAATGTCTGATGTTGCTTCCGAGGTCGCCTGGTTGGTTCGTTTACTGACGGATTTTGGAGTTCATGCCCATGCAAACTTGTACGTAGAGAGAGCTAGGGTTTGCTTGCTAGGGTTTTCGGCATATATATATTGATGTGTAACCGAGTGTGTTGATTAAGCTGAATAAGAGATCCGTCTTCCCCGTGGACTATGGGTATTGCGATCTGCAATACTGGAAACCACGTAAATCTGTTCTTGTTTCGCTCTTATTGTTTCTAAGCTCAAGGTAATCTAACAAAAATTTCACTATTTCTAATGTGTTTAGGTTTCAATCGGGTACGTGGATCTCACAATCCCTAACCTAGCTCCGCAAATGCGGACATCAAATATATAGTTTTTAACAAATTAACATGGAGTACTCGAACCGCTTGATGGTGTTTTTTATCACATTATTTTCCCCATTAAATTTTGAAATAATAGATTGAACTTCAGCTAGGAATTAGGATAATTTTCCCCATCAAAGTTCAAACCCTTCCTACTAATAGTAGCTAAAGTGAAAAAGCTCCCTGAATGAACATGAAAGTTGGGGAAATGGGGAATGTTGGAAACAAAGAGGAGTGATTGATGGACCCACGACCTTGACCTTAACTATCTTTTGATTTCGGTTTGAAATTAAGTACTTATAAAAGTTGATATGATTTAAACCTGTTTATTTGACTTATGATTAGAAGTCACGTTAACCTGTTTTGTAATATGTACTTTTTTTCAAAATAGTTTTGTTGGTTTTTTTGGGTCCGGGTATTAGTTTACATACACATCTTGTCAATAGATCACGTAGACGATGTATGTTCAATTGCTTTTTTTTGTATTGTTTACTGCTCGCTTCGTTGTACCAATAAACAAGATTTTGTTTCCACTCCTAAAAGCTCACTTGTATTACAGACACAAGAGTAGGCACAAAAGAATCACATGGCTGAAAGATACCATAACCGCACATCGAACCCTACCAAACTAGTTTACAAAAAAACTAACTTTTTTTGTCCACCAAATAAGCTGCCCGCCCTACTAGTTTGTCGATCAACAAATCTAACATTAAAATGATGGAAGCATTGACGCAACGTAACATATGTATTTTCTCTAGAATTGTACTGTCGAGCAGAGTCCCCCAATGACCCCTCCGAAATCTTCTCCCGCAGCATCAGCACTAGCTTATTGAACATTCCCCAGCCAAGCACCATCGAACCGCATCCCTAATAGCCAAAAGCTCCACCAAGAACGAATCGTCAATAACATCATAGAGTGACGACACAACGCTTACCATGACTTTCGACGAATCACCCCCAACCCACATGAGATCCCTTTTAGTTGAAAATTACCAACCTCTGAGTATTAGACATTTTTTCCCCTTCGAAATCGTTTTAACGTCTCAAACCTGCTGGATGACAATATATTGTTGACAAAAAGGAATGAGTCAGGTCGACGTCGTTCGTCGGCAGGCCGAGGGCAGCATTTGCTCCGTTCCAATTCTTTCTTTGTTTGGTTCAGTCGCACTCATCGCTCCATCCATCGCCGTCGTCGGCGTCGCCATCATCATCATCATCTTCATCCACGCTGTTTCAGCTCTCAAAACAAAAGATCTCTGCACCTTCTTCCAGCTTTCATTTCGTTTTGTCTCCTTTGCCTTCCCCACACAGGCCACAGCCCCTGAATTTTGTCCTCTTACTCTGTTTTCGTTTACCTTTTCTTTTGAAACGCGAATTCGTGTTTTTTTTTTTGGTGAGAAAATTAATAAAAGGGACATTCTTTCCAGCTATAGGACGCCTCCTTGATCCAGTGCTTCAAACAAAACTCCATTACCCACTCGATACTATTCCTTTCTTCACTCTTTATCCAAATTGCAACTTTCCAAAATTGAAGGTGTATAATATGAGGGAGTTTTTACCTTTACTTTTGGATGTCCTATCAAATTCAAATTTGATCTACAACTAAACATTACTTTAAATATAATTGATGGAGCAGTAGGTTAAAGATCGATAGAACGATCAGGTTTCGATTTTGAAAATTTCGAATTCGAATTCCTACATATGCTATTTGATATTCTAATGCATGTTCTTTTGAACCGGTTATTTCATGATGTTAACAGACAGGATTTCAAAGTCTTGCATGATTAATATAATGAGTTAGGACACTCATTTTGTGCCTGCGTTTTCACACGCACACAGAAAATGATATTGCGGGTCTTTTCAATACAGATTGAGGTTTGCCGTAAAGCCAAGCTTGATTTTAGTTGCGAATGAAACATTCGGGGTTTGTTGTCCCTTGGTTGAGTGTATTCGGAAGAACAAAATACGCAATAGCATAGACAACTATATATAAAGTTTTTCACTCGCATTTTAATGTATTTGAGTGCGTTTAAAATTGTATAAAGTTAACCAGCTCAAAATAATACTTTCAGGTTTTTTACAAATGTTGTAACAATATTTTAATGTCGGAAATTTTCACAATCCTTTTGCATTGTTATAAGAATCGAACCGGATCAACGGCTAGGCCAGTAGAACCAGTTACAGTAGCTATTCGGTTCATTTGTTTGGACAGTTAGCAATGGACCCAATGATTTTTTGTGGTTTGACTTGAAACCATATGGACCACCTCGATTTAACTGGTTCACAATTTTAACCAAAAAACTATATAAAAAAAACTTTAACGTAAACTAAGATCATCCAACCTCAATCACTAATTTTATTTATGCTTTCTTTTCTTCATTTTCCAGCTTCCTTGTCAGTTTTATGTTGTCCACTACTGATTGTCACCCTGATTACTAACTTAAACATCGATGATATGAATTTGAATTTGCTTATGATTAATGATAATTTCACTTATAAATCAGTTTACTATATATCTCTTTATGTTATAGGCTTATAGCACATTAATAATTTTATTAACAATTAACCAATATTTCTATAATAATTAACCTTCGTTCTAAAAACATTGTGTTTTTGTCTTGTTTGGTTCCCATTTCATTTCCAACCACTCAGTTACCACTATTAATACTGAACTCTCTGCCCTCCAACTTCCTTTTACCTCTGATTCTTTGCTTCATCTCCATCTCTTCCTTGATGGGCCAATCCACTTCTTCCTGCTCCGTCGCCCCTTCCTCTACCGCCGCCACCACCACCACCTCCGCCGCCTCCACCAAATGCCAACTCCACCCCTCACCTCCTCCCGCCACCGCCCCCCGCAAAAAGCGAAAACCCAGCCACCTACCGCCCGCCACCGCCGCCGCCGCCGACCACACCCTCTCCCTCCCCGACGAATGCCTCGCCACCGTCTTCTCCAAGCTCGGCTGCCACGACCGCAACTCCTGCTCCCTCGTCTCCAAGCGCTGGAGCTCCGTCGACTCCGCCTCCCGCCACCGCCTCGTCCTCCTCTCCCCCGCCGAAATCTCGCCTTCCCTCCCTTCCCTCCTCTCCCGATTCACTTCCCTCACCGTCCTCTCCCTCAAATGCTCCCGCAAATCCCCCAGCATCGACAACGATTCCTTCGCCCAAATCTCCCGCTTCCTCAATTCCCTCCAGAAAATCAAGCTCAAGGGCTGTACCCACATCTCCGACGACGGCCTCGTCGCTTTCTCCGCCAATCGCCCTTCAAAACTCTCCAAGGTGTCTTTCGCCTCATGCGGGTTCGGCGCGAAGGGGATCAATTCCATGCTCACCAACTGTTCGATAAAAGACCTCACTCTCAAGCGCCTCCGAAAGCTCGACACTCGCACCTCCCACCTCGAATACCCCGACAGCAGCGTCGGCGCCGGTAAGTTGCTGGTGAGGCTCTGCGTCAAGGATCTCCACAACGCTGGGGTTTTTACCCCTTTGCTTTCATCTTGTTCTAAATCGCTGAAGACGCTCATCGTCTGCCGGAGCTCCGGCAATTGGGACGGAGTGTTGGAAGAGAGCTTCGGAGGAGGAGGGGGAATTACATCCGTGATGGAGATCCAATTCGAGAGCGTCCAATTGGGCGACCAGGGGCTCACCTCGATCTCCACTTCCTGCCCCGACCTCCAAGCTCTGTATCTCAGCCGCACCACCGATTGTACCGACGACGGCCTGTCCGCCATCGCCGGGAAATGCAAGAAGCTCCGGAAGCTCCACATCGACGCCTGGACCCGATTCGGAATTCGAACCATCGGAGACGACGGCGTCCTCTCAATAGCCCAAAAATCCTCCCATCTACAGGAAATCGTACTCATGGGAGTCCCAATTTCGGTCCAGACCCTCAACGCCCTGGCTTCCAACTGCCGATCTCTTGAACGAATGGCGCTCTGCAATACCGACACGCTGGGGGACGCGGAGCTGGCTTTCGTCGCCGCGAAATTCCTGCCCCTGAAGAAGCTCTGCATCAAGAACTGCCCTGTTTCTGAACTGGGCATCGCCGCCGTCGGGGCCGGGTGTCCTAACCTGGTGAAGCTGAAGGTGAAGCGGTGTAGAGGGATATCGGCGGCGAGTATCGGGAGGCTGAAGCTGCGGAGGAGATTGCTTGTGGTTTCGGTGGATGAAGATACACCCATGGCGTTCGATAGTGGTGCGGAGGAGGAAGAGCGGCAGAGAGGAGCTGAGAGAAGAAGAGGGAGAGATGGGAACCCGAATCATCATGGGTTGCTGCCGGGAAATGCCAGCGGAACGACGGCGAATGCGATATGTACGAGTATGAGTGCTCTGTTTTTGAAGTCCAAGTTTGAGAATGCTCTGCATCTGGGGAGGGGAAGAAGAGGAGAAAGGAGGCATGATTCGTCCATTTCTAATGACGACATCATTTTCCAGTAGCAAGGTTTTGCTTGCTTCTTCTCTGTTCATTACTTTGTGTTGATTGATTCCCAAAAGTTTGGGTTTTGCGTATTCTTTGATTTGGAAGAGCTGTTGTTAGATTAGTTGTTTGTGCCACAAGACGGATTCCGTCTTGGAAAAGAAGTGGAAGAGAAGAAAGATAGTTTTTGCATGGATTATGTGGGTCGTTAGTTGTAGCCTAGGTTATGTTTCTAACGTTCTAGGCAGTTTCAAATGTTAAGGCAGACAATGAGCAACTAAATATGAGTATTTCAAGTATAGATGGTGTGGAACGAAGTAGTTAAAATCCATATATGAATCTCTTCTAATAATTTGAGTAATTGGACCAGTTAGTTGATAAGATAGATAGATAGATAACAAACATGTATGTACATAGGCATATATTTTGGGATTTTGCTATTGAACTCACAACGCAATCAAAAATTGTGAGGACATGGTCGCAAGGGCAGAGTGAGAGTGTAATCAGGTGGGTCCCGCAATATCGATCTATCCTAGATCGAGAATAAAATTGGTAAATTAGGTATAATATCTAACTGAGAATAAAAATTAGGGCAGTGTCTAATTGAGATAATTGACCTTACAGATATTTGGAGTATGATTTTTTTATAATTATTTATTGGCATATTTATTTTTTGTATCGAGCTAGTACAAATGACAATGGTTGACATGATCCACCCAAAAACAAATGTGTACTTAGTCAATATGGAAAATAAAATTTTCAACAAATCACAACTAATGTGTAAAGACACTTTATCTCAATCAGGGACCGAGCAAGAGTCTGACAAGGTGGATTCTCGAGAGGAAAATGGTAACTCAAACATAACAGCTAGTTGAGAATGAAAATCAGGGCTCCCTAACTCAAATTAATTGTTAGACTGAGGGGTCGTTTGGAAGTTGCGATTGTTTTGTTGAGATTGTCATTATGCATGTATTGTTTATAATGCATTGTTTTTTTGTTTATTTAGCAGAAACAATACATGGATTGTTTCTATGATTTGACAGAAACTATCACTCATTTTGAGTGATTGTTATATCTCAACTTTTAGTTGTGATTGTTGAGATAGTTGAGTTGAGATTGTTTTGTCTCAGCTTTTAGCTAATGCGACATACACAATCACACATACCAAACGTGGTATTCTACAATGCATCAAATTCGACAATACATGTATAATATTATACATGCATTCTCAACAATACATCTATTTAACAATCGCAACTTCCAAACGACCCCTGAGAAGTCTTGTACTCGAATCTTGGCAATATCATTTGTCAAGCACATTGAATTTATACTTGCACAAACTTCAACTCTATATATAAGTTGGTTTTCAAATGAACATGTTAGTAAATGATATAAGATCCATTATTGAACCTCTTCCAACTATGATCTCTTCCGTCCACGATCGTTGGATAAAAACAGTGGTAATCTTGTAAATAAACTACGATCTCTTCCATCCAAGATAGCACTCAGGGCATTTTGCACATTCTCTTTGGAACCGCGCACGTCTTACAAACTGATAATGACAAGTCATTATAGTAGATAACATGCAACGTACGAGCTAGCTATCTAGCTAGCTAGTCTTTCTTCACAAATATTACAGTGCCGACACGATACAGGCTGCGGATCTTTCTTTTTTTTTTTTTTTACCGTTGTGGAAAAAGAGAGAATTCTCTCCTCTTTTCTCTTCTCACACAAGTTTCTAGAAATGCCCTCTCTACTCTCTCAGACGATTTTGTCAGTGAGAGCCAGAGAGCTGGATTAGGGACAAAGGGATGAAGCCAAGTTGGGAGGGCTCCCAATCCTTCCTTCACATGGGCCGGGCCTCAAATTTGCACCTCCAAGAAAAGTATCATCAACTAATGGTTGTGTCATCTTCTTCTTCTTGGCTTTTTGTTCGAGTGGGAGAAGAACAAGGAAAAGGAAGTGTATCTGCTTAAATTTCAAACCAAACGTAACTTTGGTTAAACAAACATGGGAAAAAAGAAGAGATTTCTTTAGTGTAAAGCGAATGCAAATGATTGCTCGTGAGTGGAAGAAGAAGAAGAAGTGGGCATGTGGTGAAACAAAAGGAAACGGATAAAGCTGCCGGATAATCATACACACTTCTAGGCTACTTCATTATTCCGAATGAATGAGAATGTCTGATAAAAAAAATCATTTTGTTGCCTGCAGGATTTGCAAAAATAGAATCATGAAAGCGTGATATAGTGAGCAAGTAGAAACACTATGATGCTCACACAATCCAGACCGGTACGAAAGAGTCGTAAATTCTTTTATGAGTGCAGAAATTAGATATGCGATTATGGGGGAAGAGGAAGGAGGAGAAGAGGTTGTGCGAAGGAGGAGATGAAACAAAGACAGAGGGTATGATCCCCGGCGTGTATAGGTGTGGAGAATAAGTATTGTATTTTTTATATTAAATAATAAAATAATTAGATTTAATATATTTTTAATGAGATAGTGTGGAGGCTGATGTGGAGTTTCGTTAATAATATTGTTAACGGTAACAAAATATGGCTAAAACTTTGTAACGCTATGAAAAGTTTTTCTATTTTTAATTTTAAAAGGTTCAACTGATATTTTTTTTTAAATGAAAAGTTTGACTAGTCAATTGTGTTTACTACAATTGTTTAATAAAATCTGCATGGACAAATAGGTGGAGCACAATTACAAAATTATTAACAACAACACACAAATGACTAATATTCTAATGCGTTACAGAAGATTTGACCAATACTTTTGTATTTTGAAAATTTGACTCATAAGTTTAAGTGTTTACAAAATTGGACTAATAAATGTATATACTCCCTTTTATTGGAAGAACTAGCTTTGGGCCCGGCCCATTGGCCGGGTTTGTCCGAACATCATGTAATCTATAGTATTTATTTTTGTGATGATTTTATAATTTCAATTTTGACATTTATCAATGTGAGTCTTGAGTAAAAGAACTATTATCGATTATTCCGAGTAATTAATTATATACTATCGACATTCTTACATCTCAGATTATTGTATATCTAAATCAAGTTACATATCTTTTCTCTTGATAATTCCTTCCAATTATTGAATTCTAACCTACATAAAAAGATGACTTCTTCGATTAGTCTATTTAAAAAAATAAAAAGATTATAGGATTTTTTTGGTCCATGGACCAAAATATTTTGATGCCATAAGCTTCAACAATATACTTCTATAGTATTTATATTTAAAGTCTAAAATATTAGGGGGGGACTATTTTTTTTCCTTTCAGTGCTTAATACGTGAAATCGTTAAAAGAAGAGAAAGCAAACATTTACGGTTTCTCAATCTCAAAGTCAAAGGAACAAATATTACCCCGAGCATTGGACCGATGTGTGGCCTCACTATATCCAGACTCGGCTAATCTTGTACTAATCATTAAATTCAAAATCGACCAAGTTACTTCACTATTACAATCTCCTGAAATCATTCAAAATATCAAAGCCAAACATTCAAATTATGCGAGATTAATATTAAAAATGATTATTAGTATAACACAAATTAAAATTAGTGTAAACGTTTACACGATTTGTACATATCGATAGTAAGAATATATAAACAGAATGCAAACAAATCTAATGCTCGAGTTCAATGACCCAGCAATAAAAAACTCTTATACTTTAAAAAGTATCATCTAATATGTTTAAACGTAATATTAAACCTACTTACATCTTCTTTCATCTCGTTTGAATTTGAAGTTTAGCTTTTAACAGTTGAGACATTGCCAAACTTCGTATAAGAATAGAGTGATTGAATAATTTTGGGAGGCACATACAAAATAAATTACTGTGAAGTCATCAAAATCTTGTAACAATTATGTCGACTTGAACGAAGTAAAATAAATTACAATTTGGATGGAGAATTTTGGCTACACTTCAGCGGCATTACCACAACCCTTACACAATCACAAAGGGAAGCAAAATTACAATATAATACAATTTAGTTTTAACCCTGCAAAAAAACCACGAAATCACAATTACATAGAGGGAGAAACGAATGAAAGAGTTGGATCTTTACCCTTCTGTTCACCTCCCAAAACAAAGAACGCATCATGGGATGTTTGGATCTGCACATACCCTTGGTCGCCGGAATCTTGGCAATCAAACTCACCGCCTTAATTTCTTATGAAAGAAATCAAAGAAATTCTACTGAGGAGAAAGACAGAACGAAACCATCAAAGCAGAGACAAAGCAAACCAATCATAGAACAATCCCTGTAACCAAGCACCTTGGGACGTGGAGATGTGCTTCTCCTTTGAACCCGACGCTGAACCTCTCCAATTCATATCAGCACCTACGGCAAACAACTTTAGAAAAAAGATACCAACTCAGAAATCGAAAGGAAAAAAATAAACAGGAGAACGAAACGTGACCATATATATAGGACCATTGTTGAAAGAGGTTCAGAGAGATGAAAACAAAAATCCAGAGAAGATCGAGACAAAGATAGACAAAATTCCACAATTACCACAACTCTAACGAAAACGAATCTGCAACTGAGATGGGTTCGTTGCACCTAGCAGCAGATCTGTAAGTAAGAAAACCTAAAATCAGATCCATAAAAATTAATTTAGAACCTAAGATAACAAAGAGATAACGTTATCGAAATATTACAAAGAGATAAATACCCCAGATTCGTTGACACTCTTGGTATAATAATAGTCGCCGATGGGTGTACGGCTTCTCTCCGGTGAGTTTGCTCGGCGGTGCGGTTAGAAAGGGACTTCCGGGGGCGGCGCCAGGGGATTCGAGAAGCATATTAAATGTGCAGCAAGAATTATATTTTTATTGTTGTAAAAAAAGGGGATTATATTTATGCCATCGAGAGAGCTGCAGTAAGTAAGGAGGTTTTGGTTGACAGGCGGCGGAGATTGTACATGTGAGAAGTTTTGTGCGAGATAGACGGCCGGAGAGAGAAGGAATTAGAATTACCAGGAGGTCCTTCCGCAGTGTGCGGTATATTGAGAAGGGGCTGACGTGGCAAAAGTGATATATTGACATTGGCTTATAGTGTTTTGTAGATTAGAACGTAAAAATCAAATCAAAAGAATAACCCACTCATGTCATATCCATAGTCCATACTCCTTGGAAAGAAACTAGACCTATATGATCGGGCTTGAACAGGCCTAACACGAGTCAGGGCTTTTCAAAACGTCGGCCCAACCCCAGGCCTCGTTGGGGAACTGTCTACCAAGCCCAGCGATCCGACTCGGTGCATTTTGGACTGCATTTTTCATATGCAAGTACGGCTATATCTTTAGTTGTGTGATTATGCCATTTGACTAGGTCACCTGATTAGATCCGATAAAGGGGTCAAACAAGTAGCAATGAATACAAGAATCAAAGACAATTCCCTGTGAAATTTAAAAATAACCAAAATCCTGAACCTGCATGACATAATAATCCATTCTCATTGGGTATTCAATCGGAACCAGATAGATTTTATCGGGAAAAATCCAATCAATGAGTAAATTTTTCACAATCTGACAAACTGAAGAGAATAGTGGGTTCAATTCAGCTTTGGTATTTTAAATATTCACACGGAACTCACTCGACTACATGTTACACCTTTTATATACGCTATAACATAAAGACATATATAATACACCAATTTATGGCTGAATTTATCACAAACCGTAAACAATTTCAAAAGCATATCATCTATAATTAAAAGTTCTAGCAAATCATTCAAACAATATCACAAAATAAATCATAATTTTTTTTATTAAATTCAAGTCAGTAATCACGTTGGTAATCCGCAGTGGACTACATAAAGACGACTAGGACGCTCGAAAACAAATAAAAGGAAGCATAAATAAAAATAGTAATTGAGAGTGGATGGTTTTAGTTTACGCTACACTAATTTGTTTCTTAATTGTTTTGTGGGTAAATAGCGAACCAGTGGACCACTCGGACCGGAGCAGTTCATCTAGTTTTATGTCAAATCGTTAAAACCCGTCTGATTCATCTCAAACTGTCCAGACAAATGAAAGAAACTGGGTATTTTTATCTGGTTTGTTGATTCTACTCGTCCAACAGTTGAACGATTAGATGTATAAAAAATGTGTTTTTTAATATTGTTTTTGTGATTTGACATCCTTTGGAATGAAACCGAACTTGAACATTCGACCTTCTCTATGGCTATATATATCCCTCTCTTCACACTCATCAACCCATCCAACTACGAAATCCCCTCTCAACCTACATAACATTCTTCCTTCCTTAAAGTTGTAGCCTTTCGTGTGTCATTATCCTTAAAATCCTCACTAGAGTTCTCATTTGTCAGAAATATATGGCGACTATTATCCTCATACGCAGTAGTTTTGACAAAAACGTGTTGACATTATCACCTCAAAATAGAAGGTTAGGCTGAATTGCTAGCTAGGGTTTGTTGTCTGTCAATTCTAGTTGAATGAAAATGCTAGCCAAGCTGGCTGACAAACCATAATGCCGAATTGCCTACCCATATTTTGGACATTACTTAGACGATGAGATGAGTGCACCTTTGGGAAGAACCCCGTTTGCCAAAATCCATCCATCCATTTATGGGCGTTTGCGTATGCAAACATACACATAAAGACATAATTGCTTTCCTTGCTTATACCAACAATCGAATTCATTCTTTCGTGTTTGTTTGTTTGTTTATCGATTTCGTCTTCTTCGTTGGTATGTGGGTCGAGGTGAAAGTAATGATCAGATAGTTAAATTTTGTAGGTAAAATGCATTTTTTATTGTTTGTTTCGTTTAGAAGAACACGAAAATCAGTTTTGCGTAGCATATATAGATACATGTCATTGGTTTTTACAAGGGTGAAAGGTTTTTTTTTTTTCAAAATAATACATTGCAAGGGTCAAGGGTGAATTCGAAAGGATTCTTACAAAAAGATATAGAAGAAGTAGAAATCATTTTGTATCACTCAAAAGTGTGAAGAGATATGAAGTACGTGATTCCAATTTAATAAGATAACCATGGAAGATACAGATCGTGTCAACTAACGTAATGTGGAGTGCTTCTATGTCAGTTAGTATTTTTCTCCCACTCTACGATATTCTCTTTCTTGTTATAGAATTATCAAATTAAACTCATTAAAGCGACATATTATTGATACTTGTACAATTATAATACAAAACTACGCATCTCGTGTACAATACAGTCACCCAACCTATCCTTGTGTCATGAAACTTCCATTCTTGACCGCGCTCTAACACGTGTCTGCAGCGTATCTCCTTCCAGGACAACTATACTCTACACACATCAATATATAAGTAGGACAATACTTTCGTTAAGAAGATAAAAATGTTCCAATGCACAACCTCTAGTATCATAGAAGTTACAGAAAATCGTGTCCACATTAGTGGCGGAGCTACTTGGAGAGGAGGAGGGTGCTTGCACCCCCCCTTGGGCTTGGTAAAAAATTCCCCGAGTAGGGGTATATATGAATTCAAACTAGTGACCATTCAATAATAAGGAGAGTTCCTTATCTTCTCAACCGAGTTATACAATGCACTTTTTTGTTTATTTATAGTAATAAACGATTGTCTTTTGTTTAAATTTGCTCATTTCTTTTGCAGCTCTACAGCAGAGGAATCTCTTGTCTTTTGTTTAAACAAACCTCAAAATGAAGAAGTACCAATTGAAGTTCACTTTTTTGTTTCACAAATCAATTCCAAGGTACTTCTGAGTTATAATTTGTAATATTTGATGAATGGAAGTCTTGACTTGTACGTACTGAACTTATTTGTTTGACGTTGTAATCGGTGTACGTGAAACTATTTTTATGTAATTGTATGAATTTAGAGTATTGCGTGATTGAAACCAACTTTCGTTCGGTTTCTATAATAATAATTATTATTATATTAGGGTAATTAGTCTTTTAGTCGTATTAGGATAATTGTTAGGGTTTTCTGGTTCTTTTTCTATATATATGTACGTCATTATTCATCTATTCAATCAATAAGAATAATATTAAGAAAACTCTCCTAAAGCCTAATCTCTCAATCCTCTCAATTCTTGATCTTAAACCCTCTAAAGGCCTAGGCCGATTCCCTATCTTCTTCCCCAAATTCTTATCTAAACCCCTAAATCGCCATCAATTCCCAATTTCCCAACCCAATCGATAGAATCCTAGAAATAAATTTCTATCATATAGACGATTTTTTGTTTCATTTAGAGTTGACTTTTCTATTATATAGACGATTTTTTATGATATGATAACGACACCCATTTGGCCAATTTTCTAGCTTTTGGTCCACAACCACCGTGGAAATAGTTTAAAAACTTAAAACCCTATTGATTTCGGTCTTTGCAGCCATGGGAAGGAATCTTGGAGAGAGGGGGGAGCGAATGAGCGATCAAGGAGGAGAAGAAGAAGAAGGAATGAAAGGAAGGAAGGAAGGTTCCAGGAAGATGCAGCAGTGGTGGGGCCCGCCCCGACGCGGAAACTGAGGGATCCTCATCATGGCATCATTCATTAATTTCCCTCTCCCCTCTACGATCCCATACCAAAATAATAATTACACAAAAGCACCTACACTTTCTATTCATTTCAACACAACTCCTAATGTTGTGAATCCCTTTTCTCTACTCTTTTTCAACTTCATTAGAAGATAACTCGGTCAAGATTAGCACCATATCTAACCCATATATGATAATACTAATAAGACATGTAACTCTTGCAAATTACATAATAATACTCATACTCATACTTTTACTCCATACTCATACATTAATATCCTCCTCAAATTGATGATAATCATTTATCGAAAAATTCAAGTTGCCGTGAGGTGCCTCGACTTTAGGGGATTGGGATTTTTCCGACTTTGAACAAATCATGAGACATTTCCTAATTTGTCTCATGGATGACCTTCTCCTCATTTCAATCCTTGGAGTCGTCAATTAACTCGAGTTTTTATATAGGACACTATGTCTGTTGGTGCTACACTGAGATCGACCAACAACGTAGTCATGCCGCATTAATAAAATACTTACCGACCAACATGAATCTGTTGATACTATTGTTCTTCAGTTACAATGGGTTGAGGACAATTCTTACCACACTTCACTTTCCTCTATAAAAAATTTACAAAACTTTATCATCGGATGATCCACGGCCATATATTGATTCTTGTCTCCTTATTTCATGGGTAGTGAAGCGATTCATTGATCCAAATAGAGCAAAAAAGTTTGATGAAACCTTTAATTTGTTATAAGGTGTGATCTCATTAACCAAATTTTCTACCATCCTAACCGGTTGTCTAAAACAATGTACTAGCCAAAATCGTCTTTTCCATGATTGTAATTTGTAACACAGAAAAAGTGGATGTCAAACCTAAACGTGCTTACGAGCTCAACCTATACCTAATATAATTCTTAATTTTGAGTGCTTTATGAATCGACTTACAACTAATAATCAAGTAGAGACCATCACACAGAAAATACACATGAAATAAAACCCTAACAAAACCTGGAACTTAGCTAATCAATATGCATGGCTGGCTGGCTGGCTAGATGACGATCGATATCTCATTGAAGGAAGACACATTTCTGGATTGTCACCATTAGAGAAGGCGACGACTATGCTCTCTCAAGTTATATATATGAATAGTTTGGGTGATGGCAGATGACCGCTTGGTTGAAATGGTTTGGGTGGGCAAAAGGAAAAAAGATTGGGAAACTCATTGGATTCATATGACCATCCAAGAGACTATTACTAATGCCACGTGACTGAACAAATATAAGTAGGGATGGCAATTTACCCACCCATGGGTAATTTTGCCCAAATCCAAGTAGACCCATTTATTATGGGTAGGGTTTGGGTGAAGTGTGTATGGGTTTGGGGTTTGTATATGGGTTTGGGTTAGGTATGGATATTATCTAAATGGGTATGGGTTGGATATGAATATCCATTTACTTGAGGGTGTTTTTACTACACATGCAAAAATTGGACTTATTTGTAAAACTTGAAAAATTTTAGGTACCAAAATGTAAGACCAAAAAAATTTAGGTACCAAAACGTAATTTTCCTTCGATATTTTGAGGACTTATATGCAAAAAAAATTAAATTTAGGTACTAAATATGCATATCTATTAAGTTTAGGTACCAAACTGTAATTTGTATTTGGGCATGGATACAAACCCAAATCCATTTGTTATAAACCCAACCCAACCCAAAGTAAATGGGTATGGGTACAAACCCATTAAACTTTACCCATATCCATATATTTGGATTTCATACCCAACCCAATTGGGTTGGATAGTAAAATACCCATGGGTATGGGCAAAATTGCCATCCCTAAATATAAGGCTTTAGATGAAAAATGTAATCTTAAGAGTCCAAAACACACTCCAAACCAAGGTTGTCAAACCGGTTTATGCCAGTGTGCCGGTTTAGTAAGTGGAATGGTTCGACCGGTGGCACATACCGGTTTGTGCCGGTTCATGCCGGTCAATATTACAAATAAAATTATAAATACTCATATTTAAACATGACATTTAACGTCAATACCTAAACATTTATGCTTGAATCCAACAAATAACATCACTATTTAACTTTTATACTCATAAAATAAATAATAAAACAATTTTAACAATTAAATTCAATAAAATAAGGTCATTTTACTTAGAGATTCGTATATCGATCATGCCAGTCATACCGGTGATGTCACGCCGGTTTTATGACCGATACTGGTTGAACCAGATACAACCGGTGGCACGCCGGCCGGCGTGACAACCATGCTCCAAACCCTAGAAAATAATCAATAATCATATATAAATGTGTCGTCTGAAATTTGAGAGTCTAAAAATATGTGTATTCTTAAAATATATGCATTGAAAGTACAGTGATTATAAGAAATGGTACTTGTGATTCTCACTTTTCAAAGAAAAAAATTATAACTTTTATGACCAAAAGGACTTATATAAGTTTGAAGTTGTTATTATATATTCATTAAAGGAAGGTATAGGTGAAATATGTAAAAATATGATAGTGACAAGAGTGAGAAAAAAAATCATCTAAAAATGTAAAGAAAAAGAACCTCATCATTTTGTAGAAATTCTAAAATGAATGATTCTCAAGATTCTAAAGGCTAATTTAATTTACAGTATAAATTTAAAAATAAAATAACTCAAATGAAACTTGTTAGAATTTTTATATTAAATAATAATTTTTTTCTGTAGAAATAATAATATTATTTTCTATTTTAATAAATTGATATAAATAAAATAAAATTATGTTTCCTCGAAAGGATATTAAAGAATGATAATATTTTATTAATTTTTTTTTAGCACCTCTCAACTCATACAACTATAGTAGAATGATTACAAAGAAAAGCTATATATAGTATCTACTATAATAAACTACTATCTGCATTTGGCCCGGTCGAGGCTATTTTGCAACTCTAGAACTTTCTCAACTCTAAATCGTATGATATGTTTCAACTCAGCACATATCAGATAAGGAGGGTTTGTTGCATTACTTCCATATAAGCGGGAACAACGCTCTCGCCATACAAGGTTGACCACTAAAATTCAGACTGAGCGACCCAAAGCTGCTTCTGAATTCTTTTTTCTCCACTGCTGCACACACCAACAAACAACTGATTCCCAATCCAACATGTTCTTACCTAGGCTGCTGCTGCAAACAAATGAAAGAACATACCGAAAATAAGGACATGAGTAAAACAAATGAAACCTTGTTTCGATCCCTACTGCAAACAATTTTTCTTAGAAATTTTAAATTGAAACTTTTGATTCTATGTTATAAAAAGTTCTTCCCAACTTTTTAAAAAGTCGAGACTATAGATAAGTTGTTTGACTGACTTTCAAATTTAAAGCAGAAAAACACTTCTAAAATCCGGTCAAATCTATACAACTTAGGGTATAACAGAAAAAGTGACACCAACTTGTGAGGAAATACAAACTATGTTGTCTTTTCTTTGAAAAAAAACGTAGTTCTGATTTATTGCCAGGAGACAAGAATTAGATGAGGCGACGAGAGATCAGGAAACAGTTAAGGTATTAAATGGAACTTCTGAGAAACTTCGGGGACGTCGGCCGTACCCCACACCTCCATCATCGTATTTATTCCTACTACTTCCTTTTCCAAAAAAATTTAAATATCAATTTTATAGTCTGGTAAACGCTCTTCTAGTTTTCTTCTTCCTTTCCGGTCCTCTCTTCCCCAGTTCCCCTTCCGCTTCCCCACTTCTATTTCCCTTCAATCCTTTCATTTTCTCTCCTCAAAGATCAGATTTTCCCCCCTTTTCGTTTCTGGGTTCGGTTTATTCTTTGATTATACAAAGCCGGCGACTTTTTTTTCTTCTTACATATCTTTTTTATATAGTCAAGTTGTGACGGCGGCTGTGGCGGTGGCGGGGACGAGGCAGAAAAGTAGGAGAAAGCTGGAGTTCGATATTTATCAACCACCATCACCACGACCACCACCATCATCGTCAGAAGCAGTAGAAGAAGGGAATTGATTACGACATAGAGAACAGAGAAAAGAAATATGAGTAAACAATCAGCTACAGCTTCTTCGAGAGGAGCCCCGTCTTTCTTCGATAGAATCACGGTAGGTTGTTCAAACCCTTTCTTAGTTCCTGTGATTTCTCGATTGGGTTTCGATTTTTCCGATGAGGGTTTTGCAGTATGGCCGGGGAATTGTGGGGGTTTTCTGATTTTTTTGGTTTGTGGCGGCGGTTGCAGTGTGGGACGTGTATGAGATCGTCAGGCAAGCAAGATACTGGGAAAGGGAAGAGCAAATCGTCGAAGTCAAGACGGGTTTCACACGGTTTCCACTTGGTCAAAGGCAAATCAGGGCACGATATGGAGGATTATCACGTCGCTGAGTATCGCAAATCAAGGAATCATGAGCTTGGTTTGTTCGCAATCTTTGATGGGCATCTTGGCGATAGCGTCCCCAATTATCTCAAGGACAATCTGTTTGACAATATCCTCAACGAGGTTTGATTGCTTTGGGTTTCCTTCATTATGTTTATTTTGATTGTGTTCTGTTCTTAGTTCTTACTTGGAGTGGTGGTTTGATTGGAATTCATACAGCCCAATTTCTGGAAAGATCCTGCTGTGGCGATCAGGAATGCTTACTGCTCCACTGATAATTCCATCCTGGAGAATTCGTTGCAATTAGGCCCTGGTGGCTCAACTGCAGTGACTGCCATTGTTATCGATGGTAAAGACTTGTGGATTGCCAACGTTGGAGATTCTAGAGCTGTTGTTTGTGAGTTGGGTGCTGCAAATCAACTTACAGTCGACCATGAGCCTCATGTTGAGCGAAAGAGGATTGAAAATAAAGGCGGCTTCGTCACAACGCTTCCTGGTAAGGTCTTTGAGTTTGATAAGTTTGTGTACGTTCTCATTTGTGCGGTTGCTTGGAATTGAGATTTGCTGTCTTCGTTAGCATTTCTTTGGATTTGTAATTGCTTTGGATTATTTGTATTTCGCAGGAGATGTACCAAGAGTAAATGGCCAACTAGCAGTTGCTCGAGCTTTTGGTGATCAAAGCCTTAAAGCACATTTAAGTTCAGAACCTGATATGAGACATGTGCCCATAGACGCCACGATGGACTTTGTTATATTAGCAAGTGATGGTTTGTGGAAGGTCAGTTATCTTGTGGTCCCTTATTCTGTTTTCCTCTTTTGTTTTGCTGGTTAGACTTGTTCCTTCTATCTTAGAATTCTTCCTTTTACTGTATGATTGAGTATTTTAACTGAGTTACTTGGTTGATGCTATGTTGAAAGTAAATGATTTATGAAGTACATAAAGGAATGCCGAGAGCTTCTGTATTCGGACTGTGTTTTTTCAATAGCTAAATTAGAGGTTTCACTCAAGGCGCTGAATTTTGGCACGTACTCTATTGAGAATGACAATTGCTTTCAGTCATGGGGTTATAATAGTCCCTTCTCTCACTATTATACTTCGTGAAGTATATGCAAGTTAATTTTTGATGGTCTCCAGTAGTGTAATCTCAAGATACTTGTTTTGCAAGGTATTGGTGAATATTGGTTGTGCTAGATTTAGACTTGGCATTGTTTGATCAGAGTCACAGAATATTTTAGTTTTTATAGGCACTGTGTTGTTGGGTTAAGGTTGTTTCATTCCATCCGCATGAAAACTAGGTGCTAGCCGTGTGTAATATATGTGTGCTTATTACCCTTCTGTGAAAAGCATGAGAATCACATTTACTATATTTGGCTTGAATGGAAGTCAATAGCACGGGAAATTACAAACAACAGAAGTAAATGCAAATGAGCAGTAAGCATATGACGCTCAGAACACTAATAGACCTTAGGGCACACTCGTGGCTTCTGCTGCATCTCATTTCGGCAACATTAAAGCTAGTTCCCTGTGAGAAGGCCTGTGGAGACTGAGCTGTGTAATTCCATCTATGATTTGGATGGATGCCACTTGGTGTTGTGATAGATGCTCTCACCCTTGCATACATGTCAGAAATTTTGTGGCTGACCATATTTTACAGTTCTGAGACAATTTTGGATGTTAGTTGTCTTTATGAAACTAGCGTACAGCGTAAGTAAAGTCCAGTGAAGGAACTGTGAAGTTATGATCTTTGTTTGTGAGTTCTTTTAAACTCATGGAATTTCATTTACTAACAATCCTTGAGACAACTACATATAAAATAAATAAATAAAAAGCAATCCTTGAGACAACTAGTCTGCAACCTTGTTTACTATGTTTTCATGAGTTGCTGGGTTGATCAGCTACTCCAGTGACAGTATGATGGTTCTCTCCTCGGAACATGTTACCGAGGACTTGCATATCTAGCTGCATATAGGTCAGGACACATACAGGGTTGGACTTGCATATCTAGCTACATCAAGATTTTCATAACTTGTATGATTTAAATCGTTTGTTTGTTGTGATAATTCTTAGATTGGATATACTGGATTTAGTTTCTGTTGACAAATGCAGAAGTTTTTACCTTTTCATGTCCGAGCCATGTGGTATTAGCGAACTGGAAGAAGTTTTTTAACTTCAAATTTTGCATGAATGCTGGTTTACCAGTTGGCTGGAGTTAATTTGAATCAGCATACATCACACTTGTTCCTATTCATAATATGGCGATGGTTCATTTATTTCACTGCTGAATCAATCAATGGAACTTGTGCTTTTTATTTAACAGCAGCTGGCCTGATTAATGTCACCAGGTTACTTGCCCTGCCAGAAGCATAGAATTATAGCCTAATGGTTGATTGAATAATGCTTCATCAGTTTGTTTGCTTATTGCCTTCAATACTCAGAACTAATTGGATATGCATCAAACAGGTCATGAAGAACCAAGAGGCAATAGATTTGGTGAAAACGATAAAAGACCCTCAGGCGGCAGCCAAGCGCTTGACGACAGAGGCATTGGCTAGAAACAGCAAAGACGATATATCATGCATTGTGATCCGCTTCGGATGATTCTTTGTCGACTTCACACAACGCTCGATCCGAAGAGAGAACCACAATGACTTTGTGGGCGCGGGTTTGAAATGTTTGGAAGGTCTGTTTTTAATGAAGTAGACTAGTAGTAGCCTGTAGTATTCTTCTTATTCTTGTGAAGTTGGAGCTAGGTTGGGATTTATATGTTTTTTTTTTCCTTCTCTTTTATGTCCTTAATGGTGTCTTCTCTTTGGTTTATTTTCGAGTCAAGTTTGGACTGGGAGACATCTTGGTGTTCTTATCCACTTTAGCCTACCTAATTATTGAGGTGGGGCTGGTTGTGTTGCTGTGTATAGATAGATGATTGTTTTGGTGGGGGCAGAAGGTAAAGGGTATATGGCATTTTGTTAATCAAGCAAAGAAGGGAAAGATATGGGGGCTTGTTAGATTTTAGGATTCTCTCTTTTGTGTATAGGTTTGTGGACATGAATAAAGACTCTCCTTTTAAGTTATATACATTTCTTCTAGGTTTTTCACTACTGTAGTTCCCTGAGATTTCACCTCCATTCCCAGGTTGCAGTATCTGTATCGGCACTGCCTGCCGGGCGGTCCATAGTTTGTGTTAGCGAGAAAGATCATTCTTCAAGGTGGTTTCGGAGTAGGTCCTGCTAAGAAAGTGCGTATTATTTGGTGTTGGATTCTTGGGTTCATGGATCTCTTTGTGATAGATACATAACGTTCAAAGAAAAGATTATAGTCTACAATATCGGCCTCAATTTGAGGCAAGTCAAGGGTTTGTGACAGAATCAGATGTGTAGTGCTTTGTGCAGCGCTGTGGCCGCAAATCTGCGTTCAAATATAACTGTTTGCATTGAACATCAGAAAACAAGTGGCCGGTGGCCTATCGCTGTCAGACCAGAATACGTTTGGAGCTGCTTGATGAATTGGTTGGATTTTGACCTGGTTTTTGCAACGGCTGTATAGATTTAGGGGTGGGTGAACCTGGGAAACGGGCGACTTGGGCTGTCGATGAACCAAATCAAGTGGTCTTTTTAACTAAAATACTGCATTTTGACATTACATAGAATTCTCACATTCCCACCATCAAATGCATAAATATGCTTCAAATCCTTGTAAGTTACATTTTTGTGGAGAAGTTACTCATCCAGGATTGAGAGGAGCAACAATGATATTGAGAATATGGTGAAACAATTTGACGTAGCAGTAAAGAGACATGGTCTTCTGCATATCTAAATTACACAGAAGAAGGAAACTAAATACACTGGGTCTACCAAAACAGAGACTTGCACCCCCCAGGATTGGAACAGCCTGTATTTGCCAAGTTCAACTCAATCTTGATCAAAACATAAAAACAACAATATCTTCTTGTCATTTCATTAGGTCGGAGATCACACACCGTCCTTCAGATAATCTGCCATACACGAGGTTTGAAATCCAGATTCTGGCAGAAAAAGCAGGACTTTAGGATCATAAGATGCACTCCATCAGCAGATATAATTCACTTCAGTAATTTCCAACCATGAGCTTCAATGAACAACAAGTGACGAGAATAATAAGAGCGAATAAAGCAGCAAGGCTCAACGCAAGTACAAAGAGAAATGCAAAAATTGGACAACAAAATCATTATCCTACGCTATAGAATCTACAACTTGGTTATTCACGAAATTACAGGAAACCGAAGAAGGATACGAGTAAGAGTACAAGCAAGCTGGCAATTAACATCAACAAATGGAAAAGGGTATCAAACGAGCAAGCAGCTAATCATTGTTTGAACATAGCAAAAGTGAAAAAAGACGGTACAAGTAATGCACCTACTTTCCATACCTGGCATGTTCGGGTACAATCAGACTTTCTTCTTGCTTTTAGCACTAGGCTGAACCTTCCCATATGCTAAGAGCCTACCATGAGACAACTTGAGATGTGCTTGGTTCTGCCTTCTCTTCGCTTTCCTGGATAGGCCAGCTGAAGTTGATCCTTCACTGTTATTACTATCGACCTTTGGGTTATGATTCTTCTTGCTAACCTTTCGGATGTTGAGGTTATTCTTCAACTCCTTAACCTTCATCTTATACTGGTTCTTCTGATTGCTGGGAACCTTCCACTCGCTCTCTCTGTAAGGGGCAAGCTTTTTCACAGACACATACTGGTTCAAATCTTGGTCCTCTAACAACAATATATCCTCCGTCTTCAGTCCATATTTGTTAGGATTCACTTTAGCATACTTAAACCTCGTCTTTAGGTCTCCAATTGTCCCCTCGTAATCCAATTTATAGTACTCGTCCAGCAATTCCTGCTTGGTTTTCTGAAGCAAGGACAGCTTGCGTTTTTGCTTCTTCCTTTTACCTCCATCCTCCCTTTCATCCTTTTTACCTTCCTCTTTCCCTTCTTCCTGTTCATCATCATCAACATCATCATCATCATCATTATCATCATCACTCTCACCCTTCTCTTTCAAAATCTTTTCCCGAGTAGATGCAAAGCCATCCTCATTATCAGCTGTGTCCCAGCCTTTAGGAAGTCCAAGCAACTCATCCTCTTTATCAAAATCTGGCTTCTCGATATCACTATCATCATCCCCAGCACTGCCAAACCCAGGATCAGCATCTTCAGCTTCGTAATACCCATCATCAAAAGCCTTCTTCATCATCTTATCATACTTCTGAGGATCGAAATCATCCTCCAACTCATCCAAATCCAATGCACCATTGCCACTTTTAATACCTGCAACCTCCATAACCTTTTGGAGCCTCTCATCCATCTCTTTCTTCTTCAAATTCTTCAAGTGCTTCAACTCCTCCTTTCGCCGAATCTCGGCCTCCTTCATCCTCTCCTCCTTCCTCTTCCTTTGCCCTTTCCTCGGATTCTCCTCTTTCCTAATAGCACCTTCTACAAACCTAGAGTGACCCATCACCCTATCCCCTTTGTTCTCTTCATGTCTAAAATTAAACTTCCCTTCAAACTCTTCCTGCCTTTCTACCTCCTCCCCATCTATCTCATCGATGTCATCGAGCTCGAAACCATTTTCCCTACCGTTATTACCCTTTTCAGCCCACATCTTATTCTTGAAGAACTCCATCAGAAACATCTTGTTCTCATCCAACTCTTCCTGAGGGCCAAAGTACTCCCCCAATTTCGCCTCTAACACCTCATCATCCTCACCAATCCCTTCATTCCCCTTATCCTTCAATTTCAAGAATTCTCCTCCCCCTTCCCCGTCATCCTCGCCCACGGCATCCTTCACAGCATCTAGAAACTGGTTCCTCAATTCCTCCTGTTCTTCATTGTAAGTCTTCCCTCTCTTCCCCTCTCTAGTCTCCATACCATCAAATTCAGGGCCATCTTCGATCAAGTTCTTGGCCACAACATCCTTCAAGTACATTGACTTCCTCTTCTTCTTGCTCTCATCCTTCTGCTTCTCATCAACCTTACCATCATCCCGGCCCTTCTCTTCGTCCTCTCCTTCTTCTTCTCCCTCGCTATCGCTAAAGATTGGAACATTCTGGTACAGAGAAGGGTCTTGCTTCCTTACCTTGAGCAGATTCTCGAAGAACTTGATGTCCTTCTTCTTGTTGGCGCCAGCGATATCGGCAGCCTCGTCGTCCGACGACTCGGAGTCTGATTCCGAATCGTCGTCGTCGATTCGGCCACTCTTTTTCAGCTCCTCGTACCGCTGGAGATCCTCCCGCTTCTTGTTGTGCGCGTACCGCCGGGCGAACTCCTGGTCAATCTCAATGTTGGATATATCCTCGGCAGTGACATCGTCGTCTTCGAATAGCTTCATCGCTCCAATGTCCGGCGGAACAACGGCAGGCGGATTGATTATCGAGTGAGAGAATAAGCTGCCACCGCCGGCGGCTAGGGTTATAGAACGAAATAATAGTATGGTAGAACCGCCGTGATTTTGTATGGTGGGGTTTCGAACCTTATTTTCCTCCTTCAGGAAGAAGTGGGCTATGATTGTTGGAATTATACGCTACTAGTGGGCCTGTGAGCTTTAACTGAATCTATGTTCGGGATGGAATTGGGCTTGAGTTTTAACACCGTGATCAATTTTCATTAGATGATTTATCTTTTTTTTATTTATAATCCAGGGAACTTCTGCCCCACGTGCCGCTTTTGCGACAGCGCGGGGCCTACTAAACTACTGGGGGTACCTGCATACTAACCGAGACTTTCTGCTACCAACATTGGGAAGGCTTCGCCTCCGATACCAAGGATGCCGCCGGGAACGCTCAAGTGGCGCCACTGGGAATCGAACTCAGGACCTCCCACATCCAAAGCTCAATTGATCCAGTGGTTTCACCACTAGGCTATGTTACCTTTGGCACATAGATGATTTATCTACCAGACACAGGAATATGATTCCATGGGTATAAAGTATAAACTAACTAGTTTCACTAATTCCAGTCGTTTGAGAGAAATTTATATACGATAATTAATCATTTTCTTACACGTTCAATATAGAGATACAACGTCATGTCATCGAAACACATTTTGGGCATTTTGGAGACGGTGATGGCGATAGTACTAGTAAATAGTAGTAATGGCCAGCGAGGCGATTTGGTAACAGTAGCGGCTGTCTTGTCTTGCTATTAATGAGTGAGCAGTAATGAACATGACGCTAAGCTTAAGCTGTCAAGCAGAAAATCCCAAATCTCCGACAAACCATCGCCCGCCGCGTCCCCCCAATTCGGTGCTACGACAGCGACACTTCCATGTTTCAAATTTGGCTAGTGCAGTACCTTATTTTACACCTTTTGCCGACATAGCGAGTTGTAGCTAGCTAAGACCATCTCCAACAACAAATTGGGAAAATGCTAGAATGCTAAAGAGGTTTGGCATTTTGGCACCCCAAAGGTGGGTTTTGTTCCAACAAGGAATGCTAAAATGCCAAACCTTCTATTTTGTGGTAATCTAGATTAGTGTAGATTTCATCATTTTAATTAGATAGTTTGTAGATTCTTTGTATGCAGGTAGTTATAATTAATTAGAACGAACATTTTGATGTAATTTTTTTTTAATTTTGACAAAAAATATACATTATTAAATATGACGTCATTAGTGACAAAAATACAATAATTGGTGGATTAAGACTGGAGACGCAAACAATAACGTATTAATGCAGGTCAATTATTAAAAATAGGTTTAATTTGATTAGTTTTGTTTTAATTATGGGTTTAGAGGGGGTTTCCATGTGTTCATGGTGAAGTGACGGTTACGACGTCACATTAGTAGCAGCCGATGGGACATGGGTCGAAGCCCATTCTCTTTTGGTTTTGGCCCATGCAACGTGCATGCCTCCTTCCATAGGCTTGACACCGAAACCCTAGTTGAATGTACAAGGGCATGAGTTTTATCTCACATATATATATTTGTAATCTGTAATCGGCTGTACTACTAATGAAAAAGGCTGAGATAGCATAACTTCTCCGTGGAGTAAGCTCATTCACACCGAATGAGACGAACCACGTAAATACCGTGTGTTGTTCCTTTTCGTTTTCGTTATTGTCAATTCTTTCATGGTATCATAGCTGGTTTTCTAAACCTAAGCTTTTACGATGAGCGACGACACGACCAGTGATCCGAATCGTGCGATACTCAACACAGGCGGCAATGGCGGAGGAGGACAGATCCCTTCGGTGATCCCCGCGACGTTGAGGATGCAAGCGTCAGATAATCCTGGTCAGATGTTTGTCGGTGAGCTGTTGAATGACTCCAATTATGGAGAATGGGCTACTGATATGACAGAAGCCTTGATTGCCAAGAATAAACTTGGTCTTGTGGATGGCACGATTGCGCGCCCGGAGGAGGCTGGTGCAATCCAGGATGCCTGGGTTCAGTGTGATGCTCTTGTCAAGGGGTGGTTGAAGACCGCCATGGACAAGGAGGTGAGGAGTTCGATCCGATATGCCAAGACAGCCCGGGAGATTTGGATCGATCTCGAATCACGTTTTGGACGTGGCTCGGCTGCTCGTGCGTATGAGTTGCGCCAAACCTGAGTCTGCTTCGGCAAGAAAAGCTAAGTGTTTCTACCTTTTTCACCAAACTTCGTTCCATCTGGGAGGAGATGCAAGCGATTACCCCTGTTCCGCGTTGTAAATGCAGCCTCTGTACCTGTGACATTGGGCGGACAGTCATGGACAATCTGGAGAATGAACATCTCTTTGATTTTCTTATGGGACTTGGGGATGCTTTTGCCACAGTCAAGACCCAAATTCTGTCCATGAAACCCACGCCAAAGCTTAGTGAAGCTTACAGGTTGGTGTCCACAGAAGAGCAACAGAGACAAATAGCCGCAAACAGAAAGCCGAGTGTCGATGCTGCTGCCTTTCATGCCAAACGCGATCGGGATGATGGAGATCACGGCCGACGCGAAGACAAACCTGATCGTCATAAACGAGATGAGCGCGGGGGGAGTCCAGATCGCAAAGCGGCAGTTCGTTGTAGCCACTGCCAGAAACTTGGGCATTCCAAGGAAACTTGTTTCCAATTAATTGGCTACCCGGAGAGGCGCCCCCGTTCTGGTGATCGTGAGGAACGATCTCGTGGAAATCGTTCTGGCAAGGCACGCGCGGCCCAATCCTCTGCAGGCGTGACTATTCCTGGTCTCAGCCCCGACCAGGTGCAACAGCTACTTCAATTCATCAACCAGAATGGCGCTGGCGGCACTGGTTCGTCACACGGTTCCTTCGAGCCGCAGGTTAACATGGCTGGTAAGCTTCCTTCCGACTCTGAGTGGATTATTGATTCCGGTTGTAATGAATATATAACTCATGATGCATCGTTATTGGAAAACTTGAACGAGGTGTCTGGGTACTTGCCTGTTAACATTCCGAATGGAGACAGCGTAGCAGTCAAGCATGTTGGTGATCTCAGTTTATCCAACAGGATGAAGCTCATCCGAGTCTTGAGCATTCCATTGTTTAAGTGCAATCTCTTGTCCGTCAGTCGGCTAACACAGGATTTTGATGTGGCATTAATATTTTTGCGGGATTTCTGCGTCATTCAAGACTCACACTCCAAGAAGACGATTGGGACGGGTCAGCTTCGTGATGGACTTTATTATCTTCGGCTTTTTGGGGCTCAAGGATCTCATGCTATGGTTGCCAGTGGTGATGCGCGAATGGGGGAGCTATGGCATTCCAGGCTTGGTCATCCTTCGCCGAAGAAGAGCTCTTTTCTAGCTATTCCAAATAAATGTCCGATTGCATCTTGTGATTCTTGTATGCAAGCTAAACAAACACGGACGCCTTTTCCTAAGCACTCCATAAAGACCAGTCGTTGTTTTGAGATTATTCATGTTGATATTTGGGGCAGTTTCAAGGTCCCTACTTCGGATAAAGCACGTTATTTTCTCACGATAGTGGATGATTTCAGTCGTGCTACTTGGGTTTATTTGATGAGTTATAAGTCTGATGTTGAAGGGTATTTGAAGATGTTCATTAACATGGTTGGTACGCAGTTTAATCAGCAGGTTGCATGTATCCAGGCCGACAATGGACTTGAGTTCCAGACTCCAGGATTGAAAACCTTTTATGCCGATCGGGGAATCATCCTTCGCACTTCATGCACCGATACGCCCCAACAGAATGGGGTGGTTGAGCGTAAGCACAGACATTTGCTCGAAACCGCTCGGGCTCTGCGTTTTCGTGCCAACATTCCTCTTCGATTTTGGGGAGAATGTGTACTGACGGCCACTTACTTGATCAACCGTATGCCATCCAAGGTACTTCAGAATCGGACTCCATATGAAGTTTTGCTGCGTAAATCACCCTCTTATAATCATCTGCGTATACTTGGATGCTTAGCTTATGGGAAAGACACTCACCATGGGCTTTCAAAGTTTGATGAGCGTGGTCGTCGTTCCGTGTTCATGGGATATCCGGCATTTCAGAAAGGCTATCGCCTTTATGACTTGACTACTCGTACCTTTTATACCAGCCGGGACGTTCATTTTGTGGAGGATGTTTTTCCCTTCCACGATCAACACTCTTCGATACGCCCTTCTATTCCCACGGCGCCTCCTGTTGCTGCTCCTGTGGAGGATGTCCCAGTTTCCACAGCGCCTCTCTCTGCTGATCAGGATGGTTCGACGGCAGCTCCCCTAGAGCCCAGCTCCCCTACTCCAGCTGCGGAGACCGAACTCGGCCCCTCTTCTCCAGCTGCGGAGCCAGCTTCCTCTTCGGTTGCGGAACCTGTCGCGGTTCCTCGTCGCGGTGACCGGCGCCGTCAAGTTCCTCGCAAGTTTGATGGCTACGACGTTGAGCTCCCCCCGTCGAATGTTCCCTATCCTATGAGTCACTACGTGAATTACGATGGCTTTGCTCCTCACCATCGCAGCTTTCTTGCGGCGGTGTCCAGCCATTTTGAACCTGCCCATTTTCGCGAGGCAATGCGCGATCCTGAGTGGCGCGCCGCCATGCAGCGCGAGATCGACGCCCTCCTTGCCAATGGGACGTGGTCTCTCGTCTCTTTACCCCATGGTAAGAAGGTGGTGGCGTGTCGTTGGGTCTACAAGATTAAATACAAGGCTGATGGGAGTATTGAGCGGTATAAAGCTCGCCTTGTCGCCAAGGGTTTTACCCAGACTGAAGGTATCGATTACCATGATACATTCGCGCCTGTTGCGAAACTGGTTAGTGTTCGTGCACTTCTTTGTGTTGCCGCAGCTCGAGGGTGGACTGTTCATCAGCTTGACGTTGATAATGCTTTCTTGCACGGCGACCTACTGGAGGAAGTTTACATGAAAATTCCTCCTGGTTTTGCAGCGCCAGGGGACTCTCGCGTTTGTCGCCTTCATAAGTCCATTTATGGCTTGAAGCAGGCGTCCCGGAATTGGTACGCCAAGTTTACTTCTACTCTCCTTGAGCTTGGTTTCCAGCGTTCCCGTGCTGACTACTCCCTGTTTACTCGTCGGCATCATGGCACGTACGTCGTTGCGTTAATTTATGTTGACGATGTCATTCTAGCTGGGGATGACCTCGGTTTTATTCAGACTGTTAAGGACCAGTTGCATAGTCGCTTTGGCATTAAGAATTTGGGTCCCTTGAAGTATTTTCTTGGCATCGAAGTGGGCCGTTCTCGGCATGGTATTGCATTAAGTCAGAGGAAGTATACTTTGGATTTGTTACGTGACAGTGGTCTCACCGGCAGCCGCCCTAGTCGTTTCCCCATTGAGCAACATCACCAGCTCACTCGGCCTCCTGATTCCACGAGTCCCGGTGTTTCCCCCGATGATGATGCAGCTTATCGTCGTCTTATCGGGCGGCTTCAATATCTCACTGTCACTCACCCCGACATTGTTTATGCAGTCAACATCCTCAGCCGTTCGGTGCATGATCCCTCTCCTGATCACATTGCTGGTGCGGAGCGCGTTCTTCGTTACCTAAAATCTGCTCCAGGACAGGGTATTTTTCTTCCGGCGTCAGGTACACTCACATTACGAGCCTATTGTGACGCTGATTGGGGTGGCTGTCAGACTACCCGTCGTTCTACCTCTGGGTACTTTGTCACTTTGGGTGATGCTCCCATTTCTTGGCGTACCAAGAAACAGTCCGTTGTTGCCCGTTCATCGGCTGAGGCAGAGTATCGGGTCATGGCTGGTGCTGTCAGTGAAGTGCTCTGGCTTCGAGCTCTCCTTCACGATCTTGGCGTGGTTTCTCCTGGCCCGACGGTCCTTTCTTGTGACAATCAAGCTGCTTTACATATTGCAGATAACCCTGTGTTTCATGAACGTACGAAACACGTCGAGATGGACTGTTATTTTGTCCGCGAGCATGTCACCTCTGGTGCGATACTTCCTCAGAAAGTTTCCTCCACCGATCAGCTCGCTGACATTTTTACCAAGGGACTTACTGGTGATCGTTTTCATGCGCTTCTTTCCAAGCTGGGCATTTGTGACCTCCATGCCTCAGCTTGTGGGGGAGTGAAGTGACTGTTACGACGTCACATTAGTAGCAGCCGATGGGACATGGGTCGAAGCCCATTCTCTTTTGGTTTTGGCCCATGCAACGTGCATGCCTCCTTCCAGAGGCTTGACACCGAAACCCTAGTTGAATGTACAAGGGCATGAGTTTTATCTCACATATATATTTGTAATCTGTAATCGGCTGTACTACTAATGAAAAAGGCTGAGATAGCATAACTTCTCCGTGGAGTAAGCTCATTCACACCGAATGAGACGAACCACGTAAATACCGTGTGTTGTTCCTTTTCGTTTTCGTTATTGTCAATTCTTTCACATGGTGTTTTAATTGAATGGCACGTCCATCAAGGAGAGGAAGTGGGGTTTGGGATTTTTCCCATTTCTTGTCCTTTTGTGTGCTAAATTTAGCTACAAAATTCCCATTTTTTGGCTTTTAAGCATTTTAGATTTGTTGTTGGAGGGACTTTTCCCCAAAATTTGGCATTTTAGCCTTGTTGTTGGAGATGGTCTAACAAATACATAATAACTTCTTCTTTTATGTGCCACCACCACTTTAGCTCCTTCAGGATTTGATTTTTATCCACTCCAGTATACAAGGTGTTGGATCATGGATGATGTTCTTCACAAACACATCATTACTTAGCTTACTTGAAGAACAATCTTTTCAGCACGGTTTGTGTTCCGTACCCTACCATCGATGCGGACCAATTGCATATTGCTGGCTAGATTGGCGGTGTGTGTACGTACATTCGAAAACATTGTACGGGTCAGCACAATATCGGTGAAATGCTTACTCGCGATTTGTCAGTTTTAGCCCGATAAGATGAATACCATGTTAATGTGTCACTTGTTGAATCAAGATTCTGTCATTAAATAATCATTTCTCTAATCTGACATTGTCTCCAATATTATTTCACAAACCGCCATTTTCAGGGACTGTTACCGTTGAAACTAGTAAGGCAAGGTACTGGATTAGTGGATGATCTGTACTGTGTCTGGAATCTGGATAAATCATGGCCAGAGCATTAATTGCTTGCATTAATCACATAAATTCAAATATCCAGATATTACATCATTTTGACAGCAAAAGGAAATTTTTTAAGAATCTTTTCCCCCTTCCGTTTATCACGCCCAGCCCGATTAGATTAGGTTAATATTTAATAATCCGTTCTTCAATGGGACTTAATGATTCATTATTTGATAATAATTACCTTGACTTTTCACGTGTGCCAATTAACACGTACTGGTCGAATCAACCTCCTGAAACGATCAATCATACCTCACTTTGCAACATAACCTTACTATAATAATTATTATTATTATCGATAATCAAGTTCCAAAGGCTGTGAAAATAAGTAATAACCGCTGTTATTGTTTTTGTTACACCATAAACCCAACCCAATCAGTTCATGAACATTGAACAAACCGAACCTCTTGGATTAAAATTTTCGGTGCAAAATTTAAATTAACGATAAAGGAGTTGGAAAAAAAAAATTAAATGTAGTATTTTTCCTCGACGCAAAATAACAAATCAAAGAGAAATTAAAGAAAATGACAAATCTCCGTTTTTTTAATCAATTCTGTAATACAAATGCCTTTCAATGTCGCCACGGACGACGAACTTAGTAGTACGGAATCGATGGTGGCGGCGGCGAAGCGTACGATACACCTATCACCGGCGGCAGAGGCACGTTCTCAACTGCTGGCGGCGGCGGTGATGGCGGTGGCGGTGAGTGGGGAGGAGGGGGAGGAGACGAATACGTGTAATGTGGTGGAGGACTTTGGTGATGTGGAGGCGGCGGAGATTGCGGCGAGTGGTAGCTGGGTGTAGGCGGCGGCGACATTGTTGGCGCTGGCGGCGGGAGCTCACATCCGGGCTTCGCGGGCGGTGGCGGTGGAGTTGTGCATGGGACTGGAGCGGGCGCGTGGTTCGGTGGTGGTGGAGAGCTCGGGTGATAAGGAGGCGCGTGATGCTCACCCGTTGGTGGTGGCGGTGATTGCTGGTAAGTAGGCGGCGGTGGTGGTGGAGATGACTGTTGGTAGTAAGGAGGCGAGTGGTACTCAACCGGTGGTGGTGGCGGTGAGGAGTAAACTGGCGGCGGAGGTGGTGACGAGTAAACTGGCGGCGGCGGAGGTGGAGAGTAAGCAGGTGGCGGAGGCGGTGGTGGTGATGGTGGGGGCGGTGGTGGAGAGTAAACTGGAGGTGGAGGAGGAGGTGGGGAAGGCGGCGGCGGGGGTGGAGAGTAAACTGGCGGCGGCGGAGGTGGAGAGTAAACTGGCGGTGGTGGTGATGGAGGAGGAGGAGATGGCGGCGGAGGTGCGTGACGTGTCCCTGGAGACACTTTTTCTGTAGGAGGCGGTGCTGTCTGTTGCGTGGGAGGAGGAGGAGGAGGCGGTGGAAGGTGAGTCACCGGTGAAACTCGCGAAGAAGGCGGAGGTGGAGACGGAGGTGAATGGAAAGATCTCGTCGGGGGCGGAGGAGACCGTGATCTAGAAGAAGGCGACGACCTAGACTTTGGAGGCGGTGGAGATCCTCCAACGATCGGCTGCTTCGGCGGTGAGGCCTTGGGCGTCGACGGAACATTAACCGGCGGCCTTCTACGACCCCCGCTGGCGCTCCCACTTCCTCCACTACCACCACCACCTCCTCCGCCGCCGCACTGAAACTTGCTACAATCAACCGGACGAGCAGCTCCCGACGAACATTCCCTACCAGATCTCTGATTCGCCTTCCCAGCAATACAATTACTCGTCCCATTCACCGCCACGCCGCGTCTAACCGCCGCACAGCTGGGGGCCTCGCCGGAGAAGTAATTGAACGAGTAAGTAAAGTTCTGCAGATTCGGCAACGAGCAAACACTCGCCGGAATAACTCCAGTGAACTGATTATGCGCCACATTGAGCTGCTGCACCTTCTTCATATTCCCAATACTCGAAGGCAGCGAGCCTTGAAGATGATTGAAGCTCACATCAAACACCGTGACCTCCTTCAACATCCCAATCTCTGCAGGCAAACAACCGGTGAGATTATCATTCATCAGAATAATCTCATTCAGCGTCTTCCCCATCTTGCCAATGCTCCCCGGGATACAACCGCCGAGATTGTTGTTCGCAAACACCAGCACCGAAACGGGAGAGTTGCCTAGATTCTTCGGGATCCCGAATCGGAACCGATTGTCATTCAAAAACAGAGCGTCGAGCGGCTTGTCGAAGAGCTCGGAAGGTACAGAGCCTTCGAAATCGTTGAATCTCAGATCTAGGTATTTCAGCGACGGCAGCGAGATGACGACGGTGGGGAACGCTCCGACGAAGCGATTGTTGCTGATGTCGAACTCGTGGAGGAGCTTGAGCTTGCGGAACGATTTGGGGACAATGCCGCAGAAGCGATTTGAATTGATGTGGAAGAGTGCCAGATCTGTGAGGAGGCCGAGCTCGGTGGGGAGGTATCCGGCGATGTCGGCGTGGTTGAGGTCGATGCCGGCGACGACGCGGAGTTTGGGGCTGGTCAGGGAAGGGGCGCAGAATACGCCGGAGTAGGAGCAGACGGCGGGGCCGGTCCAGTTGGCGGTGAAGTTGAAGGGGTCGGAGTAGATGGCCTGCTTCCATGATTGGAGGGCAATGTAGGCCTGGCGGAGGCGGGGGTTTTCGAATCGCATGGAACGCGGGATGCGGACGGCGTCGGAGTCGTCATCGTCGGCTGCGGAGGCGGCGGAGAGGAGGAGGAGGCAGAGGAAGAAGAGGGAGGAGATGGAGCGGGGAGACATTTGGCGGTGGCGCATTGGTGCGGGGCGGCGGTGGCGGAAGTTAGAAAGGGAAAGAAATGGAGTATATATTATTTGATTGGGGAGTCTGATGAAGTGGTGGAAGGAAATTTGAAAGAGGGAGAGGAGAGAGAAGACAGTCTGCCTGCCCATGTTTTCCGTCCACCATGTTGAGGCCTGGTTTTATAAATAAATAAAAATGTTTAATAATAATAATTAGGTCTTTCTAGTTGGAAGCGCGGCTCCAGCTTATTATTATTAATTTTTTTTATTGATTTGAGTAATGATTTGGGGATTATTTTCTTCTTGGGCAAGTGTAGCTAATTAATCAGAAATTAGAAGGATGAAATTTGGGGGTGTTTGGGAGGAAGGTTGGGAAGGAAAAGGAAGAAGAGGACGAGGTCAAAGGGATTAGATAGGATAACAACACTTTATTTGTTGTTATAGTGACAACAGAGGTATCAGCCAATAGAAAATTAGAGTTTTACTGACTTTTTATTAGAGATTGGTTGACTAATTTGTCTACCGTAAAATTAAAAGAGGGCATAATAGTCCGATCCCTACAAAAAAGTATCAGCGTTTCCCGCTCCCATGCAGGCCGCCTGCACTATCCAAGGCCCATTTTGAATGGACTTTTCTTTTTAAATAATAGCAGCAAAGCTAAAGTTCTAGTTCTACCTGACACTTGAGATTAATTTCTATGAACAAGATGAAGAAATGATAAATTTTGAAATAATAATTCTGATTCCCTCATAGAGAATGAATCAGATGTAATGCATCGATAAATCAGAGACTCGATGTAAATTTACAAACTAGCATTGAGTCGAGCTAGTAAGTTGGAGGACAATTTTTTTTATATAAAATAACTTGTTTATATTCGATAATAATGTCATGACACACATGAAAACATAGTGCATCATGCTATAATGACCGTCGATGACCGAAGTTTAGTCATCAATCACTAGTTGTTGAATTTTGTGGTATGCATTATGAGATTCGTGGTTTGATTTCTCTTGTTTATGGTAATGTATTTTGCGATTTGTTTTATGAGATTTGTGGTTTGATTTCTCTTGTTTATGGTCTGTTTTTTGTGGTTTGTTTTTTCGTGTTTGTGGTATGTTTTAAGATTTTTTTGTGTGTTTTAGAAATATTTGGGGTATGCTTTGTGGTGTTTCTGGTTTGTTTCAAGAGATTTGTGGTTTACATTTGGAGGTTCCTGGTGTGCTTTAAAAATATTTGAGGTTTGTTTTATGGTGTTTCTGGTCTGTTTCAAGAAATTTGTGTATGCATTAGGATGCTTTTGATGTGCTTTAGGAATATTGCGGTCTGGGTTGTGGTGTTTCTGGTTTGCTTTAAGAAATTTGTTGTATGCATTAGAAGGCTTCTTTTGTGCTTTAGAAAAATTTGTGGTATGCTTTGTGGTATTTCTCATATGTTTCAAATATTAGGAGATTTGTGTTGTGCTTCGAGAAATTTGTTGTATGCATTAGGAAGTTTCTTGTTTGTTTTAGAAATATTTGTGGTTTGATTTGTGGTGTTTCACGTATGTTTCAAAATGATTGTAGCCTGCATTAGCAAATTTTTGTTTGCTTTGAACATTCGCGGTTTGCTCTGTGGCATTTCTAGTCCGTTTCGAAAAATTTATAGTTTGCATTATGAGCTTTTCTGGTGTGCTTTATAAATATTTGTGGTTTACTTGTAAAATGGTTCTAACTTGTTTCGGGAGATTTGTGGTATACATGAAGAGGTTGTTGGTGTATTTTAGAAATATTTGTGGTATGGTTTGTGGGATTTTTAGTTAACACAACAATAAAATCAATTGAGAATGCAAATTGATCAATTTAGTTGCTCTTTAGTCCCCTGAAACCAAGAAAATATTGAAGCAATGATCTATTATTATTATTATTATTATTATTATTATTATTATTATTATTAATAAGAAGCAACAAACACAATGTGGCTTCAAGGGAACGAGTCAGATGAGAATGGAGACTTCAGACTTCCACAATGAAAAGATAATGAATTTCCCAAACTCGGTTCAACTGAATAGAAAGTACATGAAGATTGCAGCAAACGCAGATCCCAAATCCATGCCCGTTGAAACAGGGATGATAGTCATCCTTGACCACCACATCCTCACGAACCCACCGGCTTCTTTTGGAGGCCCTGGATGCGGAGCAGGATCAGGAACTCCAGTCCCAGGAAGCTTTTCGGGTGCCGTTAATAATCAGCAGCTCTGAATCTTCCCCCGCCGCCGCAAATGAAATTAAGGCAGCGCCGTTTTCACCAATAGCACTGCCGACGGAAAATCAGATCCCGCCGGCGCCAGATGTCGATTCCTAGGCGGTGATTAAGTGGGAAGCAGGGGAACGGGAATCATCCCTATCTCTATCTTCTTGCAAGATTTGCAGGGAGAACTGGTGGTAGAAGAAACAGAGGCGGAGGAGAAAACGCGGCAGGGTTGAAGAAGATGTACGGATCGCAATTTTAAATTTCTATAAGACTTTATTTCATTTGGTTTTACTTTTTTGCCCCTAGCGAAATTTGTTGTTATTATAACAACAAAAGAGGTGTTGTTACCCTATCTAATCCCGAGGTCAAATGGGAATGAGAAGATGAGAGGCACGACCAAGTATGTTTTCCTCTTGATTCTCTTCATTTATTTATGTTTTGCTATCTTCTTAAATCTTCCTAATTTCGTTCTATTCTCGTACAATGTTCTTCTTTGTTTTTTTCCGTAAGTCCCTCTTTGTCTCCTGTCAACTCTCATGTATATGATATCAGTAAACTCAGAAGGTTTTTACACCATACATCCAACAGTTCACAAGTCGTCGTGAGGCAATGAAAAAATGTAAAGTGAACGTTCTGCATATTGATCAGGGTGTGGCGGCGGTCGTTATTGATTGGTTTCTCAGAATTAGTGGGAATTTATCCATCGTAATGAATGAAATGCATCAACTCGATGATTAAGTTACAATACGAAGTAGAAATTATACAGTTATGCACGATGGATAGATAGATAGATAGATAGATAGATGGAGGAGTTGAGTCCGCGTCTTGGCGAAAGAAAGATTGAAGCAGTAGAGTCGTCCCTTCCACGTTGCAATTTTGCAGCAGCTACAGCTCTGCACTATTAACAGCTGCTGCAGGCAGGAAGCGGAAGACATGGAGGGAGGGATAAATAAGGCTCCTCAGTCCTCACCAACCCTTCTGACCTTTCTCTTCAATATTTCTATCTATCTTCTGCTATAGTGCTATGATCTATTATCCATTTATTAACCCAGCCGACTCCACAACAAACCTACCCTTCCTCTATCCCCTTCACCATTTCCCGGTGGCTAATCCATCTCAATTGTTGGGTGTTTTTTATTATACAAAAACGAGATTTAAAAAAACATTACGGTATGACACTTATTTAAATCTTAATATTTTCTTTCTCGATCTAGTTAAAATACAAAGTCGAGTCCAAACGAATATGAAAAAAATATGTTCAAGGAAACTTCAATGAACTGATCTTATTTGCTCCGTTGCCACCTTTTATCCAATAGACTTAGGGGTCGTTTGGAAGTTGAGATAGTTTTGTTGAGATTGTTATTATGCATGTATTGTTTATAATGCATCGTTTTTTTTTTATTTTTTTAGCAGAAACAATACATGGATTGTTTCTGTGATGTGACAGAAACTATCACTCAATTTGAGTGATTGTTATATCTCAACTTTTAGTTGTGATTGTTGAGATAGTTGAGTTGAGATTGTTTTGTCTCAGCTTTTAGCTAATGCGACATACACAATCACTCATACCAAACGTTGTATTCTACCATGCATCAAATTCGACAATACATGTATAATATTATACATGCATTCTCAACAATACATCTATTTAACAATCGCAATTTCCAAACGACCCCTTAATGTTTGTGACAATATGTAATCTAAGTCCATCTCATAATTTCCCACCTTGATGTTTCAAATTAATGACTTGTGTTAATTGGGAATCAAGGGTAAGGAAGGAAATATATATATATAAATAAGCAGAAAACGCGGTCATAAAATCGGCTTGAAACAGTCTAAAAATTGCTCCGGTTTTAAGTAGCGGTTGGCGAGCGGTCGAGGCGGTTAACCGCTCGAGCCGCTCGTCCGGTTTTTGCCATTCGGCCGTTAAGTTTAATTAAAACAATTGCAGAAAATTGAAAATTGGAATAAACCAAAAACACTGGGCTCTCAAACTGAACCTTTATTTCCATTTCACAATTTCGAAGGAAAGATACGAGCTCTGATTAAGAAATGTCCACTATTTATATTGATAACGTTTATTAGGTACCGATTTTCTAACGGTTTTTAAATGGTCTAATGTCGGTTGGATTACTAAAGTGCGAACCATTCGCATTACCGGGTCATGCTCCGGTTCGATCTGATAGCATTAGAAATTTGTATGTGGACTAATCAGTTTTAAGAAACTGGGGCATGATGAACATGGTGGTGGGTTGGCAATCAACTAATCAAGCATTCAAGCTACTATTATAGGCCACATTTTGTGTATATATGTTTTTCGGCAGGATTATTTTATTTTAAAATACTTTTTAAAAAATTGTGATTTGGAGGAGAATTCAAAGACTCGGGAAAGGAAAATGACAACAACAGGACAATTTGCTCTCTCGGCGTCGGCGATAAATGGAGAAGAAACAAGTAGTGGGAGGCAGATCAGAATATAATTGTTGTTGAGGGTTAGGCCCGACCATTTTAGTCTGGTTTAGCCAGAATATATGACACGGTCATTATATTGTTAATATATATAAATTATATCAAATATTATCTAACATGTTAACATATAAAATTACACTAAAAAAATTATGTCGTATTTGGATCCAATATTTAGTGAGAATTCACACACTTATATAATATCAATATTCAAATGTTTAATTTAGAGTTTCAAATATAGGGTTAGGCGAAGAGGAAACCCAAAAAATGGACGTGTTTCGCAAATCAAAGGAAAAACGACACCGTGTGACCTCAAACCCAATCATCTTGCAGCATTTCGACCCAATGAGTGTGTACGGTCCTTTTTTCTCGATGAGAATAGAGAAAGGAAAAATGAAAAAAAAAAAAGAACTTTATGCTTAGCACACCTAGCAAACTTATTATTCCATCATATGTTTCCGAAAGAAAAATGAAAGAATAAAGAAAGCATTTTGATTTGATTTTAAGAAAAATACATAAATCACAAACCTTTTTTTTTTTTGGGTTCAGTTGTTTAATAATTATCATTTTCTTCACATTCTTTCCTTCCTCTCATCCTTCCCTTCCTCTCATCCTTCCCTACAGATCACCTGCTCCAGGTTAGCACAGGGTGGCATTGTCAATCTCTTCTTCCCCTTTCCTTCTTCTTTCCATCATGGTAGCTTCCTCCCATTTTGACACCATTGGTTCATGGATGAACTGATAAATTTCATTACATTTCTGCTAAACTCAATTTTCTCTTCTCTCTACATTTTGTTAGTATGTAACAGCTAGAACCTAAGAAGCTCCTCTCATACTTTACAAAAACACACAGCTGAATGTGATCAGTTCCCCTCATGATATTGATTCACCAACTCCCCAACATGATCAGACTTACATCAAATCGAATCGTAATCCATACATTACCCAACTTCTGCAAGTCTTTCACAAGTAGCAGTTATTTCAAAAATCAAACAATTCAACGAAAAATTGAACGGTAAGACTGCAATTTCTGCACACAATTTACACAAAAAAAGGTGGTATTTAGTAACCAAAATCACTCATCTACGGTCTACCCACCCTGATATAATCATTCCCTCTCTCCTCGAGGCCGCTTATGACATTCAGAATGTTCAGTTCTGGCAGTGTGATCAGTTGCCTGATCACTTGATATTTTAGATGAACTCTGACTTCTTACATATGTTGCCTTTGCAGGGGAGGATTCATCAGCAAATGGGGCAGACCTTGCCGGTTCGACTTGTGACGAGGAAGGAGAATCGATGCTGGGATTCGACTTCTGCTGTTCTTCCAGTAACTTCTTCAGGAATTCCGCGTTCTCCTCTATGCGCAACTGAAGGAGCTTTTGTGACTTCAGTTGGTCGTACAGCAGTTTCTGTACATCGATCTGCATCTGTAGAGCTGTTGTGACAACCATGTCTCTGCAAATGAGACATTTCATCAGCATTCTTCTCACTAGTCATTGGAAAAAGAAGAGAACATGGTTTCTGGTACACATTACCTATTCATATTTCCATCAGTGTTGGAGGAAGCTGTTTTCTTTTCCAAAGGGCTAGCCATATTTTTCTCTGGACAGTGACAAATCGAAGCACATCGGTACATGAAAGTAAGTCGCGTTGTTATTGCTAGAGATCACAACAAATGCACACATGAACAATTTGATTTTGCAGCAGTTTATGTAGCAAAAGGGTATGAATAATTTACCTTGTGTCTGGAGCCGATACTTCTGCAAATTATATTTCCATAGAACTAGTTAGAGATCGGGAAGCCATGACGGCAAAACTGACGACGAGCTGTAGCTTGTTTGTTAAGTTACCTGTAAATGACTCTTGACATGGTAGATGTTTAAGCCCTTGACATCCATAAGTGACAGTATGCGTTTTGGAGTCGCAACTACATCCACAGTTTGGTGAAAATTGTTACTGCAGAAGTTCAGTGAAATATATGTGTGTTTTATGAACGAGTGAAATGTTCTTTCCTTTACATAAATCTAATGTTATATATGTTGGTGCTCACCTTCAGGGCCTCCGAGGGTTCTCACTGCTCCAAGGAAAAGGTCATGGAGCTCCGTCGTCCACCTGATTCGCTGCTTATGACAACTTGCAGCCTCTGGATATTGATAGCTAGTTGCAGGCAAGTAACCATCTGCATTCCTGTACTTTTTACAGTATAATTCAGCAACAGGTCCCCTTGGATCTCGAGGCGGCGCTTCATTAATAACCTGCTCTTGTCAAGGAGAAGTTCATAATTGATCAGAATGCTAATCCACTTTTCTCATAATCGTTATTCATATGATTTGATTCCTCTAAAGATGATTGTTCTCTGCAATTATTTGAAGTTTGAATGATGAAAGCCGACTAGTAGAAATGCAAGTTATGCCCTCATTTTTGTGATCAATATCATCATTTATTTGTCTAAAACTTGATAGACCCACCTCAACAGCTCGACTTTCATGATCATCATCGTCGAGAGGGATATCAAGCTCTTTGGACAGATATCCCATCGTCTCCTTCAGTGTCATGATAGTATCTTTACCCGGATGCAATTGACGAAAGCTGCTGTTGTGACTAGGGTCTTCCTCTGCAATGTCAAGGAAGTCTGTCAAGTCTTCCAAGCTCTCCATGCCTTGGTCTTCAAGAATGAATGGAGATTTCCCAGCGCTGGTATGGTGATGATGTTGATGATCATGATGATGAGGAGGAGGTGGTGGAACGATTCCAAGCCGTGGATCCATCCCCGGGTCGGTTGAAGAAGAAGTCGGGTGCAAGCTTGTGCAGAACATAGTGCTGTTTGGGACTGCTCCATGTAACAGATGGTTCAAATGATGTCTCTGGGATCCCGGAACTGGTGATGATGCCTGGAAGGGGAAACCTGGCGGTTCGTTTTGCGAATTCGGCTGGAAGGCACGACGACCAGAGCCATTGGTGCAGCAACTTGGCATCAGTTGTTTCTGATGATGAATTCTCAAAAAAACCTCACTAGCAGCAAACAGCTTCCTGGAACTCAAACTACTGTCAGGACTTGAGTAGTTAGCAGAACCAAAGATCAGACCTTGGAAGTGGTTTGGAAATGGAGGGAGGGAGGGGCTGTCTAGTTCCTTTCTGGCAAAGAAGGGAAGAGAGACTTGTTCACGCGGTTTGTCACCATCAAGTTAATATGGATCAGATTAAAACAGGCGAGCGAGGGCTTACTCCTTCGCTTCTTCCTTGTATATTCCATGCTGAGTTTTCTCTCTTGTCGCCAAGCTTTTGTCCCCAGCTGCTTATGTTTCCAATGCATTTTTTTCCCCCCTTCCTTCTCCTGAAGTTCAAAAAACACATTCGAGGAAAGATACATGCGGAGTGGGGGTGGGTACTTCAATATCCATATATGTCTCATGCTAAGCGTGGTTTAGATTAGAGCGGTGGACAGAATCGGGGCAGATGGGTCCATTACGACATTTGTCTGTGCAGAAGTCAGACTGAACATGTAAAGGCAGGGTGAATGGTGCGTGATTTCATGCGAATTTGGATGGTCGCGAGTTACACGAGATGCAAAATTGAGATAGAACGAGTTAAAAACGAGAAAATGGAACCGACCAGGAAGAAATGCAGGTGGTAATTTCAATTCTAGGCCAACTTGTTAACATTTCGTGAAATTGTCGCCGTGCTGTTATTGTTATCTGCCCGCTAAAAAGGCAGAGGAATACTCTGTTTTTAACCGCATTCGAAACTCAGTAAGCAGCACAACGTGCTACAAAGGCCAACACGAACAAGACGCCTGCTTCAATGATGGTGTCTTTAAGTCAAGCTGTAGGGTCAGGTTGGTACCTTAGGAATCAATGGCGGGCGGCAGGATTCTCTCCATATATTAAAAAAAAGCTGTCTTTTGGGATCTTGGGTTCTTCATCCATCGTCGAGGCTATTAGATAACAGGGCAAAATAAAATTGTGGTGTATTATTAGACATCTTTGTGAAGTTCGAGGGGGGAAAAAAAAGAGGAACAAGGTATCACAGCAAAGCGCCAAAGCTGGAAAATTTGTTGGTTGGTATGACTGGGGAAGGGATCGGCAAATGGTGGAATGCCCTGACAAAAATGACGCTGTACTGTCAATCCAAAGGTGTTCGATGAGAACAAGAAGCCATTTTTGTACTCTCAGTCTACTTACCTGAACTTGAAGAGGCTCAAGAGTCCAAGTCACTGAAGCACAAAAAGGGATCATGTGGATAAAGACATCAGCTATTCCCTGTACCAGATCAGGTTGTTTAGCGTCACATGACGAAGAAGAGTACAGAAGAAACAAGGCAATGCTAACCTTTTTGGGACCTGGATGTCCACGACGGACGCGATACTAGTCCACTTCTCGAAGATGCAAGTTCAAATCCTGAAAAAACTACAGTAGTGTAGTTTTTGTTTTTAGTTTCTGGGATCCGAGTAGTACGTGGTAGAAAAGAGAAAGCAATTCGAGAGCATACAACAAAACAAGGCAGACAAAGTTCTAGTTGTCCACTAACTGTGAAACCTGAGAACACACACATCCCAATTCATCAAACACTTAATCAGAGAGTCCCGTGGCCAAAGTGAATGTTCAAACTGCCTTAACACGGCTACTGCTATAAACAAGTGCATTGGGTCTCAGTTTAAACAGGGGAGAAAATGAAGATTGGTCTCAGCATACTATCATACACTTCAATCACAAATACGACACCTTTGGTCGCTTTGCTCCCGCTACCTATCCTTCAGTTCCTGCTCAAATTGGAGCAGTTTCTCTCGCACAGGCTCTAAAAATGACTTCACGTCTCGGTTGATTCGCTGCTTATTCTGCTGAGAGATGTCCTTTGTGTCGCTCAGCCGAACCTCAAACTGCAGTAGAATTAAGTAGGATGCGTCAGAATGTATGGAAATTTCAGCATTCATGTCAAAAGTTCAATTGCCTCCTCCCACCGCTTCAATGTAGGATTCTGAAACACAAAAATTTGGGTTTCCAAGTTGATAAACCGGGCAGCCTGCTCCCGGGACTGACATTGTTCATGTAACAGCCAAGCCCATCCCAAATCTACCCGAGTATTATACCAGTTATGGATTCTAACATATGAAAATTTAAAGCCTTGACCTGTTGCCTGGTTGGGATTTTCAAGGATGCATCTCAAATCTACATATGAACGACAAAGTGGCTTCCTAGTTTGAATTACATCAACAGGTGACTGTTGACTGTAACTAAATCTCTTGCCAGTATACATTGTTCTGCATAACTTATTTGGACAGCATCTAACCTCCAGCATATTGAAATGAGGTTCCTATAAAACTAGGCATTTTGCAGCTCCCTTAGCCGTAATTAAGTTCACGGAAGATTACTACACAATACGATAGCATTAGATCGGTGCATCTCTTCAGAAGCCTATAGAAAAAAAATTCCTCACCTGCAAATCATCCAGCTCGCCATAGGAGAAGGGACGGGTTAGCATGCTAACCCTTTAAGGGGTTGGTTTTTTGACACCCCCTTTTAATTGGTCAATTTTTAATTAATTATTGACAAGTATTAATGAGAGTAAACATAATAAATGTTCTGTTATTAAATACAAAGTAAGCATTAAATACACCACATTAATTACCACTTTATTGGTATTTGTACCACTGCACTGATACTCAGATATGACATTGCTACCAGTGCACTGATATCGCTACCAGTGCAGTGGTATATCTACCAGTACAGTGATACAACGTATCAGTGCAGTGGTATATCTACCAGTATAGTGGTACAACGTATCAGTGCAGTGGTATATTTTTTGGAGGTGGTCGGAGGGAGTCTGCCGATGGGATTTTCACCGGAGAAGTGTGGCGGTCGGAGGAAGTCTGGTGGTCGGAGACTGCTGAAAAAGGAAAAATAAAATATAGTGAGAGAATTCCTAATGTGTATTTAATGTGTGTATTTAATTCCTAATGTGTATTTAATAGTGAGAGAATTCCTAATTAATATGGTACATTTAATTCCTAATGTGTATTTAATGTGTGTATTAAATTCTATAGTTGTATTTAATATACTAGGGGGTGTCATTTTTCCAACCCCTAAGGGGGGTTAGCATGCTAACCGACCCCGATTATCAACCAATTAAGTTAGGACAAGAGAAATAATCCAATGCAATTAACTGGGAAGTAGACCATTTCAGACAGCCTTTCAGCTACCTTTGATGTCTAAAGTTAATTCATAAGTATAGCCGACACGCTTCTTGTTTCTCACAGTGACCAAGAAAGCCTGTTCACGCAGAGGAATTAACAATAGAAATAAGAACATTTTTATTCGAATAGAAAACATACTTCATCAGTAACCAACAGATGGGGAAACTTACATCGCCGGAACATTTTGAAACTGCTTTGATTTCTGCTTTGCCACCAGAGAAGTCCAAGGTTCCCACTGATGTAAGTAGCTCCTGCAGAGAGTACGACGTCAGATATACGTCTCATAAAAAGTAATCAACAATTTCTTAGGGAAACAGATAGGGTGAATTCAATTGAGAGGTAAAGAGACCAGAAACAGGCATGCCCATATGTAAAGTACAGACCTTTATCCTCTCACTCGCCCATTTATTAAGGTTCTTCTCCTCCCAAGTTCCTGCCTGCATCAAGTTCAAACCCAAACTCTTAGTAGCAGCAGAGAAACCATGCAGGAAACTCCCCCAAAGCAATAGCCTTTTACTGCTAATGTCATATCCTCAAGACTCAAAAGTTACACCAAAAACCCTTCACTGGAAGTTCTCACAGAAGTTTCTAAATGTTCAGGCAATTGGAATCTGCCCATCAAGGCAACGACAAAACCAGAGCAGTTTCATTCAAATCAAATCCACGGATTCCTCCATCCCTATCACAATCCAATGCAGATTCCCGTAACCATTCTAAGCTCAAATTCGACGTAATAGAATATGATTAGAAAAGAGAAGAGGGTTACCCGATTCCAGACAGACCCGAGGGCGGTAGACTTAGGTTGAGAAGAGACAACGTCTTCAACGGAGAGCTTCTTTGGAACAGGGACGGGAGCGGCATCCGCCGTGGCTTCCCTCACCCAATACGTATAAGAAGATCCTTGCTGCGTTTCCTCCTTCCTCAAATCTCCGTTCTCCATACTCTCTGTTGAGATTTACCGGATCGGGTAAATCTCAACAAGTGGTATCAGAGCCAAGGTTATGCTGAGTATGCTCTGTGGTTGCAGCAAGGTCTGATCTTCCACATCAGAAAAGTTTTCCTTGAACTCGTGATACGTTTAGGCAGAGTAGCCGATCTGGGATCGACATACGAGTCGCTTGGTTAAGAAACCAAGTTACGTGGAGGTGCCACTAGTGTGTAGTCCGGGACTACGGAGCTTATTGGTCTGGGACCAAGCTTATTTTGTTGATAAATAAAAAAATCAACAAGTCACTAATGGCGGACATGGCTACATCAGTGAGTAGCATCGAGAGGCTTAACAACAACAACTACAATACATGGAGCACTCGTATGGAGTTCTACCTGCGTGGACAAGATCTGTGGGAGATCGTGGACGGGAGTCAAACCACACCACCTACCGAAGCCGAGACTCTCCAGAAGTGGAATGTCAAAGCTGGAAGAGCATTCTACGCACTAGCTGTCGCCGTAGATGATACTCTGCTGCCACGTATCAAGAAGGCTAAGACACCAGCGGAGGCCTGGAAGTCATTAGATGAAGTCTTTGCTCGCACAAATGATGCAAAGCTACAGATGCTCGAGAATGAGCTATTGTCAATCTCACAACGAGATATGACAGTGAGCGAGTACTTCACTAAGGTAAAATCCTTGTGTGAAGATATCTCGAAGTTGGATCCTGAAAATCCCATCAGCGAGACCAGGATGAAGAGAATTATAGTCCACGGATTACGTCCCGAGTTTAATGGACTCGTTACGGCAATCCGCGGATGGGCTAAAGAGCCAACATTGGAGGAGCTAGAGAATACTCTAGCAAATCAAGAAGCTTTAGACAAGCAGTTGTCTAAAGATAACATCAAAGATGAGGAAGCACTCTTTAGCAGGAAGAATGGTTCTGGGCGCCAGAAGCCTCCGAGAGCAGGAGGCAATGCAAGGCAAGAGCACGAAAGAAGACCAGCATGGAGTAGGCAGCGAGGGGGAGCTCACCAAAAGAAAGGAGAAGACAATGAGAAGTCTCAACAAAGGCGTGGCAAAGAGTGTTACAACTGTGGCAAGAGAGGTCACTTTGCACGAGATTGTTGGCACAAGAAGAGACTAGAAGGAAATATTGCAACATCAAGCAACCAGAATGGAGAACCCACAAATGAAGATGACTGGGATATGGAAAGCTCATTTGCCACAATAGAGCTTTGTGGAGAACATTGCTTCAGTGCAGAACTCCATGATGATGAGGAGGAGGCCAACATACAAGAAAAAGAAGAGATCACTCTGGCAGTATCTCATTCCCGCAATATCGACTACAAGAAGAACTGGATCTTTGATTCAGGATGTTCCAACCATATGACGGGAGATAAGGAGAAGCTAATGGAGAGTTCCAAGTATAAGGGTCGACGAGTTGTGGTAACCGCAAACAATGCGAAGTTGCCAATTGCACACGTGGGCAAGACAAAGATAGCTTCTGACTTCAATCCAGAAGAAGTTCAGCTAGAAGAAGTCTATCACGTGCCTGGAATAAAGAAGAATCTAATTTCTATTACACAGCTAACAGCTCCAGGAAATTATGTCTTGTTTGGCCCCAATGACGTACGGGTCTACAAGGAGTTAAAAATCATAGGCACGCCATTCATGGAAGGAGTGAAGCGGGAAGCTGTTTATGTGATGTCAGCAGAGTCAGCCTTCGTAGATCGTGCAAGGAAGAATGAGACAGCAGACTTGTGGCATGCACGCCTAGGGCACGTGAGCTATCACAAATTGAAATTAATGATGAAGAAGTCGACTTTGAGAGGCCTACCTCAACTGGAAGTTCGAGAAGATACAGTTTGCCCGGGATGTCAGTACGGGAAAGCACACCAGTTACCATACGATGATTCAAAATTCAGAGCCAAGGAGCCACTAGAGTTGATACACTCTGACGTGTTCGGCCCAATTAAGCAACCATCGATAAGTGGGTTCCGGTACATAATAACGTTCATTGATGACTATTCAAGATATGTTTGGCTTGACTTTATGAAGGAAAAGTCTGAGGCCTTGGAGAAGTTTCAGCAATTCAAAGAAAAAGCTGAAACTGAAGTTGGAAAAAGAGTTCGGATTCTCCGTACAGATAATGGAGGCGAGTACACTTCGAGAGAATTTTGGCGATATGTGAGACAACAGAGGATTCGACGTCAGTTGACCTGTCCTCGTACTCCACAACAAAACGGAGTTGCAGAACGAAAGAATCGACACCTTGCGGAGACGTGTCGTAGCATGCTACATGCTAAGAATGTACCGGCAAAATATTGGGCAGAGTGTATGAAGACAGTCGTGCATATAACCAATCGACTGCCGCAACCAAAGCTGGGATTCATCTCACCGTTTGAGAAGCTCTTGAAGATCAAACCCACGGTCAGTCACTTTCGAGTATTTGGATGTGTTAGCTATGTTTTTGTGCCTGACCAGCTAAGAACTAAGCTTGATAAGAAAGCTATAAGATGCATATTTGTGGGTTATGATGAACAAAGAAAAGGATGGAGGTGTTGTGATCCAGAGACAGGAAAATGCCACGTGTCAAGGAATGTGGTATTTGACGAGATGACATCTTATTGGTCACCTCAGGCAAGGATAATGCCTGACTCAAATGAAATCAAAGAACAAGTACAAGAGAGGCTGGAGAAGAAGTCCAAAGTGGAAAAGGAAGAAAATGAGACAGAACAGAAGGCTGGTGAAGAAGACAAGGAAGCTCAAGTGCAACAAGAATTAAATGGAATGTCACCATGGAGATCTGGCGTATATCAAGAAGTAAAGGAAGATGAACGTCCAAGCCAGTTTGAAGATACAATAGAACAAGACCAGCCAGAGTTGAGAAGGTCAAAACGACAACGAAGAGCAAATCCCAAGTATGTCAATGCAGCCTTTGTAGAAGAAATAATGCTCAGAGAACCAAGTTCATTCGAGGAGGCAGCATCTAAGGAAGAGTGGCAAAAAGCTATGAAGGAAGAAATGGATGCCCTAGATCAAAACGAAACATGGGACTTGGTGCCAAAGCCCGAAGGTGTGAAACCCATCTCTTGTAAATGGGTCTACAGAATCAAGACTCGTCCTGATGGATCGGTTGAAAGGTACAAAGCTCGTTTAGTAGCTCGAGGGTTCTCACAACAATATGGGATTGACTATGATGAAACATTCAGTCCAGTAGCAAAGATCACAACAGTACGTGTTGTACTTGCACTAGCAGCAAGCAGAGGATGGAAGCTTTGGCAAATGGATGTCAAGAATGCATTTCTACACGGAGAGCTAGATCGTCAGATTTATATGGAGCAGCCTCAGGGATTCAAAAGCCAATTGCATCCAGAGTATGTCTGCAAGTTGAAGAAAGCGCTTTACGGTCTCAAACAAGCACCGAGAGCATGGTATGGTAAAATTGCTGAGTTTCTAATCCAAAGTGGCTATAAGCTAGCTCCATCAGATTCTAGCTTATTCGTAAAGCAACAAGAAAATAAAGTAGCAATAGTGCTCGTCTACGTGGATGATCTCATCATTACTGGGAATGACGAGCCAGAAGTGTTTCAAGTAAAGGCAAATCTCTCAGTGCGCTTCAAGATGAAGGAGCTTGGAGAATTACGACACTTCTTGGGTTTGGAAGTTGAAAGGAACAAGGAGGGATTATTCCTTTGCCAGCATAAATATGCCAAAGATCTTTTGGAGAAGTACGGAATGTCAGAATGCAAACCAACGACTACACCTGTAGAAGTCAACACAAAGCTACGCTCAAATGAAGGAAAAGATTTGGAGGATACAACGATATATCGACAACTAGTGGGGAGCTTAATCTACCTTACACTGACTAGACCCGATATATCATATGCAGTGGGCTTGGTTAGCAGATTCATGCAAAATCCGAAGAAGCCTCACTTGGAAGCGACAAAGCGGATTCTACGCTATGTCAAAGGAACACTTGATCATGGTATCTTCTACAGAAAAGGAGGAGACACAAAGTTAATGGGATATTGTGATGCTGACTATGCTGGAGATATTGACACGAGAAGGTCGACAACTGGGTATGTGTTCAGCCTTGGATCAGGACCAGTCTCGTGGTGTAGTAAGAGACAACCTACAGTAGCATTATCAACTACTGAGGCAGAATATAAAGCATCAGCAGTAGCAGCTCAGGAGTGTGTATGGTTAATACAACTCTTGAAAGACTTGGGACAAGAAGTCAACTACTCAGTACCGCTACATTGCGATAATCAATCAGCTTTACGATTGGTGGACAATCCTGTGTTCCATGCAAGAACAAAGCATGTGGAGGTACAATATCATTTCATCAGAGAGAAGGTGCTAAATGGAAGTATTGAGATGAAGTATGTCAACACTGAGGACCAAGTAGCAGATATGTTTACAAAAGGGCTTGGAGGACCAAGACTACAAGAAATGCAGCGAAGACTGGAAATGATCAAAAGACATCAGAGAATTGTCGTTGAGGGGGAGTATTGAAGAACCAACTCCATTTCTCTGGAGTCTTCTGAAAAAGAAAAAAAAAATGGCAAAGAAGAGACTAGAAATCTGCAGAAGAAAAAGATGGGGAAGGAACCAGAAGAAGAAAAAAAAATCTCACCTAACTGTTCTTGATATTTTTTGGTTTAAGTCGGTTATGTTTGCTATAAAAAGGGGAGTTTGGTTTGTGTAGGAAAGCAAGCAAACAAAAGAAGAGTTGAGTGGGTAGACAGAAGCAAGTGTGAGCAGAGAAGAAAGAATAGAAAGAGAGACGTGAGAATTGAGAGGTGTGAGGTAGTAGTGGTGAGAGATATTATAGTGTGGTGAAGTGTATAATAGTAGTGTGAGCTTGAGTTGTAAAAGTTCAAGTTAGTGCTTGAGTCTGTAAAGTTGTTATTTTAGTCATCACACTTTATAAACACTATTTCAGAGCATACCCGATCCACTAGCTGAATTTGATGGGCTAAATTGACACTTTCACAAACTTCACTCACTATTTTGTTATTTTACAAGAGAGCTCACACTTACAACTCTACACCTCACCACACTATAATTTCTCTCTCACAACTCACCACACTCCTCTCTTCCACTCACGTCACTCCCTCTTCCTTTTCTTTCTTTCTTTCTTTATTTTCCTCACTTCACTCCACACACTCCACACACAACCTCTCCCCCTATTTATACTACTCTTCCACCGCCATTCCTCTAAAAAATCTGCACACTTCTCTAGAGATTTCTCAATCTCTCCACCTTCTTTTTCCTCTCTTTCCTGTTTAAGATTTTTTCCATTCTCACAAAATATCCTAACCAACAAATATATTTTAATCCTTCAATTCTCCCCCTTAAAATATATTTGGTCTTCTTACCGTACTTGTACTCTTCTTATGTCCATATTGCTCCATGTTAGCGACATCATTCGCTATATCTCGGGATAATGCTCTTCTCGTCCCTTGCCTCTTATAGACTCGATCCTTGACATACTTGTTCTTGAGATTCCTTTGATACTTCATAAATTTATCATTTCGTCTCTGGGCATATGTTGCTCTGAATCTCCTTTTTGATTCAGCATACTTCTTTGGTGAAACTGTTTCTTCAATATATGCTATATTTGCATATTTAGGATTTAGCCTTCTGATCCTTTTCGACCTTCTGAGTTCTGGTAGATCTTTTTCTGAGTCTTCTTTAAATTCTTCAAACTGACTCGGTCGATCTTCTTCACGAATCTCTTGGTACACTCCTGTTTTCCACAGACTTGGCTTCTTGCTTGTTCCTTCATTATTAGGCTCATTCACCTTCTCTTTTGGATCATCCTTCAACTTTGATTGCTCCCCCTCAATCTATTGAAACTGATCATCACTCTCCTGGTCATTAGGGAGTAACACTTCTTGAGGCGGCCACCAGGATGATGTTTCATCAAACACAACATTTCTTGAAACCATCACCTTATTTGTTGTCGGGTCATAGCATCTCCAACCTTTCCTCTCGTTGTCGTACCCAAGAAAGATGCATTTTCTTGCTTTCTTGTCGAACGTGCTTCTTTCTTGGTCAGAGACTAAGACATAGCAAACACATCCAAACACTCGGAGATGGCTAATCGTTGGCTTCATCTTCCATAACTTCTCAAATGGCGATGTAAATCCCAACCTTGCTTGAGGAAGTTTGTTGGTGACGTACACTGCAGTCTTCATACACTCAGCCCAAAATCTTCCTGGCACGTTCTTGGCATGTAGCATACTTCTGACTATCTCAGCAAGATGTCTATTTTTTCTTTCAGCCACACCATTCTGTTGTGCTGTCCTCGGACAAGTCAACTGTCTCCTGATCTTGTGCCTTCTCAGGTAACTTCGGAACTCATGAGATGTATACTCTCCCCCGTTATCTGTGCGCGGTACTTTGATCCTTCTTCCCAACTCAGCTTCAACCTTCTCTTTGAATTCCTTGAACTTCATGAAGGTTTCTGACTTCTCCTTCATGAATGCCACCCACACGTATCTGGAGTAGTCGTCAATAAATGTGACCATATAACGATATCCACTGATAGATTTTTGCTTAACACGTCCAAATACGTCTGAGTGAACCAGCTCCAAAGGCTCCTTTGCTTTATAGTGTGACTCCTCATAAGGAAGTTGGTGCGCCTTTCCATATTGGCATCCTGCACAGACTATGTTGTCTCGTACCTCCAACTGGGGAAGACCTTTCAACATAGATTTCTTCATCATGACCTTCAGCTTGTGATATCCCACATGACCTAGGCGTGCGTGCCATAAGTCAGCTGTCTCATTCTTCCTCGTACTATCAATGCAGGCAGATTCCGCGGACATCACGTACATAGAATTTTTCTTGATTCCTTCCATGATTGGCGTGCCAATGATCTCCACTTCCTTGCAGACTTTAACATCTTTTGGGCCGAATACAACGTAGTTTCCTGGTGCCGTGAGTTGCGTTATTGAAATCAGATTCTTCTTGATTCCTGGTACATGATAAACTTCTTCCAACTGGACATCTTTAGCATTGGAGCTCGAAGCTATAATTGCGTTCCCCACGTGTGCTATCGGCAACTTCGTATTGTTGGCTGTCACCACGACTCTCCTTCCTTTATACTTTGTTGTCACATTAAGATTCTCTTTGTCTCCCGTCATGTGATCCGAACACCCTGAGTCGAAGATCCAATTTTTATTATAATTCATGCCTTGACTTTGCACAGTCAATGCTTGTTCTTCACTTCTGCTTTCTTCTTCAACAACCTCTGCAGAAGCGACCATTGCCTCCAGATCCCACTCTTCTTCACTTTGGTGTTCTTCTCTTGATGTGACAGCATTTCCTTCCATCCTTTTCTTATGCCAACACTCTCTGGCATAATGCCCTCTCTTGCCACAATTGTAGCACCCATCCTTGTCTCTCTGTGGAGAATCTTCTGGCCCACGATCTAAGCTTTGTGGTGGTGAGAATCTTCTAGAATGGAATTCTTTTCTCCTCTCTTTCCTGTTTAAGATTTTTTCCATTCTCACAAAATATCCTGGAGTCTTCTGAAAAAGAAAAAAAAAAATGGCAAAGAAGAGACTAGAAATCTGCAGAAGAAAAAGATGGGGAAGGAACCAGAAGAAGAAAAAAAAATCTCACCTAACTGTTCTTGATATTTTTTGGTTTAAGTCGGTTATGTTTGCTATAAAAAGGGGAGTTTGGTTTGTGTAGGAAAGCAAGCAAACAAAAGAAGAGTTGAGTGGGTAGACAGAAGCAAGTGTGAGCAGAGAAGAAAGAATAGAAAGAGAGACGTGAGAATTGAGAGGTGTGAGGTAGTAGTGGTGAGAGATAGTTGTGTGTGGTGTATCTCATAATAGTGAGTGTGAGCTTGAGTTGTCAAATTACAAACAAGTGTATAAAGTTTGTAAGAGTTGTAATTTAGTCACTGTGTTTTGTAAAGCACTACTTAAGAGCATACCCGATCCGGTAAATCTCAACACTCTCTACCTCCTTCGTTTATCGCAGGCCGGCGGGATAACCCAATGCCGATCCCAATGGTTAGATCGGAGCCCAGAAAGGAGACAGAGGGAAAGAATCGGAATTTCTCGCGGGCAGAAAATTTTAATCTGGTTTAGGAGCGAAGGGAAAATAAATAAAAGAAAAGTGAGGTTAAAGAAGTGATTGGAAGAAACCTGACGCCGGTCTTCGTTCCAGAACCTTCGGGGAAGTATCCCTCTGCCTCCGACTTCGACTCCGTTTCTTGAACGAAACCTCATTCTCCAGTCCCGGTCCCGGTCCCGTTCCCCGACAGCTACTTGTTTAAATTTTTAATCTTTTTTATACTAATTTGGTGTCCCACAAATTCGAATTTTTTTTTTTTTTTTTTTTTTGATAAAGGTGAAATCAATTAATTAAAACAGAAGACAGAAAGAAAGAGGAGTACAACGCAAACAGATACAAGACATGGCAGCCACCAACCATACAGGCAGGCCACCAGAACCAGCCCCCCAAAAACGGAAAAAACCCCCCAGCACCCAGAGAACTCCCCAAGAAAAAACCAGCAACACCCACCAGCCCAAAACGAACGACGCGGGGGGGGGGGGGGGGGAAGCAACACAAACCAAGCATTAGCATCCAAGACAAAGACCACGACAGCACTAAAAAATCCCAGATTCCCACAAACCAGGACAGTTCCCAGCACACCCGAACAACCGAGGGTTATGCATCGCCAGCTCTTGGGAGGATTCTGTTCTTCAGGATTCGCAGCCAATCATCAGCAACCAATCTGTCAACCTTCTTATGAGCGCATAACCAATCCGCCATGCTCCTTCCAATTCTGACGCAGGTGACGACAACTGTCTCCCTAGCATCACTGAAAACTCTATTGTTCCTTTCGAATTTTTCTCCCAAATATACCATAAAAAACAAAGGAACTAGATAGTATAACAACATCAATTTTGTTGTTAGGTAACAATATTAGTCTCCAACCAATAAGAAGTTAGGGTTGTGATTAGGGGTGTGCAACGGTTCGGTTCGGTCCGGACCGGACCAAACTCATGAGAACCGCAGTCCATTAGTGAAAGACATGTTAGGACCAAGGACCGGACCATTCTTGCATTTGGTCCATTTGGTCCGGTTCGATCCGGTCCAAATATGAGCTCGGTCCATCATTTCTTCAGTAATTATAAAATTCATTAGGACCAACGACCGGACCGCATTTTACTCGGTCTGGTCCGGTCCGGTCTTAACAACGGTTTGGTCCGGTGTGGTCCGGTACGGACCGGACCATTGCACACCCCTAGTTGTGATGACTTTTTATTAGTTAGGTTGACCTAGTATAAAATCAAAGAAAACGTATAATTATCATTATGAAAATTATGTTTAAATAATAATAAAAAAACAAATTTATAAAATAAAATTTTATAATTTTTTTCTAATTTTCTGTCCAAAATTTCGTTCGCCGGAATCCGACCGTCGGTCACCGAAATATGCTTTCTGTCGCCGGAATTCCCCAACAGGCGCTGTGATCATAATATGCCTACCGGCGTCGGAATCTAGTCATCGGGGCTAGAATATGCTTAACGGCGTCGAGATTCGGTCATTGGCGGTTATCGGAGTTTGGTCAACGGTCTTCATTGACCGGTCAACGATCACCAGATATCATGGTCAGCATTATGAGATTTATGGTTTGGTTTCTCATATTTTTTCTATGCCTTTTGTGGATTACTTTATCGTGTTTCTGGTTTGCATTAAGAAGTTTCTGGTGACCTTTCGAAAATTTTGTGGTTTGTTTTGTGAGGTTTCTGGTATGTTTAAATACATTTGTGGTCTTCATTATGACGTTTCTGGTTTCTTTATGTGGTTTTTCTTTACATTGTTTATGGTTCGGATTACGAGGTTTCTGGTGAGCTTTAGAAATTTTTGTGGTTTGCTTTATGGGTTTTTTTTTTTATGTTTTAGAGGTTTTGTGGTTTGCATTAGAAGGTTTCTGATATGCTTTTTTTTATTTGTTTTATCGTGTTTGTGGTCTACATTGAGAGGTTTCTGATGTGCTTATGAAATCATTGTGTGCCTATGGCTCTATGTTCAATCCCCAATTGAAAGCCTAGCTGTAGCAAAGGGCATGATCTCTTCTTTTCTTCCAAAGAAAAACATGTGGTGCAAAATGCTATTGAGCTATGAAGTTTAATCTTTATTCAAGAAATGTCATATGTGAAACCAAAAGTGTCATTACAACAAGATGCTTTGTTTGCTTGATGGATTTGGTGATGAATGTGATGAAGGATTTGGATCCATCATGGATTTTGTCCAAAATCCATTGTTTGCTTCATGCATTTAGGGGAAACAAATCCGTGGGTCTCACGAACTTTAAAGGACCAAATCCGTGGACCCCACGGAGTTGAAAGTTCCACCTATTTATGTGGGAATTGATTATGGACTTTGAAGTCCATCATTTTTTTTACCAACATACCCTTCATATTTGCTTTCTCTTCTTATGTCATTAAGGGCAATAAAGATAAATTACACTTCATACATACAAATTTAATAAACAAAATCCATCATGAAATCCATCAAACAAACAATGGTGTTTATCAAATCCATAATGAACCTAAAACCCTCATTTATCCATGGTTTTTCAAAACCCAAATTATACCAAAACCTTCATTTTTCAAATCCACGACGCAAACGAGTTTAGTTTACAAAGAGGACTAAAGGTGGAAACTCAAACTCCTTCAATCGCCATGAAAGATCCCCGGAACAAATGAAGGATGCGGAAAAGGATCGGGATCAAAAGTTGGGTTTGTTTCTGTGATAGACAGAGTAGAGCTAAGGGTTGTGAGAGAGAGAGAGACGAGGATGTGCCTGCAAGGAGGATACGGAATCCGGAAAAACAGCGATCACCGGAATCACGAGTGCTAGGTAGGAGGAGGTAGAGAGTGGCAGTGCTCAATCGACCATACTTAATGCCTGGATTTGAGCTCCGAAGACCACCCCCCTATCCGTCTTGATTTGTGTCGATGAAGAAGAATCGAGAACAAAAAGGTGGAGAGACGAGATCTGGCATGGAAGAGCGCCTCAACGTTGGTGAGGTTGGAGGCTAGTCGATGGCGTGGAAATTAATTTTGCGCCGCTGTCGCTGAAGGATAGAGCTCCGACGGTGGCTGGGGAATCGACGGAGGCGAAGGTGTTCTAGGTCAGACGAGGCAGAGCACGAGAGCTTTTATCTTCTATCGCATTTGATTTTTAATTCAATTTTTTTTAATGTGTTCATTTACTTTTTTACCCTTAATGAATCATGTTGTTATTCTATCCGGTTCCAAAAAACAAACAAAAAATCAAAAAATACCACCCTTTCCAAAAAAAATTCCATCCATACCATCATTTTACAAGGATTGCATCCCCCATGCCGGTTAAACCGAGGACCACAGGGGGTGCTGCGGTTTCCTTTTCTGCAGCCTGCAGATTGTATAGGGTCGCTACGATCAAATTGATCGTGCGCCGCCTCAGCGATCCCGGCCAAACCGTGGCCCCTCGAGCGGTTTGTATTTCAAATGCGGAAACCGTCGCACATGCTCACGGTCCGCTGCCTATAAGTTTGTTTTCCCCCTATGAATTTCTAACCTAGGCTGAAAGTTCAAACGAACGTAACTTTGTACTCGATTATCCAATCGTAATAATTTATTTTTTTATTCCGCATAATATTTCGGGATCTTGCAAGCCAGTTAGCGGGGGAGTTTCGATAAAACAAGTGCCCATCGTTGCCCTCAGCTCTTACGCTTACATGTTCATGGTTTCCATACTCTTCTGCCTAGAGGATGACCGTTAGTGGTTCATCATTACCACTCTACTCCTTTGATCCAACCAAGCCGACACTTAGATGTTTCAAAAGGCGAAACTTGTGTTTTGATGCATTGCTTGAGCGAAAGCAAATGCTTAACGATGGGGTGTTTGATGATCCATAAACTATATATGGTTTTGGATCCATTTTAAGTCATTTTGCTTAATCATTTCGGCAATAATCATCTGTTTTGGCCACTTTTACGCTTGGTTTGTGATTTTTCTGTTTTTCAGGCCAGGAAGAACGATTTCACGAATATACGAAACAATGGGAGTTTTTTGGCATTTTGAATGCTCTTGGACGAGTTTCTGGAGGATCCCACGGCTAGCCCCACGTCCATGGCCCAACCCGTTAGATGGGAATTCCTCTCGAAAGGAATTCATATTGAGTGATTCACGACCAATCTCACGATCGTGACCCGGGTCGTGAATACCTTATGGGTCGTGAAGGAAAGCTGAATCCCGGTCGAAGCGACATCAGAGAGCTTAAGTTATCGGGCTAAGGTTTAGTTTGGGTATACGGGATTTTGGAGAATAAATTTGCCTTTACTTTTCACAAATCCACATACATTCCAAAATTATGGTTATGATCAAAGTTGTAATTCTTAAAAAGTTATGCGCAATAATTTTTTTATGACGTTCGAATTGTGGAGCACAAAGTTATGGCTATCCAAAGTTTGGCAAAATTGAAAAATTGCTCATTCGGGGTAGCAAACAACATTTTTTCGGGATGAAGGAGTGTTGCAGATTGAAAGATCTTGAAAAATTATGCGGAATCAAAAAGAATTTAGCTACAATCGGATAACCGAGAGCAAAATTACGTTTGTTTGAAGTTTCAGCCTTAGGTCAGGTCTTCACAGCTTTCGTCTGCCGCGATGAATGCCTTCACCGCGTTTGACGACCGCAGTGATGCCCAAACATGTCTATATTGGAAGTTTTTCATAAAACGTGTGTATTCTGAAAAAAAAACCCTCGTATTCCATGTTTAGGAGGTTGTAACAATCTTGAGAACTTATCGTTTGCTTTAAATTGGTTCACTGGACCAATTCCAAAGAGTATCGGGAATTTGACTGCACTCAAAGTTGTGTCTTTCTGGTTCACAAACTTAACAAGTACTATTAAAAATTTCATTGAGCAGGTTTCGGATAGAGGTTTAATTTATGACTAACTTTTTTTTTTATGTACAATCAAAAATTTCATTAAAGCTCATTTTAATCCTCTAACTTGGACGAAACTATAACTGGTCGTTAACCACAAACTACCACAGAATCAACTAATTCAATCGGCATTCTAACCAATCGAACAACTTCAGTACTTCACTGTAAATCTGTAATGACTAACTTCTTCCCTTGTCATTACTTGGTGAGAAGAAGAAGAAAAAAAACTATCATATATGCTGTTGTGTCCACTAACCTTGCCATATTGTTTTTTCCACCCTCCTCTTTTTCTCTATCATGGAAGGAAGAGGGGTGGGGAAGACCAAGAAAAATGAAAAACACGAACCAACTTTCGTCTCCATTATCGTCACTAAATTCCTTCCTAGTGGTGTCAAACGGGAAGAAGTTGCTGCTAAATTTCTTCCACTACTAATATGGCAATTAATTGCAATCCATTTCTTCCACTACTAATAACTCTTGACTCCGGTCTTCCACTCACCGGTCAACTCAACCTACCTAGCTTAATTTCTTCCACTATGTGAGGACTCAAGCTAACCTACCTCTTGGTGTATTTTCTTCAAAATCTTGACAATTTTATTGGTTAAGTACATGTTTGGATATATATAAATTTCAAGTTCGTATGATTTGACATTTGTTTGGAGATATGTTGGTAAATGATAGGTGTCTTCTACCTTGAGTATGAAAACGCTATATAGACCTCGAATTAGCAGGATTTTTGGACATGATACTATACCCTAACCCTCAATGAGTGAACCCTAGATCCTAATTATCTAAATCATAAACTATAAACCCTAAGATGGTGCATTAATTTTTTTGTCTATATTTGGACGAATCATAACCGTCGATTATTGTTTCTAATTAAATTGATCTTGGGGTATAAGATTTAGAGAATTAAGACCTAGATTTTGATCTTTAAGATTTAGAGTATAGTATCATGTCCGAAAGATTAGTCAATTCAAGTTCTGGATAGCGTTTTCTTACTCAAGGTATGCGGTACCTCGGATTTCACCCTGGGTACAGTAGAACTCCCCATAAATGAATGATATTATATTATTATCAATTATTGAATCTCTCCTAATAACTCGAGTTATTGGGATCAATGTCATAACTAGCTCCAAGTCGAGGAATTTTTCCAGAAATAGCACCTTTTTTAAAAGATTTTACAAAAATAGCATTCAGCCGAAAATATTTACAAAAAGGGCTAATACCACTACAACACCCGAACTATCCGAAAAATGTCACTTGTGTCCTATTGTTTTCAATATTCCATCTGTGTCCTGAACTATTTTTCCGTTAGTGTTGACCAACATTGACCGTTAGTATTTAACAGAAATCCTAGTCAGCGTTGATGTGGCATTTGACGTGGAATTTTAGACCCAATTTTTATTTTCTTTTTCTAAAAAAATTTATTAAAATTAAAAATAAAAGCTCCATCATTCACCCCTCTTTCCCAGGTCCCTGTCGTGTCTGGTTTCGGTGCCTGTCGTTTCTTATTCCGCCGGTAGCCGGAGATCAATGGACGGCCACTACACAATACCATCGCAAGCTGCTGTCGATTTTTTCATCTTTCTTCAGGCAATCTCTCTCGCTCCACATCTCCCATCTGCGTCTCTCTCTCTACCTTGCGTCGCCGTCAATAAATCCTTCACCATCCAATTAATCTCTCCCTCTTGTGCCATCTTCTATCTGCTTCTCTCCTATCCCCCTAGCTCTACACAAATCTATTTTTTGTTCCTTTTTCCCTTGTTCAATCTAGCTCGTCTAAAAAGAGGGTACAACTGAGACCCATAATGAATCAATCCCAAATCTTTTCCCTTTGTTGCTCTATTTCTCGCAACTTGTCCGCCGCCAATCCTCCTGCCCAGTTGCAGCAACGAGCGCGACCCGGTTCGGATTCCGACTACGAACTGACAGACTTCCTCTCAACGGCAGCCGCAAGGTCGAAGAGCTACATCTCAGATCTAGAATTCGCGTCACGGATCAGTGGACGCCTGGACGGCACACACGCTGGTGAGAGCTTTGGGTGGAGAGAGACGATCGACGAAATCCGGCCCCGACTGCTATATCATTCTTCTCTGGATCTGACAAAACGGCAGTAGGAGTCGAAGGGAAAGCACCTAGCAGAGAGAAGAGAGACGATCAATGAAATTAATGGATATTTTTTTGGGGGGGTTTTAGAATATTATTTAGTAATATTCTTGAATTTAAAGTTTTTTCAATTTTTTATTTTTGTTTTATATTTAAATTAAAAATGTGAGGTGTCAATGACTTGGCATTGCCACGTCAGCAAAAGTCAAAGTTAAGTTGACCGCCATTTGGTCAACTGTTATCTTTAACGGTCAACGAAATTGGCAGGATAAAAACGACACAGAATTTAATAGTTCAGGACATGAATGGAATATTGAAAACAATAGGACACAAGTGACATTTTTCGGATAGTTTGGGTGTTGTAGTGGTATTAGCCCTTACAAAAATAGCACCATTTTTTATGGACCGCACCTCCAAGGTGCGTTTTATTATCCTGGGCCAAAACCGCATCTTGGCCAAGCGGTTTCAGGTCTGACCTACAAAAATCGCTTGGCCGAGGTGCGATTTTGGGCTGACCTAGCAAAACCACACCTTGGAGATGCGGCGGGTTGTTTCTCCAAAGCCACACAAACCGCACCCCCCAAGTGCGGTTTGTGTGTCAATTTTTTCCGACACTAGACAAGCAGCCATACAGATTCACAGACGTGGGGCTGCATGGCAGATGAAAAATGCACCTCTAAGGTGCGATTTTCATTGATGATTTTGCCTATAAAAGGCAGTCGGGAAATCTTCTTCTCTTCACACCTCTTCTTCTCCCTTTTCAATTTTTTAGTGTAGCTCCATATTTCTCTAGTGTTTTTGCGGTTAACGTTAACTCGTAAGTTTTTTTTGTATTACTTTTTATTGTGAATTGTGATTTTTATGATATTAGTTGAACTATTGTTTTTTTTTTTTTTTTGCAGATGACATTCCAAAAGTTCACGCTTGGGTTACGGTGGAATGGTTACACGGAAGAGAGCGGAAAGGGGGTCACCTACGTCGGTGGCAATTTTCAGAAAATAAAGGTCGCTACCAGACCGATGCTTGAAGACCTCTATCAAATGTGTACTAACGTTATTTGCATGGATGACACGAGAAGAGTTGATCGGATGGTGTACCGATATCCAAACAGAGAAGGCGGGTCGTTGTGGCACGAGGAATATCTCATAACCACTCAGGATGAGGTAGATGCCAATTGCCATGCTCGAATTCTTGAGGTCCAACAAACTTTCCAAATAAAATTATTTATGATATATAAGTAATAGTTTAGTCTTATAACTAAATAAATCAAAATTAATGATTTAATTTCAACCATTATTAAAATTATTTATGATATATAAGTAATAGTTTAGTCTTATAACTAAATTATTTAAAATTAATAATTTAATTTAGAATATAGTTCTATTATAATTATATTATTAACAATCAAAATTTAAGTAATTTGCGGTTTTTCCAAGATATATACATATAGTCATAAAACAAACATACTAAATTAATTGGCATAAATAACATTCTAAATGAATAATAATTTAAGGAGATACATACATATTCAAAAATTTGAAATTAATAAATTCATTTAAGTACACATAAAAATAAATCGTATTGGTTGTTTGGTAAGTAATTTAATCGTATTGATTGTTTTAAATAATTTAATCGAATACAATGCAACACTCGTTAGACTCTTAGAAGAGTTATACATTTTCTTAGAAACGCAGCCTTTTGACAGAAAAAGGGGGGATCCGAAGATCTCTTAATAGCCGATTTTCCCAGGAAATGGGAGGATCATGATAATCGCTTAAAATCCCATTTTCTTAGACGTGCATCTCTTTATAAAGAGTCGAAGTAAGTGTCGCTATGTATTCGATTAAATTATTGAAAACAACCAATGCAATTAAATTATTTCAAATTTATTTTATATTCCACTAAGTACATTAGCAAAATAAAAGAAAGATAAATGATGAAGAATTGTATGTACCGGGTGATCGTTCCAAACATCCTTTGAACGATGGTTGGGTTGGTCATACAAGTCGATCGGATCAATAGGCCCTTAATCCAAATAGTACCGTTGGTTGTATATATTCACGTCGTCTCCAACCTACGAGAGAATAACAACAAGGTTAGTACATATATTAATTAAAAATCTTATAACAAAAACAAAAATTGACCAAAATAATGATTACGTACCGCTTGAAATTCATCATCATAAACTCCCTCTTCTTGGAACCACTCGTCCATTTTCTCGCGAAAGTCGGACAGAGATTTGGCGTCTGACAAAAATTTGGCGGGCGGGTTTTGAGGGAAAAACCAAAGAAATGTTTTATGATGGCAGATCGGACTTAGCCGCAACCAACATACCACTATTTCCTAGGCTTTTGGGAGGGGAGGGGTTAGAGAGCTAATTCTAGAGAGAGAGTGGAGAATGGTTGTGGTGTGAAAAAATGAGGGGGGGGGGGGGGGAAGGGGTATTTATACCCATCAGACCGCACCCTCCAAGGGCGGTCTGGTAATTTTGCCCCAGTCAAAATCGCACCTTCCGGCGCGGTTTACGCTCCCCGAGGGCTGACCGCTCCCTGGCGCTGCGGTCTTCGATCCGTGGCAAGGATCGCTGACGTGGCGTGCGTTCTGCCCGCTAGATCACCACCTGATCCTGCGGTCTCCAAGACCGCTGCCCACCAAACACAGACCGCACCTTGGAGGTGCGGTTCCCAGTCTGGCGTGGCGCAAAACGCACCTCCAAGGTGCGGTTTATTAAAAATGGTGCTATTAGTGTAAATTTTTTCGACTGGATGCTAGTTTAATAATTTTTTTAAAAGGTGCTATTATTAGAAAAATTCCCTAACTCGACTAGAGTCCTTGAAAAACAATAGCAGTCACCTGTAGGCTGTAGCCCATTGCACCATAGATCCCACTATGCTCTGTTTTCCACATCAAAAGCCACTGCATATATAAATAAGGGGACTCTCTGGTTCGAGTCCTACCTTCACCCACTGGCTATAGCGTGCAGTATTCTACAATTAGAATGGCAATTACCGTGATTCCGTTACTAATTATCATGCTATTGCTATCAATCCAACACAGCTGCCTTCTCTTCCCTTCCACTGCTGCTGCTGCTGCTACTGGTAGTTATTACAATAACCATCAACGTGATGCAGCAGCTCTCCTCCAACTCAAAGCCCACATCATCTCCGCCACTTCTTCTTCCGATCATCCTCTCTCCCGCAACTGGACCGCCGCGGCCGCAGCCCAAGTCTGTAGCAGCTGGGTCGGCGTCTTATGCGGGCGTCGCCACAGGAGAGTGACATCCTTGAATCTGGCGAACATGGGGATGCAGGGGACTCTGCCTCCCCACATTGGTAATCTCTCCTTCTTGGTTTCTCTCGATCTCAGCGGCAATCTCTTCCGTGGGGATTTGCCCATGGAGCTGTCTAAGTTGTGGAGGTTGAAGATCATCAACCTTTCTGATAACCAGTTTGGAGGTAGCATCCCACCGTCGCTTGGGGATCTTAGGGGTTTAAAGGTGCTGGATTTGGAGGGAAACCGGCTTTCAGGTGGCATACCAACCGCAATTTTCAACATTTCTTCTCTGGAGAGATTGATATTGGCGAGTAATAGTCTGTCCGGAAGCCTTCCGGATGATATCTGCAATCAGTTTCGGAAAATCGAGGTGCTGAATGTGTCTCTCAATGATCTAGGAGGTCGAATTCCATCTTTGTTGGGTCGTTGTGGCAATCTTCAAAACTTATCGTTTGGAGGTAATTGGTTTACGGGACCGATCCCGAAGAGTATTGGGAATTTAACTGCATTGAAGGCTCTATCTTTCGCGTTCACAAATTTAACAGGTAGTACCATCACAATTTGGTTGGTAAGTGGGGAAAACAGCTTACGATTACATAAATATAACATCAAGTTGTTTTGTGTTGCAGGGGATATACCCGTTGAGATAGGCAACCTTAAAAGGTTACGAACACTAAATATGTGGCATATTGGTCTTTCTGGAGTCATTCCACCTGTCATATTCAATATTTCTACTCTTCGAATGGTGGCTCTTTCAGAGAATAGGTTGCTAGGGGTCTTGCCACATGATTTGTGTTATCATGCGCGGGAACTTCAAGAATTATATTTGGTTGAGAATCAATTACACGGTGGAATTCCTGCGAAAATTGGAGATTGTACAAATCTTCAAATTGCATCATTATCTTTTAACCGATTTTCTGGAAGTATTCCAGTCACCATTGGGAATTGCAGCGTTCTCCGGGAATTATACCTTGACAACAATAATTTGACAGGTAAGTCAATATTATTATTTTGATCGCATTATATTCTCTTTCTCTTATATTGGAGAAATTGAATTTGATTTATTGAGAGCGCATTTATCCCAATGAAAATAATTTGGGCTAAATTGCAAGTTTGGTCACGCTGTGCACTCGGCCGAGAAATCTCGGCCGAGTGCACTGGGAATTATTAGTAAATTTCACATTAGTCACTAGAATTACTTTATTCCATCCGTATTCTCTTAAATTAGGTTAACATTCCAAGTATGGTCACTGACCTTTAGTCTCTGTTGACTTTTGCTGATGTGGCGGTCAACTCTCATAGTTGACCGTTAAATAGGTGACGTGATAATTAAAAAATAAATAAATTATAAAATTTAATATTCTTTAAATTTTCACCTCATTATTCCATCCCTTTCAAAAACTAAAAAAATAAAGCTATTTTCTTTTAAACCATCGCCACCGTTGCAAGCAGAAGTTGGTGCTCAGAGGCAGAGAGCTCTACCGGAGCGCCGATCTAGCCGAAGACCACGGAATCGCCAGCGACAAAATTCTCTACTGGGTCCTCAAGCTCTCAGACCTCCTCCTCATCACCCTCTGCACCACCTGCGGCTAGGAAATCGAGTTCCGCGTTGACGGGTACCGAAATGTCGGATACCTAAAAAACTGGATCTTCCAAGAGGGAAACGGCTTCCCACGTCAACGAGCAGGAGGCAAAGAGACAATAGTGAGAGGCAAGTCGGACGCTTCGACCATCCCATCACCGGAATCCGATTCCCTCAACAAATGAGCTCAACGCACCCGCTTCCGCATTAACGACTCCCTCTGTTCGTTCTTTTTTCCCAAAACTTCCCAATTGACTACCTTAACACTCTGTTTCTTAACTAATTCACTCTCGTGAGGGGCAAAGGCACGTTGGCAAAGAGGATGGGGGAAGATGTTTATGGGTTGGATGGTGCAGAGCACTCTGCAGCTCATGGGATTTAAAGCTCGCCATGCTTTCGAGGTTAAAACTCCGACCTTCCCCATCTCTGTTTTGGAATTTTCCTCTTCTGTTTTTTTTTTTCAAATTCAAGATTCGGTTGCGCTTTTAGGACACCGACGATGGCATTCCGGCTTCCTTGCATTATGATTTTTCGGGCATAACTGTTTTACTTTTTGATTCTTGAGTAGGACTGGGAATCGGGACTCTTAGATCCGGACTGTAACTTGTTTTTTTCAGAAACGTTCTTGCCGTTTAAATTTATGAAAGGGAAGTGTGAAGGGGATTAATGCTTTGAATCTTAACAACTTCGATTGATTTAAGGCCAAGGCAGGTCAATGATGCCTTTGTCCCACCATTGCTGATTCTCACGGGAATCGTCGGTCTTGTTATGGAAGCGTCGTGGCGGAGTTGCACCAGCAGAGCAGTGGCACAGGGTCGGGATTCGGAGACAAAAATGGAGGAAATACTTATTTGTTTTATTAATTTTAAATTTAATGTGATAATGAGGTAGAATTTTTAATAGATTAAATTTTATTTTTTATTTATTTTTTAATGGCCACGTCACCTATTTAACGGTCAACTATGAGAGTTGACCGCCACATCAGCAAAAGTTAACGGAGACTAATGGCCAGTGACCAAACTTGGACTGTTAACCTAATTTAAGTGACTACGGATGGAATAAAATAATTCTAGTGGCTAATGCGAAATTTACTAGTAATTCAAGTGACCGAACTTGCAATTTAGCCAAATAATTTGTTCTGGGCATAATTGATTCCCTGGACCAATTCCAAAGAGTTGTTGAGAATTCGGCTGTATTAAAGAAGTGGGCCTAGTACTTTCATTTTTTACCTAAAGTAGTACTTAAATGTTTCACATTACAGGTGAAATACCACGTGAGATAGGCAACCTTGAAAGGTTAGAGGTGCTTAGCCTGTGGCGTGCTAGTCTTTCTGGAAGGATTCCAGTCACCATTGGGAATTGCAGCGTTCTCCGGGGATTAGATTTGCTTGACAATGATTTGACAGGTAATTCTATTTTTTTTCTTTTGACTGCACATTTTCTTTCCTTTTGCTTTGGTTTCTTTATTTTGATTTTGAGATTGCATAATATTTGTTATAATCGTGATGTGGATTTCATATATTGAAAGCATATTTATCAAATCAGTTCTCCACCGATTTTATTTTTTTGACAAAAGATAATCATATATTGATTGAAAAATAGGTAGTTACATCCTGGATCTAAGCCAGGCCGGGAAATCAAAACACCGACATATAGCCGGGGACAAAGACAGGGTTTTCCTAGCTACCAAATGAGCTACCCTATTGCTATCCCGACCTATAAATCGAACACTAAACGAGGCATTCGCCCTCAGCAGCATCACAATCTCCTCCAGAATAGTCCCAACACGACTGTCCCTCACATCCTCTTTGCAGACCTTATCAATGACCACCTTGGCATCCCCTTCAAACTGCATCGCCGAAAAGCCATGCTCCAGACAACAGCATATAGCCTCCCGGAGAGTTAGAAGCTCCACCACCATAGGATCCTCAATGAAAGGAAACTGCAGCCCAATCGCCCCAAGGACGCCCCCCATCTCATCAGAAACTACTATCCCACCCGCAGAATGCGACCCCCTGCGCACTGGCCCATCCCACCGACACACAGGCCCCACAGCCTCAGCCCCTGTCACCACAGTTTGCTGCTGGCTAACACCTGGAGCGGAGTGAGGATCCGGAGGCAACCGGAGCCACTCATTAACCTGTTGATTATACTGCCTCATTAAGGCCGGAATCCCAAACTGTTTCCCTTCAAATACCACCCAGTTACGAGACTTCCAGATCCTCCAGAGGATAGCAGTGACCATCATGAAATGAGTGGGCTGATGCAGGATCGAGAACAGCTTTTTCAGAAAAAACGGGAACGTATACTGAGGCAAACCCTCCCCAAGATACTCCAACCCAGCCTGATTCCAAAGTGCCCTAGCCACTGGACAGCTCAGGAACAGGTGCTCCATTGTCTCCCTCTCATCCCAACAAACCGGGCACCGAGGATGTACCTCAATCTCTCGCTCAATAAGTGCTTCGGTCGTCCAGAGGATTCTATTAAAAATTTGCCAGACAAAGACCTTCAGCTTAGGGGGAATGCTGGAATTCCAAAGCCGGATCCAATTCTCCCTATCCATCCAGCTAACCTGAGCCCGCCATCGACCATTCTGCTGATCCAACCCTACCGCAAGGTGATACACCGATTTCACCGAAAAGACACCATCAGCTGTGCCTTGCCAGATCAAACGGTCGTCAACACATTGCCTCGGAAGGGGGATAGCCTTAATCACTTTACAAGTCTGGGGATCAAACCATTGACCCAGTTTATCATCACTCCAGCGCCCTTCCCCCGCACAAATCACCTCTGCAACTCTAACCTCACCCTCAGCTGGCAGAACACGAGGATTAAACACCAGGGGGTAATTAGGCTGCAGGGGGACCCAATTCGATTCCAGCAACGGGGCCGTCTGGCCATTACCAATCTGCCAACATAAAGCCTTCGAAAGTAACTGGCGCCCAAACAGAATGCTCTGCCAGCCCCAAGACGGGCGGGATCGAGCCTTAGCTGAGAGGAACGAGCCAGAGGGAAAATACTTCCCTTTATAAACCTGGGCTAGCAGAGACTGGGGCTCAGACAAAATGCGCCACCCAATCTTGGCCAACAAAGCCTGATTGAACAGCTCAAACCTCCGAAAACCCATCCCCCCTTCGTGTTTACTACGACATAAGTTCCGCCACGACATCCACCGAATCTTGGACTGCCCCTCCTCGTCTCCCCACCAAAAACGAGCAACATGTTTGTAACACCCCACCCTAAAAATCATGGGTCGAACCAATGGTTCAACCGCGCAGCGGAAAATACTAACGGGGTTTACGTATTAACTCAACATACGGCTAAACATAACTCGAGGTGATCATGTATATATCAAATATAATACCTTTATTAATATCCAAACTTATTTATTACACATACAACATCCCACTCTTGACCTCAAATTCCAACATTAATTCAAATCTCCAACTTACAAACTTTAGTACAATCCATAACTCATAATGACTCAAACGGTTAAGTTCAATGCAATATAATACATGTTTATAACACTTGGTTTAAAACACCCAAAACATATTTAAAATTCTCCTCTTGACCAATCGTTCGCTACCTCATGATGGAGTAGCAGTTGCACAGCTCCAACGTCCAAGCTCAGTTCCTCTGATGCGGATCTGAACACAAAAAGGGAGTGGGTCAGCTACTAAGCTGAGTGTGTGGCGCTGTTCCCTCCTACACGGCGAAGTCTATGGATATATTTTTCCACATCAATCGATTAACCACCTAATCATGGCATCTAGGTTGAAATCTCAACCTAATATATTTCTCAACCTAGCATCCAATATCCAAACAATATGCAAGTGTAATGCATTCCCGTTTTATTAATTTGGGCGCCAAGGTCACCATACGCCCACCCCGCTCGAGCCTCATCATCTCAGTGGTTATAATGAACCACATCTCATCATCTCAAGGATTATCATAAATCCTCTCGTTTGTCCCGCAGTCCAAACGGTCTCAAAGGTTCTAGTTTGTCCCGCAGTCCAAACAACCTTATAGGGGTAGGTCATAGGCCCTTTCTAAGTCTATGTGATTAATATGATCATCGTATAAAATCATCATTCTCATCATCAATCACAAAATCATAATCATCCATCTCAATCGATCTTGGTGTAATTACCAAGTATATGCCACATATCATGCATACGAAAATCATCACTTCATCCATTCAAATATCGAGTATAAAATCATTCACGAACAATATCGTTATCGCACAATCCACGTATAAGGTGGACGGGTTGAAACCTCGTACATGGTTCGATAACCATTTAATTTGAAAGACGGACCCGCCGTAGTAAAAACTCCGAGAAAAGGAATGAGTGCCACTACTCGTAGCGCACTTCTTACAACCGTATTCCCAAAGAATTTACCGGGTGAATTCCCAGGTAAGTGGACGAGTACCACGAAGGTCTCGATTAAAAACCACTAGCCTTAGACAGAATTCCCCCATGGTAGCTTGTCCATTATTCAAATTCTCACATAACTCATGGCCTGATATCACGTCATGAATTATTGCAATCAGTACAACGACGTCTCAAGGAATTTCACGACTCGTAGGAATTAATTACGAACCGTAAATTCCAAATACTCGATTATGAATCATCCAATTCCACTCGAGTATTCAATTCATAATAACAGCATTATCTATTTTATCTTCGTTAACTCCTCAGCTATATTTCAATATTAAACATATAGCACGTAGTAAAACACCGCCTATTCACCGCAGGGTCCACACACCTTATTTATGCCGTAATTAACTCTGCACCGATATCGAAGACGGCTCGTCGTTTGGACGATGCTCCTTACTCCGAGGATGGTATCCGGGCTCGATTGACGACTCCCGACTCCAAAACCACTCTAGGAGGGTGTTCACCACACTCTCTCTCTCTCTCTAACCCTCTATTTGGTTCAAAAACCGAGTTATGGTTTCCTTCCCTCGGAATTGGCCTTATATAGAGAATTTTTAGGAGTCACACGGGCAGGCACACGGCCGCGTGAGTTAGGTCAGCCCGCGTGAGGTGCACACGGCCAGCTCACTCGGCCGCGCATGGTAGGTCAGCCCGTGTGTGGTGCACACGGCCAGACCTCACACGGCCGCGCAGGGTAGGTCAGCCCGTGTGTGTGCACACTGCCAGACCACACACGGCCGCGCAGGGTAGGTCAGCCCGTGTGTGTGCACACTGCCAGACCACACACGGCCGCGCAGGGTAGGTCAGCCCGTGTGTAATTGACAGCTTCATGTGACCAACTTGCGAGACTCGTTTCTCCCTCATCCGACGTCGAAAATTGATTCCGTAAAAACGTGCATGCTCCTGGGATCGCCCTCTTTCCAACGATACCCACCAATCATAGAATGGTTGAGGTCAGAGTTGACAATGTTGCCGTCACGGGATGTTACAATGTTTATCCAGTAGGCGACAAAGAGATAACGGAAGTCGGAAGCAAGACATCACATGCAAAGGCAATGCCAAGGCTACCGACTTAATCAAGGTCTCCTTAGCCGCCCAGGACAAAGTCCTCCGCTTCCATCCTTGCAATCGTTCTATCAATTTCTCCTCCAGATAGCGAAAAGTCGCCATCTTGGAACGCGCTATCAGGGTAGGGAGGACAAGATATCTATCATGCACTCCTACTGCCCCCACTCCAAGAATTGCCCCTAAAAATTCCTGATCCGGCAGAGAGATATTTTTACTAAAGCAAACCGCCGACTTACTCAAGTTCACTTTCTGGCCACTTAGCTCCTCATACTCATTCAAAACTTCAATCAGATTCTCACACTCCTGTAACGATCCACGGAGGAACAAATAAGAATCATCAGCAAAGAATAAATGAGATATCTGGGGAGCCCGAGGCGCGACTTTGACCCCCTCTAACCTCTTCTCCAAAATGGCCTTCCGGAGCAGGGCTGCGAACCCCTCCGTACAGAGCACAAAAAGAAGGGGAGAGAGAGGATCCCCTTGCCGGAGCCCCCTCGAAGACCTAAAGAATCCAGAGGGAGCTCCATTCATGAGAACCGAGAAAGAAGCTGATTGCAGACACTCTTGCACCCATCCTCTCCAGATCGAACTAAACCCCATCTTATCCAAAACAGCAAGTAGAAAGGACCACTCCACTCTGTCATAGGCCTTTTCCATGTCAACCTTCAGAGCCATGTATCCCTTCTTCCCTCGGGTTTTAATTTTCAGATAGTGCATTAGTTCATGCCCTAGGAGGATATTCTCTACTATCTGCCTATCCCGAATAAACGCATTTTGTCCCGTCGAGATAAGACCAGGCAAAACTCCCGCTAGCCTCTCCGCCATAATTTTAGTAATTACTTTGTACACAAACTGGCACAGGCTAATCGGGCGGAGTTGCTTAATGGATTCCACCTGGTCCACCTTGGGGATCAAAGTTAACCAGGTATGATTGAAGCTGCGGAGCATCCGACTAGTTTCAAAGAAAGAACTAACCGCATCAATCACCGAATTCCCTACAATCTCCCAAAAAGCTTTAAAGAATTTCCCAGTAAATCCATCCGATCCAGGTGCCTGTTTCAAACCCATACCGAAAACAGTTCTTCGAATCTCTTCAGGATGGACTACTGCCGTGAGGTTCGCATTCATCTCCTGGGTAACACTAGGAGCAATCGGGAGATCCGCCACCCTCTCAGCCATATTCTGCACCTGGCTTTCCGAAGTGAAGAGGGTTTGGTAGAAGCCATTGGCTATATCAGCCTTCCCCCGCTCTTCCGTAACCCACTCCCCATCCACATTATAAAGACCCGCAACAAAGTTTCTTTTCCGACGGGCTCTCGTGACCGTATGGAAATAAGAAGAGTTCTTGTCACCTCTTTTCAACCATCGTACCCGGGACTTCTGCTGCCAGTATTCTTCTTCAGCCTCCCACTGCCTGCTCAACTCCATTTCTAACCTCGCCACCTCTTGCCAATCGATTGGATGAACAGCCTTAATCCGTTCAATCTCTATTTTCAAGGTACGAATATTGCGCAAGGAATTGGTGGTCCCTGCTCGGCTCCAATCATATAATAGATGCCGAAGCTTCTTTAATCTCTCCCATAACTGAAACATCGGAGTGTCTTGTATTTGTTCCTGCCAAACATAGGACACCATCGCCTTAACCTCCGGATTCTCCGCCCAACGAGCATCAAAACGGAAAAGGGGACGGCACGTCCTGACATAGGGTTTGTCCGACAGAAGCAAAGCCCGATGATCAGATCCTTGATCCGTAAAGTGCTTGACTAACGTATCAGGAAAAGTGTCCATCCAGGTTTGAGAACAAAGGGCCCTGTCCAGTCTTTCCCGAATACACGCTAGACCCATTCTTTTGTTGGTCCAGGTAAACGGATCTCCCTGATACCCAGGGTCATGCAGCCCAATATCCTGAATCATATCGCGGAGGTCCAAGGATTGGGCAGCATTCCAAGGGTTGCCACCATCTTTCTCCCCGGAATTAAGGGTAACATTCATATCACCAATGATCGCATATGGGAGAACAAGGCCATCGCAAATCTCACGAATCTGATTCAATTGAGTTGCTCGCACCGCATTATTACAACTCAAGTAAACACAAAGCACCACATACGAGGAACCATTATCATTAATCGTCGAACCAATACAAAAACTAGAATGGAAAAACACCGAAGCATCCACTCCGGACGACCTAGCTAAAACAAGACCACCAGCACCATTAATGGCATCGACAAAGAAACAATCCGAAGACTCAAAACCTAAACCCCGCACACGCCGGGTAACTACTTTCCGGGACGACCTTGTTTCGGAAAAGAAAACAAGGTCCGGATTATTCGACCGAACCAAACCTACTGCCGTTTGGAATGTGAGGGATGGTCCAATTCCTCTCACATTCCAGGCCAAAATCTTCATTTATCCGCTTGGGGCCACTCACGGCTGGCTTCCTCCACCGAATCCGTAATTTCCTGCTCCTCCACGAACTGCTTTTTGGGTGTGGGACTTGCCTCAAACCCCCCTTCCATCTCATTCAATGAGCGCTTTACGAGTCCCGGTGTCCAAGTTAGACCCGTACTCGTTGAGCTTAGAGGTCATCCCACCTTCTGCCGCTATCGCTCCCTCTTTCGCTTCATTAATACTCATACCCGCTTCAAATGCCTCAACAACCTGACGAACTTGGCCCGGGAGAACCTGACTCGGTCGCTCCTTTGGTGAAGTACGAGCCTTGATCACAAATCGCTGTTCATCCTCCTCTGAGGATGAGCCCTTGGGCGAAGGCAACCCTTCTTTTTTAGGAATGGGCTCCTCCACTACTCCTGTCTCCTCCTGGGCCGAACGATTCTGGGCCTGCGCTGGCTCCAAATCCACCGAGGGATCCACTTTGGCAGCTCCAGCCGCTTGGCCCAAAGGAGATTTGGCTACACCCTTTTTCTTTCTGGCCGTCCCAGCCCCAGCAGGTTTACTGGGCCGGGTCGAACCAGATTTCTTCTTCTGGGCCGCATCCTTCCGGGCCGATGACACCTTTAGCCCATCAGTACCTGCCGCACTCTTGGTCAGCCTCTTCCCTTTCTTCTTCACCTCCCCCATCGTATCTGAGACCAGCACCGGCTTCGCAGGCAAAGGAGGCTCATCCTCCCAATCTTCAATAATCAGCTGCCTCCGAATAGCATCCCTCGGAGCAATCTTCACCCCTTGATTCTCTCCGCCAACACGAGCCTTCTCAGCAACCGCGACATTAGGGAGCAACCCCGATTCAGCCTCTCGTCTCTCTCTGTGACGAGCTGGAGAGCCACCGTCTCCTTCCGAAGCAGCCGCCCCCCGATCCCTCCTACTTGCCACAGATCGGTCTTCACTCGGCGCTGCCGAATGCGCAACCGGCGAGGGGGGTGCGTTGTGAGCACGACCCAGCCTTAGCACCGGCGATCGCGAGAGCTTGAATCCCCGTGGGCTCGGTCGCCGTTGCCCCGATGACTGCACCGAGGTCCCAGCAGCCCCAAAATGTTGCTGATGCCTTGGGGGTTGATTGAGGAATCTGCCTCCCTGTTCTCGCTGATTTCCGGCCTCCAATTTGGCAGGCCCTTGCTGCCGATAGTCGAGGATAACCCAGACCGACTTCCCACCTCTAGCAAAAGGTTGGACCTGCTCATCTGCATCATAAATCCGGGTCCCCAATTTCTTGATAATCTTATGGGGTCCATAATTCTCCTTCCGGGCAGGAGGATCAAAAGAGCAGGATCTACTTGAGTGACCTACTCGGCCACACTGAAAGCAGAAGCTTGGCAAATGTTCATATTTAAGGCTGACCCAGAAACAGCCTGTGTCATCATTTGCTGCGAGGAGTTGGGATCGGAGAGGCTTGGAGAAGTCAATGAGAGCCTTCACCTTCACGAACCAGCAACCTGAATCTTGGCAGGCAAAGACTCCTGACTCCAAGACCTTCCCAATAGCAGTCTGCACCATTTTCCGTCCGAATTGTTGAGTGCAGCAGTCTTCCTTGACATCCCACAGCTGGACTCGAAACGGAGCAGTTGCTAGATCATCGTAGGTCTGTTTCGTAATGATTGGTGTCCATGCCCGCAGGTGGATGATCCTATCATTGATCACCCATGGAGATCGTTTGAGGATCCAAGTCGCGGCCTCTTCATTCGGAAGCATGAACTCAATGAGCCCATGCTTTGCCTGGACTACTCGGATGCGCCCCTGAATCAACCATGGAGCGATCACCGATTCCCGGAGTTCAGTGGTGGAAATCCTGTTCTCTGTGAAGACTCGTCCAAGGAGGGAGTGTGCAGTTCAGTATCTAGTTGACTGCACCTCCTCCATTGAGAACTGCACAACTTGATCATTCGAGATGTGAGCCATTGTGCTGACCTGCAGAGAAGGGGAACAAGATGTAACTATAGAATTCTGCTGCAAAAAGTTTAGCAGCTCAGGCTCATTCGAGCCTTTCAGAAGTGGATCGCCCAGCTTACAAGAGATGGAATCAGAAACGGCAGGGAGCCCTGTTTTCTGCTGGTTGGCGATGCCACTAAACAACTTACAAAAGCTCTGACAAGAAAGCAGAGTTATACCTGTGTTGCGGAAACGCCTAGGGGAAGAGGGAGCTGCCACTTTTCTCGTCAGTGACCGATTTCGCAAAGAAGAAGTGAGGAGAGTCGGCCACAACGGGAGTCTTTTATAGTGGGAGTTAAACCCTCCCCCTGGGATTTGCACAATCTCACAGGTTACAGGAAATTGAGTTTGCCTCAAAGAGGGATTCTTAGTAACCCCGAGAAAAATTTTAATGGATTGGTGGAATATCCCAACTGATTTGGGGATCGGATTTTTATCCATAGATCCCCCAACTGATTTCGGCCAAATCAGGGAATCATCCTGAGCCTGATCAGCGGAGCATTCTTGCTCATCGGAGGCGCTGATCGGAAATTGCAGGGGAATTTCCCCTGTCTTCACTTCCAAACAAGTTGGATTAGTGGTCGATCGCATCCCCCTGGTTGTACATAGGTCCTCCATTGGCCTTTCAACATTGTGAATGGCATCTGAACCAGAAACTAAAACAACGCCGGAGTTTAACGAAGTCACCGACTCCGCCATTTGGGCCATTGCTTCTGTCTCCCAATCCTCCATGGAAGGGATGACAAATCTCCAAACTGCTACCTTTGATAGCCTTTGGCGTTTCAGTCTATCGAGAAACATGTTCTCCGCCAGGACAAGCCCAAGCTTCCTTTTTCGATGACCATCAGTTGGGTGGTCTTTTCTTACAGCTGCCCGATCGCCTTTGCGGCGGTCAACGCCTCGTCGCCTTTGTCATTGAGGCTTGGCCGACAGATCGGATGGTGCCTTGGGAGAAGGAAACTGCTGTTCGCCGGCTGCCCATACACACACAAGGCCCTGATTCCGAAGGCATCGCATGAACAGAGCCGTGATCAGGGAGACAAGGAGATGTCCAAGCTCTCTCCCCCGCCGGATGAGAGAGGGGATAGCTCGCCGCATGTTTTTTTTTTTCCTACGATTTTAGTAGTTGATTAGGAGTTGAAATTCCACCCTTGCACATTTGATTATTTCATGTAGTATAAATGGAACAACGGAGTGACACAAAGCATCACGGAAATTGTGAAAACATAAACCCTGAATTCTTTTCCATCCAAAAAGTTATTCACCTTAATTATTAGCTTAAAACTTGACATGTTTCAAACCAACCCACATGCATCCTTCTCTTTCGAAACAGCGCTATTGCGCTCTTCCATCTTGGTAGGCATCAGCTGGAGCTGGTGACCGCGTCGATTTCGTGGTGCGGCGGACGAGCGTGAAACTATCGTCATGGCCTATGCCTCTTGAGAATTTCGAATAGACGCTCAGAGGCACGGCTTCTCTCGTTGCTAGCTGCTTAGCTAGCTAAGTCACACTTGCACCCGCGCCACATGTGCAACCATCACATTTGCACAAGTGGGCTCTCAATAAATTCTACTAACTAAATTACTTCTCCTTCTAAAATAGGAAAGATAAAAACTGCTGGAAACTTCTGATTTGTTATTCTTCAGCTGATTAATACTAAACGGCAACATACATATTAATAGCAAAAGACTCAAACCTTAAAACTAATCCTAATCACCCAAAACCCTCAGGCAAACAAACTTGGCCCTTCCTCCACGAATCCAACTCCTAATCCCACTAATATTACTAACCCTTATCCTGCCTAATCACATAATTATAATCATATAAATAAGGTCTGATACCAATAAAGGGGGGCTGTAGTTTAGGGTCTGCGTCAATTGTTTCCTTATGTTTGCCATTAATTTTCACTGTTAGTGCGTTAGTGGTGAACAATCAATCTATTGACTGTTCACGTGTCATTTAATACAATAGTTTGGCCCCAAGTTTGGGGTAATTGTCAGTTTTGGTCCGATTTTTTTAATAAGACAGTTATGGTAATTTTTTCAAATCAATGGACAAATTTGGTCTGAATTTTTTTTTAACTATTAATATTGATAGTCAAACACTAATTCCTACAAGCTATTAGTCTCGACTCACTCCCAGTCTCTCGCTCTGTATTAACCCTAAAAAAATTAACCAAAGATAAACATACAACTAGATTTCTTACAGCAACTATAAGAGCAATACAATGGAACTACGACAAGGTTGTCAATCCGGTTTAGCCCGTTGGCCCGGTCGAGCAAGTGAGTTGAGGGTTAATGATCTGACCGCTTTAGTTCTGTCTAACTCGGATATATGAAAATGTCATTATATTGTTCATTCATTTATAAATTATCAAATCTCATCTAACATATCAGTACTAACATATAACAATACACCAAAATAACATGCCATACTTGAATCCAACATATAGTGAAAACTCACACACAATTATATGACATCAATATTCAAATGTTCAATATAGAATTCCTAGGATAGGATTAGGCGAAAAGAAATCCCAGAAAATAGGAGCATTTCTCAAACCAAAGAGAAAAACGACCCCATTTAACCTCCAACCGTTCCGTAAAAAAAAAAAAAACCTCCAACCCGACAACTTTACAGCGGGTCTACCGTGTAGCCCATCTTTCTCATTGGGTTAGGTCAAATGGATCAACTGACGGGTCAACCAGGTCCGATCCTAGGGGTGTGCTGGGAGGCCCTCTATGGGGGCCTCCGACCCAGTGGCGGATCCCGGGATACACCTAAAAATTGGGAAAATGATTATTCAACTATCGATAGTAGTTTGCGTATGGGTGAAAAAATTATTTAAGTGGTAGCATGCCACCTCTAAAATTTGGGAAATGATTATTCAAGCTCCGCTAGTAGTTTGCATATTGGAAAAATAAAAACATTTAAGTGGCATCCTATGTGATTTAATATGAACTTGAGTCACTGCTACTATTAATAAATATATTTTTCATTAGACTACAAATTCATTTGTTCTTTCATTTTCAATTCAAATATAATAGTAAAAATCTATTGCTTATTCCAATTATTTTCAAAAGTTAACATTTAAATCCAACTACGTCCTCCCTTGTCGAGTAAAAAAATATTTAATGATTTTTAAACGTTCACCAAAACAAGGCAAAAGTTAGTAACGGTAAAGGAAAAAAAGTAAATCAATTGTAAATAGTTTATACAGGATTTAAGTGTAGTTTTAAAAATTATAAGCTTCTCCTTTCTTATATTTTTTTCTCAAATATTTTTCAAGCTCTTTGATTCATCTAAAACTATTTTACTCTTCTACTCAATTAAGTTCTCATCTCCTATTCAGGTGAGTCCAGTTAATTGATTAATTTTAAATTTAGTTACTATTTGAATTTTGATCTTTTATTTCATCTTTCTATTTGGACCATTATCAATCTTTATTTTTAATAATATTGTATTTTTATTTATTTATATTTTATTAAATTTTAAAGAAAAGATTGAGCCTCATTTTATTTATAAGACAGTGTCTCTACATTCTCAGGGTCGGCCCTAGGGTCAACTACGATAACCTTCTGCCTTGAACTTTGTTGAGTTAACTAACTTATAACCTGGCCCGTTGGATGGAATGTTCATATTTGAGTATTTATATTTTTATGTTATGTTTAACTTTATCAATTCGTTTAATTTTATTGAAAATCCTTTGATCGAGACGATACATAAATACTGATTGTATAGGTCGAACATTTGGAGAACTACCATTTTCATTTTAAGAATATAAAATATAAAAATGTATCATTACCATTTCATAATGATAATTAAGCCCCCATTAAAATTATATTGGTTAATTGATTGTCAAGAAAGATAGAGTATAAAAGCACACTGCAATTCCCGCATGCCCATACATAATTGGAAACTAAAACTAAAACTAAAATCTTATAATCCTATATAATGGGTTCATGCTCTCCTTTTAGGAAGAACATGCCACTAATAAAAAAAAGAGAGTTGTTGATTCAAGTCAACCATATACTAACAACTCAACTAAAAGGAGACAATCAAAATGTGAGAGGAAATGAAAAAATTAGGTTATCTCAAATATACTAATAGACTCGATCAAAGTAATAAGACACAAAATTAGACGCTCCTTATCTACCATTTCTAGTAGCTTGAATAGAGAATGGATTTTAACTTCAGTAAGTCAATCAATGATTACTCGTTTTAAGATAAACATAGGTTGTGGTAGCTGGCTGCACCAACCATAAACCTAAAGATCCAATAGCTACCACTCTTCGTTGTACAACCAACTTCTTATCCCCTCTATTTTCAATCTCAAGATGGACCTTCTCTAAGTGTCCCTCAATTTATCCTTCCAATTGGGGTTCTTTGCAACTCGCTCTTCAACTCCTAAATCCTCTTCATTCATTTGGTCAACTTATCTTCCTTAGGGGCAGTTGTAATAAACTCGGTAAAACCAACCCTCATCTCCAATTCCATCAATATTCTCATATCCTCCTTGATTGCCTTCACCTGCTCCACTCCACTTCCATTTCCTTCAATATCTTCTCCATTTTCATTAATATCCTCATCATCTCTCAGTTCTCTCTCATCAACTACTCCAGTTTTGCTTCCATGTTTTTCCCACTCCCCTCGATTCGATCGCTACCCTCACCAACTCCCTCTTCTCTCCCTTCACCTGTTGTAGTTGAACTTTACTTGCTATCAAATTCAAACACAACTTCTTCCCCCACCACTTCTCTTCCCAAGCCTAATCCCAACTCTTCTACTCCAATTTCAATACTCTGAACTCCCATAGTACTGTTGCATGCAGGCCTAATTTTAGTAATCATTATGGTTTTCAATTATATTAATGGACACTAAAAACATCGGAAAAATCAATCGTGTCTAACTAATCCTAAAAAAATATCAAAATTTGATCGGTGAGCTGGACCATAAGAATCGAGATTGATGAAGAAAAATATGGCTGCGGAGAACATTAGCTATGACAAAATCAAACATGATAAGAAATAATATTGTAATTGAAAAGAAAAGTTGGAAAATAAGAATAGATCTTATGCATGTTCTGCTCCTGAGACAACTTGAAAATAAAATTCGTTTTATTATTAATCATAAAGATAAAACCATGAGACAAAGAGAAGAAAGGAATGGCTTACATATGTGAACCGATTAACCTTGGATGAAGATCGAAAACCCATTTAAGTTCAAAGTCTGATACAGGAAGAGGAGTAAAGGATGAAGATATAACTTATTAAACATCGTACGCAACAATAAAAGCAACAAAATAGTTCTTCTAATAAATCATCAAGGAGAGGTAAAAACATTGGGAGATGCCAATTTAGAGGAATCGAGTGAAATAATTCAGACCCTAACTACTTGATTGAACTTCATTCTATTCACCATGGACTTACATCGAAATTAAAATCTTCCACTTGCACAGCTTCAATTCCCAACAATCAAACTGTACAGCTAAGATATACCAGGAGATTGATTTTCATAGACGGCCTTGTACTAGGAAGTGAAAGGAAGCAAACTATTGCACGATGGAGGGAATTCCAGAGGTCCTTAAGAAGGGATAAGAAAAAAGATAAAAAAGCGCACAAAAAATTTAAATTAAAAATACAAGGACACAACACGTAGTAAAACAAATAGTTTCTTCCGTGTTAGCCAATTACCAATTTATCCTTGGCAAAAATTACGAAGAGAGCATGAATTTTTAGATTGAGAAATTTTGCATGAAACTCTATATGAAAACCATCATATGAAGCACCATAAAATACTTACATGAGACTTAGTGGGATAGCTAATCATGATGGAAAAGTCCTCCAGTTTTCAGAGCTTATCTTCGTCTATCTTTTGTATTAAAAAATGCACAATAAATTTGTTTAGTGCAATTGGGTATGCCTGTGGTCTACGTTTGAACTTTGATGAGACCTTGGTTCAAACCCTCACATTGATATCTTTTTTATATGAATTAATAAAAAATTATAAAGACTTAAATGCCCTTCTTACTTTTACTTTCATTACATGAAGGGATGAGATTAGATGTTAACCCCTTAAGTTAATTAACGTTAGATGAAAAAAATAACCATAGGTTCAGAATTAAATAGAGGACAATTTAGTCCATATATTTTTAAACCCTAATATAAATACACCTTTTACCTCCCACCTCTCACTCGGCGGCCCACGTTTGTTCCCCTCCCTCTCCGCCAAAAACTCTACTTCTCTTATTCGAAATCGTTTCTTCCCCAGCTTCTTCCATTGCCGCCGTGGCGCCATCGCCCGTGCCTGATTCGCCATCGCCCGCGCCGCCATTCCCCGTGCTAGACTTGTTATCTCCCACGCTAATTTAATCAAAAGCGAGTTTCTATGTAGAAACGTTTTGGTGATCTAGAAGCGTAAAATCGTAAGTTTTTAAGTTTTAAAGCAGAGTTTTTGACTACATACGTTATAAAAAATGAGATTTTGTGTAGAAGCGTTTTAGTGACCTAGAACGTAAAATCGTAAGTTTTTACGTTTTAAAGCGCGATTTTGACTACATTGGCCCCACGCCGCCATCCCCTGTGCCGGACTCGCCATTGCCTGCGGCCATCGCCCGTGCCGCACTCGCACTCGATTACCAGATATGTCTCACCAACGCCGCGACAACGCTGCCGACACGCCGTACTATCTCTTTCAGCCGTCAAAGTTGGCGAATCTCTTCTAGTCGTGACAATACCGTTGTGATACCGCCGCATCAATCTCTTCTACCCCAACATCTCTTTACGTTGGTGAATCTCGAGATCTCCCAACCAAATCTATAGTGACAAAGAGAGTTGTTATAGTAGTAATTTTCTATATCTGTAGTAATGTTTTTAGATTTGTGGTAATGATTCTGAATAAAAATGGTTTATATTAGTAGCGATTTTATAGATCTAATTGAGGTTTTATGGTGTAGAAGCGGTTTTTGGGTAACTACCTATTTTAATCACTACACAAGAAACATAAATAGCTAAACAGGAAATACAAAACAGTACGAATACATTTTTAAATCACTACTAATAATAATTAAATTGCTAACAGAAATTTCTAAATCACTACTAATGACAATTAAATTGGTACCAGATAAATTTCTAAATCACTACGGATAACTCTTAAATTCAAAAACACTATTATCAAACCAAAATAATCTTTTTCGATAAAATAACTAATACACAGAGGACAGAGAAACATTATTTTAATTATTTATTATTTTTAATATTTTGAAATACCGAACAAACCCTTCATTAATAACCACCGTCAGATCAACTTAAAAAATGGACGGTGATTAAAGTGGTTATCACGGTGCTAACTCCTATGAAGTTAGCACTCTAACCTCTCCCTTACATGAAATCAAAAGAATAATTAATTGTAACATCCCGAACCTTTTCCCGACAAGATATTGTCCGCTTTGGGCCTCCACCCGGACGGATTTCGACTTGGGGTGCAATTCAAGTTGACTTCACATAAGGTCACACATCATTGTTGTACTCCAAACTGAGCACGTGTAACTTCGAAGTTCTCACAAGAACTCTTCAATTTCATCCCAAAACACGTCTTGTCAGTTAAGGCCGGTTTCTTATTTATGAACCATGGATCTCTCCCGTGCTTTGTCATCTGGGACTCGCCTAAGGCGTTACATTAATAGTGGAGTTTTATAGCCTTTCATCGTTCAATATTTTCCTGTCTTGTCCTTAATTTTTGCCCGGGCTAATTTTGTCCATTCATTCCCTTAATTTTCTATCTTCTTGCCCAATTGCGGTCGTTTTTTCCTGCAAATTTGGGAGAGCGGATCCCATGACTAAGGGGGGTCCTTAGTCACTTGACTAAGCCCCTCCTAGCGATTAGATCTGGACACTTCAATCCAATGGTTAAAAAGTGGGAAGGGCTATTTAATTAATGATAGGGGTAGTTTGGGTATTATGGAAAATTACGAAGTATACAAACCGGATTTACAAATAGTACAAACCATACAAACATACGAACAGTACAAACTAAAGCGACAAAACATACAAACAGATTTACAAACATTACAAACGTATGAACTGTACAAACAATACAAACTAGACTGACAAACAATACAAACCATACAAAAAGAAAAAACAACCGGGTGGACTTTGGAGGCTCCATCCCTATATAGATGAGCTCCTTCTCAAAGTCAATCCGGGTGTTTTTTAGACATACAAACATTACGAACATGGTGGACAAAAATGACAAACTAGACCGACAATCCATACGAACGGGAAAAAACACCTGGGTTGACTTTGGAGGCTTCATCCCTATATAGAGAAGTTCCATCCAAAAGTCAACCAGGTTGTTTTTTAGACATAAAAAACATTACAAACATGGTTGACAAAAATGATAAACATTGTGCACAAAAATAACAAAGTTTACAAACATTACAAAATAACAAAGCGTACAAACATTACAAAATATGTCAACAAACATCACAAAATTGGCACTGTCGCCGGAAAATTCTTCTCCGTCAACGATGGTCGCCGAAAAAAAATTTCCGACCAGAAAAGCTTTCCGACCAGAAACTCTCTCTCTCTCTCTCTCTCTCTCTCTCACACGTGCGTGATTGGCATGGGATGGGGGAAAAAATTCCCTCCCTCCCCCTCTCTCTCGTGATTGCATGGCATGAGGAAAAAAAATCCCCTGGTCCCCCGCCGAAAAAGGGTAGTCGATCGCCTGCCTGGAAGCAATTCCCCCGCCGGAAGCGGGACGTCGGCGGGCGGAGCGGACGCGCACAAACCTGATTTTTTTAATTAATTCATAAATAAAAACTATATTTACCACCATACCCTTCATTAAACTAGATAAATCTGAACCATTGGATTTTAATGAACTTCAATGGCTGAGATTGGCTTAGTCATGTGACTAAGAGACCCCCCTTAGTCACCTGATCTTAGCCCCAAATTTGGTGTCCTCCGTCCCCCAGAAAGCCTTTTACTAAGCCCACTTGTACAGCCCAATAGAGATGTCATTTTAACTTTCTGGCCCCATGTTTATATCCGCCCAAAAGCCTAAAATTTATTTCGGGGCCGATGTTCATTTAAATATAGCTTCCCTGTTCTGCCCCTGCTAATTACCGGAAGCAACTTCATTAATTTCCACTTACAGGAATAATTTTTTTAAGGATAATATATGTTTATTTTTGGTTGGTTTGGAGAACAAGATTTGGATCATGGATTTATTGAATCCATAGATTTAGCAAAATGTTATGTTTTTTTGCTACTTTTTGTATCATGGATTGTAGCTACAAAGATTTTAAATTTCTGAAATCTATAGATATCAAATCTCTCATAATTAGAGAGATTCTACATCTTGATTTTGGAGATTTTCTCTCTCCTACTATATCTTTTTTTTTTCATTTATCCCACTAAATACCCTTACCAATAAATTCTCAATATTTTTTGACCAATCTAATTATTTTGGTTAAGGATAAACAAGTCATATAATAAAAAAAATAGAATTTCTTTTTTTATTGGATGTTAACAATCAATTACCAAACAATGAACATTTTCAAATCTTTTTTCAACAATCCACAGAGTTAAATTCTTTGGATTGTCTAGAATCTATAGATTTAAACTCCAATTTTTATTAAGTATCAACTTAATAGATTCGAAACTGGGCAGTTTAAGCAAATTTAATATCTACCCTTGAATTATTGTGACTCAATTTTTTTTGTTAAACCCGATTTATATCGTGATGATAGTTTAGTAAATGGAATGATCTGACCAAGATATGACTGATTTATGTTAGCTTATGCCCGTTTTACCAAAATATATGAATTATGCGTATATATAACCCATCTCAATACAATCTCTCTAAAATTTACATTCATATTTAATAAAATAACATATTATAAACAAAAAGTCTTTAAACACCAAGAACATAAAGTCAATTCTTCCTTTGCTAAGGCAATTAGAAGAAAACAGAGTGTAATTATTAGTTACTAGCGCATATATGGCTGGCCCATGAGCAGAAATGATGGTAATTTTTTATGAAATTAGTGTTGTGTTGGTGCTTAAGCGAATTAGAGCTGACATAAATTGCATTTATAGATTGAGTTCTTCAATTTGTAGATTCATGAATTTGATTAAATGAATTGGCAAATTTACATATTAGTTGTCGAATGGATCTCTGGATTCAAGTGATATCTAATTTTTGGACTATTATAAAAAATGTGAAAAGTTTAAGTTTGAAAGTATTATTATTGAAATTATGCACTTTGACTAACTTTCTTCTTAGAAAATATGGAAGAAGAATATTGATCTTATATATGTCACCACGGGCAAATCCATTGTTGACTTCACCACGATGCAGTGAAACGGTTATGAAAAGTTAGTTTACAAAATATAATTTTAGAATTCGAAACACATTTTACATCATAAATCCAGCCGATTTTCACCATGGTCGTTCTTTTCATCCTGCTTTTGTCCAGGTATCTATAGTTTTCTCCATACCACATTGTGCCTAAATAGTACTGTACCAATTACAAAAAAACTATTACAAGCCACAATTAATTACAAAACTATTACCAGCCACAACATAAACATATTAATTTGATCTTAGATAATGGTTCAATAAATCTGATTGTGACAAGTCGAAATTTCTGGCCAACAGGCCTGACACAAGCTAATTTGAAATGGACAAAAATACACAAAACTCTATCATATATTATTGGAGAACTGGTGAGCATCACCACAGAAATATAATTTGAGATGTCGCGAGAAGAGCATGGCCTCATGGCACGCCATGAAACTTGCTTTTGAGGTCACTCTTCAATGGCGTTAGGATTAACTTTTTGAAAGATGTTAATGAAATTTTCACTTGAAAGTCTGTTAATATTAACAAAAACAACGTCGAGATCTAAAATCTCTCTCAATTTTTTTCCCAGACTTGAAGATCTGAAAGCAAGAACCTCAAATGCTAAACCAGACATTTTTTTATACTCTTTAATGACATATATAAGACCATAGTTCATAGGGGTGACTTTTTTTGTTGTTGCCAAAAGCTCACTTACATTATCACAAAAAGAGATAAATACTTTATAGCTTAGTCCTTAACCAAGAAGAGAAATCAAAACCAAACACATTTGTATGAAACAAAGAAATGGGTTTTCTTGCCACAAATAGGTTACCCGGTTGTTCTGCCTAGCTATGAAATGGATTCTAAAATCGTTGTAATTTTGATGCCACTTCGCAATTGTTGGTGAAATTCAAAAGTTAATTAATGAAAATGATTCTTCAAATATTTACAGATGAATTTCCAAATAACACCTGCATATGTGTTGTCATATTATATGATCACCCTCAATTGATTCCTTCATACGCTAAATGCTTTAGTTGTGAATTGTGATTCAACTATCTCTCCACGTACACACACATTATTAGTATTTTATCTCAAAACCAAAAGAAATAACCCTCTGCACATAATTGATTGCTAATTCATGTTAGATTCACACTAAACAATAGTTTAACATAGTTCTCTTTCTTAAACCAATGGAAAAGCATCATAATTTATTTATTTATTTATGGAATACTAATGGTACCTCTTCAATTGTTGGTATATTACTTAACAATTTGAAGGAATACTTTACGAGAACTACGTTTATTGATTGATATGTTGCAGGTGAAATTCCTATGGAGTTGGGTTATCTAAATGCTATTCAAAAGGTGGGCCTTGCTCAAAATAGATTAAGTGGCTTAATTCCATGGACGATCTTCAACATCTCATCCATGTTGGCAATGGGTTTTTATAATAATGAATTATCAGGAAATCTCCCACCAACATTTGGCTCGCACCTTCCAAATTTGGAGTGGCTTAGTTTTGCAAGCAATAACCTCAATGGAAGCATCCCACCGTCCATCTCCAATGCTTCTAAGCTTGAAATTTTGGGACTTTCAAAAAATTTATTCTCCGATCGCGTTCCCAATACATTTGGCAATCTTCAGATGCTCCAAGTGCTTAAAATTTGGGGTAATAGTAATCTAATGGTAGATCCGTATTTTCTCACTTCTTTAACATCATGCAAGAGTTTGAAACAATTGGAGATCGCAGAGACTTCATTTGAGGGTGCATTACCACCTTCCATGGGGAATCTCTCCTCGTCTTTGCAGTATTTTGATGCATCTAACTGCAAGATACTAGGCAACATTCCAGGTGAAATAGGAAACTTGAGCAACATCTTCGCAATCGATCTTACATCCAATCGATTGACGGGGTTCATTCCATGGGAAATACATAAATCGAAGAAGCTTCAATACTTGGGCCTTTATCAGAATAAGTTACATGGAGTCATTCCGAATCAACTCTGTGAGTTACCATCATTGTTTACTTTAGATTTGGAGGACAATAATTTCTCTGGACGAATCCCAGAATGCTTCCCCAATGTGACTTCCTTAAGAGAACTTTACTTGGGATTCAATATGTTAAGCTCTGTGGTACCTTCATCATTTTGGGATCTCACCTACTTGTTGCACTTCAGTCTAGCCAGAAACAATCTGATCGGTTCTATATCTCCACAACTTGGAAACTTCAAGGACTTGATCATTATGGATTTATCAGGAAATCAGTTATCAGGTGACATTCCAGCAAGTATCGGAGGCCTTACAAACATACAAAATCTGTCTCTTGCACTGAATAATTTCCAAGGTCCCATTCCTGAAGCCATTGGGAACTTGGTCAGCCTCGAGTTCTTGGATTTGTCAGCTAATAATCTCACTAGTATCATCCCCAAAACAATGGAGTCATTGAGGTATCTGAAACAACTCAATGTCTCTCAAAATGGGTTATGGGGAGAAATTCCAAATGGCGGGCCTTTTGCAAATATGTCTTCCGAATCATTTTTGTTGAATCCTGGCCTATGTGGCTTACCCAAATTTGGAGTGCAACAATGCACACAAGGACACAACAAGCACTTTGACAAGTTACTAATTGCAGTTGTGGTTTCGATCGTCTTGTCACTAGCAATTGTTGCTTTCACTTTGACAGTAATGATACGCCGCCGAAAAAGGAGCTCGGAAGAGGTGAAGGAAGAATTATTGGCTTCAGTAACATGGAGAAGAATCTCCTTGCTCGAGCTTCAACGAGCTACTAATGGATTTGACGACTGTAACTTATTGGGAAAGGGAAGCTTTGGTCGTGTGTACAAAGGTGTTCTAGCTGATGACACCAATGTAGCGATAAAGGTGTTTGATGAATTGGAAGGAGAAGCTGATGATGATGATGATGATGATGACATATTTGGTAATGATACTGAATGTGAAGTTTTACGAAATCTCCGCCACAGAAATCTCATTAAAATTATCAGCACTTGTTACACGACTGGTTTCAAAGCATTGGTATTGGAGTTCATGCCTAACGGGAGCTTGCATAAGTGGCTATATTCGCACAACTACTTTCTCGACATTTTTAAGAGGTTTGACATTTTGATCGATGTTGCATCGGCTCTTGAATATCTACATCAAGGTTATTCCATTCCAGTTGTTCATTGTGATTTGAAGCCAAGTAATGTATTGTTGGATGGAGATCTCGTTGCTCATATAGCTGATTTCGGCATTTCCAAGTTCCTTGGAAGCGGGGATTCCATGACACGAACGTTGACCCTTGCTACAATTGGATACATGGCACCAGGTACCATATTACATGTTAAGAATTTCGCCCTTATAATGTCACCATAAAGGATTATTGATTTCACATGCAAGCTGTTTAATGCACTGCAGAGTTTGGCATGGAGGGAATAGTGTCAACAAAGAGCGATGTGTACAGTTTTGGAATTCTTGTGATGGAAGTGTTCACTAGAAGAAACCCGACAGAAGAATCATTTCAAGAGGGGATGAGCATGAAGCAATGGGTTACGACATTAGTGCCCGAGGGAGTCACGAAGTATGCTGATGCAAATCTAATGAATTGCAACAGTAATAGGGATTTTAAGTCTAGAGAAAATTGCATATCTTCAATTATGAAACTAGCGTTAGAATGTTGTGCCGATACACCAAGGGATAGGTTGGCCATCAATGACGTACTTGCCAATCTCAAAAAGATTAAGTCGCAATTGCTACTAGATCTTCGTCATCGATCATGAAAACTAGACAGGAATAAATGTAGGGATTGTTTTAGCATTCGGGTGATTTATTGAATACATTCTAAGCTTTGTTTATGGCTAATCACATGTTTCAACTTTCAGTTGTCACTCAAATCCTCAAACACATCTACTGATGCTGCAGGTAATCCTGCTTCTCATTAAAACTATGTGATGTAGTTTTCCCACCTCTATTTATCCATGGTCCTTCACCTATTCTCTCTCGACTGCTCGTCTCGTGCCTTATATTTTATCAATTGAGAAGCGTGAATTACAGAGGCGCGTAAACAACTAAGTCTGATTCACTTTTTGTGTCTGCTTCACTGCAGTATGCTGTGTTGTTTGGATCATAGACTGGACTTTGTTAATGGTTCTGTTTCATGTTTTATTCAATTCAATTCAACCCATGGTCCATGGATTGTCATCAATATCGGTGCAGATTGAATATGATTCTGAGATGTGTGGAATCAGATTAAAAGATTTTATGCATGGTGGTGAGGACGATGAGCAAATCTAGAATATTAGGCCTGTTTTTTCCCACTAAAGACTATCCTTATTTTCCTCTACATGGATTCACTGTGACAAGCTGACTTGCTTCGTTTACTCCTTTGTCTGCTTCTTTTCTGCATTTCCTTGTTGTAAATTCTAGGAACAGATGGTGAATACGATTAGATTAAATTTTGAATAGATAAAAAAGTTGGAACTAAGATATTGGTGATGTTGCAGTTAAAGTGGAAAGTTTGCTGTATTTGTGCTCCATTCTGGAGTGTAGATATGGCCCACAAATGCAATGACGGGCGAAACCCTGGCATCCCACCTCTAGCCGATCAGCTTCTAGAACTCTGCGACTTCTTGTTAGGAGAGAGTGCGAGCGAGTTTGCTGAAGCTGAAGCTGGGGTGGGAATGTAGAACAGTATGATGCAGAAGGCAGAGGAAAGTTTTTGCTTCAGAACTCTTTAGTAGGTCAGTCTCCTGGGGCTTTTAGCTAGCTGCTTCTGGAGTGGTGGCCAAAATGGTACTACTCACTCTCTCTCTCTTTCTGTCTCTCTGTACTTAAAACAGCACTTGCTATGCATACCAAGTACGAGTGCCATCTGGTTACATCATCTAACTTCTAGCTACGTTCTAGAAAATCCTATTTCACTTGGACAAATTTTAACCGGCAGCCTCAACAATGGTAGCATTAAACCGAAAATGATCGAAGGTGTGTATATGGTGAAACCTGTGTTAGGGATAGGTGTGTCCAATTCAAATGATCGATCCCTCATCCCAAGATGATATGTTTCAGAACACGAGGACGCCCCGTGATCTTTTCATTAGTTAATCTTAGGCTTGGCCCGTCCTGGCTTCAACACGGCATACAGAAGACCAGCAACAATAAGGAAACCAGGAATTGTTGTCATGTCGAAAACCAGATGCACTTTCCGCTCTGTTGTGCAGTGAACTGGATGCAGAAGAGCAATAGTTGCATTCACTTGCTCAGAAAACCTGCACCAGCAACGCCAGTCTACAGCTTAGAAACAACACTAGACCAAGACAACTTGCTTCTTCTTCTCATTAAAGAAACTACCTCTCGTCATCAATTATACTAGTTTTTTGGTCCGCGCTTCGCAGCGGTAAGAAAGTTATTATATTTAAAAATTCATGTGTTCATTTAATTATTTAGTTGGATTGTAAGAAAAAGCTAAGATACTCTATAAGATTTACGTAATTTTTTAATCATTATAAGAAGTTTGCATAATAAGTTTATCTAATTGATACATAAGAAATATTATCACTTCATAAGTTTACGTAACAGTTATACAACAGTTTTACATAAATCTTATGGGATGTGTGATATAATAATAAAAGTATCACATTTGATTAAAAAATTATGTAAAAGTTAGCATACCTAACATAAACTTTATGTAATGCAAATTGCTAACATGGGGAATATTGTAAGTACCACTAATACAATAGTTAATTTACAATTTACAAATTATATCATATTTGATTAAACTATTATGAAAATAATAACTAACTTTACAGAATCTTTATGTAATACACATTTATGGGCTGATCAACGGTTTACTCAATAGTAAACTAATTTTCATTCAAACTTATATTATGAAAGACTTGCTATATATTTGTATCACGTTTTGTTTGAGTGATACATAAGAAATAATTATCCATTCATAAGTTTTATACATAGTGTTTTAACTATTTTAAAAAACATACGCTTAGATGATACGGAATAAATAACTATCATTCCAGTCAATAAGTTTTACGTTAATAAATTTATAAATTACGTAATTGTTATAGAACGGTGTTACGTAAATCTTAGGTAATGTGTGTTCTAATAATAAATCAAATAATAAAAAGTATTGCATTTTATTAACATATAATGTACATAAACCTTTATAATTCAAATTGAGGTGTGAAAAGGAACAGCCACAAAACTGATTAGCGAAGTAACCGGCGGTCCTACACCACTTGGAGAGCCGCACAGGCCGTAGGCCACAAACAATTTTCAGTGGCCAGTCGGGTCTATCATAGAGCGGACCGCATAGTATAATTACAAACATTAGTGAACAGTAATATGTGGCATTCTTCCTATAAAAATGGTAATTGGCTATTTTGTCGTATGAAACAGGGAATTAAACTTGTGTCATTAATTAATTAATTTATCACTAAAAATATATCATATCAACAAAAGCCTTACAGAACACACTTTCCCTTCATTTTTACTATAAAAAAGTCACTTTTCTAAGCAAAAGCTAAAACAAACACACCCTAAGTTTAATTTAGCCAGATAAAGGGCTCTAAGTGGGGTGAGCACTGAGCAGAAAGCCAATACTTTGGGAAATCATATCTCCATATCTCAAAGAATATGAACAGAACTACTGAGCTGGGGGAAATGTCACCTATAGCTAGCAGTGGCACAAACCCTTAATTAGACAAGTCAGTACCAGAATCAATAAGGATATAAGTTTCAGCAGTCGAAATGACTTACACTTTAGTTGCATCCTCCAAGGTAGGAAGAAGTTGCATGGCATCCACATAACGCAGTTCTCCAGTAACAGTTGCAATCTGAAATGCAAGGGCAAGATATCACGACGAGTCAACAACTGATATTTCAAAATCAGGCTTAAAGAGCAAGGCAAAATCAGGGGTTTCTGTATGGACGAGCTAAGAGGGAGTGGTGAGGTCACCCATTTGTTGTTCGCAGATGACACGGTGATTCTTTGCGATGCTTCCACGGATCAAGTGCTTAACATCCTGGCTACTCTTGTTTGTTTTCAAGCCATCACAGGGCTTAAGATCAATCTTGAAAAATCGGTGATGATTGCCGTTGGGGATGTTCCTAATCCTGAGTATTTTGCCGCTGTTTTTGGTTGTAATTGGACTATAGATGTCACGAAGTACCTGGGGTTTCCTCTTGGAGCTAAGGTTAATTCGAGTGCCATTTGGGATCCTATCATTGAGAAATTTGAAAAGCGTTTAGCAGGATGGAAGGCAGGTATCTTTCGCTTGGTGGTCGCTTGGTTCTGAATAATGCAGTTTTGGGAAGTCAACCAGTTTATTACTTATCTTTGTTCCAGGCCCCTAGAGGAGCAGTTAAGAAAATGGAAAGAATTCAGAAAAGGTTTATTTGGTGTGGGGCTAGAGAAGAGCGGAAAATGCCTCTTGTTAAATGGGATTTGTGTAAAGCTTTGAAAGAGAATGGGGGACTTGGAGTTAAGGATTTAAGCTGCTTCAATAAGGCACTTCTAACTAAGTGGCTATGGAAGTATGCTAATGACAGAGGAAGTTGGTGGCGTGAGCTAATCTCCATAAAATTCCCGTCTGATTCGGAATGGCAGAGTAAAAGATGTAGGAACGGATATGGAGGGTCGGTTTGGGCCAATATTACAAAAGAATATGATTCCTTCTGGAAAGTTTGTCATATCGAACCAGGGAGTGGTGCTTGGGTGTCTTTTTGGAAAGACTGCTGGATACCAAACTTAATTTTGTTAGTATCAAGGAATACTCACCCTTCTCCACAAACTGACAACATTGTTATACTTGTTCACGAGTTCTTTCTCTTCAGAGTGGAAGAGCTTGTACGTACTTTTAGCTGTTTCAGGTTAAAGTCTTTTCAGCAGAAGCAACAGACAAATGGATAATAAGAGCACTAAAAAATACACTTCTCCAAATCCACACATAAAACCGAGTTTTGAAACAGAAGCAGTAAACAGTTGCAAAAGGATACATGTCCCTTCCATGAGTAGACTGCGTATTGCAGAATTAACTAGTTGTAGAGACTATTCAAGGGTGGTGATTATGTAACTCCGTGCAATTGTATCCAAATGGAACTGTGAGATATCCCAGCCTTGAGATGTAATGGATAATGGATTGCATCCTACTGACCATATCCAATCCTTGAGATGTAATGGATAACGGAGTGCATCATGAATCAAGAGGGCCATTGGCATTGCTGTTCTCCCCAGAACGGTCTGTCCTGCTGCGGCTTCTACTTCTGTCATTCGCATACACAGATCTTTTCCGAGACCTGGCGGAAGGGGCTGGGCAATTTCCACAATCCAATCTTCGCTTCTCCATTTCTAATTTCGATCTGGGTTCCCTTCGCCTTCTCTTGTTGACTTCCTTTGCCGTTTCAATGATCCGCTCTTCAGCTTCACTAGCTGCTCCTTCTAATTGGAGATTAAGCAATCTGCAGACTTCCAAAGATCGACTAACAAGAACTGAGTAATCCCGCTGAGCTTGCCAGGCCGAAATGGAATATGGAGTAATTGGGTTAAAAGGGATGATTGCAAGGCTACTGTCCTCAGGAGGGCTAGAAGGGGATGAAGGGGGCGAAGGGGCATCAACAAGATCCATCATAAACCCGTGAGAAGCCTGGGGTGATGAGGAAAGGTCGAGGGTGAGGAAGGGATCGGATGACGGGGGACTGGAGTCAGGGGAGTGAGGGTTTGGCGATGGGTTGGGGTGAAAATTAAACGCTGGGAATCGGGGAACAATCGGGAAGCGGGAAAGGGTGGGAAGAGGAAATGAAAGGGTTACGGGGTGGAAGAGGAGAGGTAGAAGAGTAAGGCAAGCTTCGGCAACCATGGATCCATGACACATGTTCCAGTGATTGAGAACAAAAACCGGGTTAGGAAGAGGAGGAGGTTCGGGGAACTGAATAGCAGTAGGATCACAAGCAGGCGGGTAGGGCTGATCTGGGTTGGGGTTAGAGACTAATTTGGAAAGAGTAGGAGGTGAGGAGGGCTTATGGGCTCCGGGAGAGTTAATTGGGCTTAGGGATCGCGGAAAGAACTTGGGTTTAGGAAGTGGGCCGGCCTTGCACACCCAAATCCGTTTGGTGGGAGACACAAGAGGAAGGGTTCTGTCAGCACGCCCGCCATGCCATGTCCCCGATTTCCTTGTATAATTTCTCCGATCGGAGGTGCGATGGAATGCCGAAGGCCAAAATCCAATTGAGACCGCCCGGTTGAGCGAAACTTCGACCCATTTCTTCCTTCCAGTAACGGATGATGACGTTCCACCTTCTGAACTTAGTGTATTTCATCTCCTGAATCCTTATAGCATCCCATAGGGACGGGCAAACCACCATCCAGAGATCGCGCGGATCTTTTTGTGAAACTAAACTCTGGCGAAAGGTCCCAGTTTCTTCGTGCCCAGTGTTCAAACTCAATTGACTTGTCAATCGGCAAGCACACGTTTTGATTGTCATAGAACTCCAAAGCCAAGCATCTTTCCAAAAACTCGAGTCTATCTGACACATCTTCTTCTTCAACTTCGATATATTTGGTGGAGCCAAGATGATTAGTTCTACACAGTCCCTCATCCATGGGGAAGCACTGCCTGACTGCATCGGCAAGGGTATCACAGTTCTTTGAAATGGTAGTGGTAGTGTATTTTCTTATTGGTATTGTTTTTTCGCATAAGTATTGATTATCATGTAATGTTATTGATTTTGCATGTATTGGTATTGGTTAAATCTGCAATGGTATTGGTGTTTTGTGAAATGGTAGTGTTCTTATTTTTCGAATGATATTGGTGTTTTGTGTAATGGTAGTATTTTTAATGGATTGGTATTGATTTATTGTTTTATTGTTGCAACGTTATTAGTTTGGCTGAACGAAAACAAGGAAAAGATTGAGAAAAAAACGAAAAGAGATCTGGCTGAAAATTGTGGAAGTGAGAGAAAGGGAGAGAGGGAAAATTATAGTTAATATATTTTTATAAATTTCCTAAATTGTAATTTATTTAAAAATGAAATTAATAAATATTTTTTCAGGGCGAAATTTGGCTGCTTACTACCAGCTATGCAGGAGGGTGGTCCCCATTTGGTTTGCATGTGGGACGGGGCTACTAAGTGTGGATCGCATTCGGCTGGTGGGATGGTTCTCCTTGACCCAGCGCGGACGATTCTTCTGACTAGAGGAGTTCAATTTTCTCAGATGGATGACCCAGTAATGGTGGAATTGCTTGTGGTTAGGGAAGCTATTATTTGGTGTATGGAGCAAGGCTTGTCGGAGGTCCGCTTTGAGGGCGATGCGAAGGTGGTTATAGACAAGATTAATCAAGCCAATGCGAGAGATAGCCGGTTGGGTGCGGTTCTGGAAGAGATTGGCCATTATTTGCGTACTCACTCTGGTTTTAGTGTGCGTTTTGTAGGTCGGGAGAACAATAGGGTACCTCATTTGGTAGCTAGGAAAGCCCTTTCTTTGTTTCCGACTATGAGTCGCTTTTTTGATTTCCAGACCTAGCTGGTTTCCCGGGTGTAACTATCTTTTTTTTATCAATACATGATATCTTTTGACAAAAAAAAAGCACACCGCTGCTACCAGCCCACGTGGCTACCATTTATTGGTCCATATTAATTTATTTAATTAGTAAATGCTAATTGGGTTTGGACGGGACGGAGAAGCGGAACTTGACGGAATTTTTGACAGGACATGGGACGGAGATGGAGTGAGTACAATTATTTCTCTCATGTTTGTTACTTTCTTTCATGCATCTATAAAATATATGAAGCAGATTCACCACTCCAAATTGCAGCATTTTGAATTTGCTGTCCATAGAGAGCTTCACGGAGGGATAATTCTGACAATTCCACCTCATTTAAATGCTGCTTTGCGTTTTAACTCAAAGCCCAAATAAACTCAACTCACCCCAGCCCAAATAAAATCCAAACACTCAACTCACCCCCAGCCCAAATGAAATCCAAAGCCCAACCCTAAACCTAATGAATTGAACGAGAGAGGCAGCAGCGGCAGCTCTCTTCTCACCTCTCACACGCAGCGGGCAGCCACCACACACCAGCTATCCATCATCCTTGCAATTCGAACGATCGACAGCATCAACCTTTCACCGCCGTCCTTCGCCGCCGTCCTCCGGGATCGACTTTTCTTCGCCGCTTTCTCTTCCCCGCCGCAGCGCCCTCTTCTCCACCTGAAGTCCTGAATTGAAAACAGAAACAGAGACTAAGACGATGCTATTGAAGATTTGAAGCTGGAGCCTCGAAAGAGATAAAGTATACCAAAAAATGACATGCATGCTTAGATCTAAAGCCATACGAACCTTCATCGTCGTCCGCCGAAGTTGTCACCATCGTTGTCTTCAATCGCCGTTGCCGACTGCCGTCGTCCGCCGATTTACTTTCTTCCTTTTTGAACCCTTAATGATCTACGCCCCTTCGAGACCGGAGAAGGAGGAGAGATCTCTACCGTCCATCGTCATGCAGCTCTGTTGTGCTCTGTTTCGAGCTCTACCTTGTGCTCGCCGTCGCTACATCGTTTGTTGGTTGGAAAGAGAGAGAGAGAGAGAGAAAATGAAATTGAGACGACAAAAAATAGAATGAGATCGTGAACAAGCCCGATTTGGGCATCCATACCTCAATTTAGTTGGCGACAACATATGATTTATTATTTATTATGTTTCGATTAATATGAAAGAGTTTTTTTTAAGGAAAAGCATGTAAATAGGAATGAGTGATTGTTGTAATACGAAAGAATTCCTATTTTGAAGATTGATAGCAATTAACAGGGTAGAGAAATTATTGGGTTTCAAGAGTTAGTGTTCTGATAGAAAAAGGTTAGTATCTTAACGATTAATATTTTATAGCAATTAACAAGAAATTATTGTATTGCAATTAGTGGGGAAAAACCTAATAAACCCAAGCAAATAGAGATGCGGTGATTCCTTACTTCCCCCACTTCCCGGTTTCCTTAATTTAATTTACATTTATTAACTTACTTTTTAATCTTCATGACTTATTAAACTATTAATACTTTTTTTCCTTTTCTATTTCAAAATTTCCTTTTCGAGGTTTTGCCGTGTCTTACGTATGTTGCTTTAAAATTTTAATTAGAAAAGGTAAATGTGGTCCAAATTCAAAACCACCGGTCCGGGTTTCTCGATTTTACCGGGTAACCGGTTGGACCGTTCGAGCTCCGGCCGGATGTATTTATATCCGTTTTAAGCCTTCCGCAACCGAAATGCTGCCCGGTCCCGGTTTTGCCCGGTCGGATCGTCCGGTCCGGTCCGGTTTTAATAACACTAGAAAAAACTGGAGATGTGCGTCAGATTATTCGCTGGGTCTTTGGGAATTGGAATATCATTTATGATTTTGCCTTTTTGTTTCCTCCGAAAACAGAAGAAAGATAAAAAACAACTTTTTTTCGATTTTCTTTGTTGGAAGCCGATTTTAGTCTTGGGAGTTGGAAACAATTTCAGAAATGCGGTCTCTATTAATTAGGTGACTTTATAATTTTAGATTTTTTAACTTTTGATTATTCTAATAAACTAAATTGACAGATTATATTTGAGAACTAATTTCTTTTATTTCGGTCAAATGTTCATCTACACTTTGATTGAACATATGAAATGGTTTACCCAAAAAAAACATATGAAATGGTTTATAAGTAGAATTTTGAATTATGGATTTCATGTCTACAATGAAGCAACTTTCAAAATTGGGTGTTTCTTTGTAGATGTTTTAAATTTGTTAACTAATAGTAATGCACGTGTGGTTTATTATACTTAAGAAGTGTGTAGTAATTATAAAAGTACCGGTTCATTAACGGATTTTTAACGGTTTAATAGCGGTTAAACCATTAAAATGCGAACCATTCATTATATCGGTTGATACTCCGGTTCGGTTCTGACAACATTGGGAATTAGACCCCGGTATCCATATGTTCGGTTCGATTTGAATCAAACCGACCGAATGCCCACCCCGTGTTGGCTAGGTTCTGTGGTTCATAATCAATCTACTATCAAGCTCTCATCCTCTATAATAATTAGTCTTCGTGTTCGACCCTTAACGGACCAACGTACTTTCACAACGGGCACAATTTGTTAATTTCTTTATACTTATGCTTATGTTCATTACTTTTCCAATGCATAACATATTTGCGATTGTTTTTTCTTCCTCGGGGTTGATGAGAGCCATTTTCATGCAGCCAAAGCACCGTTCAAACATCAAATTGATATTGAAAGGGACCACCTTAACCAAAGTACTTCTTAGTCTAATGTTTCGTACACTAATCTACTTAAATTTGTTGCCTTTTAGTTTATTTAATTTGAGATGAATAATCTTTGAATGCAGAGAGAGTGATATTTTTAACACACAACTGGCAGAATTTGTTATTTTTTTACACTTACGTTATGTTCATTATTTTTTCAATGCTTAACAGGTTTATGCGATTGTTTTTTCTTCCCTGTGGTTGATGAGAGCCCTTTTCAGCCTAAAGCACCGTCCAAACACCAAATTGTTTTCGAAAGGGACCACCTTCATCAAAGATGATTAACTCCTCTGTCTGACCTTTCCATGCATGCACTTTAAATAAGCAATTTCTATATCATATTATAAAATATATATTTAGTCATTGTTGTCGCATATTTGGTCACTGAAGTTCACTATATACAACCAAATTATTTAAATTTGAATTATCCTTTATTGCACCCTTGCTAAATCCTGTAGTGTGTACATATATATATATATAGATATAACTTAAATAACTTTGTTATATGTCACTGCTTATGCTAGACTAAGGGAATGAAAAAACACTATTAAAAAGGGCTTTGATGAAGTTGCCAAACAATGTGCCAATATTTGTTCAATTGTAAACTAACTTCACTTCGACTTTCTCATCCAACCATGGTAGCATGTTTGCAAATCTTCATTCGTTGCATGGACTTATCTTCAATGTAATATTATATACATACATTTTCATTATTTTTATTTATTCATCAACAATATATATTTATTGCAGGGATATTACTATATTGTTGCTGGTCATATATACATCTTAGAGTCATTTGGTCAGTCACCCATACACAATACATTGTCCAACTGACTATTAGTGACAACTTCCCATCATGTCATATATATTTAAAATTTTGCAACTTCATATCCATTACTCGCGTTGTTATCAACAAGGATGCTTTACTCGGAAAATCACTTCAATTAACATATTGAATTATATTAGAGACCAGTAATTTTCTTTCATTCTTAAGTGCAACTAAGTAGGTATTATGAAAAGCACCTCTATTATTCAATTCTATGATCTACTTAAATATAAAAAGACAATTATTTATTTATATATATTCATCTTTTCATTGAATAATTATATTTATTCTTAAATCATATTTCTCCTCTTTTATTATATTCTAATCACGTTATGCATACAAAGACATACATGCATTCCCGAACATCTAAAATATCCACCATTATATGTAATTCTATAATATAAGCTCTCCCGGCCAAAGGCCGGGGCCCGGTGCTAGTTATTTTTTAATAGTGATATCAATTTTTATTAATTCAAAAGGAAAAAGAAATAGCTTAATTGGTTAATTTTGGGTGATGAACTTTCAAAGTCCGATTATTAGTTCAACTAAAAAAAACGTTGATTTGATTTTATACCTTATGTAACGAACATATTATTCCCACAATTGTTACAAGTATGAATTCAATTCAGTTATTTATTTATTTGATTCTATTTGGTATGTGTGATTGTGTATGTCATATCAGCTAAAATTTGAGATAAAATCATCGCGATTCAATTATCTCAACTAAAAGCTGAGTTATAACAATCACATAAACAATTCACGTATTGTGTCTGCTTAAAAAATTATACATTCTAAACAATACAAGTATAGTAACATTTTCAAAAAAAAGTGTAACTTCTAAACGATTCCTATGTTATCAACTTTTAAATTCTATCTATCTAAACTTATATGTAAATAGAATATGTTGTGCATAGTACATGAATATGTTGTGCATAATACTATATCATTCATCTCAATCCATGTATTCTATAGTTATAAGCTAAATAAATAAAAAAGTAATTAACACTACAACTTAAGCATTCCCCATTATTTGAGGTTGCTAATCTGCTTACCATAATGTATCTGTGGATCCGTGTATCTGTTTAACTTCATTTTCTTTTAAACTAATAAAATTGATATCACAATTATAATAAAAAACTAGCTTATCACCCGGCCCGTTGGCCGGATTATTGTATGTTACCCACTTGTGGAATGGGAGAGAAAGCAAGTGAGAGTGAAGGGATTGAGATTCCACTTGATTATGACCGACCCACTAATCCGATTCTTCCCGACCCGCCCCAACCTAAAGGGTCAGAAAGAGTCAATAAGAAAATACGAACGGGGATGATTAGTCATATATCTTGACTCTTCAGAAGTGGGTCAAACAGGATCATGGTTGGGTGAGCGCAATTTTTAGCGCTAAGCAGAGTTCTGGGTTGAATAACTTTACTTAGTCCTAGAAATTGGTGCTGATGCATACTGCAATATTTATTATACCATCATCAATCATCATTGAATTAGTCCTGGGCATCCCTCCCCGTTGTCTGTCTAAATTCTAATGATGGCTTCATTCCTTGTACAAATGATACAATTAGAGTATGAAACTAAATTCAAAGAAAAGGAAAAGAGAATTCTATCACATGCCAATAAATACACACATAATAGTTGAAGCTAAGTGAAAGTCATTACTCGCACATCAATTCTCAAAAATTACAGACTAAACAATGGCTAGAATGACACTGAAACTACCAAGAATCATGGATGAAACAACTTGTCAAATTAAATAATCCTTACACTGAAACTACCTTCTAACTTGAAATAAGACATGATCATAGTTCATAGCTCTCTTCTCACTATGAATTGGTTGCAGCTCGTCCTTATCACTGCCTCCCAAGCTCAATTCAAACATAATAGAGACCGTTATGTAAGATAACCATATCCTTACTGGTCATAATTCCTTTCTTCACTCCATTTTTTACGGAGAAAAGAGTTATCCCCCTCTCCTGCATTTCCCTTTCCCCCTCTCTTCTCCCTCTTCTTCACAACCGATCCCTAAACCAGCAACAACAGCACAAAAATAGCCTTCGCCTCTGGCATCTCCATCTACTGAACGCGTTGGTGGCAAGACAGAACTGCAGAAGCAAAATTTTCTAAAATCAAACTAAATTTTTTGAAGGAGACTCAACCACGAAAAAAGAGTAAAGCAACAATGCTAATAGTTCAGATGGTTGGTTTTGATGTTATACGTTGCTTTTGTTCTGGTCTCCAGTATATCAACTGCAACAGAGATGTTTCATCCAATCATCTTTAATGCACGATTTAGAAGCAAGTCTAACTCGACTCTACTGTCACTCTAGGAATTGACCAAGTGTAATCACTTCCTAAAGCGTAGTATAGCGGGTTTAGGTTTAATTATCAACCCGGGTCCTAGATCTGATGACTACTCAGTGAGTTCTTGTTATCTAGCAATGAAACTGGAATGCAAGTCTAAACTACCAAACAAACAAAGCAAGTAAACGGTTGTTGATGACTCGGTATTTGCACATGTTTTCCCCTTTTGTTTCTTGATTGTTTGAGCTTGAATTACCGTGTCTTTGGCCGATTTTATGCTAGGTTGTGTTCCTTTGTCACATTTCAGGTCCTAGCACATAAAGTGAAGCATAGGCGCAAGTTTCAAGTCAATCAGAGATCAATTGACGATTTGGGAGGAGACACTCGGGCATGACCTGAAGAAGAATGGATTTCTACCTCACTTTATGGACAGAGAATCATGCAAGCTTGTTATGAAACGAAAGAGGACGAGACTACAAGCGTCTGGGATCAAACGGCGACTGATTCGGAGTCCGGACGAGGGAGAAACGAAGCATTAAACAGAGGCTGAGCAAGGTGCACGGGCAGATCAGGAGGCTGCACGGCCGTGCATAAGAGCCATATGGCCGTGCGCCTCTGGCCGAGGACATGCACGGGCTGGCCGGGACCCTTGCACGGCCGTGCACCTGGCCGTGCGAGAGGCTGAGATCGACTTTAATGAAACGGGCGCGTTTTAGGGTGCACGGCCAGACTGGTGATGTGCACGGCCGTGCACCCTGGCCGTGCAACTCGGGGAAAGCCTGTTTTTAAGCCTAATCCGAGCCAAAAGGAAGGGGAGCTGGGTTTTGGATCCCAAACACCCAAGGGACGAACCAAAGAGAGAGGGGGCGATTTGAGGGCATTCTTGGAGTGGAATTGGAGGATTTCTTCGCCTTGGAAGCTCGAGGAATAAGCCCGGACTTGAAGACTGATCATCTGAAGATTCTTACTGCAGTCTCTCTCTTCTCTATGGAGTAACTTCCCTTCACTTAGGTTTTGAGGAACCCTAGCCATGTTTGTTTGATTGGATGATTGTATGAGTACTCTGACTTGATAATCTTGAGTTCATATTCAATCTATGCATGTTTTCACGATTCAATTCTGCTTTAGTCGAGATTATTGATTCTGCTTTGATCCTATGAGAGCGAATACCTGATTAGGTCAATAGAGCACCATAGATTGATAGTAGTGGATCGATTGCTTTAGTCGAGGGTTGATTCACTGCTTTGTATCGATTGAGAACCTCATTCGATAGAGGGAGTCTAGTTCAGAACGCCTTGATCGATTGTTCTAGAGAAGGATACGTCCCTCTAGGCAATTGACTCAAGAGGGCCTTGTTCCTTTAGTCGAGACTCAAGGTCTAGTCAAGGATTCTCCGCATTGTGAATGAAAGTGAAACAAGTTAGAGATCATCAATCGTTAATCTGGCTAGTGGCTAGGGGGAATCATACCTAAGTGAGTTCCCAACCTGTAATTAGATTAACTGTAACTGTAGTTTGCTAGAGTAGTTTTAGTTCTTTCATCTTAATCTGTTTTGCTAGATAATGAACTGAAACTGAGTAAAAGTAACTCTAGAGACCCGTGGATTCGATATTTATTACTTGATCTGCAGTCCCTTTCATTGGTTACACTTGGCCATTGTTAGGAGTTGTGTTTTAGCGTGTCAAGTTTTTGGCGCCGTTGCCGGGGACTTTCTAGAGTATTAGGAAAGGCAGAAGTTTGTTACTTTAGTGTTTTTCTTTTCTTTTCCACCTTTGCTTTTCACTTGGGTGTTTTTGTTTTTGTTGGTGCAGATCTGAATCATGGATCCTCATGGCTTCTCCAACCATTGGGGGTATCCACCACCATCCGAGTGGTATTACCCCGAGACACCCTGGAGCAATCAAGGAGGAGAAGACTATGGATCCGGGTTCCAGTACCAACCCCCTTTCTATGGAGAACAATCTGACCCCTGGGCATATCAAGAACAACCTCATTACCAAGAAGACTTTCTCCCACAACCAGAAGGGCCATCGGCGCTGGAGTTACCCATGGCGGCCTTCACGGGCCATTCTGCAGAGCCATGGTACACTCCACAGCCAGATTCAAACTATGAACTGAAGTTTCTCCTGGAGCAGTTTGTTCGGGGCTCCGAGAGATGCAATCGCAGAATGGATCTTCAAATCCAAGCCCTTTCCTCTTCCGATCCCTCATATCTCCATGATATGGAGGAGGCTGTTCAACGCTCAGCGAAGCAAACAGAGTGGGTGTTGCAAGTTTGCTCACAACTTGCTCAAGATCACCCGTCTGCTACCATACTAGAAGAGGACGAGGAAGAAGAAGGCTACAAGGACATTGTGGAGCACACAGAAGTTGTCACGGAGAGCTCTCGTGATGATCATGATCAGGAATGTCCTGTCGTAGTCGACCACCCCTTCCCGCACCCCACACTGAGCTTTGAAGAGGTGGGCATGAGTGAGGAGATGCAAGAAGATCTCATGAGAGAAATTGCTTGGCAACTTGCTCTCCAATCCGTGCTAGAAGAAGAAGAGCAAGAAAGGGTGCAGAAAGAGGTTGTGGAGGATGACGAGAGCGAAGCAGGAGGAGTTCTTGATCATTTCCCAGGGGTGATACCACATGAAGAAGAAAGGGAGGTTGAAGAAGCAATTGGCGTCCAGGCTGAGGACGAAGTTGAGGTGGAAGAGGCCTGCACCGGCCATGAGTTGCATGTGATATCTCCACCAAACGTCGAGGAGCTGCTTGGCAAGGACCCATTTGCAGTGTCTCTTTGCCAGACCAAGGCCACTTCGACATCGGTCCCTCTTGGTGGACGCGGTGGTGGCCAATCGATGCTGTCTTATCTGGTTTGGGGCAATGAGACGAGAGGAGAGAAGAAGAGGTCTCGAGGGTGGAGACTTCATCTGCATCAAGTGCACGAGCTTCCATCACCTGTCATACCACATGCTCGTGACTTGAGACTCCACCTCATTGACGAGAACCTCAACTTCAAAGAGGTTCTGGGGTGGACCGAAACTTAGGAGCCATCGTCCGGCTCACGACGTGAAAGAAGCGCTTGTTGGGAGGCAACCCAACCAGTCGGTTTGCATTTCTTTCCCTATTTCTCCTCGGTTGAGTCAGTTTTGTTATTTGATTTTAGAGTCAATAACTCAACCTTTGTGAGATTTTGTGTGGTGTTTGCGTTCTGATTACTCCCTCCTCCTGGAATACATCGCCTGCCCCGTCCACCATCATTCACCCTTGATCTGGTAACTTCGTTCTACCCTCCTTATCTTTCCTCCATTGAGGACAATGTCGTGCTTAAGTGTGGGGGGATGTTCGATTATGTATGCGTGTCAATGTTTGGCTGTTTGTGTGCTTGGAGCCTAGTCCACTGTCCAAATTTCGATTTGAGGGCTCCAAGTACGTGTTTCCTTGCAAATTGCCTGCTCAGTATGCTTTGAATTGACAGTCTCTATAGTAATGTGCAACCTAGGGAGGTAGTGTAGCACTATGGAGGATGTTGAAGTATAAGATTTTTCCTATCTAGCTCTTTGCTGTGCCAGTTGATTTTGTGAATTAGTGGAGCTAGGACCGTTGAATTCATGTGGTAATGGTGACTCTATGTGCATTGTGTTTTGGACTCGTGTATCGAACAGGGTGCTCATATAGAAAATGGGAAGCAGTTGGTCCTCCATGTCGAAATCATTGAAATCTTAAACATGGGGTAAGCCCAACGTGTGTGGCATCGTTCATTGCACAAAATCGGGTTTTGGAAGAGATTTTAGTGATCCTTAGTGGGGTACTCCTACAAGGTGAAGCTAAGCTGTCTCTAGTACAAGTAAAATTTTCACCCGTTGAACGGTTTGCCTACTCGAGGATGTGTTTTTAAGGGCACGGATAGAGCTTCCGACCCCCCTTAATTTCATTGACCCTCCACACGAGTTGAGGAAAAGGAGTTAAAAGAAGTACTCTAGCGAGCGCCAGATGTACAGAAATTGCTCTTGCTCGACTAATAAGGGTCGACCGTGCAAAAGACTGCAGTTGGAACCCCCGCTAAGTGAATAAAAAGGAAAAAAAGTAAGTAAAATGAAAGTGAAAAAGGGGTTCCAACGGTGAAATGAAGTGAAAGAGCACCCCGGTACAACGAGTCCTTGGTTGTGAATGGTGTGAGTCCCTTTATCCATGAACTGGCTGTCTTACTTCTACTTTTTCTCATGATCCTGGCTTGAGTCTAGTACTCGCATTGAGAAAGATAGGGGACGTCTTAGAAGACCAGTTGACCTCGTAAGCTGCTTTATGATCTAGAAAGTCCTCTACCGATGATCGGGGTTGTTTGTTGCTATAGAGGTCTGGAGAGCTGCATTGGTTTGAGATAGGTTTGCTTGGGGACAAGCAAACAGTTAAGTGTGGGGGGATTTGATGACTCGGTATTTGCACATGTTTTCCCCTTTTGTTTCTTGATTGTTTGAGCTTGAATTACCGTGTCTTTGGCCGATTTTACGCTAGGTTGTGTTCCTTTGTCACATTTCAGGTCCTAGCACATAAAGTGAAGCATAGGCGCAAGTTTCAAGTCAATCAGAGATCAATTGACGATTTGGGAGGAGACACTCGGGCATGACCTGAAGAAGAATGGATTTCTACCTCACTTTATGGACAGAGAATCATGCAAGCTTGTTATGAAACGAAAGAGGACGAGACTACGAGCGTCTGGGATCAAACGGCGACTGATTCGGAGTCCGGACGAGGGAGAAACGAAGCATTAAACAGAGGCTGAGCAAGGTGCACGGGCAGATCAGGAGGCTGCACGGCCGTGCATAAGAGCCATATGGCCGTGCGCCTCTGGCCGAGGACATGCACGGGCTGGCCGGGACCCTTGCACGGCCGTGCACCTGGCCGTGCGAGAGGCTGAGATCGACTTTAATGAAACGGGCGCGTTTTAGGGTGCACGGCCAGACTGGTGATGTGCACGGCCGTGCACCCTGGCCGTGCAACTCGGGGAAAGCCTGTTTTTAAGCCTAATCCGAGCCAAAAGGAAGGGGAGCTGGGTTTTGGATCCCAAACACCCAAGGGACGAACCAAAGAGAGAGGGGGCGATTTGAGGGCATTCTTGGAGTGGAATTGGAGGATTTCTTCGCCTTGGAAGCTCGAGGAATAAGCCCGGACTTGAAGACTGATCATCTGAAGATTCTTACTGCAGTCTCTCTCTTCTCTATGGAGTAACTTCCCTTCACTTAGGTTTTGAGGAACCCTAGCCATGTTTGTTTGATTGGATGATTGTATGAGTACTCTGACTTGATAATCTTGAGTTCATATTCAATCTATGCATGTTTTCACGATTCAATTCTGCTTTAGTCGAGATTATTGATTCTGCTTTGATCCTATGAGAGCGAATACCTGATTAGGTCAATAGAGCACCATAGATTGATAGTAGTGGATCGATTGCTTTAGTCGAGGGTTGATTCACTGCTTTGTATCGATTGAGAACCTCATTCGATAGAGGGAGTCTAGTTCAGAACGCCTTGATCGATTGTTCTAGAGAAGGATACGTCCCTCTAGGCAATTGACTCAAGAGGGCCTTGTTCCTTTAGTCGAGACTCAAGGTCTAGTCAAGGATTCTCCGCATTGTGAATGAAAGTGAAACAAGTTAGAGATCATCAATCGTTAATCTGGCTAGTGGCTAGGGGGAATCATACCTAAGTGAGTTCCCAACCTGTAATTAGATTAACTGTAACTGTAGTTTGCTAGAGTAGTTTTAGTTCTTTCATCTTAATCTGTTTTGCTAGATAATGAACTGAAGCTGAGTAATAGTAACTCTAGAGACCCGTGGATTCGATATTTATTACTTGAGCCACTATACTGCAGTCCCTTTCATTGGTTACACTTGGCCATTGTTAGGAGTTGTGTTTTAGCGTGTCAGTTGTTGTCAAGTCAAGAGAGGTCACCCGGATATGGTTCCCCCTAGCGTGCAGTTAAGTCGGATTGCAATTTACCAAGTTCAGTTTTCATGAAAGTTATACTGCGGAAGGTTCTTAATTAGCCTGAAGTCTCGACTAAAGGTCTCCAGACCCTCTCAATCTGAGTCTCTAGCGGGCGACTAACCTCCACCGGAGTAAACAGATTGAGGCCCTAACGAACCAAACCTCCACTACCGAATTGAATTCGGTACAGAATAGCGAATTGGCTCCTCGACTAAAGTCACCAATTCGCCACCTTCGATTAAGGGTACTCTATCAACCTAGGCAGATATTCTCATTCTAGGTCAAAGCAGAAACAACAGGAATTTGATCAGGATTCAAGTCATTCAATCATTCAAACCTCAATCGAATATAATCAATTCACAAACTCTGTACTTGGGTTCATACAATCAGACCTAGCATACAAATCTAGGTTCCCCATACCCAGATGAATGGGGAAACTACTCCATAGAGAAAGAAGCAAAAGCAGATTCAGACGCGGAAATCATACTGTGAAGATGAATTTCTGTTCCTGGACGTTTAATCGCACTTCTCCGAGCTCAAGCCGGACTCCAATGGTGATGAAGATCGATCTATGACGCTTGGGAACTCTGGTTCGTCGCTTTCTCTCTCTAGGTATCGCTTTCTCTCTCAAAAACTCGGAACCCTTCAATGTTGGCCTTCTTTCTCCTTAAATTGACTGCCTGGTCGCGATACCCGGTCGAAATACCCGGTCGGGTATTCTGGGTTTCGACCGGGTATATGCAAAACGCGCCGCTTTGGTGAAGCTAAAATCCCCGGTCACTTTCCAAAATCCCCGACCGGGGATTTATGTCATCTGCCCGGGCCCCTCTCTGTTTCTCGGGCGCCCAAAACGGTGAATACCCGGTGGGGTATTTGGCCACCTGACCGGGTATTTTCCTCCTGCGGCGTACTGTGTCCCACCTTCGCTCCTTTCGACCCAGAACTCGTTCCTCCGCCTCGATTCCAACGCCGAGACCTGGAATATGACATAAACATACAACCTAGCGTGAAATCGGGTTAAAACAAGAGATTCCTCATCACAAACGGCTTCAGAATAGGGGTGAAAACATGTATAATTATCGGTCTATCAAAGTCCTCCTGTTTGTGTCAAACGGAAACATTCATGGGTTCTTAACTCCCCTGTTAGTGTAAATGCAGCAGCAGCAAAGAAGTTTGACAACACAGCAAGCACCTAGGCAAAATGATACAATGCAGTAGGTGATATGTGTCTCGAAGGTTTTGAGTTACTAAAGTTCATGTTAAAAATAAACATGAATTAAAATGGATTATTCTATTAAGCAAACATCCCCTCTAATCATACAAAGATCAGATATCCAATTCACAAACAATTAAGCCATAAAAAATCATCACACATCCACCACCTTTTATTGCCTAAATTTGGTTTTTCCCAAAGTTATGGACTCTTAAGGGTAACGTTCATGGGTAGTCTGTTTCATAACTCTAGACAGCACAGTAAGCATCCATCAGTTAGACACAGTGCGGTAGGCGAATATGATTCTCAATTCACAATTTCTCAGCACCGGAAGTAAGAACAGACCATAATAAGCGTAGCGTTCATGGGTGGTCTGTTTCAAAGCCCTACTACACAATTTGTTAAAAAAGAAAGAAAGGTATTTAGCATCACGGTGGAACAACTTTTACAGGCCAACAACGACAACGTGCTGCAACCACCAGAACTGGTATCACCACTCATAGGGAAAATCAAAAGATTTACTATCAAATTAAGTAGTTACAACATCGAGCAATCGTCAAGCACATACACCATCACAAAAGTCACGGAACCTGATTCACAAAGCATTCAAACATTTGAGGACATTTCTGCAAAGGTACAACTTATATGTCTTTTTTCCAAGCCATTTCCATCAACATGCTAATAAATTTGCAATGCATAAAACAAACGGGCCAAAACTTGAAATTCAGCCTGTTTAACCGACCCATGCCAAATTCTAATTATTCTTTACTTTTAAACTTTCTATTTGAAAATAAAAAATAGTGAAAGAAAAGAGACGACTACAATTCGCCATTTTCACATCACTTATTCGGGAATAAAACCATAGAAATTCAAAAGGAACTGAAAATGTTTAGGATCGTTTTAATGTTTAAAATAACCAAATAGATCTTTATGTTTAATTTTTTACTAACAAATACCAAACGATTCCCTATAAAATACACTATAATTTGATCATTATGATATCAAATAATTATAAAATACATATTTGAAATGATAAAAATTGGACTAATTGGGTTGGTCGAAGTTGAACCAATGAATAACTTTAAAATACATTATATTTTAGCCACTAAGATCTAAAATAATAGCATAATATATATTATGCCAGAGAAAATAGCTTGTTTTAGAATGACAAACCAATGATGTTTATTTGTTTTACTTGATGGCCAAATCCCATTTAAGTTAGACCCATTCAACTCTTTTATTTTATGGTTAGCAGTTAGCCCATTAGATACCATGCATTAGTTTATTATTAATTTTTTTTATTTTTAACAATAAAAAGGAGTATTATTTTTGTCTTTTCATATATATTTTATCACCACAGAGAAATAAAAGGGCTTAAAGGAAAAAAATTGACACTCCTAGACCCGTTTAAATTCGCATGTGTACGGTAAGTTGGCCCGTTCCACAGAGGAAAGAGAAACAAATTGACACTTCCTATTCTACCCTTCCTACAAACGCTCATGGAGCAAGGAATTTGAAATGGGGGAAGGGTTTTTTCCTCCCTGCTATTATATGTTTTTAATTTAAAAAGATACAACAAATGTATTTAGTGTGATTGGTTATTATCCTTGCTTTTCTTTAAAATGGTCATGGTTCGTATCCCAGTACGTGTCTTTTTAATGAATAAAAAAAAATTGTGAAAACCAAAATATCCTTTCTACAAACGCTCTGAGCGTCGGAAATTTGAAATGGTGTTTGAGTTTTTGGCTTCCAGCTTTTATAAAAGGTGTAGATACATAAAAGTGACATTTAAGAAACACATGTATCCACTTCATCACCGTCCCATGTCTTGTCCAAAAGAATCTGTCAAGTTCCACTTCTCCGTCCCGTCCAAACACAATTAGCATTTAATAATTAATTAAATTAATTTGGACCAATAAATGGTAGCCACATGGGCTGGTAGCAGTTGTGTGCTGCAACCTGGTAGGCTGGTACGCAGCCAAATTTCGCCCTTTTTCGTTCCCAATTTGCCCTTAGTAATCATGGTGATTACTAATATGAATCGTTATTTGCCGCCCGTCGGTTTACTATTTGCCGCCCATAGTTAGGACGAAAAAGACAAAATTGCCCCTGCCCCTAACCCTATCTATCCACCCCTCCCACCCCACCCCCACCCCACCCCTCCCTGCCTGCCGCTGCCAATTCCCCCAGCCCACCCCTCTGCCGAGATTCCCCCAGCCCACCCCTCTTCCCTCATCCGGCCGCCGCCGACCGCCTTCCCCCTCCTCAAGCCGCCGCCGCCGCCGACTTCCCCCTCTGCTCGCAGTCGCCGCCCAGGAGTCGCCGCCGAGGAGAAGCTGAAGCCGCCGCTGTTCCAGTCGTCGGCGTCGAGGTATGTTTTTTTTTTTTTTAATACTGTCTCGGCCCCGTCCGCCTGGTCGGAGCGGACGCCGTCCGCCTGGTCGGAGCGGACCCCGTCCGCCAGGTCGGAGCAGACCCCGTCCGCCCGGTCGGAGCGGACCCCGTCCGCCCGGTCTGGTCGGACCCCGTCCGCCCGGTCTGGTCGGACCCCGTCCGCCCGGTCTGGTCGGACCCCGTCCGCCCGGTCTGGTCGGGCCGGTCTGGTCGGGCCGGTTGATTGAGTTTCTGATTCGGTTTGAATGATTCGGTTTAAAGAAATATTTATTAGATTTATTTTAAATACAATTGTTAGTATATTAATTAGTTTAATATTGATAGTTGATTAATTTGTATATAATTATAATTGTTAATTAATTATATAATGCGTTAGTTTATTAATTGGGTAAGTTGAAATAATTATAATTGTTAATTAATTATATAATGTGTTAGTTGGGTAAGTTGAAATAATTATTTGAATAACTATCTAGTTAAATTAATTAGTGATTGATAAATTAATTAGATAACCAAGTTGTATGTATCATAATTAGTAATTGATAAATTATGACTATGAAGAAATTGCTAATCTAATAATTTATTATAATAGATTAATTAAATTAAGTAGATAACATCAAACGAAATATTAAGTAGATAACAAATTGTATGTATCATAATTACTCTATGAACAACAAGTAATTGCTCAACAAATAATTTCCAATAAGATATTAATAGAAAATTATTGTCTATGTTTAGAGATGGCGTCATCTGGTAATTCTGGAGGATCACGTAGTTCTGGAGGACCAGGAAAGAGATTGAAAAGATTCCTTGGGCGTAACATTAGCGCTAGTGCGAGAAATAAGGACCCAAATGATAGAGATGAGCCACAGCCACAGCCTCAGCCACAGCCACAGCCACAGGTGACACCGATGAGATTTAGGGCAGACGGTTTCCCTGAGTTTGATTTTCGGATGCCTAGTATGGGTGGTAGTGGAGCTGGTCCCGGTATTGATCATCATACTTCATCGTTTGAGCCTTCAGACGAGATTGACGACGAGTCGGAGGAGTATGAGTCGGATGCTGTTGAGACACGTATTCCACGAGTCAGTCCGATCCGAGACAGAGGTGCCCCCAGCGTTGCGTCACCTGTCGTTACTGGGGTTCATGCTGTTACTGGGATCTATAGAGACCATGCGGGGCGTTTCTATAGAGCTCCACAGCCTGGTGAGGGCCAGAGTTCTACTGCTGATGTAGGAGAGGCCTGGGAGCCTAGAGGACCGTGTCCTGGAGGGCCGATCGACCCGAGTTTGCTCTGTAGCTTTCTTGGGCATGTTGCCCACCGTCTGTACACGGGAGAGGCTGATAGAGGGGTGATCACTTGCTACGACAGGAGTGCGACCCTTTGTCACGTTCTCGGCGGTTATCAGATAGCAGATGATAACGCTAGGACTACCGTAGAGACATCGGGCCTTGCTCACCTTGTTGATATCACCTTCCAGAGCGAGTTGGACCCTGCTCTCATCTCGGCATTTGTGGAGAGGTGGCAGCCGGATACTAACACCTTCCACATGCCGTTTGGAGAGATGACGATCCTCCTTCACGACGTGGCACACATTCTTGGGCTTGCGGTTGACGGAGAGGCGATGGTAGTGGATCCGAGGCAGTTGGAGAAGTTTGCACTGGAGGCTGACATCCGAGCACTACTGGGATTAGATCGTGACGAGGATGAGTACGGGGCGCAGGTTGGCGAGGTTGCTAGTCTGTCTAGGTGGTACAGAGGATTTGGTTTGTCGGGTGTGGGAGCTTTGACTCATTTGCAGCAGTCTGGTCCACCAGCTAGAGAGGCTCAGTGCTACCTTCTTTTGCTGCTTGGGTCCACACTGTTCGTAGATAAGAGTAAGGACCGCGTTTCTGCTGTTGTGAACTTGTTTGTGAAGAGGCCGGATATGCTAGGAGAGTATGCGTGGGGGGCTGGAGCACTTGCTTATCTGTACAGGCAGCTTGGTATTGCCTCCCGGGCGGAGGCTAAGGGAGTGTCGGGTTGTCTGACTTTACTACAGTGTTGGATTTACGACCACTTTCCTACTTTGAGGCCTACTCGGTTGGAGCCACGAGAGCTGGAGCGGGGGCAGGCAGGAGCATTCAGGTGGCGCGGTACAGCACCCCGGTCGAGTAAGAGGAGGGATGCACAGATGCTGGCTTATTATCGGCAGGCGATTGATAGTTTGACCCCTCAGTCAGTTAGTTGGACTCCGTATGGTCGTAGGCCTCATCTGACGGTGAGACGTACCTTGTATCAGGGCCTGCTCAGATTTGCAGAGATAGCAGAATATTATGATCCCACTAGGTGCCTCCGACAGTTAGGCTACGTGCAGGGAGTACCGTATCCACCGGAGCGTCCGCTTGTTGTGCGTCGACCTGCTTCCACGCTTGGATACTCTCTTAGCTACCATTCTGTCTATGATTCGTATTGGAACAACTTGGGGGCGCATAGTGTGCATCTGGACGTTTTTTCTACTCCGATACTACGTAGGCCATGGGAGTTTGCTGAGAATTACATGTCGTGGTACATTAGGCACTCGCACCCACATATACTGAGTGACAGCCGACCTGTTGATGACATCTCGGATGCTGATACGGTTAGTACAATTATATTTTAAATTATTTGTATTAAATTATTTGTAACTAATATGTATTTAAATTGTATGGTTTTTTATTACAGTTGTCACGCGAGATGTGGGTTGAGATATCTCCCGTGATGGATGCTGCACAGGGTAGTAGGGAGGAGTGGATGGCTAGCGCCAACGAGTACTACGACTTATGTCATGGAGTTGGGAACATGTGGCCCGAGTTTAGGAGGAAGTCGGGTTTTCTACCACCTCCACAGTAGTTGTATGATTATTATGACATATGTATGAGTGTTATTTGTTGTTTTTAGACGAGTTGACTATGTGGTGTTCAGTTGCTTATTTGTTGTTTTGGGACTATGACTTATGTTATTTGTGTAATCTGATTATGACTTATGTGGTTTAATGACTTATGTGGTTTATGTTGTACTTTGGATGTTTTTATTATATCATGCTTTCATGTGACGTAAATTGAAGACGTTCATTACAATTTATTTAAATTGAAGACGTTCATTACAATTTATTTAAATTGAAGACGTTCATTACAATTTATTTAAACTGAGTATGAGTACAAGTTTATTTCTTTGGACCCCTCTTTTTGCGTGATGGAAAGTTACTCGCCGCACCTCCAAGATCGAACCACATTTGAAAAAACGGCGCCAAATATGTCTCCCATCCATCCACGCTTTCTTGGTGACCGTTTGGCCACATGGCATGTGGAGGGGGCATCGGTATCTTGTCCGCCGGGAAAGAGAGGTTGATCCAATGATTCTGGACGAAATGCACAACAATGACTCCTCTAGGGTGGGCTTCCCCATGTATGTTGTCCACTGGCAGAATGGTGCATGGGTACGATTGTGGAGTTGGGTAGAGGTAAGTGCTGTACATGACAACCGCCAAATTAAATAGTGTGGCAAATACGAATAGATCCACACCCATCATCCAATGATGTTCAGTCGTTGGTGCTGTAGTAGTGATGTCAATGCGTCTGATTGCATCATTGATGCCGGGACCGTAGATGGGTGCGTATCGCCAATCGTGCTCACGCATTTCTTCAGCAAGTCGTGCCCTCACCCCTGTGAACCCTTCTTGACTACCATATAGTGCAAAACTAAGTGCACGAAACCCACAATGACCGTCTGGCTCCGGGTCGTGGATGGCAATGACAAGCGGCCGAATGAAGACAGGAAGGTGTTCCATGTGTGGGTAATCAGAATGGGTGCTGCTGGCTCCAGGGATATCTGTGAAGGAAATAGGTAATCAGCACAAATGCGATGTAAAATATTAATATAAATAACTACACTTATGAAAAAATTAAATTGTACCTGTGTCAGGACAGTTGTATCTGTTGTTATCTTCTGGGTCATCACACTCCTCCGCTGCATGGTCGTCTGACGGATACTCGTCTGTCTGAGTCCCCGTGGACTTGGTACTGGTCGACTTTGTAGACCCCGACGTTGTGCTTCCCGACTTCTTTTTCATGCTTTTCTTATTGCCTCGCAGTATCTTTTCCCACCACCCTTTCATTCTTCCAGTTGATTTTTTGGCTGGGCGCCCCTTTCTAAATTCGTTCACTTCTGGCTCGTGAATGTTGTCCTCCGCCGGGTGGAGACCGCGAAACACGTTCTTTGCTGCTTTTTTAGTTGCCTCTGGTCCTCTGCGTACAGCCTCATCAACCAACTCCCGAAGGTGAGATCTAGCCTCCTCCTCCTGGGGAACGTACTCCTGAGCATTGGGTGGATGCTCATATGACAGTGTCCGCCAATATATATGAATATCACCGGGATATATCTCTATGTCTCGCGCTCTGCCATCCATAACTTGACATCCACACCTCAAGCCGTGTGTCACAGAGAAATGACATGCACATCGGGAGTTCTCATTTTTTTCCAAGCGGGCACCCAATTCTTCTTCAGCCTCCTTCATTAATATAATTGCCTGCATGCTGACCTTCCTTCTCAAGAATGTGAATGGTGTACCACCGGATGCTGAAAGGGTTTTCTGTCTAGAGTTTTCCAACATCATCCTAACCTCCCCGAGTTGGTTAGTAATGTAGCGGTGGTTTCCTTTCCATACAGTGTCCATAGATCCCCGCGAGTTGTGGAGGAAAGTCTTCAAAGCGGAATGTGACGACTCAACCCTGTTTGTGCTCGTATTTCCTAGATGAAACACATTTTTTGTATGACAAACAGCCCACTTTTCTCGATGTTGCCACCACACTCCCTGTATGTATTGCAACAGACGTGGTTCTTGATTGCCCCATCTTGTCCTAAAGCGGCCAAACGCGGCCAACATACCTTGCTCTGACCAAGAATAAAGCATAGGACACCAATATTGGTCGTACGCCTCGTTGACCAAATCCATCCTGTTCTTCCCAAATATTTCCAAGCACTTCTTCTGCACGTTGGTGTTGATGTGCCAAACACATAGCAAATGCGGGGTGCGGGGGAAGACCACAGGAACCGTAGCAAGTAGTCCACCTTCGTGGTCGGTGACGATGACAGAGGGCACGCGAGGATGGAGCAATTGTTGTATGCACTGCAACAGCCACAAATACGACTCTTTTGTCTCATCCTTCATGAGAGCACAACAGATGTTGAAATTCTTCCCAACTGGAGTTGCACCTACGACCTCCACCCACGGCCATTTATATGCATTGGTCTTATACGTTGAGTCGATCAGAATCACGTACGGCCAAGCCTTCAACATCTGGATGGAAGTTGGATGGGCAAAGAAAAGATGTGTCAGCACGTCGTCATCGTCCTTCATAACCTCTGTATGATAATTCTCACGTTCAGCTTGTAGCAACGCATACTGCACTGCATTCATCTCGCCCATCTCTTCTTTCCTAGACTTGGACCCGAGGTTATACATCTGCCTTTGGTTGTGATGCCCTTTGTCACCCTTCTGCTTGTTTATTGTCTGCTTCTGTTGCGACGGAGGTACCCCAGCATCTCTCATCTGCTTAAGAGATTCTTTATCCTCCTGACTCAATTTATTCATTTGACTGTGGCCCTCGGGATAAAGCATTTTCTCATGACTGTGATACCCTCGCCTTAAACCGGTTCCTTGCTCCGCGACTCCTTGTATCTCCCAGAATGTAGGTCCATCAAGAGCATCTGGATTAACCAGTAGTTCTTTGATTTTAATCTTGAACATGCATCCCGCTCCTTTTGAACTTGTATTGCCACGACTCTCTTTGGAAGGATCCGGCTTGTATGACTTCCTCTCCCTACTGCATCTGTCGCAATACATATAACAGATACCCAATGATCTTTCGTTGCCCAAATCACGTGGCTTCATCGATCCCTTAGTTAGAAAGAAACCAAGAGACATCGCGATGTTTTTGGTCACTGTTACAGCATCTTCGAAATTGGCATATCGAACGCCATTGAGAAAATGGTCTGTGTAATCACCAATTAGTTCAACATTGTCAGCCATGTCCACCTGCAATTATGATTTTGACTCTCGTTAGAAATGTACAAATTATATGATTCTACAAAATTAAACTAAATGCAATAATTTAATTAAGTCTAAAAAATACAGATAATTTAAATATAAATTATTAAACCAAATTAGCTCTACGATTTAAATCTAAACACAATAAAACTAATTTGCGCTACAACAAAACACAATCACTTAATTAAACTAATTGTGCTTTAATTGACTCTACAAAATTAAACTAAATGCAATAATTTAATTAACTCTAAAAAATAATGATAATTTGACGATAAGAAAATTATTTTAATATAAATTATTAAACATCTTTAGCTCTACGAATTATATCTAAACACAATAAACTAATTAGCGCTACAACAAAACACAATCGCTTAATTAAACTAATTGTGCTTCAATTGACTCTACAAAATTAAACTACATGCAATAATTTAATTAACTCTACAAAATAACGATAATTTGACAGTAAGAAACTAATTAGCGCTACAACAAAATACGATTCGCTTAATTCAAACTACAAAGGAATGTAACTATGTAAAATAGAAATAAAAGCAATAAATTATAAATTATTAGCTCTAGAAATAAAATAGAAAAAAATACAACACTGATATGCAACCGGTCGTCGCTCGCCGGCGTCGGACCCCGTCCGCTCGCCGGAGTCGGACCCCGTCCGCTCGCCGGCGTCGGACCCCGTCCGCTCGCCGGCGTCGGACCCCGTCCGCTCGCCGGCGTCGGACCCCGTCCGCTCGCCGGCTTCGGACGGCGTCCGACGACGGCGAGCGGACGGGGTCCGACGCCGGCGAGCGGACGGGGTCCGCCTCCGGCTAGCGGACGGGGTCCGACGCCGGCGAGCGGACCGAACAAAAAATTCAGGATCAGCAAGAGGTTTACCTGCTTCGCTGGTCCGACGACGGGTACGGCTGCCGTCCAGTGCCCGGCGAATTATCCTGACGAGATTGGTCCGGTGGCCGGCGAGTTTGGCTGCCGTCCGGTGGCTGTGGTGTTTGTGGGGGGTTGGTGGTCGGGACTCGGGTAGTGTGTAAGTTGTTTAAAAAAACCATTCAGCGAATAGAATATAAAGAAATATTTGGAGGGCAAAATTGTCCTTTTAGTGTTTTTTACGGGCGGCAAATAGTAATTGCCCGGGCGGCAAATAGTAACCCTCTTACTAATTCGTAGTAATCACCATAATCCCTCCCCAGTTTTTTACTATTAACCATGAATCTTTCCCATGTTTTGTCAATGTAAAATTTACCTAAAATGTTAAAATTAATAAAAAATTTCATCAACGTCAGACTTAAAAAAATCTTTTGGGGCCTCTCAAACCCAATTACAACCATCAAAGTAAGCAAAGAAAAGACACTACTCTTTACAATCAATCTACGAGGGTGGAAATTGGGCGAGTATTGGTGCGATTTTGTTGTGGATATCCAATTTTTTATTATTATTGAATATGGTAATTAATATTGATGTTATGTTTCTTCTCACACAAAAACATATAAAAAAGAAAGTTATTAAAGTGTTAACTAAACTGTAAATCAATTATCCCCTAATGAATCGATTACTCTAGCCGACTTATTATTGACTTGTTATTGTTTTATAAAATAAAAATATTTCATATGGACACATCTTATTTGATAAAAGTATCACACACACAGACTTGGTTTTGTTTTATAAAATAAGTGTGTGCAGTGTGTTTGATTTTGGGGGTTACTTTAAGTTTTAGCATTCCACATTTCACATACCATGATATAATAAACCATTATTAACAAATAAATATAATTAGTGAGGTTATTGTTGTTTACCAGGTGTGATAGTGGTTAATCACTAACCACAAAATATCAATATTTTGCTAACCACACCCAACTCACTATCCACAAACTACACACAAAATATACGATTTGATGCGATTTCCGAATTACCCGCAACCCCAAACCAAACTTCGACCCCAATCATCAATGATGAAGCCTAAGCCAGCCTTCAGACCTGTATACAACTTCAGCCTTCCAGCAAACTATTCTCTTAATTTTCATGCAATATCTTGTCCCCATATGATCGAGAACTACGTTAAGGCCAAAGCAGGCTAATCTCCACACTCCAAACAACTCTATAAACCTTACTCATATCTGATCTGTTACCCCACCTTTCTATACACCATTACAGCAGATCATCCCAACTCCAACTACCCGCGACGGATCAAGAACAGAGTAAAGCACTAGGCCACGACACTAATCTAAATAATGTTTTTCGAAAATTAACCAGTATGACGACACCTACCGTTCGTTCTTAGCTGGCATTCATTTTCCACAAGTATACATGCCAAAAAATCCCCACAACGACATGGAAGTTGATTGTGATGACTCAAAGTTGACTGACCCATTCAAAGTCTTCCCTCTTTGGCTGGTTCTTTTATGTGGCTTCAGGTTCAGGGGACTCTCTGCCCCGCCATCCACTGCCCACCTTGTAATGTAACTTGTAACCCACGGTAGGTTTTTGGAGCTGGTTTCCATTCTTGTCATCTTCCCCACTCCACCATGCAATAACTTACTACTAGCCATAGCTTAAAGATAACCTCTTACATGGCTGCTGAGATCTAATAACCTCTTACATGGCTGCTGAGATCTAATTGGCTTATACGATTTCAAGCAATAACCTCCACACATGCATCAAGTTTTTATTTTTTTCCACATTCAATTTGTTGTGTGACTTGAATCGAACTATCAGCCGCTATGACTGGAAGTCATGAGGGTGTCATCTTCTCTGTAATCTGTAATCTCCTCGATATAGTGAAATCGGCTCTCTCTCGCCCGTGGACTAGCAAACACGCATCGTGTTAGTGAACCACGTAAATCGTTTGTCGTATTTTCGATTCTCGCTTTCATATTCTTGCTTTCTCGATTCCGGCGATTTTCCGATCTGTAGCTGCACAGTAATAACACAATCCTCACTTGCAAGCAAATGTGTATAAATACAGGGGAGTACTCTCTGGATCCAAGTCATATACAATTCACCCACTAGCTATTCTACAAGTAAAATTCCAAACATGATTCCTTTCCTAGTTATCATGCTGTTAATCCAACACTGCCTCTTCCTCCTTTCCACTGCTGCTGCTGCGCTAGCTGCTGCTAGTGGTAGTTATTACAGTAACGATGAACGTGATGCAGCAGCTCTCCTCCAACTGAAAACCCACATCATCTCCGCCACTTCTTCTTCCGATCATCCTCTCTCCCGCAACTGGACCGCCGCGGCGACAGCCCAAGTCTGTAGCAGCTGGGTCGGCGTCTCCTGTGGACATCGCCACAGGAGAGTGACATCATTGAATCTGGCGAACATGGGGCTGCAGGGGACTCTGCCTCCCCACATTGGTAATCTCTCCTTCTTGGTTTCTCTTGATCTCAGCGGCAATCTCTTCCGTGGGGATTTGCCGATGGAGCTGTCTAAGTTGCGGAGGTTGAAGATCATCAACCTTTCTGATAACCAGTTTGGAGGTAGCATCAGTGGCGGATCCAGGAATTTTACGTAGGGGTGTCCTCTATAAAAAATTATATTAAATATTAAAATTAAATTAAATAATTATTAAATATGAAAATATCTAACTAATAAAGTTTCATTAAAAGTTCAGACGTGTTTCATCAAATGATAAAATGCATTCGGTGTTTATACGCTCAACAAATATCTCTCGACATATCTTACTAGACTAGGATATCCCATAATTGAGTTTAATCGTTAGGTTTTGAAAATAATTTGAGATAAGAATAATATTTTACTATTATATTTGGATCTAAAACACAATAACAAATGAGTTGTAGCGTGATTGAAAATATATTAACTAATAGTGGCAGTGTTCCAAATTTAAAATCACATAAACTACTACTTAAATATTATTTATACCAATACTCAAACTACTACGGGAGATTGGATAATCATTTTCCCAAATTTTAAAGGTGTCCCACTATCATTTAAATATTTTTTTTCTCATACGCAAATTACTATCGTAGGTTGAATAATCGTGTTTCCAAATTTTAGGAGTGTCCCGGGACACCCCTAACCATGCATGTATCCGCCACTGGGTAGCATCCCACCGTCGCTTGGGGATCTTAGGGGTTTAAAGGTGCTGGATTTGGAGGGAAACCTGCTTTCAGGTGCCATACCAACTTCAATTTTCAACATTTCTTCTCTGGAGAGACTGATATTGGCGAGTAATAGTCTATCCGGAAGCCTTCCGGATGATATCTGCAGTCAGTTTCGGAACATCGAGGTGCTGAATGTGTCTGTCAATAATCTAGGAGGTCGAATTCCATCTTTATTGGGGGGTTGTGGCAATCTTCAGAACTTATCGTTTGGAACTAATTGGTTTACGGGACCCATCCCGAAGAGTATTGGGAATTTAACTGCATTGAAGGCTCTATCTTTCTCGTTCACAAATTTAACAGGTAGTACCATCACAATTTGGTTGGTGTATTTACGAAGTGGGGGAAAACAACTTACGATTATATAAATATAACATCAAGTGGTTTTGTGTTGCAGGGGATATACCAGTTGAGATAGGCAACCTTAAAAGGTTACAGAAATTAAAGTTGTGGCATATTGGTCTTTCTGGAGTCATTCCACCTGTTATATTCAATATTTCTACTCTTCGAATGGTGGTTCTTTCAGAGAATAGGTTGTTAGGAATTCTGCCACATAATTTGTGTTATCATGCGCGGGGCCTTGAAGAATTATATTTGCATGAGAATCAATTACACGGTGGAATTCCTGCGAGAATTGGAAATTGTACAAATCTTCAGATTGCATCATTATCTTATAACCCATTTTCTGGAAGTATTCCAGTCACCATTGGGAATTGCAGCGTTCTCCGGGAATTATATTTGGCTGACAATTATTTGACAGGTAATTCTATTTTTTTCTTCTTTTGACTGCACATTTTCTTTCCTTTTGCTTTGGTTTCTTTATTTTGATTTTGAGATTGCATAATATTTGTTATATTCGTGATGTGGATTTCATATATTGATAGCATATTTATCAAATCAGTTCTCCACCGATAAGTCCCTAATATTGCACATTTGATTATTTCATGTAGCTATAGTATAAATGGAACAACGAAGTGACACAAAGCATCACGGAAATTGTGAAAACACAAACCCTGAATTCTTTTCCATCCAAAAAGTTAATCACCTTAATTATAAGTGAAAAACTTGACATGTTTCAAACGGGTTAATTGCAAGGATGGTCACTGGGTTTACTAAAACCGTTCATGTTTGGTCACTGAAAATATTTAATTCCATTTATGATCACTAAGATTAGTTCAATAGTTCAAGTTTGGTCACTCTCCGTTAGTTTTTGCTGATGAAAACTATAAAAAGTTTAAGTACTAAAGTATTATTATTGAAAATATGCACTTTGACTAACTTTCTTCTTAGAAAATATGGAAGAAGAATATTGATCTTATATATGTCACCGGTGGCAAATCCATTGTTGACTTCACCACGATGCAGTGAAACGGTTATGAAAAGTTAGTTTCCAAAATATAATTTTAGAATACGAAACACATTTTACATTATAAATCCATTGGATTTGAATTACGTTATTGGTGTTAGTTGAACTTTTATGAATATATATTGTTTTTATTTACAGCTTCTTAGCATTCATGGACAAAGCTAAGCCTATTTTCACCATGGTCGTTCTTTTCATTCCTACTTTTGTCTAGGTATCTATAGTTTTCTCCATACCACATTGCGCCTAAATAGTATTGTACCAATTACAAAAAACTATTACAAGCCACAATTAATTACAAAACTATTACCAGCCACAACATAAACATATTAATTTGATCTTAGATAATGGTTCAATAAACCTGATTGTGACAAGTCGATTGATATGTTGCAGGTGAAATTCCTTTGGAGTTGGGTTATCTAAATGCTCTTCAAAAGTTGGGCCTTGGTCGAAATAGATTAAGTGGCTTAATTCCATGGACGATCTTCAACATCTCATCCATGTTGGTAATGAATTTTTATGATAATGAATTATCAGGAAATCTCCCTCCAACATTTGGCTCGCACCTTCCAAATTTGGAGTGGCTTAGTTTTGCAGGCAATAACCTCAATGGAAGCATCCCACCGTCCATCTCCAATGCTTCTAATCTTGAACTTTTGGAACTTTCAATAAATTCATTCTCCGGCTGTGTTCCCAATACATTTGGCAATCTTCAGATGCTCCAAAGCCTTTACATTTGGGGTAATAGTAATCTAGTGGTAGATCCATCTTTCCTCACTTCTTTAACATCATGCAAGAGTTTGAAAATCTTGGAGATCTCGGATACTTCATTTGAGGGTGCATTACCACCTTCCATGGGGAATCTCTCCTCGTCTTTTCAGTATTTTCTTGGATCTAACTGCAAGATACAAGGCAATATTCCAGGTGAAATAGGAAACTTGAGTAACATCTTCGCAATCGAACTTTTATCCAATCGATTGACGGGGTCCATTCCATGGGAAATACATAAACTGAAGAAGCTTCAATCCTTGGGCCTTCATCAGAATGAGTTAAATGGAGTCATTCCGAATCAACTATGTGAGTTACCATCATTGTTTAGTTTAAATTTGGACGGCAACAATTTCTCTGGACAAATCCCAGAATGCTTCCCCAATGTGACTTCCTTAAGAGAATTCTACTTGGGATTCAATATGTTAAGCTCTATGATACCTTCATCATTTTGGGATCTCACCTACTTGTTGCAATTCAGTCTAGCCAGAAACAATCTGATCGGTTCTATATCTCCACGACTTGGAAACTTCAAAGACTTGATCTCTATGGATTTATCAGGAAATCAGTTATCAGGCGACATTCCAGCAAGTATCGGAGGCCTTACAAACATACAAAATCTGTCTCTTGCACTGAATAATTTCCAAGGTCCGATTCCTGAAGCCATTGGGAACTTGGTCAGCCTCTAGTTCTTGGATTTGTCAGCTAATAATCTCACTGGTATCATCCCCAAAACCATGGAGTCGTTGAGGTATCTGAAACAACTCAATGTCTCTCAAAATGGGTTATGGGGAGAAATTCCAAATGGTGGGCCTTTTGCAAATATGTCTTCCGAATTATTCTTGTTGAATCCTGACCTGTGTGGCTTACCCAAATTTGGAGTGCAACAATGCACACAAGGACACAACAAGCACTTTGACAAGTTACTAATTGCAGTTGTGGTATCGATCGTCTTGTCACTAGCAATTGTTGCTTTCACTTTGACAGTAACGATACGCCGCCGAAAAAAGAGCTCGGAAGAGAGGAACAAGGTGAAGGAAGAATTATTGGCTTCACTAACATGGAGAAGGATTTCCTTGCTCGAGCTTCAACGAGCTACTAATGGATTTGACGACTGTAACTTATTGGGAAAGGGAAGCTTTGGTCGTGTGTACAAAGGTGTTCTAGCTGATGACACTAATGTAGCGATAAAGGTGTTTAGTGAATTGGAAGGAGAAGCTGATGATGATGATGACGACATATTTGGTAATGATACTGAATGTGAAGTTTTACGAAATCTCCGACACAGAAATCTCATTAAAATTATCAGCACTTGTTACACGACTGGTTTCAAAGCATTGGTATTGGAGTTCATGCCTAACGGGAGCTTGCATAAGTGGCTATATTCGCACAACTACTTTCTCGACATTTTTAAGAGGCTGGACATTTTGATCGATGTTGCATCGGCTCTTGAATATCTCCATCAAGGTTATTCCATTCCAGTTGTTCATTGTGATTTGAAGCCAAGTAATGTGTTGTTGGATGGAGATCTCGTTGCTCATATAGCCGATTTCGGCATTTCCAAGTTCCTTGGAAGCGGGGATTCCATGACACGAACATTGACCCTTGCTACAATTGGATACATGGCACCAGGTACCATATTACATGTTAAGAATTTTGCCCTTATATTGTAACCACAAAGGATTATTGATTTCACATGCAAGCTGTTTAATGCACTGCAGAGTTTGGCATGGACGGAATAGTGTCGACAAAGAGCGATGTGTACAGTTTTGGAATTCTTGTGATGGAAGTGTTCACTAGAAGAAACCCGACAGAAGAATCATTTCAAGAGGGAATGAGCATGAAGCAATGGGTTACGACATTAGTGCCCGAGGGAGTCACGAAGTATGCTGATGCAAATCTACTGAATTGCAACAGTAACAGGGATTTTAAGTCTAGAGAAAGTTGCATATCTTCAATTATGAAACTGGCGTTAGAATGTTGTGCTGATACACCAAGGGATAGGTTGGCCATCAATGACGTACTTGCCAATCTCAGAAAGATTAAGTCACAATTGCAACAAGATCTTTGTCGTCGAGCATGAAGACTATACAGGAATAAATGTAGGGATTGTTTTAGCATTCGGGTGATTTATTGAATACATTCTAAGCTTTGTTTGTGGCTAATCACATGTTTCAACTTTCAGTTGTCACTCAAATCCTCAAACACATCTACTTATGCTGCAGGTAATACTGCTTCTAATTAAAGTGGAAAGTTTGCTACATTTGTGCTCCATTCTGGAGTGTAAATAATTCAGCATTGTGATTTTCAAAATGATTCAATTGCATTGTGGTAAAACTATTCATCCCTCTTTATTCACGACATGATTTCCTTCCTAAGTTTGTGTATGTGATTCTACTGATTTGAACTTAGTCCAACTGCCGTTGTGCTGGCAAATGCTGTTGGCTCTGGGAAAAGGGATTCTCTCGTTCTTCAGCTGGCTATGCATGCTTTTTGTGTTGATTTAAGCTGGATGTGCTCCCTGTATGGATTTTAAAAAAAAACTCCTTTGGTCTTACTTCAGCTTCTCAACTACACAATGTTTGAAATGCCTGACCAAATTGAGTCTGCAATATCAATCTTTGTGAACCTTGTGGGAAACTGAACTTAACAAATTGTTGATAGTCCAAATATATATTGGTAAAACCGTAATAAGATGCGATATAAGTATAACCGTGTCAGTTTGGTCTTTGGTATGCAGTTTAACCGGTATGACAGAGTACTGTGGGATCAGATTATATGATTTAATGCATGGTGTTGCGGACCATGAGCAAATCTAGAATATTAGAGTGGCCAATGGATCTTGCGACGATCAAGGAAAAGGTGAGGAAGATGGAGTACAAGAACAGAGAGGAGTTCAGACGCGGCGTGTGGCAGATCGCTTTCAATGCCCACAAATGCAATGACGGGCGAAACCCTAGCATCCCAACTCTAGCTGATCAGCTTCTATAACTCTGCTACTTCTTGTTAGGACAGAGTGCGAGCGAGTTAGCTGAAGCTGAAGCTGGGGTGGGAATGTAGAACAGTATGATGCAGGAGGCAGAGGAAAGTTCTTGCTTCATAACAAGAAATTCTTTTAATAATTGGCCATTGTTAACGTTCCATCCAAGTGCGTTGCATAAGCGTTGAAAAAGTTGCATCGTTAATTCGATCCCGAAATCTAGTGACATTTTGATACTAAGGGTACACAACAGGAAGAAAGAAAAAAAACTAGTTTCCGCTTTCAGTTGGATGAATAATACTAGAAACAATAATGAAATCCAGTTGATAATAGAAGCCTCTATGGCTACACATCAACCAAGCTGAATGATGCGAACAGAAACTTTTAATCTGCAAAATTTCTTCCAGCTGCTAACTAACATCATCAGAAACTCCTCCATTCCAAAATCTACGGCCAAAATGGTACTACTCACTCTCTCTCTCTCTCTCTCTCTCTCTCTCTCTCTCTCTCTCTCTCTCTCTCTCTCTCTCTCTCTCTCTCTCTCTCTCTGTACTTACAACAGCACTTGCTATGCATAGCAAGTAGCAAGTGCCATCTGGTTACATCATCTAACTTATGGCTACGTTCTAGAAAATCCTATTTCACTTGGACAAATTTTAACCGGCAGCCTCAACAATGGTAGCATTAAACCGAAAATGATCGAAGGTGTGTATATAGTGAAACCTGTTTTAGGGATAGGTGTGTCCAATTCAAATGATCGATACCCATACCCCCATCCCAAGATGATATGTTTCAGAAGACGAGGACGCCCCGTGATCTTTTCGTTAGTTAATCTTAGGCTTGGCCCGTCCTGGCTTCAACACGGCATACAGAAGACCAGCAACAATAAGGAAAGCAGGAATTGTTGTCATGTCGAAAACCAGATGCACTTTCCGCTCTGTTGTGCAGTGAACCTGATGCAGAAGAGCAATAGTTGCATTCACTTGCTCAGAAAACCTGAACCAGCAACGCCAATCTACAGCTTAGAAACAACACTAGACAAAGACAACTTGCTTCTTCTTCTCATTAAAGAAACTACCTCTCGTCATCAATTATATTTATCACTAAAATATATCATATAAACAAAAGCCTTACAGAACCCAACCCGACCCAAAACCAAACCCTAACCCACCTAACAAAACAAAATTGGAAAATCATCTGGTTAGTGGCCATTTTCAGACCAAAACCCTTCTACTTCCTCGCAAACCTGCTCGAGATACATCAAACAACTAGCTTAAGTATAGACCATCTACAGCTGTAATAATGGAAGGTTGTGCAAAGAGAATCAAACGCACATACCCCTTTCCATAATTGATTCCCCTTTTCTAGAGTTTTTAGACTAGCTTACAACCAGAAAAAGCAAAGAAACCACTTACGTTTACCATCGGGGAAGAAGAGAGCCGGAGCGCGACAGGGAGAAACTGAACTCGCGCAATGGGGAAATCGATTTAGGGTTTTGACCAGGGCTGTCGGCGCGCGATGGGGAAAGCTGACGCCGGCGCGCCCTGGGGGAAGACGACGACGTTGCACGACGAAGGTGGATTTGAGGGTTTCGCCTTTTACTGCGATGGCGAAAACTGACGGCGCGCGGCGACGAAGAAGAAGAAAAAGAAGAAGAAGAAGAAGAAGAAGAAGAAGAAGAAGAAGAAGAAGAAGAAATGCAAAATGGAAGGAGGATCTAGGACAAGGGGGTAGCGTGGAGGTCTCATCTCTCCCTGGAGTTCGATTGAAAATGGCTGAACCTAGAGGAAGGAGCAGGTTTGCGAGGAAGGAGAAGGGTTTTGGTTTGAAAATGGCCACTAACCAGATGATTTTCCATTTTTTTTTTTTTTGTTAGGTGGGTTAGAGTTTGGTTATGGATCGGGTTGGGTTCATGGTTGGGTTGGTGTATGACATGGCGGGTGAAACTGATGTGGCGGGTCGGGTCTGATGATTTTTGGGTCAAAACGGCGCTGATTAGGCGCATCCGTTAGCCACGTCAGCACTTAACGGACTCCACTAATGGAGTTGGACGGAGACTAACGGAGAGTGACTCAATATGACCTATTTTAGTAATTATAGTGACCAAATTTGATATTAACTTTTTCTAGTGACTAAACATGACACAATTTAGTAGTCATAGTGACCAAATATGGCATTAACCCAAAAAAGAAGTCACTTTTCTAAGCAAAAGCTAAAACAAACACACCCTAAGATTAATCTAGCCAGATAAAGGGCTCCAAGTGGGGTGAGCACTGCCTGAAGATTGTGGAAGTGAGAGAAAGGGAGAGAGAGAAAATTGTAGTTAATATATTTTTGTAATTTCCTAAAATATAATTTATTGAAAAATAAAATTAATAAATATTTTTTCAGGGGCGAAATTTCAACAAGGCTTGTGAAAATAACATCCATCAGATCCATATCAACTTGCCAAAGGACATCCTTCTCATCCCTGTGTAAATGAACAAAAACCATAAGGCATAAGTAGATCCAATATGCAATTGTTAGAGAAATGCATCTGATTTCCGTCTTCTCCCAATTCCTAATTCATAAAGCTGCAAATCGGCATACTCATGAACCATGACTCCTCTCTCACTATCCACTCCCACAACTAAGTTTAAGCAGATGAAGACAACAATTTTAGCAGTTGGCTGTAGCTTCATGAGAATTGCATATTTTAACGACCACACATATATGCATGATTTTAAGAATGCTATATAATCCCCTAGCTACTTGCTTTACTACTTCCAGTCGACAATCAGAGTCTACATGAAGCATGAAATGACCAGTCATTAAATTCGCATAAGAATTCAGATCCTACAGAAGCTATTGAATATATAACATCAGCATGTCAGAATTTCAGCTTCAGAAAAGCAGTGCAAACATAGGAACAAGACTCAGGGGTATATTTAACCTGTTACTTGAAATGTCATCCTTGCGAGCCAAAACATTTATGGCAGTTCAATGATTGAAGTGACCTTTACACCCATTTCAATGGCGTGAACAGAAAAGCTGAAGGATCAAACATGAGAGAAACACATGTATCCACTTCATCTCCGTCCCATGTCTTGTCCAAAAGAATCTGTCAAGTTCCACTTCTCCGTCCCGTCTAAACACAATTAGCATTTAATAATTAATTAAATTAATTTGGACCAATAGATGGTAGCCACATGGGCTTGTAGCAACTACTCTTTACAATCAATCTACCAGGGTGGAAATTGGGCGAGTGTGGTTACCCGCCCCAAATTTTGTAGTTAACCACACCTATATTTTGCGGTTAACCATTATCCATAGCGTATTGGTGCGATTTTGTTGTGGATATGCAATTTTTTTATTATTGAATATGGTAATATGGTAATTAATATTGATGTTATGTTTCTTCTCACACAAAAACATACAAAAAAGAAAGTTATTAAAGTGTTAAATAAACTGTAAATCAATTATCCCCTAATGAATCGATTAATTTATCCGATTTTTTATTGACTTGTTTTTGTTTTATAAAATAAAAATATTTCACATGGACACATCTTATTTGATAAAAGTATCACACACACAGATGTTGTGTATTGACTTGGTTTTGTTTTATAAAATAAGTGTGTGCAGTGTGTTTGATTTGGGGGTTACTTTAAGTTTTAGCCTTCCACTTTTCACATACCATGATATTATAAAGCATTATTAAAAAATAAATCTTCTATAAAAGATATAAAGCCAAAACATGCATCAACTTTCCAGGGATTTGAATTTGGAGCCCTTAGAGGGTTTCACGGAGGGGTAATCATGTAAATTTCACCCACTTAATTGAAACTGTGCGTTTCACAATACTTCCTTCCACTGGCACGTAATGGCCGAATGGGCCAATCTTGGCCGGCCTGGGCCCAATTTCCCCTGTTCAAGCTATCAATTGAAACGGTGCGTTTCACAACATGTCCTTCCACTAGCACTTATATAATGGCATAATGGGCCAATCTTAGCCGGCTAGCTATGGGCCCAATCTCCCCATGTTGAAGCAAATGCAATTGGCGCCAACGGCCAACGCCAGCAGATACTAGGCGTTTCGTCCATCGGCCTAACAGTGACTGGCACAGCAAACGGCGACGGGCGACTACATGTGCCCTGCAAACGACGAGAACCCATCTCCGTGTAGTGAATAGTTTCTGCAGCTTTTCAATCGTTGAGTTTTTACTTTCTCCCTTCTTCTACTTTTCGTGCTTTGTGCAGAATGCGGAAGATGTCGACGATTTGTTCAACAAGTACGTACGGGAAAGTGGTTTTCACAATCAATGACAAAAATAAAAAATTTAATTACGTCAGAGACAAAATTAAGAAAAACTGAATAGACATGCAAATAGTTATTCTACTCCAAACCTCAATCAAGAGAACGAGGACTTCTGTTTTGCGGCCAATCTCAACCTAATTATATACGGGCCAGGATCGAGAGATAAGAGATTATGCATGCAATGAAAGTCAAAGAATTAGAAGACTAAAATCCAGCAGTAACAGACGCCAACTGTACGGTCTTTTGTCTATTTCCGGCCTCCTCTGCCTCGCTCCAAATCCAAGCTCTCCTCATTCTCATTCTTCTGCTCTCTTCGACTCCTCCAAACTAGAGGCTATAGAAATGAACTACGATTATACAGAGCGGAGAGCAGCACTGCAGCAGCATAGTGCAGACGCCAGAGGGACCAGTACTTCTCGGGCTCCTCTGCATGAGCGCGAGCTCTGGCCTCCCAATACCTCCCTCAGCTGAGCAATTCAAAGGAATACAGTCGATCTAATGGTGATGGCACAGGGAGTAGAAGAAAGAAATTAAAGACGAATGAAAACATTGAATTGATTTTTGATACAGGAAACAAAATAAAGAGATAGGGAAGGAGCCTGCAGCCAAGGAGGTAGAATGGGATGGATATGAAAGTATGGTGGAGAATGGAGATTGGAATTTGTTCTTCTGGCTTTTTTATTAGATAAGATTACTTTATTAGCTTTTGTATGGGGACGGTTGACAGTAGGTGGTACCGTGGAGAATTATTTTATTACTAGGAAAATTTGTATAATAAGGGACACTTAGGGGTTTTTGGGTTCACGATTTACTCTAACCGAACTTATAAGAAATTGTTAATTGATAAATGTTATTGGTTTGGTTATCGGTAAGGGTAGTCCTATTAGTTAACTGTTAACTGTCATATTGATTAGTGATAAACTGCAATCGAACCAATTAGCACCCCTACTTTGGTGTACTAGACTCGCTTTTCCATAATCATCACAACATTTTCCTGGCCACAGATTGATATAATTGCGTTTGGGAAATAGGGGCAAAGCTGGAAAGCAAAGTGGTCGGTGGGATTTACCAAGGAGAAGGAGGAGAAACGTTTGAGATAGGGTTGGTTCTTCAGGTAAAAATATATCTCTCAATATTGATGTGTCAAATTTTAAAATTTTGGCTTTCCATTCTTTTCATTCAATAGGGGTTTGATAAGGTTGTCAACCGTCGTTGATTCAGATTTAGTGGGTAAAATGGGCGCCACACTCTCGGGTTGGGTTTTAAATTCTGTAACAAGACACCCGGGCTAGAGGTGACACGATGTTATTTTTCTCTTTGGTTTGCGAATTGTGCCTCTTTTTTTGTTTTTTTCCTTTCGCCTAACCCTACTTTCAGAATCCTAACTTGAACACTTGAATATTTATGTTATATGAGTGTGTTTGAATTTCTATTATATTTTGGATCCAAGTACGTATTGTTATGTTGGTGTAGTATTATATAATATTATCCATATGTATATAAGATTTTGTATAATTTATAAATGTATGAACAATATAATACATTTTTCATATATTCGAACAAAAGCGAACTAAAATGATCGGACCATTACCCCTCAACTCGCTTACTCGACCGGGCTAACATGCTAAATTGGGTTGACAACCTTTGATACTTCGAAATTTGGATATTTTTTTAAAAAATTGGGTTTTAATTTTGATGATTAAGTCAAATCGATCAATAATTGAGGACTTTCAGAGAGTTTGGTTGAAATTCAAATGTCGAACTTCTTTCGTTACAAACAAAAGTTTTTGCATTTAATTGTTGTTGGTCGGAGGAAGAGAAAGCAAAAGGGATGAAGAATGAAATTGTAGCTATTAATTATTGTGAGTTACAGACGGAGAAGATAAGCCATAAAAAAGGGGTTAAATTTAATTTTTTATGACCATGTTTCGAACATATTTAACTTAATTTCATCAGAAATTGTAACAAAGGGTATGTTTGATAATACGTATATACTATATAGTACAAGCGCATGTTTGATGTGAAAAATAGTAGAGGGATAAATTTGAGAAAAATGAATAAGAGAGTAACAATCTATGCTATCAACTCCACATGAAAACTCAAAGATCGTATTAGTAAAGTAAAATTTAGGTTTTTATAATGTTTGGATGTTCTTAACTATTGTGTGTACATTAGTATCTAACACTTAACAACCCCCACTTATTATTCAAACAAGCGTATACGCTAAATTATAATAATTTATACGATAAATAGTATTTTTCATGTTCTTTCATATTCGAGATTTCTAGACATAACCTTTCCATTATTCTCTTGATTTTTTTATATATCTTCAAACTCTGAATTCATATTCGACTATAATGAGTGCAAAAATTTCTTATAAGATATGAAAAAAAATACAACACTAAACTAGGACGACTTGATAAAAAAATAACATGTTAACTAATTACCGCTAATGTCATAATCAACAAATGCAATAAAAGTTGTTTTGAATTAATGAATTAACTATTTTTATCCACCCTCTCTTCCATGCATTCTAATAATCATACATTTTCATTATTTAACTTATTTCATTCAAAATAAATTTCATTGTAGGGAAACTACTACATTGTTCATGGTCATATCAGTGACATCAAATAGGGATGGCAATGGGTCGGGTTTTGCCAAACCCAAACCCAAATCCATGGGTTTATCCGTGAAAAAAAACCCAGGATAAAACTCACTGGGTTCGAAAAACTCAAACCCAACCCAACCCGCTGGGTATCCACGGGTTCATGAGTACCCATGGGTTTTTGTCGTAAAAAATTTACTAAACCCAAACCCAAATCCATGGGTTTATCCGTGAAAAAAACTCGGGGTAAAACCCACTGGGTTTGAAAAGCTCAAACCCAACCCAACCCGCTGTGTATTCGCGGGTTCATGGGTACCCACAGGTTTTTATCGTAAAAAATTTACTAACAAATTCCTATCAAAATTAAAGTCAAATATCAATCTCCCAATACAAACTATCCATATATAAAACACAATTCTAGAAAATTCAAGCAAATCACAAATTAACTATACAAATTGTTCAACACCAATCTTGAAAACTCAAGAAAATTGAGGCAAATCACAAATTATCCACAAATAACATGATTAATTGAAAGCTTCTTTCTGTCAATTAAGTTTTTCACTCTCCACTCGATAACATCAACTTCATACTACATAACTAGAAAGAAAAAATTAGGCATGTCTCCACAAACATAAATAAGATTAGTTGTTTAGAATATTAAATAAGCCGAGAAAATTAATTATATGGGTGTGGGCGAGTACCCATGGGTCGGGTTTACCTAAACCCAAACCCAAACCAACCCGGTGAATAGTGAACGGGTTTAAACCCAAACCCGGCCCAAAACCCGTCAACACGAATTTTACCCGCGTTGATCGGGTTGGGTCGGGTGGGTACCCGTGGGTTCGGGTTTTGTTGTCATCCCTAACATCAAAGTCATTCAGAAGTTCACCAGTACACAATGCATTATCCAACTCACTATTAGTGATAAATTTGGGGTAAAATAACTCGGTTACCACTTAAGTTTGAGAATTGGGATAGACATATCACTTAAGTTTGAATAAGGCGTCTGACACCATAAAAGTCCCCAAAAAGTGCATCCGTCAAATTTTCCATCCAAACCAAATTTTTAATTACCTTTTGATACCCAAAACTTTTAAAATATCAAAAGTTATATTTCAACAAGTATTATCTAATATAAAAATTAGAAAACCTTCTAAACGTAGTAATACTAGATGGCTAAAGACATTTTTTCAATATAATAGATAAATTAGTAAAAATAATAAACAACTATCAAGAAAGAATAATAAATATACTAAAAGATAATAATAAATAAATAAAATTAATATTAATACTAGAAGATCTATTTAAACCCCTAAATCAATTAAAAGCACCACTAAATTCAGTTAAAATATAACCTAATTGACCATCAATACATCAAGATCAAAGAAGGATAAATGGAACACAATTTGAAAATTAAACATATTCCATTAATTGAAAAAATTAGAACGAAAAGAGACGAAAAGTAACCAAGTAATAAGTAAACTATAAAAGCTAAAACATTCAGTTACAAATCTTGAAAAGAAAAATATGACTATTGGAAAAGAATTCCAATTAGTAAATTTAACTAATTTGGAATATCTACAATATAATATTAGAGGCTTACAATGAGATTTAACATGGAAAATAAGACAACATCAACATGATGTAAGTGAACTAAATATAACATCCTCAGATGATTTATATCGAGATAAAATTCATATGATACATTTGCTTCAAGGAGTAATTCAATTATTAGACACATAATGATAATTGAAAATACTTATAATGATAATTGATTATAAATTTCATATTCAAATATTGGTTTGGTACTAGAGTTTTCAAAAGAAGATTCAAACTAAACAGTAAAAATATGATGTTTTTCATAAGTACAAAGGATTTTGTACAACAATACGAAGTAGAAGAATCATTTCTGAAATTTAGAAAACGGAATATTCCAAGAATATTCTGTCACTTTTAACTGAATGCACTTAGCAGTAAACTTAAGTGGTACCGGGTGCACATATAATAGAGTTTGGTGATACTCGACGATAATTCAAATTTAAGTGATCTATCTCCCCCAATTCTAATACTTTAGTGGTACCAGAGATATTTTACCCGACAAATTTGTATCATGTCCGATATATTTCAAATCGTCCAATTCATATCAATTGCCCCGTGCTGTGATGCACAAAGATGATGCCTATGTTTGGCACGGCTTTTAAAAGTGTTTTTCGACTTCAAAAGCTGAAACAGGACCAAACACCTCTAAAAGCTCGGCTTTTGAAAAAGCGAAAAGGCGCTTTTGTATAACATAAAAGAAGAAGCTCCAATTTGGAGCTTCTGGAAAAAGTTGTTTTGAAAATACAACATTATCCTTACCATATTTTAATTTTATTTCGGAAAATATATTTTTCTTTCATCTGTATTATTTTAAAAATAAAATAAATTATAAAATCATATTATTTAATATAAAAGAAATCTAGCAAGATCCATTTTAACTACTTTTTATTCTTTAGAATTTTTATTCATATTTTATAGGGTTAATACCCCAATTTGGCACGAAGTTTGGCGTAAGTGACAGTTCTGACCCCATTTTCCAAATAAGACATTTATGACCTACTTTTGAAACTATTGGACAAATTTGGCCCAAAATTTTCTTGGACCGTTAATATTGACAGTCAAACACTATTCCGTTAGTGACTCAGCAAGAAACCGCTGATGTGGCATGTCACGTCTTTAAATAATATATTTTTTAATTTAATTAAAATACAAATTAAGAAATTAAGAAAAACAACCCTAAACTAAATCAACCTCATCGTGTTTACAGGAGGGATGCGCTTCCTCCTTCTCCGACAACCACCGCTCCGCCGCCTCTCCCATTCCTTCCCAAAACCCCCCAACTACTACAATTTCTTCTTCTTCTTCTTCCGCTACTTTTTAACTTTCCCATCCAGTCATCCACCGATTCCTCTTTTCCTTTAAGAGAAGCCCAAAATCAAAGAAATTCAAAACAAAACCCTAAACACATGGGCGCTGCTCGAAGGGAAAAGAGAAAAATTCATGAAGATCCAGCCCAAGTTCCGCCACTTCCTCCTCCGACTCCGCCGCCTGCACTTGATCGGCAACACCAGGAGATTCTCCGTCGAAATTGAGACGGCGCCGCCGCCGTGCGGGACTTTCTGGAACTCGGAGCTCCGCTGCTCTTTTCCACGACTGCCGGAGCGAGGTCGATCGTCTCCACAGCCTGAACCTGACATTCCTGCAAGTTGAGAGCCTGGAGATATTGCTTGACTTGGTCGTTCGACGGTGAGAAATTACCGCCCCTCCATTGGGCAACATCACAGATTGATGGGTCCTCATCATCGGGGTTCGGGTGGCGACAAGGGCGACCCGAAACCTCCTTCCCGGACGTACGCAGGTGGGTTCTCGCTTTTGGCGGCGATGGCGGAAGGAGTAACGAGGAGAAGAAAGAGAGGGATGGAAGAGATAGAAAAATGAATGGTGGGAGCACGGCGACAGTGGTCGACGAAGAAGGAGGAGGCGCCTCCCTCCTGTTGACGATGATATAGATTTAGTTTAGGGTTTTTCCTTAATTTTTTATTTTAATTGAATTATAAAATTAAAATAATATTATTTAATGACTTGGCATGCCACATCGACAATTTTTCGCTGAGTCACTAACAGAATCGTGTTTGACCATTAATATTAACGGTCAAAGAAAATTTTGGGCTAAATTTGTCCAATAATTTCAAAAGTAGGCCATAAATGTCTTATTCAAAAAATAGGGCCAGAACTGTCACTTACGTCAAACTTCGGGCCAAACTAGGGTATTAACCCTATTTTATATTATAAGTTTGTTAAATAGTTTTTCACAACCTCTTATATTAAAAAGCACTTCTAATAGTTTTTCAGCCAAACACTAAACTGTTTTTTTTTTAAGTACTTCTCTAAAAGCTCAAACCAGAAGCTGCTTTTGCAAAAGTTATAGCAGAGCCAAACTAGCTCAATGTCTATTGGGATAAACACTATGGACAAATATTGAACTCTATCAGAGACCAGTCTTTTTCTTTTCTCATAAGGGTTCATTATGTATATTTTAGAGGAAGCAACTCTAATTTTGAACTATACGCCCTTTTGAAGTATTGAAAACCAATTATGTATGTTGATTGTTGTCCTTTCTTCTTTGAACATTTGTATTTCTTCCTCCAATTATATGTTTTATTTTCTTATTATATTGTAAGCATGTTATATGTACATATTTTTTTGTCTAAACTTTCCCGGCCAAAGGGCGGGCCCGGTGCTAGTATAATTAGTGAGTTTATTGTTGTTTACCCGGTGTGGATAGTGGTTAATCACTAACCACAAAATATCAATATTTTGCTAACCACACCTAACTCACTATCCACAAACTGTAGATATGGTTACACACAAAATGTACGATTTGATGTGATTTCCGAATTACCCGCAAGCCCCAAACCAAACTTCGACCCCTATCATCAATGATAAAGCCTAAGCCAGCTTTCAGACCTGTATACAACTTCAGCCTTCCAGCAAACTATTCTCTTAATTTTCATGCAATATCTTGTCCCCATATAATCGAGAACTACGTCAAGGCCAAAGTAGGCTAATCTCCACACTCCAACCAGCTCTATAAACCTTACTCATATCTGATCTGTTACCCCACCTTTCTAATCATCCCAACTCCAACTACCGGCCACGGTTCAAGAACAGAGTAGAGCACTGGGCCACGACACTTATCTAAATAATGTTTTTCGAAAATTAACCAGTATGACGACACCTACCGTTCGTTCTTAGCTGCCAAAAAATCTCCACAACGACATGAAAGCTGATTGTGATGACTCAAAGTTGACTGACCCATTCAAAGTCTTTCCCTCTTTGGCTGGTTCTTTTATGTGGCTTCAGGTTCAGGGGACTCTCTGCCCCGCCATCCACTGCCCACCTTGTGACTTGTAACCCACGGTAGGTTTTTGGAGCTGGTTTCCATTCTTGTCATCTTCCCCACTCCACCATGCAATAACTTACTACTAGCCATAGCTTAAAGATAACCTCTTACATGGCTGCTGAGATCTAATTGGCTTATACGATTTCAAGCAATAACCTCCACACATGCATCAATTTTTCTTTTTTTCCACATTCTGTGACTTGAATCGAACTATCAGCCGCTATGACTGTCATGGAGGTCTCATTTCCTCTGTAATCTGTAATCTCCTCGATATAGTGAAATCGACTCTCTCTCGCCCGTGGACTAGCAAACACGCATCGTGTTAGTGAACCACGTAAATCGTCTGTCGTATTTCCGATTCTCACTTTCGTATTCTCCCTTTCTCGATTCCGACAATTTCCCTATCTGTAGCAGCACAGTAATAACACAATCCTCACTTGCAAGCAAATGTGTATAAATACAGGGGAGTACTCTCTGGATCCAAGTCATATACAATTCACCCACTAGCTATTCTACAAGTAAAATTCCAACCATGATTCCTTTCCTAGTTATCATGCTGTTAATCCAACACTGCCTCTTCCTCCTTTCCACTGCTGCTGCTGCTACTGGTAGTTATTACAATAACCATCAACGTGATGCAGCAGCTCTCCTCCAACTCAAAGCCCACATCATCTCCGCCACTTCTTCTTCCGATCATCCTCTCTCCCGCAACTGGACCGCCGCGGCCGCAGCCCAAGTCTGTAGCAGCTGGGTCGGCGTCTCATGCGGCCGTCGCCACAGGAGAGTGACATCATTGAATCTGGCGAACATGGGGATGCAGGGGACTCTGCCTCCCCACATTGGTAATCTCTCGTTCTTGGTTTCTCTCGACCTCAGCGGCAATCTCTTCCGTGGGGATTTGCCGATGGAGCTGTCTAAGTTGCGGAGGTTGAAGATCATCAACCTTTCTGATAACCAGTTTGGAGGTAGCATCCCACCGTCGCTTGGGGATCTTAGGGGTTTAAGGGTGCTGGATTTGGAGGGAAACCGGCTTTCAGGTGCCATACCAACTTCAATTTTCAACATTTCTTCTCTGGAGAGATTGATATTGGCGAGTAATAGTCTATCCGGAAGCCTTCCGGATGATATCTGCAATCTGTTTCGGAACATCGAGGTGCTGAATGTGTCTGTCAATAATCTAGGAGGTCCAATTCCATCTTTGTTGGGGCGTTGTGGCAATCTTCAGAACTTATCGTTTGGAACTAATTGGTTTACGGGACCGATCCCGAAGAGTATTGGGAATTTAACTGCATTGAAGGCTCTATCTTTCTCGTTCACAAATTTAACAGGTAGTACCATCACAATTTGGTTGGTGTATTGACGAAGTGGGGGAAAACAGCTTACGATTACATTAATTATTAACATCAAGTGGTTTTGTGTTGCAGGCGATATACCAGTTGAGATAGGCAACCTTAAAAGGTTACGGATACTAAGTATGTGGCATATTGGTCTTTCTGGAGTCATTCCACCTGTCATATTCAATATTTCTACTCTTCGAATGGTGGATCTTTCAGAGAATAGGTTGCTAGGGGTCTTGCCACATGATTTGTGTTATCATGCGCGGGAACTTCAAGAATTATATTTGGAAGAGAATCAATTACACGGTGGAATTCCTGCGAAAATTGGAGATTGTACAAATCTTCAAATTGCATCATTATCTTTTAACCGATTTTCTGGAAGTATTCCAGTCACCATTGGGAATTGCAGCGTTCTCCGGGAATTATACCTTGACAACAATAATTTGACAGGTAAGTCAATATTATTATTTTGATCGCATTATATTCTCTCTCTTATATTGGAGAAATTGAATTTGATTTATTGAGAGCGCATTTATCCCAATGAAAATAATTTGGGCTAAATTGCAAGTTTGGTCACGCTGTGCACTCGGCCGAGAAATCTCGGCCGAGTGCACTGGGAATTATTAGTAAATTTCACATTAGTCACTATAATTACTTTATTCCATCCGTATTCTCTTAAATTAGGTTAACATTCCAAGTATGGTCACTGACCGTTAGTCTCTGTTAACTTTTGCTGATGTGGCGGTCAACTCTCATAGTTGACCGTTAAATAGGTGACGTGATAATTAAAAAATAAATAAATAAAAAATTTTAATATTCTTTAAATTTTCACCTCATTATTCCATCCCTTTCAAAAACTAAAAAAATAAAGCTATTTTCTTTTAAACCATCGCCACCGTTGCAAGCAGAAGTTGGTGCTCAGAGGCAGAGAGCTCTGCCGGAGCGCCGATCTAGCCGAAGACCACGGAATCGCCAGCGACAAAATTCTCTACTGGGTCCTCAAGCTCTCAGACCTCCTCCTCATCACCGTCTGTGTTATAAACGCACTGCTACGGATCGGGAAATCGCCGGAATCGACAAAGCAAGAATACGAAAACGAGAATCGAAAACACGACACACGATTTACGTGGTTCACTAACACGATGTGTGTTAGCTACGTCCACGGGCGAGAGAGAGCCGATTTCACTATATCAGCGAGACCCCCGATTACCAGTCGTAGCGGCTGATAGTCCGATTCAAGTCATATCAACAGTCTGCACCACCTGCGGCTAGGAAATCGAGTTCCGCGTTGACGGGTACCGAAATGTCGGATACCTAAAAAACTGGATCTTCCAAGAGGGAAACGGCTTCCCACGTCAACGAGCAGGAGGCAAAGAGACAATAATGAGAGGCAAGTCGGACGCTTCGACCATCCCATCACCGGAATCCGATTCCCTCAACAAATGAGCTCAACGCACCTGCTTCCGCATTAACAACTCCCTCTGTTCGTTCTTTTTTCCCAAAACTTCCCAATTGACTACCTTAACACTCTGTTTCTTAACTAATTCACTCTCGTGAGGGGCAAAGGCACGTTGGCAAAGAGGATGGGGGAAGATGTTTATGGGTTGGATGGTGCAGAGCACTCTGCAGCTCATGGGATTTAAAGCTCGCCATGCTTTCAAGGTTAAAACTCCGACCTTCCCCATCTCTGTTTTGGAATTTTCCTCTTCTGTTTTTTTTTTCAAATTCAAGATTCGGTTGCGGTTTTAGGACACCAACGATGGCATTCCGGCTTCCTTGCATTATGATTTTTCGGGCATTACTGTTTTACTTTTTGATTCTTGAGTAGGACTGGGAATCGGGACTCTTAGATCCGGACTGTAACTTGTTTTCTTCAGAAACGTTCTTGCCGTTTAAATTTATGAAAGGAAAGTGTGAAGGGGGTTAATGCTTTGAATCTTAACAACTTCGATTGATTTAAGGCCAAGCCAGGTCAATGATGCCTTTGTCCCACCATTGCTGATTCTCACGGGAATCGTCGGTCTTGTTATGGAAGCGTCGTGGCGGAGTTGCACCAGCAGAGCAGTGGCACAGGGTCGGGATTCGGAGACAAAAATGGAGGAAATACTTATTTGTTTTATTAATTTTAAATTTAATGTGATAATGAGGTAGAATTTTTAATAGATTAAATTTTATTTTTTATTTATTTTTTAATGGCCACGTCACCTATTTAACGGTCAACTATGAGAGTTGACCGCCACATCAGCAAAAGTTAACGGAGACTAATGGCCAGTGACCAAACTTGGACTGTTAACCTAATTTAAGTGACTACAGATGGAATAAAGTAATTCTAGTGGCTAATGCGAAATTTACTAGTAATTCAAGTGACCGAACTTGCAATTTAGCCAAATAATTTGTTCTGGGCATAATTGATTCCCTGGACCAATTCCAAAGAGTTGCTGAGAATTCGGCTGTATTAAAGAAGTGGGCCTAGTACTTTCATTTTTTTACCTAAAGTAGTACTTAAATGTTTCACATTACAGGTGAAATACCACGTGAGATAGGCAACCTTGAAAGGTTAGAGGTGCTTAGCCTGTGGCGTGCTAGTCTTTCTGGAAGGATTCCAGTCACCATTGGGAATTGCAGCGTTCTCCGGGGATTAGGTTTGTTTGACAATGATTTGACAGGTAATTCGATTTTTTTTCTTTTGACTGCACATTTTATTTCCTTTGCTTTGGTTTCTTTATTTTGATTTTGAGATTGCATAATATTTGTTATAATCGTGATGTGGATTTCATATATTGATAGCATATTTATCAAATCAGTTCTCCACCAATAAGTCCCTAATATTGCACATTTGATTATTTCATGTAGTATAAATGGAACAACGAAGTGACACAAAGCATCACGAAAATTGTGAAAACATAAACCCTGAATTCTTTTCCATCCAAAAAGTTATTCACCTTAATTATTAGCTTAAAACTTGACGTGTTTCAAACCAACCCACATGCATCCTTCTCTTTCGAAACAGCGCTATTGCGCTCTTCCATCTTGGTAGGCATCAGCTGGAGCAGGTGACCGCGTCGATTTCGTGGTGCGGCGGACGAGCGTGAAACTATCGTCATGGCCTATGCCTCTTGAGAATTTCGAATAGACGCTCAGAGGCACGACTTTCTCTCGTTGCTAGCTGCTTAGCTAGCTAAGTCACACTTGCACCCGCGCCACATGTGCAACCATCACATTTGCACAAGTGGGCTCTCAATAAATTCTAGAGTTAATATTTTTCGTATGGCCTGAACTTTGACCAAAGTAAACATCCTGGCCAATCTTTTCGATCTATAACATTCTGGCCCGAACTATACACCAAAGTAAACAATTTGGCCAAATCAGACTTTTGACCGTTAACTTCGACGGTCAAACGCGTTGACTAACGGTCAACGCGCCATGTCACCGCCAATTCAGCAATAAAAAAAAAATTAATTTCCTCTCTCTCTTTTATTTCCCCACTCCTAATCTTTCGCCCTCATGCGTCCGGCGCGTCACCCTCGCCGCACCGACACCTTCCCCTCTTTTACCCTCTTCTCTCTCTCTTTTCTCTCCGTTCAATCCCCCTTCCCCTCTTTTCCAATCTTTAACCTAGGTTTTCCACCACCGCTGCCCGCCGCCGATCGATTGATTCCCCTTCCACCGCAATCCATCCTCCATGGGCGACCTAACGGATTCCGGCACTCCCTCCAGCAACCCTAACTCCCGCCCTCTCCCCATCAGGGAGGACTGCTGGAGCGAAGAGGCCACCGCCACGCTCGTCGAGGCCTGGGGCAACCGCTACGTCGAGCTCAACCGGGGAAACCTCCGCCAGACCGACTGGAAAGAGGTCGCCGCCGCCGTCAACGCCATCCATGGCCTCACCAAGAAGACCTACCGCACCGATGTCCAGTGCAAGAACCGGATCGACACCATCAAGAAGAAGTACAAGGTCGAGAAGACCAGGATCACCGCCTCCAACGGTGTCCTCACCTCCTCCTGGCCCTTCTTCGACCGATTGGACGGCCTGATCGGATCTAATTTCCCCGCCACCGCGACCAAGAAACAGCAGCAGCATCGCCACCCATCTCCGTCTCTCTCCCCTTCCCCGCCGGTGGCCCTGCCGCTCACATCCTCGTACCGCCGAACCCCTTCCTCGAACCCACCCGTGGCGGCGCTCGGCCAGAAGAGGCCCGCCGCCGATGACATCTATTTGTGGGTTTTTTTTTTCGTCTTCAAATTGAGAAAAGACCTAGGTGGAAATTAAATGGGCTAGGTGGAAATTAATTTTTTTTATTGCTGAGTTGGCGGTGACATGGCGCGTTGACCGTTAGTCAACGCGTTTGACCGTCGAAGTTAACGGTCAAAACCCTGATTTGGTCAAATTGTTTATTTTGATGTATAGTTCGGGCCAGAATGTTATAGATCGAAAAGATTGGCCAGGATGTTTACTTTGGTCAAAGTTCAGGCCATACGAAAATATTAACCCTAAATTCTACTAACTAAATTACTTCTCCTTCTAAAATAGGAAAGATAAAAACTGCTGGAAACTTCTGATTTGTTATTCTTCAGCTGATTAATACTAAACGGCAACATACATATTCATAGCAAAAGACTCAAACCTTAAAACTAATCCTAATCACCCAAAACCCTCAGGCAAACAAACTTGGCCCTTCCTCCACGAATCCAACTCCTAATCCCACTAATATTACTAACCCTTATCCTGCCTAATCACATAATTATAATCATATAAATAAGGTCTGATACCAATAAAGGGGGGCTGTAGTTTAGGGTCTGCGTCAATTGTTTCCTTATGTTTGCCATTAATTTTCACTGTTAGTGCGTTAGTGGTGAACAATCAATCTATTGACTGTTCACGTGTCATTTAATACAATAGTTTGGCCCCAAGTTTGGGGTAATTGTGAGTTTTGGTCCGATTTTTTTAATCAGACAGTTATGGTAATTTTTTCAAATTAATGGACAAATTTGGTCTGAATTTTTTTTTAATTATTAATATTGATAGTCAAACACTAATTCCTACAAGCTATTAGTCTCGACTCACTCCCAGTCTCTCGCTCTGTATTAACCCTAAAATAATTAACCAAAGATAAACATACAACTAGATTTCTTACAGCAACTATAAGAGCAATACAATGGAACTACGACAAGGTTGTCAATCCGGTTTAGCCCGTTGGCCCGGTCGAGCAAGTGAGTTGAGGGTTAATGATCTGACCACTTTAGTTCTGTCTAACTCGGATATATGAAAATGTCATTATATTGTTCATTCATTTATAAATTATCAAATCTCATCTAACATATCAGTAATAACATATAACAATACACCAAAATAACATGTCATACTTGAATCCAACATATAGTGAAAACTCACACACAATTATATGACATCAATATTCAAATGTTCAACATAGAATTCCTAGGATAGGATTGGGCGAAAAGAAATCCCAGAAAATAGGAGCATTTCTCAAACCAAAGAGAAAAATGACCCCATTTAACCTCCAACCGTTCCGTAAAAAAAAAAAAACCCTCCAACCCGACAACTTTACAGCGGGTCTACCGTGTAGCCCATCTTTCTCATTGGGTTAGGTCAAATGGATCAACTGACGGGTCAACCAGGTCCGACCCTAGGGGTGTGCTGGGAGGCCCTCTATGGGGGCCTCCGACCCAGTGGCGGATCCCGGGATACACCTAAAAATTGGGAAAATGATTATTCAACTATCGATAGTAGTTTGCGTATGGGTGAAAAAATTATTTAAGTGGTAGCATGCCACCTCTAAAATTTGGGAAATGATTATTCAAGCTCCGCTAGTAGTTTGCATATTGGAAAAATAAAAACATTTAAGTGGCATCCTATGTGATTTAATATGAACTTGAGTCACTGCTACTATTAATAAATATATTTTTCATTAGACTACAAATTCATTTGTTCTTTCATTTTCAATTCAAATATAATAGTAAAAATCTATTGCTTATTCCAATTATTTTCAAAATTTAACATTTAAATCCAACTACGTCCTCCCTTGTCTAGTAAAAAATATTTAATGATTTTTAAACGTTCACCAAAACAAGGCAAAAGTTAGTAACGGTAAAGGAAAAAAAGTAAATCAATTGTAAATAGTTTATACAGGATTTAAGTGTAGTTTTAAAAATTATAAGCTTCTCCTTTCTTATATTTTTTTCTCAAATATTTTTCAAGCTCTTTGATTCATCTAAAACTATTTTACTCTTCTACTCAATTAAGTTCTCATCTCCTATTCAGGTGAGTCCAGTTAATTGATTAATTTTAAATTTAGTTACTATTTGAATTTTGATCTTTTATTTCATCTTTCTATTTGAACCATTATCAATCCTTATTTTTAATAATATTGTATTTTTATTTATTTATTTATTTATATTTATTAAATTTTAAAGAAAAGATTGACCCTCATTTTATTTATAAGACAGTGTCTCTACATTCTCAGGGTCGGCCCTAGGGTCAACTACGATAACCTTCTGCCTTGAACTTTGTTGAGTTAACTAACTTATAACCTGGCCCGTTGGACGGAATGTTCATATTTGAGTATTTATATTTTTATGTTATGTTTAACTTTATCAATCCGTTTAATTTTATTGAAAATCCTTTGATCGAGACGATACATAAATACTGATTGTATAGGTCGAACATTTGGAGAACTACCATTTTCATTTTAAGAATATAAATATAAAAATGTATCATTACCATTTCATAATGATAATTAAGCCCCCATTAAAATTATATTGGGTAATTGATTGTCAAGAAAGATAGAGTATAAAAGCACACTGCAATTCCCACATGCCCATACATAATTGGAAACTAAAACTAAAATCTTATAATCCTATATAATGGGTTCATGCTCTCCTTTTAGGAAGAACATGCCACTAATAAAAAAGAGAGAGTTGTTGATTCAAGTCAACCATATACTAACAACTCAACTAAAAGGAGACAATCAAAATGTGAGAGGAAATGAAAAAATTAGGTTATCTCAAATATACTAATAGACTCGATCAAAGTAATAAGACACAAAATTAGACGCTCCTTATCTACCAGTTCTAGTAGCTTGAATAGAGAATGGATCTTAACTTCAGTAAGTCAATCAATGATTACTCGTTTTAAGATAAACATAGGTTGTGGTAGCTGGCTGCACCAACCATAAACCTAAAGATCCAATAGCTACCACTCTTCGTTGTACAACCAACTTCTTATCCCCTCTATTTTCAATCTCAAGATGGACCTTCTCTCAGTGTCCCTCAATTTATCCTTCCAATTGGGGTTCTTTGCAACTCGCTCTTCAACTCCTAAATCCTCTTCATTCATTTGGTCAACTTATCATCCTTAGGGGTAGTTGTAATAAACTCGGTAAAACCAACCCTCATCTCCAATTCCATCAATATTCTCATATCCTCCTTGATTGCCTTCACCTGCTCCACTCCACTTCCATTTCCTTCAATATCTTCTCCATTTTCATTAATATCCTCATCATCTCTCAGTTCTCTCTCATCAACTACTCCAATTTTGCTTCCATGTTTTTCCCACTCCCCTCAATTCGATCGCTACCCTCACCAACTCCATCTTCTCTCCCTTCACCTGTTGTAGTTGAACTTTACTTGCTATCAAATTCAAACACAACTTCTTCCCCCACCACTTCCCTTCCCAAGCCTAATCCCAACTCTTCTACTCCAATTTCAATACTCTGAACTCCCATAGTACTGCTGCATGGAGGCTTAATTTTAGTAATCATTATGGTTTTCAATTATATTAATGGACACTAAAAACATCGGAAAAATCAATCGTGTCGAACTAATCCTAAAAAAATATCAAAATTTGATCGGTGAGCTGGACCATAAGAATCGAGATTGATGAAGAAAAATATGGTTGCGGAGAACATTAGCTATGACAAAATCAAACATGATAAGAAATAATATTGTAATTGAAAAGAAAAGCTGAAAAATAATAATAGATCTTATGCATGTTCTGCTCCTTAGACAACTTGAAAATAAAATTCGTTTTATTATTAATCATAAAGATAAAACCATGAGACAAAGAGAAGAAAGGAATGGCTTACATATGTGAACCGATTAACCTTGGATGAAGATCGAAACCCCATTTAAGTTCAAAGTCTGATACAGGAAGAGGAGTAAAGGATGAAGATATAACTGATTAAACATCGTACGCAACAATAGAAGCAACAAAATAGTTCTTCTAATAAATCATCAAGGAGAGGTAAAAACATTGGGAGATGCCAATTTAGAGGAATCGAGTGAAATAATTCAGACCCTAACTACTTGATCGAACTTCATTCTATTCACCATGGACTTACATCGAAATTAAAATCTTCCACTTGCACAGCTTCAATTCCCAACAATCAAACTGTACAGCTAAGATATACCAGGAGATTGAATTTCATAGACGGCCTTGTACTGGGAAGTGAAAGGAAGCAAACTATTGCACGATGGAGGGAATTCCAGAGGTCCTTAAGAAGGGATAAGAAAAAAGATAAAAAAGCGCACAAAAAATTTAAATTAAAAATACAAGGACACAACACGTAGTAAAACAAATAGTTTCTTCCGTGTTAGCCAATTACCAATTTACCCTTGGCAAAAATTACGAAGAGAGCATGAATTTTTAGATTAAGAAATTTTCCATGAAACTCTACTATGAAAACCATCATATGAAGCACCATAAAATACTTACATGAGACTTAGTGGGATAGCTAATCATGATGGAAAAGTCCTCCCGTTTTCAGAGCTTATCTTCGTCTATCTTTTGTATTAAAAAATGCACAATAAATTAGTTTAGTGCAATTGGGTATGCCTGTGGTCTACGTTTGAACTTTGATGAGACCTTGGTTCAAATCCTCACATTGATATCTTTTTTATATGAATTAATAAAAAATTATAAAGACTTAAATGCCCTTCTTACTTTTACTTCCATTACATGAAGGGATGAGATTAGATGTTAACCCCTTAAGTTAATTAACGTTAGATGAAAAAAATAACCATAGGTTCAGAATTAAATAGAGGACAATTTAGTCAATATATTTTTAAACCCTAATATAAATACACCTTTTACCTCCCACCTCTCACTCGGCGGCCCACGTTTGTTCCCCTCCCTCTCCGCCAAAAACTCTACTTCTCTCATTCGAAATCGTTTCTTCCCCAGCTTCTTCCATTGCCGCCGTGGCGCCATCGCCCGTGCCTGATTCGCCATCGCCCGCGCCGCCATTCCCCGTGCTAGACTTGTTATCGCCCACGCCAATTTAATCAAAAGCGAGTTTCTATGTAGAAACGTTTTGGTGATTTAGAAGCGTAAAATCGTAAGTTTTTAAGTTTTAAAGCAGAGTTTTTGACTACATACGTTATAAAAAATGAGATTTTGTGTAGAAGCGTTTTAGTGACCTAGAAACGTAAAATCGTAAGTTTTTACGTTTTAAAGCGCGATTTTGACTACATTGGCCCCACGCCGCCATCCCCTGTGCCGGACTCGCCATTGCCTGCGGCCATCGCCCGTGCCGCACTCGCACTCGATTACCAGATATGTCTCACCAACGCCGCGACAACGCTGCCGACACGCCGTACTATCTCTTTCAGCCGTCAAAGTTGGCGAATCTCTTCTAGCCGTGACAATACCGTTGTGATACCGCCGCATCAATCTCTTCTACCCCAACATCTCTTTACGTTGGTGAATCTCGAGATCTCCCAACCAAATCTATAGTGACAAAGAGAGTTGTTATAGTAGTAATTTTCTATATATGTAGTAATGTTTTTAGATTTGTGGTAATGATTCTGAATAAAAATGGTTTATATTAGTAGCGATTTTATAGATCTAATTGAGGTTTTGTGGTGTAGAAGCGGTTTTTGGGTAACTACCTGTTTTAATCACTACACAAAAAACATAAATAGCTAAACAGGAAATACAAAACAGTACAAATAAATTTTTAAATCACTACTAATAATAATTAAATTGCTAACAGAAATTTTCTAAATCACTACTAATGACAATTAAATTGGTACCAGATAAATTTCTAAATAACTACGGATAACACTTAAATTCAAAAACACTATTATCAAACCAAAATAATCTTTTTCGCTAAAATAACTAATACACAGAGGAAAGAGAAAGAATATTTTAATTATTTATTATTTTTAATATTATGAAATACCGAACAAACCCTTCATTAATAACCACCGTCAGATCAACTTAAAAAATGGACGGTGATTAAAGTGGTTATCACGGTGCTAACTCCTATGAAGTTAGCACTCTAACCTCTCCCTTACATGAAATCAAAAGAATAATTAATTGTAACATCCCGAACCTTTTCCCGACAAGATATTGTCCGCTTTGGGCCTCCACCCGGACGGATTTCGACTTGGGGTGCAATTCAAGTTGACTTCACATAAGGTCACACATCATTGTTGTACTCCAAACTGAGCACGTGTAACTTCGAAGTTCTCATAAGAACTCCTCAATTTCATCCCAAAACACGTCTTGTCAATTAAGGCCGGTTTCTTATTTATGAACCATGAATAAGATATGACTGATTTATGTTAGCTTATGCCCGTTTTACCAAAATATATGAATTATACATATATATAACCGATCTCAATACAATCTCTCTAAAATTTACATCCATATTTAATAAAATAACATATTATAAACAAAACAGTATGCAGCCTTTAAACACCAAGTACATAAAGTCAATTCTTCCTTTGCCAAGGCAATTAGAAGAAAACAGAGTGTAATTCTTAGTTACTAGCGCATATATGGCTGGCCCATGAGCAGAAATGATGGTAATTTTTTTATGAAATTAGTGTTGTGTTGGTGCTTAAGCGAATTAGAGCTGGCATAAATTAGATTGAGTTCTTGAATTTTTAGATTCATGAATTTGATTAAATGAATTGGTAAATTTACATATTAGTTGTCGAATGGATCTCTGGATTCGAGTGATATCTAATTTTTGGATTATTATAAAAACTGTGAAAAGTTTAAGTATGAAAGTATTATTATTGAAAATATGCACTTTGACTAACTTTCTTCTTAGAAAATATGGAAGAAGAATATTGATCTTATATATGTCACTAGTGGCAAATCCATTGTTGACTTCACCACGATGCAGTGAAACGGTTATGAAAAGTTAATTTCCAAAATATAATTTTAGAATACGAAACACATTTTACATCATAAATCCATTGGATTTGAATTACATTATTGGTATTAGTTGAACTTTTATGAATATATATTGTTTTTATTTTCAGCTTCTTAGCATTCATAGACAATGCTAAGCCTATTTTCACCATGGTCGTTCTTTTCATTCCTGCTTTTGTCCAGGTATCTATAGTTTTCTCCATACCACATTGTGCCTAAATAGTACCGTACCAATTACAAAAAACTATTACAAGCCGCAATTAATTACAAAACTATTACCAGCCACAACATATTAATTTGATCTTAGATAATGGTTCAATAATCCTGATTGTGACAAGTCGAAATTTCTGGCCAACAGGCCGGACACAAGCTAATTTGAAATGGACAAAAATACACAAAACTCTATCATATATTATTGGAGAACTGGTGAGCATCACCGCACAAATATAATTTGAAATGTCGCGAGAAGAGCATGGCCTCATGGCACGACATGAAACTTGCTTTCGAGGTCACTCTTCAATGGCATTAGGACTTAGGATTAACTTTTTGGAAGGTGTTAATGAATTTTTCACTTGAAAGTCTGTTAATATTAATAAAAACAACGTCGAGATCTAAAATGTCTCTCAATTTTTTTTTTCAGACTTAGAAGATCTGAAAGCAAGAACCTCAAATGCTAACATAGTTCTCTTTCTTAAACCAATGGAAAAGCATCATAATTTTTTTATTTATTTATGGAATACTAATGGTACCCCCTTCAATTGTTGGTATATTACAATTTGAAGGAATACTTTACAAGAACTACGCTTACTTATTGATATGTTGCAGGTGAAATTCCTATGGAGTTGGGTTATCTAAATGCTATTCAAAAGTTGGCCCTTGGTCAAAATAGATTAAGTGGCTTAATTCCATGGACGATCTTCAACATCTCATCCATATTGGAAATGGGTATTTATGATAATGAATTATCAGGAAATCTCCCACCAACATTTGGCTCGCACCTTCCAAATTTGGAGTGGCTTAGTTTTGCAGGCAATAACCTCAATGAAAGCATACCACCGTCCATCTCCAATGCTTCTAAGCTTGAAACTTTGGAACTTTCAAGCAATTCATTCTCCGGCTGTGTTCCCAATACATTTGGCAATCTTCAGATGCTCCAAGAGCTCCGGATTTGGGGTAATAGTAATCTAGTGGTAGATCCGTCTTTCCTCACTTCTTTAACATCATGCAAGAGTTTGAAAATCTTGGAGATCGCGGGGACTTCATTTGAGGGTGCATTACCACCTTCCATGGGGAATCTCTCCTCGTCTTTGCAGTATTTTGTTGGATCTAACTGCAAGATACAAGGCAACATTCCAGGTGGAATAGGAAACTTGAGCAACATCGTTGCAATCGAACTTTCATCCAATCGATTGACGGGGTCCATTCCATGGGAAATACATAAACTGAAGAAGCTTCAATACTTGGGCCTTTATCTGAATGAGTTACATGGAGTCATTCCGAATCAACTTTGTGAGCTACCATCATTGTTTAGTTTAATTTTGGAGGAGAACAATTTCTCTGGACAAATCCCAGAATGCTTCCCCAATGTGACTTCCTTAAGAGAATTCTACTTGGGATTCAATATGTTAAGCTCTGTGATACCTTCATCATTTTGGGATCTCACCTACTTGTTGGACTTCAGTCTAGCCAGAAACAATCTGATCGGTTCTATATCTCCACGACTTGGAAACTTCAAAGACTTGATCACTATGGATTTATCAGGAAATCAGTTATCAGGTGACATTCCAGCAAGTATCGGAGGCCTTACAAACATACAAAATCTGTATCTTGCACTGAATAATTTCCAAGGTCCGATTCCTGAAGCCATTGGGAACTTGGTCAGCCTCGAGTTCTTGGATTTGTCAGCTAATAATCTCACTGGTATCATCCCCAAAACCATGGAGTCATTGAGGTATCTGAAACAACTCAATGTCTCTCAAAATGGGTTATGGGGAGAAATTCCAAATGGTGGGCCTTTTGCAAATATGTCTTCGAAATCATTCTTGTTGAATCCTGGCCTATGTGGCTTACCCAAATTTGGAGTGCAACAATGCACACAAGGACACAACAAGCACTTTGACAAGTTACTAATTGCAGTTGTGGTTTCGATCGTCTTGTCACTATCAATTGTTGCTTTCACTTTGATAGTAATGATACGCCGCCGAAAAAAGAGCTCGGAAGAGAGGAACAAGGTGAAGGAAGAATTATTGGCTTCACTAACATGGAGAAGGATTTCCTTGCTCGAGCTTCAACGAGCTACTGATGGATTTGACGACTGTAACTTATTGGGAAAGGGAAGCTTTGGTCGTGTATACAAAGGTGTTCTAGCTGATGACACCAATGTAGCGATAAAGGTGTTTAGTGATTCGGAAGGAGAAGCTGATGCTGATGATGATGATGATGATGACATATTTGGTAATGATACTGAATGTGAAGTTTTACGAAATCTCCGCCACAGAAATCTCATTAAAATTATCAGCACTTGTTACACGACTGGTTTCAAAGCATTGGTATTGGAGTTTATGCCTAACGGGAGCTTGCATAAGTGGCTATATTCACACAACTACTTTCTCGACATTTTTAAGAGGTTGGACATTTTGATCGATGTTGCATCGGCTCTTGAATATCTCCATCAAGGTTATTCCATTCCAGTTGTTCATTGTGATTTGAAGCCAAGTAATGTATTGTTGGATGGAGATCTCGTTGCTCATATAGCTGATTTCGGCATTTCCAAGTTCCTTGGAAGCGGGGATTCCATGACACGAACGTTGACCCTTGCTACAATTGGATACATGGCACCAGGTACCATATTACATGTTAAGAATTTCGCCCTTATATTGTAACCGCAAATGATTATTGATTTCACATGCAAGCTGTTTAATGGACTGCAGAATTTGGCATGGAGGGAATAGTGTCAACAAAGAGCGATGTGTACAGTTTTGGAATTCTTGTGATGGAAGTGTTCACTAGAAGAAACCCGACAGAAGAATCATTTCAAGAGGGGATGAGCATGAAGCAATGGGTTACGACATTAGTGCCCGAGGGAGTCACGAAGTATGCTGATGCAAATCTACTGAATTACAACAGTAATAGGGATTTTAAGTCTAGAGAAAGTTGCATATCTTCAATTATGAAACTGGCGTTAGAATGTTGTGCTGATACACCAAGGGATAGGTTGGCCATCAATGACATACTTGCCAATCTCAAAAAGATTAAGTCGCAATTGCTACTAGATCTTCGTCATCGATCATGAAAACTAGACAGGAATAAATGTAGGGATTGTTTTAGCATTCGGGTGATTTATTGAATACATTCTAAGCTTTGTTTGTGGCCAATCACATGTTTCAACTTTCAGTTGTCACTCAAATCCTCAAACACATCTACTGATGCTGCAGGTAATCCTGCTTCTCATTAAAACTATGTGATGTATTTTTCCCCCCTCTATTTATCCATGGTCCTTCACCTATTCTCTCTCAACTGCTCGTCTCGTGCCTTATATATTTTATTAATTGAGATGCATGAATTACAGAGCTATAATTATGCAATAGTTATTGTGTGGATTAGAGGCGCGTAAACAACTAAGTCTGATTCACTTTTTTTGTCTGCTTGTGTTGTTTGGATCATAGACTGGACTTTGTTAATGGTTCTGTTTCATGTTTTATTCAATTCAATTCAACCCATGGTCCATGGATTGTCATCAATATCGGTGCAGATTGAATATGATTCTGAGATGTGTGGAATTGGATTAAAAGATTTTATGCATGGTGATAGAGGTGGCAATTAGGATCCAAATCCATGAATTCAGCATTGTGATTTTCAAAAGGATTCAATTGCAGTGTGGTAAAACTATTCATCCCTCTTTATTCACAACATGATTTCCTTCCTAAGTTTGTGTATGTGATTCTACTGATTTGAACTTAGTCCAACTGCCGTTGTGCTGGCAAATGTTGTTGGCTCTGGGAAAAAGGATTCTCTCCTTCTTCAGCTGGCTATGCATGCTTTTTGTGTTGATTTAAGTTGGATGTGCTCCCTGTAATGGATTTTAAAAAACCTCCTTTGGTCTTACTTCAGCTTCTCAACTACACAATGTTTGAAATGCCTGACCAAATTGAGTCTGCAATATCAATCTTTGTGAACCTTGTGGGAAACTGAACTAGTGAAGTTGTTGATAGTCCAAATATATATTGGTAAAACCGTAATAAGATGCGATATAGCCGTGTCAGTTTGGTCTTTGGTATGCAGTTTAACCGGTAGGACAGAGTACTGTGGAATCAGATTATATGATTTGATGCATGGTGTTGCGGACCATGAGCACATCTAGAATATTAGAGTGACCGATGGATCTTGCGACGATCAAGGAAAAGGTGAGGAAGATGGAGTACAAGAACAGAGAGGAGTTCAGACGCGGCGTGTGGCTGATCGCTTTCAATGCCCACAAATGCAATGACGGGCGAAACCCTGGCATCCCAACTCTAGCTTATCAGCTTCTAGAACTCTGCGACTTCTTGTTAGGACAGAGTGCGAGCGAGTTAGCTGAAGCTGAAGCTGGGGTATCAGCTTCTAGAACTCTGCGACTTCTTGTTAGGACAGAGTGCGAGCGAGTTAGCTGAAGCTGAAGCTGGGGTGGGAATGTAGAACAGTATGATGCAGGAGGCAGAGGAAAGTTCTTGCTTCATAACAAGAAATTCATTTAATAATTGGCCATGTTAACGTTCCATCCAAGTGCGTTGCATAAGCGTTGAAAAAGTTGCATCGTTAATTCGATCCCGAAATCTAGTGACATTTTGATACTAAGGGTACACAACAGGAAGAAAAAAAACTAGTTTCCGCTTTCAGTTGGATGAATAATACTAGAAACAATAAAGAAATCCAGTTGATAATAGAAGCCTCTATGGCTACACATCAACCAAGCTGAATGATGCGAACAGAAACTTCTAATCTGCAAAATTTCTTCCAGCGGCTAACTAACATCATCAGAAACTACTCCGTTCCAAAATCTACGGCCATAATGGTACTACTCGCTCTCTCTCTCTCTCTTTCTGTCTCTCTGTACTTACAACAGCACTTGCTATGCATAGCAAGTAGCAAGTGCCATCTGGTTACATCATCTAACTTATGGCTACGTTCTAAAAAATCCTATTTCCTATTTCACTTGGACAAATTTTAACCGGCAGCCTCAACAATGGTAGCATTAAACCGAAAATGATCGAAGGTGTGTATATAGTGAAACCTGTGTTAGGGATAGGTGTGTCCAATTCAAATGATCGATCCCCCATCCCAAGATGATATGCTTCAGAAGACGAGGACGCCCCGTGATCTTTTCGTTAGTTAATCTTAGGCTTGGCCCGTCCTGGCTTCAACACGGCATACAGAAGACCAGCAACAACAAAGAAAGCAGGAATGGTTGTCATGTCGAAAACCAGATGCACTTTCCGCTCTGTTGTGTAGTGAACCGGCTGCAGAAGAGCAACAATAGTTGCATTCACTTGCTCAGAGAACCTGCACCAGCAACGCCAGTCTACAGCTTAAAACAACACTAGACCAAGACAACTTGCTTCTTCTTCTCATTAAAGAAACTACCTCTCGTCATCAATTATATTTACTAGAACCAATACCCGCGGCTACGCCGCAGGGTCTTAGGTAATGGGAAAATGAGTATGCTTTTTCAGTTCCACTTTCTGATCATGTGTTAGTTCTGAAAATTTAGTTAGGTAGGTAGTGTCCATTACATATGCACATTGTAGTTGGAGATTCTGAACAGAACATGATTTTCCATGGTGCAGGAAACTGCAACAGGTGTAATAACAATAAGAGAGGCTCACCACATAGCATTAAGATAAGTGAACAATAGCGAGACACAAAGCATACAGAAAGTGCTGCCGAATCAAGGGTCAAACTGCAGTTGTGCTTCATACATGAGCAAAATATGCCTGATTCCTTTGCAAGGAGGCAAGAGGAAGCACATAAACAGATAACACTGGTTTAGGTGCAGCAAAATTCTAAGTGGAACTGGCGCAGCGTAGCAAGATTGCCGAATACATAGTTTAAATAGGGAGTTGGACGTCACAGCATGGAAGCACATTGGCAGGTGGATGGAATTCCAAAGGCGAGCGGATCCCAGACGGTGATGGTAGTTCATGTTCGAGAAGGAACGGCTTGTCAGTGAACAAATGTGATATAACAAAGTTGAAACTTGTGTGTGTCTGGGTTTTACACGATAGCTTTGGTAGATTGAGGAGACACATTGTTTTAATTCCACATAGGAGCCATTCTATTACATTTGTAGTTGAACCAGAGGAAGCATTCCATTACATTTAAACAAACCTCAAATGGGAACTGAAGCCATATACACATACTAAATGTGTGCAAAACAAAAGATCAAGATGCCACTGTAAATGTAGACAGGAGTAATTGCACGGAATTGCAATACAGGACTATCCATGCTTGTTCGGGCAACCTTATGCAGAAAAAATCTAGTACGAACACGGTGTAAACTGGACAGCGGTGCCAACACCATTGTAATTAGAGTTTTACTGCATAGGGTCCGGCAGAAGATGTGCATATGGCTTTGTCCGCAGTGAGAAGACAAAAGAGAGTTTGTGGCGGGAACAGACTTGCAAGGTGTTATGATTGGAAGCTCTTGAAGGTTTACTGCACATAGGAAGGTGCATGAGTACTGAGACAACGAACAAATGGTAAGTTCGAAAGCAGTGGCCAAGCAAGCAGGTTAAAGTTTATTCTACTGTTGCAAACCGATGGTTCCTCATTATGGGAACCCAATCCAACAATATGTCTATGTACAAAAACTAATTTGATGTACTGTCATAAGAGAAACCATGTCATGGTGATAGTATATACATACATGTCTAGTGTGCTTGATGTTCATCGGTTTCCTCTCGAGTTCCAGGTTCTGTTATACAGAAGATGTTAGGAGAATATGTATGGTAAAGGATGCGATGATACATGCATTATGGGGTAAAAAAAGAATGCATAGTTACCATGGAAGACCAGTTCAGAGTACAGTTCTGTGTAGACGACGTTTTTCGTGCAGTTGTAGGCTGGGCTTGCATCATTGTGTATAAGAAATCTAAGGCCTGCTGCAGATCGAACTCTGGAAACAGCAACATACAGTTGACCATGACTAAAAACAGGTTTGGGTAGGAAAACTCCTGCCCGATCCAGAGTCTGACCCTGACTCTTGTTAATTGTCATGGCATAACAAAGTCGCACGGGAAACTGCCTGCGCTTCATTGTGAATGGCCATTTGTGTTCACTAAAGTTCAGAGCAATTCTAGGTATGGCCACGACTGTGCCCTCGTACGTACCAGTGAGTATAATTCCCTTGATAACATTAGCACCAAGATGTACTACCATGAGTCGGGTTCCGTTACACATACCAGCAGGTGGATCGATATTTCGGAGCAGCATTATTGGTGTGTAAAGTTTCAAAGACAGCTCATGTTCCGGCATTCCATTGAAAGCCAGAGAGTTGAGGAACTCAACAGGGTAGAGATTTTCAAGGTCTGAATCATCTGTCGATTCTGTACACAAACTATCTGTGCTGTAGTATGTTTTTGTTTCCTCTGGAATGCATGAAAGAACAGAGGCATTGATTCTGGACACAGTCTCATTTGTTGGTGTTATGACAGCACGGTTCTTGAGAAAGGAAACTGACCTGTATGAATGAAGAAGACCATCGAAGACAAAGTCAACAATTGGAGCAGTTGAGTCACCATTTGGTGGTAGGACTAAACACTGAGGTATGTTGATCCAAGTTTTGTCGCAGTTATCATCTAAGGAGGCAGCAGGCACAGTTCCATTTCCAACCGCAAGCACCCACTGTGGAAACGTCATGGCATCAAAAATTGTTCTTTCATTGACAGCGTCATGATTGATACGCATATTCTGCTGCAAACAGAGAAGATGGCAGTGTAGCCATAAAGGAGACCGGATGATCGATGCATTAAGAGTTTCCTCTCGCCCTCCACCTGGTATGACTGGCAGAATTTGTCTGAAATCTCCACCTAACAGAACTGTCTTTCCACCAAAAGGCCTAAATGCATGGCCACTGCAGGGCAAATCCATGAGGTCACAGAGGGTTTTGTTTAGAGCCTCAAAGCAGAATCGATGTGTCATTGGTGCCTCGTCCCATACAATTAGCGATGTTTGTTGTAACAATTCTGCCAACTGAGTTCCCTTCTTAACTTTGCAGGTGGAAAAGCAATCAATATCGATAGGAATTTTAAACCTGGAATGACCAGTGGACCCATCGGGCAGCAAGGTAGCTGCAATGCCTGAGGATGCAACAACCAAAACGATTCTCTGTTGGCTGCGAAGTTTTGCTATGATCGTATTGTATAAATACCTCTTTCCGGTGCCACCATGTCCGTATAGGAAAAAGAACCTGCCGGCCTCTTCGTCAACAGAGGCCATGATGTTGTGATACGCAGTTTTTTGTCCCCGATTCAATGTGGAGTAAATTTGTTCTGCTGTGCGCTGCTGCATGCACACATCATAATTGAGCTGCTCGCAGATCAAGCGATTCCCAACCAGATTATGGCCCAAATCAGCCGGTTGTGGTAGTCCAAAATCAGCTAGAGTCCTGCAGTGGGTATGCAATAGAGCTTCAATATGCTTGATGACCTCATTGCGAAGATACTCATCTGGCGCTTGAAAGTACTGCATATCTAACCCACGTCTGGTTTGGTATGAGAAATCGTCTGCAAAGAGGCGCCAATTTGTCTCAAAGAGCTTTCTAGGATCAGCAACCTCGGAATGCACCAGAATCATGACAAATAGAGAACGCAGCAAGGCCGGCATTCCCCATTGCCCGACCTCAACCATTGTTGCTTCTGGTTCGCCATCATCGATAAGATAGCCACGAAGCATACACGCTTCCTTATAATCTTTGCAAAGGTGACCATCAACTGTCATAAGGTCTTCGAAGCTAGTGGGGCCAGGCACTTTGGTAAGCAACATGCGTAAAAAATAGACGTCGGTCGTACCTGGTGGGATGAAAACAATGCGCCCTATCACGTATCCTTTCTTTCTCCTGCTCCAGTGTTTTGGGCGTAGATGAAATGTATAGGCCCCAGGTATATCAGCATATGTCAAAGATCTAGCCTCGGGGTCTATCCGATTGAGGATAAAAAACTCAGTCAACATTGTCTTTGACTTTTCTGGATCTTCCACAACCGATTGAAGAGATGCAGCTGGATTGTATGCAACAGACTGTTGGTCTTTCAAGTGGACAGGAAGACAAACAACGGCTGGTGACCTCTCGTGTATAGGAAATTCAAAGATCCGCCACATTGCCTCAAAAGAGGACAAAACACGACAATCGAGAAACTGCTTTATCTCATCTCGTGGTTCTCGAGACGGTCCCTGGGAAGCAAGTGGTTGCTGGGCAGGGCAGTTTTCAGCAACAACTGTAGCACGATCATGGCCTTTAGTCACATACTTGAACAGGTACTTTATAAGCCTCCCCTTGTGGCAAATTTCTACATTTATGTGTGCTTGAAACATGAACAGCAGGTTCCGGTTGTAAGGTACCACATGCCGATTATCAAGGATGCCATTACCCTTGTCAAAAGTGCGACCATCGTTGCGACGGCGGTAGACTATATATCCGTTGTGATCGTAGGTGGTCGCAGAGTTGAAAGGCTTTGGAAAGAACTTCTTGCATTTTCCTTCTACCATACACGGTGATCTTTGATTGGCCTGACCACATGGTCCATGGAGCATGAATTTTGTGACAGTTGCATACCCAAGCGGGTCCATTTCTGGATCTGGCAGTTCCGCCGATATTGTTGCATCAATGGCCTCAGTTGTTTTCAACTTATCATTCTCGTGAAGCCAGACCAAGAGATGCACATGCGGCAAGCCACGTTTTTGGAATTCAATGGTATGTATATCTGGAGAGAAAAGAAAAGGTTAGATATAAATTGAAACAAATTGCCCGCTTGGAACTGTCAGTACTAACATCTTTTGCCATGAGAAAAAAGTGAGCATAGTATGGATAAATCACAGTTAGCAGCAAGGCCAATCAAATGAACAGAATAGTGGAACTGCAGTATCATACCTACTCGGTCCTTCTGTAACAGAAAAAGAACAGCTTGATTGAACTGATAGTATAGGAAACTAACTACTAACCTGCAACTGATTTGCCAAAAAACTGATACCGGTGAATTTGTTCCTTCAAAGCTGCAACTTTCATCTTGAAGACGCGGACAACAACATCTGGTTTGTCCTCAGGTTTGAGGCCGATAACTTCTTGGAAAGCCTTGGTGATTTCTGGCCATTGTGCATTGCAGGTGAAAGTTATAAAGAGATCAGGGTTTCCAATGCGTCTGCAGATTGCCATGGCATCAAGATACTGGTGCTTCATGTATCGCGGACCACCAGTATATGTTGCTGGAAGAATTGTACCAATGCCCTCGCCAGTTGTATCACCCTTACTATAGGCATCACAAATCCCTTGTATAGTTCAGCCCGGAGTAATTTCTGGTTTAGGCGCAGGAACTTTAATCTGTTTTGCTCAATCGTTGAGAATGCATCGACACAATAATGTTGCAGCGCCTTCCCTCCCCGCATTAGGCTCTGGCCTTCACCCACTCGGTGTTGCAACCTAAATGCGTGGAACTCTCGCTCGGTTACATTTTGCCTCTTAGCATTGGGAGAGTTGTGAACGGGATTGCACTTAATTCCCAGATGAAAGCCATCTTCCCCATACGGGAAAAGAATGGGGAACTGCAGAGCATGAAATTTAGGATTGAGACTCTCAATTCGCTTCAGGCCTTCTTCGCGGTGGTTTATAATGATGTCTTTGTCGCCATCCTCAGCATTGAAATCACCCGGAATAAGACCTATAATATCTGACCCAGTAGGCAGATCATACTGCCTGTCAGAATTATCCCGGTTACCAGTGATCCTCAGGCGTAGATTATGATTCGCTGGATCCTGGACTTCTCTGGCCACTCTACGAAAACTCTTGACCAGTTCGTTTGTCTGGTCGAGCATCTTTATCAAGCCATCAACAATATGCGGTCTAAGAGCAAGGCCGGATGATGAGAAGTTTGAGAGGCGATCACCAACCTCATCAGCAGTGTCGAACACATACAGCTGCGAGAACCTGGGTTTCTTCCCTTCCGGAGGCAACAAAGAGCCCATGTGATGATAATTTGCTCCGCAAATGATAAAAGAATATGGCCCGGAAGAGTTAGTCACCCTGCGATCAAGTTTGGCACCGACGGAGCTCATGGAAAACATACCATTATAAGGACGAATTTCCTTGCGGAAATGTTTTGCTTCTGGACCTCCGTTGACGTCTAAAAGGGCATCCAAGTATGCTGGGGTCTTCTTCAGCAGGGGGAGTGCAACCTTACCGTGGTTACAGCAAAGAGCAAATATTGGCATTGTGGTGTTGCGGTGGCGGTCCAAGCGTTCAGCGTACCAGAACAAAGCCCCACAATATGGACAAACCGATTCTGGAAGGCCAAAATCAAGAATCTCATCATTCCAAAAACGTGTTCCCTGTTTACCTGTATGATCATGTCCGCCACCGTTGAAGTCCTGAGGAATCGTTAAGGACGGGCCAGCAACACAAACGGTCTGATCATGCAATATTGCAGAAGAAGTTGTTGCAAAGCATCCATGTTTATGCTGGTGTGCTGTTTTTTCAACCCCTGTACCTGCATGGACTGAACCGCTGTCTGTCTTTTTCCGTTTTCGTGCAATTCTATTAGCTGGCAAACTGCTAGTTGGTTCCCTAGCCATCTCCGGTATAGTAGAGCAAGTAGTTTCCGTGGGTCGGCATGATGGGGGACTGGTTTGATCTCTAGCCAGCAACTCTGTTGCCACTGATCGAAAGTGAGCTGGAGTGAACCTGGGCTTCCTTCCACGGCGATCGATGCTGACAGGTGTGGGAGTTCGTGGTGAGGAGGCAGGAAGTGCTGATTTTCCCTTGGAAGGAGAACCATCAATCGTTGAGCCTGGAATGGCCAGCGTTGGCCTGGTCATACTATTTTAGTAGGCGGCAAAAGTGGTGAACTGCAGCAACATTTAACAGAAGGAGCTGATTAATTATGGAAGAAACATCGTAGGAGCGAAATCCTGTTGTCCCATGCATAGTTCGACAGAGGTATGTGCATTTGGAAAGGCATAAACGATTCAGTTGAGAAAAGATACAGGACATGAATGACATGAAAATAGAACGATATTGTTCCTTTCTTTCACCGGTAGAGTGTGTGACTTCCAGAGACAATACCTGTGATTTATGAAGGATGTGGTCGATGAGAGTCAGTATCCTACATCCAGTGCTTCAGTCTTCGAGCATTGAGTAGTTGCCATATAGTGGTAGAGGAGTTCAGGCAGCTGGTATGGAGAATGCTAAATCTGCAGAAGTAAAAATAGAGCAGAGCACAACAAAATATAAAGAAGGAACAAATTTAGATTGTGGAATGGGGTGAGGGGGGAGGGGAGCGATGAGTGATCTCCAAGGATAGAAAGACTGATGGAAGTCAAGTGGGTGATGGGCATATAACCAAGCAATAAGCAACATTTTCTCTGTCAGGCTGCAGAGTAATCCTTGACACCCAAAAAAGTATGGCCATTCAACCACCACCACTATGTTATTGCTAATAAGGAAAGAGTAATAGCTGGCAAGTGATGTAAGCAATTTGGTATTCGTAAAAGAGATGAGTGAGAGTAGCAGGCTCAGTGTAGCAAGCAATTTGATTTGCCAGAGGCTGCTAGGTTGAACTGTGGATTTCTTAAACCGTGAAAGACCTAAGAGTATTTGAATTTCATATGCTGCAGAAGACAAAGTTACAAAGTGCAAAGAAGAAACTGGAAGTAGCTTCTTAGGAGCACTGGCAATCCCGAACATCCATTACATAGTTCATAACATAATCTGATTAAATAGACTATCTACTAATTGATATGGCAAATAACCCGAATTGCAAAAGATGGTCGACACTGACTGCACTGCACAGCTAAGGGAAGCAAAGATTAAATCGGGTGGATGACAAAAGGTGGAGGCCACAATTCAGGAGCGCAAAAGCAGGACAACTTGTTGGTTAGAAGAGTTTCTTTGCAGCAGTTCTACCCCTTGAAGCCTTTGTCTTCAACTGGGAAAGGGGCAGGTCATCAGAAATGTCCACATTTTTCTTCTTTTTCTGGCGTGACTCTTCAAGCTTTTCAAGCTTAACCTTTGCAAGAGGCTGACTGCGGCTGTCAGGAAGCGAGAGAAAAAAAGTATTGCAAGGAAGTGAGTTAAGGGTGCATGCACATGCAGTAGGAAAAGCAGGGTCAATAGTAGAGAGAACGAAAGTTCACGGATTAATGGGCATCATAGAAGGTGGGACATCCTTTGGCATAGATGTAACTGGCAGGACGCTGTTTTTCAAAGGAATGATCTCTACTCCAGGAGAAGCAGAATTGGTGCCCTGGGAAAGGCGGTTCCTGGAATGTATATGTGTGCAATGAGAACAGGGAAGTGTTTGCAACAAATGCAGACCAAGGTAATGGCGGGAAAAGTAAGGGTTTGCATATACTGTTCCAGTAGCTGCTCTGACTGCTCCTTAGTTGCAGTTTTCTTCCCTTTTTTCTTGTCATTGCATTGGGGAGTCGCAATTGTGATACCAGCGAGAGGTGAATTTATGCTGCATAACATAAGAAACATGAGTAGTGGCAGACCCACTGCGGCTGTATAATAATATAGTGAGGGCAAGCAAAGCAACCAATGGTCATGTGGGAACAAAAGTCTTGTGCAATGCAACCGAAACCACAAAATACAGATGCTACTGGCAAGGTTTTGTAAAGAGCAATGGAACCAAAGTCAAGAGGAAAAGGCCTAGGTGGAAACAACCGCGAACCCGAATTCATATGACCAGGACACAGTAAACTGGATATGGGGTAAAGTTGCATGCTATTTGGTAGGACATACCCAGGTGAGATAGGGGTCTGTATGGTTGTCTGCAGGGTGGAACTGGCAGCGGCTGATGAAGGCTTAGCAGCCGTTGATGGACCGGATGCAGCTGACAAAACCGCATCGAAGGCTGCAGGCGCAAACGGGCCGGTGAATTTGCTGCAGAAATGGTGACGATATGTTACTATATTATTAAATAAATAGACGGGCGGCCAAAACTTTTGATGGACACTGCAGTTAAGTGAAGGAAACCTCATATCCAAGGTGTGGGTCGGGCGCGGTGCCACGAACTGACGCCCTTCCTCGGCAACAGGATCAACAGGCATGAGAACGCTAATCAAGAAAAGGATAGGCAGCTTGTGAGCTAGAACCAAACTATCATGGAAAGGTTACTGTGCAAGACACAGGAATGTACCAGCGGACCTACTTCAGTTCAGAATCGCGCATACGTTTAGTTGGCGATGAGTAAGAAGCTATAGTAGAGCTAGTTGCAGCTGTTGCTAGCTGGTAGTTATGGCTACACAGTAAAATTGACAAACTAATTAAGTCCCAAGCACCTATTTCGAATTATAAACGAAGTAGCGGTTGGAAGAACTCACCCGGTCAGAAGACGCGGTACTGTGGAAACGACTTGACCGTGTGTTTTCACAAAGCGTGGTCCATGAGGCTTCCTGTCCATGGATGCAGTCTGGTCTTCCTTCTCAACACCAGCCACGCAGAAATCGTCGAGGGGGTCAGCAACTTGGCCGATAGGCAGCTTAATGAGGAAGATGTATTCCTTCCCAAGCAAGCATTCGATTTCTGGAGGATACCCACCACCTCGATCAGGAGCAGCAGCCAGCAGAGCGCTTGCCGAGACTCCTAAGAGGCTTTCTGCTGTTTGGGCAAGGAGCACAAAAGGAGCGCAAGTAGAACCGTCCTGTCCCATGACACGAATGCGAAAGCTGTGCAGTGGTAAAAGGAAGAACACATTAGGCAGAGATCATAACTGCAGGCAGAGGCATGAAGTGCAATAGTGGTACCGAAGAGTGTTGTAATTACCAGTGTTTCAACTCATGTGGGTTAACTGTTTTGCTACACTTGTCACACCAAAAAGGGGCATCGCGTCGTATAGCGGCTTTGCAGCACACAGCACAGGCAAGGTAGCACCATTCTCTCGACATGTCTATATCTGTGACTGTTGCCTTGCAGCGGAATTTGCCACCCTACAGAGCAAAGCAACACATAGGTGAGAGCGATGAAGGTAAGTAAAGTGACAATTGCAAACCAATAGGTCGGCAGCAAACACCAACCATGGTGGAAATGGACTGAACATTCTGAAGTTCAGCTATGGTTCGAAAGGAGTCACGATACAGCGTCATGGCCTTCTCTGGAGTATCACATTCAATTGGCACAACACCAAGTGCACCCACTGCTCCAGCAAAACTGGAAAAAGGAAAACTGTTACAATGGAATCAGGCACGACAAATAAACAGGTAAACAGGTTTCTTACTGGAGTGCAAGTGGCTGAGCATGTGGGACGGGAGGGCTAACAACGATGCGAGTTGCAGAAGTACTGGATGCTCCAACAGTTCCTACAATGATAGCACTTTGGGAATGAAAACAGGTTGTGCACCGATAAGGCAGTAAGAATCTAAAACACAAATGAATAAGCCACTGGAAACAGTTCCATTAAAAATGAATAAATTTGGATGAACAGATGTGAAATCCTCTAAGATGGCTATGTAAATGGTGTATTTTGGTATCTATCTTAAGGTGGTGTGCTCTATAAGCAAACAGAGGGAAGGTGGAAGGAGTAGAACGACTTGACAATGGGTGAGCAGAACAGTGACTATGGCTAGGCATTTTTTTTATTTGTCTCCCCTTGGAGAGGAAGCAGATTAGTGATAGAGCTTGTAAAATACAACAGCACAACTGTGAGCAGAGGGAACATACCTCTCCAAATTGAGAGGTTAAGGCTGGTGAATGCCACAATAACCGCCGCAGCACCATCCATCTGAATGAGCTCCTGAAGAGCGAGTCTCTCAGCAAAATCTCCCCACAACGTCACCGAGATGGACATGTCCCTGCCATCAGCGCAAGTAAAGATTAAATGGACAACATGGAATGCAATTCCTAACCAGCTAGTATCAATCAAACGACTCACCGCTCGTTCTGTATGACTACGGTCCGTCGGCGGATAGAGCGATCATTTTTTTGGTAATAGGTAACTGTCGTTGCTGAGACCAAGCGTCCAACAACATCTGCGTAGAACAGTTGCGTGAGCAAACAGTTTTGTATGCGTAAGGCGGTACAATGGACAGTGAACTCACCAACTAAATGGGCAGCCTGTCCAGCAATTGCTTCAAGGTTTTCGAACTCACGGAACTCGAAGCTGTCCAAGCAGAACTGTGCATCATTCTCGTTGGAGGAAACGAATGTAGTCTTGGCCGTGAAATCAAGGATGCGGTCGTTAGAGCAAGAGGCCCAGCGCTTCCTTGCCTCACGCTGGGTAAATAGCGAGATGAAGTAAACTCTCCCCACAGTGAGTACCTCGTTGAGGTGGGGCGAGAGCTGACGTGGCGCCACTGCCTGAATCAGGACTCCCTTGACAAAGTGAAGAAAATTGTAACCATTAGAGACATCATTGTACGCGCAAAAGCAGACAGACCGAAGTCACTTACCAATTCGTCCGTCCACAGTGTTGAATGCTCATAGAAGCTGGCAGGACGATTAGGGTTTCCAGCTATCCATGTGTGGAGAAGACGCAGCTTCAGTACAGGATTCTTGTCAGTCCAGGCTAATTTCGAGAGCAGAACATGATTTTGGGGCGCCATTGAAGGGAAAAGAGCTCTGTTGCAGACGTAAGTGGCCGTGGAATTCTCCCGCACGGCGGCAGCCGCAGCTTCGGGACTGGGAGCGAGAATGAAAGGTGAATGCAGCGGCCGACCAGCGGGAAGGCAGAAGCAAAATTGGAAGTGGGATAAAATTTACTTCGGGTCGGCAAATGGCGTTAAGGTGGTGTGGGAGAGAGGGTAGAAGGATAGTGTCGTTGGGAAAAGAGAGCACAGAACAAAGCATGGGCGGTGGCGTGATTGGAACTGGCGCTCCCAATGGTGCCGTGTAGCAGGCAGCATCCCAAAGACACACTGCACCACCGAAAAGAGAAGGAAAGACAGGCCTTCGCCCGCGTACGGGTTGTACGGCAAGCATGGGCGGCTGATGGAAGAAGAGATGGGGTGGGCGTAGAGATGGGAAAACTTTCGCCGAAGAGCCTCAGCGGAAGGGCTAGACCAGCTGCCGCTACACGACAGGAAATGAAACAGTAACGCGAAAGATGGATGAAAAAGCGTAGCCAGCTTTTATATACTAAGATAATAACTTAAAATATATCATATCAACAAAAGCCTTACAGAACACACTTTCCCTTCATTTTTATTATAAAAAAAGTCACTTTTCTAAGCAAAAGCTAAAAACAAACACACCCTAAGTTTAATCTAGCCAGATAAAGGGCTCCAAGTAGGGCTGCAAATGAGCCGAGTCGAGTCGAGTTTTACCCCAGTTTGAGCTCGGCTCGTTAATAAACGAGTCGAGTTCGAGCTCAGCTCGTTTATTAACGAGCCGAGTCGAGTCGAGCTCGAACTAGCTTGTTTATTAAAATCTTGACTTTTATTTGGTACTTCATTTTATATATCATGATACATATGATTTATTTTGTTAGCTAATCTCATATTATACTTTTTGGTATCATATATCATTTAGTTAATAAATCTTAACTACTTCAAATCATGTCATTTCATAGTATCGAAGCAATCTATGATGCATAATTTCTTTTTTAAAGTAGAAAATAAGATATATTTGATCACATACTCAACGTATTAAACTTTATATATGGTGAGATATATAATTTAACAACCATATGAATTAAAATCATAAGATATAGATTGATTCGTCCATAAGTTGGTAATCGAGTTGCCTCTCTAGCCACATGTTAAGACATATCATGAGCTGTAAACGAGCCAGCTCACGAGTTTAGCTCAACAAGCCACCGAATCGAGCTAGCTCGCGAGCTTCACGAGCTGAAGAAAGTTTAGTTCGTGTTCGGCTCGTTTATTAACGAGCCGAGTTTCGAACAAGCTTTTCTCGAGTCGAACGTCGAGCCGCTCGCGAGCAGCTCGGCTCATTTGCAGCCCTAGCTCCAAGTGGGGTGAGCACTGCTCAAGATTGTGGAAGTGAGAGAAAGGGAGAGAGAGAAATTGTAGTTAATATATTTTTGTAATTTCCTAAAATATAATTTATTGAAAAATGAAATTAATAAATATTTTTTCAGGGGCGAAATTTGGCTGCTTACTGGGTTGCAGCACACCGCTGCTACCAGCCCACGTGGCTACCATTTATTGGTCCAAATTAATTTAATGAATTAGTAAATGCTAATTGGGTTTGGACGGGACGAAGAAGCGGAACTTGACGGAATTTTTGACAGGACATGGGACGGAGATGGAGTGAGTACAATTATTTCTCTCATGTTTGTTACTTTCTTTCATGCATTAATTTTTAGGGTGTGCCTACGGTGACATGCATGTCACGGTGACTTGCACTTTCCGGTCGACCTCAGTTAGGATTAGGTCGACCTTATTTAGAATTCGGTCGACCTCATTTAGGATTCGGTCGACCTCATATAGGATCAGGTCGACCTAATCTGTTGTTTCAGTGTAAAAACAGTTCATGGTGCCTACTTTGGATATTCATATCATACAATTGGCTAGATGGAAATTGAAGACTAATGAATTGTTTTGAAGCTGGAGTGTCCCTTTACATATTGAAGTGATTGAGAGCTCGATAGGAAGTCGAGAAGACTATTTTTGAACCTCATCAAACGGCTATGCCAAAACTGGGAAACTGCCTGAAATGGCTAAGTCTGGAAACGTGTTTGTGAAGCCTTTATTGGAGCTCAATTCGAGAAGCATGAATGCGAATCGAGTCCAGGATTCTCTACCACGTTAAATTAGGTATGTTTTTATACAAATTCAAGGCATTGGATGAAAGATTGGATATCTGTAAGGCTTCAAACAAAAGGGTCGAAGTTGCTATGAAGGCTATTTTTCTGGCAGACTTCGAGCACAAGCAAGCGGCCAGAAAAAAAGCCTTCGTAGCAACTTCGAGCCTTTTGTTTGAAGCCTTAAAGATATTCAATCTTTCATCCAATGCCTTACCTTTGTATAAAAAAAATATGTAATTTAACATGGTAGAGGCCCCTGGACTTGACTCGCATCCATGTTTCTCAAATTGAGCTCCAAAGTAGGCTTGACAAACTCGTTGCCAGACTTAGCCATTTTCAGGCAGTTTCCCAGTTTTGGCATAGCCTTTTGGTCAGGTTCAAAAATTGTCTTCTGGACTTTCTATTGAGCTCCCAAGTACTTTAATGTGTAGAGGGACACTTCAGCTTCAAAACAAGCCTTTAATCTCTAATTTCCATCTAGCCAATTGTAAGATATGAATCTCCAAAGTAGGCACCATGAAACTGTTTTTACACTGAAACAACAGATCAGGTCGACCTGATCCTATATGAGGTCGTCCGAAAAGTGCATGTCACCGTGACATGCATGTCACCGTAGCAAAGTCCAAATTTTTAATAGTGATATCAATTTTTATTAATTCAAAAGGAAAAAGAAATAGCTTAATTGGTTAATTTTGGGTGATGAACTTTCGAAGTCTGATTATTAGTTCAACTAAAAAAAATTGTTGATTTGATTTTATACCTGATGTAACGAACATATTATTCACACAATTGTTACAAGTATGAATTCAATTCATTTATTTATTTATTTGATTCTATTTGGTATGTGTGATTGTGTATGTCATATCAGCTAAAAGTTGAGATAAAATCATTTCAATTCAATTATTTCAACTAAAAGCTGAGTTATAACAATCACATAAATAATTCACGTATTGTGTCTGCTTAAAAAATGATACATTCTATACAATTCAAGTATAGTAACATTTAAAAAAAAATTGCAACTTCTAAACGATTCCTATGTTATCGACTTTTCTATCTATCTAAACTTATATGTAAATAGAATATGTTGTGCATAATACTATATCATTCATCTCAATCCATGTATTCTATAGTTATAAGCTAACTAAAAAAAAGTAATTAACACTACAACTTAAGCATTCCCCATTATTTGAGGTTGCTAATTTGCTTACCATAATGTAGCTGTCGATCCGTGTATTTGTTTAACTTCATTTTCCTTTAAACTAATAAAATTGATATCACAATTATAATAAAAAATACATAAAAGAAACATTTGAGAAACACATGTATCCACTTCATCTCCGTCCCATGTCTTGTCCAAAAGAATCTGTCAAGTTCCACTTCTCCGTCCCGTCCAAACACAATTAGCATTTAATAATTAATTAAATTAATTTGGACCAATAGATGGTAGCCACATGGGCTGGTAAGTAGCAGCTATGTGCTGCAACCTGGTCAGCAGGCAAATTTCGCCCTTTTTCCGTACCCAATTTGCCCTTAGTAACCATGATGGTTACTAATTCGTAGTAATCACCATAATCCCTCCCCAGTTTCTTACTATTAACCATGAATCTTTCCCATGTTTTGTCAATGTAAAATTTACCTAAAATGTTAAAATTAATAAAAAATTTCATCAAGCTCAGACTTAAAAAAATCTTTTGGGGCCTCTCAAACCGAATTACAACCATCAAAGTAAGCAAAGAAAAGACACTACTCTTTACAATCAATCTACGAGGGTGGAAATTGGGTGAGTGTGGTTACCCGCCCCAAATTTTGTAGTTAACCACACCTATATTTTGCGGTTAACCATTATCCATAGCGTATTGGTGCGATTTTGTTGTGGATATCCAATTTTTTATTATTATTGAATATGGTAATATGGTAATTAATATGGATGTTGTGTTTCTTCTCACACAAAAACATACAAAAAAGGAAGTTATTAAAGTGTTAAATAAAATGTAAATCAATTATCCCCTAATGAATCGATTAATTTATCCGACTTTTTATTGACTTGTTTTTGTTTTATAAAATAAAAATATTTCACATGGACACATGTTATTTGATAAAAGTATCGCACACACAGATGTTGTGTATTGACTTGATTTTGTTTTATAAAATAAGTGTGTGCAGTGTGTTTGATTTGGGGGTTACTTTAAGTTTTAGCCTTCCACTTTTCACATACCATGATATTATAAAGCATTATTAACAAATAAATATAATTAGTGAGGTTATTGTTGTTTACCCGGTGTGGATAGTGGTTAATCACTAACCACAAAATACCAATATTTTGCTAACCACACCCAATTCACTATCCACAAATTGTAAGTATGGTTACACACAAAGTGTACGATTTGATGCGATTTCCGAATTACCCGCAACCCCAAACCAAACTTCGACCCCCTATCACCAATGATAAAGCCTAAGCCAGCTTTCAGACCTGTATACAACTTCAGCCTTCCAGCAAACTATTCTCTTAATTTTCATGCAATATCTTGTCCCCATATAATCGAGAACTACGTTAAGGCCAAAGCAGGCTAATCTCCACACTCCAAACAGCTCTACAAACCTTACTCATATCTGATTTGTTACCCCACCTTTCTATACACCATTACAGCAGATCATCCCAACTCCAACTACCAGCGACGGATCAAGAACAGAGTAAAGCACTAGGCCACGACACTAATCTAAATAATGTTTTTCGAAAATTAACCAGTATGACGACACCTACCGTTCGTTCTTAGCTGCCATTCATTTTTTCCACAAGTATACATGCCAAAAAATCTCCACAACGACATGGAAGCTGATTGTGAATTGTGATGACTCAAAGTTGACTGACCCATTCAAAGTCTTTCCCTCTTTGGCTGGTTCTTTTATGTGGCTTCAGGTTCAGGGGACTCTCTGCCCCGCCATCCACTGCCCACCTTGTGACTTGTAACCCACGGTAGGTTTTTGGAGCTGGTTTCCATTCTTGTCATCTTCCCCACTCCACCATGCAATAACTTACTACTAGCCATACCTTAAAGATAACCTCTTACATGGCTGCTGAGATCTAATTGGCTTATACGATTTCAAGCAATAACCTCCACACATGCATCAAGTTTTTTTTTTCCACATTCAATCTGTTGTGTGACTTGAATCGAACTATCAGCCGCTATGACTGGAAGTCATGGGGGTCTTATCTCCTCTGTAATCTGTAATCTCCTCGATATAGTGAAATCGACTCTCTCTCGCCCGTGGACTAGCAAACACGCATCGTGTTAGTGAACCACATAAATCGTCTGTCGTATTTCCGATTCTCGCTTTCGTATTCTTGCTTTCTCGATTCCGGCGATTTCCCGATCTGCAGCAGTGCAGTAATAACACAATCCTCACTTGCAAGCAAATGTGTATAAATACAGGGGAGTACTCTGTGGATCCAAGTCATATACAATTCACCCACTAGCTATTCTACAAGTAAAATTCCAACCATGATTCCTTTCCTAGTTATCATGCTGTTAATCCAACACTGCCTCTTCCTCCTTTCCACTGCTGCTGCTGCTACTGGTAGTTATTACAATAACCATCAACGTGATGCAGCAGCTCTCCTCCAACTCAAAGCCCACATCATCTTCGCCACTTCTTCTTCCGATCATCCTCTCTCCCGCAACTGGACCGCCGCGGCGACAGCCCAAGTCTGTAGCAGCTGGGTCGGCGTCTCCTGCGGCCGTCGCCACAGGAGGGTGACATCATTGAATCTGGCGAACATGGGGATGCAGGGGACTCTGCCTCCCCACATTGGTAATCTCTCCTTCTTGGTTTCTCTCGATCTCAGCGGCAATCTCTTCCGTGGGGATTTGCCCATGGAGCTGTCTAAGTTGCGGAGGTTGAAGATCATCAACCTTTCTGATAACCAGTTTGGAGGTAGCATCCCACCGTCGCTTGGGGATCTTAGGGGTTTAAGGGTGCTGGATTTGGAGGGAAACCGGCTTTCAGGTGCCATACCAACTTCAATTTTCAACATTTCTTCTCTGGAGAGATTGATATTGGCGAGTAATAGTCTATCCGGAAGCCTTCCGGATGATATCTGCAATCAGTTTCGGAAAATCGAGGTGCTGAAGGTGTCTCACAATGATCTAGGAGGTCCAATCCCATCTTTATTGGGGCGTTGTGGCAATCTTCAGAACTTATCGTTTTCCCATAATTGGTTTACTGGACCGATCCCGAAGAGTATTGGGAATTTAACTGCATTGAAGGTTCTATCTTTCTCGTTCACAAATTTAACAGGTAGTACCAAAGCAATTTGGTTGGTGTATTGACGAAGTGGGGGAAAACAGCTTACGATTACATAAATATAACATCAAGTGGTTTTGTGTTGCAGGGGATATACCAGTTGAGATAGGCAACCTTAAAATGTTACGGAGACTAAGTATGTGGCATATTGGTCTTTCTGGAGTCATTCCACCTGTCATATTCAATATTTCTACTCTTCGAATGGTGTATCTTTCAGAGAATAGGTTGTTAGGAATTCTGCCACATGATTTGTGTTCTCATGCGTGGGAACTTCAAGAATTATATTTGGATGAGAATCAATTACACGGTGGAATTCCTGTGAGAATTGGAGATTGTACAAATCTTCAGATTGCATCATTATCTTCTAACCGATTTTCTGGAAGTATTCCAGCAACCATTGGGAATTGCAGCGTTCTCCGGGAATTATATTTGGATAACAATAATTTGACAGGTAATTCTATTTATTCTTTTGACTGCACATTTTCTTTCCTTCTGCTTTGGTTTTTTTATTTTGATTTTGAAATTGCATATATTTGTTATATTCGTGATGTGGATTTCATATATTGATAGCATATTTATCAAATTAGTTCTCCACCGATAAGTCCCTAATATTGCACATTTGATTATTTCATGTAGTATAAATGGAACCACGAAGTGACACAAAGCATCACTGAAATTGTGAAAACATAAACCCTGAATTCTTTTCCATCCAAAAAGTTAATCACCTTAATTATAAGCGAAAAACTTGACATGTTTCAAACGGGTTAATTGCAAGGATGGTCACTGGGTTTACTAAAACCGTTCATGTTTGGTCACTGAAAATATTTAATTCCATTCATGATCACTAAGATTAGTTCAATAGTTCAAGTTTGGTCACTCTCCGTTAGTTTTTGCTGATGTGGCAGTCAACTATTATAGTTGACCGTTAAATGAGTGACGTGGCCATTAAAAAAAAAAATTAAATATTTACAATTTCCACCTCATTTTACAACTATTAAAAATAAAAATAAAACTTACATCCTCCCCAAGGCCGTCGCCACCACGGATCTCTTTTCTGGAATTTTCCGAATTACCGTCCGTTCTTCCTCCTCCGACCTCCGTCAATGTCCCCGAAGTCGTCGTCGCACTGTCACCCTCGCGCCACTTCTACTGCTCAGGCATCCTCCTTCTCTCCTTTGGCTACTTCTCTTCTCTGTTTCTTTTGTGTCATCAGAAACAGCTCAAACGCCAAAGGAAGAAAAAAAGCTTGAGATCTTTTTTTCATAGAAATTTTTTTGCTGTTTGTTCGCTGTTGTTTTTCCTGAGGAAAGAGGCAGAGATTTTGCCAAGTAGTGTGATGGATTTTGAATTGCAATCCCAGCAGAAGGTGCAGGCGAAGATGACTGTGGCGGCGACGAAAAATGGGACAGCAGTTTTGGGAGAAGGCGTCTTCGGAGACGTTGGCGCCATGACCGTCTTGCTCTCCAAGGACATTGAGCTTGTGGACAAATTCAACGACCCCCTTTCAGCAATTCCCTCTTCGTCTCTTTCGCTTCTTGGTCTCCAGTTCCCCATTCGGCTCCCGAACATTGGCCTTGCAATCCGAGTGAACTTCTTTTTCTCTCCCTCCTCCATTGCTCGTTCTTTCCCCATTTTCTTTTGGCCCTGGACCGGAATGGAAATGTGGCGGAGGAGGGAGCGGACGTAGCGGGGCGCGGGGAGATGCCGAGAGAGTAGAGGAAGCGGTCAGGGGCGCGAAGAGCGTGAATGCGGGGGAGGAGTTGGAGGAGAGGACGTTGAATCGGAGATCCGTGGTGGTGACGCCGTTGGGGAGGAGGTAAGTTTTATTTTTAATAGTTGCAAAATGAGGTGGAAATTGTAAATATTTATATTTTATTATTTTTTTAATGGCCACGTCACTCATTTAACAGTCAACTATAATAGTTGACTGCCACATCAGCAAAAACTAACGAAGACTAACGGAGAGTGACCAAACTTGAACTATTGAACTAATCTTAGTGACCATGAATGGAATTAAATATTTGCAGTGACCAAACATGAACGGTTTTAGTAAACCCAGTGACCATCCTTGCAATTAAACCTGTTTCAAACCAAACCACAATGCATCCTTCTCTTTCGAAACAGCGCTATTGCGCTCTTCCATCTTGGTAGGCATCAGCTGGAGCTGGTGACGGTGTCAGTTTCGTGGTGCGGCGGACGAGCGTGAGACTATCGTCATGGCCTATGCCTCGTGAGAAAAGATTGAGCCACATTTTATTTATAAGACAGGGTCGGGCCTAAGGTCAACTACAATAACCATCTGCCTTGAACTTTGTTGAGTTAACTAACTTATAACCTGGCCGGTTGAACGGAATGTTCATATTTGAGTATTTATATTTTTATGTTATGTTTAACTTTATCAATCCGTTTAATTTTATTGAAAATCCTTTGATCGAGATGATACATAAATACCGATTGTATAGGTCGAACATTTGGAGAAATACTATCATCATTTTAAGAATATAAAATATAAAAATGTATCATTCCCATTTCATAATGATAATTAAGCCCCATTAAAATTATATTGGTTAATTGATTGTCAAGAAAGATAGAGTATAAAAGCTCACTGCAATTCCCACATGACCCATACATAATTGGAAACTAATACTAAAATCTTATAATCCTATATAATGGGTTCATGCTCTCCTTCTAGGAAGAACATGCCACTAATAAAAAAGAGAGAGTTGTTGATTCAAGTCAACCATATACTAACAGCTCAACTAAAAGGAGACAATCAAAATGTGAGAGGAAATGAAAAAATTAGGTTATCTCAAATATACTAATAGACTCGATCAAAGTAATAAGACACAAAATTAGACGCTCCTTATCTACCAGTTCTAGTAGCTTGAATAGAGAATTGATCTTAACTTCAGTAGGTCAATCAATGATTACTCATTTTAAGATAGACATAGGTTGTGGTAGCTGGCTGCAATCATAAACCTAAAGATCCAATAGCTACCACTCTTCGTTGTACAACCAACTTCTTATACCGTCTATCTTCAATCTCAAGATGGACCTTCTCTCAGTGGCCCTCAATTTATCCTTCCAATTGTGGTTCTTTGCAACTCGCTCTTCAACTCCTAAATCCTCTTCATTCATTTGGTCAACTTATCTTCCTTAGGGGTAGTTTTAATAAGCTCGGTAAAACCAACCCTCATCTCCAATTCCATCAATATTCTCATATACTCCTTGATTGCCTTCACCTGCTCCAGTCCACTTCCATTCCTTTCAATACCTTCTCCATTTTCATTAATATCCTCATAATCTCTCAGTTCTCTCTCATCAGCTACTCCAGTTTTGCTTCCATGTCTTTCCCACTCCCCTCAATTCGATCGCTACCCTCACCAACTCCCTCTTCTCTCCCTTCACCTGTTGTAGTTGAACTTTACTTGCTACTTTTTGTATCATGGATTGTAGCTACAAAGATTTTAAATCTCTAAAATCTATAGATATAAAATCTCTCATAATTAGAGAGATTCTAGATCTTGATTTTGGAGATTTTCTCTCTCCTAGTATATTTTTTTCTTCATTTATCCCACTAAATACCCTTACCAATAAATTCTCAATATTTTTCGACCAATCTAATTATTTTGGTTAAGGATAAACAAGTCATGTAATAAAAAAAATAGAATTTCTTTTTTCATTGGATGTTAACAATCGTAATTACCAAACAATAAACATTTTCAAATCTTTTTTCAACAATCCACAGAGTTAAATTCTTTGGATTGTCTAGAATCTATAGATTTAAACTCCAATTCTCCAAACGAGCTTATTTTTTTATTAAGTAAACACTTATTAGATTCGAAACTGGGCAGTTTAAACAAATTTAATATCTACCCTTGCATTATTATGACTCATAATTTTTTTTGTTAAACCCGATTTATATCGTGATGATAGTTTAGTAAATGGAATGATCCGACCAAAATATGACTGATTTATGTTAGCTTATGCCCGTTTTACCAAAATATATAGAAAAAGTCGAAAAAAATGAATTATGCATATATATAACCCATCTCAATATAATCTCTCTAAAATTTACATCCATATTTAATAAAATAACATATTATAAACAAAACAGTATGCAGCCTTGAAACACCAAGTACATAAAGTCAATTCTTCATTTGCTAAGGCAATCCGAAGAAAACAGAGTGTAATTCTTAGTTACTAGCGCCTATATGGCTGGCCCATGAGCAGAAATGATGATAATTTTTTATGAAATTAGTGTTGTGTTGGTGCTTAATTTTCGCTACTTAAGCGAATTAGCATTCATGGACAATGCTAAGCCTATTTTCACCATGGTCGTTCTTTTCATTCCTGCTTTTGTCTAGGTATCTATAGTTTTCTCCATACCACATTGCGCCTAAATAGTACTGTACCAATTACAAAAAACTATTACAAGCCACAATTAGTTACAAAACTGTTACCAGCCACAACATAAACATATTAATTTGATCTTAGATAATGGTTCAATAAACCTGATTGTGACAAGTCGAAATTTCTGGCCAACAGGCCGGACACAAGCTAATTTGAAATGGACAAAAATACACAAAACTCTATCATATATTATTGGAGAACTGGCGAGCATCACCGCACAAATATAATTTGAGATGTCGCGAGAAGAGCATGGCCTCATGGCACGCCATGAAACTTGCTTTTGAGGTCACTCTTCAATGGCGTTAGGATTAACTTTTTGGAAGGTGTTAATGAATTTTTCACTTGACATTCTGTTAATATTAACAAAAACAACGTCGAGATCTAAAATCTCTCTCTATTTTTTTCCAGACTTAGAAGATATGAAAGCAAGAACCTCAAATGCTAAACCAGACATTTTTTTATACTCTTTAATGACATATATAGGACAATAGTTCATAGGGGTGACTTTTTTTGTTGTTGCCAAAAACTCACTTACATTATCACGAAAAGAGATAAATACTTTATAGCTTAGTCCTTAACCAAGAAGAGAAATCAAAACCAAACACATTTGTATGAAACAAAGAAATGGTTTTTCTAGCCACAAATAGGTTACCCGGTTGTTCTGCCTAGCTATGAAATGGATTCTAAAATCGTTGTAATTTTGATGCCACTTCGCAATTGTTGGTGAAATTCAAAAGTTAATTAATGAAAATGATTCTTCAAATATTTACAGATGAATTTCCAAATAACACCTGCATATGTGTTGTGCTATTATCTGATCACCCTCAATTGATTCCTTCATACGCTAAATGCTTCAGTTGTGAATTGTGATTCAACTCTCTCTCCACGTACACGCACATTGTTAGTATTTTATCTCAAAACCAAAAGAAATAACCCTCTGCGCATAATTGATTGCTAATTCATGTTAGATTCACACTAAACAATAGTTTAACATAGTTCTCTTTCTTAAACCAATGGAAAAGCATCATAATTTTTTTTATTTATTTATGGAATACTAATGGTACCCCTTCAATTGTTGGTATATTACTTAACAATTTGAAGGAATACTTTACGAGAACTACGTTTATTGATTGATATGTTGCAGGTGAAATTCCTTTGGAGTTGGGTTATCTAAATGCTCTTCAAAAGTTGGCCCTTGATCAAAATAGATTAAGTGGCTTAATTCCATGGACAATCTTCAACATCTCATCCATGTTGGCAATGAGTTTTACTGATAATGAATTATCAGGAAATCTCCCACCAACATTAGGCTCGCACCTTCCAAATTTGGAGTGGCTTAGTGTTGAGGTCAATAACCTCAATGGAAGCATCCCACCGTCCATCTCCAATGCTTCTAAACTTGAACTTTTGGCACTTGCAAGGAATTCATTCTCCGGCAGTGTTCCCGATACATTTGGCAATCTTCAAATGCTCCAACGTCTTGACATTGGGGGTAATAGTAATCTAGTGGTAGATCCGTCTTTCCTCACTTCTTTAACATCATGCAAGAGTTTGGAAAGCTTGGAGATCACAGAGACGTCATTTGAGGGAGCATTACCACCTTCCATGGGGAATCTCTCCTCGTCTTTGCAGTATTTTCTTGTATTTAACTGCAAGATACAAGGCAACATTCCAGGTGAACTAGGAAACTTGAGCAACATAGTTGAAATCGATCTTTCATCCAATCGATTGACGGGGTCCATCCCACGGAATATACATAAACTGAAGAAGCTTCAAGCCTTGAGCCTTAATCACAATGAGTTACATGGAGTCATTCCGAATCAACTATGTGAGTTACCATCATTGTTTGGTTTGAATTTGGAGGACAACAATTTCTCTGGACAAATCCCAGAATGCTTCCCCAATGTGACTTCCTTAAGAGAAGTCTACTTGGGATTCAATATGTTAAGCTCTGTGATACCTTCATCATTTTGGGATCTCACCTACTTGTTGGACTTCAGTCTAGCCAGAAACAATCTGATCGGTTCTATATCTCCACGACTTGGAAACTTCAAAGACTTGATCTCTATGGATTTATCAGGAAATCAGTTATCAGGCGACATTCCAGCAAGTATCGGAGGCCTTACAAACATACAAAATTTGTCTCTTGCACTGAATAATTTCCAAGGTCCGATTCCTGAAGCCATTGGGAACTTGGTCAGCCTCGAGTTCTTGGATTTGTCAGCTAATAATCTCACTGGTATTATCCCCAAAACCATGGAGTCATTGAGGTATCTGAAACAACTCAATGTCTCTCAAAATGGGTTATGGGGAGAAATTCCAAATGGTGGGCCTTTTGCAAATATGTCTTCGGAATCATTCTTGTTGAATCCTGACCTGTGTGGCTTACCCAAATTTGGAGTGCAACAATGCACACAAGGACACAACAAGCACTTTGACAAGTTACTAATTGCAGTTGTGGTTTCGATCGTCTTGTCACTAGCAATTGTTGCTTTCACTTTGACAGTAATGTTACGCCGCCGAAAAAAGAGCTCGGAAGAGAGGAACAAGGTGAAGGAAGAATTATTGGCTTCACTAACATGGAGAAGGATTTCCTTGCTCGAGCTTCAACGAGCTACTGATGGATTTGACGACTGTAACTTATTGGGAAAGGGAAGCTTTGGTCGTGTATACAAAGGTGTTCTAGCTGATGACACCAATGTAGCGATAAAGGTGTTTAATGAATTGGAAGGAGAAGCTGATGATGATGATGATGATGACATATTTGGTAATGATACTGAATGTGAAGTTTTACGAAATCTCCGCCACAGAAATCTCATTAAAATTATCAGCACTTGTTACACGACTGGTTTCAAAGCATTGGTATTGGAGTTCATGCCTAACGGGAGCTTGCATAAGTGGCTATATTCACACAACTACTTTCTCGACATTTTTAAGAGGTTGGACATTTTGATCGATGTTGCATCGGCTCTTGAATATCTCCATCAAGGTTATTCCATTCCAGTTGTTCATTGTGATTTGAAGCCAAGTAATGTATTGTTGGATGGAGATCTCGTTGCTCATCTAGCTGATTTCGGCATTTCCAAGTTCATTGGAAGCGGGGATTCCATGACACAAACATTGACTCTTGCTACAATTGGATACATGGCACCAGGTACCATATTACATGTTAAGAATTTTGCCCTTATATTGTAACCACAAAGGATTATTGATTTCACATGCAAGCTGTTTAATGCACTGCAGAGTTTGGCATGGACGGAATAGTGTCGACAAAGAGCGATGTGTACAGTTTTGGAATTCTTGTGATGGAAGTGTTCACTAGAAGAAACCCGACAGAAGAATCATTTCAAGAGGGGATGAGCATGAAGCAATGGGTTACGACATTAGTGCCCGAGGGAGTCACGAAGTATGCTGATGCAAATCTACTAAATTGCAACAGTAATAGGGATTTTAAGTCTAGAGAAAGTTGCATATCTTCAATTATGAAACTGGCGTTAGAATGTTGTGCTGATACACCAAGGGATAGGTTGGCCATCAATGACGTACTTGCCAATCTCAGAAAGATTAAGTCACAATTGCAACAAGATCTTTGTCGTCGAGCATGAAGACTATACAGGAATAAATGTAGGGATTGTTTTAGCATTCGGGTGATTTATTGAATACATTCTAAGCTTTGTTTGTGGCTAATCACATGTTTCAACTTTCAGTTGTCACTCAAATCCTCAAACACATCTACTTATGCTGCAGGTAATACTGCTTCTAATTAAAGTGGAAAGTTTGCTACATTTGTGCTCCATTCTGGAGTGTAAATACGTAGCGAATTCAGCATTGTGATTTTCAAAAGGATTCAATTGCAGTGTGGTAAAACTATTCATCCCTCTTTATTCACAACATGATTTCCTTCCTAAGTTTGTGTATGTGATTCTACTATTCATCCCTCTTTAGTCCAACTGCCGTTGTGCTGGCAAATGCTGTTGGCTCTGGGAAAAAGGATTCTCTCCTTCTTCAGCTGGCTATGCATGCTTTTTGTGTTGATTTAAGCTGGATGTGCTCCCTGTATGGATTTTAAATAAACTTCTTTGGTCTTACTTCAGCTTCCCAACTACACAATGTTTGAAATGCCTGACCAAATTGAGTCTGCAATATCAATCTTTGTGAACCTTGTGGGAAACTGAACTAGTGAAGTTGTTGATAGTCCAAATATATATTGGTAAAACCGTAATAAGAGGCAATATAACCGTGTCAGTTTGGTCTTTGGTATGCAGTTTAACCGGTATGACAGAGTACTGTGGAATCAGATTATATGATTTGATGCATGGTGTTGTGGACCATGAGCAAATCTAGAATATTAGAGTGGCCGATGGATCTTGCGACGATCAAGGAAAAGGTGAGGAAGATGGAGTACAAGAACAAAGAGGAGTTCAGACGCGACGTGTGGCAGATCGCTTTCAATGCCCACAAATGCAATGACGGGCGAAACCCTGGCATCCCACCTCTAGCTGATCAGCTTCTAGAACTCTGCGACTTCTTGTTAGGAGAGAGTGCGAGCGAGTTAGCTGGGGTGGGAATGTAGACAAGTATGATGCAGGAGGCAAAGGAAAGTTTTTGCTTCAGAGCTCTTTAGTAGGTCAGTCTCCTGGGGCTTTTAGCTAGCTGCTTCTGGAGTGGTGGCGATTGGTTGATTCTTTCCTGTGTAAAAAAAATACCAACTTAGCTGTATTTCATCTGTACATCACTTCTGTAAATGCTCCACTAATTAGGAACTTAATACATTTAGGAAGGTAGATGTTGGTATAAAAAATAACGAGATTTCGTCAATAGTAATGTCATAACAAGAAATTCATTCAATAATTTGCCATTGTTAACGTTCCAATCCAAGTGCGTTGCTTAAGCATTGAAAAGTTGCATCGCAAATTCGACCCCGAAATCTAGTGACATTTTGATACTAAGGGCCTGTTTACTTTCATTTCTGTTTCCTGTTTTTGAGAAAACAGATGTTGAAAACAGGTGAAAACAACATTTTTTCGTTTCCGAAAACAGCAGGAAGTTGCCACTTTCTGTTTTCATAATTGGAAACGAATAGAAAACCGAATGAAAAGTAAACAAGTTTTCTCGTTTCTGTTGCCAAATTTATGACATGAAAACAGAAAACAGGAAACGAAAATGAAAGTGAACAGGGTATAAGGGTACACAACAGGAAAAAAACCTAGTTTCCGCTTTCAGTTGGATGAATAATACTAGAAACAATAAAGAAATCCAGTTGATAATAGAAACCTCTATGGCTACATATCAACCAAGCTGAATTATGCGAACAGAAACTTCTAATCTGCAAAATTTCTTCCAGCTGCTAACTAACATCATCAGAAACTACTCTCTCTCTCTCTCTCTCTCTCTCCATCTGGTTACATCATCTAACTTATGGCTACGTTCTACAAAATCCTATTTCACTTGGACAAATTTTAACCGGCAGCCTCGACAATGGTAGCATTAAACCGAAAATGATCGAAGGTGTGTATATAGTGAAACCTGTGTTAGGGATAGGTGTGTCCAATTCAAATGATCGATCCCCCATCCCAAGATGATATGCTTCAGAAGACGAGGACGCCCCGTGATCTTTCCGTTAGTTAATCTTAGGCTTGGCCCGTCCTGGCTTCAACACGGCATACAGAAGACCAGCAACAACAAGGAAAGCAGGAATGGTTGCCATGTCGAAAACCAGATGCACTTTCCGCTCTGTTGTGCAGTGAACTGGATGCAGAAGAGCAATAGTTGCATTCACTTGCTCAGAAAACCTGCACCAGCAACGCCAGTCTACAGCTTAGAAACAACACTAGACCAAGACAACTTGCTTCTTCTTCTCATTAAAGAAACTACCTCTCGTCATCAATTATATTTATCACTAAAAATATATCATATCAACAAAAGCCTTACAGAACACACTTTCCCTTCATTTTTACTATAAAAAAGTCACTTTTCTAAGCAAAAGCTAAAACAAACACACCCTAAGTTTAATTTAGCCAGATAAAGGGCTCCAAGTGGGGTGAGCACTGAGCAGAAAGCCAATACTTTGGGAAATCATATCTCCATATCTCAAAGAATATGAACAGAACTACTGAGCTGGGGGGGAAATGTCACCTAGAGCTAGCAGTGGCACAAACCCTTAATTAGACAAGTCAGTACCAGAATCAATAAGGATATAAGTTTCAGCAGTCGAAATGACTTACACTTTAGTTGCATCCTCCAAGGTAAGAAGAAGTCGCATGGCATCCACATAACGCAGTTCTCCAGTAACAGTTGCAATCTGAAATGCAAGGGCAAGATATCACGACGAGTCAACAACTGATATTTCAAAAAGTGACAATGATAATGCAAATTCAGATAAGTTAGTATCAAGGAATACTCACCCTTCTCCACAAACCGACAACATTATTATACTTGTTCACAAGTTCTTTCTCTTTAGAATGGAAGAGCTTGTATGTACTTTTAGCTGTTTCAGGTTAAAGTCTTTTCAGCAGAAGCAACAGACAAATGGATAATAAGAGCACTAAAAAAATACACTTCTCCAAATCCACACATAAAACCGAGTTTTAAAACAGCAGTAAACAGTGACCAAAGGATACATGTCCTTTCCATGAGTAGACTGCGTATTGCAGAATTGACTAGTTGTAGAGACTCTTCAAGGGTGGTGATTATGTAACTCCGTGCAATTGTATCCAAATGGAACTGTGAGATATCCCAGCCTTGAGATGTAATGGATCATGGATTGCATCCTACTGACCATATCCAGTCCTGTGAGTTTACGGGTACAGCAAATCAGAAATATAGCACTAACCGCTTTTAACAGGACAGGAAACTCCACTTCATGAGTGTGCTCAAAAGTATGCTTAGAGGTGCAAAATCTTCTATGCACATGTGAAGCAAAGGTAGCATGGATGCCTACAGTTCAATACTACAATGCCTTGCATTTTATAATGGAAATGTGAAACATTTGAAATTCCAAGGTATCATACCATTAGGTAAAATATTTAAACGTTGGAATGTTAAGGGATGCTTAATGGTGAAAATTTGTTCTTCCTGATGTCAGCATGCAGAAAATAGCCACGCCATAAACCGAAACACTTCAACAATCCAAACATATATACCTCAATTGCAGTGTCATGTGCATGGCTGTGGACCAGATGAAGAGGAAGTAAGCCGGCCAGATGTTCAGAAACAGCAGCGAGAGCAGCTTTAATGGGTCTTCTGAGTAATGACAAGGAAACAAGAACCAAGAAGATGTGTCGAAGATAAAGCATCTATTTGAGAATTGCTTCATTGTAAAAGTCAAATAATCCTTTGTCTAACCTCAAGTCCCACAGGAGTGATTGCCCATTACACTGGAGATGACTTTCCCATGATGATTGCTCTGACTGAACAACAACGATCATATCAGAAAGCGCTTTTGCCTGATAGTGCTTGTCAACTAATAATGGCTCTCCATGAATAAACCAAAAGATGGGAACTTCAAGTGTAGATCTGGTATGGGCATGTGCTCCTGCATTATTGAAGTTGGGGATAAGAATAGACTTGACTTGTGTAAGTGATGAGAAGGAAAAATATAAGGTTGATTCTGCATCATCAATGGAGTTGCATGTTTTTGTTTCTAGTTCCTTCGGTTCTAAGGCCCTGTTTTCATAGGTTAATCAGATTATCTTCAATCCATCCATAGTCAGTTTGGTGACAATGGTCTATTATAGAATTGGCATATCAAAAGAACTTGAGTGGAGAGAGATCACCTTTTAGAGAACCATGGTCATTCAGCTTCTGCAACTGATACTGAAGAATGGAGGAGTCAAGATATGTCCGAATGGTTTTCCTATAAGTTCCATTCACAAGCAAGAGCGGGACAGCTGCAGCTCGTCGTCCCACTGAAAAAGCCATGGCTAAAGCAGGATCCTCTGAAAGTGATAACCTAGATCCAGCTAGAGAATTAGAAAACACAGAAGCAATGTTTCTATCACATGAAATTAAGACAAACCAATAGAGAACAAAGTGGTTGGGTAGCTTTTATTCCATACAGACTCATGGATTTATGCAAGGGCAATTTGAGAAATTTAATCTTTCGAAAGCAAGTACTTAAAAGTTTGGGCTGAATATAGGTTTCTGCGAAGGTAATAACAAAGATGATAGCCCATCCATGATAGCTTTGAGATCCACAGGGAGTTGTTTAATGGTCCTAACTTTCTGCGTGAATAGCAAAGTATTAAGACGAAACTCGATCCAACAAGGAACCTCCTTGACAGGGTATAAAACGCATGCCATACCTCTTGTGTTATAAAGAACAACTGAATGATATCTTCTCATAGTGATGAAATGCACCATCAGCAATTGAAGGTGATATTATGTGTCTCATTGATCCCCAAAGAGTTGAACCTAAATGTGCAAGAAATGTATCTCGTGCAACAGTGTAGTTCTGGAAATCCTGTTCGCAGAAGTAATGTAGAACATCAGAGAATGCTACTACTTGAAGCAAAAGCATCCTGCTAATATATAACAGCAAACTAAAGCACTGCCAGTCTAGAGAGATGAGGAAGGCAACTCACACAGACAAGCAAAGGGTAGCACAGTCAATTAACAAGACCGAACTCCATTTTTACATGAAATACTGACACTAACTTTTTAATTTAACATTAAAAGTACTAAGAATGCTGCACAAACGAGAAAACAATAGCATGGGTTCATCTGGCAAAGACAATATATTTTGAATTTATGCTCACCAGCTTCACCGCTCACAGAGCACAAAAATAAGATGCCGACACAAGTCAAACTTGTTTACTTAAAAACGATTCGAATCAAATTTTTACTCACCTGCCGCCTAAGCTCATGTTTGTGAAAACAGATATATATATGTACCAATTCTCTTAACTTCATCACAACTATTTTTATAAAAAGAATCTTAATAAAAGTAACACAATGGTTGTGCTACTTTGGCAGCAGAGCATGGTGGAGACATTGAATCTAAAGCAAAGAATAGATTACATTGTAAAATGCCTCATTAAAAGCCAAATCAACATACCTACTGGGTATCGCTAAAAAGATTCCAGTTTTCCATACGTTTCAATGCCTCCATGGCCTTCTTCTTAGGGCTCTCATCATTTTCTTCACCTTCTAAGGACTGAAGTTCATTTTTCAAGTCCCTCATTCTCTCATCAAGCTCTGAGACCACAGACATAAGATAGATCATAAAACAATATCAACGCAGCATGAAGCCAATCAACTATATTATACTTAAAATTTTATGACAGTGCAGTTTGGCAGCCATTTCATTGAAAAAACTCAGGCTTAAGCAAATTTACAGATATAAAAGAAACAAACCTTCACAAAGTGCTAGCTTAACTCTTCTTCCTTTACAGTGCTTGAAAGCAAAAAGCTCATAGATATCAATTTCAGCAAGAAGGATATCAACCGCCTGATGATCTTTCTGCAACATTCAAGAAAAATTAACAGGCTCAGATAGCTAAAAAAGAAATTCATAAGATTTCTAACTGAATATAAGAACATCTTGTGGAGAAAGTGAATACAAGGCACACAAACGCACACATGCAAGGGTGCACTCAAACATTAAATATGTTAGCACTCGGAGGTAAGTTTGTCAGATCTTTTATCTTATAGTTCAAATGATATTTCCTCCACCAGAATTGAACCAATAAGCTGGGCCACATAATTCCCTTTTCAATTTAGCAATCACCCATGCAGTGTTTTTAGAATTGGCAATAGTGAATCAGTTACTACTTTCTCAAAGAGTTAGGGTTGACGTTTGAACTCAGGAAAACAAACTGCTACCAAAATTCTTATTCAATAAATCACATACATCACCAAATATTGCAAATTTTTCCTGGATTGCTTCTTGCAAGCGATCTTCAGCTTCATCTTCAGAAATTTCTGGATTACAGCAGAGAAATTAAATACACTGTAAAGAGACAACTGCAAAAGAAGCACTGGCACAAACAGATTGCAATTCTGCAAGAACAAACCGATAATATTAAGCAAATAGATTGAAGAAAAGGGAGAGAAGGAACTTGGAGAAGCATACTAGAGTATACAGCAACCAATGTGCATTTAATACCAATACCAATAAATGCAACTGACAGTTCAACTCAAAGTACAGTGTGATAGTTATAGCTAGTTACTCCTTATTCGATCGTTAGCAAAGATGTTAGCAGCAAACTGGAGCCTGGAGGGGGGACATTTTATTAGCTGTAACAGCACCAATTGTTTTTTCCACATTTGGAAGACTAAGTTCTGTACGAACACCTTCCCCACCAACAGCAGGACCCCATGCGAAAGGGCCAGCGGATAGATCAATGAACGCCCACCTGGTGCAGAAAGCAACAATAATTCAGTCTCTACGATTTCCATGTGGACATGCATATCAGTATACAAGAGAAAGACTTTGCCACCTGTCCTTCCCGATCCAGGTATCAGTGAGACATTCTGGTTGAAATCCAGCAAGGTCCCCAGCTTTTAGTTCCTTCTTCAAAAGAAGCTTCATGTATTTATTCTTTCCTTCCAAAAGCTGGATATCCAGAGACAATAATCAGTAATCATCAAAGAATCAACACACGTAGAGGACCCTCCAGCTTCTGGGGGAAAAGGTTCATAATAGGCAAAGAGGGGAGGTTGCTAACCTGCAAAGCTTTGCTCAAGATGATTTCAGAAATGTCTTTCCCTTGGTACAGTTTTTCAACATTATTGAGCACATCCAGACAATTGTTATACCATTCAGCCTGAGGTCAATAAAACAGTAGTCTAATGTAACATGATAGAAAGTTCACCATGATCTTACCTATTTTATGCATTTGTCCATGAAATGACTAATATAAGTAAATGTAGACAGAAAAAGACATAAGTGCCAGTTTCACAAGATAAACAGAGAGAACACAGACCGTATCAGTATCTTCGACAACTGTCCAAGCAAATTTCGGCATAGGATGCTTTTCATATAAAGGTCTCTTGATCTTTTCGAATGCTGCAGATTACAATCCGATAATTCCAAAATTTAAGAAGCATAAAAAGAGATATTGCACCTCTGAATGGAAATGGACACAATGACAGAAGTTACCAAGGACACTTTCTGGAACAGTTCCAGACTCCAAAATCTTAGTCTGTAGATTTTCATCCTGAAAAAGAAAGTATAGATCATCGAACAGAGTTTAAAGCAAGCGGTTCTGCATTTGATAAGAGCTCCTCATGTTATGTCTGTTCCCCCCCACCCCCCTCCAAAAAAAAAAAAAAAAACTTGTATCTTCTCTGCATTGTCTGACACGTTTATTCTAGATGAAATGATCCGATGATGCAAACAAGAATGTAACACACAAACCCGTTAAAGAATAAATAAAGAAAATAACAAGAGGCTTAAATAGAACACAAAAGACAAACCTTTTTCAGGAAATCGATTTCTGACCATGATAAACCTCTCCTGTAATCCAAATTAAGAAGGGGAAAAACAAGAAAAAGAAAGACACGAACAGGATAAACTTATACATAATGCCAAACTTAAATTGAAAACACCAATTTAGTGAAGAACAGTATGGACACAAAGGCAGCCAGTTTGCTAACCTTGTTACCATACAAATTCATAAAAAAAGCATAACAAGCATTACACACCGATAGCCATATTTAGCTCTCTTCAGGTCATGCTTGGGATTCAAAATGAAAATGTTATAAGCGCTGTCAAGTTCCAGGTATTCAACAAGGCTTGTGAAAATAACATCCATCAGATCCATATCAACTTGCCAAAGGGCATCCTTCTCATCCCTGTGTAAATGAACAAAAACCATAAGGCATAAGTAGATCCAATATGCAATTGTTAGAGAAATGCATCTGATTTCCGTCTTCTCCCAATTCCTAATTCATAAAGCTGCAAATCGGCATACTCATGAACCATGACTCCTCTCTCACTATCCACTCCCACAACTAAGTTTAAGCAGATGAAGACAACAATTTTAGCAGTTGGCTGTAGCTTCATGAGAATTGCATATTTTAACGACCATACATATATGCATGATTTTAAGAATGCTATATAATCCCCTAGGTACCTGCTTTACTACTACCAGTCGACAATCAGAGTCTACATGAAGCATGAAATGACCAGTCATTAAATTCGCATAAGAATTCAGATCCTACAGAAGCTATTGAATATATAACATCAGCATGTCAGAATTTCAGCTTCAGAAAAGCAGTGCAAAGATAGGAACAAGACTCAGGGGTATATTTAACCTGTTACTTGAAATGTCATCCTTGCGAGCCAAAACATTTATGGCATGTTCAATGATTGAAGTGACCTTTACACCCATTTCAATGGCGTGAACAGAAAAGCTGAAGGATCAAAGTCAGATATCAGAGTCGACACCAAATCAAGCACACCAATAGAGAAAATTTAGAAAAAACAACAAAAAGCAACAAAGGAGTCACTATAGAGGGTTTACTTGTAGTTTATGTGACTGATAATGGGAAGATGATGTCGTTGACCTTTGTCAACACTGATTTTGTAAAATGGAGTAAGAACCTCTCCGATCTGAGGTACTCGTGTATGTTCAAAGATATGATCAATCTTGGTGAACCAACGCTCCAGTTCATCTGGATTGAGCTTGAAATCTAAATCAAAAAGAAATCAGATTCCATCGTATAACCTATGAATTCACCAAATTATCAAGTGAACAGGAAAACAAGAACATGAACAAGGAGCTTAATATAGATAGTCCAAGGAAAGAAATGGTAAGCCTTTAACCTCGATTCCCACTTCCTTCAAATCCAATAAAAATGAAATTTACGGGGACTGGTAGGTACATAGCATCTACTTCTTGAATCATTAGATAATTCGCAATATTTCCTGAAATGCGAAGTGTATAAGAAAATGTTAGATGCCATTTCTTCAACCAGCAACAAAATTATCACATCGATCTCAAATACAACCAGGACATCATGCACTTGTTTTACCTTCGGTAAAAAGTAAGTTATAGACACAGCTTAAACAAAGATAGCTCTCAACTCTATATCTAATACTCTAGATACAACTAATATTCATAGTGTGGAGCTACAGCCTATTAATTTATAGAAATTACATCATTCATCAATATATATTTCCAACTTTACTCCGAAAATGAGAATCTATTTTACCCTTTAAAGTCATTTCACAATAATCATTCATTTCTTTATCACCAAAAGAATATCTCACACTCCATCATATGTTACTTGCATCTATCGGAAGGTAATATTTTCACTACACAGTATTACCTGGGAAGCTAAACAGTCTGCCTTCCATCGAGACAACTAACATATGCAATGTCAACATAACAAATAATCATGTGCAAGCATGTTCCACCAGAAGAATGACCCACACTGCTTTAATTTGAGAATGAGAGGAAGAAATGGGAAAGTGCATTTAGCTGGATATTTGCGGTTATAAACAGTACAAGATGTCATAGGATATGCATGTACACTATACAGAAGCACGTTGGTAAGAATTAAAGAGAATTGCCTGCCTTGGTGTAATTCATTAGCCCCATTTTGGCAGAGTTTGAGGACTCCAAATCGTCAAAATCTGCTTCACCGAAGTAAAATAAATCATTCCCTGAACAGGGAGAATAAGTGGAAGTGTGAAGAAGTGTGTAGTGAACATACCACTGCGTATAACAGCCTCGCTCCAAAATCTACTCTTCTCTTTGAGATTGAACAGAGAAAACACAGATGACTTCCCAGATTTCTGAGTCCCATCTCTCGACCCATATGAGCTGGTTGCTGCAAACTGATCCCCACCATCAAGAGGTTAGCATCATGTATCGTCCATCGTAAGAGAAATTTCAAACGCAAGAACAAAAAATATATGATGTTAATTGAAGTGTTCTAATCATGGCTGACAGAAGAAAAATAAAATCTCCCTCCTGCCTAAGCCCCAAGGTATGCATGCCAAAGATGTGGATGGAGAAGGGAGGTGAGGCATTGTGGCAAAAAAGGAGATGAATGCATCAACCAAGGAATTAAGAAACATAGGCAGCTGTTTATAACCCAAGGTTGATCAACCAAAAGACCATGCAGATCACAGAACAGGCATAGCACCTGAAAGCTAGAAATCCATACCACGGAAAAAAGCTAAACTGGTCACAATCCAAAACCAGAACATTAAAGAAAGCATTTTCCACCATCTCGAGTTTGATTGGGCATTGTTCCAGTTCAAGCATTTCCCATATTCAGGCAATGACAATTGAAAAGTCACTCAACATCACAGCACAAGGTCAGAGAAACCGGAACAGAAAAAAGCTTCAATTCCAGCATTGCTATAACTAAGCAATCTACCAACATCACCAACAAAACCGACCAAATTTACTACGCACGGGATGAGAATTCATAGACACGGAGCCGCAGCCGAGGAACTAATGGAGGACTCATCTACACCCAACATCGAGACGCGAAATCGAAGACGTTGGAGAAGAAACCTTACCAGCAGAATTGCGGAGCAGAAGAAGAAGAGCAACCTGCAAGAAGCAATCGGAGAAGAAGCGGCGGAGACGGCAGGGGATCGTCGATTACGGCAATGAAGGCAACGATCCCTCGTGTTCTTCTCTCTGTTTTCCCCCTTCTAATTGGGTTTTGGTTATCTCTGTAGCAAATGAGTAACCTTCAGTGAAGTGCTTTCTCTCCGGTCTACCTTCCCGCTTTGCTTTGCTTCGCTTCACGTCAGTGGCCACTCCACCTTACTTCTCTTTCTGCTGCACTGTATTCGCCGTAAAATATTACAGACGCAGCCGCTGAGAGTTGCGGCGTTGCCGGTGGATGCGGGGAGGGAAATTATCACTTTAGTCACTAAATTTATGCGATTTATCTGTCGCAAACCCTCAAAATTGACTTCATATTAAAGGTCCCCCTTGCTGCTGGCTGCCGCACGATTGATTAATTTTGTTCTTGCTGCACGATGACGAAGAAGTGAAGGTTATACAGTACTCGAATCGATTACTAGTTAGTCTCAAAAGTATCTATTTTGGTCCAAATGAGTTATTTTTAAGTTCCTTCTTTGAACACATTTCGTCCTATCTGTTGTGTGGCGTAGGCGGAGTTTGAAACTAGTCTTGTGTTCTTTCAGAATATAAATATTTAATTAATAAATATAATTAAAACTAAAAATATCCAAACAATTCATTTATAAATAAAAAATTAATCGACTAATGTCATCATTATTTTCATATTTGGAAAGAAATGCAAGGACATTCATTGTATACACTCTTAAGTAAGTCGATTCAATGTAATATATATTAAACAACCATTAGAAACGTTGAATTCTACTTAGAAGTTTGTTCTTAATATAGGCAAAAGCTTAAATATTCTTTCTATATTTACAGTTGCAATGGGTAGAATCAAAATTAGTGAATTGTCACTGTCGCTGGACTGTTTAAGGGTTGATGGGCAAAAAGTGGAATAGGCATAAGAAAAATATATCTTATTAGGTATTTATACTATTGAGATTTCGCTTATAGTATAATAAATTAATTTTATGTCAATTTATAAACAAGTAATGAGTTATGGTGTAATGACAAATTCCTTATATTACCTTTGTATTCCATTATTAGTATAATTATATATGGGTATTATTTTCCTCTCTAAAATCTTACCCCTATTCTGGGAGAATGCCCAACAGGGCTAGCTCCGCCTATAAGTCGAACACACAATATTTGCACGAGATGTATATCAAAACTTTTTAGCTTGTTGGTACTCCGACGATCAAGTCAGGAGAGTTTCTAGAGAGAATTGTCTCTTTTTTGCTATTTAGTGAGAGATCTAAACTCAATAAATACAACTGCCCCCAATTTATACAATGGGTAATTTCAGTAGGCTTCCCACTTATCCGTCCTACGTCAGCAATGCATTTAATGAACTGTACCTTACAACGGATATGCGCCTCGACCACTTATCAGTCTTTTCAATGAACATCGAGTCACTGGTACCAATTTGCCGACGCCTGTACTATTCTGGACGAACGTCTTATTTTTCGTTATGGGCATTGGGCTAGGAGACTAGATCGAGCATTTATGAACATAGCATGGTTGGAGAAGCTCCCTAAGGGTAGATGTAGTGTGTTTTGGAGCCCGGTGTATCGAATCACTACGCTATAATGACTAATATGGATATGAACTTGAACACCTATCATAGGCATTCAAGTTTTTCAAATTTTGGATGCGGCAACCTTCATTATTTTCGAGATCTTCGTAATAACCGAAGGTGGTCTGATAAACTTTTATCTTCGAATAAGGTTATTTGCTTCATCAAAATGGTCATTTTGTGTTTTCGTAACTTGGGACGACCTTAACTTCAGCTCTGTCATCCAATTATTCCAATTGTTTTGTTTTGCACATAAGTTTTAGGGTATTAAACTTTTGTTATATAACTGTTTTCAGAATAAGTGCAAAAAGATGAAAAATAAATCAAAGTTATTCTCATAGCCACTTAATCCTTAAACATGCCATCTTTTTGTCATGGATTTATAGCTTTTAAATATAAATTACTTTACTATCCTTAACTTAAATGCATTTTTATTTTGAATGGGATATGAAAGTAAATGATTATCTTGAATTTCTATTTATGTTCAAATTCTCACGCTTATACATGAGATTTACAAGTCCTAGAGGTCTACGAATTTGAATCATGAAAATTCATGAATTCCACCAATTTGGTTCATAAAAAATGCACGCAAACAATAAATTTCCCACAAATCTATAATAGATTGGATTTGGGTATCAAATCAATCACTCAGATCCACGAAGGAAATGACTTGTGTACAACTGGTACCGATCATCAAACCGGCTGGAAAGGGGTCGATATCAAGTCTTGGTCAAAGTCAGTCAATACTGGTCAAAATTAAAAATACTGTCTAGTTAGACCTGAAATCGGATATTAGTATTTTTTACACATGTTCTTAAGAAATGAACACCAATTATGAGATTTGGACAAAGTATCTCATGATTATTAGTTTCAATGATACACCATCAAGTTAGAAGGAACTTTGTTATACACATTAATCTTGTATATTATACAAATAGGTCACTCGTTAAAGAACTTTCTGGGCTACTTAAAGAAACTTTGGTCTATAAATTTGTGGTATGCATTTTGTGGTATGAATTTATGATGTGGAATTTGTGAGGTGGATTTTGTGTTGAGGATTTTCTCTTACCCATTTAATTATACAAGACACACGTGACTCTCCCTTTCCCCAATTTTTATTAATGACTAGCGTACGCCTCCGCCCTTTCTCCTTCATTAAATAAAAAATCATCCAAACGAATTGTTTCTATTGATTAAAATTAGTGTTAGGGGTCGTTTGGAAGTTGCGATTCTTAAATAGATGTATTGTTGAGAATGCATGTATAATATTATACATGTATTGTCGAATTTGATGCATTGTAGAATACAACGTTTGGTATGTGTGATTGTGTATGTCGCATAAGCTAAAGCTGAGACAAAACAATCTCAACTCAACTATCTCAACAATCACAACTAAAAGTTGAGATATAACAATCACTCAAAATGAGTGATAGTTTCTGTCACATCACAGAAACAATCCATGTATTGTTTCTGCTAAAAAAACAAAAAAACGATGCATTGTAAACAATACATCCATAATAACAATCTCAATAAAACTATCGCAACTTCCAAACGACCCTTAGTCCTTAGTGTTAGCATCATGCTAACAGAATTGTTTCTATCTCCATTATATCACAATTGATAAAATTGGTATAAACGGGTTTGACAATCATAATCGCACCATAAACTTTACGGTTGGGGGCCTGGGAATGGAGAAGGAAGGGTCAGGGGAACTGGGAAAGTGAGCTGTTCTTTGGTGGTACCCATCTAGTTTTCCCTCCTTCTGATAGCTGCTGAGCAGCAGCATCAGTGGATTAAATGACATGATGAGTGATGAGATAGATTCTCGTGCTCATTTATTTTCTTTATGTATAAAAATGACATCTTTATCATAAATTCATAATTACTAGTGCGTTTGTGGCCGCGCTTTCGCAGCGGCTTTTTGGATGGGTTTTGGGTATTTTTTTGCAAGCCCGCCCCATACAATTATAGTAGTTTCTTCCTTTTTCACAATTAAATATAATTGTTTCCATGGATATTTCTGTCCCTCTGATATTCCCCTGTTTGTCGATTCATGGATATTTCTGTCCCTCTGATATTCCCCTGTTTGTCGATTTTTTTTTTTTGACAAAAGATAATCATATATAGATTGAAACAAATAGATCAGCGCATCCTGGAATTCAGCCAGGCCTGGAAATCAAACGAACGACACGTAGTCGAGAACAAGGACAGGGCCTGTCTAGCTACCAAATGAGCTACCCTATTATTACGCGACCTACAAATCGTATAGAAAAACCCTCATTGGAGGCAAAAAAAATGACAATCTCCACCAGAATTGCCCCAATCCGAGTATCATGCACATCCTTCCGAAGGATCTTCTCTACTACCACCTGGGCATCACCTTCAAACCTAACTTCAGTGAATCCATTTGCCAGGCACCAGACAATTGCCTCTTGAAGGACCAAAGCTTCCACCATCATCGGGTCCACCAGGAACGGAAATTGTATCCCCTGTTTGTCGATCAAATTGAAGAAAACCCATCAATTTTTGTATAACAACCGTAACTCTCTCTGTCTCTCTGTGCCTCTCTCGATCTCTTATCGTACCGAGGAAACTACCAAAATTCCATTCATTCTATGATCAATTGGAGAAAACCCCCTTAGTAAAAACGGGAAGAAAAAAAACCGAAGGTAATTTAATTAGTTCAATCTTCTTCTTGGAGGGGCATCTTCTTCTTCCTTGCAACTTCATCTCCGCTAATGGGAGAGGACAAAGAATCTGGATCCGTGGGTCTAATTCTCGTCTCTCCACCTCCTTCCAGCGTCATCCCTCCGTCGAAATTGCTGGTTTCCGCCGGGTAAATCATATCTATTTTTGTTGGGTCTCTAAACCAGAAAGTAAAGAAACTCAAGTGGAGATACCATGCATGTCACTCAGTCGGATCCGTTTATGGACAGATCTGTTAGAATGTAAGAATTTGGAAGGAGTCTTCTCCTTGTTAGTGGCGTTGCTGATAAGTTATGGACGTGGTCTGGTTTTTTTGGGCAAAATTCATTTGGATTTGAACTCTCTTACTGGATTGCACTCTTTTGTTTCCATGGGGTGATGGGGATCGTACGTGAATCCATCTCGTAAAATTAGATAGGAATTGTGTCTGGGTTTTTTTTTTCCCCTCTGAGTTCAAACCCTGGCCTAGTGAGAAAAACGGGCTGCACGCACTCGTCCGATCGACTTTTTCTTTTCGCCTAACTCAATCTTTGGAATCCTAAGTTGAACATTTGAATATTTATGTTATATAAGTGTTTGTGAATTTTCACTATATGTTGGATCTAAGTACGACATGTTATTTTGGTGTATTATATGTTATAACTCACATGTTAGATGAGATTTGATATAATTTATCAGAATAAATACAATATAATGAATATTTCCATATTTGTGGGCTAAACCGGCTTAAAAGGGTGACCCATTAACCCTTGACCCACTAACTCGACCGGGTCAGGGTCAATCCACGGGTTGACAACTTTGTTAGCTATACATAATCGAATCAATGATGCCACTATTCCCGGCAATTGACAAATACTTGGGGCTTGTGGTTCTATTTTTGCACAATATGAGGTGGGATTGAAGAGGGGTTATGAAGGAATTGATTACCTTTTTTATATAAATATGTATACTTTGTGCTTTGATTATTTATTGTTCTTCATCTTTAAAGATTGAGTCCTAATACAGGGTGAATGTCAAAAATACGGAGGGGGAAGCTGCTAATCCAAGTTGATTGAAGATAAGAAAGAAAAAAAGAAAGAAAGAGGAGACGGAAGATAAAAGGGAAAACAAAACAGTGAAGAAGAAAAGTTGGGAAGAAGAGTAAGTATGCAGAAAAGGCACCAGAAGATATCAGATAAAGAGGGTGGAGGAAAATTGATAGTCAAACAAAAAAATATAAAATAAATCTGTAAGTCAGCTACTTGTTCAAACACAATAGGCTGTTACCAAAGAAAAATAATCACAGTACATATTAGCAAACCTCTTACGGAACAGTACCCACAGTATAACTTTTATTATATTAGGATATTTTCAAGTTATTCATACTTCTCCATTGTTCTATCATTTTCTTCGCCATCTTCTCTTCTGCAGTCCTGCTCCTCTCTCTTCCAAAGTTCCTTCCTTGTTTTTCATTTTTATCGTACCATCTCTGCTGTTTACCTCAGTAATTTTCAAATTTTACTGCTGTGTACCCTTTTCCCAATTTCATTTCCTCTCGCATTTAATGACTGCATGTCTGTTCTTATTTCTTAAGCTTCGTCTGCTTTCGAGATTCCCCACCCAATCAGGGGTTCTGTTCTTTATTGAGCTCTGTAACTCCACCATCAAGCGCCAGTGCTCCAATGTTTCTGGCCTAAAACTGAAATCCCTAACCTTTCCTTAGCACCACTTGTGATTTGAGTTTTCTTTCATTTTCTTGAGCTCTCCTGGTAAAAGCTAAATCCGTGGGAGGGATAGAAAGGGGAAAAAAAAGAACACTCAGCTAACAGGCTGTTGCTTCCCCTGTTGTGTCTAACTAGACATGCTTCTCTAGATGAGCTCTTTGGTGTCTCTTCACTTGGCATCAGTTTATCCTTTTCTTTCCCAACTGGATTTCAAATGCACCTTCTGTATTTGGGTTCCCCTACTTTTTTTCTCAGCAACCATTAAGCACTTTTCTTTACCTTTCCTTACCCAATTCTTGTTTTGTTTTGCTGGTTCTGTTTCCATCTTAACTTGGTTGGTATCACTTTTTTGCCTCGCACCCATTTGAGCAATCCCCTTTTAGCATCAAACCCAGTTTTCTGATTTTGGCAACTCAGCTGGGATTTCTGTCTGTGTTTCTTTCTGTCTTTTGGAAGGATGGGTTTGGTGTCTTTGTTTCTTGGGTTAGTTTCACTGTTCTCATCGTTAACTGTGGGAAGTGGCATAGGTGCTAACTGGGGCACACAAGCAACTCACCCTCTAAACCCTAACATAGTAGTGAGGCTGCTGAGAGAAAATGGGATCCAAAAGGTTAAGCTTTTTGATGCAGATTATGACACCCTTAGAGCTCTGGGGAAGTCTGGGATTGAAGTCATGGTTGGCATCCCAAACGATATGCTTGCTCCTCTGGCTGCCAAGATGAAGAATGCTGAGGAATGGGTTTCCAAGAATGTCTCCAAGCATATCACCACTGATAATGTCAACATCAGGTCAGTTCTCTGCAGCCCTTTTCTGCCCCTTTTTCTCTATTTAATCGGTTTGCCACAAATGAAAAAAGGGAAGATGGATCCTTTTCTGTGATGAACTTGACCTTGACTGCCAGAAACTTTGGTATGATTGATCAATATGAAAGACTTTCCTTGTCCTTCTTTGACTATATGTTGTTGTTTCATGATGTTGAAAGCCATTGATGGATCATCAATTTTTTATCTGGGGGGATGTGGTCCCACTTACAACAATTACAGCATGGTTTTAGCATGATTGAGTTAAGCCACTAGCTGCTTAGTTATGTGCTATTTAGGTTTGTACTCGCTTATCTATTTGACAGAGACAGTCCTTTGAGAGTGGTATTATTGTGCATACGTATTATGGAACTTAATTCTATCAAATTCAATACAATGATTTTTCGTTTTATTTCCGGTCAGGAAGGCAACTTATAGTTTAGAACTCCTGTATTAAATTCTACTACTAGTCTTTTTAAGTTGATATCTGAGCTTACCTTACTGGTAATTAGAAGCCTTGTTCTGTCTTACCATAGGCTAATCAAGGCTACATAAGCACCTATTGTTGTATGACAGAAGAAGTGAACTGGGCAATTCTACAACCCAGGACTAGGAGACCAGAATCAGCTTTAGAACAAGGAAGCAAAATATAGTACTGAACTTGTAGCTTGTTCTTCTTGGTACTTTGAAATATAGTTCATACCTTACCATAGTATTATTTAAGACTCCAGAAGTAGGAAGGACTAATCTTGGCATTCGTAAGTAACCAAAGAGGTCACCATAAACCTTTTAGTGCATAGAGTCAACAATACAGAACTTGTGTTCCATGGAGAAGCACAATCAAACCCTCAATTTTCCCGAAAGCACAGATCTTGCAATAAGGCCAAAATTACTGCCTTCTCTTCTTTCCCCTAACAGCTTCAGGGCCTGACTACTTATTGCTGTAACAAGCTAATGGCTAACGATGTAAACATGTTTCTTTGTATCAACTACAAGGGAAATGATGTAAGATTCAAATTTGTACCTATTCCTGAACACGAGTTATTGGTACGAACTGGTTCCTTCTGTTAACCTGCTCTCCTTATTTATTTACTGATATCACTGGTCTCACTGTTTCTGGTTTCAGATATGTTGCAGTGGGAAACGAACCCTTTCTGCAGACATACAACGGAACCTTTCTCAGCACCACCTTACCAGCTCTCCAGAACATCCAATCAGCACTCATAAAAGCCGGGCTCAGCAACCAAGTGAAAGTCACCGTCCCTATGAACGCCGACGTCTACGAGAGTGCAAACAGTCTCCCATCTGGTGGCGACTTCCGTCAAGACATCCACGATTACATGATCCCCATCGTCAAGCTATTGAGTGAATATGGCTCGCCGTTCACCGTCAACATATACCCTTTCATAAGCCTCTACATCGACTCCAACTTCCCCGCCGAGTACGCTTTCTTCGACGGCAATGCATCGCCTGTAAACGACGGCGGAACGTACTACTACAACATGTTGGACGCCAACCTTGACACATTGGTCCACACCTTACAGAAGAATGGGTTCGGCAACATGCCAATCATCATCGGAGAGATCGGGTGGCCGACTGATGGCGATCGGAATGCAAACGTCGAGTACGCCCGCCGGTTCAACCAGGGCTTCATGTCACGTATAGCAGGTGCGTTGTTGTAAAAATCGTGACTTTTACGTAAAATATAGAAAACACTATGGTAAAACCGTTATCATAAGATCTAAAATTGGAATCCTGACTACATTGCTCAGGTGGGAAAGGAACTCCACTGAGGCCTGGGCCAATTGATGCATATCTATTCAGCCTGATCGATGAAGATGCCAAGAGTGTCGATCCGGGGAACTTTGAACGTCACTGGGGGATATTTACGTACGATGGACAGCCTAAGTATCTCCTCAACCTCGGGACGACAAACGCTGGTCAGCTGATTCCGGCGAAGGGTATTCAGTACCAGGAGAACAAATGGTGCGTGATGAGACCTAATGCGAGGCTTGATGATCCTAATGTCGCGGCAAGTGTCAGCTACGCCTGTAGCCTTGCTGACTGCACGAAACTTGGTTATGGCACTTCATGCGGGGAGTTGGACTGGAAGGGAAACATTTCCTATGCGTTCAACAGTTACTTCCAGATCCACGATCAGCAGGACGAGGCTTGCAAGTTTCCCAATCTGTCGACGATCGTGAAAACAAACCCTTCACAAGGAACTTGCAAGTTTGATATAATGATCCAACCATATTATGGAGGTGCTGATGGAAGGCTACCTACACAACTGGGTTTAGTTGCTGGCTTTGCTCTGCTTTTGCTGACATTTCTGTGAAGTTTAGAGGTTCCTGCTTTCTAGAGGTATCTTTTCTCCTTTACGACTTTTGCTTTCGTAGGATGTAGCATATGGGAAATCATGAGTGCCTAGTTCAGAGAATTTGTGATCAGAAACAGGCAGGTTTCTAATTTGGCCACCATGCAAACAAGGGGTGGGCTTGCAACTCTGCATGGGATGATACTATTGGATCTCCGACGCATTCACAGCCATTGGATCGATGGAGTTCCCAGTTTGTGAGGAAAGGTTGTGTTAATTTTGTGAATAACGTCACATGCATTGGTCTGACGGCTGTAAATGCATGGTGTTGGGGTCATCCATCGATATCAGTCTATGCAGACCAACTCCTTGTTTGCAGGGTAACCACGCCCTGTCTTGTTTAGCAGTAAACTCAGTAGCTTTCAGTTTCTTAAATTCATGCTTGATACTAGTAACAGTACATATGCAGATTAATGGTTGTACCTAGAAGTCTAACTAGGCTGCGAAAGCTGGACGACTTTGGAGAGCTTCATCGGATGCTGGCTTTAGGGGCTATATCATGCGAAAGGGTGAATTGTACCTTTAGCTGCTCCTTTGTGTGGCTTTACGAGCATGCTTTGAGCCGAGGAGGATGCTTTGGTGCTCTACATTTCACATTTTGGCCCCTCATGTCAATCCTTCTTCAACGGGAGGATATCAGCTTGTCCATGACTCTGCAGTAGTGTGGCTTAATTGACTTGTGAATTTGTATTTGGCCAAGAACAATTGCACTAATGATGTAACAAAATCTACCTCGTTTGTGGTTGCAGTTAACACAATTTCCCCGTAGAAAAGTCATAATGATGAATGCGAAGAAGACATCTCCCTCTTTTTCTCATGATGATTTCATAGGCTGTAGAATCTATTGTCACCAGAAGGTAGATGTTGCAACACACGGGAGTTCCAGTATGGGCTAGTTTCTGCTGTTTCACATTATGATCACCTTAAAAGCTTTCCCCTTGGCTATAGTTAGTTAGGTTCCTGAATCCATGGTCCAACTCTAGATTTCCTGACTTTCTGAAGAAGACTTCCAGACTACACTGTTACACCAGAAACCAGACCTGAAAGCGATATGCCAAATCCTGTTGCTTCTCTTCACGCGACAATTCACCTCCAGGTAAGCCAGAGTCTTTCTTGACGCCTCCATTTACTCCTCGGTAAGCTCCAAGTGGTCCTGCAGCTTGTCGAGCACTTTCTTGGTTGTCGCCAGGATGCATATGCGCTCGAAGGCAAGCATGAAGTCAAAGGATGTAAGGCTTGGTTTCCTTCTTGAACAGCAAGTAGGTGAAGAAATGCAACCCATACTCTGCGGTTTTGAAAACATTAAATTCAAACACATCCAAATATATAGAACCCTACGGTTTGTTTATGATTGAATTGGATTTGATGGACTATACATTTAAGTAATAACCCAATCCAACACAAAATACGTTATACTTCTATAATTGTACAAAAAAAAAAAAAAAAAAAGAAACGTGAACCATGCATAACTTGTATTAAATCTATGTCTAAAGTTTCACTTGAAGAACGCATTAGACTAGTGAGACTAAGAGAAAAAATATGTCAAAATATCCGAACTTCCTTACAAATATGCTTGTTATTGACACAAATACGTATTGGATATGAATACTTCGGACAATAATTATAACAAGGGTTGGTTCGAGTATCTACATGTTTGCATAATCAAAACCCGCATTTTACCCAAAAGAGACGGGTTTCACAAAAGAAAAGCCTCACTCAACGTTAAACCTTAATTTTAGCAATAAATCGTGTTACGGTTCATTTTCTCCATCCCTACTACTTGAACAATGAAATTGTAATTTAATAAGTTAACTTACATGAGATATTCTGATAAAAAGTATTAGATCTGTTAGATATTTTGTTATTAGGAAATGGTTAGAATGTTTTTGTTAGTATGGTGCTAACACTTTCTCTAGTCAATAGAAACATTTCGTTTGGATGATTTTTTATTTATTTAAATGAGTTGATCACGATTAATGAGGGGAAGAAGCGGAGAGGCAAGCTTAATAAAAATTGGAAAAGGGGAGGAGAACACAAAATCCAGAAAAAAAAAGAAATACAAAATAAATTCGTGCGAATTTGATCATTAGCGGACAATACCATACTAATAGAGTTACTTGGTTTCAATAAGTGGTATTTGAATTTGAGTCTTGTTTGGTCTTTGGGATCCAGAACGGTGTATGCTAGTTAGGTGTACCCTCAGTTGGTGTTTTTCCATATATGTAAAAGAAGAGCTTATTTATAGGAGGTCTTTTACACGTAAAAATCAGTTTCTGAATCGTCGTTTATCAGCTTGACGTAAGCGACATGCTGATACTCTGCCGTCCAGCGAATAAAAAAAATTAAAACTAAAGCAAATGAAAATTGTTAAATGTAGTGAGAAAGTAAATCGGATCATTTACCAATGCTTGTCTTCCATTCCTCGTATCTGTAACTCCAAATCAAATTCATAGTGCAACGTGGGGAAAGACGGCTGATCCTTTGAAATAAGTTTGCTTCTGCTGAATAAGTTTCCCCACGCCGGATCTCTCCCGCTTGCACTATATAAATAGCTTTTCCACGTCCAAAAACATACATACATACAATACAAGGCGCTGGTTCATTAGCTAGCAATGAGGCGAGAAATACTTCTTTTGTCGCGCGCGGTATTGATAACATTCCTTGTTCTGCTGCCGCTGCAGCCCGCCGTCGCCGTCGAATGGAAAAATCATAAATGTGACTGCGCAGCCTACACTAGCTGCAGCGACTGCGACCCAGGGCGCTGTTGTAGTAAAGACCGCTACTGCGGATCTGGATTGGATTTCTGCGAGCTTTGTTACTGTGGCGAAAAAACTTGCGATAAATGTTACTGCGAGGGAAATTGCGCTTCCTCATCTGCCGACGAAAAGCAGCTCCCGGCAAATCGTACTTATTACGAAAATGCCGCGCATGCTGCTGCTGATCATCACCATCATGGTGGCGGCGACGACGACAATATCATAGTTGCTACCTACGACGACGACGGCAACGGCCTTAACTGCAATACAAGGCAAAATGCATCATCATCAGTGGCTAGCCCTAACCCTAGGCGGGTTAGGGTTCATGGGTATGGTTCGGCTGAACTTTGTGGACAATCAGCAATGGTTTCAGCCAATGTTATTCTTGCAGGCCAATGCCTAGAGGTAACTTTATTAATTTGCGTGTTTGTGGCATGGTCCATGAAACCGTATCGTACCGGCGGTTCAACCACAAAATACCAGTATCGAAGGCTAAACCGGTAGGCGGTATTTAACGGTATGAACGGTTGAACTACGGTTAAACCACGGTTTTGTCATAAAAAAACCTACCGCTGACTTTTCCGGTACGGTTTCATGGACCATGGTTTGTGGTACTGAGTGCATCTTGCTTGTGTACAAATATGTGTGTGTGTTTTTTTTTTTGGGTTGTAGGTGAAGAATCTTGGAAATGGCAAGCAAGCAACGGTGAGAGTTACCGGTTATTGTAAACAATATCATGGCAGCAACGCGAGTTTGATGTTGGATTACGGTGTTTTCCAGCACCTCGTCGAAACAAGCGGCCGTAGTGAAGAACCACAATGTGATCATCACATTCCAATCCGTTACAAGCATGTGCGCTGCATCGATAATTAACAAGCTCAATGAAGCCTGTATATGTGTACTATATATGAAGCATGATGAGATATAAATGATTTTGTCAATCTATCCTCCTTACAAACAGATCCTATATCTCATAATATGATCATAATGTTTCCAGCCTTTTTTTTTGAATAATCACACATAAGATGTGACATGTAAATATGGTCGTCGGTGCCTACTTTCATATATACGAGAAACGTAATCGTAATTATTTGTCATATTTTATGCTTGTTTGGTGTCTGACATTTGCCAACACTATATGTCTGCAACACTTATTGAAAGTGTTGCTTAAGATCGATAGTGGCAACTCGATATGGCACGGTGAGGTGGTCGAAGCTTTTTCGTTTCCAAGCATTCCAAGTAGTGCTAAAATCAAGAAAGAAGGAGGTGCTGAAATTGACTAAGTGCGGGAACAACTTCAAGGTACCTATTTTGGACGCTTAATCAATCATATTGGGAGCCATTTGAGAGAAGCTAGAAGTTGGAAGTGAGAATACAAGTCTTGCTTAAGATCATAACGACGTTGAATGATAATATATATTGAAGGGACTAGATACTATAACAACACTCCTTGTGTTGTTATTGTAACAACACTAGTCTCCAACAAATAGGAAGCTAGGATTGTGATGACTTTTTATTAGATGAGTTGACCTAGTGTAAAATCAAAGCAGGGGTATAATTGTCATTATGAAAAATATGTTTAAAAAATAAAAAAAAATATTTTTTTATTTTTTCGGCCCAAAATTTTGGTCGCCGGAATTCTGTCACCGGTCGCCGGAAAATGGTCGCCGGTCACCGGAATATGCTTTTCGTCGCCGGAATATGCTATTTTGTCATCGGAATATGCCACCGTCGCCGGAATATGCTCACCGTGGTCGGAATATGCTTACCGGCGTCGGAATCTAGTCATCGGGGCCGGAATATGCCTATCGGCGCCGGAATCTGGTAACTGACGGTCATCGGAGTTTGGTCAACGATTTTTGTTGACCGGTCAACGGTCTTCGCTGACCGGTCAACGGTCAACGACCACCGGATGTTATGGTCTGCATTGTGAGATTTAGGGTTTGGTTTCTCATATTTATGTATGTCTTTTGTGGTTTGCTTTATCGTCTCTGTGGTTTGCATTAAGAAGTTTCTGGTTTGCTTTATCGTGTTTGTGGTTTGCATTGAGAAGTTTCTGGTTTGCTTTCAAAAAATTTGTGTTTTGCATTGAGGGGTTTGTGGTTTGTTTTAGAAGATTTGTGGTTTGCATTAGGACGTTTAGGGTTTGCTTTTTTGTGGTTTGATTTACTGTGTTTGTGGTTTGCATTAGGAGGTTTCTGGTGTGCTTTCGCAAATGTTATGGTTTGCTTTGTGAGGTTTGTGGTTTGTTTTAGGAGATTTGTGGTATGCGTTCGGAGGTTTCTGGTATGCATTAAGAAGTTTCTGGTGTGCTTTCGAAACTTTTGTGGTTTGCTTTGCGAGGTTTCTGGTTTGTTTTAATATATTTGTGGTTTGCTTTGCGAGGTTTCTGGTTTGTTTTAATAGATTTTTTGTCTGCATTAGGACGTTTCTGGTTTGTTTTTGTGGTTTGCTTTATCATGTTTGTGGTTTGCATTATGAGGTTTCTGATGTGTTTTTGAAAATTCTGTGGTTTGCTTTGTGAGGTTTCTGGTTTGTTTTAATAGATTTTTGGTCAGCATTAGGACGTTTCTGGTTTGTTTTTGTGGTTTGCTTTATCGTGTTTGTAGTTTGCATTATGAGGTTTCTGGTGTGTTTTTGAAAATTATGTGGTTTGCTTTGTGAGGTTTCTGCTATGTTTTAGACTATTTGTGGTATGTATTGAGAGGTTTCTGGTATACTTTTTGTGGTTTGTTTTACCGTGTTTGTGATATACATTACGGAGTTTATGGTATGTTTTGTGGGATTTCAGGTCTAAATAAGGAGATTTGTGATATGGATTAAGAAACTTTTGAGATTAGAATTTTTTTTGAATGCAACGTGCCAATGTTCCACAAATTAAGATGGCATCTTCAAACTAAATCACAATAAACTAGTGGCTGCTCAATATGTAATTAATCTATCTACTGACAAATTAAGAAACAACAAATTAGTAATTGAGAAACAACAAATTGGAACAAACTGACAAATAGCTCTTCGCAGGAGCTGACTCGACCTAAGAAAGCTTTTGCAAGCATACTGGATCAATTAATCTATCCACTGCCACTCAATTGATAATTAGAAACAACAAATTGAACAGTAGAAGTACTTCATGGAAATCCTTTGGAATGAATTTCCCCTTGACTAACTAGTTCACAGTCGGTGCCGCCATGGCCGCGAATTTCTTTTTTTTTTTGGTAGATGGCCGCGAATTTCTAGGAAAGGAAGCGCGGCGAAGTTGCAGGACAAGGACAACCAGAGAGATATGAGTCTCAACGGGGAAGCTTGGGAGACTCAATGAAGTCGAGCCGGCGCCGCCATGGCCGCGAAGCTCTGGGAGGGAGAAAGAGCGGTGGAGCTACAGGTAGAGGAGAGCGGGAGAGAAACGCGTAGCGACAGAGCAGCAGGGGAGCGAGGAGTGCCGGAATTTCAGAGTCCGATTTCTCCCCGTCCCTCCAGTCTTGATTTCCTCGATGATGGAACCGATTATAAGCTGGATTACTGCAAGGTGTAATCGGGGACATCGCAATAGAGAAGATCACTGTGGCGGCTATTTGTCCGGTCGGTACCTGAGAAATCGACGGCGGTGACGGGATTCTTTTTGATAGTTGATTCGTGCTTGTTGCATGAGAAGGACTACGATTTGTTTACGATCGGAGGAGGACGGTGCTTCTGCCGTCGGAGTCGAAAGAGGCGTTTTCGATGGGTAGCGGAGGAGGGGGAATGCTGCTGTAGATCTCGTCGATGAGAGGGACAACCAGCGGCGGATCCAGAACACAGAAGAGCACTGGGCCGCATTTCACTAGAAAATTAGAACCGTAAGAAAATATGATGATTATAGTTTTTTGCAATGTAAATTGTACACGACTGTATTTTAATTTAGGGAATGCATCAAAAATGAAGTCTACATTCATACCAATAGTATACACTGTTTCAAATAAAATACTTGAGCAATCGGCGAGAAATCCGTCGCTCATTTTGTTGAGCAAATAAGTTCTCACATGTTTCATTGTTAAAAAGATTCTCTTCGTAGTAGCTGTTGAAATGAGCAACATCAACACTAGATAAATCAATCGACTAATCAATTTGCATTGTGTGTCCATCCCTGCACACCAGCTGCTTTAGTAAATTTGTAAGGGAACAAACCTCATATTTTTTTTAGTCTTTTACGTTTTAAACTTTTTAGAATTTTAGATTTCATTGTCTTTTTAAGACGCATAATCTTTGGGGCTCAAATTTCTAGGCTAAATTTAGAATAGTGATTTGAATATGTTTAACTTGATAATTTTTCTAGTTAAACCCAATCTTATCATAGAATAACACTAGGTCGAATGTCTAAAATCAAAAATTTCATAAGGACTATAGTAACTACGGATCCAGAGGAGGGCTGGGCCGGGGCCTGGGGTGGCCACCCCCTGGATCCGCCAGTGGGGACAACCGAAATCTGGGGAGGGTTGCGGAGTAACAGGACACGGAAGTTGGGAAGGAAAAATATATATTAATTAAATTTCTATTTTGTTCAATTTACCCTTATACCCTTGTTGTTACAGTAACAACAAAAGAATTGTTGTTATTCTATCCGCTCCCTATATTGAAGCATCCTGGGAACCAAATGAGCAACTTGAAGATCTTATGGTGATTAGGAAAAATTCACGGGCAGAAACATCAAATCCACGCCTGTGGAATCAAAGGCGAGACCATGGATTTGAGCAGGATTAGTTACCCACCATATGCTCGTTGATCCATTAGTTTAATTAGGTTAGTTTTGTTTTATTCTTCTAAAAAATTTGTATTTGCCTATAAAAGCCCATCAACCTATAAGAGTAATTATGATAGTAGAATGAGGGCCTATGTTAGGGGATCTGTCAGCACAGGTCTTGAGTCGGGCCTGCTAAGAGGTATACACAAGTATATGGTATTGATTATTGTGACACATTTTCACTTGACTAGCATTTGTATAAAATGAATGTGAGCAATGCTTTTTGGAATGGTGTTGTGACAGAGGAAGTAGAAAATGGTTACCATGGTAACCAATCCGTTTTAACACCCCTAGGACCCGACCTAGTCCAACGGAAATATAATTGCATTTCCCACCAAGGTCTAGGTTTGAGCTTGGTAGAAAGCAATCTTTTTTGTTTTAAAAGTTTGTTTTGTAAATCCTAAAATTTCAAGGTAGGTCAATAAACCCTTCTATGATCACGAATGACTCAACGAAACTAGATTTGGAATCCAAAAAAGAGGGACATCGTATTCACGACACGATATATAACTAATTTAGGGTGTATCTCCTTTGTTTGATGTCGAAACAATCTACTATTTTCGCTCATAAGAATAACGATTTGAATGGGAACACAACTTAACACACAGTTATGGTATGAGCAAATTTTACTGTTTCGATAATTCTGTTGTTACATTCGAACTTCCAAACTAATATAGGTGTATCGCCTTCATCTGACATTAAACTGATGAGTTGTTTATGCTCACACGATCTTAGCGATGGGAGAAATTTTTTAGAGGAAACACAGTCGTTTCGGGAATGGTATCATGAACAAAATTCTCCTCTTCGACGATGCAACCTTTTATGTTCGAATTTTTTGAACTCTGACCCGTGTTTCCTCTAAAAATTCGAACATAAAATCGATATGGAGAACAACATTCCCTTCCTTGGTTAGCTTCAGTATACTTTCAATACGAGCAAATACTCAGTATCCATAGCATCGTCTCCACCATGCACCCTTCTGCACCGTTCTTTCCAAAGGATGCTTATTGCTATGTTCCAAACCATTCTACCAAAACAACCCTTGCCCACAACCTTACCTCACAAGTCAGCCATTCAGGTGACGACTCCTTCGAATTGCCGGCAACCTCCCGCACCACCGGCGGATCCTCCACTTACCAAACCTGCACCATCCCCTTCCCTTTCTTGGCCAGGACGCTAGGGTTCCACACCGTCACCTAATTGTTTGTTTATTTTGTACATTTAATTTGCATGCGCAGTTGTAATGATACTAGTTTTTTGGCCCGCGCTCCGCAGCGGGAAGTAACTAATTTTATTTCAAAGTTTATTTATTTATTTGATAATTTAGGTGAAATCAAATAATTCACAAAAACTTCACGTTAGATTTAAAAGTTTATTTACTTATTTGATAATTTAGATGAAATCAAATAATTCACAAAATCTTCAAGTTAGATACCTTATAATTAAGTTTTACGTACTGTCTTAAGTTAATTCTTATGAAAGACTTATATAATATGTTTGTTTAAATGATATATAAGAAGTAACTATCTCCCCATAAGTTTTACGTATAGCCTTAATCATCACGAATGACTTAGTAAAATATTTGTTTAACTATTACATAAGAAATAACTAAATCTGTATAAATTTTACATAGTGGCTTAATGATTAAGGAATACTTACATAATAAGTTTGTTTAATTCATATATAAGAAATAAATATTCCTCCTTGAGTTACTTAATCCATTTTTAATTCGCATAACTGATATCAAACGGTGTTACAAAAATTTTCAGTAATAGTGGTCTGATTATAAAATTAAGTTATCGAAAGTATCACATTTTTTTAAACTGTTATGTAAAAGTTAATTGACCTTAGAAAACTATTTGTGCAATTCAAATTGATAACATGAAGAAAATTTTATTAATAATGAATGATTTTTAGTTAATAAAAAAGAAATAAGTAATCGAAAGTATCATATTTGATTAACATATTTTATAAAAATAACTTAACTTACATAACTTTACTTAATGTAAATTCATCAGATGGTCGACCATTTACTTAATAATAAATTTTTTCTCTCAAAGCTATATTATGAAAGACTTACATGTTTGGTCTGTTTAAATGAGCCATAAGAAATACTTATAGATACTTAATTTTATTTTAATTTTATTTTCAATTTACATAATTGCGATAGAACAGTGTTACGTAATCATATGTAATGTTAGGCTAATAATAACATCAAGTTATCAAAATTATCATATCTTTTAAACTGTTATGTAACAGTTTACTGACTTTACATAATCTTTGTGTAATGCAATTGATGATATGGAGAATATTTTAGTTAATATAAAAATTAAGTTATTATTATCTAAAAAAATTAAGTTATGGAAAGTAGCTTAAAATGTTATGTAAAAAAATTACCTTATAAAACTCTTGTGTAATGCAAATTGATGACATGTTCAACAATTAAGAAATAGGAAAGGAACGTCCATTCAAACTTATCTAACATGATTTTTATGTGGGCAAGAAACAAACATATAATGACCTTATATAACCTTTGTGTAATAAAAATTGATTAAAGAAGACTTGCATAATAAGTTTGTTTATTTATGATTTATATAACTGTAACAGATCGACGTTGCGTAAATTTTCATAATGTGTGGTCTAACTATAAGATTAATTTACAAAATACATCACATCCTATTATAATGTTATGTAAAAAATTAAATTATCTTCCAAAACCTTTTTTGTAGTGTAAATTTATTAGGCTATGAATATTTTAGATAATAATAGAGGAGTTTTAGTTAATAACAAATGAGTTAAGCTACAAAAAATATCACATTTGGTTGAACTATTATGTAAAAAAAAAAAAACGATTGACATTGCAAAACCTTTGTGTAAAACAAATTGATGAGATGGTTAACAGTTTAGTTAATAATAAATAAAATTTGATTCATTCAAATTATATCATGACGTATAATTACCCGTGTACAAATCAAGGATTATAATATTGTACTACATTGAAAAATTCACTGATAAGATATTTTGTGTTGAAATTATGGATTAACTATGGTTCAACTGTTAAAATCACTTACCGGTTTGGTCTCATGTAGCCATTTTTTCAGTCGAACCACTGGTATGCTATAATTTTGTAAATATTGCTATAATTTATAGACATTGCCAAAGTGGTCAAAAGCAAGTTTCTACGTAGAAATGTTTTGGTGATCGAGAAGCGTAAATAGTAAGTTTTTAAGTTTTAAAGCGGAGTAGTGATCTAGAAACATAAAAGCGTAAGTTTTTAATTTTTAAAGCACGATTTTGACTACATTGGACATTACTATAAGCTATTGGGACTCCTGAGAGAGGAGACTTTGACCTAGGTAAACTCTCCAAAGCTGAACCGCATATTGAACTTGATGGTTGTGAATTGTGATAGTAAAAGATGGTAAATAAATACCGCCAGAAGAATAAAAGGAGAATTTTGGTTTTCTGCGGAAGTTTTGGTGGTTGCGGCCACAGGTAATTATATCAATAGTGAACAGTAACCGGGTGGAGAAAATTTCGTGAGGAACAGTGCAACTTACTTGCGCTGTTAATTAATTGATTGGTTTATCGCTGTTGTTTTTCGTGTTGGTTTGTTTGGGGCCAAAATTTGACGCTGCCTCGGAGATATTTGATATTTGACCTGGTTAGTATTGGAGATATATGATTCAGAGCTCATATGAAAACCAGCCGAGTCGAATCGAGTTATTGCTTAGTTTGAGCTTGACTCGTTTATAAACTTTCTAGCTGGAGCTCGGCTTGAACTCGAATGTTGATAGTCCAACTCGAATTCGAGTTCGGCTTGAATAAAAACAATCTAGCTCGAGCTCAACTCGGTAGAGCTCGATAAATGCTCATTAACACAGCATGTTAAGTTGAGTACAAGTTCAGCTCAAGATGAGCTTGATTTGAAATCATTCTTGCCGAAAAATGTGTAAAAATGAGTAACTTCTATACACATCGTATTAACAAGATAACCTTCATGTTAAGAAGAGTATAATTAATCATTACACAAGCTCTAAACAAGGCAGCTCGCGAGCTTAGCTCAAGAAGCTGATGAATCAAGCTAGCCACGAGCTTATCAAACTGAACATGATATAGCTCAAGCTTGGCTCGTTTACTAACGAATTGGCTCGCGAACCGATTTGTTAAATAACGAACCGAGTGTCGAAAGAATTTTCCCCGATTCAAACGTCGAGTTGCTCACGAAATGGCGAGCTTGTCTCATTTCCAGTCCGAGGTCACACGTTGAGATTTGCATTATATGTTTTAGGACATAATACCTATGACGGGTGTGTGCAAAAGTGTAGATTCCAGGCCTGTCATGTATGGGTGTCGTGGAGGTTTGCGTCGATTGAGCTCCCGTCGTCTCATCGTGCATACAATTAATTAATTTAATATATAAAAGTTAAGGTTTGGTGTTACTATTTATTAGTGGCTCTCACACTCCTCTTTGCAAGTGGGCAAGTTTCAAGTTCCATCTTTTACCCCCGCTCCCATTCTACAACATTTGTGTTCATTTATTGTCCATTGGAACTACATCTATTGCTCATTAGGTTTCATCTATTGTTCATTGCGTTCCATATTGCAACAATTATCTATTAGGTTTTCGTCTATGATCTTTCGCACAAATCATCACCTTAATTGGCCCACCAATTCGCAACCCATCTCGAAATACTATCGACGAAATCATTAGTTGTTCTCTTCCACCATTTGCCACGACCACTACCGAAGATCCATACCATATCTCAAAATACTTTCAGTGGAATCCTAGGTTGTACCCATCCACCGTAACCCAAGACCGCTACCAAAAATCCATACCAACATGCTCTGTGTTACCGAGTTATTGTATCGGGACCGAGTTATATATTCATTAGTGTTATCTTATTTCCCTTTTTCTTTTAGTTAAGCATGACAATCAAACTCAAACTCATAGGTATACAACCTAATTCAACCAGGTCAAAGCGACTTGAACCTTTTTTGTTGGGAATGACAATTGGACCCAACCCCATGGTATTGACTAGTTTTGTATCGAGAACGAGTTTTATCCACTTTTATAGTTGGCATGCTGGGTCGAGTGTGAATTTGTTAAAAACTCGATTTGACCCAGTCAAAGCAAGATGAACACGATGTCTATTTAATGTTATTTTATTTTTTCTTTTCCTTTTCGTTGAGAATGACAATTGAAGCAAGACTCGGTACCGACGAGTTTTGTATCGACTATCGAGAGCGAATTTTATATGCTTTTAGAATTGACATGTTGAGTCGACGGTGAATTGTTAAAAACTCGGCTCGAACCAGTGAAGGCGAGTTGAACTTGGTGTGTAGAGTTTTTTGTGGGGAACGAGTTTTATCCGCTTTGGTATTTTTTATTTATCTTTTTCCTTTTGGCTGAGAACCCAAAACTATGGGTATCCAACCTTATTTAACTTGATAGAAATTACTTGAACCCGATGTTTGCAAGCTTTCAGAAAGGAGTGGGTTTTATGCGCTTTGTATGGCGGGTCGAGTGGGTTGTGAATTTGTTACATACTCCGTTCAACCAGATCAAAGAGAGTTGAACATGATGTTGCCAAGTTTTGGGTCATGAGCGAGTTTTATCAACTTTAATGTTTGTTAATTTCTCGGGCGGGTGTGAGTTTTATACGCTTATTTAATTGTCTGGTAGGGTCGGTTCTGAATTTGTTACAAACTCGGTTCAACCAAATTAAAGAGAGTTGAACATGATGTTGCCGAGTTTTGGGTCATGAGCGAGTTTTATCTGATTTAGTGTCTCTTTTTCTTTTTGGTTGAGAATGAACTTGAAAAAAAAAGCAAAAAGAATACAAACTACTCAATATTGTGACGAGAAAGATTTAACATAAAAATCATTTGTTCAACAACCTTTCTCGCTTATTAAAGTTCATCGCTGCATCAACTACATGACAAGTCATTTACTTTTGAATCAAAATTCAAATTATTAATCTTTAAAATATCATGTTGTCGCTCACATGCGAAACAACAACAACGAGCGGGCTTAAACTAGTATAATACATATCCAAGGCATCTATGGACAAAGGAGACAAGAAAAATGAAAATGATTCGATGCTGTCCGGCAGGCGGCAGGGCCAGAAGATGTTTGTGATTTCGCGCCGAAATGCCGGATTGCTGTTGCCGTGGAATGGTTGATATTTTACTTTTGGATCAGGATTATCGCCATTTTTTCCCAAACTCAGCTAGCTGGCTTGGCTAGATAGCGTCACTCTCGAGAAGCAAGAAGTATGTAATAATTACATCATTTGCATATAACTACAATAATTAAGATTAGGGCGTGATTGGGAAATATATAGGTACATTTGAAATGGTTAGATTTCCAAATCGAGGTATTTAAAAATCTAATATATTTGTTCTTTAACATAACTGTTTTTGAACTGTATAACTGTATCATGAACAATTTGCTTCTATTGGGCTACGACTACATGTTCTATTCCATAGTGAAATCGGGGACAAAGGTGTAATCCGAATTTTGTCGAGAGTGGATCCATTTAGAAAAAAATTTATATACAATCAAAAATAGTTTCGTTAGCTTTTTAAATAATTCATGATATAATTTTGTATTTACAAAAACTTGATAAATTTAATATATGTCAAAACTATCAAGAACATATGTATCAAACAATTATTCATGATTTAGTTAGACATTTGTTTTTTGATGGTGTTCTTTGTCAAGACCGTTTAGTAACAATAACTCGAGTTATTGGAAAAGATTTAATAATACTCTTATACTATTTAGTATTTACTAACACTTCCCCGCTAATTAAAACCAACTTGATACGTGCTTAAAAGGAACGATTTAATCATGATCTATCGGATTTCAAAATTTTCTGGGTGAAAAAATTTCATATCTCTCGTTACCAACTCCACACCATAGTATACCACCCTGGTATGGGGTTGTATTTTTCATACCATATGGTATGCTGTTATTTAATACCAGTCAATACCATATGGTACAGACTGGCAATAACTGGCAAATTTTTTTTGTTCCAAAAAATATCAAAGTGGATATCATTTTGAATAGCACAATTAATCTGATCTAACTGTGCAATTTTTTTTTAAATTCCGAGGTAAAACGAGTGAAAAATCTTCCGTTAAAGATTAAGAGAAGGAAAATTAAATGTTTTATGAGGAGAGAGAAGGAGGTAGCGGATTCTTATTGGGTTATGCATATAGTTACTGACCTGATGGTTACTGACATGATCTGGACCCAATTCGGAACTCATATGCACTCTTAATAATTTGAATTTGGTTTTGAATTGGATTGGTTCGGAACAACCTATATGAGTCAATTTGGGTATCTGTAATTATACATACAGAAAAACATAGACCATCTAACTATTCGTCTTAAATCAATTCACACTTTCGATATTGCTATTTCCACATTTATGTCTGTATTAGATAAAGAAAAATTGCAAAAATGGCATTAGAGTTGGGCATCATTCTCATTTGGCTAGCCAATGATCTGTCTAATATAGAAGGAACAAAATGATTAGGTACGAGTTTATATGACACACAAGTTAATTATATTAAGATTTGATCCGTAATGAGTTTGAGTTTGGGAATACCCAAATTTGTGGATGATTTTTAGTTTTCACCCGTATACCACATTTTGATACTCTGCCGTACGTCCAGCGAATAGAAAAAACAAAACTCAGGGAAATAATTAGAATTGTTGAATTTAAGAAGTTAAACTAAAAGGATATGCTGAATTTCCAAGAGATAAGAGGAATGCCATCGGACGCAATCAGACTATTTACGGTGCTCGTTGGTCTCTCCAGCTCTTATATGTAAAATCAAAATCAAATTGATACTATGCCGACCACTGAATAGAAAAAACACCAAATGCCCAAAAAACAAAAAACAAAAACAAAACAAAAACAAAAAAACAAAAAAAAAAAAAAAATTACAAAACAAAACTAATGCAATTAAAATTGTTAAGTTTCCCCACGCTGGATCTCTCCCTCTTGCACTATCTATAAATAGCTTTCCACATTGAACAACACACATACATATACACAATACAAAAGAAACTGGTTTAATTATTTTCTAGCTAGCAATGAAGAGAGTAATACTGTTTCTTCAGCCGGGCGCAGTAGTACTGATCACCGCAACACTATTGATGACAACAATCCTTCTCACGATTATGTCGCCGCTGCCGCCAATCGCAGTCACGGCCGAATCGGACGATCATAGATGTGGCTGCAAACGTTACACCAGATGCGATTGTGACGCAGGGCGCTGCTGTAGTCCGCATGGCTACTGCGGATCTGGCGAATTGTACTGTTGGCGTTGTTACTGCGGGCAAAGACCTTGCAATTCTTGTCACTGCGACGGAACTTGCTGTCATCCTCCTGCTGTTGCCGAAAAGCAGCTCCCAGAATATCCTACACATTACGAAAATGCCACGCACCCTACTGCTGCTGTTGATCGTCGTCGTCATCATCACCGTGATGATGACGACGACATTAATATCATAGTTGCTACCTACGACAACGACGACGATGGAAACCATAACATATCTTCATCGGTTACTAGCCCTAGCCCGAGCAAGGTCAGCTGGCCGGTTCAACGGTATGGTTCGGTTGCAGTTTGTGGACAATCAACGATGGTTTCGGCCAATAGTAGTACGATTGTTCCCGGCCAATGCCTAGAGGTAAAGAACAAATTTTTTATGGTATACTTATTGAGTACATCTTGCTTGTGCGCTAATACGTACATGGATATTTTTGAGCGCCGTTGCAGGTGACAAATGTGGAAAATGGCAAGCAGGCAATGGTGAGAGTTACCGGCCGTCATAAACAATACCATTGCAGCAACACCAGTTTGGTGGTGGATCACGGTGTTTTTCAACAGCTAGCGGGAATAAGGAGCAGCGGCCATGGAGATCCACAAGCTCGTCACTTTCCAATCAGTTACAAGTATGTGCGTTGCATGAGCATCTGCGATTAACGGAGTCAATGAAGAAGCACTATCCTGGTTTATATGCAATGATACAAAGACTATATTGTTGTTTTTAAGTGGCTTTCAACATACACATAATGGGTATTGAACCAATCAATTTAATTCGACTTTGGACGGGCGCGAGTTAAACCCGGTGTTAACGAGAGTTTCGATTTGGCAGCGAGTTTTAGCCGTTTTTGTAATTGAATGGTTGGATCTGGTGTGAATTATTTGCTAAAAACTCGGTCCATTTTCCATCTGACATGCATCTAGCTAAAAGAACAAAACAATCGAGCCAACCAAAGTGGGTTGAATCAAACCCAATTTGATTTGTAGAACGAGTGTTGAACCCGGTGTTGACGAGTTTTAGGTTGCAATGAATGATGGGTTTGGGTCGGGTGTGTCGAAGGAGTGTCATTTGCTTGGGAGCCCAAGTCACAACCGCCATTGTATCTTCTGTATTCATTAGCAATGTTCACGGGCAAGAAGGAGATGTTTCGGACCATGACGGTGAGATAAGACTTAAGACTACTCGTAACCGTGAGATTGGGAAAAGCTTATGTTTCTTCTGTGACAGGCATTATCTGGATTTCTGTGTTTTAAGTTTCTTGCCGTGTTTGTGGAACGTACTTGGAACTTGGTGATTGGTTTGATGAGTCCCAACCCCTACTGCGGTAATATATGTTCTCTTGTTGTTTAGAAATGTACGTTCATTTCTCGAGAGATATAGAAACGTCAATAAGAGAAAACTGAGAACTTCTTATGGAGTTTCTGTGGAGTAGTCTCGTCCTCTCTTGCATATTCGTTATTGTCATCGAAGATGGAAACTAAGTATATAGTTGTTTATTTTCTTTCTTTTATCGTATTCATTTCGATTTATCGTCCTATTTCGTATGTGAGCTTCGAGAAGTATTCCATCCACTTTGTGTCTCGTAAGAACCGTTCCAACTTTTCAGATGTCATCGAAGAGACGTTTTCGATAGAAGTGTGACTACTAATCAATTGGGGGGGGGGGGGTACTATCACCTGACCTAAATTTAAATAAACACGAGGAATGAGGAGTGACAAACTAACAGCGAAACTCACAGTTCCCCATCTCTGATAAATTTCTCACAGTTCTAAAGGGAAAGCTTATGTAGGAGTTTTTTTTACACGTAAAAATCAACTTTTAAAACTAAAGGATTGCCGTTTATTAGCTTCATGTACGTCTAGAGATGGCAATGGGTCGACCTATTTGAGTATATATATTTATACATTAAAAAAAATAATATCTACCATCCAACTATTCGTGTTATACCAATTCACACTTTCATTAATGTTGGTATGTACATTTTAATGTTTGGTTTAGAATATATAGAGAAATTTAAATATCACATTAGAGTTGGATATCATTTTCTTTTCGATATCCAATGTAATGGGTTTAATTTATAAACAAACTAAATGGTTCGGTATGGATATGAACCAAAAGTTATATTAACAAAACTAGATTTGACCCATAATGAATTGGATTTGAGAATACCCAAATTAATTATTTATTATGTCACATACTGATACTAAAGGGAAATCAATTACTGCCACCAAAACAGTGGAAGATTATCGTAGTTAGTATTTACCATTGATCTTTGAGTAATCAATTATCAAGTTCAACAGTGACCAGAAAACCTAAACTTTCATTTGGGCGATAATTTTGAGGAAGAACATCATCCACTCTACAGGCAAAACTAGATCCAGCTATCTTGGTAAATTCCACACAAGTCTCAACTTAGAAAAGCAAATTACATCTCTTCCCAGTCAAAGCATCTTTCCCATATCAGGCCAATGCTCCTTTCAAGTTATCGTTAAGAACCAAGCCATCAACATTTCTTGTTTTCCTCCAACTTTATCACTCTGTGGCCATTTCTGATCTGATCCGACTTGTTTGGTGTAGATATTACCTGACTCGCAATAATGTGGGGTGAGGCATAGGTATTGTTTCCGACCTGCTACGTTCTTGACCCGTTTTATCATAATTTGCATTAATAAATATATGTATTTATCTTATTTTGATATTTCTATAATCATATTTTTATCTCAAATAAATTTTGAAACTCTAGCTTCCAAATATTTAGACTCATTAATTATTCTTTCTACTATATTTATAAATCATTTATAAAGATTTTTTTCTATGTACACGCCTCAACCCGTACACGCGTTTAGTGCGGGGCAAGCATTGGTATTGAGTTACCCGCCCCACCCCTCCCCATTTCCATCACCTATCGACAGATCAAGGAATTATGCATACACAACCCAGTCTTCTTCCAACATTTGTTTTTGAGGAAATACCCTATAATCCTTTTATCAGCTATAAATAAATGAAACAATATATACCCATAAAAATTAAACTCATACCACATTGATTAAATAAAATGGACTCATAAACCCAATTCAACGTTAAAATTAAATAAGCTATCTTGGCCTTATTGAGTTGGGTTTTTGGGTCTAAGTGACCAAACTCCTTCTGGCCAACCGTCCCCATGGCCTCGATAAGCAATGTTAGCCCCTCTCCCTTGTTACAAGTACAGTCCTGGTGATATTAATTATGACTGTTTAAAACTAAGTAAGAAAGGGTTGGTACCAATATATGAAATTTGGATTTGTTTGGAGTCATGAGGGCTAAAGTTCCATACAAATGCTAGTTTGGATACCAATTCGGAACTCATATTCACTCTTAATAATTTGAATTTGGGTTTGAATTGGATTGCGTCCAATTTGGAACAACTATTTGGGTCGAACCCATATGAGTCTATTTGGGTATATGTAATTATACATATAAAAAAACAACATCGACCATCTAACTATTCGTCTTAAACCAATTCACTCTTTTAATATTGCTATTTCCACTTTTTTGTTTATATTAGATAAAGAAAATTGCAAAAAATCACATTAGAGTTGGGCATCATTCTCATTTGGCTAGCCAATGATCTGTCTAATTTAAAACGAACTAAATGATTGGGTATGAGTATGACACAAAAGTTATATTAAGATTTGATCCGTAATGAGTTTAGTTTGGGAATACCCAAATTGTGGAAGTTTTCACCAGTATATCACATTCTGATACTCTGCCGTCCAGCGAATAGAAAAACAAAACTGAGGCAAATAATTAGAATTGTTGAATTTAAGAAATAAATTAAAGGATATGCTGAATTTCCAAGAGAAGAGGATTGTAAGCGGACGCAATCGGACTAATTTACCGTGCTCGTCTTCCAGCTCTTATCTGTAAATCCAAATCAAATTGATACTCTGCCCTCCAGCGAATAGACAAAAAAAAAAAAACAAAAAAAAAAAAAAAAAAAAAAACAAAACAAAACAAAAAAAACAAAACTAAGGCAAGTAAAATTGTTAAGTTTCCCCACGCTGAATCTCTCCCTCTTGCACTTTTCTATATAAAGCTTTCCACGTTGAACAACAACACACATTTACAACACAAAAGGAGCTGGTCAATTAGCTAGCTATGAAGCCAGGCGCAGTAGTACTGATCACCGCAACATTCCTTGTCATGATTCTGTCGCCGCTGCCGATCGCAGTCGCGGCCGAAAGGAAGGATCATAGATGTGACTGCTTATTTCACAAAAGCTGCAATGACGAGTGTGACCCAGGACGCTGTTGTAGCCGCCATAAATACTGCGGATTTGGCGGGGGTTACTGTGGTCCTTGCTTTTGCGGGGATCAGGTTTGCAATGATCGTCACTGCGATGGAACTTGCCCAGATCCTCTTGGCAAAAATGCCACGCATGCTGCTGCTGCTGCTGTTGATCGTCGTCGTCATCACCGTGATCCCTACGACGACCGCAACCATAGCATCAGTACTAATAATGTTTCTGCTGCTGCTTCCACTCCAAATTGGCACGTTACGGAAAATAATAGATCGCAATAACTTTAAGAATTTCCAAATATTGATATTGTATCATTTCCTTATGGTGCCGTTTGGATGGAGATTGTGGTGGAGGTCTAAGGATTTTTCCAAAAATGCCTCACCTTCCAGGATTTGTCACAAATTCTGTGTTTGGGATGGCTAAAAAAAGGTTTATTCCTAAAAATTAATCTCATACCACATTGATTAATTAAAATGAATTTAATGACATTAAACAAGCTAGCAGTTGAGCCTTAATTAAGTTGGGGTTTTGGATTCGAGTGGCCAAACCTCCTCTTCTTGACCCAGTGACCGATCGCCTCATGGCCTCGATAATCGATGTCATTGAAATGTAAATAAGTTTGGAAACTATCAGATGAAAATCTCCAAATTTCCAATTCGACTGCAATGTCTAGTAGACAGGTCACTTGGAGCGACATCGTTTCTGGGAAAGCTTCAAGTCTACCGAGAGGAATGGCGTCGTCTCAAGATCACAAAGGGAAAGATATTGCCAATATGTCGTCGTTGTGAACTAAGAGAATCAACGTCACTTTCCTTCTTCTGTCTTTTGTTCCCTCTGCACTCTGTTTTCTCTGTTCCACTTTCTGTAACCAACAACTCATAGCAGCTTGTCATCTTGTGTTTGATCCTTGTATAAAGCCCACTGTGATTATCAATGAAAAGTTAAGTTAGTGTTTCATTTCGAAACTTGGCGTTAGAAACAAGACAGACTTCCCCAACCCAACCCAATGAGAATTCATGGAATTCCCATGAGTTTCGATGGACTGAAGAGTGAAAGTTCATAACCCAACAAAGAAATGAATACGGTTCACAACCCCAACCGACCTTAACATAAAGTACGTAGGACAATTAAGCAACAAATATACATGAATACGGTTCACAACCCTAAATCAAATTGATAGTCCAACGGAGCGATCTGCACTGTGGCAAAAGACGGCCGATAATTCCAAGTAAGTTTGCTTTGAATAAGTTTCTCCGTGGCAGATCCTTTGAATAAGACGCTAGGAGACGAGCTCTTGCAGTCGTGCAATAACGGCAATTTTTGGGCTCATAAATACTTTTATTAAATAGTTCGTAATATTATTAAATTGGGATATTCGTATTAATTATTATTTATTAGTAGTACGTAGTTATTCCAGTATAATTTGAGTTAATTTTTAGTATTTGTTTAACTATCCAATTATCGTTTTCTTGTGTATTAAGTTTCATGTTTTGGGTATAGGAGGCGGAAATGGGATTGAAACTTTGATGTTTTCTATGCATATGTACTTGCATATTTCGTGTCACAGTGGATCATAGTAAGTTTCATGTCACTGAAGATGGAAACCCAATGACATAGTTGTTTATATTCAAACTTTTACCATAGTTTATCATATGTTGTTTCGATTTATTGTTCTGTTTCGTACGGAAATTTTGAGAAACTATTTCATCTATGTTGTATCTCGTAAGAAGTATTCCAATTTTATCATATGTCCTCGAAGAGACTTTTTTTTTATAAAGTGTGACTACTTCATCAATGCGGGTACTAGCTATCATGTGGCCTAAATTTGAACAAACGTGACTACGTGAGGACTGAGCAGTGACCAAAAAACAACGAAACTCACAGTTCCCAACTTCCATCACCGATAAATTTCTTAGACAGTTCTAAAGGAAAAGCTTTCGTAGGAAAAACAAAAGTAAGGCAAATAAAAATTGTTAAAACTTAAGAAGTAAAGTAAAGGATACCACTGAATTCCCAAGAGAAGAGGGATCCCAATCCGACTATTTACAATGCTTGTCTTCCAGCTCTTAATTATCTGTAACTCCAAATCAGATTGGTAGTCCAACCGAGTCATCCACCGAACGTAAATACGGCTGATCCTTTGAATAATTAAGTTTTCCCCTTGTTATAAGAACCGAACTAGATCAACGGTCGGGCCAGTAGAACCGTCAAACCAGTTATGATAGCGGTCTGGTTCATTGCTTGAACGATTATTGATGGACCAAACGGTTTTTCACAGTTCAACGTAAAATCAGATGAACCGACACGGTTTAACTGGTCCACTGGTTCACTATTTTAACAACAATTTTTTTATTTAACATAAACTAATACCATCAAATCATAATTATTAATTTTATATATGCTTCCTCAACCTTATTGTCGACGTTACGTTGTCTACTACCAACTAGAACCGCAACTTTTAATTTGAATTAAAAAAATATGGTTTCTTTTGTGAGATGGTTGGAATGATTTATTAGAAATTTTCGTGATGATATGAATTTGAACTTGTTTATGGTCAATGATAATTTCATTCATAAATTAGTGTAATAAGACTTTTCATTCTTAAATTAGTGTAATATACAAGTCTTATATATTATATATCATGAACTGTTCTATCAACAGTTCACCAACGATTTTGTAACGGTTAACCGGTGAATCCTATTTCCAGTTTAGCCTCCGGTCCGGTTCTGAAAACATAGGTTTCCCACGCTGGATCTCTCCCTCTTGCACTATCTATAAATAGCTTTCCACGTTGAACAACACACACATATACAATACAAAGAAAAACTGGTTTAATTATTTTCTAGCTAGCAATGAAACGAGTAATGCCTCTTCAGCCGGGCGCAGTCGTACTGATCACCGCAATGGTATTGACAACATTAATCCTTCTCACGATAATTATGTCGCCGCTGCTGATCCCAGTCGCCGCGGAATCGGACGATCATAGATGTAAGTGCAAACGTTACAGTAGATGCGATGGCTGTGACACAGATCGCTGCTGTAGTCCGTCTGGCTACTGCGGATCTGGCCCGGGTTACTGTCGGCCTTGTGATTGTGCGGCCAAAGGTTGCTGTGATCCTCCTCGTGGCGAAAAGCAGCAGTTCCCAGCATTTCAGGAAAATGCCATGCATGCTGCTGTTGTTGATCATCGTCATAACGCTACTACTACTGTTGAAGATTGAACTGGAGGATCAAACTTTATAAGGAGCTGTTGCTGAAGAATAAGGAGCTGCTGATGATGATGAAGGAAAGCTTTGGCGTCAAAAAGTTGCGTTGAGTTTGAATTAGTTTAAGAATCAAACTATGTCGTTTGGACAATTACGGTTTACGTCCCGGAGTCTGTAAATTGTGTCATGTGAGCTCTATTGTGTCTTTGAAGGTTGCAGAGTGGTCAATTAGTTGTGAAGCTTAGTGGGTTGTTAGCTGATTTCCAGGAAGATGTGGTTAGTGGGAAGCCGAGTCTTCAGGATGAGAGTCAAGTCTTTGTACTCCTTCACGTTCAATCTAATGGAATTTTCAGATTGCAACCATTGAGTTTTACATTGTGGTATCAAAGCTCAAGCAAGCTGTAATAAAAATTCGTGTGAGAATTTCATAGTGATTTCTGTCAGGGAAACAGTATGGAGAAAACGGGTTGAAGGCGTGATTTTGATCACTCTCTTAGAGTGTTTATTTGTCCCCACTGCTTAGTTGCTGGTAGGATTTAGGCAAACCACCTCCAGGAGTCCCTCCAATAAAAGTTAGAAAGCAGCACATTTCGTGACTTCTGTGTTTGTAATTTTGGAAAAGGAAAAAATGAGGAGAAGAAGATGAACGTTAGACAAGAACATTGGCTGCAGAAGACTTTTTATAGTGAAAACGGCAGTTCCCTTCCGAAGGGTTACGTCGTTTCACAAAAGTCAAAATCAAATAATTATCTGGATTAATTAATTAAAATAATTCCAGTAATTAATTAGCCAAAAATTCAAATCCGAACGCGTCGCGCAAACGTGCAAAGAGCTAAGTGCGTAGTGCGATTTAATATGTCAAATTAAATAACCCACACTTTTTCCAAAAGCCCACTAACCACTTTATCCAATAACTAAAGTGGAAAGCAAACTTAAAAACAACTTGCACTTTCCTTCTCCCACCAATGTGGTATTTCCTTTACTCTTTGACTACTCTAACAATCCCTACAAAACCGAGTGCATACTAGTTTAAGTGAAACATGAGAGTAATTCAGTGAGGACGTTGCTGGATCAGGGTGAGTGCTAAGATGCAAGAGATAGCTGAAAGTCGCTTTGCACAGGAGTTCTCTAAGAAGCATTGGGGAGTGGTAACAACTAACAACTGGATTCAAGGAACCTGCTGAGGGTGAAGAACTTCCTACTACTCAAGCAAAGGCATTGGAGGAATTGAGCTAAAAGATTTGAAGGCAAGGATCTATATGTTCAGTTCAATTAATAAGACAATTCTCAAAACCATTACCAACAAGGCCACTGCCGAAGAACTCTAGGAATCCACGATGGTCAAGTTTCAACGAAATGCCAGGATTTAGAGGGCTCAACTTCATATCGTTAGGAGAAACTCTGAAGTTCGGGAGATAAAAGAAGGTGAGTAAGTAACAGATTACTTTGGTGGGCGATGGTTGTAGCTAATTCTATGAGGAATTGTGGGGAATCAAAGCCTGATGTTATAAATTGTAGAGAATATTTTGAGAACCTTAACAGAGAGGTTCAACTATGTGGTTTGTTCAATTGAGGAATCTAGATTTTATCCTAGTCGTGGAAGAGGCATGAGTGGAAGGGGATTGAATAGAGATTTTGTGGAATGTTTCAAGTGCCACAAACTGGGGCAATTTGGAAGTGAATGTCAAAATTGGTATAACTAGCAAGCTCATTTCTCTGATCCATTGGACATGAAAGAAGATGTGTTACTGATGGTTGTGACTGAGGAAATGCAGCAAGTAACCTGTCATGAGGGTTGGTGGTTTCTTGACTCAGGTTGCAGTAACCAAATGACAGACAACAAATGTCGGTTCATTGATCTGTCTCGTACTGTAACTAGATATGTCAAGCTAGGCAATGGTAAAAATTTGGAAGCAATGTAGTCAATCATGTTTCAAAGCTTAAAATCTTACGTGTTTACTCTTTTAGATCAACAAAACTCATCTACGTAGAATCGCGCTTTTCCATTACTAATGTAGTCAACATAGCGCCGCCTGTTGCTGCGCCATTACTTCTTGGAGTTGCTGCGCCATGGATGCCTGACTTTACGCAATAGACGTATGAAACTGCTACATGAGGGATTACTGAAGTTGCACCTCGGAGGTCTCAACCTTTAGAATTCCCTCCTTGTACCTCGGCTGACGTTGGGTGACATCCTCAAGCGGACCGGTCGCGGCTTGTTGAGCGTGTAGAATCCCTTGGAAAAGCTTCCTCGTCAATCACAAGTTGTTCGTATGTAGATGAAGCTTACAAGACTTCCTAGGCGTCATCTTCCCAGATTCCGTCGTTGCGCAACCAGGCTCTGATACGAATTGTTACGTAGATTTTTTCGATGAGAACTTCCACGCAATGTTTGTCATAATAATCGAAGGATAAATGTAAGAAAGAGACTTAGAATGAAGAGAATTGAAGTGAAAGAGCTAAACTACAAACTAGAAATGAATTACAGGCTTCAAAATGACATTAAAATGTAAAACAAGTACATATTTATAGGCTAGGAAAATCCCAAAATCTCAATCCTTCTACTACTAGGCCGGCGGCGTCCCTCTCATTTTTCCTACCTAGAACATGGTCTCAGGTTTGAATCCCTTAATTAGTAGTTAAACAACCAAAATAAACCTATATCACCCTTATAAAAAAAACGAAACATATTCCAAAAAAACAATAATTACCTCCTAAATTATAATCCAAATAAATCCTACTTGAACAATAAAAACAATAAAAATAAAAAGAAGGGATGAGATACCGTCACAACCCCCTTAGGGGTTGTCAGATTCACAACCCACTTTGTAGCCATTGGATACATTCCCTTTCTTGTCTCTTTCTTCTTTTTTTAAATCGATGGTTATGATTACATGAAGGGTATTTTTGGAATAGAAAAAACTAACCACATAGGATTACTATCACTATTAATTTCCATATACTTCCTTTCTCTAAAAACCCTAATCAGATTCGCCCTCTCTGCAGCCACCATCTGCAGTTCTCCCTTCTTCTTCCTCTTCTTCTTCATCACATCTGCCCCTACCGTCGGAGCCACCACCATCGAGCCCTCCCGCCGCCCTCCGTCGCCACCCCCTGCCGTCGGCGCCACCACCATCACAGCCTCTCCCGGTCGCAGCCCTCCCGCCGCCCTCTGCCGTTGCAACCGCCTCCCACCACCATCACCAATGTCGCCTTTACCTCCCCCTTCCATTCTTCCTCCGCCTTCCACCACCACCTGTCTTCACACCGCTGTCGCCGCCACCATGAGGTAACCACCTCTCCTCTGCCTTCCCCTTCTCTCATCCTTTTTTTTTAGATCTGGGATTTTTCAGATTTCAGATCTGGTTTTTCTGTCTTAGTCTCTAGTAGTACACTACCAGTGCCATTGGTACGCAACCAGTGCTAGTGGTACGCTACCAGTGCTAGTGGTAGCGCCACCAATGAGTAGTGGTACGCTACTAGTGGTACTGGTACCTATCAGAGTTAGTGGTACGCCACCAGTGGTATTGGTACCTATCAGAGATAGTGGTACGCTACCAGTGGTACTGGTACGCTACCACTACTCACTGGTAGTGCTACTAGTGCGAGTGGTACGCACCAGTGGTACTGGTTCGCTATCAGTGGTACTGGTACGATACCACTACTCACTGGTATCGTACTAGTACCACTAGTAGAGTATTAGTACCACTGGTAGCTTACCAGTACCACTGTATGCTAGATGAAAATTACTACCACTAGCGCACTCACAAAATTGTATTTGCAGGTGGCAGGAGTGAGTATGACTGAAGATTGTCATTGGAAAAAAGTCTGTTGGTTGGAGTAAGTTTGGTGGTAGGAGCGATACCAGGTGTATTAGAGAGAGATATATTAGAGAGAGATATAGGTGTAATAATTGTAGGGTTTTTTAAAAAAGCATGTATTTAATATGGGTTTTAATTCCCAATATGTAATTAATACAAAAAACTAATTAATAAATTTATCTTTTTGTTATACCCAAATTACTCTTGGTTGTGAATCTCATAACCTCCTAAGGGGAAGTGACCGTATCTCATCCCTAAAAAGAATCGTAAGCTCAGATTGAGACCCAACTATTACGAAGGCTTGATTCTTCTAACAATTAGCTTGACCTACCTGACATGCTGATACTTCTGCCGTCCACCGAATATAAAAATTAAATAAAAGAAAGCAGATCGATAACAAGTTCTGAAAAGGATCATAAAGGTTGGAGAAGAGGAGAGATCGCCGTGGTGAAATACGGCTGATCCGTCGTCGAATAAGCAATTTGCTAATATTAGATTCTTGGAGAAATACGGCTGATTCTTTCAACAAGTTTTGCTTCTCTTGCTTTCTACACTAACTTAATCTAATTATTCAAAGGATTAGCCGTCGGAAAATTTCCCCATAGTGCGGCGGATCTCTCCCTTGCACTATAAATAGCTTTTTTTTCCCCCCACTAGTAACATATACATATATGATAATTATAAAACTCGATCCATAGGATTAATATATACAAGGAAACCAGCTATATAGCAATGAAGCGAGTAGTTCTTCTACTGATCGCAGCAACGGTATTCACAACATTCCTTGTTACGATTCTGCCGCCCGCCGCCGCCCAACAAGGCACCGGTCTTACATGTAGCTGTAAACCTTACTCCATCTGCAGCGAGTACTGTAACACAGCAGGACCCTGTTGTGGTTCCCGTGGCTACTGCGGAGTCGGCGGGGGTTACTGCTGGCCGTGTGTTTGCTGGCAGGATTCCCAGTATGTATATTGCGATGATTGTAATTGTGATGGAACATGCACTTCCCACAATATCAAATTTGCTACCTACGACGACGACGACCGCGACCAGAACAGCAGCAGCAGCAGTACTAGTAATAATGACGTTTCTGCTACTGCTGCTGCTGCTCCCACTCCAAGTTGGCACCTAATGGAGAATATGTCGTCTTCGGTTACTAGCCCTAGCTCGAGCGAGGTCGGGCCGGTTCATCGGTATGGTTCGGCCGCAGTATGTGGACAATCAGCAATGGATTTAGCCAATACTGTTGTTCCCGGCCAATGTCTAGAGGTAAAAAAAAAAAAAAAACAAAGTTTTGTGCCTGGTAGGTACTTATATTGTGTTAGCGAACTAACCACTTGGCCCCAATAACTCGAGTTGTTGGGAAAGGGATAGTTAAATCTTTTAACCTCTTAAAAGCCCCCTCAAACGAAAGCCGATGCCGAATTGTGGATTTTTTTACGGTTTGCACAGGTGGAACCCTTGTGCTGCCAAACCACGAGGCTTTAGTTTGCACAGGTTGGACATACCATCCCTTGTGCTAAACAAATGGCTGAAAATGGGGTCGTCATGAGGATACGAAACCATGGCCTTTCGGTTCTAGACTTTGATACCATGTTAGCGAACTAACCACTTGGCCCCAATAACTCGAGTTGCTGGGAAAGGAATAGTTAAGCCTTTTAACCTCTTATATACTGCTGGTCACATCTTTTGCGGTTGCTGCAGGTGACGAATCTTGAAAATGGGAAGCACGCGATGGTGAGAGTTACGGGTCATAAGCAATATCATTGCAGCAACACAAGTTTGTTGTTGGAGCGCGGTGTTTTTCAACAGCTCGTGGGAACAAGCGGCGGTAATGGAGATGTACAAGCTCGTCACTTTCCAATTAATTACAAGTATCGGCGTTGCATCGACAATTAGTGAGTCGATGAAGCACTATCCCGGTTTAGGGGCATAATCAGAAGCTTATATGTAATATGGAGCATGAGATATAAATGGTTTGCTAACCCATATCCTACTTAACATCGGATTCTATTGTGACAATATAGAATCTGTATATCATAAAATCATCCTTTATGTTTCCAACTTTTTAGAGTAATATGAGCATAATCACACATATATAAGATGGGTGATATGCAAAAGTGTTGCCTACTTGAATACGTTTTATATTTGTTTCGTATCGGGTAACTTTGCATTATATAACATGGAAGAACAATAATCGCAATAATCTATAGATATCAATAGTTCGACTATCTATAACTTAAGTTCCCGAGAGATTTCCAAAATATTGATATTGTATAATTTCTGAAGGTTTCACCGTTTGGATGGGGATTGTAGTGGAGGTCTCTGGATTTTGGCAAAATCCCTCACCTTCCAGGATTTGTCACAATTCTGCGTTTGGGATGGCTAAAAAAAGCAGGAATATCGAAAACATGGAAGTTTCGGATTATGAAATAGCTAACCCTACTCAACTATTTTGAAATTACTCACAAAATTTTTTTCTTCTTCCAACCATTACCTTCCTAATTACATTATGTAACGACGAATGGAATGAGTTTATCCACGGCGGATCACGAGAAATTTTACAATGCTATATAATATTGGTGCTATAATTTTTTTGTCTTTATGGTACAACTTAAAATTGAACATTTACGTTATGGTAAATTTTAGATTGTACATGTACTTTTTGTACAAATTGTTTTATGGTACAACTTGAACTTGTACCTTTATGTGATGGTACAACTTCAAATTGTAAAGTTGTACCATAACATAATGATACAAATTGCTTTATGGTACAGCCTAAACTTATACATTTAATGTTATGGTACAACTTTGATTTGTACATTAAAGTACCAATGCTATATAGCATAGTAAAAGTGCTCGGCGGATCACTCCCTTTCACTATAGACGACTGATCCTTTGAATAACTTTCCCCAAGCTGGACATCCAGTACGTTATGTGACGGCGAATGGAATGAGAATTAAACTCTTTATGCTAGGAGACGAGCTCTTGCAATAATTCGGCAATTTTTGGGCTCGTAAGTATTTTTATTAAATAGTTCGTATTATGTTATCAATTTGAAATATTCGTATTAATTGTTAGTAGTACGTCGTTATTCCAGTATAATTTGAATTAATTTTTAGTATTTGTTTAACTATCCGATTATCGTTTCCTTGTGTACGTAATAATTAAGTTTCATGTTTTGGGTAGGAGGCGGAAATGGGATTGAAACTTTGATGTTTTCTACGCATATGTACTTGCATATTTCGTGTCGCAGTGGATCATAGTAAGTTTCATGTCACTGAAGATGGAAACCCAATAATATATAGTTGTTTATTTTCAAACTTTTACCATAGTTTGTTTTGATTTATCGTACTATTTCGTGCGTGAATTTCGAGAAACTATTTCATCTATTTTGATGTGGTTAAGGTGGCTCCTCGTGCACCGAAAATCTCCCATTTGTTCTTTGCGGATGATTCATATCTATTCCTGCGGCGAACTCTTCAGGAGTGTGAGAACCTGATTGAAGTCTTAAACGAGTATGAGGAGTTTAGTGGCCAACGTGTAAATTTGGAAAAGTCGACGGTCTGCTTTAGCAAGAATATTGCTTTGCCTGATCAAGAGTTTTTGGCCACTATTTTAGGGGTAGAGGCAGTGGGGTCCATGATAAATATCTGGGCTTGCCAACTCTGATTGCCCGATCGAAGATGGCGACTTTCCGTTACTTGGAGGAGAAGTTGTTAGAGAGACTGAAATGGTGGAAACAGAAGACATTGTCTTGGGCGGCCAAGGAAACCCTGATTAAATCAATTGCTTTGGCGTCGCCATTGCATGTGATGTCCTGGTTCAAATTGCCTCTTTCCCTTTGTCATCTGTTAGACAAACATGTTGCCCGATTCTGGTGGGGTGCTAATGAGGGTCACTCAAAAGTTCGTTGGGTGTCCTGGCGGAACATGTGTCGAAGTAAATATGAGGGTGGATGGGGTTTCGCCGATTTTAGCAGTTTAATCTGGCACTGTTGGCTAAGATTGGTTGGCGTATTCTCTATGAACCCCAGTCCCTTCTGGCCCAGGTCTACAAAGGCAAATATTTCCCCAACGGGACTTTCCTTCAGGCTAAGCCACGATCTCGACCATTCCGGGGTTGGCAAAGTATCTTGTATGGGCGCCAGCTGTTGGAGGTGGGTCTTAGTTGGCAAATTGGAAATGGCAAGACTGCCTCCCTCCTTCACTCCAATTGGGTTCCTCGTCTCCAGCTTGACCCCCCGTGCTATAATCCGCAGATTCTTCCTGCTGGGGGTGACCCGAAGGTTGCTGAAGTGATTTGCCAAGGGGAGGGGCGTTGGTGTGACACCAAACTTAGTCTGTGGTTTGACCCGGCTACCTGTCGTGCCATTAAAGCAATCCCTCTCCCAAGACGGAATGTGGAAGACAGGTTGATCTGGCATGACACAAGGGATGGAATTTTCACTGTAAAGTCTGCTTATCATCTAGCTGTCTCCCTTGATAGAAGGAGGGGTCGTTGGAAGTCGCTGGATGGATAAGACAAGCTGGATCAGGGTGTGGAATGCTAATATCCCCCCTAATGCAAATATAAAACGAAAAAGACGTTAGATCGATAACAAGTTCTGAAAAAGTATCAGAAAGGTTGGAGAAGAGGAGAGATCGCCGTGGTGAAATACGGCTGATCCAGTCGTCGAATAAGCAATTTGCTACTATTGGATTCTTGGAGAAATACGGTTGATCCTTTCAATAAGTTTTGCTTCTCTTGGTTTCTAAACAAACTTAATATAATTATTCAAAGGATCAGCCGTCGGAAAATTTCCCCATGGCCCGGCGGATCTCTCCCTTGCACTATAAATAGCCCTTTTTTTCCCCCACTAGTAATAATACAAGATAGCAATGAAGCGAGTAGTTCTTCTACTGATCGCAGCAGCGGTATCCACAACATTCCTCGTTACGATTCTGCCGCCCGGCGCCGCCGCCCAACGAAGCTCCGGTCTTACCTGTGACTGTCCCCCTTACACTATATTATGCAGCCAATGTACACCACTTGGACCCTGTTGTAGTCCCGGTGGCTACTGCGGAGGCGGCAGGGGTTACTGTGCGCAGTGTACATGCTGGCAGGGTTCCCAGTATGTATATTGCGATGATTGTCATTGCTATGGAACATGCACCTCCCACAATATCAAAGTTGCTACCTACGACGACGACGACCACCACCGCAACCATAACGTTTCTGCTGCTGCTGTTCCCACGCCAAGTTGGCACCTAATGAAGAATATGTCGTCGTCGTCGTCTTCGGTTACTAGCTCGAGCGAGGTCGGGCCGGTTCATCGGTATGGTTCGGCCGCAGTATGTGGACAATCAGCAATGGATTTAGCCAGTAGTGTTGTTCCCGGCCAATGCCTAGAGGTAAAAAAACAAAGTTTTGTGCCTGGTACGTAGTTATACTGCTGGTCACATCTTGCTTGTGCGCTGATACGTACGTACGTCGATCGATTTCTTTTGCGGTTGCGCATGCAGGTGACGAATCTTGAAAATGGGAAGCACGCGATGGTGAGAGTTACGGGTCATAAGCAATATCATTGCAGCAACACAAGTTTGTTGTTGGAGCGCGGTGTTTTTCAACAGCTCGTGGGAACAAGCGGCGGCCATGGAGATGTACAAGCTCGTCACTTTCCAATTAATTACAAGTATGTGCGTTGCATCGGCAATTAGTGAAGCACAATATCCCGGTTTAGGGGCATAATCAGAAGCTTATATGTAATATGGAGCATGAGATATAAATGGTTTGCTAACCTATCCTTCTTTACATCGGATTCTATTGTGACAATATAGAATCTGTATATCATAAAATCATCCTTTATGTTTCCAACTTTTTAGAGTAATATAAGCATGATCACACATATATAAGATGTGTGACAAAACTAGTGACCAGAAAACCTAAACTTCCATTTGGGCGATGAGTTTGGGGAAGAACATCCACTCTACGTACAGAGAAAACTAGCTCCAGCTATCTTAGTAAAGTCCACATAAGTCTCAACTTAGATAATAAGCAAAATTACATCTCTTCCCAGTCAAACCATCTTTTGCAATTTCAGAGACCAAAGCTCAGAAGATCGCTTTCAAGATAACTACAACCAACACGTTAACATTCCACATGTATACTCACAATATATAAGTTAAGTACGACAATAATTTACTAGATTGAAGAAAATTAATTTCAAAGAATAGATGAAAATATTATATTTTTATACTAAATATAAAATGTGTTGCGAAAAATAATGATTATTTCTAGACAAAATACATACACATGCTTATAACAGGGCGGGTTCGATTTGGATAGTGAGAAAACCATGTCCACCCATTACCCGCAATATCGAGGTTCGTGTTTTACCCGCACCCACTGAAAATCATTCAGACTCGGGTTTTACCCTAACCGAATAAGTCGGAGTCGGGGAGATATCCACACGATTTCAGATATTTTTGCTATCCTTAGACAAGACGTGCATGATGGCAGGTTGGCAGGGTACCAAGCGATCGAGCATGTGACCGGGTATCAAGTTGATTAGACGTGCATGATGGCAAGTTGGCAGAGGGTAACGTACCAAGCGAGCAGGTGACAAGGTGTCAAGTTGATTACACGTGCTTGGTGGCTAGCTCATCAGATAGGATGCATATGAAGACTAACTAAGTTGGCAAGACAGGCTTGACAACAAGTAGAGATGGCAATGGCCGGGTCGATATGGGTCGAGTTATGCCAAATCCAAACCCAACACAACAGATATATATATCCGCAAAAAAGATTTGGGAGCTCAAACCCAACTCAATCTATTGGTAATCCGTGGGTTCATAAATATCCATGACTTCCACAAAACCGAAAAGTGAAAGTTCATAACCCAACAAAGAAATGAATACGGTTCACAATCCTAACATAAAGTTGGACAATGTTAAACAACAAATATACATGAATATGGTCCACAAGACCACAACCCTAGCTAGATAGTCCAACGGAATGATCCACTGTGGCAAAAGACGGCCGATACTTTCCAAATAAGTTTGCATTGATTTAGTTTCTCCACGGCGGATCATTTCAATAAGTTTCGACGAATGGAATGCGAATTAAACTCTTTACGATAGGAGACAAGCTCTTGTGAAATCAAAGGATCGTCGATTATCACTTATTAGCTTGCCGTACGTCTCATTCTGATAACTCCCGTCGTCCAGCGAACAGAAAAACAAAACCAAAGGCAAATAAAAATGGTTAAACTTAAGAAATAAATTAAAGGATACCCTGAATTCCCAAGAGAAAGTAGAGGAAGCCAATCCGACTGTTTACAATGCTAGGTTTTCTTCAAGCTCTTATCTGTAACTCCAAATCAAATTGGTAGTCCAACCGAGTGATCCACCGAAGGTAAATACGGCTGATCCTTTGAATAATTAAGTTTTCCCAGAGCCGGATCTCTCCCTCTTTGCACTATCTATAAAATAGCTTTTTCACGTTGAACAAAGTACATACATGCACACGTATATTATATAACTAGCTTAGCCTAGCAATGAAGCGAGTATTAATGCTTCTTCAGCCGGGAGCAGCAGCACTGATCACCGCAACGGTATTCCTTGTCATGATGATCGGAGTCACCGCCGCCGAATCGGACAATCATATGTGTGGCTGCGCACGTTACACCAGCTGCGATTGTGACCCGGGACGCTGCTGTAGCCCGATTGGCTTCTGCGGATCTGGCGAGGATTACTGTGGGCAATATTGTTACTGTGGGAACAAAGTTTGCAACGATTGTCATTGCGATGGAACTTGCTGTGGTAATTATTATTCTGTTGGCGAAAAAAATCTCACGCATGCTGCTGCTGTTGATCGTCGTCATCATCACGGTGATGACGACGACAATATTATTGTTGCTACGTACGACGACGACGACGGCAAACATAACATATCTTCATCGGTTACTAGCCCGAGCAAGGTCAGCTGACCGGTTCATGGGTATGGTTCGGCTGCAGTTTGTGGACAATCATCAACCATGGTTTCAGCCAATAGTACGATTGTTCCAGGCCGATGCCTAGAGGTAATTCAAAACAAATTTTGTGCGTGGTATACTTAGTTACTGATCACATCTTGCTTGTGCGCTAGCTGATACGTACGTGGATCTCTTTGAGCGCCGTTGCAGGTGACGAATGTTGAAAATGGCAAGCAGGCAATGGTGAGAGTTACCGGCCGTCATAAACAATATCATTGCAGCAACACAAGTTTGATAGTGGATCACGGTGTTTATCAACAGCTCGTGGGAACAAGCAGCGGCCATGGAGATCCACAAGCTCGTCACTTTCCAATCAGTTACAAGTATGTGCGTTGCATGAGCATCTGCAATTAACGGAGTCAATGAACAAGCACTATTCCCGGTTTATATGCAATAATACAAAGACTATATTGTTGTTTTTAAGTGGCTTTCAACATACACATAATGGGTATTGAACCAATCAATTTAATTCGACTTGGACGGCGCGAGTTAAACCCGGTGGTAACGAGAGTTTCGATTTGGCAGCGAGTTTTAGCCGTTTTTGTAATTAATGGTTGGATCTGGTGTGAATTATTTTCTAAAAACTCGGTCGGTCCATTTTCCATCTGACCTGCACCTAGCTAAAAGAGCAAAACAATCGAGCCAACCAAAGTGGATTGAATCAACCTAATTTGATTCGTAGAAGGTAAGTAAGTAACAGATTACTTTATAGCAATGTTGTCAAAATCGAACCGGACATCGATCCGGTTTAATGAGAGGTTTAAGGTTTATCGGATAACCGTTGATTAACCGGTATTAAAAACCGTTCATAAACCGGTACTAAATTTAAAAAAAATGAAAAAAAGTAATAGAATAAGATAAAAAAAAATCAAAAGGCCAAGAATAGTGGGTTGTAGGGAGTAGGCGCCAGTTAAATTCCCCTTCCCTGGTTTCCTTCCATTTATTATTTATTTAAAAGATGACAAAAAAGAGGCGCCACTTAAATTGCTCAGCCCAACCGTTTTTTGTGCTTTCGCGGTCGGACTTGTGTCCGGCTCCGGTTTTTACCGATCTGACCGGACGGTCCGGCCCGGTTTTCATAACACTGCTTTATAGAATGATGGTTGTTAATGCTATGAGAATTGTGGGGAATTTATGCCTGATGTTAAGATTGTAGAGAAGATTATGAGAACCTTAATAGAGAGGTTCAATTGTGTGGTTTGCTCAATTGAGTAATCTAAGTACATTGATGAGCTTTCTGTTGATGCTCTTCAAAGTTCACTATTAGTTCATAAACAAAAATTTCCACAGGAAATTTGTTGCACAAGAGGACCAGGATCTTAAGGTCACAAATTGGGGCAATTATAGAAGATGATTTTATTCTAGTCATGGAAGAGGCATGAGTGGAAGCGCATGGAATTGATATTCTATGAAATGTTTCAAGTTCCACAAATTGGGGCTCTGTATAAGTGAATGTCGATATTGGTATAACCAGCAAGCTCAATTCTCTAAGCCTATGGATATGAAGAAAATTTGTTATTGATCAATGTAGTCAAAATTATATTTTAAAGTTTATAAATTTACGCTTTTAAACTTATAGATCACCAAATTGCTTTTACATTGTAGTTTTTTTTATAACTAATGTAGTTAAAAACAGGCTTATGAGCTAAAACTTACGATTTTATGTTTCTAGATCACCAAAATGTTTCTACTTAAAAATACACTTTTGACTACATGGGTTGTGACTGAGGAAATGCAGCAAGAAACCTGTCATGAGGGTTGGTGGTTTCTTGACTCAGCCTGCAGTAACAAATGATGGTTCACTGATCTGGCTGGTATTGGAACTGGATCTGTCAGTTGGGAAAATTTTACAAAGCTGGAAGTACATGGTAAGATTACCAAAACCTCCAGACTCTACAAATTCAGGACACTTTATTTACCTAATCTAAAAACAAGTCTGCTTAGTCTATGCTACTTATAGTAGAAAGACTAAAGTTCCTGATCAAAAGAAATTGGGTAAATACAATTTAATATCCAAACCTTTCATTTTAAACAACATAATAGCCAAACCTTTTCGAAAACAATTTAATATCCAAATCGTCAACTTTCTGTCTATTTGACCGTTAGTTGACACTTCAAAAAAGTTCGAAGTACGACACTTCATCAATATCCATCGATATCTTCTCTGAAAAACCACCAACATATCGTAGTTCCAAACCCGAGAAGTCCATGACTCCACCATGATGGTATAGAATATCTAAATATTCAGTCATCTGCAATGCTAAAACAAGAAAACAAAGTTGTATTGTGACAATTTCCCCTAAACAAAGCTTTTTTGAAGTGTCAACTAACGGTCAAACGAACAGAAAGTTGACGATTTGGATATTAGATTGTTTTCGAAAAGGTTTGGCTATTATATTGTTTAAAATGAAAGATTTGGATATTAAATTGTATTTACTCAAAGAAATTCTTGCAATATCTTCTATGATTTCAAAGGATTATTAATGCAGTGGTACATGAAAACCAACCGAGAAGCATGAAGCAACAATGAAAGAAGACATTCAATGCTTTCAAATCACAGACAATAACAGCAACACACTGATTCTATGGCACATGAGGTTTGGTCACCTCAATTGTCAAGGATTTAATGGTCTTCAAAAGACGGGAATGGTGACGGGAATTCCATTGCCGAAGGAAAATCATGATCAGTGCTACATGTCTGGTTGGTAAGTAGCACAAAAAATCATTTCCAAAGAACAGTCAATGGAAGAGTAAGTACCAATTACAACTCATTCATGCAAATATATGTGGCCCTATTACACCTGTGTGTAATGCTAGGAAGAGGTATGTATTTACTTTGATTGATGACTTTACTAGAAAACTGTGGATTAATTTTCCAGTTCTGAAGTCTAAGTCTCTCAGTGTGTCTAAAAACTAAAAGGCTCAGGTTGAAAAAGACTTAGGAGCTGTCATTACATGTCTTAGAACGAATAGAGGTGGGAGTTCATGTTAAATGAGTTCAAAGATCCGTGTAGTGAGGCAGGCATTAGGAGACATCTTAGTACTGCTACTTTGACTACAAAGCAAAATGGTGTTGCGGAGAGGAAAAACAAAACAATAATGAATATGGTTTAGATGTATTTTGGCTTATACAAAGGTTCCAGTTCAGTTCAGGCCAAAACTTGTGTTGTGGACTTGTCGTGTTCTGAACTGGAGCCCTACAACTGTTCATCAGAACAAGACACCACAGGAAGTTTGGACAGGACACCCTCCCTCACTGGAGCATTTCAAGGTGTTTGGATGTGTTGCACATGTCCATATATCAGATCAGCAGAGAAAAAAAGCTTGATGAAAAAAGTCTGCCTTTCATATTTCTGGAAATCTCATCAGAATCAAGAGCTTATAAGTTGTACAATTCAAGCACTAAGAAAATGGAGACAAAAGACTGGATAATAAATTTGCGGGATGGAAAGCTAAATCTCTCACGTTAGCATGGCGAGTGACCGTAGTAAAGTAAGTTCTTAGCTTTTTGCCACTTAGGCCAAGCAAACAACTTTGATGCCCATCTCTATCTGCGACAAGATTGACAAAAGGGTTCCAAGATTCATCTGGGGATCCATAGCCGAAGCCTGTAAGATCCACCTAGTGCACTGGGAGGGCGTCTGACAGCCCGAGGAGGAGGGAGGTTTGGGTCTTAGAAAACCGCATGAGTTGATCCTTGCTTTTTTTAACTAAGCTTGCATGGTTATTTATTAAAAAGCCAAACGAGTTGTGGGTTAACATATTACAGACTAAGTACTTCAAATAGGTTCAGGGAAAATACGGACTAAGTCGATGGCGCACGCACTACAAAAAAGAGGAGGTTTGGGGACGACAAAACTCGTCCCCAAAAATAGGAAAAGTCGTCCCTATAGTTTTTGGGATGGCTTAGTCGTCCCCAATAAGTGGTTCCCTATACTCCTGTCCTCTATTCTTCTGGGGACGACAAAAATCTAGGTCGTCCCTATTAATAGGGACAACTGTCGTCCCCAAAACTCGTAAGTCGTCGTCTCGCTTTTTTCCATGAAAGACAACATGTCGTCCCTATAACTATAACTTTAGTGACAATAAATCGTCCTCTAAAAATCATTTCCAGGGACAAACTGTTGTCCCACATAATCAATTTCATGATTGTTGGGCTTATATGGGGATAATATATTGTCCCCTTTTCTTTTTATAGGGTGACATGCCGTTCCTGTATGTATAAAATTGGAGTCTAAAAATCGTCCTCAAAATCTTTATTCAAGGACTACAAGCGGTTTCTTATACTATATCTTTAGAGACAACAAGTTATTACTTATGACTTTTTGGGAACGAATAGTTGTCTTTTAACTTGAATATTGGGGGACGACGAGTTGTCACTTATGCACCTAATGGGAAAGACTAGTTGTCCCCTCTGTAACTCGTATGAATGCCTGTATATATTTTCAAATAAAAAATATATATACACTAAATATAAATATACTAAGATACATAGTCTTTATAGCAATAATTGAAAAAATAGAGTTAGGGTACAACTGAATATATATATTTTACAAGTAATAGAACATTGCACTAATTCATTCATCCAAATCAGAAGCTCCTCTAGTCTTAAATTACTCACTTCTAAGTTGTTGACCGACCTCTCTGTCTTCACTTGGCACAACATTTGCTCGACTTGATTTCTGATCATCGTGTTAAGATGATTTGCTGAACTTGATCTTCCCATTTTCCAATAGTTATTTCAGCGTCAAATTATGCATATCCTGCTATGAAAAATGAATAGAAAAAGATAATGAAGTCACTAGTAAGGAATAGTTAAAATAACTCAGATAGCATGTAATACGGATGACTGAAAGATTATCTTCTTTCTATAGAGGGTGTTACATTATTAACTAACTTGACTTAGGGTGGGAATGATGAGATAACCCACAATACCCAAAGCAACATCCATGAAGTAGATATCAATCAAGAATCAGTAGATGAATAATAGAAACCATGTTTCCTGTATAAGCATCAACTTTTGGCTTCTCTTCATTCCACTTTTAGGTTCGATTAGTATGTATGCATTGCATAATAAATCATATTCCTAAATTTACTTGAATAATGTTCTCTCTAATAAGACATCGCATGAAAGACAGCAGACTGAGAGAGGAATTTGAAGGCCATTTACCAACGTGAGGAAGGACATGGTATTGAAATCTGCCTAGCTCTACATATTCTAGGTTCAATTGGTTCCCTTGAATCGATGTAACCCAATCCTGTCAAAACAAGATATTGTTGGCTGGATTATAGAAATACCAACAACAGAACCTTCCCCACGCCCGAAAGTAAAACAAACAATTACAACCAAACAGATTACAAAATTTTATTGTTAAATGTAGAACAGAGACCTAAAACCCTAAACAAAGACAATTTGAAAAGAGAAACAAACAAATCATATGGTCTTAATACCTTATAATTCCAGCGACAGGTTCAATTACCCCCTCGTCAATTAGGTCGTTCTTGCCGTCAAGCGCCATTAACAGGATGAGTTAGAAGAACCCTAACCGAAAATTGAGCTGTTATTGCCAACAAATATCTTTCTCGCCCTTACATGGTATTCCTCAATCGGGTTACACTACAATAAGAAGTAAAGCATGGGTGTTAGAGGAAGGACAGCCACATAGAGAAAGATGAGGAAAGACGGCTTGGAGAAGAAGGGGAGCTGAGATCGTAGAGTTCCCTCTGTTGCCTAGGAAGAAGATGGACAGGAGGAAAAATAGAAGACTAAACCCTAGGAAGCTATCATTATAATTTTAATTAATATATAAAACTCATCCAGAGGCTAGAACTTAAAGAGAAAAATCCTAAAGGAAAACTAGGCGGCACATTCCAATTATTCAACTAAGGATAGTTAATTTTGTTCCGCCTTTGACTATGGGGACGCTAAAAAATAGCGCGTCAATATGATTTTTGGCCGCCTTGCATCTATAGAGACGATTTTATGATATTGTCCCCTATGTCACTAAGACTTGCATCTCCGAGGACAAACTCATTTAATCGTCCCCTATTTTGGTTCCCAAAGCTTCCTAATTTTGTAGTGACGCTTCAGACCTTTGACGTTGTATCCGCAAAGCATGGTCGGTCATGCCCTTGGAAATGAGAATAAGCATTAGGGATGGCACGAGACTAGTTTCTGAGTGGATGGATGGTTGGACACAGGGGAAATGCTGTTAGACCATGTGTTGGATACTAGATCTCCGTCGGACGCTTCACACTCGGTGGCCCAGTTTGTAACTTCTGATGGTGAGTGGGACGTCCCTTTCTTGAAATTGCACCTGCTGGAAGCTTTTGTTTTGTAGGTTTTGGGTGTTCAACCGTCGAAGGAGGATTCGGGCACTGACATTTTGACTTGGGAATCGTAATGGGATTGCTACTTTCAAGTCAAGTTTGCAAACCAGCTCATCGGGGATGGCGATGAGGCTACAAACATGTTCGACTAGCCATCAATTTGGAGGTGAAGAGGCCCCCACATGTATCACTCATTTCCTCTGGCTAGCGGCAAGGGAGAGACTCCTCGCAAATAGCGACGACAGAGGGGCCATCTGTCTTCCACGAATATATGTTCCCACTGCAAAGCGGCGCCAGAAACAGTACTGCATGTGTTGCGGGGTTTTGACTTTTCCAGGTTAACTTGGATGAAACTCATTCAACCTTCTAACCCCCAGTGGTTTTTTGAATCCAAACTGCAGACTTGGATTCTTCATCACATTCAACAGGAGCATGCTGGCCTTGATTTTGGTATTGTTTGCTAGTCCCTTTGGCGGACCAAAAATGATCGAGTCCTTGCAGTTAAGATTATGACCACTGAAGCTTTTCTACAACGCGCCCAGTCATGGATAAATATCATGTGGAATGCTTTGGGCATAGACAAGCTGATTCACCATCCTCGTCTGCCCATGAGAACGGAGGTAGAGATCTCCTGGAAGCTGCCACCTCCTAAGTGAGTCATTGTCAACTTCGACGGCTCCGTCATTACTGATTCAGGCCATGCAGTAGCTGGTGACCTTATCCGAGATCATTCAGGACGCTGCTTTGCAGCATACGCGATAAACCTGGGGATTTGCTCTATCATACCGGGCGAGTTGAGAGGTGTTGTTGAAGGGTTACAGTTTGATTGGGACATGAGCTCAGGCGTGTCCGAGTGGAGCTTGATTCTCTTTGTGCGGTCCAATTACTTCTCAGCTTGGAGACACCAGACCATCATCAGGCAACCATTACTTGGAGATTCAGAGAGCTGCTCCCTCACCAATGGGAAGTTGACCATCCCATGTTGTTAAAGAGGGAAACAAGTGTGTGGACCATCTTGCTAGTGGAGGGCATATATGACTGGTATTAAATAACAGCATACCATATGGTATGAAAAATACCACCTCATATCAGGGTGGTATAGTACGATTCTGCCGCCGGCCGCCGCGGATTGTGGCTGTGCCCCTTACACTACCTGCAGTGACTGTGACGGCGAGATAGCTGGACCCTGTTGTGATGTATATGGCGCGTGCGGATCTGGCGGGGGTTACTGTGAGCCTTGTTCTTGTAACCAGTATCCCCACTATCAGTATGTAGCTTGCGATGATTGTAATTGCCTTGGAACATGCGCTTCCCACAATATCATAGTTGCTACCTACGACGACCACCACCACCGCAACCATAACAGCAACAGCAGCAGTACTACTAATAATAACGTTTCTGCTGCTGCTGCTCCCGCTCCAAGGTTCAATCGTGAATCATATACCGTTTACTAACAAAAACAACGTTTTGTGCTTGCGTGGTACGTACGTACTGACTGCTGATCACATCTTTGCTTGTGCTCTGATATATGTACGTCGATCGATTTCTTTTGCGGTTTGCTGCAGGTGACGAATCTTGAAAATGGGAAGCACGCAATGGTGAGAGTTACGGGTCATAAACAATATCATTGCAGCAACACAAGTTTGGTGGTGGATCAAGGTGTTTTTCAGCAGCTCGTGGGAACAAGCGGCCATGGCGATCAACGAGCTCGTCACTTTCCTATTAATTACAAGTATGTGCGTTGCATCGGCAATTAGTGAGTCAATGAATTAAGCACTAGCTATCCCGGTTTATGACATAATACGAAGACTCGTGTATTATCTCATCTCAATATAAGTTCGGGGTCGTTTGGATGATGAATTCTAACCGATCAATTTGAACCAGTAGTTTCTTTTGGCCAAATTGACCGGTTTGGCAGCACAAAATCTAAATGATGCTTGAGTAATTTCAAATTGACTCGTTTTGAGACAATTACAATTGTCTGGGGTGGCGCCAGACAATTCGAGTTGACTCGTTTTAAATGATTTATTTTGAAAAATGAGACAACTATTCAAATTGCCTCGTTTTTTCAATTGATCGTTTCAAACCACCCCTTCAAGAAAGCACAATTCATTGTAAGGTTATTTTTCAGTTAAACATCTACTGCTAAATCAATAATTTGTAATATTTTAAGTAAATAATACATTCAATTCTTAGTCGATCAATTTGACTCTTGGCTAAATATATTATAGGACCATATTAAAATTCGGAACATTCATTTAATGCTGGTTGGATTCTTCAACATTCTTACACACGATTAGGTTTCAGATTTTATTATAGACCTACTTATGATGGTAAGATTCACAAATCCCAGCATGTATTTGTAAATTATCTTAGCAATATATATTGATCAATGATTATTGATGTTTGACGAACTTTCTGTATAGACACTTTAATTCAATTATTGTAAGCAATAACACCATAAAACTTTGATGAATGTAAAACATTGTATTATTCGAACAAATTTATAATCATTGTAAATTAGTTTTGAATTTTAAAGTTTAATTGGTTATAGAAATTTTGTATTCTTTTTTTTTTTTTGACAAAAGATAATCATATATTGATAACAAAGAATAGATCATTACATCATATGCCGTAGCCAGGCAACAAAATCAAAAGAACGACTCTCTATCGGGTACAAAGAAAGGGCCTTTCGAGCCACCAAGTGGGCTACCCTATTAATACGCCGACCAACAAATCGTACCCTAAATCCCGCACTCTCAGCCAGGTAAAGCAAAACTTCTCGAAAAATAACACCTGAAGTACTATCACTCCCCTGAGCCGAGTTAAGCCTGTCAACTACCACCTTCGCATCTCCCTCAAATTGAACATTCTCAAACCCATGAGCCCGGCACCAAAGGATAGCTTCCCGGAGAACCAAAAGCTCCACAAGCAACGGATCATCCACTCCCGGAAAGCACATACCTATGGCACCTAAAACACCCTCATCCAGAGCCATCATCACCACACCCCCTGCCGAGTGGGACCCATGTCTCACCGCCCCATCCCATCTACAAAGGAGAGTACCCAAGGGAGGTTGGGTCATCCCAGGGCTACAAACCACAGGAACCCTCCCTACTACTTCCCTCGGCAGCGAATGCCACTCTCCCACCTGCTGGTGGTATTGCCGAAGGAGAGCTGGAATGCCGAACTGTTTGCCTTCAAAGACAACCCAATTCCGCGACTTCCAGATCCGCCAGAGCAAAGCCACCACCGCCATGATCTGGTGAGGGTCCCTTATAAGGGCAATTAAGCTCTTGAGAAAGAGGGGGAAGGTGTGCCGAGGCAACCCTTGTCCCACATGCTCTAAACCCGCATAATCCCACAAAGCCCGAGCCACACAACAATCCAAAAAAAGGTGTTCCATCGTCTCCGACTCACCCCAGCAGACCGGGCAGCGGGGATGAACAGCCACCCTCCTTCCAATCAGGGCCTCCGTAGTAGGCAGGAACCGCTGTAACACCTGCCATAAGAATACCTTCAACTTGGGCGGGATAGCCAGATTCCACACCAGCCTCCAACTTTTCCGATCCATCCAACTCACCGTTGGGCGCCAATCCCCTGCCTGCTGATCCAACGACACGGCTAGGTGGTAGGCCGACTTGACAGAGAAAACCCCATCCCCGTCATATGCCAGACAAGACGATCCTCCATCACCCTTCTGGACAACGGGATACCACTAATGGCTCGACACACCTCGGGGGGGAACCAATCCCCCAGTTTCTCTGTCAACCAACGACCTTCCGCCGGACAAATGAAATCAGCCACCTTAGGCTCCGACCCCTCAGGGATAACACGAGGGTTAAACGTGGGTGGGTCAGGGTGGATAGCGGGAATCCAACTTTCAGATAAAGCCGCCACCCCCCTCCCATCCCCAATCTGCCACCTAAGACCACGAACCAACAAAACCCTTCCATACAAAACACTCTGCCAACCCCAGGAGGGCCTTGACCGAGCAGTCGCGGTAAGGAAGGTCCCCCGAGGAAAATACTTCGCTTTGTACACCTGAGCCAAAAGAGACTGGGGATCCATCAAAATACGCCAACCAATCTTCGCAAGGAGCGCTTGGTTAAAGAACTCAAAACGCCGGAACCCCATCCCACCCTCAAATTTACTACGACACATCCTTCTCCAAGACATCCATCTTATACGAGACTGCCCTTCCTCCACCCCCCACCAAAAACGGGCAACCAGACGGTCCAAAATTCTACATAGAGACACCGGCAATTTAAAGCAAGACATCACATGTAAGGGGAGCGCCGAAGCCACTGACCTAATCAGGGTTTCCCTAGCTGCCGTGGATAATGACCTCTGAGCCCACCCTTGCAGACGAGCCATCAGACGTTCCTCCACAAATCTGAATGTTTCCATTTTAGACCGGGCGATAAGGGAGGGCAGGCCGAGATATTTATCATGGACACCCACCGCCCCTACCCCCAAGATCTGAGCCAGGAACTCCTGATCAGGCAAAGCAATGTTCTTACTAAAACAAACAGCCGACTTTCCCAGATTCACCCGCTGCCCGCTTAATTCCTCATATTCATTAAGCACTTCTATCAGGTTCTCACATTGTTGCAGCGATCCTCGTAAAAAGAGATACGAATCATCCGCAAAAAACAGATGAGCGATCCTGGGAGCACGAGGAGCCACCTTCACACCCTCCAACTTCCCTGCAGCAATCGCCCTATGGAGAAGCGCCGCAAAACCTTCCGTGCACAACACAAACAGCAAGGGGGAGAGGGGATCACCTTGGCGCAGCCCACGCGACGACCTAAAGAAACCCGCTGGGGAACCATTCATGAGAATGGAGAAGGAGGCCGAGCCGAGACACTCCCTAATCCAACCAATCCAAGTCTGGCTGAAACCCAGTTTGGCTAGAATCGCAAGCAGAAAGGTCCACTCAACTCTATCTATCATAGAAATTTTGTATTCCAAAACATATAAATGTACAGTACTGCCAAAAGAAAGAAAGATGGCGAAAAGAGAGGTTCAGAATAGAAAGACTATAAAAAATGTATGTATGACACTTATCAATGATCAATGATCTATGAATATAAAGGTGCAAGTAACTTAAAACTAGAATTTAGAAGATCTGCAAAATACATCGAGTATTTATCTTGAACACCTAAACTAAAGTATGCATGAATACATAGTTTTCATCTATTTGGACGATTAGTTTTAGTTATCATATTAGGTACCGTATGAACTTGGAATGAATACGATTAGTTTTTATCTATGTTGGAGTCAACGATTAGTTCTCATCTATTAGTACAAAGAATATGTAGAATCCAATAAGTTATTGTATGAACTAGATATATTTGGAAGACACGAAGAATTGTTATGGGTTTTTAAAGTAATTATGAATGAATTTGGATGATGATTAATATAATACAATAAACATTAAAAGTTAATTTATCAAAATATAGCAAACAATATCTGTAATAAAATAAAATTAACATATCATCTATGAATATGATTTGATGGTTATAAAGTCATTCATGTTAACCATAGATAGTATTAAAAACTCTTTAAATTAACAAATTGCTAATTTAACAATTAAATAATAATCAATATAAATTAATAAGTTTCATGGTTCCCATTATATTAATTTATAGAGGTTTTAATTATATAGGGAACAAATCAACAAAACAAAAATTAAAATATACAAATTTACGTTTTTCACTAATACGGCATCTATAATAATTATAAGCTAGAAACTATTTTTTTAAAAGTATAAAGATTATATAATAATTAGAAGGCTAATATAAATATTTCGTTGTCAATCAAATAAACAAATTGAAGCCAGTATATAATATTGAGCACAGAGCTCTTTCATTTTGCTGATGTAAGTAGTTTTCTGATTAGATCAGAACTCTTTGTACCGTGAGAAAAGTGATTGCAAGATGCCCTCTAGAGCTTAATGCAATTTTTGATTAATCATAAAAAAAAAACAAATTAAAACCACACCAACAAATCGTTTTTTCTAAAAAAAACACCAATTGGTTACGAAGAGAGGAAGCCAACAATTAGGCCCTAACTAGAGGCTCCATATGAAAGTTTTGCATGCCCTAATTACGCCCTAACTTGGATTTATGTGAAATTGGCAACCAATCATTTAAGGAGGTACTTCATCGATTAAGGAGTCAAAACTTAAATTTCAATGTAAACAAAACACTGTCATATGTAAAGCGTTGTAATATCTCGAATTTTTTCCCGATAAAATATAGTCCGTTTTGGATATAGATCTTCACGATTTTTCCTTTGAGATGCATATGAATATCTCGAATGTTTTTCCGATAAAATAATGTTCGTTTTGGATATAGATCTTTACGATTTTTCCCTTGAGATGCATATGAATGTAACAGTAATGTGACAGGTTATGCATATAATAATTTGACAATAATGTGACAAGTTAGGCATAATTAATTAATTATACACCCTTAGTTATACAAAAAGATCGGTTGCCCTTTAGATGTTCTCGAGCTATTATAAAAATCCATTCACAAATTCAGAGACTTTTTCGTCGGCCTCTTTCGTCCGTGATGGGCTGACCTTCCATTTCCAAGCCTAACCGCAACAAAATCAGGTTGGTAATGTAAAAAATATTCCAAGAAAGACAAGTGCTGGCGCAATAGAAATCCTTGGACATTTTCGTTTCATGGCAAGGCAACCTTGGTATTCCACTAGTACTGTTTTTATTCCATTTGTAGTGTTTTTCAAATATATCTGACAAAGAATGAAGGTGACCGGAAGAAGGAAGGTGGCCGAAATAAAATTATTCCACTAGGATTTTAAGGGTGTAATAGATTAGTTTTAATTTTCACCATTAGGTGCTATTTAAGAGATTTAAATCTAAGATTTCTAGATTGAAAACTAATGATAGTGTATCATTAGACCAAACACTTGTTGTTAATTATATTGTGATCCATTGGTCATGTTGCATATGTTGCATGAAAGATACATTTCACCTTTTTGAAGTGTACAGATTATATACTAATTAGAAGGTTTGTATAAACATCCAGTTGCCCACCAGCCGATAAACAAATTGAAGCTATACCAACAATTCATATACTAATAATACCAATTGGTTCCGAAGAGAGGAACCCAACAAGAAGAACATTATATGAAAGATGGAGAATGTAGGAAACCTATTTAGGAAACCTATTTTTAGAGTTCCAACGATTGTATTGGGAAATTGGGAATTGGTAGAGATTTAGGGATTTAGAAGAGAATTAGGGATTAGGAACAGAATTGGGGAAGAACAAAAAGAACGGCCGAAGCCTCTAGAGAGGAGGATAAACGAGATTTGAGAGAGAAAGAGATTAGGGTTTTGGGGAAGGATGACTTTTCTATTAATTTCTGCTTAATTCGACGAATGACCCAAAGTACATATATATAGGGAGATACAAGAAAACCCTAAGAATAAACCTAATTCTACTAGAAGATTACTAACCATAATAAGAATTATCCTAATAATGATTATAATAATAATATAGAAAAATCGTGTTTCCCACATCTCCTCCCCCTTCAGACCAACCTTGCCCTCAAGGTTGATTGACTTGACCCATTTCTTCCAATCTTCTCGCCCAATCCAATCATCGCTTCTCCGCTGCTTGCGCTTCCTTTTCTTCCAATCATGCTCCAACTCTTCACTTGAACTTCTTGCACCAATCTTCTCTCGTTGGCCCCATTCTATGAATCTCATGGGCCCACTATTTGCCTCCGTGGAAAGTTCAAACGCCAATAGCTTCCCTTTCGTTGGTATTATTCTCCAGCAACTCAAGAAATCTAAAAGGATTTCCTCATACAAGAATTTATCCTCAAGGACTAACTCATCATTACCCTCATATCTCTTTCTTGAATTTAGCTCATCAGATGGCTTCGTTGAATCTTCAATTGCCTTTGACCCACTCTCTTTTCGAAGCCCATCCGCTAAGCATTCAAACCCACCTTCCTTTTCTTTCAAGCCTACTCCATATAAGAGAGATTTAACCCAACAGCCTAATGGAGGCCCACTTCTGATTTGAAAATGCGGCCCATCTTTCACTCGAACCCAACTGCCCATTTTTTTGTTATTCAGCCCGCCACCACTCCTTGACCCAGCTCGCGTCGGCCCAATCTCTGGCCCAGCAAAACTGCCTTCTCCAGCTGGCCTGCTTTGCTGGTTTGCTTTCTGCCCATTTCCTCGCGGCCCAAATGCTCCAGAGACCCGAGTAGCAGCACGACTCGGCCCAAATCTCCCTTGTTGCTCTCCGCGGCCCAGGGTAGCCGACCTAGGGTTTGCGAGAGGATCACAGCCACTCTCCCTCATCGCGTCGCTCGCCGGCAGCTCCGCTGCCCTTCCCTCCGCCGGTGACCAGCTCCCTAGATGAGTGGACGGTGGCCACTCTCCGGCAACCCCTGTCTTCTCACTTTCCGGCATCGAGCGAGGAAACTCACCGCCCTCCTTCTCCCTGTTCCTCGTCGGCAGCCAATACCTCTGGCCGAGAGACCCGATTCTCCGACTGAAAGTCCACCCTGCGCCTCGCGTCGTCATCGACGTCGCATCCACTCCGATAGCCGTCAGCTCCCCAACGGTCGGCGTTGTCATTGGGGTCCTCAGCTCCGTCGCTGCGAATTGAGTGACCGCTGATCGCGAATCCCTCCGCGCCAGACGCGCCGCAGGAGAAGAACCCCGGGAGATCTGCTCCGCCTCCTCCGGCTTCAACACCGTCATCGCCATGGGTGGGCTGGTCGGCATCACCCGCGCGACTCGCGCCGACGGCGAAGACTCGCGGTGGTCCTGCTCCGCTTCTCTCCTCGCAGTCGTCGTCCGGCTTGGAACCGACGTCAATTGCGCAAGGGAAGCAGCCGCGCCGATCCCGTGCTTCATCGTCTCTTCGGATATCGTCCACGCATAGAGAGCCGCCGCTGATTGCTGCACAGCTCGTGGGATTCGCGGATCCGGCAAGCCTGTCGTGAGGCTCGTCATCGATTTGTCTCCGGGTCGTTGTTCGTTGCTTCCGTGGAGCTTTGCCCATGTCCCGGAGTTCCTGTCCATCCCTTCCGCGTCGTCGTTCCGCGGCCGAGGAACAAGGGCTGCTCCTGTATACTTTTTCTTTCGAAACTTCCAACTATTGATTGGGGACATCAGTGGAACTGATTTCGGGTTGAGGGCAGACGATGTCGTAGACCTGATCTGACCCCTATGCTCCTGGTTACTTCCGGGACCATGGGTGGAGATTTCGAGCGAGAGGCGTGACTTCCCGGCGGTTGGAGCTCTTGTCGGAGAAGGTGGAATCATCACCGCAGTCGTATTTCTGGCGAGCTTCTTAGTTGAGCTGGAAGGAATATTTGCGATGATGGTCATAGGAATGCCCTCGGCGGTGCTTGATCGGGACAACAGTGATGGCGCTTCTTTCGTTGTTGGAGGCTCTGTCGTGGCTAGCGGCTCGACTGCCAAAACCACTTTCACGTCCGGTTGCTCTGCTCGCCTCTCAAGATCACCGTCTGAGTCAACTGCACAACGACGGTGGCTCTCCTGCGGTGGTGGCATTCCCAGTCGGCAGCTCCTCGGGAGCCTCCAACGACGGCCGATGCGGCGAGCCCGGTCACGCAGCTCTGCCCATGACAGGTTTGAGAGCTTGGAAGAGCTCATCGTCGAACCAGTTGTAGAACTCGTCCCCGGTTGAGAGTTGTGGTGAACTCAATTCTCGAACCAGGCTCTGGTACCAGATGTAGGAAACCTATTTTTAGGGTTCCAACGATTGTATTGGGAAATTGGGAATTGGTAGAGATTTAGGGATTTAGAAGAGAATTAGGGATTAGGAACAGAATTGGGAAGAACAAAAAGAACGGCCGAAGCCTCTAGAGAGGAGGATAAACGAGATTTGAGAGAGAAAGAGATTAGGGTTTTGGGGAAGGATGACTTTTCTATTAATTTCTGCTGGGCCAAGATCAGGTGACTAAGGGGGGGTCCCTTAGTCACATGACTAAGTCAATCTCAGCCATTGAGCTTCATTAAAATCTAATGGCTCAAATTAATCTACTTTAATGAAGGGTAAGATAGTAATTACATAATTTATTTAATAATTAAAAACTAAAAATCATCCGCCCCTGCGGCCCTGCCCCTTCCGGCTCCCGCCGCCGCTCCATTTTTCTGGAAAACTCCCGCCGGCGGCTATTTGCCACCATTTTTAATCCCAGGCGGCGGCTATTTGCCACCATTTTAAATCCCAGGCCAATTTTTAGTCCCAGGCCAATATTTGGGTGTGGTGCAGAGAGAGAGAGAGAGAGAGAGAGAGAGAGAGAGAGAGAGAGAGAGAGAGAGAGAGAGAGAGAGAGAGAGAGAGAGAGAGAGAGAGAGAGAGAGGAGAGAGAGAGAGGAGAGAGAGAGAGAGAGAGAGAAGAATTGTTTGGACATGGCAATTCAGAGAGAGGAATTGTTTGGACATGGCAATTCAGAGAGAGAGAGAGAGAGAGAGAGACGGTGGCGGATGATTTTCCGGCAACAGTATTGAGTTCGTGATGTTTGTAATGTTTATATTACTATTTTGTATACATTGTAATGTTTGTAATGTTTGTTTGTCATGTTTGTTATTTTGTAATGTTTGTATACTTTTATGTTATGATTTGTATACTTTGTATTCATTTGTTTGTAATGTTTGTAATGTTTGTTATTTTGTAATGTTTGTATACTTTTATGTTATGATTTGTATACTTTGTATTCATTTGTTTGTAATGTTTGTAATGTTTGTTATTTTGTAATGTTTGTATACTTTTATGTTATGATTTGTATACTTTGTATTCATTTGTTTGTAATACAAGTTTACCAATCTGTATTGTAAGTAGTGATATTCTGTACGTGTAGTATGCTTTGTACTGTTTGTAATGTTTGTAATGTTTGTTTGCAATGTTTGTAATGTTTGTTATTTTGTAATGTTTGTTGGTTTCTTTTGTATTGTTTGTAATGTTTGTTATTTTTGTCCACATGTTTGTCATTTTTGTCAACCATGTTTGTAATGTTTTTTGCATCACAAATCAATACATATAAAGTATACAAATTATTAGTACTTACAATACAAAGCGAAACATACTAAGAATACAAGCAAAACATACTAAGAATACAAACTGTCAAAGAAAAACATACTAAGAGTACAAACTGTCAAAGAAAAACATACTAAGAGTACAAACTGTCAAAGAAAAAACATACAAACCATACTGTCAAAGAAAAACATACTAAGAGTACAAACTGTCAAAGAAAAACATACTAAGAGTACAAACTGTCAAAGAAAAACATACAAACCATACTGACATTTTGTACAAAAATACTAACAATACAAACTAATGTTACAAAACATACAAACTATACAAATCACTGTTCTTCCTTCAGACGACTCTCTCTCCACCGCTGCCGCCGCCGTCGACTCTCTCTCCACCGCTGCCGCCGCTGATTCAATCTACTGCCATCGCAACCTCTCTCTCTCTCTCCATCGTCGCGCCGCCTCTCTCTCCTCCATTGTCGCCGGCGCTCTCTCTCCTCCATTGTCGCCGGCGCTCTCTCTCCGCCATTGCCTCTCTCTCCTCTGTTTTCCGATGATGAAGACCAGATCTATTTTCTCTCTCTTCAACGCCTTCGCCTCCGTCGCGATCTCCTTTCCCTCTTTCCATCGTCGCCGTCGCCGTCGCCGTCGCCGTCGCTGTCGCCGTCGCCGTCGTGGTCGAGGTCTCCTTTCTCTCTCTCCATCGTCGCCGCCGGTCGCCTCTTTTCCATCGTCGCCTTCATCCCGTGGCTGGCAGCGCAGAAGAGAAGGTGGAGAAAATTTTTTTTTTGAATTTTTTCTAATTCCAGAATTGCCCTTCTTATTAATAAAATAGTCCTTCCATTATCTACACCATTAGATTGATCCAAGGGCTGAGGGGGGCTTAGCCAAGTGACTAAGCACCCCCCCTTAGTCACCAGATCCGGACTCATTTCTGCTTAATTCGACGAATGACCCAAAGTACATATATATAGGGAGATACAATAAAACACTAAGAATAAACCTAATTCTACTAGAAGACTACTAACCATAATAAGAATTATCCTAATAATGATTATAATAATAATATATAAAAATCGTGTTTCCCACAGAGAACCAACTGGTTGCCTTAACTATATCAAGTAAACTGTCCATAAACAACAATATAGGGAAAAAGGATGGAGAATTATTATCACAATAACTTGTACATCAACCTTCTCTAGTTCTCTTCCTCTTCATACAACTCCAATACATCTCCATATATATATATATATATATATATGGATGATATTGCTGTACTGCTATACTATAAGATAATTTATATACTTTTAAGTTCTAATAAGATATCTACGTGTATAACTGTATATCATGAATTAAATCAAGTTTGTCGCATGATACGCTTTGCGCCAAATTCGCATGAATTTACTTTCGTGTATCCTCTCCAAAAGATATCGTGCTGATGAGTATAGTGGACACTAATATACAAGGATTATTTTCCTTGTATGTATGATGTGGTACTTAGACTGTTAATAATCTTCCCCTCAAGACAAGGACCATGAACTTTGTGTCCACCCCTCAGCGATTACCTTGATCCGCCAGACACCTTATATCGACATGCTCTTTGCCGCAAAGACTTACCATATGTATATCTCCTTGATCCACTAGACAGACGCAGATCTTCACTTGATCTGCCAAAACGGACGCACATATCCTTTGATCCGCTAGAAAAATGCGGATCTCAAATCTCGATCTCACAATCTGAGTGTCCACCCTACTGGCGCCTACCGCTCTTAATCGAATCCAAACCAACTTTTGATACCACTTGTTAAAATCAAATAGCTCCATTAGTGCAATATTGTCTACTTTGGGTCAAGGTCTCACAAATTTACTTTTGGGTTCCTTCCCAAATGGCCTCGTATTAATTAGCTTTGTGGATAATGATGTAGAAGGTTCCTATCTCTTGTACATACGATGCAATACTTGGATTGTCCATTACAATCCTCCCCTTGAGACCATGACCACGAGCTTTGTATCCTCCCTTAAGGGATTATCTTGATTTGTCAGACACCTAGTATCGTAGACTTTGCTCGACACAAGGATCAATCATATGTAGATCTCCACTTGATCTATTAGAAAACCATAGATCTCACTTGCTCCAAAAGGCGCGAATATAAAAACCTGAGGTCACCGAATGAGGGTCCACTAAATTGGAGTCCACTGCCTTGGACCGGTACCATGTTCCGATACCACTTGTCGATATCAGATGCTCAATTAGTAAGATATTGTCCACTTTGGGCCCAATCCGTACGAATTTAATTTTGGGTATCCTCCCCAAAAAGCCTTGGACTAATGAGTTTGTTGGACACTTATATATAATGATCTGTTGGAGTACTTGGATTGTCTCATAACATAGACAATTGTGATTCACCGACATACAAGAAAGTACATCCAACTGCCAGGCCATACTCCAAGAGAACACCAGTCGTTACCATACATCTATGTATATAAGGGAAGACTGGCTAATATGGTATACTCCAAGAGTAAGCCAGTTGTTTCCTATACCATACTCCAATAGATGTGACCGTTGGATGCATTTCGTTGTAATTTGACAAATCTTAGTCGTCGATCGTAATCTTTTAGTAAATTGATCTTTCAATTTGAGTTTGGATAATTAAACTCTGAGATGTCTCTATTAAAAGTTAGAGTATAGTGTTAAACGCCAAACTCAATTTAATTCATGATCTAGATAGAGATATTTCACTAGAAATACCCATAGTATCCCTATGTAAACCATAAATATAATTAAATCTTGGATATGATACTATACCCTAACTTTTAATGAATAAATCTCATACCCAGTGGCGTAGCCAGGGTTCGAGTTTAGTGGGGTCCCATATATGAAAAAAATTATAACATTGTATTCAATTATTAAGTAAATTTTCTTAAAAACATTCAGTCAAGTAGTCATTCATCAAACCATTAGTTATTAGATTTATACCTTACATTTTGTGTAACTCATAATTGAAAAGTGACATTTCAATAACTATCTAAAATAAATAGTTCTCAAGAAAAATCTAATACACACAAACGTTTTATAAAACACATTTGATGACAAAGAAATTGTATATTAATAAGAAAAGTTTGATGAACTAAGAGCTTTTTAGATATAGCTAGAGGTTTTTGTATACATATTTAGTATAATCAGAATTTTTTACAATAAAGACTATAAATTTGGGGATTTTCAATGATATATGATCAATATAGTCTCATTTATTTGTGTGTTTCATGATACTAGGACAATTAAATTTCATATGAATGGGGTCCTGTATTCTAAATCTACTCAAATTAAATAAGTATGTACATACATTTAACCATTTTAATTTATCCAAGTGGGGTCCTAGGACCCCACTCCCTTCCACCTCCCTCCGCCACTGCTCATACCCTAACTTTTAATGAATAAATCTCATACCCTAATTCTCTAAATTCTGTCATAAGATCAATTTAACAAAAGTAACATTCGATAATTCTGATTTGTTGAAGCATGTACATCCCACCAGCCGTCACATGCAATTGTCACCCTCTGCAAGAGCAAGTGAGCGGTCATTCTCCAGCTATTGTAAAAATTTAATTCACGAAGTCAGATACTATTCAGTCGGCCATTTTTGTCCGTGATGGCCGACTTTAACTTCCAAGCCTAACCAAAACGCGACGGAGTAACAAAATCCGGTTGGTAATGTCAAAAATATTCCGACAAAGACAGGCGCTGGCGCAACAGCAAACCTTTGACATTTCCGACAAAGACATGTTGGTTGTACTTCTACTATGCATTAAAATATTTGTGTTTAAAGTACCACTCTAAATTATACAATAATGTTAAAAATACAAATTAAAATTATATCATAAAATAAATGTATAATTTTAGTTTGTACCATTAATAGATTTATACAAAATAGTATAGGTAAAACTTGAAATTGTATCATAAAGTTAAGGGTAATGTCTATTTTTTATTCAAACCCGTTTCAGATATTTTAATTTTATATTATCCAAATAGATTAAAATGCTATTAATTAGCCAAATCTTTCGTAATGTATTAAAATATTAGTCATTTTTATGTTATCGTTAATAATTCGAAACTCTTTTCTTAGTTAAAATACTAAAATTTTGGAATGTTGACCTTCATGTGTCACTTCCAAGTCAGTATCATGTTGCCAAGTCAATATTACTAACAAAATTGCAAACTGAAAGTTAAAAATTTGGCTAATTCTCAGTATTTCGATAGGTTTGGATAATATAAAAAAATCTGAAAAATGTTTGGATAAAAAATAGACATTTATTTCATAAACAACAATAATATAGGAAGACATACACAACAAGTTAGTAATAAATTAATTATAATGACAAAGTTGATTTTTATTATAAAATCAAGAAACAAACCATAATATTATAAATATTATTAAATTATTGGAGAAATTGAGGTTTTCACTAATTAACAACTTTATTATCGCTAAAATATGAAATAATAAAATGAAAATTCTAAGTAATTTGACTAAGATTACATGTAATTTAGTCAACAAAGGGTTGAGAATAGAGCGGGTCAGGACAGATCAGATCGACGAGAATATCCATGCTCGTCCTGCCCCGCCTATAAACGGATCGAACCCGCCCTAAAACAAACTTGAAAAAATTGAATAAAATATGTCAAATCGAAATTACCATCCTAGGTACTGGCGCCAATAACAAACCTGCGACATTTCCAATCCATGCTGATTGCCTTACCTATAAAGTAAACTGTCCGTAAACAACAATCTAGGGGAGAAAAAAACAAACAACGTAACATGGAGCAATACTATCACACCAACTTGTACCTCAACCTTCTCTTACTCTTCATCTCCGCCGTCTCCCTCTCCTTCTTCGCCATCTTCTACAAGCACAAATCCCAATACTACAACCACCCCAACCTCCCGCCGGGCCGGCCGGGCATCCCTTACCTCGGCGAAACCCTAGCCTTCCTCACCACCGGATGGATCGGCCGCCCGGAGAAGTTCGTCACCGACCGGATCCGAGAATTCTCCTCCTCCGCGTTCAAGACCCACATCATCGGCAAGCCCACCGTCGTCCTCACCGGCGCGGAGGGCAACAAGTTCCTCTTCACCAACGAGAACAAGCTCGTCGTCGTGTGGTGGCCGGACTCCGTCAGCAAGATCTTCCCCTTCAGCGAGACCACCTCCATACACGAGGAGTCCCGCCGGTTCCGGAAGTTCCTGCCGCAGTTCATGAAGCCCGAAGCCCTCCAGAGGTACGATCGTGAAAAACTGTTGCGTATTATTATTAAATTCAGATTTTTTTTTACTGATAATGAATATAACTAGTCCAATTATATAACAGTACTTATAGTATAACATAATACTACTTGTACTACACACATTAGCGGATCCAGGGGGTGGCCACCCCGGGCGGGCCCTGGCCCAACCCTTTTCTGGATCCCGCGTTAGAATAATCCTTATAAATTTGTCGATTTTAGTCATTCAGACCAGTGTTATTTTATAATATGATTTTGCATAATTAGAAAAATGATTCAGATGAACATATTCAATTCACTACTCTAAATTTATCCTAGAAATTCTAGCCCCAAAGGTTTTTCGTCTAAAAAAACAATGAAAACTAAAAATCCTAAAGTCTAAAAGCGTAAAAGACTAAAAGAACTATGAGGTTTGTTCCCTTAAAATTTTACTAGAGCAGCATGGTGGATATAGGGATGGTCGGATGGACACACAGTGCAAGTTGATTAGTCAATTGATTTGTGGAAAAAATCCAAAAGTACCACTGTTTAAAAAAACAATTCCAAAAATACCACCCAACCCCAAAAAATTCCAAAAATACCACCATTTTTCAAAAACCGCCACCCCACCCAGCGGTTTGGTCCAAAACTTTGTGCGACCATAACTTGCAAGCCGCAAACCGCCGGGTCTCGCCTTTCGTCAAACTTTGGACGGCCATAACTTTGTGCTCCAAACTCCGAATGTTATGAACTTTTTTTGATTCCGCATAACTTTTCAAGATCTACAACTTTTATTATAATCATAATTTCAAAATGTACATGGATTTCTTAAAAGTAAAGGTAAAGTTATTCTCAAGGTCCCGTATATCCACATATAGTTCCTGTTTTGAAAATTTCATCCTAGTAAAAGTTGTAGATCTTGAAAAGTTATGCGAAATGAAAAAACAAATCGCTACGATCGGATACCCGAGTGCAAAGTTACGTTCGTTTGAAGTTTCGACCGAAGTTAGGAGTTGGTCGAAAAAAAAAAAATTTGGACCAAACCGCTGGTTGGGGTGGCGGTTTTCGGCAAATTTTTTTTTTTTTTTTTATAACCGCCCCCTAGGCCCGCGGTTTGGTCCAAAACCGCGCCCCCGACAACCGGTTTTCGACCAAACCGCTGGGTGGGGTGGCGGTTTTTGAAAAAGGGTGGTATTTTTGGAATTTTTTGGGGTTGGGTGGTATTTTTGGAATTTTTTTTTAAACAGTGGTACTTTTGGATTTTTTCCTTGATTTGTCTTGTGTTGATGCTTCTCGTTTCAACAACTACCACGGAGAGAACTTTGTCTAGTGCTTAAAAGACCGTCATGTACAATTGACATTGTAAAAAAAACTATAATCATAATATTTTTTTATGATATCGAATTTTCTAATGAAATGCGGCCCAGTACTCTACTGTGTTATGGATCCGGTGCCATTGACTACACATACTATAATAGGTACGTCGGAGAAATGGACGAGGTGGCGCGCCGCCACTTCGCCTCGTTGTGGGAAGATCGCGACGAGGTGGAAGTGCTCCCGCTGACGAAGAAGTACACGTTCTGGGTGGCGTGTCGTTTGTTCGTCAGCTTGGACGATCCTGCGCGAATTGCGGAGCTCGGCGTCCCGTTTGACCACGTGGCGTCCGGAATTTTCGCACTTCCGTACGATTTTCCCGGCACGCCGTTCAGGAGGGCGATCAGGGCGTCGAAGTTTATAAGGGAGGAGTATCTGATGGAGATTATTAGGCGGAGGAAAGCTGAGCTGGCGGCGGCGGCGGAGGAGTGTGATCGTAATAAGATGAAAGCGCATCAGGATATATTGTCGTATATGCTGACGGCGACCGACGACGGCGGGGAGCATATGAGCGACATAGACATTGCTGACAAGATACTAGGGCTTCTCGTCGGCAGCCACGACACCGCCTCTGCCACGTGTACTTTCGTCGTCAAGTTCTTGTCGGAGCTCCCTGATGTTTATGATCGAGTTTACCAAGGTGCATCTCCTCTTTCTTTCATTTACTAAGTGTGATGTTGCATCGCAACATCACACTTAGCAAATGAAAGAATGGTTGAACTGGGAGGACATCATATATTTTTTTATATTTTTACAATCATTTTGCACCATCACATATTTCTACAAGCATTGTACATTTTTATAAGGACATGGTATAATCTTATTTATTGCCTAAATTTACCACCATGGGCTTGTAAATAAGATTTCTTGCTTGTGTATTAGTACAATTTATAAGCAGGATCATGTTCTGGTTCGATTGTCCCTAAGCTGAAAATCATGTGGCTCCACTTTTTTTTTTTTGCAGAACAAATGGAGATAGCGAGAAGCAAATCAGCAGGGGAATTGTTGAACTGGGAGGACATAAAGAAGATGAAGTACTCGTGGAATGTAGCTTGTGAAGTGCTGAGGCTCACTCCTCCTGTTCAAGGCTCGTTCAGGAAAGCCACTACGGACTTCATTTTCAATGGCTTCTCCATCCCCAAGGGTTGGAAGGTCCGTGATTCTTTCCTTTCTCATGGGTTTCACGTATGCATTATGTAGTTTAACATAAATGGGATATGTATATATATCTATATGCAGTTGTATTGGAGTGTACCTTCAACTCACAAAAACGAGAAGTACTTCCCGAAACCGGAGAAATTCGATCCCAGCAGATTCGAAGGCAGCGGTCCAGAACCGTACACGTTCGTTCCTTTCGGAGGAGGCCCCAAGATGTGCCCTGGCAAAGAGTATGCTCGCCTTGAAATTCTGGTGTTTATGCACAACTTGGTGAAGCGATTCAAGTTCGAGATGTTGATCCCCGGTGAAAAAATTATCGTGAATCCTATTTGTGTGCCGGCTAACGGACTTCCTATTCGTCTGTTTCCTCACGAGGCTTAGAACTATAAAGAAAAATAAGAACTTGTTGGATATTATGAAATACAATTTACCTTATTGTCCTTGTTTAAATAAAGTACAACATGAGAAATAAAATAATAAAATTATTATACTTAAATGCATCAACATTCAAATGTTTATAGTTGAATCCAAGAGATAACATACACATTAATATTTAAATAAAATACGACATTATAAGAGTGGAGCTTTCAAATTCATGGGACCCACGGATTTGGTCCCTCAAAGTTTATGGATTTTATATATTTGATTCTCCTAATTCAATCAAGCAAATAATGGACTTTGCTCAAAGTACATGATGGATGTCCAAATCCATCACAAAATCTATGAAGCAAACAATCCAGTAAGTTATACAAGAGATCTGCTGCCCTTAGGTGTCCTCTAGCTATTATAAAAATCAAATCACAAATTCAGATAGTCGGCCTTTTTCGTCCGGGATGGCTAACCTTCCATTTTCCAAGCCTAACCGCAACAAAATCAGGTTGGTAATCTAAAAAATGTTCCAAAGAAAGACAGGTGCCATAATAGAAATCCTTGGACATTTTCGATTCATGGCAAGGCAACCTTAGTATTCCACTAGTACTGTTTTTATTCCATTTGTAGTGTTTCAAATCTCACATCTGACGAAGAATGAAGGTGAACGGAAGAAGGTGGCCGGAATAAATTTATCCCACTAGGATTTTAATTATAAATAATAATTATTATGAATTTAAAATTCCAAAAAATATAATACATATGATTTTTTAATTCTAAAGATGCAATTAATATTAGTAATATTTTCAGTTATAAAAAAATATTAGTAATATTTTCAAAACCATTTCCCCCCTTGGACTGCAATGTTGGAACCATTTATATGATTTGCAGCATATCTTGTTTAGGGATGGCATCGGACGGATCGGGGACGGATACCTACCTCCTGGTCCCTGCCCGTCAAGACTGACGGATTTCTCCGTTCCGTCCACACAGGTTAAACGTGCGGATTATGTCTACCGTCCCTATAAGCAAACGGATCCGGATAACCCACGAATCCCCAAGGAAGAGGGGGGGGGGGGGGGGGGAGTGATTGGAGGCTTGGAGCGGGCGCGATTAGAGATGTGAGAGCGATTTTGGGGTTGCTGAATTTTGGGTACGTGAACATGATTTTGGGATTGCAAGAGAACAGGGAGGAGGGGAAGAGGAAGAGAGAAGAGTGGAGGAGTGACTGAAGAATGGCTATCAGAAGAGGGAGGAGGGGAAGAAGAGGATGAGTGGAGAAGGAAGGAGAGGAGTGACTGGAGAATGATGGTCAGAAGAGAGAGGGGAAGAAGAAGAGTGAAAAGGGAAGGGGAGCAGTCGGCGTCGGCCGCAACAAGATGAAATAAGGATTATGATTTTTTGAACACTCAATTATTAGTTTATATATTGAGCGCTCAAAACGACGTCGTTTTGTTTCGGGCGGGGACGGGATGGATACCACGAGATCCATCATCACCCGTTGTCCGTTACTCACGGATTTCAGGTATGCCCGAATTCGCCCTTTATCCACGATGGACGGATAGAATGCTCACCATCTGGGCGGGTTTCGGTGGGTATCCGGCTGGTAGGTCAAGGTCGCCATCCCTAATCTTGTTCTCAATGTCGCTCCAAGTTTAAGTGTTAATTTTCAAATCCCTTTACCTTCCTAATAGTGCACCTTCCTACTTTATACATGTCTTAAAATCGATGATTTATTACGTAATTTTTTTGTAAGGGTGTAATAGATTAATTTTTATCATTAAGTGCTACTTAAGAGTTAGTGTATCGCTACACCGAACACTTGTTGTTAATTATATATTTTGTGGTCCACTAGTCATGTTACATATGGTACATGAAAGATAAATTTAACCTTTTTAAAGTGTCCAGATTATATACTAATTAGAAGGTTTATATAAACATCCAGTTGTCCACCAGCCGACAAACAAATTGAAGCTATACCAACAGTTCATATACTAATAATACCAATTGGCTCCATATATGAAAGTTCAACATCCCCCCAAGGCCCTAGCTACTACTAGCTACTTTTTTATGAAGGAGTCGGAACTTAAAAGGTAAGATTATATATATGGAATTATGGATCGTATCGGTGTACTTATAGACAATAGATAATTGGATACTTCTAAATTCTAATAAGATATCTATACGACTATACCTATACAATGAATTAAACCAAGTTTGTGGTATGATATTATACTCCGATCTCTAATGAGTCAACTATAATTCTTGATTCTCTATATCAAATCCAAAGTTCGTTTGAACATAATATAATAATATACTATCGAGACCGGACGCTCCATTAGTAGATATTGTCCGCTTTGGGTCAATCTCGCACGAATTTACTTTTGTGTATCCTTCCCAAAAGGTCTCGTATTATGAACGTGGTTGACACTAATATACGAGGATTCTTTCCCTTGAATGTACAATTTGGTACTAAGATTTCCAATAACAATCCGCCATTCAAGACAAGAACCACGGACTTTGTATCCTCCCTTCAACGATTATCATGATCCGCCAGACACCTTATACGACAAGCTCTTTGCCATAAGGATTTACTAGACGTAGATCTCCTTGATCCACCAGATATACGTGGATCTTCACTTGCTATGCCAAACGAGTGCACATCTCCTTTTATCCGTTAGAAAACGCGGATCTCAAATCCCAATGTCACAAAATGAGTGTCCACCCACTGACATTTACCGCTCTTAATAGAAACTGAACAGGCCTCTGTTACCACTTTTCAAAATCAAATAGCTTCATTAGTACGATATTGTCCACTTTGTGTCAAGCCCTCACGAATTTGCTTTTGTTTTCCTTTCCAAAAGGACTCGTACGAATGAGCTTGGTGGATACTAATATACAAGGGTCATTTCTCTTATATATACGATGTGGTACTTGGATTGTCCATAATAATCCTCCCCTCAAGACAAGGACCGCAAACTTTGTGTCCTCCCCTCAGGGATTATCTTGATTTGTTAGACACCTTATATCGCAGACTTTGCTCCACACAAGGATCTACTAGATGCAAATCTCCACTTGATCTGCCAGAAAAACACTAGTCTCCCTTAAATCTCCCTTAAACAATCTTTGGGGATTAGGTTCTATGATTTAAATAACTAAGACCTAGGGTCCACTCATCAAGGATTAGGGTATGATATCATGCCCAAAAATCCGGTTAATTCAAGATCTAGATACCGTTTTCTTACTAATGGTATGTCGTACCCTAGATTTTACCTAAGGTACGATATAAGCCATCATATATGTATATAATGATTGTCTTATATTGATGTGATCCTAGATTGTGATCCATAACAATTTCCAATGATGTTCAAAGAAGAAACCAAGTCCAAGGAAGAGGATAGGGGTGGGCAACGGGAAACGGGTATTTGGGTATACCCATACCCGTCCCATTTTTTTAGGGTTACGGGTACCCAAATACCCGTAATTTTTTTACGGGATGGGATTTGGGAACAAGAAATTCTACAATGGGTACCCGCGGGTTACCCGTTCATACCCGTTTGGGTATTACGGGTACCCAATCCCATCCAGATGAAAGAAAAGACAAGAGCAATCACAATGAAGATGGACACTGGACAGCCATTAGATTTGAACCCTTGCCCATTTTGCCTCTTCTCGAGTTCCCGAATCCGACGATGAAAGTTCAGCAGCACAAACTTCATATGCTCGTCAACTACTGGGTCATGTCATCTGAAGAAATTACATGCCCCATCTGTCTACAGATCCAACCACAAAAACAGAGAGGGATGAAGGAGAGGATGGTCGAATGGTATACAAATCAAAGCAGAAAAGTCAGAAATCTTACCCCATACTTGCTGCACCCGTAGAACCTCCTCCCTGGATTCGCCTCTGTCCAGCTCGTCTTGAGATCTGATGCCAATCCACAACGACAGAAAGGTGTCGCCATTAGCAGAGGAGAAACCGATGAGCAGAGGAGAAAGGGATGAGAAGAAAACAGAGCTGCGAAGGTTTTGGGAAGATGATAGGTTTCTTCTGCCCAGAAAGCGACATAAATAACATAGATGAGTGGGTGGGTTGGGTCTGTTCGGGTTTGGGTAGAGTTTGGTTAGGTTTAGCTGACATGGCGGGTTTAAATGACGTGGCGGTCAATTTTAGGGTCAAAATGTGCTGATTAGGCGAATCCGTCAGCCACGTCATCACTTAACGGAGGCCGTTAACGGCGTTGGACGGCAGCTAACGGAGAGTGACCATACATGAACGCTTTTTGTAAAGTTAGTGACCACAAATGGATTTAAATTTTTTCAGTGACCAAACATGAACGCTTTTTGTAATGTTAGTGACCAACCATGCAATTAACCCTTAAAGTAATAATACATATTCTTCCTTCGGTGATCTATTCCCATGTAATAATACATAGTTGCATATGAACCTTTTACTTTATAAATGGCTCAAGCATGGATGCATTACAAGGAAGTGAAATGAGAAGATGGATAATTATAATGAAAGATTCACCCATCTGCTAGGTTGCTTCTTCACCAACCCAGTAGCAGAATGAAAGAACTCCAACATCTTGTTGGGGCTTGTTTGGGCCTTAGTCGTGTAGGCTTATTTGGTTAGCAAAGAGCTATGAAAGCTGCTGTGTAGGTGAGTGTAATTTATTAGTTCCTGGAATTCATGGTCATGGGGCCGAGAATTCTGCTTTGGAGTTGGCTTTGGTTTACTTATGTTAATTTGCTTCGTTGAATAAATTATTCTGTTTTTCGGTTAATTATCATACACATCTACAGCCGCTTAGTTTATTTATTGTGGTTAAATTTTCTTTCTTTAAAATAATAACGGGTACCCGCGGGTACCCGTTATCCGTCTCGTACGGGTAATGGGTACCCGTTAACCCGTACGGGTTTGGGAATGGGATGGAGTTTCCTCTCCAAATGGGATTGGGTACCCGTTTCAAACGGGACGGGTACCCAATCCCGTCCCGTTGCCCACCCCTAGAAGAGGAAGCTGGAAATTTGGCTAAGTCTGGGAAATAGTTTGTGGTACCTACTTTGGAGGCTTACTCATTTTGTTTGGGAGGCATTGGAGGGAAGTTTGGAGTTCGACATCAAATTATAAGTCCAATTAAAGGTCGTGAAGTCGTTTGGTGAGAAGATTGAAACTTACTGGACACCAAACGAGCAGCCTAAAGATCGTATGGTGATTAGGAAAATCTCCGATCATGTGGGTTAAAATCGCTATAGGGGAACTGAGGTTCACAATAGGGCAATGCGATTAGAAGGGCCCCCAGTCATGAGGGTGCTAATACCCAACAAGGGATTTGATGGTGCACGATAGGGGATTTGGCCCTGACGAGTTTTAGTTACCTTTTTCGTTTATGATTCTTTTCTTTTCTGTACTTTCATTAGTTTTATTTTTCAAACCTATTTAAAGGGTTGTAAACTCTGGTTTGAGGGGTGATTATGTTGAATAGAAAATCCTTTTTGGTTCATTAAGTTTTTACTCTTCAATTTGCTCTTGTGAATTGGTGGACTCCAATTTCCCGAGTGTTTGCTTCGTATCAATCAACTAGTCACCTTGATTGTGGTCGTGCCTCACCCTCATACTGATAGAGCCTTCTCCTAGGTGTGAGATTGCACTTCAATCCGTCCTATCCTTCACTTTTTCGAGTTGTTGAGAGAAAATTCTGAAAAATCCTAAAAAGATTGCGACTGCCCGACTTTGATAAAAAGAACCTAAACTTTCACGAGCTCGTGATCTTATCATATATGGTATACTCCAAGAGTAAGCCAGTTATTTCCTATACCAAACTCCAAGAGCTCTGACCGTTGGATGCATTTCGTTGTACTTTGACAAATCTGAGTCGTGAGATTGTTATTTTTTTAAGTAAATTGATCTTCAAATTTGAGTTTAGAGAATTAAACCCTGATATTTATCCATTAGAAGTTAGAATATAGTGTTAAATCCTAAACTCGATTTAATTCATGGTTTAGATAGAGATATTTCACTTGGAATATCCAAAATATCTCTATTTAGACCATGAATTAAAATGAATTTTGAATATGATACTATACTTTAACTTCTAATGTCTTACCCTAAATCTCTAAATTCTATCGTAAAGATCAATTTAATAAAAAAATAACTTGCACGTACATCCCACTAGTAGTCACAATTGTCACTTTCTGCAAGAGCAAGTATGGGTGGCAGTTCGGTTACGGGTTATCGGTTAACCGACCGGTTAAACCGATAACCGGCCGGTTATCCACTAACCGGTAACCGAACTTTGGTCGGTTATCGGAAGCTGGCCAAAATGGTTTTTGGTCTTAAAAGTGGTTTGGTTAACCGATAACCGAGGTAACCAAGAAACCGAAGTCTATTTCGGTCGATTTTCGGTAAGGGGGTGTTTATTTCGGTTAACCGATAACCGGCCAATCTATTATCGGCCAATCGGTTATAACCGAAATAACCGAACTGCCACCGCTAAGAGGAAGTGAGCAGGTCATTCTCCAGCTATTATAAAAAATTTAATTCACCAAATTCATATACTATTGAGGCGGCCATTTTTGTCCGTGATGACTGACTTTAACTTCCAAGCCTAACCGCAACAAAATCCAGTTGGTAATGTCAAAAATATTCCGACAAAGACAGGTGCCGATTGCCGAAATAGAAATCCTGGGACATTTTTTTCTATATAAGGCAAACTGTCCGTAAACAACAATATAACGGGGAAAAAAAAACAAACAACATGGAGCAATACTATCACAACAACTTGTACCTCAACCTTCTCTTACTCTTCATCTCCGCCGTCTCCCTCTCCTTCGCCGCCATCTTCTACAAGCACAGATCCCAATACTACAACCACCCGAACCTCCCGCCGGGCCGGCCGGGCATCCCTTACCTCGGCGAAACCCTAGACTTCCTCTCCACCGGATGGACCGGCCGCCCGGAGAAGTTCGTCACGGACCGGATCCGAGAATTCTCCTCCTCCGCGTTCAAGACCCACATCGTCGGCGAGCCCACCGTCGTCCTCACCGGCGCGGAGGGCAACAAGTTCCTCTTCACCAACGAGAACAAGCTCGTGGTCGTGTGGTGGCCGGACTCCGTCAGCAAGATCTTCCCCTTCAGCGAGACCACCTCCATACACGAGGAGTCCCGCCGGTTCCGGAAGTTCCTGCCGCAGTTCATGAAGCCCGAAGCCCTCCAGAGGTACTGATTTCTACGACTCTGATAAGGAATATAATTATGTTCAGTTACATAACACTAATCATAGTTAATATAGTCAAAATCACGTTTTAAAAATTTAAAATTTTTTCGATTTTACGCTTCCAGGTCACCAAAACGTATGTTTTTCGTTTCTATATAAAATCTTTAGCGTATAAAATCGGACTAAATCGCTTTTCAAAGTTTAAAAACTTACGCTTCTAGTTTACCAAAACGCTTTTAGTTGACTAAATGGGTATTCTTTTTCATAAAATTAATTATAAAAAAGTATATTTTAAAGGTAAAACACCAACAATATGATACATTTGAGATCAAAGGATACATACCACGTACTTGCGGATGCATTCTCGGATTTAGCAGAGTAATCTAATTCACCAGCTAGGCCCTTCCCGAACTCATTAGCATACAGGGGAAATTAAGGTGTCTTATTGTTAAAATACTATGAACTGATCTGCTTTAGACATGAATTGGAAGTATTTATTAACTTATCTAAATTATGTGCACTCATATTTTATATATCGTATATGTCGTACTTAACATATTTTTAGTTATTTTACAGTAGTATGCGTAAAAAAAACTTACACTTTTACGTTTCGATTCTACGCTTCACGATTTTACCTCTTTTCCATTTCTAGATAGAATCGCACTTCTGACTGCATTTCTCACCTAATACTCCTCGTACTACGTATAGGTACGTCGGAGAAATGGACGAGGTGGCCCGCCGCCACTTCGCCTCGCTGTGGGAGGATCGCTACCGTGTGGAAGTGCTCCCGCTGGTGAAGAAGTACACGTTCTGGGTGGCGTGTCGGCTGTTCGTCAGCCTGGACGATCCCGCGCGAATTGCGGAGCTCGGCGTCCCGTTCGATGACGTGGCGTCCGGGATTTTCGCGCTGCCGTTCGATCTGCCCTGGACGCCGTTCAGGAGGGCGATCAGGGCGTCGAAGTTTATAAGGGAGGAGTATCTGGTGGGGATTATTAGACGGAGGAAGGCTGAGCTGGCGACGGCGGCGGCGGCGGCGGAGGAGGGGTGTGATCGTAATAAGATGAAAGCGCATCAGGATATATTGTCGTATATGCTGACGGCGACCGACGACGGTGGGGAGCACATGAGCGAGATAGACATTGCTGACAAGATACTGGGGCTTCTGGTCGGTAGCCACGACACCGCCGCCGCCACGTGTACTTTCGTCGTAAAGTTCTTGTCGGAGCTCCCGGACGTTTATGATCGAGTTTACCAAGGTGCGTCTCCCTCTTTTGTTCATACTAGTGTGACAGTTGTGCCTTGTGCGTATCTCCGCCGAGTATGACATGAGCAATGGTTAAATTGTTCTTTTTTTAATGTATACGGTGCCTAATTTTCTGACCCAAACCATTAGATTCGTTTAATTTAAAAATGAAATTCAATTCAATTAATCAGAATCGTTGATTTTCATTTCAAGATTAAATGCATATTGTGTTTTGGGTTAGTGAATTGGGGGTTGGAGTTCACCCATTAGGAGATTAGGGTATAGGACATTGTGATTTATAAACGGTAAGGTAAGCGTACGCCCGGGATTACACTAGCCTTTGCCATTTTTCTATATTTTTTTATTTTTTAATTGACTTGTCACTCTTTTAGCTTGCATTTTAAAAATTTTGAATAAAAGAAACGAGTTCATTGTGATTTATAAAATTTTAAAAAATTATATATTTCGTCAATCTTTTCCCCCGGACCAACCGTTATCTAGGAACCTTTATGAAGTACCTGTTACAAGTTACCACCCTTTATCACCTTCGTCTTTAGTTCAAATTTCGATATTCTTTTGGACAAAATCGACGTGTTTATCATGATTTACCAAATTTTATATATTTTTAGAATATTGTGATCAAATATAGCACCAGTCACTATAATAGTAAATGGTGATAGACGGTGATGGAACGTAGTAGAAAATATTTAATATATTTTGACTATTATCTAGACTAATGCTTCTTACTAAAACATAAAGAGCCGCGCAATCAAATACCATCCTAGTATATTTTTATATCAACATGGTATATTTTTATATCAACAAGGTTATGCATAGATCAGTAACCCAACTAACCATCGTTTACTTCTCCTCATCCACCCTCCTCCATTTCTTTCGCCTTAATTATGGCGCCGAAGTTCACCAAAGGGAGGAGTTACGGTGCTAATTGTACAAGAGTTAGCACCGTCCTAACCAACGGTTAGTAGTGATTTAGCTTAGATGTTGTATTGATTTTATAATAATCCGTAGTGATTTCGTTGTTTTTAATAGCGTTTTTTGCTAGTTATCACGGTGCTAACCCCTATAAAGGTTAGCACCTAATCCCATCCCCTCACCAAAAGCCGCCCCACGCCACCACCACTCCAAACTAAAAAAAACAACTTCTTCTTTTGCTGTTCTCATCACTCTCCGTACGTAAATAATTTTTACTAAAAAGGAGATTCAATTACAGAAAAAAAACATTTCATCGGTCTATAAATTTTCCTTCCATTTACTGTATTTCGCTGAAAGAAAATAGTGCATCAAGTTGTTCACAAGAACCAAATTGATCTTGTGCATTCAGTCACCAGAAACTTTATAAAATCACACACAGGAATCTTACGTGTATTTGGAGACACTAGGGTTTACGATGGTCTACCTTAAAAATGATGAAATTTTAAGGTGAAATTAGTAAGTTTTGAACCATAGACCCCCTCTTCACAAGATAATGATTTCACCATTAAGACAAACATCACATTTAATTTAGTTAGGATCCCACTAAATTATATTTCTAGATACGTCAATGTTCTCAGCGACACGACACTTTGTGATGGTGACAACTAGGGGTGGCTATACAGTCCGGTCCGGTTAAATTGGTCCGAATTGATCCGGTCCGGTCTTTCTGGAAATATGAGGACAAAAAATTGGATTGGATACAGTCCGACATTGACCCGGTCCAGTTCCAATTTGGTCTTGATTTTAGATTGAGCTTGTGGGGATTTGAGTGGCCTGAGGCCTCAAAGGGTGAGTAGTTGGTTAAGTTTTGGGTGTTGGGGCCTCTTATCCGGTTTTCGATCCAGTCTCAAACGGTTTTTTTTTACCTCTAATCTAAGCCCGAATATTAGATTGGATTGTTTGCTATCTGGTCCTGGTCCGGATCATACAGATCGACTTCGGGTAAAGCCAAACAGTACAGACCAAATAGCCAGCCCTAGTGACAACCATGGGCTTGTAGATCAGATTTCTTCCTTGTCCGTTATAAGTAGCATCGATCAGTTCTGGTTCGATTCTTCATTTGGGCTTCATTGTCCCTAAGCTGAAAATCAAGTGGCTCCATTATTTTGTCGCAGAACAAATGGAGATCGCGAGAAGCAAATCAGCTGGGGAATTGTTGAACTGGGAGGACATCAAGAAGATGAAGTACTCGTGGAATGTAGCTTGTGAAGTGCTGAGGCTCACTCCTCCTGTTCAAGGCTCCTTCAGGGAAGCCACTACAGACTTCATTTTCAGTGGCTTCTCCATCCCCAAGGGTTGGAAGGTACACGTAGTTTTACTATTTCTTTCCTTTTCATGGGTTTTCAGTCACGTATGCACTATGTAGTTTAACACAAATAGGATATGTATATATAAAATGCAGTTGTATTGGAGTGTACCTTCAACTCACAAGAACGAAAAGTACTTCCCGAAACCGGAGAAGTTCGATCCCAGCAGATTCGAAGGCAGCGGTCCAGAACCATACACGTTCGTTCCTTTCGGAGGAGGTCCCAAGATGTGCCCTGGCAAAGAGTATGCTCGCCTTGAAATTCTGGTGTTTATGCACAACTTGGTAAAGCGATTCAGGTTCGAGATGTTGATCCCCGGTGAAAAAATTATCGTGAATCCTATTTGTGTGCCGGCGAACGGTCTTCCCATTCGTCTGTTTCCTCACAAGGCTTAGAAACTATAAAGAAAATAAAAGACTTGTTGGATATTTATTAATTAGGGGTGACTAATTTGTCAACTATGTATCATGGAATGTGAATCCTCATAAAAATGTATTGTAGAGATGAGATTGCCAGAAAAAAAGTGTTGATGTCAAAATATAATACTATCTATTTGGTTTGTTGGGATTGCAACAGTTATGGTGTTTGTATTAAATAACTTCACTCTACCATTTGATGTCCTTAGTATTGTGGCAAAATACCCTTATGTCGCTTTTAAGTTGTGGTCGGTTCAATTCATTGCATAAGCATACTTATGAATTTATTATATTAATTACCAGACAAAGGGATCTCCTGAGGTTAAAGTCGTTTACCCATCTTCGAACCTCTCCCACTATGATTGTTCACGCTGGCTACTGCTATGAATGCCTTGACAAAATTGATCTTGGCCACTAGAGAGTAAGTGTGTAGTCCAAGAAATCTGGTCCATAGATTTGTGTGAAGCCTTAGGCCAACAAGTTTGGTCTTGTGCCTTTCAAGCGAACCATCTGGTTTCAATTTGAGCTTGAACACCCACTTAATTCCAACTGGTTTCTTCCCTTTGGGAAGTGAATTATGTCCCATATCTGGTTCTCTTCAAGTGAGTATATATCATTGTTTACTGTCCTGTTCCATTCATCACTTTTGATGGCTTCATATTAAAACGTTGGCTCATTTAACAAGTTTATAACACTCATTTCATAGAACCTATTTGCTGGACTCGGATGACCAACATTCAAGCAAACAAATATCTGTTGTGAACATTGGCATTCTTAAAACCTCCAAACTGTAGTGTTTCGTCAAGATGATAATCATTGTATTTTGTTAGGAGATCGAGTTACCTTTCTCAATGGTCTTCCTTCCCCCAACACATCCTCGTCATCAGGATCAACATCTTGCGGTGGCATTAACGCTAGATCATCTGATTCAAAATACTCATAGTTGTTCCAAGCGTAAAAAAAAAACTTAGATAATTGAGGACTTAATTCAATCCAAAAAAGGAGCTCTTCGTAATTTTTTGTGTGAAAAATGATGCAAAGATGGAAGAGCTAATAGATGATTTTATTCAAATAATACCAGACTACTTTTTAAACAATTATAGATGAAATTATTACTTCTGTAATTATTTTAATAAATTACAAAAAAATAATTTAAAACCACATTTTAAATTTTCAAACAAGACCTTCGAATACCATGGACCGACAATGCTACCTTCTGTTCTTCCCTTCTCATTTCCCGTTTCTCAATCGATCAATCTCAAAAACTCTCTTTTATCTTCTCTCAAACCCTACCGACGACTGGGGCTTCTATCGATTAACAGTAAGCACAGTCTCCAATCCCATAAACCAACCAAATGTACGTGTTTATACCTAAAAAAATAATCTTGTACCACATTGATTATTTACAAGGCATTTATTATCTTTATAAGGCCAGATCATTAATGACAATTAATGTTATTTGAACTGGGCCTCATGATAATAATTTTAAGCCCCAAACTACTAAGTATCCAAGAAGGAGCTAGTCTCGTCGCGAGTTGAAAAGCCCGACGTGGTCATGAGATCTAGACTATGTCGGCATCAAATTTAGAGCCCGACGTGGTCATGAGATCTAGACCATATCGACATCAAATTTAGAGCCCGACGTGGTCATGATATATAGACCATGTCGGCATCAAATCTAGAGCTCTACGTGGTCATGAGATATAGACCATGTCGGCATAAAATCTAGAGCTCTACGTGGTCATGAGATCTAGATCACGTTGGCTTCAAACTTCGAGCTCTACGGGGTCATGAGATCTAGACCGCATTGGCGTCAAATTTAGAGCCCGACGTGGTCGTGAGATCTAGACCATGTTGGCGTCAAATTTAGAGCCCGGCGTGGTCGTGAGATCTAGACCACGTTGGCGTCAAATTTAGAGCCCGACATGGTCGCGAGATCTATACCACATCGTGAGACTATGTCCAAGATTTGAGCTAAAAAGTTGGAAGTAACAAGGCAAGTCATGTGGGAGAGGCAAGTAACAAGACGACAGTTCCAAGATGAAGAGCAGGCGGGTAACAGAGCAACTGTCGATTATACCACGTGCAAGGACACGTCAGCCACGTCCGAGGAAGAAGGGGAGCAGTTCTTTTGGAAGTTACTATCATGCAGTTTTTCTACGACGGTTACCACTTCACGGCTATAAATAGGAGGAGGAGTTGACAGAGAAAGGGGTCGCAAAATTTACACCAGACAATACAATGTCAAATTTTATCCCTTTATCATTTCCTCTGCAATTTTAGCCGTAGTCGTAGATCTGGAGCTCTCTCAGAACCTCCATAGGAGCAGGAGTAACTTAATATAGATCTATCTCGAGAGTCGTGTAAACATCGATCACCCTCGTTCGAACTGTGTTTGAAGAGGTGTGAATCGTGTCTTAGTGATCGTTGTCCAAAGAAGTCAAGGTGCATTCAATTCATTTCAACGCAAGTTTTCTCGCCGGAAAACAAATTTGGCACACCTGGTGGGACCCTTGTGGTTGATTCAATGGCTCCGAGGCGGAGGAACCAAGAAGGTGACGTTCCGGCTGGATTCATGGAGGAGCAGGTGGCCAACATCGAGCATGGCCAAGCGTCCGACGCTGTGACCGGAGGAAACGGTGGAGCAGAGATCTTGGTGGCGACTACGCCTGGTGGAGATCTCGGCGAAGCCGTGGGGGCCCTTCGTCAGATGATGGATGAGAACCGCAAGATGGTGGCAGACAACCTTCGAGCCACGGAGGAGAACCGCCAAATGCTGATGGAGAACCGTCGCATGATGGAGGAGACTCGGGCTAGTACACATCAGGTAAATTCTCAAATTGACAGTCTCAATTCTCGTATTGATAGACGTTTCAGTCAATTATTTGAGGTGGTTAACAAAAACACAAATGAGTTGGATCAGTTTCGACAAACTCTAACTAGACCAGTAGTGCAGTCAAGAGCTTTGCCAGTAGATGGCACAAGCCCAACGCCTACTAATAACGTTACTTCTCCTGCCGGCGGTCGAAATAGCCAAACACGGCAAGAGAACTTGCCGCCTCAGACGGCAAGCCAGCCAACTCCACGTCGAGTAGGTGATGTTGAGATTCCTGCTACCGCTCAAGTGGGGGAATCGTTACAGGCACGCGTGGGAGTTGAAGTGGTACCCCCGCGTGGTGAGAACCTCGCCACCATGTTCAACACTCGAGTTGAGCAGCCACCCGTGCAAGTGGGTGCTCGTCCCTCTATCCCGGAGGCAAGACCCTACGTGGCTCCTATGAATTTGGGAGTAGGAGGAGGCCTAGGTGGTAACATGGATCAAATTCCAACTCGAGGCTACCCAACTCCAACGCCACCCCATTTCGATGGGCATGGCATGGACCCCATTGGGTTTGTACCGTATGGGGGGGGGGGGGCAACAAGGAGGGCATGAAGCCAACACCCTTAGGGATCAAGTGGCTCAACTCCTCGCGGAGCAGTTTGGCATGGGAGTAAGACCTGCCATGCCACCTGTATACCGTAAGCCGTACCCAGAATGGGTAGATAGACTTTACCCGTTTCCAAGGGGATTCAGAGTTCCCGAGTTTGCCACATTTACAGGGACTGGAGATCAGTCTACTGTAGAGCATGTTGGACGTTTCACTGTCCAATGTGGCGATGTAGGAGATTTTGTTAAGTTAAGACTATTTGGAAACTCGTTGACAGGACCAGCTTTTGCTTGGTACGTCAACTTGCCGTCTAACTCCATCCAGACTTGGCAACAGATGGAACAAGTCTTCCACGCTCAGTTTTACAGATCTGAGCCCGAGGTGTCCATGGCTGACTTGGCACGTATGCGCCAACAGCCATGGGAATCGGTTGAGCATTTCTTGACTAACTTCAAGAATGCCCGTAACCGTTGCTTTGTCAATTTGACGGAGAGGGAGTTCGTCAAGCTGGCACAAGGGGGTTTGAGTTTTGAACTAAGGAAAAAATTCCAAGATAGGGAGTTCTCTGACTTGTTTCAACTCATGTCTTGTGCCATGAGGTATGAGTCTCTTCTACATGAAGAAGAGAATTGTAGGAGTGCCTCAAGAGGACCCTACTTCCCAAACCTAGACTACACTATCAATCATGTTGGCCACGAGGCTAATGAGGTCGAGGTGGACTTGGCTGAGATAATTCCAGGGAAGCCATACGTGTGTGCCTCCTTGGCTAAAGTTGAAGATGGGCTGCAAGGGGGAAAATCCAATCGTGCTCCCATTCAGCCAAGGAAGTACTCCTTTGACGTCTCCAAGGCAGACTTGATTTTTGACCAACTCTATAAGGATGGTGAAGTCAAGTTGACAGGGGGGCATGTCTTTCCCTCACCCGACAAATTAAAAGGGAAAAAGTATTGTAAGTGGCATAATAGCATGTCACATGCCACTGATGCTTGTGTGGTGTTCTGTAATGTCTTGCAGGATGCCATTGAAAAGGGACGTATCAAGTTCCCTGAAGCAAAGAAGGATGCCATGTTGGTGGACACTGATCCATTCCCCAAGGTGCTTGGCATAAACATGGTCAACCCAGACTTCTCCAAAGTCGAGTTACCACGCTTCAAGCTGGTGTTGGATACAACACCGCCTCAAAGGAGACCCAACGTGGTTTTCGACCAAAGAAGCTCGTCATGTACCAAGCAGGCCAACATTGCCGCAATGATGACTGATGAAGTTGAGAAGTTGTGTGCTCATTGCAAGAAGAGTTTTAAGGTTGACGAAGAGAAGTCGAGATGTCCATCTGGGGGGCAGGTGGTCTCCAAGAAGCCACATCAACCCAACGCCTCACATGTTTGTGATAAATATGATAATATGGCTAAGTCTGGACAAGAAAGCATGCCACCAATCACAAACAGTGGACATGGGGGCAAGTCCAACAAGGAAAGACGTGGAAAAGGCAGAAAGAGTTGTCACAGTCTCGCAAATTTGGCTAAGTCTGGACAAGGGAGCATTTCACCCACCATGAAGAATGGAGTAGACAACATCTCCAAAAAGACAAAAGAAGTCAAACCCTCACATGGATTTTGTAAGCATGAGATTATGGACAAGGAGGATTGGGGGGCAAGTCCATGTTAATGAATAGTAAGTACTCGTCACTAACCACAAAGAGTGTACATGGGGGCATGTATAAGAAGTCACCATACACACCAGCCAAACATGGCTGCAGAAAGAATCAATGGTGGTTGAGTGCTAAGTGTAATTAAGGGCCAACAAGGTTTATATATTGAAAGACGAAGACAAGGAAGCTACACGAGTGGTTGTCAACTTGTCAAGCCTAGACCTGGTCCCCAACATCGTGAGGAGATTAAGCATTTATCAAGTGGGAGGAAATCAAGGCAGAAGAATAATCATGATAGCCTTGACATGTCAAGTAAGGTGGCCCAAGCAAAGAAGCATGAGGCCTCATGCAAGGCCACAAAGACTAGACAGGCTCACTATGTACCACCCATTAGTAATCTAGAAAATTCAAAGTTAATGTATGAAGATTCATCTCCCATGGAGGAAAAGAGTCATGTGGTCTATGGATGGCATGTCTGATTTGATCCATGGACTTGGCAATGGATGTACACCTTTGGTACATTGATTGTTGCCAAAGGCTATGGAGAGCAGTGACATTTGTCACTTCTTGCCATATAAAATAAATAAATTTATATAATGTACTTATTATATATTAGTTATAAAAAAATATTGTAGCCAACCATGGCTAAAAGAAAATATAGAAGGAAAATATCAAAGTGAAAATCTTGAGTCAGAGTTGTTAGACTTCGACATAAAGATCTTGCCACCAAGTTATTGTGATGGCTTGACATGACGAGCCATGCATCAGGCCATGTCATGCCATGTTATCTTGTCCCGAGTAGCCACGGCCTGGGGGGCATGATGGCTTGAAACGTGGTAGTAGAGGAGTGGTGACCATAATGTCTCTACCAACATAAAAATGGACATTATTTTTTCTAAGGCAAAAAAGTAGACGGCTTGACTTGTCGCGAGGGAGCTGTCTAGCCTTGTGACGAGGTGAGATGAGCCAATTTATGCAAAAATAGGTGCGAAAAAAAATTCTAAGTTATTCTCTCAACCATGTGGCTAAGTACGAGATGTCAATGAAAGTGTAGGTGATAAAGTGAGGTTGGTGTCTCGTTGAATGCATTAGGTGGCTTGATCATTAAAAGCCAAAATTTGGCTAAGGCATGGGACAAGTCGTTGACGTCGAGTTCCATCCGGCCATGTTGGCATGATCATTGAAAGCCAAAATTTGGCTAAGGCATGGAACAAGTTTTGACGTCAAGTTTCATCTCCCCTTGTTGGCTTGACGTGAAAAACCAAAATTTGGCTAAGGAAAGGGCTAAACTTTGACGTCGAGTTCCATCATGCCATGTTCGCTTTACGTGATAGTCAAAATTTAACTAAGACATATGACAAGTTATGACAACGAATTCCATCCGGACGTGTTGGCTTGATTACTGAAAGTCGAAATTTTGGCGAAGTAAAATTGGTGTGTTGATAAGCCAACACGTTACTTGATAGCTTGGTGGTGTTCAACTACTTAGTCCATAATTCATATGCACTAAGTAGTTGGGGGGCATTTGTTTATACCTAAAAAAATAATCTTGTACCACATTGATTATTTACAAGGCATTTATTATCTTTATAAGCCCAGATCATTAATGACAATTAATGTAATTTGAACTGGGCCTCATGATAATAATTTTAAGCCCCAAACTACTAAGTACGTATCCAAGAAGGAGCTAGTCTCGTTGCGAGTTGAAAAGCCCGACGTGGTCATGAGATCTAGACTATGTCAGCATCAAATTTAGAACCCGACGTGGTCATGAGATCTAGACCATATCGACATCAAATTTAGAGCCCGACGTGGTCATGAGATATAGACCATGTCTGCATCAAATATAGATCTCTACGTGGTCTAGAGATCTAGATCACGTTGGCTTCAAACTTCGAGGTCTACGGGGTCATGAGATCTAGACCGCATTGGCGTCAAATTTAGAGCCCGACGTGGTCGTGAGATCTAGACCATGTTGGCGCCAAATTTAGAGCCCGGCGTGGTCGTGAGATCTAGACCACGTTGGCGCCAAATTTAGAGCCCGACGTGGTCGCGAGATCTATACCACATCGTGAGACTATGTCCAAGATCTGAGCTAAAATGTTGGAAGTAACAAGGCAAGCCATGTGGGAGAGGCAAGTAACAAGACGACAGTTCCAAGATGAAGAGCAGGCGGTTAACAGAGCAACTGTCGATTATACCACGTGTAAGGACACGTCAGCCACGTCCGAGGAAGAAGGGGAGCAGTTCTTTTGGAAGTTACTCTCATGCAGTTTTTCTACGACGGTTACCACTTCAAGGCTATAAATAGGAGGAGGAGTTGACAGAGAAAGGGGTCGCAAAATTCACACCAGACAATACAATGTCAAATTTTACCCCTTTATTATTTCCTCTACAATTTTAGCCGTAGTCGTAGATCTGGAGCTCTCTCAGAACCTCCATAGGAGTAGGAGTAACTTAATGTAGATCTATCTCGAGAGTCGTGTAAACATCGATCACCCTCGTTCGAACTGTGTTTGAAGAGGTGTGAACCGTGTCTTAGTGATCGTTGTCCAAAAAAGTCAAGGTGCATTAATTCATTTCAACGCAAGTTTTCTCGCTGGAAAACAGTACGTAACCATTTGAATACAACGTACAAACGCCAGTTACAAGTTTATAATACATAGCCAGCGATCGAACCTCATGTAGACAGAACAAAGTAACATGCATGGTACTGGCAAAAAAAGGCTGCTATTGTACACGTTCCATGCACGCAACCTTAAAATTTATTATAAACCTAACATGTAGGCTGCTAGAAATTAAGGATGGCGTTAAACAGTTGAATCTTGGCCCGCAGTTCAATCACTTCAGGAGAGAAAAAAGTGGCTTTACACAATACTCATATTCTAATATGTTTAGAAGTGTCACATATATAAAATAGATATATGTAACATTTTTTACATCACATCATTCACATGTTGGCAAAGTCATTTTACGTCCAAAAGTCGATTTAGAAAAGAACACAATACTGCATGTGGCTTTATGATGAACTGCTGGATCAAGAAAAGAAGGGAGCGGCCCCCTGTTTAATTACATGACAAAAACTACGTACGGTATTGTTTAAGCTTCGTAAACCCTATTGTTAAAAAAAGAGAGTTATTTATGAGTTTTTATTTATTTATAAGCAATGTGTGATGTGAGCAATGCCTGGAAATTTTCTTCTTAACTCATTTGGCCAGTGGGCTGTACTTTAATATATGGTAACGTACGTAATGCTTCCCGTTTAGTAGCTGAAAAGCAATGATTGAAATACCGTACGGAGGTCACAACGGTATGATATATTAGGTTGAAATCATGATTTAATCACGGTTTAACAGTTTCATATCGCTAAATAGTAAATACCGCCTCTATCAATTTTGTATCCGATAGAAGGTTTTTCTGATAGAACCACCGATACGATACGGTTGTTCAATCCTTGCCGAAAGGGCTTGGACATCTCCAACCCAGCTGGCTGCCTTACCTATATAAAGGAAACTGTGCCCATAAACAACAACATAGGGGAAAAAGAAAGATGGAGCAATATTATCACAATAATAACTTGTACCTCAACCTTCTCTTCCTCTTCATCTCCACCATCTTTCTTTCCCTCTCGGCCATCTTCTACAAGCACAAATCCCAATACTACAACCACCCGAACCTGCCACCGGGTCGACCGGGCATCCCTTACCTCGGCGAAACCCTAGACTACCTCTCCACCGGTTGGACCGGCCGCCCGGAAAAGTTTGTTACCGACCGGATCCGGAGATTCTCCTCCTCCGTGTTCAAGACCCACATCATCGGCAAGCCCACCGTCGTCCTCGCCGGAGCGGAAGGCAACAAGTTCCTCTTCACCAACGAGAACAAGCTCGTGGTCGTGTGGTGGCCGGAGTCCGTCAACAAGATCTTCCCCTTCAGCGAGACCACCTCCGTCGGTGAGGAATCCCGCCGGCTGCGGAAGGTGCTGCCGCAGTTCATGAAGCCCGAAGCCCTCCAGAGGTAATATTATTAGAGTATGTGCAGTGGCTCCGGATCCACAAATTTTATATAGGGGTGTCATCTCCTAAAAATTAAGTTAAAATAATAATTAGATAAGAAAATATCTGACTTGTCCAAAGGAAAACAAAGCACATGAGGTTGTTTCTTACTTTGGAAAAATGGTAAAATACAATCGGTGTCCAACAATGCTCTATAAATCTCACTCGATATATCCTACTAGACTAGGGGAGCTCGTAATTGGGTTTAATCGTTAGCTTTTGAAAATAATTGGGATAAAAATAGATTTTTATTATTATATTTGGATTTGAAATACAAGAACAAATGAGTTATAGTCTAATGAAAAATATGTTTACTAATAGTAGCATCGACTGATTGACCCAAGTTCAAATCACATAGGCAACCACTTAAACGTTTATATTTACCCATACACAAACCACTATTGGGGGATTATAATCGTTTTTCCAAATTTTAGGAGTGTCCCGCCCACTTAAATATTTTTTTTTACCTATATGCAAACTACTATCGGGAGTTGAATAATCGTGTTCCCAAAATTTAGGGGTGTTCCGGAATACCCCTAGAGCCCCATGAATCCGCCACTGAGTATGCGTAGTACGAGTAGTATTATGTTATACTACGAGTACTATTATGTAATTGGTCAGAGTTATATTTTTTATAGAGTCGTATAAGTTAAATAATTTCCGAATTAGTATTAGGGTTACTATAGAAATCAGAACTGTCTGACCAATTACATAATAGTACTCGTAGTATAATATAATACTATTTGTATACTACACATATTCTAATAACAATTACCTCATCCATTTCCTCATAATTAATATAACTTTTTTCAATTACATGACAATATTTATAGTATAATATAATACTACTCGTACTACACATACTCTAACAGGTACGTCGGGGTGATGGACGAGGTGGCGCGCCGCCACTTCGCCTCGCTGTGGGAGGATCGCGACGAGGTGGAAGTGCTCCCGCTGGCGAAGAAGTACACGTTCTGGGTGGCGTGTCGGGTGTTCGTCAGCTTGGACGATCCCGCGCAAATTGCGGAGCTCGGCGTGCCGTTCGATGACGTGGCGGCCGGGATCTTCACCCTTCCGTACGATCTCCCCGGGACGCCGTTCAGGAGGGCGGTTCGGGCGTCGAAGTTTATAAGGGAGGAGTATCTGATGGGGATTATTGGCCGGAGAAAGGCTGAGCTGGCGGCGGCGGCGGAGGAGGATGGTAGTAAGATGAAAACGCATCAGGATATATTGTCGTATATGCTGACGGCGACCGACGACGGAGGGAAGCGTATGAGCGAAAGAGACATTGCTGACAAGATACTAGGGCTTCTGGTCGGCGGCCACGACACCGCCGCTGCCACGTGTACTTTCATCGTCAAGTTCTTGTCGGAGTTTCCGGATGTTTATGATCGAGTTTACGAAGGTGCGTCGCCTCTTTTATTTATACTAATTAGGTGCGATGTTGTGTGCATGCATCTCCCGCGCATGAAAACATGAGGAATGCTTAAATTGTTTTTCTTTTATTATTGGTCAATATGTCAAATTGTATATCCTACAGAAAAATACACTTAAAATTTTGTATTTTAAACTAGAGTAAAATTCAAATCATAGATTAAAATCGTGAAATCTTTAAGATTTTAAGGTTAATATTGAAATTCCCACGCATAACACAAGGGATAGTGTTAACCATGCTTATCCCAAATAATACTCAAACAACTAATTTAATTACTTTTATTTTAAAGTAAGTTTGACTACTAAATAAACCAAAAAAAAAAAAAAAACTCATCGGGCTCTGATTGCAACATGAGATCTCATGAAAATCGCTTAATATACTAATTAATAGTTAAGATGAAAAAAATCACCATGTATACTATCTATTTACATTATGATTTATTTTTACTACTATGGTATAGAAGACCTCAATTAACACTCACCTAGAACATCGCGCCACCATACAAACATAAAAGTTCTATTTGTTTTTCCAAAATATATCAAAATGAATATCATTTTGTAGAGTATATTTATTTTGTATGCACAAAAATCGTGAAGCGCAAAGAGTAAAAGGTCTAAAATCGTAAAGCGTAAAATCAAATTGTAAAAGCGTAAGTTTTTTACGCACACTGTAAAATAGCTAAAAATCTGTTAAGTTCGATATATACAATGTAAAAAATGAGTGCACAAATTTTAGATAAGTTAATAACATATGCAATTCATGGTTAAAGTAGAGCAACTCATAGCATCTTAATAATAAGTTCATAAATATAGATCTTAACAATAAGCCACCTCCCCCTCTATGCTAATGAATTGGGGAAGCAGCTGGTGAATTATATTACTCTATTGAAGCTGAAAATGTATCCAAGTACCTGGTATATATCTTTTAATCTCAAATATATCATATTATTTGTGATTTACCTTTATAATACACTTTTGATAATTAATTTCATGAAAAAAATACCCATTTAGTGAACTAGAAGCGTAAAAGCGTAAAGCGTTTTGGTGAACTAGAAGTTTAAAGCGTTTTGGTGAACTAGAAGCATAAAAGCGTAAGCTTTTAAGCTTTAAAGTGAAATTTAGTTTGATTTTATACAATAAAAATTTTACATGGAAACGAAAGCGTGTTGGTGATCTAAAAGCCTAAAATCGTAAGCTTTTAAGTTTTAAAGCGCGATATTGAATTAATATTTGGTAAGGTGAATTCGTCCATTTTAGAAAATGTATGATAAGATATTTTGTATTATCACTCTCAGTCTACAAGATATCATTCTATTTATTTAGGATATCGCTTTCGATGTATCATAAAATTATCATTTATGATTCCAATACTTCTTCAATTTCAAAGCTTACTCTTCGCATAATTTTTTTTTTTTTTTTTTTTGCGGAAAAATATCATTATTGGACAACTTATTGAGATAAAATTCAGGTAGCAAGTTTCAATGAGAAGAATTTTGTTGAAAAAAGGAACAGCATTAGGAATTATAATGTATTATATATAGCTCAATTTACTTTTATCTCGCAAATATACTTAGTGACCTAGTAGAGAAAATGCTAAGCAATTATTATTTGTGTAGAAATTACGGTATATCGTATAAAATTCTGTGCAAGTTTATTTCACAAATTAGGTTTAGTTGGATGAAAAATATAGGTTTAGTTTGGTGAAATACATATTAACTATTAAGAGTTGTCTTATATCTTTTTTTTTTTACCCATTAAATGAAATCGTGGCTACTCCACTGACCATATGTGTGCCTCCATTTTTTTGCAGAACAAATGGAGATCGCGAGAAGCAAAACAGCAGGGGAAGTGTTGAACTGGGAAGACATAAAAAAGATGAAGTACTCGTGGAATGTAGCTTGTGAAGTACTTAGGCTCACTCCTCCTGTTCAAGGCTCGTTCAGGGAAGCCACTACGGACTTCATTTTCAATGGCTTCTCCATCCCCAAGGGTTGGAAGGTATCCTAAGACAATCTGAGTTTTACGGTTATTTCTTAGAAGCGTAAAAGTATAAACTTTTAAACTTTATATTTTCGATTTGACTACATCATTACTCGCGGTAGTTTAATGTATTATTATTATTGTTTTCTTCTTATGGGTAAAAGTGGGATATGTATATATGTGCAGTTGTATTGGAGTGTAGCTTCAACTCATCGGAACGAAAAGCACTTTCCAAAACCAGAGAAGTTCGATCCCAGCAGATTCGAAGGAAGTGGTCCAGATCCATACACGTTCGTTCCTTTCGAAGGAGGCCCCAAGATGTGCCCTGGCCAAGAGTATGCTCGCCTTGAAATTCTGGTGTTCGTGCACAACCTGGTAAAACGATTCAAGTTCGAAACGTTGATCCCCGATGAGAAAATGATTGCAAATCCTGTTGCTGTACCGGCTAACGGTCTCCCTGTTCGCCTGTTTCCTCGTAAGGCTTAGAACCAATAAGTAAATCAAAACACTTGTTGCTTATCATTAAAGGGTACGTCCTTTGTCAACTATGTATCGTGGAATATTTATTTTAATAAATATATCAATAATAAAACATATTGTAGTCATGAGATTGTGATAATAATATTCTCAGTGACTTAAATTTGATTTAATTGTAATGGTTATCTTGTAATGAAAAATATTGTGCCTTCAAATTCTCCAAATTGTGTGACTTTCTATTTCTCCAAATTAGAAAGCAACTAGTTTGGAGGATCTGGTAGAGTTAGTACATAAACTACATAAGACTCACACTAGATATGTTTGACAAAAAAATCTGAAAAAATAATCTTTTGGGATGTTGCAAATATCTTCGAGATCTAAGCGCGATATGTTTAAAAAAGAAATATGAAAAATAATCGAGAAGAGTCAAGAAGTATAATTAGGGGTGTTCAACAGTTCGGTTACTGTTTAAGTAAATGTCAAATTCCCTTATGGTATAACTTTACTCGTACCTTTAACGTTATGGTACAAGTTAAAATTTTACTTTAAAGCACCAATACTTTAAAGTTTAGTAGAAGTGCTCAAGAACAACTTCATTTTTTTAACCTTAAGTAATTTAGTAATTAGTATTGACATCATTAGGTTATAACTTTGAATGGTTTAAAATATTGCGAGGAATGAACCCAATGAAATTTTGGTTTGCATCTTTATTGTAAATGTAACTCTATTTTTGCATAAACAGAGCAGGTGTATGCAGATGGTACATATATGGTGGTAACTTTGTAGTAGACGAAAGTGAAGTTTGGTAAATGCCTAAATGGTGTTTGGTATATTCGTAGTATCATCTATACAAACATTATACCGTATGTTATATTTATATCATCATGAGACATTTCTATACTACCATAGTGTAATTATGTGTACTATTAACACCATGGTATAGACTCGTCATATATGTCTCAAATATTTTTCAAAATAAATCAAAGATGTCATTTTGAAGAATTAAATTAGTCTATTTTCCATGAAAAAAAAATGGAATTGTCAACTTAATAAAAAAAAAACATACGTAGCCCGCTAAATTAGATTGGAAATATTTTTTTTTTAAAGATATGAATATAGAGGTAGAAGGATTAGTGACTGGAAAACCGTATCAAACTTAAATGAAGAAGGGGAGCACAACACAATCAAGCAATCATCATATGTATTCTATAATGGGTCGAACTTGTTTTGATGTGATCAACTAGTTCTTCCAATATCCAGAAAAAGAACAGATCATGTCAATCACATTACAATTAATCACTCACACTGATCAAATTGCAACAAAATGTCGCCATTTACAGCAAACCAGAAACGCAGAACTCTCATTGACCCACGATGTTCACACAAAGAAACACGCAGATGAAATGATCGAATATAGCAAACCGAATTACTCTCATTTCTGCGATCAAACTATAAACTTTAATCTATAAGTGAACTATGAACTCGAGCATCTAATGAATCGAGAAATCAGTCTCCGTGGTCGCTGATTCGCTACAGCAATACAATCGTAAAGCTTGCATGGGGTATGGATATGATACATGGTACCCACCACAACAGATGCCAGGTTACGAGCTGTTAAAGTTTAGGGCAAGATTATGTGATAGACTGCAAAATGGTGAGAAAGAAAAGCAAGTTAGTACCAGATCAGACGTACACCATGTAATCCTCTCCTGGCTTCTGATGGAGCAAAAACCCTGGATTGATAGACTTCTGAGTTTCTTTTTCAATCGGACGGCGAAGGCCTCAACGCGGATTGACATAGAGAACAGGGACCAAACCAGCCATCTTGCCATCTCTTCCAGGACGCTTCTTCTTTACCTGCATATTATTAAGCAAAATTATGTGCAGTGTAGAGTGTTTAAAAATATGTTGCAATACCAACACCTCAATTCTTTTATCCACTCAAGAGTACTCTGTCGTGTAATTACTTACGTAGAACCACCCATCGACCTCGTACTCGATTTCAACCTCTTCCCCGGATGTTAAACTCAACTGCAATAGAAACCATGTGAAGCCAAATTGAAACAACTTAAAAGAAGTACCTCGCAGTTTCTAGTGAAGTCGAAAGGGTTATGGTATTCCAAATGACATACAACCCGCTAATAATCATCCAGTAACTACCTCATCATCTCCGCCTGCAGTAAAGTCATAGAGAGCTGACCCAAATTGAGGGTTCCCAGAGGTGCTGCGGCGTCCTTCATCGTAGGACTCGAAACTGGATGATTCAGGTACAGCCATGGGGTTTTCAAATGAATCGTGTCTTTGCATGACTGAAGATGCATATGATGGCGGTTCTTCTCTAATCTGATAAAAGGAAAACAGGTCAGAATTCCCCAAATCATTTGCAAGATGTAAAATAAAGTCAATGGAGTAGGACCCAGAAACCCCTTACTGGAGAACTTGCACCCTCATAAATTGATGAGGAGCTGCCATATCTGTTGCCACCTGATCTCTCCTGTTAAGAAAAAATGTATCAGTAAACCCACAGAGAGTGTCAAATTTAAGCCGGGCAAGCCTCGACAGTAAAAAATCTGAAACTATGGAATTGGGAGACATCACTTTAGCTATATTTTCCTAGCATATAGTCTCTGAGGTAACTGCTGATGTTCAAAATAATTATTCATCTAAGCCGGGCAAGGCCAAATTTCCCAGAAACCAAATTTTCTTCTAAATATGGAAGGAAGACCTTTATTAACACCATGTCTGGTTGAAAACCATTCTTCAGGTTTCATTTCCTTTTTTCCTTTGGCTGGCTAATTCACTTATGCTTCTATAGAAGAAAGTTAAAAGTCTTATAGGAGGTTGGGCAAAACGTGTTTTACAACTTAGCAATCAACAAAACTGCATGTGCGATAAAGAAGAGTAGACAAATTGGCTTCACAGACAACATACCGAGGTTTGTGATGGCCCATAATTGGTTGGCTTTGAACTGAAAAGTGAAGGATAGTTCATTCCACCAAAGTGCGATGAAATTGAAGTTTCAACGGATCCTATTGAATCAGGGGAAGAGGAACCTGATGACCTAGCATCTTCTTCCTGCAAATTGAAATAACAGTAACATATCACTTCATTTCATCTACAAATTAGGAATTTTTACGCAACCAAGAGAGATGTGAGTCATGATATTATCAATAGAATTGTACCTCTAGTTCTGATGATTCTAAGAGTGTCTTTGCCCACATATCATCATAGCCAACAGAAGGTTTAGAAACAATATTCTCATCGTCCACATCAGGGGCATCCGTACCCATCCCAGCAAGAAATTCATTTACCTAGCATAAGGCAGAACCGGAACTTACACAAAACATAATGTAAAGAAGCAAAACCAGGCCATATGCAAACTTTGCAATTCAAGTTACGAAGTGTAAGAAGTATACGCTTAAATGAAGGCCTTATCATTTCAACTACAAAGCTTCACCTACCAGTCAACATAGTAGCAACTATGGAAACATGCAAGACAGAGAAGATTAGTCTAGTTACGTGAAGATGCAAAAACTACTACAGGTAGTCCACAGGCCCAGCTAGGTCGAAATGAAAACCTAAACACATATTATTAGGTTTTGATTCTATAGTTAATAGCCATGATTCAAATGTCCATTTTTCCCACTCAAGGAAATAAATCCCCAATCCGCCCCCCTCTGCCCCCGCACCATGTCCAATTTTATGAACAGCCAGGATACTACGCGAAGTCAGTCCCTCAATTCTGGAAGTAGAACTCATTAGAGGGAGTCAAGAGGTGCTGCAAATTCTTCCCTACATATGTTAAGGTCTGGATACTCCTTAACCTTTTCTCGAACCAGTCATTTTCATATCAAACACAATAAAATAAGTTGTCAAGCCTCTTACCCTGCTCATTGCAGGTGCACTGTTTCCCATCAAGCCGTCATCTCCAAGATTTGCTGCCCAAGCATTTACCAGGTCATCGTCAAGTCCATCAGATTCGGCAGGAGCTGGCTTAGATTCATAAACCAGATCAGAGATGCCGGTTGCAATGACAGCTGGATCACTCAAGCCAGTTGATGCAGTTATGTTGTGCTTTGTACGATACACATCAATGAGTTTTGCACTGTGGAAAAATGAAAGCCAAACTCCAATTATCAGGAATTAAATGTCAATATTATTGCTGAAATTACAATAAAGAACCACAATAGGATCATAAAAAAATCAAACACTATCTTCGTCTTTAGAAAATGTGAAGGTTCTTCAGGAACCTGTTCAGCCACAAAGCTCTCTCAACATCCCAATTACAACTTTGAAGCTTTTTACCACAGGCAAAATGAACTAATAAATCGGTTATTATGTGTAGGCTGTAGAGAACCATCTAACCATACAAATTACTCAGTCATTCATTCATCGAAAATTTTGCATGTAAGAAAGATCAAAAGATCATATGTGAAGTTATCATATGCCAATAAGTTCGGAAGCAAAGGGTTTTCAACATTGCCGTAATGGAAGTTATCAAAGTTCTTGAAAAGCTGATGTTCCTTGAGTACATCAAAGAACAATCACCTTAGGGTCTTTGAAAAGCAGTTTACAATGTTTATCCTGGTTGCAATTATAACCGTTGCTTTGCTGAACCCCCTATACTTCCACTAACAATGATGGTACAGGGACTGGAAAAAAGGCATTGAAGAAGCTGGCTCCTGGTTAGGAAACCCGTGCCATCCACTGGTTGTGTAGCCATACACACTTCAACTATCCAAATCAAAAGAGTTGGCTCCTAAGTTTGACAGCTACAGTTCTCTCTCAACCTAGGTGATTCCATGGACAACTATCAGGAACCCAGAGAAAACTCAGGAAACTGGCTTTTTAATTCCTATGCTGTGACCTGATCCTAAACCAAGGCACCATTATAATTGACATATAGCTCGGTCTTTATAACTTGAAGAAAACAGAGTTACTTTTTTCAACTCATTACTCTCATTTCTTTACTTCCTTTGTCCTATACCTCATTATCACCGCTCACTGTTACAATTAATCCATGCATCTACACTTCTACGCAGATGCCCTTTTCAACTCTACGTGAATTACATTGTGTACCATCCATTTCTACCAGTTCCAGCACAGTTGTCAATCTCATGTGGTCTAGTAGATGCTTTCCATTGTTTCTAGGGGGAACTAGTAGGTGCTTACCATATCTAGTTGTGTTTGTGCCACCTTTACTGTGTCTCAGATTTTAACCCGAGGAAGATGATGGTAAATCAAATATAACTAATTCATACAGTCGAAAAAAATGATAACAGGCAGCAGAACCACTATAAGCCAAAGAGGTTTTAGTACGTCCACCACAAATGAGGAGGGCAGTGTAGATTCCAGGTATCGTTTAGGAGCCAAACATCAACCAGCTTGAAAGGGTGCAAGAATCTCTAACCTTATTGGTCCCAGGGGTAGATACTTTGCTCTGGGAACATAGCAGAACAGTGAAACAATGTCTAGCAGCTTCTCATTGGTTTCATAAAGTTTCTTCAATTCTTCATCTGTCCATTCTTTATTCGTATTATCATGGTTGCGTATATCCCTGCAATAATAGAAAATCAAGATATACCAAGATAACAACTGATTTGACAAACAAACTATAATAACTGACGCTCTTACTTGATCAGCTCATCTTGTGCCCTGTACATCTCATCAAGAACCTTTATCATAGGACTAATCAGCACCCCAAGACCGGTCCCACTAGCACCTTGATCTTCCCCATTACTGAGATGCATTTCTGACAATTGAGACTGCACACCACCCTGTGATAATGCATTCAAGAATTCATAAATCTGCAGCCTATAAGGCTCGCCGGACCTGATTGCCATAGTTGTAAGGGCTTGAGCAGCAACGATTCGGACCTGCAAAAGATCACATCCATGATTAACTAGAACACGAGCCCACTTAATATTTTCATTGTCTCAAGGGCTTGAGCTAACTAAAACAGCTAAATTGATTGTAGACAGAACTACACTTTTAGAGAAGCAAAATGTTATCTTTCCGGGAACATCTGATCACATGCAATCTGTAATCTTCCAATATGGAGACACCACTGTAGGAAACCTATTTTTAAGGTTCCAACGATTGTGTTGGGAAATTGAGAATTGGTAGAGATTTAGGGATTTAGAAGAGAATTAGGGAAGAACAGAATTGGGGATTAGGGATTTAGAAGAGGAAATTGGGGATCGAAGAGAAGAATGGCCGTCGGCCTAGGGATAGATGACGAAATTGAGAGAGATTAGGGTTTGAGATACTGTTCTGAATAATTGATCTTGCTTGATTATGAATAAAACGCAGAGTACATATTTATAACGAAAGATAGGAAAACCTAATACTAAACATAATTCTACTAAAAGACTACTAACCATATTTAATAAAACCTAATAATAATGATAATATAGAAACTCGTTTTCCTTAGAAAACGTGTTTCTAACATCCCATTCCCCTTGAGACCAACCTTGCCCTCAAGGTTGATCGACTCAACCCACTTCTTCTTGACCTTCCGCTTTCTTCGTTTCCAGTTGTGCTCAATTTCATGAATGAACTCTTCTCGCGCAACTCCAACTATCCTCGAATCTCCTTCACCCACGTGACATATGTCACCTTCATCATAGCCGAACAATTTTTCCTTCTCGAGCTCAACAAAATATGAATCGGGAAATCGTTCTTCTTTATGCTCTAGCTTGTGGTCTTCAAGAAATTGATCCATAAATTTCATTATGGGCTTGGTGGCTAAAACAACCCATAACTCTTCCCACCCAACTATTACTTTTCCTTGGATTCGGCCCATAATAGTTTGGAGGGAGGAGTTGTAGCCCAAACCAGTAAGAAGCTCTACTTGACTCCACTCTTCCCTAAACTCGAGTGGGCCTGGATTTCTTAAAAGCCCACCATACATATTTGGCCCATCTTGCTTGTCTAGTTGGCCCAGCTCCTGCCAACTACTCCTGTCCACTTTCTCCAAAAGCCAGCTTAGTCTAGGCCCAACTTTCACCAGCCATAGTTCTGGCCTGTTAGCAGAGTTGGCCCGACCCACTTGGCCTAATGGTGAGGTCTCCTCCCTAGGGTTGACGAGGGAGAGAGGGAAGCGGCCGCCGCCCTCCTTCTTCTTCGGCGACTTTGGCATACCAGATGTAGGAAACCTATTTTTAAGGTTCCAACGATTGTGTTGGGAAATTGAGAATTGGTAGAGATTTAGGGATTTAGAAGAGAATTAGGGAAGAACAGAATTGGGGATTAGGGATTTAGAAGAGGAAATTGGGGATCGAAGAGAAGAATGGCCGTCGGCCTAGGGATAGATGACGAAATTGAGAGAGATTAGGGTTTGAGATACTGTTCTGAATAATTGATCTTGCTTCATTATGAATAAAACGCAGAGTACATATTTATAACGAAAGATAGGAAAACCTAATACTAAACATAATTCTACTAAAAGACTACTAACCATATTTAATAAAACCTAATAATAATGATAATATAGAAACTCGTTTTCCTTAGAAAACGTGTTTCTAACATCCCATTCCCCTTGAGACCAACCTTGCCCTCAAGGTTGATCGACTCAACCCACTTCTTCTTGACCTTCCGCTTTCTTCGTTTCCAGTTGTGCTCAATTTCATGAATGAACTCTTCTCGCGCAACTCCAACTATCCTCGAATCTCCTTCACCCACGTGACATATGTCACCTTCATCATAGCCGAACAATTTTTCCTTCTCGAGCTCAACAAAATATGAATCGGGAAATCGTTCTTCTTTATGCTCTAGCTTGTGGTCTTCAAGAAATTGATCCATAAATTTCATTATGGGCTTGGTGGCTAAAACAACCCATAACTCTTCCCACCCAACTATTACTTTTCCTTGGATTCGGCCCATAATAGTTTGGAGGGAGGAGTTGTAGCCCAAACCAGTAAGAAGCTCTACTTGACTCCACTCTTCCCTAAACTCGAGTGGGCCTGGATTTCTTAAAAGCCCACCATACAAATTTGGCCCATCTTGCTTGTCTAGTTGGCCCAGCTCCTGCCAACTACTCCTGTCCACTTTCTCCAAAAGCCAGCTTAGTCTAGGCCCAACTTTCACCAGCCATAGTTCTGGCCTGTTAGCAGAGTTGGCCCGACCCACTTGGCCTAATGGTGAGGTCTCCTCCCTAGGGTTGACGAGGGAGAGAGGGAAGCGGCCGCCGCCCTCCTTCTTCTTCGGCGACTTTGGCTCTTCCGGCGAGCGATTCATCCGGCGACGATCAGGCCAACACGAACCCGCCATCATCATCAGCGTCGCCTTCTGGCTCCGCCGGCGACGAGCAGCCACGCATGCGACACAGAGGCCAGCCAACTTCCATCGTCGTCTCCGACTCCTCTCCCACGTCGTACGCCTCTTTCCTCTCTTCCTTTGGCGGCGGCGCATTACCCAGGAGGAAGGAAGGCAGGCCCGATCGGCGACCTTCCTCTCGTCCTCCGTCCTGATTTCGCACGCGGCCTCATCAGTCGTTTCCTCTGGCAGGCCCGGTGTGATCGACGGTGTCGTGGTGTGATCTCCCCCAGCCTCCGTGGCTGCCGCACCTTGCTCCACGACCTCCTCTACCGTGGCCTTGGCCTCTCCCGTCGTCTCCACATCCTTATCTCGCCTGGCGCCAGACAGCTCGACCGCCGGCTCTTCGGGCAGCCAACGGCGGCCGATGCGACGGGCTCTGTCCCGCAATTCTGCCCACGACAGGTTCGAGAGCTTTGAAGAACTCATCGTCGAACCAGTTATAGAAATCGTCCCCGGTTGAGAGTTGTGGTGAACTCAATTCTCGAACCGGGCTCTGATACCAGATGTAGGAAACCTATTTTTAAGGTTCCAACGATTGTGTTGGGAAATTGAGAATTGGTAGAGATTTAGGGATTTAGAAGAGAATTAGGGAAGAACAGAATTGGGGATTAGGGATTTAGAAGAGGAAATTGGGGATCGAAGAGAAGAATGGCCGTCGGCCTAGGGATAGATGACGAAATTGAGAGAGATTAGGGTTTGAGATACTGTTCTGAATAATTGATCTTGCTTGATTATGAATAAAACGCAGAGTACATATTTATAACGAAAGATAGGAAAACCTAATACTAAACATAATTCTACTAAAAGACTACTAACCATATTTAATAAAACCTAATAATAATGATAATATAGAAACTCGTTTTCCTTAGAAAACGTGTTTCTAACAACCACACAAGTATAGAGTCATTACCTCCCAGCTGCCACTAAAAGCACACCTCTGCAATCTAGTCAAGGCACCAGCAAGTGTAGGGTTACGAGAACTAGCAGCAGCAACCATTTTATCTGCATCTAACATCATCAATGCAGTACCGGGAGGCGTTGCAGATTCCCAAGCATACTCAGAAGCAGCATAATTTGCATTTTCACCAAGGAACCATACCTACATATATTTAGTTACAAGCCAAAATATATTTAGTTACAAGCCAAAATATATATAACAAAATTGGATATGGTAGTAAACCGACAGCTTTGTAAAACTTAACCAAGTTTAATGCTTACTGCTGCTTGGACTAATTTCTGCAGTGCCAGAGCAGACTTTGGATCAGATGCAGATACCCTATCCACTGGGGTGAATCCTGATGGTGACCCAGGCTGTGGTGGTGGTAGATCAAGAACTATAGTGACTGCTTCCAAGGCTGTATGTTTACCATCAGGACCAGCACCAATAAGACATGTCTAGAAAAACCAATTGCAAAAAATCAATTTAAGTTAACCTAATGAACAACTTATGGGGGGGAAAACAAGGAAACGGGTTAATACATACTTTCCATAGTAGTTGCAACACATCAGCATCAATTTTCCCCGGAACTTTAGTAGCAAAGATTCGAGCAATTTCAAGCAGGGTTACAGCCATATCTGGAGTTGCCTGAAAGAATGTAAAACATGAGCATAAAAGAGAATAAGTAGATAAGAGGCAGCAGGAATGGGCAGAAAATAATTAGTTTGGGCTTCCTTCATTAGATGAAGGATATGTTACCCTCAAGCAATAAGTCAGAGGTGTCGAAAATGGTTGAATAAAGTTGCCACAATGGTAGAGTAGACAATACAATATCATCTACACCATACAAAGGGGCCATAGGGTGTGACTCGAAAAGCTAGCGAAGTGACAAGGCTCCAAAAGTAAATAAAGATATAAGTCCATGAGCATGCAAAAGATACATAGGTTGTCCACCAAATCAACTGCAAAAACTACAGCATTTCAGAAGAACATGGGTATGTGTGGGCCTACTGCATAAAAAAAAACCTTTTGGACTAGCAAAAAGGCTACAATTACGATGCTGAGAAAGTTTGAGTCGGCACTTCCACAAGTACAAATGTGTTCACTTTTATCAAATTACTAAGCCCCTGTATGAGAGGTGCAAAGAAAATGTCTAAACTGGTTTACTATAAGAGTCTGTGTAGACCAATTTCAATCTTGGCGGGCAATGGTTGGTCATTCCAACTAGACCGTAGCTTTGTGGTTTAAAGAACTTCTTGAATAGATGAGTTTGACTTATAGCTTCATCTACTAGTCTTCTTTTACTTACTCCTTTTACCACGTCTTTACTTCTTATTCTAAGACTTTTTTTTCTTATCTCCCATTTAATTACCATCAGTTGTGATACTTATCTAAACTCAAAGGCTTTCCCAAGCCCCAATATAAACAAACAACAATGACCCTGGCCAAAACTACTGCCAAGCCACAAGAAATACTACACGACATCCACTTAACTTTCCATTGCATAAAATGCATTGCACAAACCTGACTCTACACACATATGGGAGTCAATCGAAGTTGAGAAGACGAAACTAGCAAAAGAGTAACTAATTGACCCTACAACTGTAGTGAACATCAGAACCAGGTATATCCATTTTAGTCGATGCCATACCTTAAAACGAGCATGCAATGTAAGCAAAATATCATTCAACAGAGTAGCTGGCCACGCTGGATCAGAAAGCTCAGATGCAATGATGGATTCCAGCTCATCAAATGATTCATAGGGAAGTTGCATCCATATCAATGCCTTGATCACCATTGCTCGAACATAAACGCATTCACAGGCAACAGTTGTCCGAACTACCTCCATCAGTGAAGCTAATAAACTTGCAATTGTTTCCTTGCTACCGGTTGAACTTGACATAGAAGAGGCCTTACGAGCACCTATCATCAAAAGCAGAGGGAAAGAATGCCCGGAAATAATGGTAAAAAACAGGGAACAAACTCTTATCTTCCAGTATGAACGCACTTAAGGAAAGTAACCATAGAAACAACACAAAATCCATAAAGCATCCAAAACTCATAACCTCCCTACAACTTGTACAACATAATATGATTTTTATGAACATAGATGAGACTTTCAATTCAATGCAAACAAGGAAGAAAAGGCCATGTGCATTTGTTTGTCACAAAACATGCGCTAACTCTATCAGTTATCCAACATTTTGTCACTAAAGTGATACCAAGCGGCAAATTCTTACTAATTCAATTGTTGCTTACTCAATTTGACAATATTATAAAACATCAGCACCTTCTTCCATCCAGGATCAACCCTATGGGTCTCAACCCAACAAGGGAAAAAGGAAAAAGTCAGTAAATGAAGAAATAGGCTCAGAACTAGTAACCTGCTGATTTTTGTACTAAGGTCTAACTATTTCCAGGAGGTTTTCAAGTACTGACAAAGCCCAAATTCCCAATAATATTCAGAGCGTACATCGTACAAGGATAGGGTGAAGAGACCAAATTGTGCTACAATAAGTCATTATATTCCCCTAAAATTAAATCACATAAGACTATAGTGAAAGAAATTTTACCATCTGCGGTAGGATTTTCATTAAAATCATCATCAGCAAACTCATTGATGCCAACTCCTTCATCAATATCAGTCAAGCCAACAGAAAATGCTGCAGCGCGACTTTTCCCCATTTCCTGTACAACTCTGGCTGCTGCATGAAGGACAGGCCTAGAGAAACTTCGGAAAGAACTTTCTAATCTGCAATAAGAACCAAAAAAGATAGCATGAGTCTCAAGTAACTTAATAAGTCAGACACTTATGGATGTACCCTTTTTCTTTTGTGTTATAACCACGGGTTTCAATCTATTTCGAGCTGCATCAAACAACAAGAACAGCAAATCCTATCTGACTAAGCGCATGTGCATTCCCAAGCATCAAACTTGAGACTTTGATTAAGCTGGAAAAGCCCCTCACCAGCTCATCCACATGATTGGCAATGGAAGAATTTAAATTAAGTGCATGCTTATATGGAAGCTGGAACTTGCAGCAAAAAGGTTAAACAGAGCCAATTACTAGAGACTATCGTATTGACCTTCTCATCACAAGTTTAATTAAAGGTTGTGGACGCCTTGTCTTTTGAGATTTGTCTTTTGAAGATTTTGAGTCATTTTCTGGTAACTTCAACATCTCCCTGGTTAGCCGGTACCAGCCAGCAGCGCGTTCTTCAGTCCTACAATCAGAAGAGTAAGTTATAGGAGAAAGTGATACATCAATTAAAACAGTGACACAGCCATGGAAAGCAGAGAGTACAGACACAAGAAATTATCAGAAAGTAATACTTGCACACACAGCAATGCCAAATGAAAGAACACACGAAGCACAACAATGTAGAGAAAACTTTCTCATCAGAAGACGTTTAGGAGGGGGGAAAAGTAAACAAACAAACAGCTTACTGCATGCCTACCTCTCTGTGCTATCATACTTTCCCAATATGCACAAAACTGCCTCAAAGCATACTCTTTCACTTGGATCCAGGAGAAGTTGATAGAGTAATGAATTAAATTGTGATTTAATGTCCGGCCTCTCTGTACACAAATTATTAGAAGAATCAGCCATCCACTACATTTCGTTTCTGACCACAAGCTATTCATAATGTCAGAGACACAACAACAATTTACCATCCAGTGCACGAGCTCTCGAAACAGTATGGCACAACTTAGCCAATGCAACTCTAGCAAGCACATCATGCAAATGGAGAACATCCTGCAGAGCCCCTGTTTTACAAGACACCAAATGTAATTAACCAGAAGAACCTGGTAATTTGCACAGTCAGCATATCATAAAGTAGCATCCAATATAAAACACTCTAATAATCACAGTGGAGATGTAACCCAAGAGTCAAGGCAGCTAATGTGCTTAAGAGAATGGGCTGAAGAGCAATAATTAACTTTTTCAACTCATAGTGATCCAACAAATTATAGAACAGACTACATGTCCAGACCAGCAAACTGAAATTAGAACTTCTAACTAGAAGACCTGTCGGAGTCATTTGGTCACATAATGTCTCAGTCACCAACAAGAGAGTACCTATTAAATTGTTTATTTTTATACAAATATCTACGACATGCCTCGAGCCATACAAACATTTTGTGCCATTTTAAACTAGTAGAAAAGCCATCCTACTAATCGCCGCCAATGGTAGAGCAGTGGGATAATCCAGAACCTCCACTTACCCTTGCATGCAAAAAGTCCTTAATCTCACTCATTTTTTTCACCAATGCCCCTTCTTCATATCAGTAGTCCCCAGAATATTCTACTACAAATTCTTGAAACAATGGCCTGGAGATTCACATTCCTGATTTCTCCCATCACACCCACATTGCCATTAAAACACTCAAGCATTTCAAATGATGAATAACGACTTGTTTTTCACATCTGTCCCCTAATGCAAAATTGAATATCTTCAGTTTCAGGCTTTTCTTAGTTGTTTCACAGCTTTCTACTCATGCTTCTTGTAAAATCAAATGAGATGCCTTGGAACCAAGTAGTTCAAATAAACTCTTTGCAAATCGCGACTATATGGGAATCTTATGATTCTTATGTTTTAAATTCTATATGACCTTCATTCCCGTTTCACAGTTCTTGTATCTGTCTGGTCGATTGTGACTAAGTCAAACGGACTCGAAAGGAAATAGTTTTCCAATATGTTCAGTAAAATATTTAATACAGTACCTCAAGAAAAGAATTGAATGCATGATGAAAACTGAAACTCTCTCTACAACAAGATACTAGTTTAAGAAGTTATCTTGAAGAAAGCACTCAAGCACAGAAATTTCTTTGAAATATAATACGTACCTCCAGGGACCACAACTTTTCCTGCAGCAACACAATTTATAAAAGTTAGACATTCAAAGGTTCACAGCCTGCGGCATAGAAAGAAATGTAGTACAGCGAACATGAAACTGGAAAGGGCATAGAAGACATGAGTTACCCAATGCCATTGCCACTGCATAAGGATCCTTCATAGCTAACTCTGAGATAATCTCCAGTGCATGCCTCACAGCAACAGGATCAGCAAATGAAACCCTGGCAAGAAAATAATTAACACCTATAGATCCAAGAGGCAGTATAGAAGATGTAGACAATAATGTTAATGTAAACGAAAAACAAGAATGATTAATTTTTAAGGTCTTAGTTCTTAGTTCTTTAATGATTTTTTTATCTCTCATATTTTTTATCCATTTGACAACACATTTTAAAGCATACGTTTAACATTTTATCCACCAAACACTAACAGTTTTTCTTAAACCGGACTTCTCTAATAGCTCTAGTCAGAAGATCACTTTATGAAACTTACATCCAAGCCAAACATAAATGAAGACTTTTTCTTCTTCTTCTTTTGCATCAGCTGTACTGTTTGCTTAACACACTTTATGAAGTTTTGGCCAGTTAATAAAGTAATGAACTAGGCTGCCTATAGAACATGCAACAGAGTAACCCCACTAACTTAACCAGAGCAAAGATTCTATATGTTCACTGCATTAAACTTATAAACTTACCCCTGAACAGCACGATGCAAAAAGACTGGGTTCCCCGGATCTAAAGGAAGCCTTCTGAGTGCACTCAGGGCACCATATTGCAAATTACCCCGGATGATGGACTAGCGGAAAAAACGAAGTACAATTAACAGATAAAATGCAGGTTCCACACAGTATCAGCGAGCACAAGACTGAATGCAAATAATCTGTTGTCATTGCAGACACATTAAATACTCTCTCGTCAGTAAAGACTTTGGCCATCTCAAGTGATTGAGAACATTGTCCAATTTTATCATCTATAGCACTGTACTAGAGCACACTACCTCCAGTTCAAAGTGACAAGAACACCAAACCAATGAAGGATTATCATAATTCAATCCAATTATAGTTACTAAGGGATGCAAGTATCACTGACTAAAAAAAACATGCCACTCAGAGATTACCAGGCCACTGCAAGATACAGAAAGAAGAGCCATTTGATGAAGATCTAATCAAAGGTTCATAAAATACCTCCTTATCGCCGCCTTTAGTACCAAAAACACCTTTCTTCCGTTTTTGAGGTGTATCAGCAACCTAAAACAAGGTCACATTATCTCAATTACCACTTGTACCATGATGAGTAAATCACAGAGAGCAAACATTTTAACAGGTAAAGAAACCTTCTCTTCTTTAATAGTAATTTTTTTTTCAACGTGATTATTGGCCTAGGTTTGAAGTGCTGGTGACTTGGGTGTTCCAGATACCAATAGGCCAACCTCTTGGAGTAAGAAGTAAGTAAACCTTTACCCAGGAACCAACACAATTTGCAATTGCAAGTCGAGACATGACCCACCAAACCAATCACAGTTCACAGAATAGTCCGGCAGAATAGTGCTCCTGAGAGGTTTCAGCTACATTATCAGGTTCAATGATATGTTTCTGCAACAGCAGCATGATATTTCATGTGACTACAATTAAAATTGTATATAATTCCTTTCCATTTGAGCACACGCATACAGATTAGCTGCTGAAGATTCTGCATCTTATAAACTAACTTTACCCATTAGAAGCTCTTAATAGATCCAAGAATGTTTTATCAAGACTGCTGACCGTGATGTAAACTAGATATATGGATGTTTCATAAACATAGCAGCAATTAACATCAGCAAAGAAAATGGAATTCAACAAGAGAAGAACACTCTCCGCGGCTTCATGGACACATTTTTCAAACAGACAAGCATCAAGATAGCAGCATTCCAGCAAAGTCCTTCAAAGGTCATAAATGACAACTTAAGGAGCTTTTCGTGTCGGGATGTTCCCGCTTTACTAAAATTTATCACTCTCTCCACTTTCAGGATGTCTCTTTTTTCCCGTAGGTGGCCTGGTGCCAGAATGTCAAACAGCTCACCTTTATCCTCGAGGTAATTAGAGAACATGAAACTCACCTAGTGGGTCTCTCTGTAGGATGTCACCACTACAGATATAATCGTCAGCCACAAGCACAAGAGGCACACAACAAACTAGCTAGATGCATCTACTAACAGTAAGAAATCTTGTTCTCCAATTGGCACATTGGAGAACTTTCAAGCCAATGTGAACAACAGGCATCAAACACCATTCAGTTGCACATAATGTCAATAATAGCCAGGGTTGCAACATCCAGAAACCAAAGGCGTTCGCATTGTTATAACCAAGATAGTGCATTACTATGAAGCTTCTAGTTAGCTAGTCTAGAAATGGATAACACAAAGAATAGGATGGAAATTACTAAGTGTACAACTGTAGCCCGTCTTCCAGCATCGGATGATAAAAATATGGAAGAAAATAAGAGAAAAAATTCACCAAGTGTACTTCTTTCGACAAGGAAACTACAAGCAATAGCATGTTCAATTACCAAAATCACAGTAGCCCAGCTACTTATGTTCAACATTGTCAACTAAAAACCAGCACAGGAGATAGAAGCAACAAACCTTATCAAGAAGGCCAAACACGATCTCATACAATCTGCCCAATATATCGGAGTTGCTTGCAGGAGCATAAGTAAGAGCTTTCAATGCTTGCAACCTCCTTGCATGAACTGCAGTTATAGAGAAAAAGATCTGTCAAAAGCCAGATACTTGCAAGCCAAAGTCCACTATTTGGTGAACGGTTATTTGCAAGAAATAGACACTTATATTGACTATCACCAATTTTTGCTGACGCCTTAGGTCTTTTTTGTAATACATTAAGTTGCTGTCTCCATAATAATCAGAAGAGAACAAGATTCAGTACACATTGGAACCATCTCGCCATTATGTGGTCAACAACATAATTCAGGCAAGCTGGGGCAAAATAAACTATATTGTAAACTGCCATTGTTGGAAGTAAACTTGATGTGACTACTGTGTTGTACTCAGAAGTAATACAGGTTATAAGGTTTTGAAGGCATCACAAAACTGCCAATACAATCTTAAGACATTGTCATGAGATAATTACCACCATCAATACGACAGCATTAGTAAAACGGCAGTGTAAGAAAGTTGCAAATATTATCAATAATCCCACATCAGATATGATATCATTAAATTAGTGGAGAAACCACTGTCAAGTACGTAGGTCAACCCTCCAGTTAGATGACAAGGTTTAGACAAGTACTTTTTGTATTTTCAATCACTAGTACATTTCGAGACGAGCATGTGTTTGTAAAGTATTAAGGCAATGAGAAAATTGAAGTGGCAATGGCTTACATTCGGTGTCAGCATTTGAAGCCTCAGCAGATAGCTGTGCAATTATTCGCGGCACAACGTCAGCCCTAGTCACACCCCCAACAGCATCAATATCTGCCAGAGCATCCCAGTTAGGAGTAGGGATCCCACCACCAGAACTCAAACCTTGAGCACCATTGTCTGATAAAATTCTAGCCAAGTAGTAGTAGACATAGCGTAGAACAGTTCGATCTTCACACTGCTGATTTAACTGTAGGATAAGAAAAGGGGGAAATAGTTAAATACCATACCCTGCCATCAGTTTTGCCTAAATGTTTCCCTACTCCCATTTCTCCAACTGATGCAACGCTACATTCTGAAAAAATTATCAAGGATCCAGAAAGTGTTCTTTTTCTTTTCCTAATAGACCTCCAACAGTTTTTGAGCAGCAAATAACAGACAAAAGTATCAAAGCCATTAATGATAACTTGATATGATGAGATTCCATTAAAAAAAGGGAATATTCATACCAGATGGGCTACTGTTGGAAGTAGCTTGCAATAAAAGAAAGGCCAAAGATATAATAATTCAGGAACAACAGTCAGAAAACAGTCACCAGACCAAGAACTAAAATGACAGAAGAGAGCAGTGTACCATGAGAAGAGATGGTGCAAGTGAAGGATCAACTGAATTGTACACAGCAAGTTTGGGAAACACATGATGCACCAGCTGCTTCTGAGAACTTTTCTATCAAAAAGTTGTTACACGTACCAAAAGTCAGTAACCTTGCTAGCCACAGATAATAGAGAAAAGATGCGACAAGAAGTAGATTACATTTACCTGATCAGATGTAGCAGCTAGTTCATGGATGCTCCGTGCAAGTTGTGAATAAGAAACTGGCTGCAAAAATAGATATTTAAATACCATAAGCATCAACTAAATCCTGAAAGCGGGGAGCATAGTCAGCTTCCATGTTCAGCAGAATAGAAAGGGATCATTGTAGGAAGCCCCCTCTGTTAATTCATTAACTAGCATTCAACGTTGACCAAGCACCTAACGTTAGAACGACCTATTTTAAATGGTCAAATAACAGCCTACAGATCATCATCAATGGCTATGCGTGAACGCTCTATCACTGTCAAAAACACAGAGTAGTAGCCAAAGAGTAAACATGAAACATAAAACAGACACGAGTCACATCTCAGATTATAGGAAATGAACTCCAACAGGAGGTGGAAAAATGCTACCATAATATCCTACTTCAATACATTGACTACAATTTCCCAACTTTTGTGTGTTAAAGTAAAGCACCAAGGGGTAAGCAGTTAAACCAACTTGATTGAAACAGTACAAGAACGGACTCTCCAACAATGCAAGGCAGGCTCTACCTCTGCCAACAAGACAGAGAGGGGCTAGAGAAGCAACAAACAGCCAAGATAAATTTAGAGACACTAATGTTCAAAGTCCAATGATCACGAGGGTAGAGAAACAAGGCACAGTCCTCGTTACAACATTTGCGATTACTGAACTCATTACCCTTCCAACACCTAAACATGAAATCTTCGAAATTGCATGGCATATGGATGTAAACGTTTGCAGAAATAATACAAACGGTCATTTACTGAACATTCTGATTAAACCAAATGGGAACTTAATGAAGCTCCACAGTGCAACTCCCTGTTAAAGGAGTAGAACCCTAAGACCGCAGTTCAGCTTCAATAGCATAATTGATCGTTCCAGCGGATCCTCAAGTTCAATTCTAGAGACAAGCAACCGGCATTCATGCTTATGCTCACGCCATTTGATCACTAAAGAAAGCCACACAAAAGGAAATTCAACTAGAAAGAGAGAACGAGGGTGAAGAATATAAAAGACAGCAGTGCGGAGAGACAGAAAGAAGGAAGGTCACCTTTTTCTTTTGTCTTTGGGGCATGATATTGGTTTTCATGGGGTGCAATGCAGCCTTAGCAGCAGAAATGGTTTCGTTTTGGATCTGCATAAGCGTCGCCCTCTTAGACTTCTTCTCCCCCAAAATTGTCTTCCCCGACGACGACGACGTAGTTGTCATTGGAACCGATGGAAACTGCGAAGCAGCGGCGGAAGCCGATGCAGATGAAGAAGTCGCGTTGGCCGTGGATCCAGAGGCCGCCGGCGGCCGTCCAGGGTCGGCCGTTATCAGATCCATTAAAGTGGTTCCCGACGAATCCTAAAATCAGAAGAAACAGAGAGGCAAAATTCATTCTGATGGAAATTGCCCGGCGGAGAACTGTAAGGGAAGGGGAATCGGAAAATGCAATTACCGCCATCGTTGATCGATCTGTGAGCTCGGACTAACAGAGCAATCCTCTTGTTTGAATCTCGATATCAGAGTCAGTACTCGACGCATGGAAGTTCAGAAAAAATGAAGGGGTCATTTGGTTTTAATTTGTGGGATTTTGGCTCAAATCACTAGTTTAAAAACCCAGATTTTAAATTTGTGGGATTTATGTGGGATTTTAAAATAGCTGCTCATCATCAGCTATTTGATAATTCCACAATTGTGGGTTTATGAAAGGGGATTGCTATTTGTCGCCCTAAAAATCCTTATTTGTCGCCCTAATTATATTAAATTTACTTCAATACCCTTAATTTATCTTTTGTTTTTCAAACACTTAACTCTAAAACAAACATACATCTACTTGTCGCTGGAGCCGACCACCTCATCTGAGGCCAATTGTCGTCATCATCACCTTGTGAGAAGAACATGTTCGGACGGGTTTTCAACAAAAGTTTTCCTATGTAGTTCGTAGCAACATTAGAATGGATTCATCATTGCATCTTTCTAAAGGCATCATTGCTAAACAAAAATAGTTGAAAAATCAAACATTTCCAGAATCATGAATAAACGTAAACAGGTAAAACATATCCACACAATCAGCACGATGCAAAAAAGAAAACCAGAGAGACACGTTTGACTTGACAACCATGCGCTACCCGTCCTAGCTCGCCGGCTGGGATTATTAAAAAAAAGAAACAGCAGCGGGTCAGCGGGCTGGGGAAACAGGCGGGTCGGCGGATTGGGTTTTACCCGCTTGGACCTTCTGCCTTCTCCTTCCCTGGCGGTAACAACAGCAGATCGGCGAATTGGGGGAATCACAGCGGGTGACCATAAATTTTTTTGGGGAACGACAACGGGTCGGCGCGGTGGGGAAATAGAACGATGGTGGGCTGCTGGAATGGGAGCTGCGGATGGTTTGGGTAACAGCAGCGGCGGCCGAAAATCGGCGGGTTGGCGAGACGACTCAAGGAGGTAGGGATTAGGGAAATTGGAATTAGGGGTATAAGCGTCAATTCAGTATGATTTAGGGCGATAGTTTTTAAAATTTAGGGCGACGAATAGCGATTCAGTTATGAAATCTCTAATATTTAAAATCTCTTATCATATAATTGCTTTCCAAATGAATGATTTTAATAAAATTCCACATTATGTATGCATCCAAATGACCCCGAAGAGGACTTCCCACTTCTGTCAATTCGACATTTCGACTTGCCCGTGCCACTGTTTTCCTGGGGGAAAATTTGTGGGTTATGGTCCTTCAGATCCTTCTATTTATCTCGATGCACAAACAAGTACCCAAACTTTCGATTTGAGTGAATTCACCCTCCTAGCTTTATCAGTTAATAATGGTATTGACAAGCTATAGCTTTACAAGAAATGTTGCGGATATTAGGACTTAGGAGTGTTCAATGCGGTGGCTATGGTAGTAATCATTTTAATCGATAGTATTTGAATAATTTGGTTAAGTTAATTTTGATAATTGATTTGGTTTGGTTAATGTTTTTAGCTCTTTTGATTTAGGTTGTTTGGTTCATATGCTTCTAACCAATTAAAATACATAGTTAATATTTTGCATAACCATTCAAGAGTGAAACATTCATCTCTTTTAGGCTTATAAAAAATAAAGCTCATTATTTTTCATATACTATATATTTGTGTTTGTATAGTGTAGACAATAACATATGAACGCGTAATTTAGATAAAACTCATATATTATATTGGATGAAAACTCGGAAATACTTTTAAATCCTATGACAACTGCTAAGAGTATAAGTCAATTCACACAAACACATCAATTCATTAATCTCGTACAATTGGCATATTTTTATAGGTGAATACTTTTATTGACTGTATGTAAAATAATTGTATTAGTTGCATGTATTTGTGTTAAGAATTATTTACAATTATGTGTTGATTGGTATGTTTTATCATTATATAATTAAATTATAAATTGCTGCATCAACCAAGGATCAAAGGTTGGTTCTTCATCTCGTCTTTCTTCGAAATCATCCTCCGCATTGAAAAAAGAAAAGAAACATATATCTAGAACGTTTTTTGAGGAAAAAAGGAAAGCTAAATGAAGCAAATATAACGTAAAATAAAATGAAAAATGAACGTACAAGAAGAGTAGGAGGTTGTTGAAATGTGTGATCATATATGGTAAGAAGGTCGTATTGTAGTTTATAACGAAACTGTTATAGGACTTTCTGCTACTTATGATCCTGTAGATTTTCCTCCTGCATTAGATAAAAAAAATGTAAGTGACATAGTAAATATAAAGTAAAAGAGACGTAAAACAAAAAAATTATATAATTTAGTTAAACGGTGATTCAGTATACATATTGTATTTAGTTATATAATTTAGCTAAATGATGTTTGTTTATGCATTAGTGTTAAATCTGGACATACTGAGTTAGTTTCATATTCTCAATTCAATATCATTAACCTCTTAATTAAGCCTGGCCCTTAACACTATACACTAAATTCTAGACCATACTAAACTTGATGTGTAACGTCATCATAACCCCTAGCACTTAGTTCCAAACTCAATTTCCATAAACATATACAAATTCCTTGAGGTTTAGCAACCCAATATAACCAGAGGCTATAGCTCCTGCCAAAGCCCTAAAAATTATAGGATCACATAGATATAAAGTGAAATAAATAGCAAATCATTCAAGATGGAGGAGACGAACATGAGCTAATGCCTAATAACACTGCTTATCCAAATGAACTTGTGGTGTGTAAGAATGTTAAGAAACATAGATGTCATTTTCAGCATATATATTTATATTTTTGTTAGTCATCAAAGTCGTAATTATTTAGAACGTTTGGAGATTTTCCACGAAAAATGAAAAGCTAATTATATGAAGAAAATATAACTTTAAATAAAATGAAAATAAATGAACGTACAAAGAGGAGTAAGAGGTTGTCGAATTGTGTGAGCATATATGGCAAGAAGGTCGTATAGTAATTCATGGTGAAACTGTCATAAGATTTTCTACTACGTAGGATCCAATATATTCTCCTCCTGCATTAAATAAAAAAGGTAAGTGACATAATAAATAGTAAAACAAAAGAGATGTAAAACATTATATAATTTAGTTAAATGATTATTCATTATTTAAGTCGGTGTTAGTTAATTTGTTTAGTTATATAATTTAGCTAAATGATGATTATTTATGCATTAGTGTTAAATCTTCATTACTAAGTTAGTTTTTGCGAATTTAGTTATATGATGATTAATACTTATATTAGTTTTAGTTCATTCTTGTTTATGGATTGGATTTGACATTAACATTGATGAGTTGGTCTTGGTAATAGCAAAAAGTGTTTCACCCCACCGGGTTTTTTGGGTTTACCCAAAATCGGATCGTATAACCCGGACCGAGAGACTGGACCGGATAGTAAACAATCCAATCCAATCTTTGGACTTAGATTTGAGGTAAAAAACCGTTCGGGGCCGGTTCGAAAACTGGATAAAGACCGGATAAGAGAGCTCAACACCCAAAACTTAAGGATAATTTGCATAAACCTTTGCACTTAGTACAAAATTTAACCAACTCCTCGCCCTTTAAGGCCTTAGGCCACTCAAATCCTCACAAGCTCAATATAAAATCAAGACCGAGTTGGGACCGGACCGGATCAAGACCGGACTATATCCAATCCAATCTTTGGTCCTTATATTTTCAAAAAGACTGGACTGGACCGGATCAATTTGGGCCAATTTAACCAGACCGGACCGTATAGCCACCCCTAATTGATGAATAAGATTAGGGTTATGTTTTAATTAATATGATTGCATTTGTAAATTATCATATGGTATCAAGATAACTAGCAATTTAGTTACTAAATCACATCACTTAAAGAAATATATCAGCGGAAGTAATGATAATTTAGGATCAACACAAAGGAAACAATTGGTGTTTAATCACTCGTTTTACGAAAACACTCAAACAAAACACAGCCTTAGTATTGGCTATTATTGTGAACTCAAAAAATGAGAACACATACAGGGGCACGACAGTTTGGTTTCTTTCTTTCTAAATGCCATACTTCTTCTGACCCTCTTCACAAGCTTTATATTGCTTGTTTTTATATCATTCTAGCTTTGGACGTTATTGAATCTTCTGGATGGGTGGATTAGGATTGTGTGTGAATAAAATGCCTCATGTATGTAGCTTGAGGCTGAGGATGCAATGGCTCTGGGCAATGCCTGATTGAGACAAAGAGAAACATCACCCCGCAGTTGTGAGCTGTGACACAACTCAATGAATAGGGTACACCGATTCAAGGAAGTGGCAATCGATAGATGTTGACTAATTCTACGCCTTACATATTCTTTTAAGTATTATGATTTTAAGTATTTTAGCGAAGTGGTTACCGTTGCTTGATTATGTTATGGTTGATTATATGTGCTTTGTTTGAGCTATGATTTGAAGTGAATGTGTGTTATTTAATTACCTTCAAGCTTTATGTTACGAGTGATTGTTAAAGTTTAAGAAACAAGTTCTTTTTAAGAAGTACTTCACCTTCCTAAAGGTGAAATCGTTTTAAGAGTTTTTTAGTCACTAGCGCCAGTCTGTTGCCATTTGAGATTCTGAGATAGATCAGGCTCAGCAACAGTTATGCTCTTGAGACTTTTAAGATGAGCAGCAGTTATGCTCTTGATGAGAATCGTGGTGAAGAGCCGCCACGATAAGTTTAAGATGTTAGGGGGATGAATCGTTACGACTCCCCTAACTGAGTTTAAGTTTAAGGAAAGCCTGGATGGCTTCTCATACGCGTATGAGTTTGTCAACCGGACTAGCTAGTGAGGGATCCCGTGTCAGTCAAAGATTTAAGTTGAGATTTGAACTTTAAGAATGGAGAGTAAGAGTAACTCTCATATAGTTTTAAGAGTTAAGAGTTATAAGAGTGGAAGTACAAACAACTCCCACTAGTTTAAGTTACGTGTCTGAAGTAAAATACTCACGTACTAGACTTTTAAAACGTAAGAGCGTAGACTTACCCCAACTCACTCACCAGTTTGAAGAGAAAGAGCCAGAGGAGTAGTTAGAGAGTAGCGAGGTCGATTGGGAGAAACGGCTCCAGGGAAGCCAGCGAGAGCAGGACAGTACGAGCGTCTGGAGAATGCCTAGTCAAGGTTTTCAGTAAGCCGCAATGTTGGAAATTATGGAGTTATTACATTTTTATGATTATGAGTATAGACTGGAGATCATATTGAGATTTTAAAGTTTGAGTTTAATTTGCTCACGCGTTAGGGCGTTGCTTTGAACTACAAGAGTGTGTTTTCGGTATTTTATTTACGAAATTATTCCCGCTGCAATTTACGATTTGAGTATTTTATTTTTTTTCAAGGGCATTTTAGTAAAAGCAGTGATCGGCCGAGCTAGGGTGTTTCATGCCAGCAGTAAAGAAAGAGTTATATTTGTTTCAATTATCTAGTTACTTTAATTTTTTGAAAACTTAGTACATAATATAATATAATATGTAATCTCTAAGTTCCCATCATGTATTATTGTACATAGTTTTATCTTCTTGTAAAACGTTTCTGTTAACACTATGAACTGTTGCTTTGCTGGCCTGGCATGGCTTCTCTCTAACCAGCAATATCCCCTGCAGGCCCTGTCACTCTTCTCGTCCTATAGCTTCTTCCATGTTACGTTGATAGATTAGTACTCGACAAACGAGCAAAACATAACACAGACAAAGACCATTTAGCGATTAATTTAGTCACCAAAATGTCATCACTGACGTCACGTACATTTTCCCACATTCCAATCACCAGCAACCTTATCTCCTCTATATATATATCGCGAGCACACACCAACACACAGCTCACTAAATTAACGCGCGCCCAAATCTTTCTCCGCCGTCCAAAACCCATGACGGCCGCCGATCAGCAACACCGCCGCCCTCCTCACGTTCTGGTGGTGACGCACCCGGCACAAGGCCACCTCAACCCAGCCCTCCAATTCTCCACGCGCCTGGCGGCTCTCGGATGCCGCGTCACCCTCGCCACCACCGTCTCCGGCCACCGCCGCATCGCCAGCTATTCCCTCCCGGAGGGGCTCGCCGTCTCCACATTCTCCGACGGATACGACGACGGAGTGGGATCTTCTCCGTCGTCCCAGGCCGACCAACTGCAGCAGTGGGCGAATTTCGTGAGCCGCGGGTCCCAGTTCGTGAGAGAGCTGATCGCTTCCAACGCCGAGGGAGGAACACCTTTCGCTCGCTTGGTGTACACGCTCCTGCTGACGTGGGCGATGGAGGCTGCGCGTGAGGAGAGTCTCCCCGCGACGCTCCTCTGGATCCAGCCGGCCACCGTCCTCGACATCTACTACTACTACGTGAACGGGTACGAGGAGAAGATTTTGGACGGATGCAAGGATCCGTCTTTTGTCGTGGAGCTGCCTGGACTCCACGTCAGCTTCGCTTCCAAGGATCTTCCTTCGTTCCTCGTCCCTTCCAATCCGTATCCTGCGGTTCTCAAAGTGATGAAAGATCAGATCGAAGTTCTGTCCTCCTCCTTGGAGGAGGAGGACAGGCCGAAGGTGTTGGTCAACACCTTCGACGTGCTGGAACCCGATGCTCTGAGAGCGCTGGAGGGGAAGCTCGACATGGTAGGGATTGGGCCCTTGGTCGATCTTACCACTTCCAACATTGATGACGTTGGTAGTGTTAAGTATATGACGTGGCTCGACTCGCGAGCCACATCATCGGTTGTTTATGTGTCGTTCGGAACCATGATCGTGTTATCGAGGAGGCAGAAGGAGGAGGTTGGAAAGGCGTTGCTGAGTAGTGGGAGATCCTTTCTGTGGACTTTAAGGAAGGAGTCAGAGAAGGAGGAGGAGGAGGAAGAGTCGAGATGGAGGGAGGAGATGGAGAAGGAGGCTGAGGAGTGTGGAGGGATGATAGTCGAGTGGTGCTCGCAAGTGGATGTGTTGTCACACCCCGCGGTGGGGTGCTTTCTAACGCACTGTGGATGGAACTCGACGCTGGAGAGCATGTGTTTGGGCGTGCCGATGGTGGGGTTTCCTCAGTTTTCGGACCAACAGACGAACGCGAAGCTGGTGGAGGATGTTTGGAGGACTGGGGTGAGGGTGGTGGTGCCCGAGACCGGTGGAGGGGATGATGACGGTGGTACTGCGGTTGGTGCGGTGGTGGAAGGAGAGGAGATAAGGAGGTGTTTGGAGTTGGTGATGGGAGAGGGAGAAGTGGGAGAGGAAGTGAGGAGGAATGCGAAGAAATGGAAGGAGCTTGCGAGGAGTGCGGCTGGGGAAGGAGGGACTTCCCACGTCAACCTCAAGGGTTTCGTGGATGAGATTGCTAGCTATAGCTAGTACAAATGATTGTTGCATGCCTTCTATGTAAAGGTGATCATTTGCTCGATGGTTGTTGGGAATTCGAATGGGGAGAAATTGAGGGCAATGTAGTGTTTGTATTCATCTCTACGAAATACCACATGTGTCTAATATAATCCTTCATCCAAATAAGATATTTGAGACCAATTCCCAGTTGCCCACCTAATTTTAAATGCAAAATAAATCCTAAATGTGACAGCCCACAAGTTTGATATGACACAGTTAGAGCACGACACGACATATTTACGAAATATATGGGCTAGACCGGCATGGGTACAAATAATTTATGGGTCTTGTCGCGTCTAAACTTTATGGACACGGACACAGAGTACGAGCATGACAAGGTCTATAAGTGAGCAGTGTCGGGCCAAATATATTTGAGACAATATCAAGTATAAGCACGACATGAAATGAAAAAAAATACTTATTTTACAGAAAAATAAATATAATGAAAATTATAAGTCCGTATATTACAAAATACAACTACAAGAATAATTATTCATTGTTGTTAAAAGTGATCATAAAGATAATATATGTAATTACTACCATAAATAAAAATGGTCGATTAAAAAAACACGTGGAGGCCAAATCACACTCACTATACTTCCAATTTTCTTATTCCCCTTATATGTTATTTTTCTCAAACATTCTCAACTAATACTTCCCATTTTCTCCTTCTTTTAATTCACTCTTTTATTTTCTTCCTTCTGCATTAAACACGAATAGGACCACGACACGAGCACGAGTAGGCACAACACCATTCAAACCATGCATGTGTGAGTTGGGTCTAACAAATTTTAAAAATGGATTGACACACAACACATCACAAAAAATGACGGGCGTGCCAAGTACAATACAAAATACAAAGGCCCAAAGCGTGCATGTATCATGCCGACCCAAACATGACCTAGCGTCCAAGTACACATAATAAATACTACTTTTAAAAATAATGAGTTAATTAGCCTCAAATATCACATTTAAGTAGTAATGTATAGAAACTACGCATAAGTGATATTTTGAGCAATTTTGTATGTGATTCACATAATCACATGTATACAGTATACTCTCCACTATTACAATAAGACATAAATCGGTTGTCACTCTCACTCAATAGCTCAACACACAAATAAAGGCTAACGTACACGTAGCACATAATATATGCACGTGTTCACACTTATAAGATGTACTTCAATATACTTTGACGAATTAAAATCGTAGGTTATTATTTTTAGATTAAATGAAACTTATGGTATGTGTTTTGGAACTAAGGGCCGAGGTTCACTCATTAGAGGTTACGGTATAGTATCATACACTAAATTTATATTAATTCATGATTCAAATAGCAAAACACGATGTGCCTACGGTAAGGTTAGAGTACAACACGTGTACACTAGCTTGAACAATATATTCGCAGAGGATACAATACTCCTAGTTGTCATAGTGAAATGATGCTATCTAGACCATGAATTAATAAGACTATAAGAGTTTGAGATATAAAACTATATCCTAACGTTTAAGAGTAGTGGATTGGCCAGATTTAGGAATGCTCGGCTTCCGGTTCGATCTGGACGGCTATTGAATTTCCTCTTTTCATGGTATGTCTCCAATTCACTAGGGAAATTCAACCCTTCTAGGGCCATCGATGGAGGAGCGGTACTGCCAACGTCCTTCTCCCCCGTGACTGTCAGCGAAGGTGGAGAGTTACCCGCCTTCGTCCAACCTAGTTATTCACTTATTCTGCTAACTACATAAGTTGTTAGTATATACTAACTAATATCCAAAATGTATGAACTAGTATACAAGTCTGCTGATTTTACTAAACTATCTAGATAGCACAGACTAGTATTCAAAACATCACAAACTAGTATTCAGATAGCATATACCAACTAATATCCACAATCAACCAACTAGTATTCAATATGGATACTCTTATGTGTTATCTGGATACTAATTATGTGCTGTATGGATACTATTCTGTGTTGTCTAGATATTAGTTTGTGAATTTGGGATAATAGTTGATTCATGGCGGATAACATTTAGCAAACCTTGAATACTAGTCTGTGCTCTCTAGATACTTTAGTATTTGGATACTAGTTCATGTATTTTGGATATCAGTTAGTATCTGCTAACGAATCTTCAAGTTAGCATATTAACTTTTTCGGCCTTCATCGTGGTGGGGCAGACGCCTTGGATGGTCTAACTAATAAATGATAAAGTCCAAGTATTAAATATAACAAGGAGAATGGAAATTTTATTTTATTAGAGAACATATCATATATAGTTATACATTGTATAGATTATTTAATATAAATGAACTTCGCAAGTTATATTCATTTTGGAATGAAATTTTTTTTGTTTAAAATACAAATGAATTTATTTTCAACGATAAACTTTGAATAAGCTAATGGTAATATTATTACTTTTTGAACACCATGTCATATAGTTGGTGCATGCTATCAATGATTGATTTTGAATACACATAATTTTCTAAGTAATTCATTTTGAATTGAATTATTATTATTCAAAAAAAATAATTATTGATTCATTTAGTTTCAAATAGTTTACAAGGTGATAATTATATCTAATGAAAAGAGAAAAATTAGGTAAAAGAGAACATTTAAAGTGTTAAAAAAAAATAATTGTGAGGAATGTCATTCAAATATTTCACCTCATCAATAAGTAGAAACATTTCGTTAAAAATACGATAAAATATATATTGAGAACTTGTGAAAGCCACATTTTATCATTTTCGAAAACAAGAGAGAGGTACAACTTTCTGTTTGCATAGTTGGAAACGAACACAAAACAAAATAAAAAGTAACCAGGTTTTCTCGTTATCGTCGCCAGAATGAAAATAGGAAACATAAAACGAAAACGAAAGTGAACATACCGTAAGGTACTACCCCGAGGGACATAGTTGATAGGAGACAACTCTTGAAGGAGACACCAAATTTCTCATTCGAGGTAGGGTGAGCTCCTTGTTATCCAAGCAAACCCTTTGGAGAGGTAGGATGAATTCCTTTATTCATGAATTGCTCGGTCTTAAGGTGGAGTAGATCGGGGAAAGTTAATCTGCTAATTTGAAAATTCGTTAGCAGATACTAACTGATATCCAAAATACATGAACTAGTATCCAAGTACTAAAGTATCTAGAGAGCACAGACTAGTATTCAAAGTTTGTTAATTGATATCCACCATGAATCAACTATTATCCCAAATTCGCAAACTAATATCTAGACAACACAGAATAGTATCCATATAACACATAATTAGTATCCCGATAACACTTAAGTGTATCCAGATAACACATAAGAGTATCCATATTGAATACTAGTTGGTTGATTGTGGATATTAGTTGGTATCTGCTATCTGGATACTAGTTTGTGATGTTTTGAATACTAGTATGTGTTATCTAGATACTCAGCAGACTTGGATATTAGTTCATATCTTTTGGATATTAGTTAGTATATACTAACGAATTTTCAAGTTAGCAGAATAACTAGGCTGGAGTAGATCTCCTCAGTCCTATTTGGCAATTGCCATCATTGACGACAGAAAATGCAAAAAACCTTCCGATGAGGCAAGTAGTCCCTCCATAACTTCATAAAACCCTTGGCCACTAGAGTTTATGTGTATAAAACGCTAGTCTCAATGGACAAGGCCGAATAAGAGAAGCCCTTAGAAGACGTGTGGGGAACCTCCAAACATTCATAGCACGTCCTCGAATGAGGCACATATGAATCCCACCTTAGGGAGGTAGGTGTGTTAGAAAGCAGAATAAGATCTAGTATAACCTTTTTCCAACAATTCGAGTTATTGGGACCAACTGATTTATGACATAGTATCATAGCTAGTTTAGCCAAGTGATCGTGTGTTATCTAGAGCAACAATAGAAGAGAGAAAAAATAACCTAAGTCGACACGCTCCAATAGAGTCATGAACTAGGCTGTCCAAGGGGTGAGCTCAAGTGACACTGAGCAGCCTGATTGATGGTGACGACGGCGTTCTCTCGAACACCAATCGAGTTCAAGGAGTCTGGAAATTTACTCATGGTGGCATACCACAGTTTGCACATTTTGATAACTACAAAAGCTGCAACAAAAACCAAAACAAGCAAAGCAAAGCAAAGGAGGGAGACTTTGGAGAGCGCCAAACAGATAAAAGAGAATGAGAATCCTCAAGGTTTTGATTCAAAGTGCCTAAGATTCAAAGTTCTCATAACATATAGGAGCTGTACCTAATTGTTATTCCTAAAGTGAGACACAACTCTAACCAAGGAAGCACAACAAACAAAACAGATACTCACATGTGTGATCAATACACTAACCCTTAATTAATTAACCTGGGAATATATGGTTACAACTTACAGTGGACCTTACAAACTAGCCACAGTTTCAAATTGGCACAGAAACTCAAAAAAGGCAAAAGAGAATACGAGCAAAAGAAAATATGAGCAGAGCCCATGTAATCTTTCATTGTTTTATTCCCATATCATCACCCTCTTTTCTTTACCTTTGCTTTTCAAAGGGTCAATGGCGCCTCCAGCATCTTCTGATGTCGTTATTGGATTGAAGATTGAGCACTGCCGTCTCCCTGCCCCCTTTTGATCAACTGCCTCTAAAGTTTAATCCTTTATCAAAGTGATAAAGGAAGAAACCAAGAACAAAAGGTTAAAGCTAAATACGCCATATACAATAATCAAACTATTATATATGCAATTCTCTCCAGGTCGCTTTCATTTCCCACCCTTCATGACTCCAGCTTTCTCACCACTATCAGCAGGAATCCGAACCAGGTTCTTTGATAACAACGACAGCAATTCATGAATATAGAATATGAGTCACCTACTCTCTATCTCTCTATACAGTCTTCAATTTAAGCACCTCGTCATAGCTATAGTTCGTTTCCCCCATGAAAAAATCAGAGTAAGCATGAAAGTTGAAAGAGTTTCAGTCATACCAGCAGATATCATCATGTGTTGTAGGCTTCTGCTTCTCCTCCTCCTGCTATCTGGTATTACTTCCTGCTCCGGAGATAGCGAACTCACCGTGCTGCTCCAGTTGAAATCCTCCATGATTGGGACAGCAGGAGGAGGAAGCAATGGATTAAGTGACTGGAAGGATTCTTCTTCATCTCACTGCTCCTTCTCTGGTGTCACCTGCGACGAAGATGGCGAAGTGGTATCTCTCGACGTTTCGTATCAAAATCTGACTGGGTCACTACCTCCTGAGATAGGCATCCTCAGTAGTCTCGTCAACCTGGCAGTTGCTGGCAATGGTCTAACTGGAACGATCCCTCTGGAGATGGCCAACCTCACATCTCTCAAGCTTCTCAACCTCTCTAACAACGGCTTCTCTGGCGAATTCCCTGGAGAGATCGTTAGAAGTATGACCCAGCTGGAAGTTCTGGACGTATACAACAATAACTTAACAGGTCAGCTCCCAGATGGGATAGCTACAAACTTGGTCAATCTCAAGCATCTTCATCTTGGAGGTAACTACTTCTCAGGGGAGATACCGGAATCCTACTCCGAGTTCCCAAAGTTGGAGTACTTGGCCTTAAGTGGCAACAGTCTCTCTGGCCAAGTTCCAGCAAGTTTGGCCCGTTTGAAGAAGCTTAGGGAGCTGTATCTGGGTTACTTCAACACTTTCTCAGGAGGAATTCCGCCGGAGTTTGGGCTTTTGACTGAGCTTCAGGTTCTTGACATGGCCACCTGTAATCTCACCGGCGAGCTTCCGGCGAGTTTAGGGCGATTGAGTAACCTGTGTGCTTGCTTTCTCCAGATGAACCATCTCACTGGTAATATTCCCACCGAGTTCTCCATGCTGAGTGACTTGAGCATGCTTGATCTGAGTCTAAACAATCTCACCGGCGGCATACCTGAGAGCTTTTCCCAGCTGAAGAATATGACACTACTGAATCTATTTGTCAACAGCTTGGGTGGTCGGATACCGAAATCCATCGGCGACATGCCGAATCTCCGGCTTTTTCAGATATGGCAGAACAACTTCACCTCTGAGCTTCCTGAAAATCTTGGCCGGAATGGGAAGCTGGAAGTGGTGGATGTCTCTTTCAATCGGCTCACTGGAACTGTGCCTGAGAATTTGTGCCAAGGGATGAAGTTGAAGAGCTTGGTTCTGATGAACAATCTATTTTCCGGACCGATTCCTGAGCAACTCGGTGGATGTGAGTCTTTGAGGAGAATCAGAATCCAGAGCAATTTCCTGAACGGGACAATTCCTGCCGGCATTTTCAACCTGCCGGAACTAACGCTTGTGGATATGACCCAAAATGAATTCTCCGGCGAGCTTCCCAAGGAGATGTCCGGGAAGATACTCGGGATGTTAGCACTTTCCGGCAACAGTATTACTGGAAGAATCCCTGCTGCCACCGGAAACCTGCAAAATTTACAAATTTTGTCACTCGACAGGAACAGATTCAACAATCAGCTCCCTGAGGAGATTTTCAACCTCAGGTCTCTGTCCAAAATCAACATCAGTGGCAACAACATCGACGGCGGAATTCCACCGGAGATATCGAACTGTACCTCTCTGATATCACTCGATTTCAGCCGGAACAATCTTAGTGGAGAGATTCCAAGAGGGATGGATCAACTAAAGGATTTGAACCATCTTGATCTCTCAGAAAACCAACTCACTGGTGGAGTGCCCAGTGAGATGCAGTACATGTCAAGCCTGACAAGCCTTAACCTCTCTGGTAATAAGCTTTCAGGGAGAGTGCCAAACTCCGGCCAGTTACTGATGTTCGATGAAAGTTCATATGCTGGAAATTCTGGCCTCTGCTTCTCATACAATGGTACTTGCAGTTCCCAGAAGGCGAAGGCGAATGCGATTGAGAATGCTGGTCATAAGACCACTACATGTTTCAGTACTCTTAAACTTGTAATAATTGTACTTTCCCTTTGTTACCAGTTGGTGCAATGCTGGTAGTGATCATAGATTATTGTCATTGAACTTTCTGGGAAGCTCATAGATACCCACGGAATTCATAACGACTACATACTGTACGCTCAATGGTTATAGTCGGAAATGAAATGATAACTAGGCTTTATTCTAATGATAGAAATAAAGTTTGTACAGAGAGGAGTTCATATGTAGAGCATGATTTAAAACACACAACAGTACCTTTTTTTACTACACTACAATCTACCTCCTTGTTTTGATTTCGGTTTGGAGGTAGGTGTTCTTTGCACATAAGCTGGTGGTTTGTTCACACTGATACAAGTAAAAGAGGACCTGAAAACTGAGATCTTGAGTTGGTATATCGCTGCTGCTCTTTATGTTGTATATTGACTGCACTTCTGCTGCACAAAGCTCTCCAAAGCTGAATCTTTCTCCTGGCTGTCCTTGTATTCAGCTCTCCTCCCATGACCTGCAATCAATTGGAACAACCCAGCGACTCTTACGAACAAATTACAGCTAGGATTCACAAACACAGGGGGAAAAGCGGAAATAGAAAAGTTAGCACACACCTGGCAATATCCACTGGAAGTTCAATTTCAATAATTTTTTGACACTGTCTAGCTGCATAGGAACTGCCAAAACAAAGACAATTAGCCATTTACTTCTCACTACATAGCTATACCATTTTCTTAGGTACAGCAAGTTTTCTTTTTCTAAATTCAATCAAGAGTTGACAGAACCTGAAATGCGGTTGTATGTCTCAAAAATGCTCAACCCAAATTCGGTCATGCCAAGATGATCCCCAGCAAATAAGATCTTATGCGGCTTGTAGAATAAGCAGACAGATCCCTGTTTGTTATGCACAGGAGTGACGTTCATCAGCTTTAAGGTGAGATAGTAGTAAAGTATTCCTCTCATATCCACGGGATAAGGAGCAGAGATAAGAGGAAGTGAAACTACCAAGTCCTATAGCCACCAAAAATACTGAAAAGAAATAGCAAGAAAAAAAAACAAGGAACATGATATATCAGATATTCATATGTTAGTGTAGGTGCTACGTGATGTGCAAATTTAGTAACATCCACATATTTGGAGCAAGAGGGTTACTAATACCACAAAAAAGGAAAAGAAACGAAGTTCAGAAAATTGAACATAAAAATAGAAAGGATGGGAATAACTTAGAAAGGAAATTCTTGTTCTGTAAGAATGGAATCTGAAACAGATGAATCCCATGATCACTATATTTTGGCATGTATATCTTTAAAATAGATCCTAGCAGAAAATATTGGTCACTTCCTCCAAATCACAACTGGAAGTCTGGAAGGAAACAAGGAAGTAGCCGATTTCCTTTCAGTGGACAGAAAACGCAATAAGAAAAGCAAACAATGGATCCAGCAACTCACTTCTGTATGTCCTGGGACGTGTATAAGCTCGACATCCTCTCCAAGGCTCCATGGCCCATTTCCCTCCAGCTTGATTTCCACATCAGCAGTATCAACTCTTACCTGTCAAAGAAAAAATGGTACAGAATAATTAATTGACTTCACAGTTGCACCAAAGAAGGAATTAATAAATGAATCCCAATTTTCTGCATCTGAATTCATAATACTTGTGTATTCTACTGTTTGCTGATGATGAGCCACAAGAAGATTAAGTATGTTTATTCTTGATCTTCAAATTACTAAACAAGAACTAATAACTCGAGACAGCAACCACAGGTGACGTGCAAAGACATTAACAAAATATGACAACAAACAGAATGAAAATGAACGGGTACATCTCCTGAGTGCAGAATTCTTTGACAGTTTAATCTCTTTGACCACTTCTCATGATCTGCAACATCATCCCTGATGTTGGGATGAAAAGGAGTTAAACATTACACTCCATAGTTCTAAAATACAAATAGCTAAATTAAATAAATAAATGAACTGAAATTCATCATCGTACATATGAGTGAGAAACATGTAATTTGCACCGCCCAGAGCTTCTATGTTACGAGCCAGCTTCTCAGTGAATCTAGGACTGCATACAAATGATTAGAAGGTGAACATGGGACAATAGATAAATGAGAACAATTTCACAATAAGAGAAAATAAAAATTCTTAAGATTCAAACATCAAAACTGAAGAAGGATGAGGACCTACAATGGAGTAAATATAAAAACGTTCACCTGTCCACAATTATATTTCCATCAGGGCGAATGATCAGGTAGGAAGCAGCTCCATATGATTTCTCAGAATGATAACCACAGTGATAGATTCCCTGAATAGGTACGTACAACCAGGAAATGATAATATAATAGGATAAGTGTTCTTCACAGGGAATTTCAAATTGGAACCCCCAAACCCAAAAAAAAACTATATCTCAACTGCATTTGGCTAAGCGAGTTCTGATAGTTCATAATGGATAAAGACAAGCATGGTCTGAAGCATTTGCCTAATTTACTACTATAGGGAAATTGTTAGAGAGTGGTATAAGATCCAGCATAACCTTCTCCCAACAACTCGAGTTATTGGGATCAACTGGTTCTTGACATGGTATCAGAGCCTAGAACAGAAAGGTCATGTGTTCGAATCTCCACGACCCCCAATATTAACTGTTGTCTTTCAAGCACATGGTATGACGAGCCTGTGCAAACTTCAAGCCCGTGGGTTGGCTTTCGTTTGAGGGGGCGTGTTAGAGAGTGGTATAAGATCCAGCATAACCTTCTCCCAACAACTCGAGTTATTGGGATCAACTGGTTCTTGACAGAAATAACGCCAATGCCTGGAATACAAAGTAAGAAATAACTAGGATGCTAGTCTCCAGCTTGATACTTAGATAGGTATTATTTGGCATGCTACCGAGCTGCAGAGGTAGTGAATTGCCCAAATTTTGTTGCTAATATTAATTGAATCACTAACCTATCAAGAGAACTAAAATAAGGCTTGATAAACAAAGAAAATTGTCCGAGCTCATAAAAGAAGGCAAAAAAACATACTGGGATTTTATTGTCATCTATCGGAAGTGGGAATGTTTTCTGAGCTTCCAGAACATCACGAGTGGGTTTCTCTGTGTGGATTGAACTCGTTGGACAAGCGAGTAAGGCCTACATAACCCATTGTGAGTACCAAAAAGACATAAGTAATCTTGAATAAACATCAATCGAGCGGAAGAGGATGAAACACCCAGATACGACTGTTAGGGAGAACTCATCTAAAAAATGGAAAGTATATAAGTCTGCAGATTGTTGAGAAAACTAATTAAATTTCCTTCCATTGACAACAGAATGTTTGGCCCCTTTCCACACACAACATTGCCTATGCTGAATTGCTGATTGAAATGCCTAGCAATTTTAAAAATGCAGCAGGTAAGATTTTCTTCACAGTTAGTTACATAATGGGCTATCAGTTTAAATCCCGATTTAACCTAGCATCCAATTCAATGATCTCCCCTTCTTTATCTACCCTCATAGCTACCACAAACCCTCAATCTTTCTCTCGGCCTATCATGACTTCCTGAGCTAAGACTGTCACCATTAGAGCAATCAAAAGAAACCAAAAGAATAAGATACAAGCACGGAATAGAAATTGGCAAAGCTACCTGAAGAGCATTCAACCTCTCCTCACTAGAAGTCGGTTGTTTAGAAACAGCAGACATCCCTTCAACTCGTGTGAAAATTTGCTGTACAGATCAAGATAAGCTTTGATAAGAAGCTCAGTTCGACAACTCTATAGATGCCAATTGTTGATGCACAATTAGCTCCAGCCATTAAGAACAGGAATGCAAATGCAAATCAGCTCAAATCGCTTGCTTCAAAGTCAAACAGCTATTCCCTTAATCAACAATCAATGACAAACTGGAGAAAAGTTACTATTACTTACTGGAGCCATCCATCGGCATGTATCGCAGTCTATGCATCTGGTGTCTGCAACGAAGAATTGAAAGCAAGCGGGAGAGAAAAAAAGTTACAAGACGAGCTGGAAAAAATCAATTGATATCAAGCAGCTTTCGAGACAAACAACAACGAAGAGAAAGTTGAGCAACTGCTTTACCGACGAAGAACTCTCCGTCGACGTTGTGCGGGCGTCTCAGCGAGGGAGCCCTAGTCGGAGTAGCAACAGCGGAAGCTGCTCCTGCCGATGCTGCTTCATCCCCTCCGCTCTGGATTGCTTTGATCGGGCGAGTTAATGGCGGCTTTGAGAAGCGAGACGACGAGGGAGGAAGTAGGTCCGGTTGATAACGGAGACCTGTGAGATTGATTGCTTGCCCCGTAAGTCTGAGCGCCATGGCTGGCTAGATGTCCGCTGCTCTGTAGACTGTAGTTGCGTGGGTTTCATTTCCACTGGTTGGGTTGCATCACTGCCTTATATGAGAAGTGAGGACCCGTGTGGTATCTTCTTGCGTCGTCAAGGTCAATCCGGTTCTTGATTGGGTTTGAAAATTCAAACTTTAATGATGATGTGATGTGGGGAAAGGGTATGATTGTTTGGTCTTTGTTTGGTGTGCAAATTTTACAGGGTGCAAGTTGAACGGTAAATTGCAAGCGTATAAATTGATGGTTGGTGTAGGTGGAAAGTTAATTATTGTTTGGATGAAAAAATAGAGAGTGTAAATATAATAAAAAGTAGGGTATGCCTACTATGACATGCATGTCATCGTGACATGGATTTTTCGGTCGACCTAATTCTGAAGGCGGTCGACCGAATTGACTAATTTGGGCAGCACGAGAAAGCATTGCGGTCGACCTCAACGACTACCTGGTCGACCGCACTTAGTTTAAGTTGTTATTTTCGGTGGAAATCACGCATTAGAGAAGATGACGGCGAATGCTACATTAGGTCGACCTCACCTTAGACGTGGTCGACCACTTTCGACACGTATAACAGCAACCGCGAACAATCTTCTTCACAAAAGCTCTAAATCGAAAAAAACCTAATTCAGACTTTTGGTGGCGTTGAAGGGGACTTATATTCGTATTTATAGAGATTGAGGACGTGAATGGGTCGACCCAATTCGTTTTCTTGTCCAATTGTGGAACCTTTCTGCTGTTGGAATCCTTATCCAATACGGATACGGTGTGCATGCGGTCGACCTCTTACTAATGAGGTTGACATGATAGGTGCACAAGGGTCGGCCTATGAGGTATTTGGGTCGACCTTTCATTCTGTTATACCACCAAAGAGGTCGACCATCTTATGTAGACGGTCGACCGCGTCTCTAAACCTCACATAACTGAATTTGTCAATTCGGTCAACCGCCTTGTGGATTAGGTCGACCGAAGAGTCCATGTCACGGTGACATGCATGTCACCGCAGCAAAATCCTAAAAAGTAAGGAAACTATATTATTATTATAAAAAATAGATGTTTTAAATTTATAAAGAGTATCACAAAATAATAAAATGAAAACTATTATATATAATAATCATAAATATTAACAAAAATAATTACTTAGACAATAATGCTTAAATAGTAATTTATTGTAATAATCATTGATAGAGCAATCTCGAAACTTGAACCCCAACCTATGGCCAAGGCATATAACTAGCTTATGTCTCCCATTCGAGCGTTGGTTTGTTGATATGGTGATCTCGATATGACTAGACGAACTTTAACAAACTTGCTCCCGAAGTCAAACGGTGAACCCAAACTAGGTAGGGGTGTGCAACAGTTCAGTTTGGTTTGTTTTGGTCCAGACTGGTCCAAACTCATGAGAATTGCGGTCCAATAGCGATAATCATCTTAGGACCAAATGTCAAATTGCATTCAGACGTATTTGGTCCAGTCCAAAATGTCAAATTGAAACATCATATAATACAGACCATGGACGAGACCAAACCATACTTAACGGTCTACGGTCCGGACCAAACTGTGTGGTCCGGTCTGGACCATGATTTTTCAAACGATTTGGTTTATTTTTCCAACCCTAGTATGTACCAAAATACCGAGAAATACTGAACTTTAAAAACTAATGAAATATAGCACACAACCTTTAGTCATTCCTCACTCTTTCACAACTTAGAAGCCCCCATCCAACTCAATTTTGACTTTCTAGTTTAAGTAACTCTCGTTTCTCACTTTATCTCTTGTTATTTTCACAACATAAAAAAAACAAACACTAGTATTAGTAGTCTCTCAGCCTCCAATTCGTCAAATTAAAGTTACCAATGACAAAATTTTGAGATGTCACATCTCCTCCATTCTCCTTATTCATATCCTAGCTCTAGACAAACTCAAGACTCTTTGCTTAGTCTCTTTGTCCTAAATTAAAAAATTAAATCTAATTTATATATTAAATTATTAATTGCAAAGATAATTAATTTCATATTTGATAATACCGATTGGGATACCGAAGTATCAATTGGGATACCAAAATATTTAGGTATTGAAAATAGGATACCGAAATTATTTAGGGATTGAGATTGAAATTGACTTTAGGATCTATATTCAAAATTTTAAAATTTTATATTGGCATACCATTTCCACTGTATTCTGTGGTCAATAGAAGATTTTATTCTCAGAATTCTTGTTCGCTTGTTTGTTTCCCCGAGAATATACCACTACTCGCACCTATGAGTACGGAATCTCTTTCCTACTTTCTGTTGCTACAGCAGCTGCTACTTCCCCTCCATTTCAGTTATTTCACCTTGAAGAAGAACAGACTTTCACATTGTTAAGTTTGCGGAGGGCGAAAATAATGGAGACCGCGGTGGTGAGAACTGAGAAGAACCTGAAGCAAGCTGCAATAGCCAGCTCTGCTCCCTGTTAAACTCAGGCCGACGATTCAATAACCCATAGTAGCCGCCACAAGAAGACGAAACAAATATGTCGTCTCTTCTGCTCAACGCGAGCCACAATCTCTGCTTCAAGCTCTCTTCTTCTGGATGTCAATGGCAGCCTCTTCTTCCTAATAATACCCATCGTGTCTCCTTCTCACGGGTTGGTACTGTAATTCATTGAAAAATTGATACTTTGCCTGTTCATAATACAGCAGTCGTCATTTCTCATTTGGGTTTGTGCGATTTTTGAGGCTTAGCATTTCTGAAATTATAATGGCCGATAGAACAAAGTCGCTTTCTTTTTGTTCTAATTGTTCCCCATATCTGATTATATCATAATTTCAGTAAGCAATTGGAATGATCAGGAAGCTTCTTGCATACAGGTGGGTGCTGAAAAGCAAGGTCCCATTGCTGCTTTAGCTTCTGCTGAACAGCTTGTATGGCCATCTCCGAGTGATGAAACCCCTTTCTGGAAGAGGGATTTCCCTTCTTGGAATGCGGATTCCGATGTTCCTAGTGACGTCGTCAAGGATTCTGATCCAATGCACGTCATCCACGTCACAGCCGAGATGGCTCCCATTGCCAAAGTTGGCGGCCTTGGTGACGTTGTGACCGGACTTGCTCGTGCTTGTCTCTCTCGTGGCCATACAGTGGATGTAATGCTCCCTTTCTATGAGTGCATACAGAGGCAGCAAGTTGTTGACCTGGAATTGGTCTCTACATACAACTCCTATCTGGAGGGGGAATGGATCCCGGTGAATGCATATCGCGGGGTTGTAACTGGCATTCCTGTGATACTAATTGAACCATCAAACCAGTTCTTCAAAGGGAAGCAAGTCTATGGTGGTTGCTACAATGAATTGGAGGCTTACTTGTTCTTTAGCCGGGCTTGCCTTGAGTGGATGCAGGTTGGTTGCATAATGCTGTTCTATAAACTGTTAAGGGGAATAAGTAGAAACTCTTGTTTGGTTTTGGCATTGTTGTTTATGAGTTACATAGCATGATGTGTATGATATTGGTGCAATGTATCAGGTAACGGGGATTCAACCTGACATTATCCACGTCCATGAATGGCAGACAGGCGCTTTGCCCTTGCTTTACTGGGATATGTACCACCATCTTTCACTGAAGGTATTCTATCCTTGTTTGCATCCCTACATTTATCACATTAACCTAATTACGACAACCTTTTGCATTGCATCTATTTGAATATGTTGACTTTTTACGTGCAAGAAACCACGAATAGTGTTGACAATACACAACATGGAACATTATGGAGAATGCCGGTAAGTTCTGTTTCCGTTCTTCAAATTGGTCATGAAGAATAAAGTCAGTCATCAGATCATGGAGTTTACTCTTTTTCGCCTCTGAGGACAAGTAAGTCACTTGAGTTACTATTGCACTGATCTTCAGCCAAGAGCAAATCAGCAAATGCGGTCTTGATGGGTCAGCATATGCAACGGTAGAGAAGGTAATTGACCAACATGATTCTCTCTATTTGGTATCTGTTACTTAGTTTCTCGCAAGTTATGGTCGAGGGTGGTTGACAAAAATATAGATCTTCCCTTTCACCTCCAGTCAAGGATGACTGTGGCCTATTTGAGTGCCTGGATTTGGCTAAGTGGGAAGAAATGGATGTCTCTGCGTTTGCTTGACAGGAGATTGTCAGATTTCATACTGTAGTTGTGTGATTCAGCTTTCAGAAATCGTAGTGTAAGTTTATAATATTCTGTGAATGACAAGTATGTTATTATTTGAAAGGATAACTTTCCCTGTCTTTGTAGTAGTTTGTTTTTCATAAACTTGGATATTTGGCTGAGTTTTATTGCTTCTTAGTGAGTGCAACTCGCTTGTAGTATTTCCTTCTTCCACCAATCCACATTTCCCTATCTCTGTGTTTCAGGCGGTTGATGATCGGACTATTGGCCATAATCCTGAGAGGTTAAGCTTGCTGAAAGGTGGAATAGTGTACAGCAATGCAGTAGTGTGAGGAGCATAACTCTTACTAACTGTTTGTTGCTACATCAGCTTCTTGAATGAGAATTTGACGAGATAAAATGCATTGGGCAACTGTGGTCACTGAAAGTGGCTGAAGAGAAGTGCTTTGAGTTAAAAGATTTTTTTTCGGGACATGACCATAAAGAATAAGACTCATGCACTCATATCTATTATTTATCTACCATCTCCGCGCAACTTTATGACTATATTGGTCCCAAGTAACTGATTTTCCTTTTGTCTTCCAGTACAGTTTCTCCAACATATTTGAAGGAAACATTATGTTCAGGATGGTTGGCAGGCACTTTGATAAAGTCTCGTGATAAGTAGGTATCTCTAGATTTATACTTAACTTCAATCTGTGCGGTCTTCATTCATTTAGGGTCTGTTTACTTTAAGTGAACAGGGCCTTAGTGGTCGTTTGTAGCTTTCTTTCTGAACCACAATGTTCGCCAGCAACTTAATAGCTATTTCGTGCTATTCAATTGTCATGCTGTAAATAAAATGTATATATGCAGATAGGGTGGACAGATATAGTGTATGCCTATTCATGTATCTGCTCGGATGAAAGTAACTAGCTATTTAGGTACTAGGTACCACTTTTGGTCTATGTATTTCCATTTCATGTGGCTCTGATGCATGAACAGTGGACCACTTTTGCCTGGAATAGAATATTGGTCGTCATCTGGTTCTACTGTTGTCTGCCGTGCAACTGATGCTAGTCATTTCCATATGATTCTTAATGCAGGTACTTTGGTATACTAAATGGTATTGATACTACAATGTGGAATCCTGCTACTGATGCTTTTCTGCCTGCTCAGTTCAATGGTAACCTTCTGCTAGGTTCAATGTGTTTGTTCCCCTGTTAAGATATCCGAGACTGAGGAAAGCATGTAACCTAATCCACCAGTTCACTTGGTGCTTTCTTGCAATTGGTACAGCTCACAACATTGAGGGAAAGAAGTTATGCAAACAGTATGTGCAAAGGGGGCTTGGTTTGATTTCTGAGGCCTCTGGATCCGGTAACCAAATGCCGGATGCAGCACCAGAAGTGCCCTTGGTTATCTGTATTACAAGACTGGTTCCTCAAAAGGGTCTTCATTTGATTACTCATGCCATCAAGCGTATTGAAGAACTGGTGATGATCTAATGTCTCTTATTTATGTTCGTCATAATTTGACGTTCCGTTCTAATGCCTCTTATTTTGTTTGTGTACTGACATGATTTCTTGTCTTGCTGTGACGAGCTTATGCTTTATGTTGATGATTGCAAGAGTGAGCCCAGATTTTCTTGAAGAATGCATGATGAGCTCTTTCTTCTCTGCTATTTATTTTATTAGGGTGGACAAATGATTATCCTTGGAAAAGCTTCAGATGCTCGCGTTGAAAGTGAATTCAAGCATCTTGCAGATTTGGTAAGGTTCCCAAAAATCCGATGTGGTGTTTATTGGTAGCTGTTCCGTTATTCCCCTTAACAACAGCAACTTCAAGTGAGCATAACAAGGGTGAAAAAGTTGCTCATAGTTATGAAATATGGCGAACTCCTGAGGTTGGAAAATAGTTATCTTTTGTTCCAAGTTTATAATTGCAAGCTAACCAGAGGTAAATCTATTAATTTTACTGTGTAGCATAATCAAGGTCCCAGCATTCGCATTCTACTGCTCTACAGGTGATTTATATTTTTCTTACTTGAGTTGCTTCCTCCGCATATTGATTTATTAATTGAGTTGCTTCTTTCACATGCAGCGAGGAGCTGTCCCATATGCTTTATGCTGCGGCAGACATGGTTTTAGTCCCCTCGATCTATGAGCCATGTGGACTTTCGCAAATGCTTGGCATGCGCTATGGTGCGGTATGCATCTAGGCTGAGAAAAAGGATGATTTTGATCTCGATCTTACCTGCTAGATTACTAGATCATTCTGCTACTTTTGTTCTGGGATTTTAACAAGTTTTACGTTGCAATTGTTACCTAGAATTTGGAAAAATGTACACCTGTTGAAACAGTGGAGCAATTGTTTCAGGTTCCAATTGTTAGAAAGACAGGTGGCCTTGCGGATACAGTCTTCGACGTGGATGAGCAGTCAAACCATCATGAGATGACTAATGGGTATTGTGTCTATGGTCTTTTCATGCATAGCATAGTATGAGCAGTTAATTGTTGCGGCATGCAATACTGGTGTCCTGCCTGTTTTTTCAGGTTTGTCTTTGAAGGAATTGACGAAGGATCTTTCAATTGGGCTCTAGACCGCGCATTTACATATCATCGAGAAAGTAAGAATATCGTCTCTTCTATTATCAATCTTCTTCTACTTCTGGAAGTGCAGTAATACTATCCTACCTAGAGTAGGTGTAGAAAATGTGCTCTGATCATGGATGAATGCAGAACCGGAGGAGTGGACTGGCATAGTTAGAAGAGTGATGGAATGCGACAATACCTGGAACAACACAGCCGGAAAGTATATTGAGGTGTACAACTCGGTTAGGGTTGCATAGTGAGAATGATGCTACAGATGGTCAGATGATACAATGCACACAAGTGCATATTCAGAATACATGCTGCCATTAAACCGAAGCCAATCTGAGGTGGAGAACTGCAATCTGCAGCAACAGAATGGTTTAGCAGCAATGTTCTGCTTGTGTAGTACAATGATACTAGTTGCATGTTTATAATGCCACTTACTTCTGTGCAAACTTAAACATGTTATCTCAACAACACATAAGAATGAAATGTCCAATTTCCTTACAACACCAATGGTGATTTCAAGTGAATTTCTCTTCCAAGTGAAAAAGGTTCCTTAGTTAATACATAAGAAGTTGAATCAACCAAGTTAATACTTAAGAGGTTCAAGCAAAACAAGTTCAGAGAATCATCAAGCTATCTGCCAAAGCCTAACATCAGGACTTATGGGCATATTATCTTAATATCATAGAACATCATATGATTGTTAAAATTTGCTTGAGAGAAGCACAAAATAGAAGCTTTCTTATCCTATTGTCACTGGAGTGAGCATCACCATCCCCATCATGACTACATGACCGGAGGTGATCTTGAAAACTTGGCCTGGCTTGGATTGATTGTAGCAAATGATCATCTTCTCTCCTACTACATCATCCTCTCACAGACCCTCCTTCACAACATCATCAAAGTATGGATGTTCCATGGCGTTCTTTGCTGATATACGCTTTGCCGGGTCATACTTCAACATTTGCTGCAATGTTTGGGAAGTCATGAGTTTTGATAGTCATTTATGTATGTATTCTGTAGGAGTATGGTACTTCTGGATGTGAGAGATTAGTAAGAGACTCACTTCGAGGAGATCAAGCCCATCTTTGTCCAGAGTAGGAACAGCAGTTGACAAACTCTGGGGACTCCATTGAGGATACTCATGCCAGTTCACAAGGTTACTGACTCCAGGCCACACCTCTTCATTTGGTGTACCCAACAGTCTGTCAATCATAAAGATGGATGCATGGGTTACTAGTCTTTTCAAGCAAGAAAGAGGTTAAAAGAAAGAACTTTCAAGTCATAGCAAACCTGAATATATGCAGAAGCTGCTGCAGCTCCGAATCTCCTTGGAATATAGCTTGTAGATTCACTAATTCAGCTGGAATTCATGAAAATAGCCAATACAAAATTGGTGAACTGACTTGAGTTAAGACGCTAGAGTGGTGAATCATAAACTATGGCAGGGGGTAAACAGAAATTTTTTTACCAAATATGCAGCCTACGGACCATATGTCGACTGCAACTGAGTAGTGGGTATCTCCTAGGAGGACTTCAGGAGCTCTATACCAGAGAGTCAAGATCTGAACAGAAACATTGCAACCACACAACCCCTTTTAGAAGTTGGCAACTCGACTAACTTTTCTCTGGAGCTAGCTATTGTAACAAGGAATAGCAAAATAAGGTTGTCCCCTTATAGCCTTACCTCATGGGTGTACTTCTTAATAGGGAGAGTAAATGCGCGAGCTAGTCCAAGATCTGCAATCTTAAGCATCATTGTCTTTTTGTCCATCAACAAATTGTGGGGCTTTAGGTCCCTGCAAAGCATAAACAACCATTAGTTAAAGTACATGACTAGACGAAACAAACATTTCGTAAAAGGGTTTCCAAATACCTGTGCAAGAGCCCATGCCCATGACAGAAAGCAACACCCTTGCACAACTGATACATCAAGGTCTGGATGAAAAATTAAAGCAAGTGGTTAATGCAAGACCCATATATGATTTTCTGAGCTACATACATATATATAAAGATACCGAAGAATGGTCCATCTAGTTCACAAACAATGGCTACATGCGTTGTCGCCTACAGTACCTTAACAATGTTGGTAGGAATAGTGGCTTTCGTTTGGCGGAAGCTCCTGATATATTTCTTCAGATCAGTATCCATGTACTCAAACACCAAGTACAGAACCGTTTTCCCTTCTTTGTTCAGCCCTTGTTTCACGTCCAACAATCTACCAATCAAAATCAGAACTCATCATCAGGGATTTCGAACCCGACACTAATAAAGAACCATCACCAAATGGATCGAAACTAAACATAAATAACTGTTTCCCAAAACTTCAGCTGCTGTCAATTTCGAAGAACCCTAACTGGAGAAGTGTCAGAAAATTCACTCCCCGGGATCAAGTCAATAAACCTGATTCATCATTTAGTGAAAACCTAACCGAACCACTGATCCAAGTCCATTTTGAAAACCTAATTTGTGATTCTTTATCACGTGAGCAGGGAAATGCAGTGAGGATACTAAAAATCCGACTCCAAAACTCCAGATTCAAACAAGCGAAGTGTACCTAAGGAGTAGCCGAGCAAATGACTTAATTCCATGGCCATAGATTCGTTCAGGAGTACCTGACGACATGAGGATCCCTGGAGAGCATTCTCAAGATCGAGACCTCGCGAAGAGTGGTTGCAGGAACTCCTTCGTCGTCTTCATGGAGTCGAGTTTTCTTCAAGGCGACGATCTTCCCTGTCGCTCTCTCCCTCGCTCTGTACACCTTGCCGTACGTCCCTTCCCCGACCTTCTCCAGCTTCTCGAACAACTCCATCACTGACGCCGTCGTCGCCGGTTTCTCCATCTCTTTCTATCTTCCAGTTGCTTGATTGATCAATGGTTCTGGCGATTTAGTCTCTGCGCGTTTACTTTGTTATATTCCTTTCTGCGGAGCGTGGAAAGGAAGTCGGAGAACCGTTGATTGGAATGTGCCAGGAGCATTGGGCGGCTGGATGCAAAAGAGATTCAAAAAATTGGCGGCCGTTGCATTTCTGGATTTTTTGAATTTCGAATCTGCTTGGGTTGCCGTTTGAGCGGCCAACTTAGGGCTGCAGGTTTTCTTGTAGTGGGCCTAGGCCTTTTTTGGCTAGGATATTGGGTTCACTGATTGGGCCGATAATCTTCGGCTTCAACAAATCAAAGACTACTTTAGGAAAAGCTGTAATATTCATTTATCATTAGGATTTAGGAATCATATTGATATTGAGAAATGTTTTATTTTGCCAAGGTGGAAATTCTAGACAGAGATTACTTCACAAACTGAAGTTCGGAAACAGATTGACGTCCTTGTAAGTTTTAGCCTAGTCAAAAGAAAAGGGTAGGCGCTACATAACCTTAAAACCTAAAAGGAAGAATCAAAGGCCAAAAAGTTGTCGCAGAATGCACAAGGGGAAGATAAATGTTTGGCAGCATGCTGTGCCTTTGGTCACGATGCTGAACAAGGAGTCTTGTAAGCACCACGCACTTTGTCGATTATCATTCCTACTCGTAAATCTCTTACGTTGAATATACAGCGCTTGCTCGTGCTATTACCTAGTTTGAAGGAGAGCAGAACTTACTCATTGAGCTTCATCAACCAATGGACATGCCACCAAATGCTTCACACAGGGAATTCGGGTGCCTCGTACTTCAACTCAAACCCCGATTTTCATTCTAACACGAAGCAACTGTCTTTCAACAGTTCACTTCGCTTCCACCGCCACTCAGCTGACTTGTATTTACCATAGCTTGTACAGAAAGTTACCTCTTGCAAATACATTCACTTTGTTCAGAGCACAATACTCTGAACTTCTATTAGCTCCTCTACTCTCTTGCAAATCATCATAACATTACAATTAGAAAAAAGAGACTAGAAGAGACTCATTGCCTGAAATAGAGAAAGAGTACGAAAAATTAAGACAGTAAAACAGGATATTTCACAAAGGTCATGATTATGTTCTTTTATGGCTACTCCTAAGCGTTACCTGACACCAGAACATGATATAAAATGGAGTAGGAAATACTAGGATGCAAGCCTGACTACCCAGTTGCCTAACATGCAGAGCCAATCCAAATTCAACAGAGAAATAAATCAAGAACACCATGGCCGGACTCATAAGATTATCTATTACCTCAAACTGCAATGCCTGGCAAGCGATCAAGACCGAGAGAGAGTCAAACTTCCTTCTTTATTGCTACCTGCATCACCCTTAAAGATTAAGAACAATAAATATCACTAGATGGGACTTTCAACAAACTCCTGCATCTCCAACAGCTAAACATTAGAGATGACGACAATTATACCATTCCACATCTCTTCCTTTGATCCAATCACCCCTTGGGAGACAAAACAGTTCCTGTGAGTATAGACAATTGTTGCTAATGTAAATTTTCATCTCTCCCTTCTCTTTTCTTGTAATTATTTTGCCCCCCAAAGGCGGAGGTACTTTACAATCATTTCCCATCAACCGAATGCCTGGCCCATTCACCCTTACAATCCAATAAAAGAACCCTAGGATTACAGTGAATTAACAGGGCATCAGGCAGGTAGTATACAAATTCAAAAAAGACCCAGCATCCCAACAATGCAGTCATTCCCAACTACTTCAAATCTCGAATGCCACGTGCATCCTTCAGTTTGATTAAATGAGGAACAACATGCCCAGATGCTTTGCCTGAAGAGCCCCTTCTAGCTTTTCGAAGAGCAATTGACTACAGAACCGGAAAATAGACAAAAACAGAATGTTTGTTATGTTGCAGTCCAGCAGCTCAAAGATGTCGGACATACCCCCCTCGACCGGTGTCAGTAACAAAAGAATTCTGTAATATAAAGTCATGGACAAGGATCCCATTTTACTGTTCTCCAAAAGCTGATACAAGTTAACTGAAACTCCCCCACAAACTCCTCCACTGGTCAACCATTGTATCAATGAGCTGAATCTTGGTCATCACTGCTCAACTCAACTATATGTACTTTCTTACTATCAGCTGCCACAGTAACTGCATCAGATGGCTTAGCTGTGACAAAATCCTTGTCACATAATACTGCAGGGTTGGACTCATTGCTGATAGCCTCAATAGCAGAACTGGAATCATTAGCAGCAGGGTAGTGTACAGAATCAGTTATTAAGCCAGCACCAACTTCAATTACTGCAGTTTCTTTAGCACCATCATCCAACTTAAGCGCTTCTGCAAAAGTGTCTGATATCTTACTTAGAGTCTCATAACCAAGTAGACCTGTAGAATCCACAGTTGGAATTGTTTGTTGCTTGCTCCTCCTTTCCTTCAAAGTTCTCTCTCGCTGATCATAAAATTCGAAATCATCTAGGATGCATGTATGTGAATCATGACCCTTGAATATATTCAACATCTCAACACCATGTTCTAGTTTCACCTGCATTATATTCAACATAATAGCAACCAGGTGAGGTATTTTTCAGTGAATACCGCATAAGTTATAGGTTGTGACAAAGGATCAAAGGGAATAAGAAACAACAGTAACAAAGATGATTCTGTGTTAATGATATCAAGTCACCAACACCCCATAACCAGGTGCTATAGGTCATGAAAGAAAATTATGTGTGACATGCAAGTAAGTAAAAGACAAGTCATACATGGCATAACTCATACAGTACTCACGTTTTACCACATCATTCTAAGAAACCAGGACTTAAATAAAAACCCTAAATATCTAACAGCAGATACAGAGATGGTTGAAAAGTTAATACACCTGACTTAAAGTGACATTTAAACTTCAATGCTCGTGTAAAATAACTCTCATGCCAACATTAAAGTCTAAAGAGACATGGTAGGAATAAGTCATCAAATACAAGCCTAGACATTGTGTACCCATTGGAGACCATATACTTCAATCCCCAGCTGAATATTGAAGGACTAAAAAAGTTCTGAAACCATGGGGAATAATAGAATACAGGGGCGCATCGAAGGTCCACTAAACAACCAAAAATAAAACCACAGCACCTTTGAACCATCAGTGTAATTTGAAGTACAGTACATGGTCAATTAATACAAGTATAAAGGACCACAAAGATCATTCCTGGGTAGCAATGACTTTATTTGTGCTTTCATTTTCTTGTGATTTATGCCAATTACTTATACTCAGGCATTGTGTACGTAACCAAGAAGTATCAAGGGGCAACAGAATCAAGGGTCTAGGTAATGACCAAAACTTCGGCCAAAGAATAATAGAAGTAAGCAAATTAAAATACCTCCTGACAATCACGACTGTGAGTAACAGGTTTGTTGTCATTATTTTCAAGGAGTATATGACGAAACCGACTGTTGGGAACATCTTTAACAATATGCCAGCGGACTGGAAACTGGCCATTCCACCTATCTTGCTGCCAGTAATCAGCATCTTTGCTAAAATCCACAGGGCCAAGCATTTCAGCTACCCCACAGAACTGTCCACTGGCATTGACCTGCATGATAACAACAGACAAAATCAAGACTGCGTATTATGAATCATGATAGAATAATGGGCAAATCATTTTATTATAAGTTCAGCACATACTGTCAAGATCAGCTTAAATAATTATTCCATAATAAAGGAACAACCTGACTATCATCTGATTACATATAAGAGCATGAGTCATAGAGCTCCAAGGTGAATACAATACATTTCAGGTTTCAATTGGAAAGTTCATGATAAAAAAACCCGAATGTGGAAGAACGGAGAGTAAAAGGACTAGAAGCATATCCATGTTGACATTCTCCAAACATTATCACTAACATAATGCAACTTCGCTGATAATAAACTTACACTGATTCAACTATCCAATAAAAAGAAAAACTTAAGCTGATACAGAAAGCGCATAAAAAAGCCCTCAAGCAACGTACCGAAAACAGGAGGAAGACTGGACATTTAGCATCTATCTCCTTTGCCTGGCTATAAGCAGCATCCAACTTTTTGTTACCATGAGGAGTGCTAGCCCACACCCCATATTTGATACTTTTATGCACGTTATCTTCACTGAAAGACTTTATTATGAAAAACTTTGCAGTATCATAATCAGTTGCAAAATCTGGACGGTTGTATAAGCTAGGTGTAGCTTCGGACCCCAATGATTCATCTATCCCATTACCAGAATAAGCTTGTTCGGCGGCACTCTTACTTCGAAGCTTTGAAGCCCGAGGCCCTCGATTACGGTCAAATCCAAAGGAGTCATTTGTAAAATAAAGTGATTCCTGTTCTCTTCTCCTACCCTTGTCAAGACCGAACCGTGTCCTATCTCCAGCATAAGAAACAGAATTGCCACCAAAGTTAGAGGACTGATATGATCCCCCACGCTGATATCTTCCCATAGAGGAAGTTGAAGTTGATCCATATCCATGCACTGGACTTTGTTGTGAAACCTGTAAAATGTACAAAAGGGACAAAAACATCATTTCCTTGAAGTAATGGACATCAAGATTCAACAACTAGAAGAATAGACTCAAACCTCTGACCAAGAAACTAGTACATTTCAAAGAAGTAAACTATTCCATGAAAATAGCAGTAACATCAGAAAATTTTCAAAGGTACAATTAGGATTCTATTTTCCAGATTGAATCCAGAATTGTTGATATTTCAGTGATGAACCCGACAGATCTGGCTTCTTATGACCGTGAATTATTACAGCATGACAATTAACATTACAGGCTCCATATCCACCACTGGGATTTTCTCAAAAACTCATCTGAAGAAATTAGGATCTTCATGTCACACCCCCAATACATCGGTTTGTATCCCTAACTTGAGCTATTCAATGAAACCAACCAACTCTATAGCCTGAATCCAACAGAACCGGATAACTATTGCAGTAAATTATTAGTTTATTACAGCACTACGACTGACACTACAACCTCCGTATCCACCACCGCAATTTTCTCAACCACTCATCTTAATTCTGAAGGCATGAGGACATCTTCAGCAAAACCCCCAATACATCCGTTCGTATTCCCAGATTGAGGTATTCAAGGAAATCAACCAACCCTGTAGCCTAACAACACGAGATTTATTCACCTCATGTAGGCATGTGTGGATGGCAAATACACTCAAGAGAAACACATTTTCATATGGGCAGCAATTTAAAGTGCTAGGAGTTCATTGTCGGCAAATATTAAAAGATTATACTTGATTATTAACGCACCAAAAATAAATAAAGTGGTTGCTAGTTCTAAGCTATATAAATGCAGAAAGCAGTAAAGCTAACGAGAAAGCCCAATAATAAAGTTTCATTACACAGAATGCAAGACTTTCACAGAGGGCTAATGATGAGAGATACAACAAACCTGTCCAACATGGTGCTCATATGAACCCAATATACCCATAGGTTGATGATAAGCAGCAGGAGATGCTAACGGACTGGAACCAGGTGCACCAGACATGTTCCCTCCGCCGAAAGACCCATAATGTACAAAGTAACCTGAGCCAGGCCCGAACGGGTAGCTTTCATTATTATTATCTGATGCCATAAGCTCAGACGGCGAAACATGAACAGATGAAGGAAAATTTGGATTATGTTGTGGATAGAAAGATGGTGAGAATGGGATCTGCTGAGGAGAGTATAATTGCCCATCAAGCATTATAGAAGGCACGGGTGTGGCAACAGGAGAGTATTGCCCATATGCCATATCAGGATTGAAGCCATACCCAGAAGGGAATACAAGAGATGAATTATCATTATAGATCACCTGAACCAAAGTAAACACAAAGGGGGCAAAAGGTCACTATGAGCTTGATGTAGATCCAGTTATGATACTGCAGAAACTACAATAAGAAATATCCTCACAGGAGACATATGTAAGCCCTCGGCAGCACTAGGATATTGAGCGTATCCATCCCATGTACCTGTGCCATAGCCATAACCTAAATCCAGAACAAAGTAACAGTATGTGATGTCAAAGTGTTGAACTCCAACTAACATTACCACTTTGCGGCCGCCTCAATAAAATTATCATAGCAGGAAAAGTCAAATTTGTCATGCATAAAAGTTAAATCAAATTTCTCACAACTGCATAGTTACAGGGGGTACTTGGATCAATAAACGACTGAAGGGGGATAGATTGGGATATATACAAAGAGAAAGTTCCATTTTGCAACTCAATACAAAACGAAATAGAAAAAAAGGGGAGAGGGGGGGAGTCATCAAGAACTGAAAACAAAGGGTCAATATACTCACTTCCATATGAGAAGTTTTGTTCATGCTGAGTATAAACATCATGTGGCGGTATAATGCGAAGGCCTTCACTTGCATCTGAAGTATGTGGTCGCTCAATGGCAGACCTTGCAGGCCCGATGACAGATACATCAGAGGGGGGATTGCAGGCAACAATCCTTTCATCTTTAGGAGATAGTGGCTGTGAATAGATCAAGAAGCCATGTGATGTGAGGAATCAAACACAAATTCTGCATTGCATTAAGGCATAAAACAAAGTAAGTTTTTGAAAGAATTCACCAGTTATACCTGACCACCCAAGCTGTCCCCCTCTGGCGTCTCACTTGCATCCAGGACTGCCAAGCAACAGATATAAGCACAAATCAGGGTCAATCTATCATTTACCATTGTGTTAAGATGAAAGAATTCACAGTATGCTGACAGCAGAATGTAGGAGTTCGAGCTCAGACAGAAGTGTAAGGTTGGTACTGAGGCAATAAGACAACAACTGACACGGCCCACATTCATGACAGAGAGAGTCCCTAAGAATATGTAAACCATTCCCCGTCAACGAGAGGGGACATGACTATAACAAGGAAAAAAGTAACACGGCTATGCTACCAGTCAGCTCATTTCATAGATAAGTGATCAAAGATTCACTAACTGATAATGGACCAAAATATTGAGACATTCAACACAAATGAAGTAAGACCCCAGGATCGGAGTCAGTAAAGAAACAAAGCAGATTCCAGCCAAATCAGAGAGTGGGGAATCTACATACTACATTACTACCCATCAAGTTGAAGAGGAACCAGAAAGGGTACAACCCAAGACAGAGGACATGAGAACTTCCGCAGACCCAAGAGAAGGCCGAGAAATGGCTAATCTCGTGCTACGGGGACGAAACGAATCGACACAGACGAAAGAAGCAACAGCGAAACAGGGAAAGCAAACAATTGGAAGGGAAAAGATGACAAGCGGGAAAGGTACCAGTTGGGATCGCCCGATCTTGATCCTCCTGGGAAGCAGGATCCATGATTCCGAAATCTGAGATCTGAAGAGTCTTTTTCTGCTTTTTCTTCTCAATCGACGACAGTCAACAAGGAACACCCAAAAAAAATTCAGAAAAAAAGGGGAAAATGGAAAAGGAAAAACCCTAACCCTAATTGAGAACCTTCATTTGGGATGGTGGATCGAGAGAGAAAACATGGAGTTTGACTTTGAGAGGGAAAATCAAAAAAGACAAGACGCAGAAACGAGATCTTTTGGGTTTTGCGACATTTGAACCAATACAGAAGGGGTTTAGAATCTTATGCAAAAAGCACACAAAACTAGCAACTATAAAATAATAAACCTGTTTTTATTTGAGCATTCTACAAAAATAACCACTACAATAAAACTATTTACATATTTAGTCACTTTTCAATCTTATTTCCAAATCTAGCCACTAATACTCATTTTTTACTGACAAATTTTTCTCAATCGAGCCACTTCTATACTACTCATATTTTTTTATTTACATTTTGGTCCTTGAAAGTTTTATAATTACCAGCTTTTATCAAAAGACATCATGGTATCCAAATATGAGTCGTCCAACTCAAATTTGACAGATCTTACCACCTTCGTGCTAAGTTTCAAGCATTGTTTGAAAGGTTTGACGAAATGCCCCATAAATGATTGAATTTGATAGACAAAGGGTAGGAGGCGAAGTTCTAAACCTCCTGAACCAACGACTAGATGCAATTGAAAATGAAAGAAAATTTAATAAAAGAGTTATGAATCTGATGTTTTAAAACATCGACCAAAGAAAATGGTTCCATATATGTTGGACCCGACTAATAGAATGGCTAATGCTAATACTATCCACTCGTAAATCTATATGGGTTTAATGGAAGAAGCTTCGATTGAAGTAGATGGACGAAGGTTTAATGAACTTGACTCCGTTGAGGCATGGTTCTAAACCAAATTATCCTCATAAGTCATAAGACTAAGCAAGATTTCCTTCAAAGAGATAATCCTTTAAGACTGGTCATTAATTCACGTGATTTTCTCTATTAATTGTTGAAAGCATGTACAGAAAAGGATAGATGAGTGGATTACAGTGCTTAGGATAACGGTTAAAGCGTGCAAGTTTACGCCTGATCAAACCTTTGAGTTTTGTAAAACTACCATGGTAGGGAATGCCCAAATTTTGGAATGTATAGGCATCCGATACAGTAATTAACAATGAAATTTCTAAAAAGGTTTTAGGTGTTTTGGCAATAGTAGCTGATGGCTAGAAAATAGAGTTTTGTGGATTTAAATTATCAATTGAAGCTTTAGAAAATGATCAATCAGTTTTGTTTGTGCCTAGTAAATACTAGGCGGTTTGTGAAGCTGGAATGAGGCGTCTGTTCTTGGACTGAGGGGTGTGCTCCAGATACTCTGCAAAACAAGGGTCCGGGGCGGTCGCCCGGGACACTCTCCAAAGCCTAAGTTAGAGAGAGAATGGTGATGGTAGAGAGATTTAATGTAGAGAGAAGAGTAGTAGTTGAGTTTACCATTAATGCACACACTCTATATTTATACCTGTTCTAAGGGTGGTTGAGGCATTAAATGCTGTGTCGGGCGCCTCGACTTGTGTCGGGCGCCCTTGACAGGCTTTTAGCCTTTCTGCAGGCCGCCTGTATCTGGCAATAAATGCTCAGTCTTACCTGACGTAAGATACGTATCTCCAACGGCTCCCTGCCCCTCTGCGTTGCTCAGTCGCTTTATGTCAGGCGACCTTGGCTCGTCCTCGGGTCTGCAGTCGGTCATGGACCGCCTGCTGACCGGTCTTCAGGTCGCCTCCGGGTTCCTCGCTGGGCCTTGTCTGCTGGTTTATTCCTCTTGGGCCCAAAGCCCAAATACGCTCAACTATGCGGCCCAACAATTGCCCCTTAGGCGGGAAAGCCTAGGGCTTTGGCGGCTACCCATAATGCATTCCGCTAGTTGAGCGGCTCACGTCTCCTCTTACCTTACCTTGCCCCTGGCCGCCGAGGACGTAGGTTTGCCCCGCCTGGGCAGTACGTCAGCCCCTTCGCGGGTTTATTGGCAGAGACGCTTCGTACACGTGGCCGTGGATCGGTTTCCGTGCTTTGACACCGGGCAGGCGAAACGTCCTTTCGCGTGCCCGATTTTGAATTTTCTGGCCAATGACCACATTTCGGGCACCCAACCGTCACATCAGCCTCCTCCCTGTCACTATATATATCCTTAGTGTGAGTGTAGGGGAATCCTTTCTCACTTTCGTCTGCTACCTCCTTCATTCAAAATTGCTCGTTGCTCTCGGTTCTCTCTCTCTCGGTACTTGGAGACTCATCTCTCTCTTTCGGCGGAGCGCTATCGATTTCTCTCTTCGCTGAGGAGGAAGCTGAAACGAGACAAGAAGAAGAGGAAGCATCTGCTAGCAATGGTGTCACAGGCGACTACCCCCTCTGATAGTCAGAACCGAGGCCTATCCAGTGAGTCGGCGCCGCCTTCTGCTTCCGACGTCGCCACAACCACTGCTTCGGCCGCCGCGACCGTTTCTGCCTCTGGGACGGCGGGGGCCACCGCTTCCGGCGATGGGGCGGCTCTCCACGGCGGCGCCAACATCACGCGCCCCGCAGCTAAAACCGCGAGCGCAGGCGGTCCCGCTCCTGGAGCAGGTATGCCCGCTTTCTCTAACCCTTTAAGTTTGTCCGACATAGAGTGGGACTCAGAGGGTATTGAACTGTTGTGTGGGGGCGGGAATGCGGTTAGCGCGAGTGAGCACGTAGATAGACCTGACGGCTTCATTTTAGGGTTAGGGGTTGGCACTTTAGCTGACACAGCTACTTCCGCGGCGGAGCGCGGCGCGACCTCCCGGGTTGGGGACAACCTGGTCGAGCTGTCTTCCGAAGGCGCGCCGGAGGACACGGCTCATGACTCGGCAGGAGAGGATTCCATTGAGGACTCCTCTGTACTTGCGCTGTCCGAGACGCCGATCGTCCATCCATTCCAGGCGGTTGCGGACCGCGTGTATCGTGTGCGGCTGCATTCAGACATGTGGGAGGGGGAGGGAGTTCCCAACGCGGTTTACTCATATGGGCCGAAATATAATCCCGCGTATTCCCCCCTTCAAGTACTCCGCCAACTGCATTGCCACCAGCTGCCGGCGGATTGGGAATACGCGGCTCCGGCACCGGAAGGGAGGTGCGGTTCGTGCCCCGCTGGGTGGATCACCATCTTCACGGAACATGTGCGGTTGGGTTTGGCGTTTCCACTTGACCCGATCCTTACTGGAATTCTTTTGAACCTTAACTGCTCTTTGAGCCGCCTTTCTCCCTCCATAATTTTTCACTCCCTTTGCTACCGCGCTGCCTGTGACCGTCTAAAGGAGGAGCCGTCTGTGGATGCGTTCCGGTTATTATATGCCATGACCGGTTCGAAGAACTGCTGGTCGCCCCGCAGGCGGTCCAAGAAGGTTGGCTTTGTTCATGGTACCCCGAAGTTGGACTCTCCTTGGTATGCTGAGTATTTCTTCGCCCGCCCCACTGGGAAGTGGTATTCGGGGGAGGTAGAACCGCTAACCGCGTTCTCTTATGGGCGGACTGAGGATTGGGACGAAGGAGTTAAGGAGATGCAGCACTTGAGACCGCATCTCGACCGGATCATGTCGACGGTCCAGTTTCGGTTGCCTCCTCACGGTCATGATAGCGCTCTAGAGATTGTACAGCGTTTCCACGGTTAGTTAGCTCCACTTGACTTTGATGGGATGTTGTTAGCTCATGCGTTTTACTTATGTATCTACTTCGCAGGTATCCGTCGGTACGCTTCTTCGGCGAGACCTCCCAGGGTGACTTCAGGCGGTTCTCCCTCTGCCGCTGCGTCCGTTCCCGCTACTTCTGAGGGCGTCAAGACTGGCGGCGGTTCGACCCAGTCGCATCTGGCGATGGGACGCTCGGGAACCTTGAAGCTGACCGTTCCCAGCGGTCAGAGCGTGCCCCGTGTCAAGCGGTCGCTGGACGTTGTTGTCATCAAGGACAGTCAACCATCTGGGAGCCAGCCGCGGCAGAAAGAGAAGGGTGTCACGGCTGACCCGCGTCCCGAGCAGCCAACCGCCTCGAAAAAGCAGAAAACCACCGAGCTGTCCTCCAGCGCGGCGTACTCCCCTCATGCGACCTCCTCCGCCGAGCCGGCTCGGCGTGCCCTTCACGCTATCGCTGAAGGATTCGCGGTCCCGAGTGAGTATGTGCGCGTTATGGGCGCCCTTCCCACAACTTCTGATACGCGGCATCTTGCGGGGACAACCGCGCGATGTTTCTTCGCGGTGAGTGTCCATCACTGCCATGCCTTGTATGTTTTAAAGCTTTCTCGTACTAACTTAGCTTTAATTTTTCAGGCTCAGTTTGGGATAAGCCAGCTCATCCTCCACAATGAGCGGTTGCTGGACGACCTTAGCGAGCGGGAGACTCGTATCCTTGAGCTGGAGAAACAGCTGAAGGAGGGTCGCGAGGGATTCCGCCAGGAGCTGCGCGATGAGGTCCTAAGGGAGCAGGAGGCGGTCGCGAAGGCAAAGGAGGCTGAGTTGCTGACTGCCAAGGGGGAGCTAGCCAGGTCAGAGCAGGAGCTTAAGGAAGCGAAGGAGAAGGCGGTCGGGGCGGCCGATCGGGAAGAGAAGTTGCGGGAGAGGGTTCGCGAGTTGGAAGCTGGGCTGTCCAAACTGGAGGCGCAGCGGGAGCAGGATCTGAATGAGGCGCGGGAAAGCGCTCGTGCCACCTTCTTTGACTCCGATGAGTTCAAGATGGTGGACGAAGCCAAGTATCAGAAGCTGCTGAGGGACACGGTCGCCTCCATTCGCCACCTGTTCCGCCGCGACCACCCCTATGTGCTTTGGGATCGTAACGCGGTTTGGGACGCCGTGGAGTTTTGGGGTGATGACGACGTCAACTCCGAAGAGGCGCCTCCATCTACAACCGAAGCGACCCCAGCCGGGGAGGAGGTGAACCAACCCGCTTCCACTGAGGGCGGTTCTGCTTGAGCTGAACCATGACTTGACCAAGTGTTATCTTTTATTTACTGCTTTTTTCTGCCTTTTCCCCTTCGGGGCGTATGATACATTCCGCCTTCGGCCGACGGTCTGTAATATTTTGGGTTGGATGCTTTTGTTTTCTCCTGCATGCTGACGACTTTGTTTGGGCTCCATTTTTTAGGAGTTAGTATTTTCTTCCTGTCATTCTTCACTACGTTGGCTTTGCTAAACTGCGAGGCGGAACCTCGAAGAATCGGGCGGGCCTTCTTGCGTTAACATCCGGCGGTTGCGGTCCGATATCGGGCCGCATGGAACCAAACTACGCTATGAGAGTACAGAACAAGTCACGAGAGGTGGCAACATGGATGCGGTTCGATGTTGCGAGGTTAGCTCACGAAGGCTGTGTTAGATTGGGTTGAGTTATGGAAATAACTTAGCGAATTTTGCAGAAATGGATCGCTCGGCGGCGACTTGAAATACTTGAAGTTTAAATTAGGGAGCGCGAAGCTTGTGAAGCTTTACAAAAGTGCTACGACTGGTAGCGGCGACTCCCGACGAAATTCTCCCGAAATCTCATCCTACTCGCTGAAGTATTTCTTGAGATGGATCGCGTTCCATGTCTTGGGAACTGGCTGTCCTCCCATGGTTGCTAGGACGTACGTAGCGGTTCCGATCTTTTCCGCGACCAGGAATGGTCCTTCCCATATAGCTGCGAGTTTTCCATGCCCCTCCTTCTGTTCGAAGTTCCTTTTGAGCACCATGTCGCCCTCTTCAAGTGGGCGAGGCCTTACCTTCTCATTGTATGTCTGGGCCACCTTGAACTTTTCCTGCACGGTCCGAGCCAGAGCCGCATCCCTCCTTGCCTCCACCATATCGAGTTGGTGGAGCAGCTTCTTGTGGTTCTCCTCCGGATCATACGCCTGGACCCTTAGCGAGGGTAGGATGACCTCGGTGGGCGCGACCGCCTCAGAGCCATACGTCAGGGCGAATGGGGTTTCTCCGGTGGCTCGTTTGTAATTTGTGCGATGCGCCCAGAGCACGTGCTGGAGTTCGGCGGTCCACCCCCCTTTTGCTTCCTTGAGCCGCCGCTTCAGACCTCGGAGGATCAATTTGTTGGAGGACTCCACCTGTCCATTAGCTTGCGGAAAAGCCACCGAAGCCATCCTACAGGTGATGCGGTTCCTGGCACAGAAGTTCTCGAACGGTCTACAATCGAACTGTGTTCCGTGGTCAGTGATGATTGTATTGGGGGTGCCGAACCTGATCATCACGTTGTTGAAGAGGAACTTTTGGATCTTGGCGCTGGTAATGGTGTCTAGGGGCTCCGCCTCTATCCACTTAGTGAAATAATCGACCGCCACGACCAGATACTTCTTCCCAAGGGGGGCGGTTGGGAATGGACCCAACAAGTCGAGACCCCACTGCGCGAATGGCCACGGGGCTGTCATGCCCCTTAACTCTGCGCTAGGTAAGTGTTGTTTGTTGGCGTGGACTTGACATTCGTGGCATCCGCGGACCGCCTTTTCTGTGTCCTTTTTGACTGTTGGCCAGTAATACCCCTGCAGCAGGATTGTTTTCTCGAGACTTCTCGGGCCGGCGTGGGAAGCGCATGTGCCCTGATGAATCTCTTTAACAATCCATGCCGCCTCTGTTGGGCCTAGGCATCTCAGGTACGCACCTGAGAAAGACCTCTTGTGCAGCTGTTCTCCTATCATGCTGTAGTGGGTCGCCTTTCGCTTAATCAGCTTGGCTTGGGCCTCATCGTTTGGCAACATATCCCTTTGCAGGTAGGCGACAATGGGGGACCGCCAGTCAGTACCCTCTTCTTCCATCGCTAGGACCTCTTCCCCGGGCGGGGCTTCCTTGGTGACAACAATCTGACGGTCGCCCTCGAAATCCATGGCGGTCGCCAGTTTGGATAGGGCGTCCGCGTGGTGATTGTCCTCTCTTTTCACGTGCTCTAGCTTCCACTCCTCTAGCTGAGAGAGGACGCCCCTGACTTCATCGGAAAGCTTGATCAATGCTTCTTCTTTGGCCTCGTAGTTTTTCAGGACTTGATTAACCACCAGAAGGGAGTCGGAACAGATGTGGAGACGCGTGGCGCCCAGTCCTATGGCGATTCTGAGACCGTTCAGGAGGGCTTCGTACTCCGCAACATTGTTAGTTTTCAGCTCCTGGAACCTGTGCGAGAATTCATGTATGACTCCCCGTGGCGATTCAAGGACGATGCCGGCTCCTGCCCCGCTCTTGCCGGCGGCTCCATCCACAAATAGGCGCCACGTTTCGGTGCGCGCCCCTTCCGCCGAGGTGTCAAGGCTAAACCCTTCTGCTACGAAATCCGCGAGGACCTGGCCCTTTATGGAGGGGCGCGGAGCGTACGAGATGTCATACTCACTGAGCTCGACCGCCCATTTGGTCATCCTTCCGGAGGCGTCAAGACTCCTAAGTATCCTTTTCAGTGGCAGATTGGTGAGGACTGTGATTGGGTGCCCCTGAAAGTAGGGACGCAGCTTCCTTGCCGCTGAGACGACGGCCAAGACCGCCCGCTCGATAGGCATGTAGCGCCTCTCTGCTGGTAGAAGTGCTTTGCTGACATAGTATACTGGCCGGTCCGTGGCATCGGCGTCTCTTCTCACCAAAGCTGAACTAACCGCTTGGTCGGAGACCGCCAGGTACAGATACAGGGGCTCTGCCTGAACAGGAGCGCTTAGGACGGGTGGCGAGGCCAGCTGCTCAGTCAGCTGGAAGAAAGCCTTGTCACACTCGGGACCCCACTGTGACCGTGAGGCGGACTTTTTCAGCATTTGAAAAAATGGGGAGCACTTGTCGGCTGCTCGGGGAATGAAGCGGCTCAAGGCGGCCATTTTTCCGTTGAACGCTTGGATCTCCTTCACCGTTCGTGGCGGCTTCAGGTTGAGTATGGCCTCGATCTGCTTGGGATTCGCCTCTATTCCTCTATGGGTGATCATAAAGCCCAAGAATTTTCCCGCCTTTGCTCCGAACACACACTTCAGCGGATTAAGCCGGAGGCGCTCTTTCCTTAGTGTTTCGAACGTCTCCCTCAGGTCGGAAAGGTGGTCTGACCCTTTCCTGCTTTTGACTAGGACATCGTCGACATATGCTTCCACGTTCCTTCCGAGTTGCTTGTGAAAAACCGCGTCGATCATTCTCTGATATGTAGCGCCTGCGTTCTTCAGACCGAAAGGCATGACCGTGTAGCAGAAATTCCCCATGTGTGTCATGAAAGCCATTTTTTCTTGGTCTTCCTCCGACAAGCGTATCTGATGGTAGCCGGAGAACATGTCGAGGAAGCTTAGGGTTTCATGGTTTGCGGTTGCATCGATCAGCTGGTCGATCCTAGGGAGGGGGTACGCGTCTTTCGGGCAGGCCGCGTTGAGGCCGGTAAAGTCGATGCACATCCGCCAGAGGCCTGACGCCTTGCGCACGAAGATGGGGTTAGCTAGCCACGTTGGGTATTTGACTTCCCTGATGAAGCATGCTTTTAGCAAGCGCTTCACCTCCTCCTCTAGTGCCATCTGTTTCTCAAGCGACGCGTTCCTCCTTCTCTGTTGCACGAGCCGCGCCTTGCTCTTCACGGACAGGGAGTGCTCCGCGAGCTCTCTTGGGACGCCTGGCATGTCCTCTGATGTCCAAGCAAAAAGGTCCTTGAACTCTCGTAAGAGCGACAAGAGTTCCCGCGCCTGTTCCTCCGCGAGATGGGCTGCGATTCTGACCTTTTTCTCTGGCTCCTCGTCATCCAAGACAACCGCCACATCTTCTTCGGCCGCCTCAGGACGGGGATGGTTTCCCCGTGCGTCGACCTGATCAACCTCCAGGCTTCGGATGGTGGCCTGATAGCATTCCCTTGCTTGTTGGGAATCGCCCAGGACGCGTCCTACCTTGCCCCGAGTGGGGAACTTAAGCATCTGATGGCAAGTTGATGGAACCGCCGAGAAGGTGGACAAGAAACCGCGCCCTAAGATGGCGTTATATGCGGACGGGCAGTCTGCTACATGGAAGTCCATGAGGCGTGTCTTGGTCGCCCCTGGTTCCCCTATAGTTACCTGAAGGGTAATGGAGCCGAGGACCCTGACTTTGGAGCCAGAGAATCCCACCAGGCTGGTCGTAGACGGTTTGAGGTCTTGAATCCCTTTTTTCATGCTTTTAAGGGTAGAGTAGAACAGAATATCTGCCGAGCTTCCATTGTCGACCAAGGCTCTGGTGACCTTGAACTTTTTCGTCCTGAAGGATATGACCAAGGGGTCGTCTCCACACTCCTCGGGTGCCAGTTCTGAGGGAGCAAAGTTGATATCGACTTGCTCGTTCTTGTGCACGCTCATGCATTGCACCAGGCGGTCCCCTTCTGTCCGGGGACGCTTACGCCCTCCTGCGATGGTGATGACTTCGACGCCGTCTTCCTCCTCCCTCGCGTGATGGCGGGGCGGAGGCGCGTGCCTGGGAGGAGGTGGTAAGCGCTCCCGATGGGGCGTTCGCTCCCTCCTTGGTGACCTGGATCTCCGACGTCTGGGCGTCCGAGATCTTCTTCTTGGGCTCGGCGACCCTTCGCTTTCCCCCGCCCTTTCTCGGGGATGCGCCCGCGTGTCTAGGCGGCTTCTTAAATCCCCTGGGGCTAGGTACTTGAGGCTAGCTTTGAACTCGCGACACTCTGTGGTGTTGTGGGTCGGCAGCTGGTGCCAGTCGCACCATTTCTGGTCGTCCTCCCTCCGCTGCCGGGGGCGCGTCTCTCTATCTTTGCCCCTTTCTCTGCGTCCTTCCTCTTCCTTCTCGGAGGCGAATACCTCGCGCCTTCCATCCCTGTTGTTGAATCTTGGCTTGTAGCCGCGCCTCTCGGGCGTGCGCCCCCTTCGCCTTGGCGATCCATTCCTTCCCTTCTCGGCCTTGTTCGACGGGGGGGGGGGGGGGGTGCCCCCTTTAAAGCCTCTTCGGCGCCCAGGGCCTCTTCTAGGAGGATGACCTTTCGCACGACGCGGTCTAGGTCTTGCCACGACCTGATGCTATGTTCCTTTTTTATGAAGGCTCTCTTCAACTCTCGGCTGTGCGTCGACATTCTCAGGTTCCCTGTTGCCACGCTGGTTGAGACATCTTGGATCTCGCATGCTATCGTGTTCCACCGATCGTAGAAGTCTGCCAGCGTCTCCTCTTCTCCTTGTTTGCAGTTGATGAGTGCTGAAACCGTGAGTTGCCTTCTCCGCTGGGACGCGAACTTGAGTGAGAAGAGGGTGGCGAACTGTTCAAAGTTTTCGATTATTCCCGCCGGTAGAGACGCGTACCAGCTCCTACACTGACCCCCAAAGGTGACCGGGAACGCCTTACACAGGTCCGCATCTGAGGCGTTGATCAACTGCATCTTGAGCATGAACGCGCTTAAGTGATCCGATGGGTCGGAGTTGCCAGTGTAAGCGGGTAGACCGAGGGACGAGAAGTTTGACGGAACTTGGGTCTTGAACAAACTTTTCGCCAGGGGGTTGTGCAGCACATTGTAGCCCTTGGGCTTTCCGTAGCAGGGCCGCAGATGCTCCTCAAGGAGGTCGAGGTGAGCGCCCTCTTCGCTGTCTCCTTCTTCAGACCCCCCGTCCTCTGACTGAGACGGGCTCGGCGGAGCCTCCTCCTCTGCTCCCTTGCCTTTGTCATCGCGCTTCCTTGAGCTTTCTGGCTCCTCTCGGGTTTTGAGCATGGCGAGGATTTGGCTTAGACTTTCTTGCATACTGGTGATCTGCTGCCCTTGGTCTTTTACGCGTTCCTCCATGTCCTTTTCTTCTTCGACGGTTGGCATTTCCAAGCCTCTGATGCTTTCCCCGCCAACCACATCCTTCACGGGAGTTCTAAAGTTCCCCTCCATCCTTTCTTCAGCGCTTCACTCTAGCCCCACGGTGGGCGCCAAATTGTTTGTGCCTAGTAAATACTAGGTGGTTTGTGAAGCTGGAATGAGGCGCCTGTTCTTGGACTGAGGGGTGTGCTCCAGATACTCTGCAAAACAAGGGTCCGGGGCGGTCGCCCGGGACACTCTCCAAAGCCTAAGTTAGAGAGAGAATGGTGATGGTAGAGAGATTTAATGTAGAGAGAAGAGTAGTAGTTGAGTTTACCATTAATGCACACACTCTATATTTATACCTGTTCTAAGGGTGGTTGAGGCATTAAATGCTGTGTCGGGCGCCTCGACTTGTGTCGGGCGCCCTTGACAGGCTTTTAGCCTTTCTGCAGGCCGCCTGTATCTGGCAATAAATGCTCAGTCTTACCTGACGTAAGATACGTATCTCCAACGGCTCCCTGCCCCTCTGCGTTGCTCAGTCGCTTTATGTCAGGCGACCTTGGCTCGTCCTCGGGTCTGCAGTCGGTCATGGATCGCCTGCTGACCGGTCTTCAGGTCGCCTCCGGGTTCCTCGCTGGGCCTTGTCTGCTGGTTTATTCCTCTTGGGCCCAAAGCCCAAATACGCTCAACTATGCGGCCCAACAAGTTTGACCCTCATGAAACTGCAATCTTGTGATATGTGTTATTTGAGAATTGTGTTGTGAATTTAAAAAGTATTATTACAATCTAAACTTAGTATCTCAAGAATACATGAAAGAGTTGTTCTCTGTTGAGCTACCAAATCTCTTTGTTGAGCTAATGAAGCAACATTTTTCAATCCCACTAATCATGGAATCGAATTGTCAGAGTCTAATTTACAAATTGCAGTATGAGGAAGCGATCAATCTAGAAATCAGGGTTGTGTTGTGGAGAAGTGAAGGGGAGGTGGAAATACGTTTTTTTTTGGGAGAAAGGGTAATGAGGCAGAGCATCAGATTGCCCGGGTTCAAAGTAGATGGGAAGAAACCGAATTGTGGGTTGTTTGCTAGTGGGATGGGCAGAAAGGGGTGGCTCATTAGTTACATAATTATCGATTTCTGACTATACTGAGTGGTCTTTGGGTCTGTAGTGGGCTGTTTGCCAGTGGGGTGGGCAGAAAGGGGTGGCCGCATAGTTGGAGAAGTTGATCTGGGTGGTAGTGGTGAGTAGTGTGTGTGGAAAGAAAGGTGTTGTCGGATTTATGGTGATCGAAGAGTCTGCTCTCCCCTCCAGTTGGTGGCTCGTATCAAGTCTGAGATTACTTGTTTAGCTTCCAAGAATTTAGAGTTGAGTATAGCAATAGAGCATTTTTATAGCTAGATAGTTTTGTTCGAATTCAAATGATGAGTTGTAAAAAGTACACTTGAGAGGCCCTTAGTTACAAGGTGTCCTGGAGGTTAATGATAATTTTTGATTGCGCATAAAAAAAAAATTTGATAACCAAATTAAACTTTATATGACCAAAATAATTGGTAATAAATCAACGAAATATTTTTATGACCAAATTTATTGGTTATAATCCTTAATACTTTTCAAAGTAACTAACATTTTTGGCATATAAATATACTAAAATGGTCGCTTAGTAAAAATGAATCTTTCAAACCAAATTAAATTGGCATGACGAAAAGATTTTTTCCTAACAAAATTTATTAGTTATCAAAATTTTATATTCTTCTGTTATTTATTTTTCCTTTTGGCAACTTATTATTTCATGTTGTAATGAATAAAAGGAAGAGACGTTTTTTAGGTTGATTTATTAACCAATTAATTTGGTCAGAATTTGCCTTTGGGCCATTTATTATTGCCCCAATTTGTTTCTTACCAACTTTGGTGAACTGCGGCAGGAGAGACGGCGGGAGGAAAGTGAATGGGATCGCTGGGAAAAGATGGAAATGGCGGTGTCGGAGAGAGGCGACGGTAGGGTTTTACTATAATATATAGAAATTTACATTCTAAAAGATTGTAATGAGGAGTGTATAATTTTTGTTTACAAAATACCCTTAATGGCTTAATCTAATTTTACCATATATTTAAAATAAGCTAAAATTTTAATAACCAATGGTGCAGATGTTGATAGTCATCGTGATTACTCTAAATTGAGTAACCACGCTAACGCGTTCTGTCAGGTCAACGGCATAAGTTAGGAATCCTCTAAAGCCAAAAGAGATTTGAACATCCTTTCTTTGGAAGATTTTGGTTGTGATCTTTTTGTGTTTTAGTTTTTTTTTTAATTTATTAATTAAAACTGCTATTGACTAATGTGAATTGGTATTTGGTTGGTAATATAATGTGATCATTATGATTCAATTGTTAAAAATGGGCTAAATTGGTTGCATTTCGTCCAAATTAGTAGTCATTTTGAACATTTTGTAACCATAAACATTGGTTGGAAATAATTTTTTTGACAATAAAAATGGTTATTTTTTAATAAATAAATTGGTTACATTATATACTTTGCACAACCAAAATGAATTTTATATTTAGACTATATGGTGACCATAAACAATTGGTTAGGATAAGAGTTTCATAATCAATAATTTTGGTTACTTAATGATAATTACATTAGTTATAAAGAATAGTTTTGTAACCAAATTTTTTGGTTTTAAATGATGGCTTTTGTGACTTAATCATTTAGTTGGTAAATGAGATATGAATTGGTTGGTTTTCATATTATTTGTGACCAATCATGTATTTTTCGTGACTATTTCGACATAATTTTTATAACCAATTACCCTGGTTGCCAAAAAAAAAAATACCCAGGGAATGATTTGACAAAATTACCCATCCGAAGTATTCGGGCTAAGCAGTACGCGGGCTGAGGTGGCAAAATATTTTTATTGACATTCCCTTATATTTATTTTGTAGATGCACTAACAAGTGGAGTACTAATCAAATAACGATACATCACTTAAGAATGCCCTTCACCAGGTGCAGGGCCGGACTCGAATGGATACAGGGTTCTGTATAGAATAGTAGAAGTAGTCATTTGATTTTCCTCACTACTACGAGTTTCCAAAGAAAGACTATCAGGGGATTTTTCTTGTTCTTCACCAACTGGAGCAGCTAGCACAACTGATGATATTCGTCCTTGGATTGTCATTTGCGCTTTTGAGACAGCTCCACACTGTGAGGCGAATGATAGCACATAGCTTGCTATAAGGAGGGCACCAAAAATGGTGCTCAAGCTACGCATGTTCATGGTCATATGTGTATTTGGTTCGTTTTTTAGACAACTCCAAATGTTTGTGAGGAGATAAAAGCAATGAGAAGAAAATAAGAGAAAACGATTGTCCTCAACTCGGCGAAGAAGACCAATAATTGGGGCAAAGCCAAAAAAAGATAAGTGTGGATAGGAGAAGAAGAAGAAAAAAAAAATGGTTGGAGAATACGAGAAGAAATTAACAATGGATCATGTAACTAAGAAGCAATTTATAGCCATTAAGGTGGGGAAGTAAAATTCCAGTAAAATCCCTATAAAAAAATTGAAGTCAAATCTCCCTATAAAATAAAATCCCAGTAAAATCTTCCTATATAAAAAAATTCCAGTCAGATCCAAAGAACCACCCCAACCTAGAAATGATACACAAGTTCAATTTGAATTTTAGCTGTCAGATAACTCAAATGACATTAATTAGGAAAGTATGAAACTATTTAATTTCAAGATAATGCATGGCATCCACCAGTCCATATTTCTCTTTTCCCATCTACCCAACTTCACTTTCTCAAAATGGACAAAACGTGAGCACAATTTCCATAGGAAGGAGGAGAACTGGTCCGGTTTGGTTTAACATGCATGATCGTCTTACTTTGTTAACCATATTTCATTTTGGCCAAAATGAAACCCGAAAAACCGGATTAAATGTTATATAACCGAGATTAGATCATTTTGATACAGTTCCGATTCGACGAACCGTGTTAAAACTAGGATGAAGCAATTTCCGATTTCCCATCTAATTTCTGGGGAAAAAAATTCCTCTCTCTCATCTGTATTATCTATTCCGTCTCCTTTCAGTCTCTTCCCTCTCTAATCCGTCACGGGTCGGGGTAGGTAGACCCTTGAGTATGAAATTTATATGAAAAACATTAGAAATATTCGTTATTTTTTATTATAAGATCAAGAAAACAAACAATATTATGATAAATATAGTTAATTTCTTGGAGAAATTGAGGTTTTCACTAATTTACAACTTTATTATAGCTAAAATTTGATGTAATAAAAGGAAAATGCTAAGTAATTTGACTAAAATTACATGTAATTTAGTAAATAATGGGTCGAGAATGGGGCGGGTCAGGGCAGGTCGGTTCGATGAAAGTACCCATGACCGCCCGCACCGCCTATGGGACGGGTCGGACCCGCCCAAAATAGACCAAACAGGTCGGGTAAAACATGTGAGATCGGGTAAATAAACCATGCATGCTCTTCATTACCAAACATTTCCCCCTCTCATCCAAGGAAAGAGTTGAGCAACTGTACATACATAGTTTTATTCCTCCATGAACATATGCATGTCTCGAATCATGGAGTACAAATCAATGACACATACAAATTCTAGTTAACGATAATGTCCTTCACCACGAGGAGAAGGGCCAGACTTGGTTGGTATAAGGGTTCTGTATAAAACAAAAGTATCAGACGACAGTCTTTTTCCTTCATGGATACGAGAGGGTTTCTGTCCTCCAGCTATTTGAGCCATTGAAGTAGTAGTAGAAACCTTGTTCTCGAGTAGCAGTGAGCGAGATCCACCTAGTGTGGCAAATAATAATACACAGCTCGCGATGAAGAGGGCACTAAAGAAGGTTCTCAAGTTATACGAATTCATGGTGACAGGGAGAGCATAGAGAGAAGAAGAAGAAGAAGGAAATGGCAGCCTAAGAGGTTGAAGAAAGAGGATCAAAGCACTGAGAAAGGAAACGAGAGAGATTGAGAATAAATAGAAGAAGGGATTGGGAAGAAGTGAGAAAGAAGGCCGTGGAGAAGAAGAAGACGACGAAGTAGGTGGCGGATTTAATAAATGATAATATGCTTAAGTCAACAAACAAACTATTTAATTTGAGATCTATCTCTCCTCTACTCGCCCTTTTTTTCTCTTAAAAAGAAGGCATGTACAAAGGAAAGGTTATAGTGCTGACATTCAATTTATTGTCATGGTGTTAACATTAGATTTGGCTATTAGAAACATTTCGTTTTGATAAATTTTTATTTTATTTTAAGGAGTTGATCATAATTATTTTTGATGATTTTTAAAGAGAGGGACATACTTGTCGCTATGAAAATTTATGGGGCACACGTGTGTGGTGTTGTTCATTTACTCTACGTTCCGTGCCTCACCATGGTATCATGAACATACTAGAAACACAACAAACCACACTACAAATAACGTAAAGTAATAAGAAAGCTTATAAAGCATATCATATTCTCACCATTCCACACATTCATAAAGCATAACAGAAAACTCGAAGCAGACCATAGATTTTCTGAAACATACCAGAAATCTCATAAAGCATATCACAAGTTTTCTGAAACAGATATAAGTAATTTATCTATAAATAAGTGTGTATTCTGTGTGCATGTATTTGAAATGTCTACATTTGAAATATAAGTAATTTTAAATTACTTTTTGGACATTCCTTTCTAACTTCTCAATATTTCAATGTCTATGTTTCTTTTTTTAAATTTGACTTTCTTCTGGCCGAACATTACAAATTTTGGGGAAATATACTTTATGACGTAAATGTTTTTTTTTTACAATTAATTACATAAACATTAATACATTTCACTTCAAAATATATGTCTTACCAGTTAAAATTGAATGTTCCTATTGAATTGTAGATCTCTTCCATGCTTTTTCGACATTCCTAAGATATCAATTACATACTTTGTAGCGATGTATTTGTCGTCATTTACTTCAAACTTGAATGAGTATATAAAATAAACCATGCAAGTATGTTAGTACTAGAAATAGCTAGATGATAATCCCTGGACGTTGCATAATTATTCCTACATACGTACACTAACAATGGACCAGTCTTGAATGGATAAAGGGTTCTTCGTAAAATAGCAGTAGACAGTAGGGGTGACTATACGGTCCGGTCCGGTTAAATTGGCCCAAATTGATCCGGTCCAGTCCGGTTTTTTGGAAAATATAAGGACCGAAGATTGGATTGGATACAGTCCGGTCTTGACCCGGTCCGGTCCCAATTCGGTCTTGATTTTATATTGAGATTGTGGGAATTTGAGTGGCCTAAAGCCTAAAAGGGTGAGGAGTTGGTTAAGTTTTGTACTAAGTGCAAAGGTTTGTGACCGTTTATGCAAATTACCCTTAAGTTTTGGGTGTTGAGCTCTCTTATCCGGTCTTTATCCGGTTTTTTACCTCAAATCTAAGCCCAAAAATTGGATTGGATTGTTTACTATCCGGTCCCAGTCCGGTCTCGATCCGGGTTATACGGTCCAGTTTCCGGTTTTTCATCCGGTCCCGGTCCAAATAGCCAGCCCTAGTAGACAGTCTATTTTCCTCACTACTACGAGTTTCCAAAGAAAGATGTCGAGAAATCTGAACTAAAATTCCAGTCAAATCCAAATATCCACACCAATCCAAAAACAATAAATGATACATAGGCTCAGTTTTGAATCTGAACTAAAGATAAATTAAAATTAAATGACATTAATTAGGAAAGAAGAAATAATTTAATTTCAGATACTGCATGGCACCCACCACTTCACATTTCTCTCATTCTCCCATGCACCCAGCTTCTCTTTCTCTCTCTAACAAAATGGACAAAACGTGAGCACAATAGGCCATAGGGAGGAGAATCGGTCCGGTTCGGTTTAATATGCATTTACGTCTTACCTTGTTAACCATAGTGTATTTTAGCCAAAATCAAAACCGAAAAATGGACTAAATGCTATAATTGAGATCATATCATTTTGATTAAGTTCCGATCCGGTGAATTGTGTTAAATCGAAAGGAAGCAATTTCCAATTTCCAATCTTATAATTTTTGTACAAAAAAAAAAAAAAAACAATGGGCCATAGGGAGAAGAATGGGTCAGGTTCGGGTTAACATTCATTAATGTCTTACCTTGTTAACCATATTGTACCATTTTGGCCAAAATGACGACCGACAATAAACTAAATGTTATAAGTGAGATCATACCATTTTGATTTAGTTCTGATCCGATGAATTGTGTTAAATCGAAAGGATGTAATTTCTAATTTCCTTATCTATTCCGTCTCCTTTCAGTCTCCTCTGATCCTTCTCGATCCTTCATCTGAAGAGACTGCAACCCGAATTCGTTTCGATTCTCATCATCACTAGAAACTTGTTGATTGATATGAAAGTGTCGCATATGAAATTAAATATCTCTATAAGCACACTCTTTGCCCACATCCCGAAAATATCTCTATTTTTCTCTAAAAAAAGAAAAGAAGATCACCGACCAGGCGACCACACCAATGCAAATGACTAGTGTAGTATTGTTGCATTGCATCCTCGAAGCATATCCACACAGACGATCATATACCCATTAGGGTTTCGAATCCTCTAGGATACAATACCTGTCCTAGGAAAAGAAGCAAATCAACATTCAACTCTTCCATGATAGAGTCATGAAACTAACATGTGAAGAGTTTTATGTTATGTGTTTATTCCTAGTTTATCATTTTTATTGTTAATTAATGAAAATCGTTGATAGGACGATTTGAGGACTAGTAAAAAACTATAATGAAAAGAACAAGAAATAAAGCATTATATGATAAAATGCAATTGAGTTATTGGAGAAATTGAGGTTTTTACTTATTTACAACTTTTTTATAGCTAAAATATGATGTAATAAGAATGAGGCGAGTCGGGACAGGTCGGATCGATGAGAGGTATCCATACCTGCCCCGATGCTCCGCCTACGGGGCGGATCGGACCTGCCTCAAATCAGGCCAAACAATTCAGATAAATCGGATCAGGTCGACATTGCCATCCTAGCTCTCACTCTACGGTAGCTCCATAGCTAGCTTGAGGTTAATTATATTTAGTTTTACAGATCCATCTTTTTTTTTCCGTGCCAATTAGTTGATATAGTTGCAGAACTGATTTGGAAGTTCCTTCATCTTTACCAAACATGCAGTACGTACGTGTAAATGAACCATGCATGCTCTTACCAAACATTTCCACTCTTATCTGGTTTCAATTTATTCTAGGAAAAATATTACAAAGATCGCTTGAGCAACTGTACACAGTACATATATAGTTTTATTCCTCCACGTATATTTCTTTAACCATGCATGGAGTACAATCAACCATATGATACGGTTCAGCTGCAAAATGACGACACATTTAAACTACTACTCAATGATTTCCTTTACCAGGAGGAGGAGGAGGAGGAGAGTGATGTCCTTCACCAGGAGAAGGGCCAGAAGCGGTTGGTCGTCTAAGGTTTCTGTTTAAAACAGAAGTATGATAAACTCCTGAATCTGTTATTTGAGCTTTTGAAGGAGTAGAAACCTTGTTCTCGAGTAGCAATGAACGAGCTCCACATAGTGTGGTGAATATTACTAAGGAAACTGCTCGAGTTGTGCGAATTCATGGTGATGGGAGAGAGAATGGAGAAGAAGAGGATTGGAAGAAGAAGAAGAAGAAGAAAAGGGAAGCCGAAGAGGTTGAAGAAAGTGAGGGTGAATATACAGAGAAGAAAACGAGAGAGGTTGAGAATATATAGAAGAAGGGATTGGGAAGAAGTTAGGAAAAAGGGTTGTGGAGAAGAAGAAGAAGAAGATGACAAAGAAGGTGGCGGATTTATTAAATGACCATACTTAAGTCAAGAAACAAACTATTTAATTTGAGATCTCTTCCATTAAACCCACAGTTCTCTCTCTTCCCACTCACCCTTTCCATCTTAAAAAGACAACTTAATACAGATCCAACAAGCCATACAAATCTAACAATAAGTGCTTATTCCGTCTCTGGCGGAACGATCGAAATATGAAAGAGAATCGCACGTGTGTAAGTTCTAAAACGTGAAGATATTTTGCGTTCAACTAATTCGTTCCGTTGAGACGACATTCCAGAACAAGAATGTTGTGCTAGAGTAGTACCACGAGATTTATAGAAAGCAACCAACTCATCTTTTGCTAAACTCCCCCGGGATCTAAATGAATGATCTTGATTGTTCTCCCAAATTGAGTTTGAATCATTTGGAAAAACTATTTGCCACATTCAATAAGTTCAGACTTTTGTCGATCGTATGAAATAAACCCAATTAAGTGTATATGGAAACATGATCGATGAGAGTATAAAGTGCTTGTAACACATACGAGACATAACTGGAGGGTGAGTCAACACTTTTGTTAGTAATTCGAGTGATTAATATTGATATTAAATATTTCTAGTGTCATGTTTTAGTAAACCTAGTGAGGCATTTACCCTATAATTTCATAAGCTTCCTATAGACACCAAACAATACAGAGCCAACTGAAGTAATTAAACTGTTTAGGCCACGATTTCAGCCTCGAATCCATCTGAATTAAAACTTCACAGTGATTAGATAAACCTGCAGCAATAGCCTGACCACACTCCTATAGGATAATTTGAAAACCAAGCACTGTTAACTAGTGTCTTATCCAGCCTTTTTGGTATAGGTCTACCTTACTTCTTATTTGTCGAGGTAAATCAACGCCCAAGACTTAGATGATCCTCTAATTTTAATTATATCATCAATCAAATGACAATTTTAATCACTGGCCCCATACTATTGTGTGGATATAAGTTCTTCTTGAAAAAACATATCAATTCACGTATCCAAAATAAATGGTGATTGATCTTATTAGATGCAAAAAACTAAACTAAAGAGTAATTTCTTAGCCAATTTCCACGAGAAACCAATGTTTTCAATATAAAATAATCTACCAGGACAACCATCTTGAGTATAACTATTTTGAATCCATTTTCATAGGAAAATAACTGACATTAATTATTGCATCTAATCAACTTATGGACATGTGTTCGAAATTTTTTATTCGATATCATCTGGAAGACAATTTAACCATATTTTCAAGTCTATATAGTTGTTGAATTTAATTTGGATTGAAAAAAAGCCAAATTTTACTATTAACCTTGTACCATACTCATAATCAACAATATCTAGGGTGTCAATTTGATTGGCTTGGATAGATAGCCAATAATACTTAGTATAATATATTTTAAAAAATTGGGTTTCCCTATTTTAAAAAATTGGGTTTCCCTATAGTTGATAGAAGAATTCATTTCCTCCCTGTTTAATTGGTAAGAGAGTTGTAGAAACAAAAAAAATGGTCCCGCCTAGGGTATCAATTTGATTGGCTTGGATAGATATCCAATAATACTTAGTATAATATATTTTAAAAAATTGGGTTTCCCTGATAGAAGAATTCATTTCCTCCCTGTTTAATTGGTAAGAGAGTTGTAGAAACAAAAAAATGGTCCCGGCGGGGCTCGAACCCGCGACCTTCGGCTCATAAGACCAACGCTCTAACCAACTGAGCTACGGGACCAATTTGGTTGAAAAAGTAAGTAACGATCGACTTATTTATCGTAGTCTTTGGAATTGGATTAACCTTACAATAAACAATGGCAACAAAAGAAAAAAGGTTTATGAGAAGTTGATGACTTTAACCATGAAGTTTGAAGAGCCTCTAAAGAATAATCACTTTAGCTTGCCTTGTTCAATGAATTGGTTTAGCTATAAATTATACTAGATGGTGATGCCGCGCCGTGTCGCGGGGTGGAGATGGCTTATAGACATGTATTATGTGGCCCGTTATGGTGTCTTGATAGTATTATTAGTCTAAAATTAATTTTTCGTTGGGAGTTTTGTTAGTAATATTGACTTGGCAATATGATATTGACTGAGAAGAGATATATGGCTGTCAACATCCAACTTAATATTTTTTTTGTGAAAATTTTGGCTAGTAAATGATATTTACCTAAACCCAAGTAGACCCATTGATTATGGGAAGAGTATGGTTGACTTGTATATGAGTTTGGATGTTTGTAGATGGAAGTTTGTATTCCTTTTGCTTCTCTCTAGAGTTATTCTTTTTCACCTGGGCTAGAATTTTCAACAAATATACATGGAATGTTTTGCTAGATATCTACATATATCAAATCTCATAGTGGAAAATGACGACTTTCTAATAAGTAATAACCATATACATTTATTTTTAATTGGGCTCGACATTGAGCTAAAAAAGTTAGTGGTTCATAGTTTAATTATTAGTTGTCTAGACTGTTGCTGAGTCGTGTATGGAGCCATTCATACTTGTGATTAGAATACATAAAAATAATATACTAATTAGGGTTAGACGAAGAAGGCAAAGAAAGAAATAAAGAAAGAGTTATGGAAGGCGAGTGAAAAATAAAACGAAAAGAAAGTAGATGATGTAAAGGTTTTGACCAATTCTTTTAGTTGGTCGTCAATACAACAGTCAATCCTTTTCACCGTAGCAAATTATTGACAAGTATTTATGTAGATGTCGCATATTTTGTTATATGTAGTTAGTAGAAGTTTGTTTAGTACCCCTGAAATATACTAAATGAGTTTATAAATTCACTCTTGCAATATCTTAGAGTTGTAACTCTTTATCATTTATTTAATGTTTCACGTAATGAGCAAATATAAAATGGTCGAATCTTCTCCTACAGTTGAGTGATACAACATCTTGTATTGTACAAACTAAATTTATATTTTTATGTTATGGTGGATCGGATTCATGAATTGGTTCAAAAGGATTGGTGGATTAAATTCATGGATTCAAGTGTAATATAAACATTGGACTAATATGCAAATTTAAAAAATTGTAGGTACGAAAATCTCATAAAATTTAGATACAAAAACATAATTGTTCAATAATTTTATATTAAAATTAAATTTGAGGTATCAAAATATAAAATTTACATTATAGTGACTAAATTGTGATTTAATTAAATTTGGGGTATCAAAATATAAATTGTTAGGTAGGTTACATATTTTTAGGGCATTGCTATTCGTCGCCCTAAAACACCTTATTCGTCGCCCTAAGTTTTATTAAAATGACGTAAATATCCTTAACTTAATTTTTGTTTTCCAAAACATATAAACACTAAAAGAATGCATACAACTATACACAATAAAAAAATATATCAAAAACAAATTAATTTACAAGTTTCAATTATACAAATGAAAAAAATGCAAATAGACCCGCCGGAAAATGGTGGGAGGATTGGCCACCTGCTCCATATTGTTTATTGCATAGGGGCAGTTCAACAACAGAAGAATCCGGCAGCAGCAATAGGGAAGCGGCAGCCTCCTTCTTCGTCTTCTTCCTCCTTTGCTTGGGTTCGACTCCAACGGTACTATAAGCAGAGCACCGGCGGCGGTCGGGTTGAGGTGGGCAGCTGGCGAGAGAAAAATCGACAGTGACAGAAGCGGCCGGAAGATAGACGAGCTCGGTGGCAGCTGGGCAAGGCAAGGGATTGTAGGGTTTTGATTAGAAATGAGACTGAAAGTGGAGGGTAAGAGTGTCAATGTGATACATTTTAGGGCGATAAAATTTGAATTTTAGGGCGACAAATAGCAATTCAGTATTTTTATGTTATGGTAGATCGAATTAATGGATTGGTTCAAAAGGATTGGTGGATTAAATTCATGGATTCAAGTGGAATCTAAACATTGGACCAATATGCAAATTTAACAAAATTGTAGGTACGAAAATCTCATAAAATTTAGATACCAAAACATAATTGTTCAATGATTTTATATTAAAATTAAATTTGGGGTATCAAAATATAAAATTTACATTATAGTGACTAAATTATGATTTAATTAAATTTGGAGTATCAAAATATAAATTGTTTGGTAACAGTAACTAACTGCACCTTTATATATATTAACTAGCTTTTACGTAAAAATATGTAATCTGCACATGCAATATCTGCTACCATATATAACACTTGCAACTAGATAGACACTCAAAAGACATTTGCAGCACTGCAAGCAATCATTTTCATAACGTTTAAGCACGTACAACACAACAACTATGTACGCTATAGCTATAAGGGATTTTCATTATACTTATCATCATCAACATAAAGGTATCCCAACTTTAATGCTAACTATTACAACAAATCCACTTCATCTATTTAAATTCTCACACGTCTTGACTTCGAGATTTGCGACTTTATCTTCTTCAAATGGGAAAGCACATCAGTGATATTCATTCTGTCTTCCGGTGTGTATGCACAACACGCTAATGCCAACTTCATAATCGATGATATGCAATTGACTTTAGCCCTGAAGTTTACTCTTGAATCATCCGCCAACAAATTTGCATCAGCAATATCGGTTACTCTCTCTGGCATAAATGTAGTAACCCACTGCTTCATATCCATTCTCTCATCAAATGATTCTTCGGTGGGTTTTCTTCTGGTGAAAACTTCCATGAGTAGAATACCAAAACTGTACACGTCACTCTTTACCGACACAATTCCTTCCCCGCCATACTCTACATTGACAAAAACATGGAACCAATAATTTATAATTGCATACACACAATAATATTATGCATAGAAGTTTATCTTGTTTTTTAACACATACCTGGTGCTATGTATCCAACGGTGCCAAACATGCGTGTTTTAGTGATGGAATCAATGCCACCTAGCAACTTAGAAATGCCGAAATCACTTAGATGAGCAACTAGATCTCCATCTAGCAACACGTTTTCAGGCTTCAAATCACAATGAACTATCGAAACCGAATAGCCATGATGAAGATACTCGAGGGCAGATGCAATATCTATCGCAATGTTCACCCTCTGAATGATGTCTAAAAAGTTATTGTAAGAATATAGCCACTTCTCCAAACTTCCATTTGGCATGAACTCCAATACTAATGCCTTGAAATCAATTGCATAACAAATGCTAATAATTTTTATCAGATTTCTATGTCGAAGATTGCACAAAATCTCACATTCGTGATGAACGTCAATCGTGTCAACATCGGCTTCTTCTTCCGAGAAATTGAACACCTTCACAGCTACACTGGTTCCATCGGCTAACTCCCCTTTGTACACACAACCAAAGCTTCCCTTTCCCAACAAGTTGCAATCATCAAACCCATTTGTTGCTCTTTGGAGCTCGAGTAAGGAAATCCTTCTCCATTTAGTTACAGGCAAAGATTCTTCCCTTCCACTCATTCTGTTCCTTACTTTCCTATTCCAGCACCAAATGATCACCACAACTACAACAACCGTAGCAAAAGCCGTTAGGGAGAGAAGGCTAATCGCTAATTTCCCCAAGCGCTTCAGTCCAAGTTTCTTTCCCTTTGGTTTAGGACACAAGGGTACTCCAAACTTGGGTAACCCACATAACCTAGGATTCCCCTCAAATGAATCTGACGACAAATTTGCAAATGGTCCTTCACTTGGGATTTCTCCCCATAATCCATTATGTGATACATTGAAATGCTTTAGATCCCTCAAGGACTCCAAGGATTTGGAAATAACACCTGAGAGATTGTTGGATGACAGATCCAAGGATTTCAAAGTAACCATGCATGTTGGTTAAGGAATCTGGGATGGGTCCTTGGAATCGATTTTGATTCAAATACAACTCTTGTAAATTTACAAGAGTTACAATACTTGCAGGAATTTCACCTGATAGTTGATTCCCTGATAAGCGCATCCAATACAAGCCTTTCAAGTTGCCGACTCGTGGAGAAAGAGACCCACTAAGAAAATTACCTCCCAGATTCAATCTCAACAAGGAGCTCATGTCCCAAAGTGAAGAAGGTATCACAGAGCGAGCTGAACTTGTTGAATTCCAAGCCAAGATGTTGAAGAAGACTTAGATTATGTAAGCACCCTGGGATCTGTTCAGAAAAATTGTTGTAACCCAGGAATAATAAGTAACCTAATGTGTGTAACTCACAAAGCTCCTTAGGAATTGGTCCGAATAACTCATTGTGATCTAAGGCCAAGTACTGAAGTTTCCCCAGCTGTCTTACGGATTTTGGAATGGATCCAGTCAACCGATTTCCTGAGAGCGCAAAAGTGTTTATATTACTCATGTTACCAACTTGATCAGGGATGATACCTGTTATTCTGCTCTCATACGCATAAAATTCTTCTAGAGATGAAAAATTCCCTAGGGAGCTTGGGAGTGAAGCATCCTCAAATGAAGTTCCTGATATATCCAATCGTTTCAAACGAGTGCATCTCGTCAAAGAAGTGACAAAGGATGGATGCACAACAAGCCTCTTGTTGCCGTCAAGCTTAAGAGCACTTCTACTATGCTATATAGTATTGGTGCTTTAATGTACAACTTAAAGTTGTACCATAACATTAAATGTATAAGTTTAGGTTGTACCATAAAACAATTTGTATCATTATGTTATGGTACAACTTTACAACTTGAAGTTGTACCATCACATAATTGTACAAGTTCAAGTTGTACCATAAAAGAATTTGTGCAAAAAGTATAGGTACAATCTGAAGTTGTACCATAACGTAAATGTACAATTTTAAGTTGTACCATAAAGGCAAAAACCTATAGCACCAATACTATATAGCATTGTAAAATTTCTCCAAGCTTAAGGATTTGGAGAAATTCCAAACGGGAAATGGCATCGGGTGCACGACCAGACAACGAGTTTTCATCTAGGGACAACAAAGCAAGCTTAGAAGCATTGGCGATAAAGGGCGGGATGCTTCCACTAAGCTGATTTTCCCAAGCATTGAGAACCTTGAGATTCGGAAGCTGTGAGCCCAAGGTTGGTGGGAGATTCCCCGATAATTTGTTGTCGAAAAAATCCATCCAATGCATAGATGAGATGTTGAAAATCTTCAACGGAATAGGCCCACTTAGCTTATTTTCACTGAGGCTGAGAACTTTTAGTGCATCAATATTACCCAATTCAGGAGGAATTTCACCTAACATCGTAGAAGATCGTTAATCATGATGTAAAAAGTGAAAGAAGAGGAAGATGCATGATCTTTTATTAGGAGGAGATGGAGGATACTAATTAAACAAGTCCCAATCATCTAAAGAAATTTTGTATTTTTAAAAAACGTATGTGTAATTAAATGATGACTATGGTAAATAACCATTTGCTTGAGCACAGTTAAATTTCCCAATAATTTTCGAATCCTACATGATTATTACCAACATTGAATGAAATAGTGCCATGATAAAGTGACTGCATTTATTTTTTTACTCGGAATATTAGCTATCTATCTATATCTATATCTATTTCTATCTATCTATACTATCTATTATGGTAATTCAAAAATAATTTCTTGTCACATAAGCACTTAGAAAATTCACAATGTGCCAACGTGGACAATTTTTTTACAAACAAAATAATTAATTATTGATCTATTTATGGAGCTATCTCTTTTTTCTTTTAATATTTCTACTAAAATTAATAATAAATTAAAATATGAGAATTCATATAAACACACATATAAGTAACAATATTTTTTTCAACTAAACAAAATATAAAGATGGAGACAGAAAGAGACATATATTGCATTTGCTTAAACCAAAAATATTTGATAAAGTCTTATTAAGTAAATTTTATACTCATCTTCATCAAAATTTAATAATGCATTAAATTCTGAAGAAAAAATTAAAGAAGTACACAAATATTTTATTACATTTTTATTAAACAAAATATAGTGATAGAAAGAGAGAAAACAAATGTTTGTCAATCAATCGACTTTGAAAAGTGAACTATTATATAATAAAAAGTCTGAATATTATATTGACTGAGCAATAATAGTTATTTCTTAAAAAATATTTTATTCATCTCGATTAAGTGAAAACATATATTCATATTCTACCTTAAATTCTCCAAATTCCGAGGAATCACATGTGCATGATTTTATAATTTGTCCTAAGTTTTTACCCTTTCACGGTGGACAAGTTCTAATTCTTGCTGATGTTGGTTTTTGTTTACTCTTTAAATTGCCATCATTATCAATACAATGTAATTTAGTTAGTGACAATGAGTGAATATTTCGGTTTGTTCCTATCCCTTTTCCCATACAAATTCTCAGTATAAAAATCAAACCCAACATTGAAAATAAGAAAATAAAGGTTCAAGCCCCAATACAAACAAAAAAAAAACTCTCTTCCCATTTGCTCAAGATTTTGAGATTTCTTTTTATCATCTAATTATATGCATATATATATATATAGAGAAGGAAATGGTAAGACATATAAAGTTCTTTTTCTCTTTGTAGGAGAATAGAAGTTGGGGAGTTACTGGAGGCAATGATTAGATGAGAAACAGTTCAGCAATGTAATATTTATGCCTATTGATGAAAAAAAGTTTATCATATCATTTCGAAGACGAAGCGACCAAGCCGAGTGCTCCCTCTTCCCCCTTGATCTGCAACTGGCAACTATTCTCTCTTCCTCAGGAGATATGTGGCTGCTTGCGGTTGACTGGCCGAGTTATACCCTTTTTCCATTCTTTTCTTAATTTCTTCTAGATTACGACAGCGGGATGACAAATATCCCTGCTTGATTCAACGAATGTATTACTTCTTCGCTTTTCATTTAGTTGTTTTATGGTTCGTTAATCTTTATTATATCGTACTTTTATGTAAATTGGTAATTGATTATTTAAAGGGTTATTGCTTAGACTTATACATCTCTCATGTGGTTGAATAAGTGATCGTTTTCCTCGAGGCCTATTGCAACCCAATTCCTTGGATGTTAAAATGGAAAGTATAGTTGTGACTTGTGAGGGTTGCTTATTATGTTTATTATGTTCATGAGTGACTTGCTACTAACTAGGTATAAGATGATGATATGGTCAGTAAATAGTATGTAGGAGGAGGGGAACATATGTGTGGTTTTATAAAGGTCATGAGAAGAAAGCAAATGGCGGTGGAGGTCTCTAGGTTATCTATGTCGATGTTCTTTCAATTTTTACACATTTTCAATGACATTTGTTTGTTTCTTTAGCTTGAATTTTGGCCTAATTGAGTCCATAACTAAAGCTTGAATTTTGCCTTATTTTTTCTTAACAACTACTATTTTGATTGGTGCATCAAACATGTAATTTAGCCATTTCTTAAATAAATCTTATTAATTCTGATTAAGTGAAAACATATGAATCACAAGTGCAATAATTTATAATGTATTATAAGTTCAAATTACTTATATTTTGCTCTAGATCATGTTAATTAAACAAACTCTGTTGAATTCTTATGTCATATGTTAAGAAATTTAATTTTTCAGACTTGGAGTTATCAATATCAAGGAGTATAATCAAAGTTTTCAAAATGACTTCGGTATAATTGTTGATGAACTTGACTTCATATCCTAGAATGAGACACGAGATACATTGAAAAATGATATGTGTGAAAGTTAGTGAATTTTTGTTAAGGATGTACGTTATACGTCATGTTTCATCAATCGCTGACCTATGCATTAATCAGATAAAGGTTTAAATTTTTTTATTAATATTTGAATGTCTTGATTGACAAAACTAAATTCGACGATTGAGGCTATGAATAAACAATATTGTGCTAGTTGATATATCTAAACCAAAAACCTTTATAATTACAAGAGTCTAAACCGATGACTGGGTTAAAATGAAGAATCTTTAATAAGGAAGGATGATATCAGTAAGACAGCTGTAGAAGTCATTTGGTTATGTGGTTGTGAGTCTGTGATTCAATACCAAATTTTTGTTGTAACAAAAACTTTTCCGATATCAAAGTCTCAAAATGAAAATATTTTAGTTTGTAAGAGTAAAGATTTTGTATTTACAACGAGCTACCCTAGCAAATTTGTTTTTCATATCCCACCCAACGAGTCGAGTTTAATGGTATTTATTATGGCTGAAGTAAAATAAACTCCTTATATGTATATTTTTGAAAACTAACAATAGATGTGCCTACAATAGATCCTAGAATTCATATGCATGTGAAATGTCGCAATGTTTGTATCAACAAACACAAAAGACAGATAAATTTTAGCGAATGCACATTCAAACAATTGGAAAATTATACACTGAAGGATCATGTTAAGACGAGAATCATCGATAATATATGTGAATGTCTTGGGTTGAGATTATAACCAACATGTAGACAACAACCATATTGGGTTGAGGGTTGGTCCAAATTCAAAATTAGCAATTGATTTGTATGGTATAAGATACTAAATTTGAGTGTCTTGAAGACAAATTTTGTCATAAAATCCTATACCGATAGTTCATGAACATCCACAATGAAAATGAGTGAAGATTAGAGAATTTAATCATAACAAATGGTACGATGTGTGTCAAGTCCAATTGGGATAAATTGAATTTATCTAGTAATCAAGTATATTTATCCAATAATTTGAACTATTGTCAATTGGTTGAGAGTTCTTCCAAACTCGAGAATCTCGAATTGGTATATGTTGTATAAGATAATAAATTCGAGAGTCTTGGATAACAACTCTTGATATACAATTCTAAATTAGACGTGATAAACCTTCACGATATGATTTATGATTAGAGAATCAAAACATCATGAGCGAGTATTCTAACTATTAAGTATTAAAATTCACAAAAATTTAAACATATAATTAAATTAATTAATATAAATAATAAAATAAAATTCTCCTGCCAACGTAAACTACTAATTTAGAGAGAATATCAGTAGGAAGAATCAAACCTTGCAAGGAAGTGCCACCTAGGTAGAGCCGCTTCAGGATATCCAAGCTACCAATCTCTTTAGGGATTTCACCTATAACATTTAATAAGAGCCTTAGATTAGTTTTTTCCCCCTCTCTTCTATATCGAATGTGGATTGATTCAACTTCGATTTGGTACATAAGTTTCTTTGTTTTCTAAATAACCCATGAAATCAAAACTAAAAAAGAAACTTCGAATAAAAATCAAAATGTACTAAAATTATATTCAATTTGGTTTGATTATTGTCATCTTGATCAATAAATACCAAAAAATGTACAAATTAAAATTCCTAGGTTGAAATAAGTGAAGCTTGCTATGAATCAAAATCATATGCTATGCAAATAAAATAACTCTACAAGATAAATCCAAATTAATTTTTTTTATACAATTCATATATATATATATATGTAAAATTTGCATAAAGCATGGGCACTATATAGTAAATCTAAACCTACCTTTCAAGTTATTATCGGCGAGATTTAATACCATGAGCATGCTGAAATTTCCGATAGTTGCTGGAATACTTCCGGAGAATTGATTGACAGATAATGATGCAACTTGAAGATATGTACAGTTTACCATACTTGCAAAAATTTGGCCTTGTAATTGGTTGTCCTTCAAATACAATCGTTTGAGGTTTCGGGTGCGATAACAAAGGTTGTCCGGTAGAACTCCTGATAATTTATTCTCATCGAGCTCTAATTGTTTAAGAGTAGAAATATTAAACATGGTAGACGGAATGACTCCAGAAAGACCATTGCATTGCCCGCTAAATTTCTCCATCCTCTTTAGATTTTCGATCTCAAATGGTATTTCACCTGCAACATAAAAGATTTAACTATGATTTTAGGTAAAATTATGACTTGTTTTTCCTAATCCTTGACCAGTAGTCACCTTGTAATAGTACTAGTTTTCTAGTAATTGGTTTCTCTCGATAACGAGCCAATAATTTTTATGCATTGTAAAAAAAATCATCCAATAACATATGGCAGAGTTTTGTGTATTTTTCTGTAAGTAGGGTGAAAGTAGGAAGAATATTTTTGTCTTTATAAGTAATTATTTATTTCATATAAAAATAACAATATAAGGATTTGAACTAGGATCTCTTCAAACAAAGACAACAATCACAACCAATTACACTAAACAAATTATCCTTTTTAATACAAAACATAGATGAAGTGAAAGTCTGAAAACAAGAGGACTTTTCCATCATGATTAGCAAGCCACTAAGACTACCGTATGTATTTTTGTGGTGCTTGATACTACAATTTTCATAGTAGAGTTTCATATAATTTTCTCAATTTTAAAATTATTGCTCTCTCCTTAATTTTCGCTAAAGGTAAATTGGTAATAGTCTAACATGAGAAAAACTAATTCTATTACTACGGGTTATGTCCTTGCATTTTCAATTTAAATTTAGTACTTTTTAATCTTTGTTCTTATCTCTTCCTAACTTCCTCCAAAATTTCCTCCATCATGCAATAGTTTGTGCCCCTTTCACTTCCCAGTACAAGGCCGTCTTAAAAATCAATCTTTCAATATCTCTTGGCTCTACGGTTTTATTGTTGGGGATTTAAGATGGGGAAGTAGAAGATTTCAACTTTGATATCAATCCATGGCGAATAGAATAAAGTTCAATAAATGGAGTTGCAGAAGCAGGATTAGGAATTGAATTTTTGGTTGAAACATATGCCTCTTGAGATTGAAGATAGAGTGGATAAAAATTTGGTTGTACAACAGACAGTGGTGGTTATTGGATCTTTAGGTTTATGGTTATTGCAACTATCACAACCTATTTCTATCTTAAAATAAGGAATCATTGATTGATTTACTGAAGTTGGTCGATTCTTTATTCAACCTACTAGAACTTATATATAATGAGTTTCTAATTTTGGTCCTTATTACTTTGATCGAGTCTATTAGTATATTGGAGGTAACCCAAATTTTTTCGTTTGCTCTCAAGTTTTGACGGTCCCCTCTTAGCTGAGTTGTTAGTATATAGTTGACTTGAATCAATAACTCTCCATTTCTTTTTGATTAGTGACATATTGTTCCTAAAAGCATAGCATTGAACTCTTTATGTATGACTCTGAAGTTTAAGATTTAGTTTCAAACTACGTGGTAATTACAATGAGTTTTTTTATAATGCCGAGAATGAATTAATGGAAAGAGAAAGAAGAGTCCAAGTACAAGCAAAAGAATTTCAGTGAGCTTTTATACTCTTTCTTGACAATTAACTAAACAACAACATTTTAATTGGAGCTTAATTATCATTATGAAAATGGGATCAATGATACATTTTTATATTTTATATTCTTAAAAGTTAAATGATGATGATATTTCTCCGAATGTTCGACCTATAAATTCTTTCTTAATGTATAATCTCGATTGAAGGATTATTAATAAAATTAAACTGTTTGATAGACTTAAACGTAATATAAAATATAAATAATCAAATATGAACATTCCAGCCAACAAGCCGAGTTATAAGCTAGTATATATATGTGGCAAAGGCTAGCTTACGTCAGGTGTACGCTGTACGCCTGTGTTCACACTTGATTTTGCACTTCAATATATTTCGCTAAATTAGAACCGTCGGTTATTATTTTTTTAGATTAAATGAATCTCATGGCTTGGGTTAGGGAATTAAAGACTGGAGTTCACCTATTAGTGTTTAGGGTATATATATTATAAATACTTTTACATCCTTCATAGTTTCAAATTATTTGCTTTCTCATGCATCCACATCAACACTTTTTACAACCAATCAAATTTTATATTAACTCCTTTTTATTTTGCTATTTTATATAGATCAAACGGTCTAGATTTAAAAATTATTTGATTTTTCATTTACCTTTTTCTTTTTAGTAGTTTCAATCATCCAATCACTTAGCACACTCTCTCTCTTCTTTCCAGCTCCTCTTTTATTCTTATTCAACCCATATTCCTTTTGTTCCAACTACAAATTTAGATATTTTGCATAAAGATTCAGACTTTATGCGATCTACATAACAATATCCATTTTTATATATGTTTGAAATAAAATAAAAACTAAATACATGGTCTCAATAATGTATTCACGTGCCATGTCTTCATAGACAGAGTTTCTAAATTATACTCATATCATTCAATTCTCTATCATTATAAATCACGAGGTACATTGATATTCTGCAAAGACTCTATTTTTGATAGTTTGTATGAAATCAAATAAATAAGTAAGAACGCATAAAAATAAGTAAGAACTCGCATGTATGAAATCAAATTAATAAATACACACGTACCTGACAAATTATTATTGCCTAAATATAACTCTCTGAGCATGCTGCAATTTCCAATGGTTGATGGAATATTTCCAGAGAACTTATTAGAATGTAACCAGCCAATTTGAAGATTCATACAATCTCCAATACTCACAGGAATCTCGCCTTGTAATTGATTATCCTCCAAATATAGAACTCTTAATTTTTGCGCATGATAAAACAATTCTGGAGGCAGAACTCCAGATAATCTGTTCTCAGAAAGATCCAATTTTTGGAGAGTAGAAATATTGAATATCACAGGTGGAATAAGCCCGAATACGCCACTATGCCACACCTTAAGTATCTCTAACCTCCGAAGGTTACCGATCTCGTACGGTATTTCACCTACAACATCAAACAATTTATCGTTATTTTTAACAATCATATGGTCTTTTTTTCCTTCTTCTCCAAACAAAATCGTGATACCGAGTACCTGTTAAGTTAGTGAACGAGAGAGATAGAGCTTCGAGCGCAGTCAAATTCCCGATGCTCTTCGGAATCGATCCAGTGAACCCATTATAGGCAAACGATAAGTTCTTAAGAGATGCACCACAATTCCCCAACCCAGATGGAATTCGACCTTCCAGGTAATTTATAGAAACATTTAGCACCTCAATTCTCGTAAATTGATTGCAGATATCATCAGGAAGGCTTCCAGATAAGCTATTGTTTGCCAATATCAATCTCTCCAATGAAGAAACGTTGAAGATTGTGGTTGGTATCCCACCTGAAAGCCGGTTTCCCTCCAAATCCAGCACCCTTAAACCACCAAGATCCCCAAGCGACGGTGGGATGTTACCTCCAAATTGGTTATCAGAAAGGTTGATGATCTTCAATCTTCTCAACTTAGATAACCATATCGGCAAATCCCCATGGAAGAGATTGCCGCTGAGATCGAGAGAAACCAAGAAGGAGAGGTTTTGAAGGTGGGGAGGCAGAGTCCCCTGTATCCCCATGTTTGCCAGATTCAGGGAGGTCACTCTTCTGTGGCGACGACCGCATGAGACGCCGACCCAGTTGCTGCAGACGTCGGCTGCAGTGGCAGCGGTCCAGTTACGGAAGAGACGATGATTAGAAGTGGAAGAAGAAGTGTTGGCGAAGTGGGCTTTGAGTTGGAGCAGAGCTGCTGCATCGTTGCGGTAATCGTGATCATAATAACCACCAGCAGTGGAAGTGGAAGCGAAGAAGAAGCAGTAGTGGTGCATTAGTAAAAGCAAAGGAATCATCAGGCGACTGGATCTAAGGAAATGGAAAGCGTTGTAATACATCATCATAATAGTTTGCTTGTGGGTGAGTGAGCTAGTCGATCCAAAAGAGTCCCTGATCGATCTGTTTTATTTATATATGTAAAATATAGTTTTGCTTGTGGGTGGAGAAAGATACGATGGATCAGATGGCAGAACAGTGAAAACAGAGAAGGGAATAGATTTACAACAGGGGAATTTAGTAGGCCAATCAATCAACAGTTTTGTGGAGACTAACATAACATCCTCTTGATTCCTTGGCGTATTTTCCACAGGGGACCCGATTCAAGTCTCCCAATGAAGCGACAGCTCTGATATTTCCTGCAGATTTATGCCTTTGGTGTCGTATCTAGCAATTAAGTGGTGGAAACTAAGCAAAGAATAAAAGACAGTTTAAGAGCACTGTTGGGCAGAGTGATAGAAGTCGGTCAGTTTTACAAAGAAGCTCGGAGCCTCATCTGTGAAATATCATAGCCAAGTTGGAACTTGGAAGTCAGTCAAGCAGTGGAATAGGAAGTCTTGGGTTTCCTTCTCTTTTACGCGTTCTTTCCACACTCTACTTGCGTCCTTGCTCCTTAGATAAGAAACATTCCTAATCATTACGCAATATTTACGTATAATATTCAGGGTAAACACTAATTATGAATCAAATTTTTTCAGCATTTTTTTTTATTAGCCAAACCAATCGAGATACTAATAATTAGTCAAATCTTATGTAATGCATCAAAATGTTAGTCATTTTTACGTTATCGTTAATAATTTGTAACTCTTTTCTTACTTAAAATAATAAAGTTTTGGAGTGCTGATCTCCATGAGTCTCTTCCAAAGTCAGTATCATGTTGGCAAGTCAATATTACTAATAAAATTGCTAACTGAAAGTTAACGTTTGGCTAATTATTAATAATTTAATAAATTTGATTGATAAAAAAGAATGCAACTTTTTTTTTACCGCGTTTACCCTTCATAGCTCTAACCAATTGAGGTATGAGACAAATCTTATCAGATTAGTTAGTAACATATTAGCGATGACAAGTAGTCATAGGAATTGGATTGGCGCTGCATCCAAACAATATGCTAACAAAATTAAAAATTAAAAATAAAAGTTCCTTCAGAAGTTGTTGAGTTAAATAACAATGAAGCTTCACGAGTTTCCTCTAGTAATAAATAATTATGAAATTTGTGTGGATATTTTTCCCCACAATAAACATTTTTCAAAAAAATTCACAAAAAAAAATTCACAAAACAACATTACTTCACAGCTATTTTCCAATATAGCGGTGTCTTTGTTGAAGTGGAGGGATGAAAACAAATATCGGCATTGGGAAAGATGATAAAGGATATATCACTTGACAAACTGACTATATATATATATTTTTTTCTAAAAAGTTACATTTAGCTTATGTGGATTTGGAAAAATATGTCGCGAGCACTTTTCTTATTATGTTTTTTTTTATTTTTGAGGCCCAAAACATTATTTTTCAAGAGAACTTGTAAATAAACTATCCTTTTGCATATGATGACTTTGATATGTATTATTCACATTTTTTTAGGTGTTTTAATATATAGACCGGCATATTCATACACACCACATGGCATATTCTTATCAGTTACAATATGTTTGACATTCTTACAATATATTTTGGAGTATTTTTTTTTATAATGGTGAAGTTGCATTGAAAAGAAAAAGAGATGTACAAAATACAAAAGGATCAAGAGGAATGATCCAAGGAACAAAAAGAGTCAACTGCAAAGTGGACATTTTTTTATGTTGAATACACTTAATAAGTGTTGTGAATATTGTTAACAGTTGTTGTAAATATTTTTAACAACTATTGTGAACATTTTTTTAACAAATGTTTATGAATATTAGCACAGAACACATTTAAAAAAAAATATTATTAACAGTTGTCATGTATAGACATGTTATGTTGTGTGATTATGTCACTGATTTGATTAGCGAGTTTAGTAATATCACTCTTTGTACTGACGGTAGAGGAATTTTTTTTAACAACATCAATCATCATTTCATTCCAAACCCACACAAGTGGGAAGCAATACAATTACAATAATGGAGCGACAAGATCAGCAATGACAATCCATTCAGAAGGAAGGAGATCAAGACGAGCGTTTCTCACAATCCAATAAGCAAAGGCATTGAATCGACGGGGAACAAACTCAACCCAGATCCACGGAGAGACACAGAGAATGAAAACAACCCGGGCAAGAGTTGCCTGGCATTGCAATGGCCAAAGGCTTGGATCCTGTTTTAACGCAGCCGTCAATCTCTGCCAATCAGATCGGATACACGTTGGGACTAGATCCAGGGCTGCCAAGATAATTGCATTAAGAATTGCAAAAGCTTCAGCTTGAATCGGAGAAGAACAAAAGAATCTCTCAGCTTTCCCGTTGATAACCTGACCGTGGGAATTTGCAATAGCAATCCCATATGCCGCCACCTGTGCATCAGAAACAAAGGAACTGTCACAATGCACAACCTTACTAAAAGGACCAGGCGGTGATAAGGTCGTCGACCGAGAACTCCCGGGCTGAGAAGGCAAACCGACTGATATGGAAGAAGGGGAAACCGTGCCCAGAGTCCTAGCTTCCTTAACCCTTTGAAAATCTCTATCAACTAGAATTGCCACAGTAGGCGGGGAGAACACCTTTCCTTCAAAGACCATTCCATTACGAGCAATCCAGACATTCCACATCGTACACACAATCTTGTTAATCTGGTCCGTTGATGACCTTTCCCTGAGATTGAAGAACCAATCCACAAAACGGGAATCCGCGGCAGGGAAAACATCCCCCATGCCAAGTCGAGACCAAGTCTCACATGCTTTGGAGCAATGGAACAAGCAGTGCATAACGGTCTCAACATTCTCATCACACAGCGGGCATAGAGGGAATCCTGACTTCGCCTCTATTTGTTGCTGACATTTAACTACGTTAAACTCACCACCATATATAACACTTGCAAACAGGTACACACTTAGAAGCATTTCAAAAAGAAAAAAAGAAGTCCATTATATTTGCAGTATTACAAGCGAGAATTTTGATATAAAGTTTAAAGTTTCAACACATACAGAGCAAGAACTACGTGAGTCATTGCTACCCAAGATTTTCATTATACATATCATCACCAATTTAATAGTATCTCAACTTCAACGCTAGCTATAAGTACGAATCCACTCTATCTATTTAAATTCGCAATCCAAGCGTCTCGACTTTGAGATTTGTAACTTTATCTTCTTAAGATTGGAAAGCACATCACTAATATCCATCCTGTCTTCAGGTGTGTCTATGCAACATGTTAATGCGAGTTTCATAATTGATGATATGCAATCGACTTTAGTCGTGAGGTGTATTCTTGTTTCATCCGTCAACAAATTTGCATCAGCAAGCTCAGTCACTCTCGTAGGTAGTAATGTAGTAACCCATTGCTTCATGTTCCTTCCCCCGTCAAATGATTCCTCTGTGGGTTTCCTTCTCGTGAAAACTTCCATTAGTAGAATACCAAAACTATACACGTCGCTCTTTATCGACACAATTCCTTCCCCACCGAATTCTGCAATCACAAAAGCGCTAAACCAATTAGTGCATGCATACTATATTCTGCATATAAATTTATCTTGTATTTTTAACACACCTGGTGCTATGTATCCAACTGTGCCCAACGTTAATGTCCGGGTGATGGAATCAACGCCACCTAGCAACTTGGAAATGCCGAAATCACCTAGACGAGCAACTAGATCTCCGTCCAACAACACGTTCTCGGGCTTCAAATCACAGTGAACAATAAGAACCGAATAACCGTGATGGAGATATTCGAGAGCAGATGCAACATCTATCACAATGTTCAACCTCTGTAAGATGTCTAAGAAGTAGTTGTGAGAATATAGCCACTTCTCCAAGCTTCCATTTGGCATGAATTCCAGCACTAATGCCTTGAAATCGATTGCGTAACAGATGCTAACAATTTTGATCAGATTTCAGTGGCGAAGATTGCACAAAATCTCGCATTCGTGATGAACATCAATCGCAACCTCATTGGCTTCTTCTTCTTTCAAATCATTGAACACCTTCACGGCTACATCGGTTTCGTCTGCTAACTCCCCTTTATACACATGACCAAAGCTTCCTTTTCCCAACAAGTTGCTATCATCAAATCCATTAGTTGCTCTCTGAAGCTCAAGCAAGGAAATTCGTTTCCATTTAATCAAAGGTGATTCTTCTCCCCTGTTGCTTCTTTCATCTACTTTTCTTTTCCGCCAACAAAATATCACCACAAACAGAGCAGCAATAGCAACAACCACTAGGAAGAGAATGAGTGCAATAAGTAACTTTCTTGAGTGCTTATGTCCAAGTTTCTTTTCCCTGGGTCGAGGACACGACGGAACCCCAAACTTGGGTAACCCACATAATGCAGGATTCCCCTTAAATGAATCTGAGGAAAGTTCTTCAAACGCACCTTTACTGGGTATTTCTCCCCATAGTTGATTATGTGATACATTGAAATATTGCAGATCCCTCAGTGACTCCAAGGATTTCGGGATATCGCCGGAGAGATTATTGGACGAGAGATCCAAGGATTTCAAAGTGAAGATGCTGGCAAGAGTATCAGGAATGGGGCCTTGGAAATTGTTTTGATCCATATACAAGTATTGTAAATTTGTAAGACCTCCAATACTTGCAGGAATGTCACCTGACAAACGATTCCTTGATAAGCGCATCTCAACCATGGCTTTCAAGTTGCTGATTTGTGGAGGAAGATGACCAGTTAGAAAGTTTCCCTCCATGCTCAATGTTATCAAAGAGCTGTGATTCCAAAATGAAGAAGGTATGGCAGAGCTCAACTTGTTGAACTGCAAGTACAATAGTTGCAGGGAAGTCAGCTTGACTAAGCACTCTGGAATTTGTCGAGAAAGGTTGTTGTCACTTAAGGATAGCTCCACTAATGCTTGCAACTCACAAAGCTCATTAGGAATGGGTCCCTGCAACTCATTATCTGCAAGATTCAAACCCTGGAGCATCCTCAATCGTTGTATCGCTCGCGGGATGGATCCACTTAACTGATTGGATGAGAGCTCGAGCCTCACCAAGTTGCTCAAGTTACCAACTGCATCTGGGATGTAGCCCTTCAACCCGCAGTTTAGTGCTACAAACTGTTCCATGGACGAGGAGAGGTTGCCTATGGAACTTGGAAGTGCAGCCTCAAACAGAGTGGATGAAAAGTCTAGTACTTCCAGATGAGCGCACCTCGTCAGAGAAGTGAGGAAGGAAGGAGGAACAACGAGATCTCTATTGCCCCATATGTGAAACCATTGGATGGATTGCAGATTGCTAAGGGCATCAGGAACACGGCCGTGGAATGTGTTGTTAGATAGCTCCAGAACCCAAAGCTTAGAGGCATTGGAGATTGATGGTGGGATGCTTCCACTGAGGTTGTTACTGCTTACACCAAGCCACTCAAGATTGGTAAGTTGTGAGCCCAATGTAGTTATTGGGAGATCTCCTGATAGTTCATTGAAAGAAAACTCTATCACCTTTAAGGAGGAAATGTTGAATATGGTCTTAGGGATTGACCCATTGAGCTTGTTGTCACGCATGACGAGTTTTTCCAGAGCATTTAGATTATCTAATTCAATGGGAATTTCACCTGTATACCATCCATTTTTAAAGAAGATCTATCAGTTAGTGAGCAACATTAGTCAAATGCTAGCTGCTATAGCAAAAAGAATGTTGTATACAAAAGATACATATATATGGTGACTACTTCGGTGCACTCACAAAAATGAGTGCGTTCAGTGCACTCAACTCAAAAACTAGTATTAAGGTGTCGAATTTTGAATTTTAATTTGTAGACTTAGTTTAATATGATGATATAACATATGATAACAACTAATTAGCGGATTACCCTAAGCCTTAGACCTCCAATTTTGAGTTCTATCCCTAAACCCCAAATCGTAAACCCTAACCCTAACCCTAAATCCTTCAAATTAAAAGTAAATTTTTAATGGTTTTTGTGCAAATTCATGTGTGTTATTGTTCATCACATCATAAGTAATGATTGACATCATTTTGACATAAATCGCATGTTTATAATGACGGTTATGAAGCGAGTGCACTGAATGCACCAAAAAAATTAGTGCACCAAAGATGCCATCATATATATATATATCAGACACCTAACCTATCTCTGCAATTATATCTTCTCCAGAGCAAAGCTAGCAGGCAACATATTTTGGATGGAGATATGGAGGAAATTCATTTTGTTATATCATAATGCTTGAGTGATCTTTTTGTTATGTTTTAAACATTTGTGACCGTTTTATTATCAGGATAAACCTTGGTGACCATTTTGATCAATTAGCCAAAGTAGTTGCGGTTATGGTAGTGCTTAGTGCGGTAGTAACAGAAGTAGTGGTAGTGACTAGTGATAGCTAGTGGTGGTACTTTTATTGATAGTTGTTGGTTTGTTTGTCGTTTTTGCTAACTATAACTCTATAAGGTACATAATCTCTACTAGTCCTATAACCTCGTTTTCTTATTATACTCCAATGATTTGATTTGTCTACATTATGATATTTGTCTGTATAATTTTATGAATATGATTTGTATATTTTATAATAATTTTTCTATCTTTACTTTGTAATGTTTATAATCATATTTGTTAACATTATTTTGTAACTTTCTCATTTTTTTCCTCCATTCCTCTGTCAAGAGAGAGAATCGTCGGAGGGGAAGGAAAGAAAAAATGGGAAAGAAGCCCACAACGTGGGTGGGAAAATGGTAGAAGATGGAGAAATGGAGAAAAATGGGAAGGAATATCCACCTATAAAAGACAAAAAAGGGATGCAGGGGTGGAGGTGGGTCCGCGTTAAGTTGTTTTTTGTTTTTTTTTTGTTATTCTTTTTACGGTTTAGTGTTTGTTTGTTTTTATTTCTTTTTAATTATGTTTATGTTCAATTATTAATGTAACAATTTTCTTGTGTATATTATTATGATTTCGTTATTAATGATGTTAATTAGTGATGAAATTTTTTTATGTCCAAATTAAAAAATATATATCAAAATGTTCATATTAATTTACTATCATTAACTATGTAAAAATAATGATCATTATATAAAAATAAAGTGATAAAATCAACTAATTAGATTGATTTTACCAAAAAAGCGTTCAACCAATTACCCTTTTCCCCCCACCCCACGTTGTGACCAAACACTCCTTTTTTCTCTATTTCTCCACATTTTCCTTCCTCCCATGTTGTGGATGGTCTTATAGTCTCGAAAGATAGTGAACACAGGAGAGAGGGAGGATCAGTTCTGTGGCGGCGACAGATTGTCACCGGAGAGAGACAATGAATACAGAGAGAGGAGGGAGCAGTGGTTTGGACCAGTGGCGAATACATGGACCTCTAAAATTTAGGAAAACGATTATCCACCCCCGGTAGTAGTTTTGTATGGATAAGAAAAATTATAATTGGTAATCCAGGACACCATTAAATTATGAAAAAAAATTATCCTGTTCTCAGTAGTAGTTTGCGTATGATTAAAAATATATAAGTAGTAATCTCTGTGTTATTTAAACCTAGAACACTACTATTATTAAACATATTCTCTAGGTTGCAACTCATTTGTTGTTCTATTTTAAACACTATGTAATAGTAAAAACACTGTTTACACCTAAAATATTTTTGGCCTAAATTCAATGCCGTAATAATGAGTCTCGGCATTTAATTCGATATAGCATGGCCAAAACGATGTCGTTTGAAGTCGAGCAATACCGCGGAGAATTTAAGCGAGACCGCGAAGAGGCTCGGCGGTACCGCGGTACTTGAAACGACATTGGTTGCAGACCATGTGTGAGTCATGCGTAGGACATGTGTTGTTGTTGGACAAGGAATGTTTTATTTTATTTTTTCCTTGTCGGAGGAGGAGAGTAACAGCACCGTTTGGAGTCAAGCAATGCCGCGAAGAGATAAAACGGTGTCGCGAACCTCAAAGCTCGACGGCATCGCGAGACTGGGAAACGGTGTCGTTTGGCTAAAAACGGCACCGCGAATAAACCCAATCGCGGATCAGAAAAAAGGTACCGCAAGAAAGCTCAGCGGTACCGCAACACCGGAAACGACATCGCTGGCCGAAAATAAAAAAGGGCCGCGCGTTTAATGAAGGTTGGAGGAGGAGTTTTGATTATTTAATTATTATTTATATTCCTTGTTGGATAGGGATAAGCGGCACCGCGGGGAGCTAAAACGGTGCCGCGGAATTAAAAACGGTACCGCGAGGAAGCCCAACGGTACCGCTATACTAGCAAACAACAGTGTTTAATAATAAACAGTGTCGCGGAAGAAAAAAAAATAAACGGAGCTGGTTGGGAAAGAAAACGACACCGCAAGGCTGGAAGCGGAGTCGTTTAATATTAAAACGATGTCGCGGGTAGAATCAAGCGGAGCTGTTTGGGAAAGGAAACGACATCGCGGGATCAGGAAAACAACTCACGTAAAGTTCACGCGAAGCAGTTTGAGGAGCGAAGCGGTTGAGACACGTGGGATTTCACAACGGAGCAGTTGAGGAAGCGGTTCCACCGAGCGTGAAGACTACGAAGCAGTTTTTCGAATAAAAGCAGTGGAGCAAGGAGAGAGAAGGGGACAACCAAAAATCAACACAGAACAACTCTGTCAAAACTTTACCTCTTTTCTCTCTAACTCCTTCGCGGAGCTCTCCTTCCAGGAAGGATCTCCATAGTTGTAGCCTTAGTCGTAGTCGCGGAGCTCTCCACAGGAATCTCCATAGGAGTAGCGGTAGCGTAGATTCCTCAAAACTCAAACACCCTCGTTCGAACGTAGTTTGGAGAGGTGTGAACCGTAGTCACAGTCGTCTTGATTAGAAGTCAGTGGCGCATCAATTTGATCAAATCAACATCGTCGTTTGGCACGCCGGCGGTGGTATTTGGTCAGAAGATAGTGGTGCATCCGGCACCGCGAATAACAGTCGTTTGATTAGAAGTCAAAGGTGTATCGATCAAATCAACGACGCCGACACCGGCGGCGGCCATTTGACGATCGTCTTGATTTCTTCTTTAATCGATCAAATCAACGACGCCGACATTCGGCGGCGGATATTTGACGGTCGTCTCGATTTCAGCAATCAGCGGTGCATTCGATCAAACGGCACCGCAAGAGTTTCCACCGCGAAACATCAAATCAACATCGCCGGAAACGAATTCGGCACCGGCGGTGGCATTTGGTTTTTTCCGAGGAAACATTTTGGCACACCCGGTGGGACACGTGTGTTTGACACGGCTCCGCGTCGAGGAAATCAAGATCGTGATCTTCCACACGTACCTGTGGAGGAGGAGGCGCCCGACATCGAAGTTGGTCAGGCGAACGGGGCAGATAGACGTACTCAAGGGATGGAAGAGCGGCTACATGATGAAATCCTGTATCTACGTCAATCCATGGAGGAGTTTCGCCAATCCATGAAGGAGTTTCACCAAGAGGTAAATCTCCAATTTGATAATCTTGAAAAGAAAATGGATAAGTTTGAGAACAACATAGATCGATGGTTTGATAAGTTGGATGACTGTGTTTCTGACTTTAGTATGTCAATACATAGATCCACATGTGATTTTGATGTGTTTAAATATGAAACCATGTCTATTGCGTGCGATGATTTGATGGTTGATCGGCTAGCCAAGGTCAACCAAACGCCATCGACGAGTATGGCTACAACATTGTTGCCAGAAGCAAGGAATCCCAATGTGTCTTTTCCAGTGAACAACATTGGTCTTAAGGACACCCAAGTTGGAGGTGGCCTGCAGAAGCCACTACAAAGAGGTCAGTATCAACATATGTCTAATAAGAATGAAAATAAGAATAAGGGTGGACAATCTGGTTACAATCACGTTGAGCATAGCAAGCTCGCGTATGAGGGGTTGTCCAAGCAACATCGCGAGGGGGTTCAATCTAAGCTGCTAGGGGGGCATGAGATCCCACCGCATGGCCGGTTGAAAGAAAAACAACACCGTAAGTGGCAAATAAGTTGGCCACATCCACCCCATTTTATGAAAAATCAAACTAGGATAACCACAAACACTACTCAAGATGGAGGTGGTGACCACGTGAAAAAATCTAATGCCACCAAAGTTGGCATGAATCAACAGAATCCTCTATGTAAATTGTCCCCAAAACCTCCACTGAGTAGAGAGGGGGGCAAGTTCGATCAAACCCGACATGGGGTTGCCACACCAGTGCTGGCTGGGAACAAATCCATGAGTGGTGGTCTGGGGGCAAGGCCAATGCCAAACAAACTCCAAACTCACGTGGAATCTTAAAAGGGGCAACGTTGTTGTGTGATAGGTGCGAAAGTCATGTTCGTGATAAGCAAAATACCAACGTACCTGTTGATGAAAAGTCTCGGCGCTCATACTACCAACAACATGGTGAGAGTGCGAAGCTGACAAAACCAGACCTGTCTGGGCAAGCGATGCCACATGGTCGATTTGACAGGACAAAGACGTTAGAAAACTTCAATGTCCCGCCAAGAGTAAAAAACACTGGTGATTTTCTCTGCCACGACCCTGTGGCTAAGATGAAGCCAAATCGAGCTCGTGGAATTTCAAACCAAGGTGTTCGAGCTCGACGAACTGGAGAGCTACAAACCACCATTGATTCCAAAACATCAAAACCAACGCGTGTGAAGCCAGCTGTGATGAATCATGGACTTTACGGATGGCTTGGTTGGTTTGATCCATGGGGTTGGCAGTGGGTGTGGACTTTCGGCATAATGATTTATGCCAAAGTCTAGCCGTTATTTATTTATTTAGATATTATTAAGTAAATATAGTGTGGCTAATTTAGGCCACGAGAAAATTACTATATATATAAAAAGTAGCATGGCGAAGCTTGCCGCATCGTTGCGAACAATATTAAATTTTTAGATTGGGTCGCTTTGGTTTAAAAAAAAAAGTGTGGCCTGATTGGAAAAAAAAAAAAAATTTGCAAGCCTGGTGCTAGCAGTGCTGGTAGCGCAAAAATATAAAAACAAAAAAAAAACTCAGTTCCTGCCAAAGCAGCCCTGAAAATTAAAAAAAAAAGAGAAAAAAAAGGGCAGAGGGGTGGCGGCAACTCAGCCCTGATCATAAAAAAAAAAAATTTAATAATAATAATAATACATGCAGCGCTGCCCGCTGTTTTCTCAGACGGTAGAGAAAAAAAAAATTATCGGTGGCTTTGGGGGAAGAGGCCGCCAGGTCTGAGAAGGGAAAAAAAAAATTGCAGGCAGAGATGCCGCTGTTGTTAGCAGCGCTGGTGAAAAAAACATATAAAAAAAAAAAATTGACAGCGGTGTAAGCAACGCGGATGAGGAAGTTAAAAAAAAAAAATTTATAAATAAGAAATTTCCATTGCCGCTGTTGCAGTCAGCGTTGGTGGAAAAAAAAATTCCAGCCCTGCGGCTGTTCCCAACAGCCCTGAAGAATTTTTTTTTTTACATGCATCCAGCGCTGAAACTCGCTGTTTCCCAGCCATGAAAGAAGAAAAAAAAAAGAAAATTCCCAGCCCTGCCGCTGTTTCCAACGGCCCTGAAAAAAAAACTTTTTTTTAAATAGATGCAGCAGCGCTGATGGAGAATAAAAAAAAAAAATTGCATGCAGCGCTGGCGGAGGAGAGTAACAGCCAGCCCCGGTAGAGAAAAAAATAATAAAAATAAAATAAGTAGTAGCTGTGGGGGAAGAGGCCGCCAGGTCTGAGAAGAAGAAAAAAAAAAAAAAGGAGGGAGCCAGCACTGCGGCTGAGGATGCAGCGTTGATTGTGGAGGTAACATAGCTGCCACAACAGTGCCGCATAAGAGTATGGCTAAAACATCGTCGTTTGGCCACCTGCAGACCTGCTGCAATATAATAATAAAAGAAAAATGGCTTAACAATGCTGCCACTCGCTGCTTTGTATTTTACGTATGTAATAATAGTGGCCCGCTGCCGTTTTACGTATGAACAAACAGTATTGCGGGCTGGTACAACAATGTTGCGTAGGAAATTGGCCAAGCACTGTCGTTTGGCGCATGTGTTTTTGTTTTGTTTTTTGGAGCGTGTGTGTTTGGAAGAGCAGCAACGCTGCGAAGACATTTAGTTGTATTGGTTTACTTTCTCAAAAGAGAAACCTCGTTGCTCTCAAGTGTGGCCAGATGGATTTTTCCTTTGAAAGGAACAAATGGCCCAAACAAAGGAAGTTAAAGCAGTTGTGCTTTTGCCTAGCAGGGCAACCTACGAGCCAATCTGTATGGCTAAAAATAAAAACTAACAAAGACGTGGCATGGTAAAACAATGTAATTTTCTAGCAACGTTGTTTTTGGTCTCTGCCGTATGGTTTGGAATTTATTTTAAGTGGAATAAGTTGTGTCAACAACTTAGTTCATAAGAATTGATTCTAATAAACTAAGTTGTGGGGGCATTGTTTACACCTAAAATATTTTTGGCCTAAATTCAATGCCGTAATAATGAGTCTCGGCATTTAATTCGATATAGCATGGCCAAAACGATGTCGTTTGAAGTCGAGCAATACCGCGGAGAATTTAAGCGAGACCGCGAAGAGGCTCGGCGGTACCGCGGTACTTGAAACGACATTGGTTGCAGACCATGTGTGAGTCATGCGTAGGACATGTGTTGTTGTTGGACAAGGAATGTTTTATTTTATTTTTTCCTTGTCGGAGGAGGAGAGTAACAGCACCGTTTGGAGTCAAGCAATGCCGCGAAGAGATAAAACGGTGTCGCGAACCTCAAAGCTCGACGGCATCGCGAGACTGGGAAACGGTGTCGTTTGGCTAAAAACGGCACCGCGAATAAACCCAACCGCGGATCAGAAAAACGGTACCGCAAGAAAGCTCAGCGGTATCGCAACACCGGAAACGACATCGCTGGCCGAAAATAAAAAAGGGCCGCGCGTTTAATGAAGGTTGGAGGAGGAGTTTTGATTATTTAATTATTATTTATATTCCTTGTTGGATAGGGATAAGCGGCACCGCGGGGAGCTAAAACGGTGCCGCGGAATTAAAAACGGTACCGCGAGGAAGCCCAACGGTACCGCTATACTAGCAAACGACAGTGTTTAATAATAAACAGTGTCGCGGAAGAAAAAAAAATAAACGGAGCTGGTTGGGAAAGAAAACGACACCGCAAGGCTGGAAGCGGAGTCGTTTAATATTAAAACGATGTCGCGGGTAGAATCAAGCGGAGCTGTTTGGGAAAGGAAACGACATCGCGGGATCAGGAAAACAACTCACGTAAAGTTCACGCGAAGCAGTTTGAGGAGCGAAGCGGTTGAGACACGTGGGATTTCACAACGGAGCAGTTGAGGAAGCGGTTCCACCGAGCGTGAAGACTACGAAGCAGTTTTTCGAATAAAAGCAGTGGAGCAAGGAGAGAGAAGGGGACAACCAAAAATCAACACAGAACAACTCTGTCAAAACTTTACCTCTTTTCTCTGTAACTCCTTCGCGGAGCTCTCCTTCCAGGAAGGATCTTCATAGTTGTAGCCTTAGTCGTAGTCGCGGAGCTCTCCACAGGAATCTCCATAGGAGTAGCGGTAGCGTAGATTCCTCAAAACTCAAACACCCTCGTTCGAACGTAGTTTGGAGAGGTGTGAACCGTAGTCACAGTCGTCTTGATTAGAAGTCAGTGGCGCATCAATTTGATCAAATCAACATCGTCGTTTGGCACGCCGGCGGTGGTATTTGGTCAGAAGATAGTGGTGCATCCGGCACCGCGAATAACAGTCGTTTGATTAGAAGTCAAAGGTGTATCGATCAAATCAACGACGCCGACACCGGCGGCGGCCATTTGACGATCGTCTTGATTTCTTCTTTAATCGATCAAATCAACGACGCCGACATTCGGCGGCGGATATTTGACGGTCGTCTCGATTTCAGCAATCAGCGGTGCATTCGATCAAACGGCACCGCAAGAGTTTCCACCGCGAAACATCAAATCAACATCGCCGGAAACGAATTCGGCACCGGCGGTGGCATTTGGTTTTTTCCGAGGAAACAAACACTATTCTTTATTCCCAATTGTTTTCAAAACCTAACAATTAAATTCATTCGAGCTATCCTTAATTTGAATTGATTTTATATGTATATTGCAAAAGTTGAAATAGTCTTTCAAGTTTGAGTTACATCGGGAACAAGATTAAAAATCGAATATGCGATCAGTTCGTGAATTATTGTCTAATATGGTATATTTGCACTAGTCGCATATTTTTTTATTTACGAATTATTTAATTTAATTTTTAATTAAATTTAATTTTTGGAAGAGGATACCCCTATAAAAAATTTCTGGATCCGCCACTGTTTGGTACGGTGAGAAATGAACTGCAATCCTTTGAAGTCGTCGTCGGGTTTTGCTCATAGAAAATTGTGGTTGAATTGTCTAGGAGATATAAGTGAATTCGAGAAGAGAGATCAGAGAAGGGGAGCAATTCTGGATTTTTTCGAAGAGAGGGAAGTAGAGGTGAGAGAAAAAGGCTAAAAATAGTGAAACATTTAAAATGCCGAAACTATCCTTTAATTTTATTAATAGGGTTAATACCTTAGTTTGGCCCGAATTATACACATACTTTCTACTTTGGCCCGAATTGTTGAATATTGCTACTATGGCCTGAACTATGTAGCAAACATCCTCATATGGCCTGGAGGCGCGTTTGACCGTCAAAACAGACGGTCAACCAAGTTGACCGTTAGTCAATTGCCACATCAGCTGCCACGTATACATTAAAAATTATATTTTTTTTTACAAAAAATAAAAAATAAATTAATAACTCTAAAATAAAAATGGAACGGAAAATAAAAGAAAAATAAAATAAAATAAAAAAAACCCCACAGCCACGATTTATACCCTCCTCTCTCTCCCCCTCTCACCCAAAATCGGGAAACCCTATCCCTTCTCCGAACCAATTTCTTCCTCCGAAACCCTATCCCTTCTCCGACGAGCCCCCGCCGCCGAGAACTAAAATCGCGGCCTCCTTTCTTCCACCCAGTTCCCTCGCTTCCTTTCTCTCGCCTCCTTTCTTCCACCCAGTTCCCTCGCCTCCTTTCTTCCACCCAGTTCCCTCGCCGAGAATTAAAATCGCGGCCTCCAGCAACAATGTCGAGGCGAGCTGGTAGGGTCAGCAACCAAGCTTCTGCCTCTTCCGCTTCCGGTTCGTCGAACACAGCGAAGGTAAGATGCCAAGGCCACAATGCTCCCTGCGTTGTGAACACCTCTCGCACAGAGGATAATCCGGGAAGGAAGTTCTATTCCTGCCCGTTTTGGAAAGATGTAAAGGAAGATTGTCGTTTCTTTTGTTGGGTCGATGGTACATCTGAGTATGGAATAATGGAGGAAAATGAGCATCTGAAATTGAAAATGGAGGCACTTGAAGGGCGGCTTCGTAAGGCAGAAGAGAAGGCAAATAGGAGGAAACAAGAGAAATTGTCGATGCTAGAGGATTTGAAGAAGGTCACTGAGATTAGTGCAGCTAGTTTTATGGAATTGCAAAGTATGAGAAAAGCAATATGTGCACTACAAAGTCGAATGATTGTGTGTGCTGTCTTTGTAGCCATAGCCCTTATTGTAATGGTGTTAGTTCAATTGTGAGTGAGGATTGTGGGTTCATTTGCAAGCAAATTCTTGTTTGTGATTGTAAGCTTACTGTGTGTGTTTGTTGAAGAATAAGCAACCTCCTGTTAGTAAACCTTTGTGCAGAACAAGTGTGTACCCATAATCCGCAAAGATGTTAAACGAAAACATTAGCTCCTTCATAGTGACATTAATACGAATGTTGCAAAATGATGTTTTACAGTCACATTAGCTCCTGCTATCGAGAGCATGTACAAAAGGGGGAGCTAATTTAATTCCTATGACTCCAACTCGGACCTCAGGACTATGATCCGAAACATAAGGAGTCAAGCCAAAAAGAAGTGTTCTACACACTACGAAACACTCTAAACACACTACGAAACTACACTACGAAACTACTACACATTAAGGTGTCTCCGGTTGAGTCGTCGGAGATACCACCACGAATCCCTTCCCATCGTGAGATACCTCGAACATGGTTTCTGAAGAAGGACGGGAAGTGCACATTCTGGCATCGTCTTTGGCCTTCTCTAACTTTCCTCGCACAACTGGAGGGAAGCTATCCTTCCACCGACTCATCTTCTTTTTGTTTTTCACCAGCCGAGTCATAACTGAAACACGAATCCCCTCCAGCATTGCAATAACTCTCAGTGACCTGAACCGCAATATCCAATTGTTGAAGGATTCACATATGTTGCTCTCAACTGAATCGCTTTTGGAGAAAGTCTTCATAAAAACCCGACAGAAGTGCTCTGGTTCAAAATTCATGAAATCTCTATATTCAGAACCTCCTAGCTCACGCATTCGCAGCACCGCAGACCTCCAATCAGGCTCATTCAACGAATATACAGCCTCCCAGTAGAGGTCAGTTGCTAATGCTGTCTTATGCTTCTCTCGGAAATGGGAGTGAATATGGCGAGCACATTTCCTGTGCTCTGCCATTGGCAAGCATGTTTGGAGCGCCTCCACAAGCCCCTGCATTTAAAGTGGAGCATATCACCAAGTTACAACTTGGCAGAAATAAGTAAAATACCAGAAATAAGTAAAATATCTAAAGTGGAGAATATCTAAAAGTTTCACCAGCAAAAGTAAAATACCTTCTGTTGGTCTGACACAATTGTGAAGCCCTTTCCATCGAGTGTCCCAAGCTGCTCTTGCAATGCGCTTACAAACCATATCCACGAACTTTTGTTTTCAGATTCCACAACCGCCCAAGCGATTGGGAACATGTGGTTGTTCCCGTCCTTCCCAACAGCCGACAGTAACATGCCTTGCACCTCTCCTTTTAGGAAACAGCCGTCGAGGCAAAAGAAAGGTCGACATCCCGCTATGAACCCTTTACACAAACTCGAAAAGCCAACGTAGAGTCTTTTGAAAAAGACCTTGTCTTCACCAGGCTCAATATCCACTTCCAGAAGGAATTTGCCTTGAGGGTCCACTTTTATAAGATGGCCTATGTAGTCTCTAATTTGGTGAAAGTCTTCTTCAAGAGACCCATACAGCAGCCGACGAGCTTCCAACCTGGCTCGGTAGCAAGTAGCAGTCGATACAATCAGGTTGAACTTGCGCTTTACCTCGTTTGCTATTAGCCCAACATCCCACGCTTGATTGACCCTAAATGTTTCCAGATATTCTTTGGCCATCCACTTGTAACCAGCTGCACGAATCCGAAGAGACCGGGGGCAGCTATGAGCTTCACCAACTCCTTTCACCATAAAGCATTCGTTTTTGCGCCACCAACTCGCATACACCCTCCAACCACACTGATATTCTTTCCTATTTGCACATACAGCTTCCTTTCTCACTCCACTACTCCTTGCCCATCTAATGTCTGCTCCATTATAAATCGCATTGCTGATTACAGCTTCTTTAAACTGCTCAGGACTAGTGAAACGCATACGAGGCTTGAAATTCAATGTTCTATGATCACACTTCGGATCATAGAACAAGCTCTTGTCAAAAACAAATGAGTTAACCTCTTCACCAATATCACCTCGAACATGAGCAGATTCCTCAGATCCCCTGTACTCAGTTTCCATCGAGCATTCATCATTTGCATCACCACCTTCATCATCTGCCTCCCCTTCATCATCTGCCTCCCCTTCATCATTTCCAACTTCAGCATTTGCTACCCCTTCATCATCTGCAACTTCAGCATTTGCTACCCCTTCATCATCTGCAACTTCAGCATTTGCTGCAACTTCATCATCTGCTGCAACTTCATCATCTGCTGCATCAACCTCACGCAACACCTGATCAACCTCGTCCCCCGATTCCACATACTGTGCTCTAAAATGCTGCCTCCGTTGTCGAACTGTCTTCATAATTTCGTGGTACTCCTCGTCAGATGTTTGAGCATCATCACTCTCCTCCACTCGCAGAAACTCAGGCACAGCCGACTGCTCACCATCCTCTTCCGATCCTTGAGGATCATGACCATAGTTGTCACCCATATAGCCAAACTCACCAATGTCTTTAGTTGCCTCGAAGTAGACCCTCAAATCTCCTTTCTCAGCATCTGTAAGTAAGGTCATGACTTCCACATCAGAGTGAACTTCGTGCAATCCAGTAGCCATGTCTTCCCCCAGGGTCAAGTACCAAACCCTTTCAACCGATAGATAGGACAAATCTTCAATAAGGGTCTTCGTAATCTCGAAGTAAGACAAGACATCACGATGAATGTCAATGACGTCTTCCACACCACCAACATACTTCGGAACCACACCAGACATGTCCATAGCACCTCCATGAACCAAAATAAGCGTAATCACGTCGTCCATCCTGCATGTACACAATTCAAAAAATAAAGACAAAGACAAATCAACAACTATTGTTTAATCTCCACTACACAGTATTCCACATATGGCCAAATCCAGATTCTTGGATTCTATTGTTTATGAAGAGAGAGATTGATTGCTTACCTAGTGGTCCAGAAATTTGCTTTCCCACTGTGGTCCCGATTCTGTCGACAGCTTCGCTTTATTCTTCTTTGGAGAAAAGATCGATGGGTGGGAAAGGGGCTGTTCTGGAAAGCGACTTTTGGGAAAGGGGCTGTTTTGGAGAAGAGAGAGATAGGTGGGAAGGACTTTTCTCCTTCTGGAGTGCTGCGCCTCGACAACGAGAAGAAGAAGATGGTCTGGGTTAGGGTTCTGGGTTAGAAGAAAAAAAGGTGAATCGAAGGGGAAGGGAGAAGGAGGAGTCGGGGCGAATCGATTAGAAGAAAAAAAGGTGAATCGAAGGGGAAGGGAGAAGGAGGAGTCGGGGCAAATCGAAGAAGAAGAGGGTCTGGGTTAGGGTTCTGGGTTAGAAGAAAATAAGGTGAATCGAAGGGGAAGGGAGAAGGAGGAGTCGGGGCGAATCGAAGGGGAAGGGAGAAGGAGGAGTCGGGGCGAATCAGCGACGGCGGCGTCTATCACCGACCGGCCGCCGCTGCTTTTGCCGGAGAATCTTCGAGAATCGCCCAGAATTCGTCGGGGAAGTGAGTTGGAGGTAGACGATGGGTCTGAAAGGGGGGAGGTACTTCCAGATACGAATCGATGCGGGAAGATAGGGATGGGTTTTTTTTATTTTATTTTATTTTTCTTTTATTTTCCGTTCCATTTTTATTTTAGAGTTATTAATTTATTTTTTATTTTTTGTAAAAAAAAATATAATTTTTAATGTATACGTGGCAGCTGATGTGGCAATTGACTAACGGTCAACTTGGTTGACCGTCTGTTTTGACGGTCAAACGCGCCTCCAGGCCATATGAGGATGTTTGCTACATAGTTCAGGCCATAGTAGCAATATTCAACAATTCGGGCCAAAGTAGAAAGTATGTGTATAATTCGGGCCAAACTAAGGTATTAACCCTTATTAATACATGAGAACTGTTTTTCACCATTAGATATGGAGTATCACTTAAATAATGAACTAAGAATTAGAATGAACTTAGTCATTTGACTAACCACCCTCTAGTCATCAGTCAACACCTCACAATTACACCTTGAAGATTAGCTTATTCATATGTAAGAGTCCACATTTTCCTCATAAGAAAAGACCATATTTGACAAAATCGAGCCGAACCAATTGGTTAGACCGGTAAAATTTGGACCCGAGCATCAAACTAGTTTGGATCAGTCTATTAACCGTCCTCATTTGAACATGTCGATCGGTAATCAATTAGATTAGTTAACTACCCTGATCGGATAAACCTGACAATCGATTTTGAGTTTCTAGACGCTTGGTGTAAAAACTTGTTCATGATGGAATTTTAACCCAGACCCTCTTAGTTAGAAAATAAGGTGTTTTCAACTGTGCAATCTTTATTACGTGTTAATATGCAAATATCTTAGAATATTATTGAGAATATGCAAATGTATTTAGTTTGAAATAATTCCTATTTTCAAAAAGGATGAAAACATAATTAAACCATAATTTTTTTATGAATATATTAATAATTAAACATTATTTTTATTTTAAAGAATATTCAATAGTTCTATAATAATCTAACCATAAACATTTTCATTTCAGTGTCCCGTCCGGTTATGAAATTTTAACTAAATAAATAATTCATTTCCCTTATTCAATCTCAACGTATGTGGAGTGGGGGTGGGCATTCGGAAACCGAACCGAAATTATGAATACCGAGTCCCCGAATTCTCCCGAACCTCAAACCGAATTATAATTCGGTTCGGTCGGTTTAAACCGAATTATAATTAGGTTCGGTTTTTAACACAAAACCGAATTTATGAGGCTACTTGTATCTTCTCACTTTTAAATTATTTTTCATCCCTAATATAAACAATAAATATGCAATTATATGCATCATCACTGATAAAATCAAATATTTCAACACATAAGCCATAAAATATTTCAAATATTTAAATATAAAAACAACTACAAACATAAAAATCCACCATTTGAAGGTTGCAATTATAGTATTTCGGTTTTTCGGTCGGAATTTCGGAATTTCGGTTGAAAGAACCCTAGTTTTCGAAATATCCATATTTTCCTTCCGAATTCCGAACCGAATAGCATTATTTCGGTTCGGTTCGGGTTTACCGAACCGTTTTCCCACCCTTTAAGTTGTGGAGAACTAGTGGTGTGATGTATTTTACGTGCGAATATATTTGCGTACCTGTCAAATTAGTTTTGCCCACAAATAATTCCCTGAGCATGGTGCAATTCCCAATTGTCGCTGGAATGCTTCCAGAGAACTGGTTAGTAGACAATCCTACAATCCGCAGACTCGCACAATCTCCAATACTCGTAGGAATCGCGCCGTGCAGTTGGTTATCAAGCAAACGCAACTGTTGGAGGCTCCGTGCACCAGAAAATAAATCATCCGGCAAAACTCCCGATAACTTATTTTTCGACAGATCCACGTCTTGAAGAGTAGTGACATTGAATATCGCGGAAGGAATCGAACCAGAAAGGCCAGCATGCCACAGCCAGAGTGTCTCCAATCTCCTAAAGTTGCCTATTGCAGATGGTATCCCACCTACCACATAAATAAAACCAGTCAGCGTTACTTTATTTTAATTATGTAGCAATTAATAAACGATATGATTCATTTACCACTCCATGAACCAGGGGCGAAGCCAGCACAGCGGCCGGGGGGCCATGGCCCCCGGGAATTTTGGGAATATGTGTAATACCGGACATCTACCATAGTTGACATTAATAGCATATTGGTATTAGCTGTGTTTTGTAGAATGGAGGTCTAGGGTTCGAATTCTCCTAGTGTTCTTTTTGCTGCTTTTTTTCTCTTCTTTGTCTTCTCCCATCTGTGAGAGTGGAGGTCAAGGGTTCGAACACCACCCCACCTTTTTTGTAGCTTTTTCTACTTTAAGCTATGGAGTTGTGGCCTTGTGGGTGCAGAAATTAAATTGATGGTTGTCAAATCTAAATTGAAATATGAAAATTGTGTTCATTGGTTTCTTTAGTTATCAACCATTTAGTTTAGGAGTTAAATGTATTCCTTTGAAATTGAGCTCGATTTTGGATTCTATCAACGAATTTCGACATTGATGTTATTTATCGTTTTACAAGAAAGTGTTATCCTCTAGTTTTTTCAGAAAAACAAATACATATATTGTCATTTTAATTGAAGAGTTTTCATGTTGATGCTTTTAGACATGCTTTTCTAGTGAATATATCATTTGTTGCACAACTGTGTTATAGTTTAGCGAAACTTGGACAGTCAAAGGAGTTTGATCTTATTGATATGTTAATTCACCTTATTTTTAGCGTAAACACTATTTTGATGGATTTTATTTCCCTCAAATAGCATCGTGTAATAAATAAATTTCATTTATCATGATTTTGTTTGAAAATTTTATTATTGGCCCCCCGGACTTGAAATCCTGGCTTCGCCCCTGCCATGAACCCACCAATCAAATTAACTCGTAGTATACCTGTTACGTTGGTTTCCCCCAAGGACAGAAATCTGAGTGCAGTCAAATTCCCGATACTCTTTGGGATCGGTCCGGTAAACCAATTGCCGGCGAACGACAGGCCCCGAAGATTGCCACAACGCCCCAATCGGGATGGAATTTGTCCTGTCAAAGCATTGCGAAACACACTAAGCACCTCGATTTTCCCAATCTGGATGCACATATCATCGGGCAGGCTTCCGGACAAACGATTATGTGCCAATATCAATCTCTCCAGGGAAGAAATGTTGAAAATTGACGTTGGTATGCCGCCTGAAAGCCGGTTTCCCTCCAAATCCAGCACCCTTAAACCCCTAAGATCCCCAAGCGACGCTGGGATGTCGCCTCCGAACTGGTTATTAGAAAAGTTGATGATCTTCAATCTTCTCAACTTAGACAGCTCCATGGGCAAATCCCCACGGAAGAGATTGCCGCTGAGATCGAGAGAAACCAAGAAGGAGAGGTTACCAATGTGGGGAGGCAGAGTCCCCTGCATCCCCATGTTGGACAGATTCAAGGAGGTCACTCTCCTGTGGCGACGCCCGCATGAGACGCCGGCCCAGCTGCTACAGACTTGGGATGCCGCCGCCGCGGCGGTCCAGTTGCCGGAGAGAGGATGATCGGAAGAAGAGTTGGTGAGGATGATGCGGGCTTTGAGTTGGAGGAGAGCTGCTGCATCATGTTCATCATTATTGTAATAGCTACCAGCAGCACTAGTAACAGAAGTTGTAAAGGAAGCGAAGAAGAAGCAGTGTTGGATTAACAGCACGATAATTAGCAACGAAATCATGGTTGGTATAGTAGTTGTGAAATACTGGCCAGCTAGTGGGTTAATGACTGGATCAAGATAGTCTCTTTATATATATATATAGTTGCTTGCTTGGGACTTGTGAGGACTGGATGGGGGAAAAAAAGTAGTAAAATCGTATCAGAGAGAGAAGTTAGTAGTGCGGTATTTTAGTGATATAATCATTGTTTAATTGATAGCGTACCGTTATAGGGATGACAACAAAACTCGAATCCACGGGTACCGATTCGATCCAATTCGATCAATGCGGGTAAAACTTTTGTTGATGGGTTTTTGGGTCGGGTTTGGGTTTAAATTCGTTCAATATTCACAGGGTTGGGTTTGAGTTTAGGTAAACCGGTCTCATAGGTACCTGCCCACAATCATATAATTAATTTTCTCGGTATATTTAATATTCGGGCAATGTCTATTTTTTACCCAAACCTTTTTCAGATTCTTTTATTTTAACCAAACCTATAGAAATTCTATTTATTATCCAAACGTATTATAATTTATCAAAGTCTGGGCATTCATTCTGTTACCGTTACTTATTTTGTCCATGTGAGAGGTGGGGTTTTGTTTTGTTTTTTGATAATCTTTTTATTAAAAATAGTAAATGATGGTATTCTGACAGCCACGTAGGAAGTCAACTCATTATGGTCATACTTAGTCAGCATTACTAACAGAAAAGTTGACGGAGAGTTAACGTTTGGATAATTTTTAGGAATTCAATAGGTTTGGTTAAAATAAAAGAATCTGAAAAAGGTTTGGGTAAAAAATAGACATTGCCCTTAATATTCTAAACAACTAATCTTATTTATGTTTGTGGAGACATGTCTAATTTTTTCTTTCTAATTGTGTAGAATGAAGTTGATTGTATCGAGTGGAGAGTGAAGAAACTTAATTGACAAGGAGAAAGAAGCTTTCAATTAATCATGTTATTTATGGATAATTTGTGATTTGCTTCAATTTTCTTGAGTTTCTAGATTGGTGTTGAACAATTTGTATAGTTAAATTGTGATTTGCTTGAATTTTCTAGAATGGTGTTTTATATATGGATAATTTGTATTAAAATATTGATATTTGACTTTAATTTTGATAGGAACTTGTTATTGTAAATTTTTTACGATAAAAATCCATGGGTACCCATGAACCCGCGGATACCCAGCAGGCTGGGTTGGGTTTGAGTTTTTCAAATCCAGTGAATTTTACCCCGAGTTCTTTTCACGAATAAACCCATGATTTTGGGTTTGACAAAATCCGACCCATTATCATCCTACGTAACGGTGCAATACCTTTTTTTAAAATAAATAGTATATTCAGTTAGCATTACATAGGTAAAGTACTATCGCCAAAACTGGTTGGCATTACTGAAATTTGTCAATTTAACTGTGTAATCAGGGGCGGAAGAAGAGGCTAATAAGGCGGGTCTTGGATCCATTCTGGCTTGAAAGAAAAACGGTTAAATTAGTTACATTAGTTAATTGATATTGAAAATTAGGGCGCGTCTAATTGATAATAATTGAAAGAGTTGTCTTGTGTTTTAATTTTGGTGACCTCATTTATTAGGCACATGTAATTCAAATATATTCAAATTTTGATTCCATATAAGTTAACTTTATAAGAGGGTGTGTTAGTAAATGGTATAAGATATATTATTGGACTTCTCCCAACAAACTCGAGATCGATGCTAAACGGTTCTTGACAAAGAACACCATTCGAAACCGAATGACTAACTAACTCATGAATAATTGTTTGGTATAAGATTCAATTATTAAATATCTCTCAATAATTGGAGTTATTGATACCAAACGGTTCTTGACAAAGAATACCAATCGAAAGCGAACGACTAACAAAATCATGAATTAATGTTTGGCACACATAGAATAATATTTTTTAATTGTTTTGTATTTAATTTATCAAAATTTTCCAAATATAAGAGTATATCATGAATGATTAAAAAAATTTAAAAAAATTATCATGTATATTTTTTCTTTCTAAGTACACCATTTTAGATGAAATATTGACTACGCCATGTGCTTGGAATTGTATTTTCATAATGTTCATCTATTGCATCAAATTGCATGATGGTAGACGGCTTTTACGATCCAACCTACAATATGGTACTGTTTAGCAATCCTTGAAACATAAATGGATGAATTGTGAAGGGCATAATAGTAAAAAGCAAAGAATAAATTAAGGTGGCATTGGTCTTGCGGGGTGTGCACGTTAAGCTAGCGAGTAATTAAGAAGTGACAAATACGAAAATGAGTCGATATGCTCACTGCTCAGGGACGTTTTGGAGTAACTGTTGCATGGGAGAAATATGAAATGTTTGTATAGTTTTTCGGTCTATATAGAGATGAAGCCTTCAAATTCAATCCGGTTGTTTTTTCATTTTGTATAGTTTGTTGGTCTAGTTTATAATTTTCGTCCAACATGTTTGTATGTTCAAAAAATAACCGAGTTTACTTTGGGACGGAATCCCTCTATATGGAGATGGAGCCTCCAAAGTCAACCTCATTGTTCAAAAGAAAACCTCATTATTTATTTCATTTTTTATGGTTTGTATAGTTTGTTTGTCTGTCTAGTTTGTATTGTTTGTATAGTTCGTATGTTTTGTATTATTTATAAATATGTTTTTATATTTTGTTGTTCTAATTTGTATTGTTTATTGTATGTGTGTATAAATTGTACTGTTTGTAAGTCCAATTTGTATATTTCGTAATTTTTTATAATACTCAAATTACTATGATCACTAATTAAAAATCACGTCTCACTTTAACCGTTAAATTGGTATAAGTCCACCGAAAAGGACACGGTTACCATCCCATAAGTTACGTTGTAGCATTCACATCAAAGAGAAAATTGCTAAATTGGACGACTTTGAATGGGTCAGTCACCTCAACTTGACTCATCTCGACCTAATTTACATAGACATCCATGTCCTGACAAAATCGGAGTAGAATTTCGTCTCAGTAATTTTGTCTCTGACAAATCCTTTAAAAAATGCAATGAATTTAGTTGGAAATGACTTGGAAAAGCATGGGTATAAAGTTACACCAAAATATTTTCCACTTTTATGGTGTATTTTTTGACAGGTGAACTGCTTTAACAAGTGAAAAGAGGTCGAGTCTATACAACGAGTTTGTATTTTTATTATGTATTTGATTTAAGATATCAAAATTATGTATGTGTTTTGGAATTTATGTTTTAAAAAAAAATTATAAGTTATTGGTTCAATTTTTTCGTTTGGTTCAATTTTTTTTCGTTTGGTTAACTAAACAAATTGTACAATAATGTGTTCAATATGGTCTAGACCGTATATAAACCAAACCGCATAGGCTTGGTCTGATCTAGATCGTGTAGTAGTTGGTATGGTCTCTGGTCTATTTGGTATGGTCTCTGCCTCTCTGGTCTATATTTCATGCAAGATTCTGGAACAGAGATTATTTGAATCGAATACGACCGTAAGCCAAATTTGAACTGGTGACACGAGTACTTTCAGTCCTCTGCTCCACCACTTGAGCTATCCCGGTCCATTCAAACAATTTCAAATTCAACGAACAAAATAAGTTGAAGTTTTTTTATAAATTCCAATTCCAAAACCTACTCTGAAACACTGCAAATAACCGCGTGGATAACCTGGCCACCTGTTAGAATCACCTCTAGTTCCACTCGACTTTGTTCTAATCTTTTTTTTTATAATTAAAAAGCGATCAATTATATACTAGTGCATGCAAACTAAAATCTTAGAGAACCTTGATCCTATTGATCAGAAATAGTTCGGGTGAAATTTTTATCAATCAATAAGCAATATCAACATTTTTCTTTCAACTTCTCGATCTGGACCATTGACCGTATTATGGTCCGGTGTGGACCAGACCGCATCGTTTCTTAACTTTAACACATACCATCCAATTCCTAAGTGAATGATATCATCCAAATCCATGTGTATGGTTGACAATCAATATGGATATCATCCAATTTTTAAGTTGATGGTGTCATCCATCATCATGGTAGTCATCCAATTTTTAATTGACTTGCATTGCCAACCTTACAACATGGTTACCATCCAAACCATCGCTTTGACATGGTGACGTGTATATGGTGGTTGGTTGTTATTGGGTGAGGAGCAAGCCCATTTGACCTAAGGCCCACCTCGTCAATAAATCCCATCAAAGGAAGCCCATAAGGTACCAAAGCCCAAGAAGAGACCATTGGATTTGGCGCCATGCATACGGCCAACGTCCCCGACGCGTATCGTATGTGCTAAATACACTCGAAGGCATAAAGTCAGCACTATCAGAACATTATGTAGTTGAAGCCTTGAAGGCATAGTTCCCAAAAGTAAAGTTCCTTATACACTTTAAACTAGCTTTATACCCGTCCGTTGGGCGGCAAATTTTAATTGGTCATTATATTTTTCATCCTAGTATTATAATTTTATTTATAATTCATTATGTTAAACTATTATACATTGAATTGTTAATCTCACTTACCAAAATTCATATATTGTTTCACATTTTTATATATTTCATTTATTTATGAAAATTTAATTTTATTAGATGAGCTCCCTCTAGTACTTTCTTTATTGATTTATAATTATGTATCGAATCCACCATTTAAGATATAAACTAAGAGATTATTAATTTTTTAGCACACAAAGTGACAAAGAAGTTAAAATTTTGAAGGACACAAAAGAAGAAGTTAAAATTTACAAAAATATTTCAATTAATAAAAAAAGTGAAGAGCTTTCTTTTTCTCAGCCTTCTCGTACGTTGGTATATGATAATAGAGAATATCGCGATCTAGATCCCACAAATATTAGTTACTCGTGTAATTTTGGAAGAATGAGAAACCACATTGGCATCCACATCATCAATCTTTCGGTTCTTCATTTAACCCCCTGCTACATACTATTTACTTGATCAGATCATCGTCATATAGCTAGCTAGTAACATGTCACTCATGAACATAATAAACATAATGAACAACTCTCACAACTCTACTTTCCATTTTAACATCTAAGGAATCGAGTTGCAATAGGCCTCCATGGAAAATAATCAAGTATTCAATCAAAGGAGAGATGCTCCAAGTCTCAAGCAACAAACCCTTTGAATTATATGTTACATGTTTACATCAAAGTATACAGGATAACAGAGAACCATAAAACAACTACCAAAATAACGAAGAAGAAATACAACCATTGAATCGAAAAGGGAAATTTACTATCCAGCCGCCGTAATCTGGAAGAAATTAAGAAAAGAATGGGAAGAAGACTATAACTCGGCCAGTCAACCGCTAGCAGTCAGATATCTCCGAGGAAGAAAGATCAATTGCCCGCTGCGGATCAAAAGAGAAGAGGGAGAAATGCTAGATTGGACTTTTCTTCGTCAATAGGCAAAAATATGTTAGAGTTGTTCAATTCTTTCCCAACAAATCATTGCATCATGTAACTCCAGCATCCTATTCTCCTACAAAGAGGAAAAAAACTCAATATGCCTTACCATTTCCTTTCCTATATCTATATACAAAAAAGCAGAGAAGACAAATTCTAGAAACTCAAAATTTAAGCAAATAAGAAGAGAGCTTTATTATTTTTTTGTGGAGTTTGATCTAGTTTCTTTATTATCAATGTTGTGTTTTATTTTCAATGTTGTATGGGAAAAGGAATAGGAACAAACCAGAATGTTGCATTCATTTTTATTAACTTAATTTAATTTTTATTGATAATGATGACAATTTAAAGAGTAAGCAAAAAAGCACACCAATTAAACCTTGTCCAGCGTCGAAGGGTGAGAGCTAGCCATGTACCGATGTGGCACTAAATTAGTTTTAGATTCCTACAATATTAAGTAATGATTATTTATGATTTCTTGGAATTTTTTTTATAAAATGTAATAACTCGTAGAAACTTGGTGACATTTTACATACATTTGAGTTCTTGAATGTATTGTAGACATATCTATTAATATCTAAGAATATGTATAACGATTTTATTTTAATTTTTAACCCTGATTAATACCTTTGAACTCGGCTCATCGACTGAAATATGAAATCGAAATTTTGTGGCTAGGATAACTCGATCTAATTACAAATTGCTTACTGTTACAAACCAAAAGATTTCCATTTTGAGACTTCGATATTGAAAAAGTTTTTGTTATTGCCAAAATTTGGTATGGAGTCACAGATTCACAACCATATAGCTGGGGTTGTTTGCTTGATGAATTTGGAGCTATCGTGAACTTTGTCCAATCATTGCTTGCGTCATGTATTTAGAGGCAACAAATATGTGGGTCTCATGTATTTTAAGGTTCCAAATTCGTGGGCCCCAAGGACTTGAAAATTTCACCTCTTTAGATGGAAATTGATCATGGACTTTGAAGTCTATATTTATGACCAACCTACTCCTCATAATTCATTTCCCTTCTCATACCAATGAGGGTAATATATGTCATTTTCACTTCCAACATACAAATTCTATTAACCAAATGCATCATGAAGTCTATGAAACGAAATATGGTATTTTCAAATCCATAATGAACAAAAAACCCTCATATATCCATGCTTTTACAAAATCCAAGTTTTATTAAAACTTTTAGTTTTCAAATCCACGAAACAAACGACCCCAATGTTTTATTACAATTGCCTTACTAAACTCATCATTATTAAAGATTCTTTATTTTAACACAATACATTAATTAGATTCTTGTAGCTACAAATTTTTTTTGTTTAGATATCTCAACTAACACACTTATGTTTATTTATTGCCTCAATCATCGAATTTAGATTTGTCTACCAAGACATCAATTATTAAATAAATTTTTTCAACCCCTTATTTGATCAATGCTAAGGTTAGTGGTTGATGAAACGTGATGTTTATCGTATATCCTCAACGGAGATTTTCTTAACCTTCACACCTGTTATTTTTTAAGTGATGTTGTGTCTCATCCTACGTATGAAGTCAAAACTCGTAAAAAATCCTACTTAAGTCATTTTGAAAACTTTGATGTAATAATTTCCACAATAACTCCAAATTTGAAAAGAAATTACTTAGCATTCGACTTATGACCTCAATAGAGATCGTTCAATTAATATGATCTAGAGTCAATATTTTAATATAAACCCTTGGACAAATTATAAATTATTGCACGCCTGATTCCTCTTAATTTGAGAAACTGAAGGTAGAACATGAATAAATATTTTCACTTAATCATGATGAATAAGAAGTTATTTTAAGAAAGAACTATTATTGCTTAGTCAAGTTTATATTCAGAACTTTTGCTATATAAGACTTTTTTTATTTGATAGAAATATATATTAGAAATAATTCGACAAAAAAAATACATTAGAAATAAGAGAGTTGTTAATACAAAAAAATCTAAATTCATATATATAATTTTCAAAGTCGATTGATAAAAATATTATTATATATGTGTCTATTTTTTTAATCATTTGTTTTCAATGTTTCTATTGTAATATTTTTTTAATTGATACAAATATTATTAGATATGTGTACTTTTTTAATCATTTGTTTTCAATGTTTCTATTTAATATTTTTCTTAATTGATACAATTATTATTATATATGTGTACTTTTTTAAGTTTTTGTCAAAATGTAACTTATTATTAAGTTATGGTGAAAATGAGTAAGAAAATTTACTTGATAAGATTTAATCATATACTTTTTATTTAGAAAAATTCGATATAGTCACTCTCTATTTCTATCTTTATATTTTTCAATTGACAAAAATATTATACTTTTGTGTGTTTGTTTACATTTTCATAAAAAGGTAATTTATTATTAATTTTTAGTGAAAATGAGTAGAAATATTAAAAGAAGAGAGAGATAGCTCCATAAATAGATCAATAATGAATTTTTTGTTTGCAAAAAAAGTTGTCCACCTTGGCAACTTGTGAATTCTCCAAGTGCTTATGTGGCGAGAAGTTAATTTTGAATTGCCATAATATATAGTATAGATAGATATAGATAGATAGATGACACTCTAATTATAGTGTTTATCACTGTCATATTTGATACATTTTTTCCTTCTATCACTACATCTTTAGTATATTTTGTCATGTTTTAGGTAGAAATAAGGACTATATGATCAATAATGTACTTTAAAAGATCTATTGTGTGTTTTTGTTTAATTTTATTCCTTTTTGTATCCTTTCGTGCTTTTCAACATCAAACAATCTCTTCTCAGTCAATTACTGCATTTTCACTCTATTTAATGTTAGATCTGCCGCTGTCTGTGACAAAAGCTCTTATTGAGAAAGCGACGATGACTTTGAATGAGAAAGCGACAGAGGTGGTGGAAGCTCTCATCGTCGATTTGACGGAACCTATGAGAGAGAGGTACTGATGTTGAAGGAGTAGGGGACTGACTAACTGAGGGGAGCGGTCGGCGTTTCGTTCAGCGGAAAAGAAAGGGGAGCGAGTTACGGGTCGGGTCACAGGTTGAGTTTATGGGTTGAGTTAGTTTTGATGATGTGGCGGGTTGAGTATAAATTTTTTTGGGTTAATATATGCTGACTGGACACTTCCATTAGCCACATCAGCAAAAAAATTGACCGTGTTAACTGAGACTGATGGAGAGTGACCAAACGTGAAACGTTTAACCACTTTCAATGACCATGAAAGGATTAAAATACTTTTAATGGTCATTAAAACGTGAATTTTTTAGAACTTCCAGTGACCAACCTTGCAATTTACCGGTAAACCTTCCTCATTTGATTAGTGATGATTGAGGGAAACATGAGAAACCAATCGCCATCCCATTATCAAAAGGTGAATCCAACAAAACGTTTTCATAGAATGGGAAACCGATCTCACCAGCAAACAACAATTCAGTAGGGGTGAAGAGTGGGGAAATAGGGCTAGGGTTTGTGGCCTGCTGACGGAAACTTGCTTAACCAAGTTTTGCAGTCACATCACCGTCTCTTCCCTTTGCAGATTGAAGTTGATCAATCTTGCTTGCTTGGCAATACCTGAAAATACATACAGATGGAACCCTCCAACGTTAGGGAACGGCATGAATAGAGTAACCATGGATTAAGCCAAATGACCAACTCGCTTCGGGAGCATATCGTAACTACTGCTTCACATGAACTGAAATGTTATTGATGCAAGATATCTGAACCAATCATGTCAACAGCTTGCGAGACTGAAACCTCATTTGCCAATAAGGTAGTACACAGTCATTACAATGCGTAAAATCCATAGCATGGATCAGCATACTGACCTCAGCTAGCATTAAGGTTATGACGAAAGACAAGAAACCATTTCCAACAGCTTAGTTCATTTGACCAGGGTAGAAGCAGTTGGAGTGATGAGGCGTTTTAAACGGCTGAAACTGCTGGAAACTGATGCTTTCATTGTCTTGTAAATCAAACAAGTTCCCCCGCGACTCCATGGGTGCATTTTCTGATGATGAGAGTGACCAACTTTGCGGTTCTGCAGGCATCATCGTCTGGCCCAGGCTTGTTTCGTTGGCGAGCATCAGATGGTCCAGAGGAGCTGAATCAGGAGGCTCATTCATACCCCAGGAGGAGGAATTGGTTGACAGAAGAGAGAGAGCACCCCCTAAATCAGGGTTCATCTCTAGGTTACAAGTCACTGCAGGCCCCTCCAAACCTGTACAGTATCGTCAACCCATTGTTGTTGTCAGATTAAGGGAAATTGTCCATCATTGAATCACGATCTGATTGAGTCTCAGCGGTAGCACAATCCAGTAATGAATAGGAAACGAACCTTGACTAAAGATCTGAGATGAACTGCCCTTGAAAGACAGACCCTTGTCTGAGATCATTGGTAAGGCAGATGTTGAATCATTCAACTCGTTAGACAAATCACTCATCTGCCTACTCATGCCTTCTGACTTCACATATCCAAGGAAAGAATCTCCTGCTTGGGCGAATTTATAACCCAAGCTAGTTGGCCAGGTGAAACTTTTTGCTGGTAGAGCGACCCTATTCAACATAGCATTCATCTGTCTTCTGTTATCTGTAGGAAGCCAAAATGAGGAGAATAGAAAAGGCAGAGAGCCATTAGAACACACAGCCAACTTCTGTTCCAATCGATACTTCAACTTTACTACGATCTTCATTCAGGAGAAAGCAAGGTTACACAGTTACCAGCTAACTTGTCATACAGTATCACACAATTTGATTAGAAGCGAACCAAAGGTTTTGTGAATTATTACCATATATCGTTGTAGACAGAGTTGAACCAAATTGGAGCGCCTCTGGCGGAGGCCTGCGACGGCGTGCATTGTGATCAGAAAGACGTCTACGACAGCTTCGCTTTTTTTCATCAAATTCTGACAACTCATGAAACCTAGAACCAGTTTTATCAGGAAGAATCTCACATCAACGTGCACCAAAACAAAAATAAGGGGTCATTTGGAGGTGGGATTTCTAAATAGACGGATTTTAGCAATCTCGAGATTTAAGTCGTCCTAGTCCTTTTTTTATTTCCTAATATAATGAGGACATAAAGTCTAATACTTCAGAAGTCAAGAAGTGGCAAAGTAGCTGCTGCAACTGCATTGTTAATGCTAAATAATGAAGGTCGACATGAAAACTTACCTACTGCACTGCTGGCAAAACCGGCGTTCCAGGCCAGCAACAATGACCTTGGGACTTTTTGAGTGGCTCTCACATATTCTATGCCTCCGGTGGTAATCTTTCGCTGACTTGAGGTCAAGGTTGCATCCTTCAACTTGACAGCATGGAGACTGTAAACTCTGACAAGAGGCCCTAGTTCTCTTAGGTGCAGCAACAGAGGAGCTTGCAATCACAGAAGAAGAGGACGACGATGACTTGGTGTTTCCAGGTGTACATACATCTTCAAAATACGTCCTTTTACCAAGCTTCAGACCAATCACGTGTTCCCCAGAGCCGGCAGAAGCATCCACAGGTGAAACACTCTCAACATTTCCCACAATGCTCAAATGGTTCCTACTGATACGGTCAGGAAGTCCTTCCACAGAGCTCTTGGATGAAGAGCCATGTCCTGAATCAGAGCCTGAAAAACCACCACCACATCCAGGTGAATAGAGGTATCCACTATTCATCCCTCCAAGTCCTTCTTCAGCATCATCATGGGTTAAGAAGTGCTTCACTTGTTTCTGAGTGCCACATGCCTTAGAGCTGAACCCAATTATGTTATCCCAGTCCCAATCAGATGCAGCCTTCAAGTTCCACTCCATAACAAGAGAAGTAGTGGGTACAGATTGAGAGGAAAAAGTGTTGTTCTTTTCAATATGACGCATTTACAGTTGTTTTCACAAATACACCTACTCTATTCCCATTCTAAGCATTCATAGTTCAAAATAGCAAATTACAGCAAACTGGAATGAAGCAGCAAAAGTCAGGAAAGCTGGAATGCAGAAGGACCCTTGATTGTTATGCTTTGCAGGTTGGAAGCTTTTCCTCAGTCTACATGTACAAGATAGACAACAAGAAAAACAGGATACGGAGTAAATTTCATCTCCAGTAACTTAACGGAAGTGGAGAATAACTTAAAGCACGAACCTTTAGGTTGCAGCTGTTTCTTCTTCCAGAACCCAGAGTTGAGAATTGAGATACAACAGGTTTCAGGAGAAACTTCTGATGTCCCCTTCAAGGAAAACAGATTACCAACCTCTCTCCGCCTAATTTTTAAAGGGGGCTCGAGGTACAACAGAAGTGAAGATGATGAAAACCAACAGGAAAAAAAAAAGAGTCCTTTGTCCCAGAAAAAAAGGATGTCACTTTCAGGCGAGATGATTAATCTACTTTCCCACCAAGCAAACAAGTGGAATTAAATTTGTCAGAGGTGTCTTCATGTGGATCTTCCCCCTTCCCATTTTGACCAAGACAATAACACTTAGCACATGCCACCCGAATGGTCACAATACCCCCACCACCAGCCACAAATTCACCGCTGCAGCACAGGTAATAAAATCACCCACCAGCCTCCATCCAAGCAGAATCCTACTCAGACAGCACCAAAAGAATTCAGAACCACATCAGTAAAGAATATACCATATCCGACAATCCAAACTTTAACAGCAGATTCTTACCGTCTCCTCTCCAATCAATAGTAGCACTTGAGTCAGAACTCCTGCTAGAAATTGTACCAGAACCATAGATTTCAAGGGAAACTAGCATCTTCCTATTTTAACACACCAAAAGTTTGGAAAGAAAGAAAAAGTACAACAATTCCTACAACAACATTCTCCATAATCATAATCTTTAGCACAAATATTCCGAAGAAATCAGGCCAGTAACATAAACTTTATTCATTTAAGAATAGAACCCATCCATTTGAACAGTATCAAACCATCAGACAGCTGTTCAGATCTCTAGCAACTGACACTCTCATCATTCCAGGGAAGTGGTAATAACTAATAAGCTACCCAGGACAGGGTTTTTTGTCATGAATATTTACTGGCCTTAAAACAACAGGTAAAAGAAAAGCATTTCAGTCCACAAGTCAAGCCACATTTACAGCATGGGGACCTCATAGACAGAGTGATCAATTCTGTCACTTCACTATCAAACAACTACAACTCAAAATTATTAATTGCTCTCCTCCAACGAGCTTGGCATTCTTCATATACCCACATGTCCAGTGGATTGATGAACATGATATAGCTTACCCTAGCGAAATTGTAGGGTAGATAGATGGGCTTGTAAGCTCCATAGTCCACAATAACGACAAAGCAACCAGGCATCCTTTCCTACATTAAGTCTTTGTATTCCATTCGTCTAGGAATTGGACCATGCAACACGTTTCTATACTGGTCCTGCACTTATAGAAAGCAGCAGTGTGAATCTTTGAATTTCAAGTCTATAGATGTGAGTTCCTCTTCAAAGCTACTTCTTTGACTAACCCTTCTTGCCAAAAACTCCTTAGCAAATTACTTGCTACAAATTTGAGCATCCACGCGAGCTCTTATACCACCTTGGTTTATTTGTTTCTATTATACTGCTCAGATGCACAAAATGGTAACACAGTCCTTGAGATGTAAACGATGTTATCAATCAGATGGACAGTTATCTAGACCAATAGGCTCACTTGTTGAAAGGCAATTAACACTTCCATCTCTGACTCCAGTCCAAGTTCCATCCCAAACCACATATATTGCTTTCCCCTTTCCTTCTCTTCTCAAGGAACCACATATCTTTTGAGATGGGGGGATTCACAAAGGTCTCAATTATCACTTCCTTTTCCATGACATGGACACATACACACATGAATGCCCATACATGTCAAATGGCAAGAAATTTTTTTTTCTGCCCAAGCACCAGTACCCCATCATTCATTGAATTCCATCCATAAAAGGGCCCATCCTAACCTTCCTCCTTTAGTTACCCTCATCTCTACATCCTACCCTTTACATCCACATAATGCACCCAAACCGACAAAGAAAAGGAAGCTAGAGGGTTTCTCCAATGTGAAGTTACACAAATTCCGGTAGAAAGGAAAACCAAAAGGCAATAACAACCAGAACCCATTGGACACAATTATGCACAGCCAAACACAATTTCGGATTAACTGGATGAAAGTTAAAAAATACTGCTAAGAGAAAGAAAACTTATTTCCAGAAACGAAATTGGTAGCTCGATCACATCACAAGGCACCCATGTCAGGAACCCATGAGAGAAGCAATAAGGGATTGGAATGGAAGACCCACCACCATTATCAAGGCTGTTTCTGCTTGTGCTTTTCACATACGAAATGAATGAATGAATGAAGTGAACACACCCCCAGACAGATCATATGAATGTATAAATGGAGTTGCAGGGAACTTACAACTCGCTCAACGAGAGCAGAGGAGGTGCTGAGCCGACTCAGAATCCCAGGACCGAGTTGAAAACGAGCAAAGAGGGTGGCGGCCGAGTGGACTCGGGCGAGTGGTGTTGCTGCCATAAGTGGAAAGAGAGAGAGAAGAGCAGAAGAGAAAGAAACCACCCTTTGGCCGTTCATCTGTTGCTATTTATAGTAAAAAAACGAAATTAATATTGTTGCAAAAACGGTTGGGCAATCAATTAACGAGTTGTAAAACTGGTTTAGACCGTTATGACAAATTGACAATTAGACAAGTGGTGTGCTATAATTAGTGGTATAATCGGTTTACTAGAGTTCATGTCTACAATATTTCAAGTGAAAAATCTCATATTCATAAAAAAAAATTCATATTTAAATACAACATTGAACGCCAACATCCAAAAATTTATACTTCACTCAAACAAATAACATCAACATCTTACTTTCAATTCAAGAAACAAATAAAAAATTATTTGTTATAAATTAAATCCACCAAAATGGCATCATTTTGTTTAAAGGTCATAAATCGATCATGTCACTCGCACCAGGGACATTCCATGATTCCATATGATTTTGTAATCGGTACTAGTTAAACCCGATTCTACCACCTGACATGACAACCATGATTTTGAAAGGATATAATTTTTTCCCTGACAATGACGGATTGAATGTTTTGATGAATAAGTAGAGGAAAGTTCAAAATCGAAAAGAGAGTAAGTAATTAATGTATAATGTAACATGACAAAACTTTTTCCTACCAAGATATTGTCCGCTTTGGTCTAGCTCCACTTGATTTTCGCTTTGGGGTGCATATCAATGTGACTTCCGAGAGTTTATCTATCCTTGCGTTGCTCCACAACGAGCACGTTTAATTTCGTAGTTCTTAGAATAACTCTTTCATTTCACCCCCAAAACACGTTTTGTTAGTTAATGTCGGTTTCTTACTTATGAATCATGAATCTTTTACGTGCTTTGTCGATGCGAGATTTGTCTAGCGTGTTACATACCACCCCACCCCCCCTCCCCCACCAAGGAGGGTTGCCTCACCATCGACCAAGAGGGACGCAGAGAGGCGCTAGTATCACTTGTAAGTTGTAACGTCTCGAGCATTTTTCTGACCACAATATTGTCTGCTTTGGGGTGCATATCAATGTGCCTTCGTCAGAGACTATCCATCCTTACATTGTTCCACAACAAGCAGCTTGAACTTCAGAGCACTTACAATAATTTTTCCATTTCACCCCAAAATGCATCTTGCTAGTTAAAGTCGGTTTCTTACTCAAGAATTATGAATCTCTCGTGTGCTCTTGTCGATGTGAGATTTGCATAATGTGTTTCAGAATAAGGTATATTAGCATTGGTTATGTTTGATCTTTTTCTAATCTTGGATTCTTTGGGGGTAAAACAGCAAAAGTACAAAGGAGGACCACAGTTCATATTTTACCTGTTTGCTATTTGCCCATAATTTTTAACAAACTGTACTTACCCTTCTGTACAAATCTTTAGTTCAACAGAGTTTGAGCTGGTAAAAACTAGAACTCAAAACTGGATACACATACAGCAGGCTACAGATTCGATCCCACAGTTGTGATGGCGCAATGTGGACCACAGAAAGTTTGTGCTTGAGATGCCCACAAAGGAGACAGGAGAGGACCAACCCAACCCTATAGCTTTTAAAATTTCAATGCTCTCTGGTTACAAAAATGGAGGAAGAATTTGGTTCTGTTAGGTGCTCCATTTTATCCTCCCATTGCAAGCGAACCTAAACAATGCTCGAAAGATAGCAATGCTTGGATTCCATGAGTGAATAGGAAGTTAGATCTGTGTGGAGTACAACATTAATCAATATAGTTAAGATTCATACCCAAAATCAGAAGTAAACTACTCTACCGTTCGGTCACTCTCTCGTTGGCCTTGATACTTCATCAGTTTTCACATATTCATAACTTCTTTCTATTTCGCGTACATCCCCAAACCAACAGGAACTTTGAAGGTCACTTGTATAATGATACACCTCCCACTAAACAAAAGCAGCTGCAGTATCAGCCAAAAGGGTATGAAGAAATCATAATGACGTTTCTGTACATCCCATTTGGGACAATTGTAGTGGCCTTCTAATGTACTATTTGTACTCCCCCCCCTGAGAACAGTTTCATCCATTCTACAGTGCTGCAGATACTATAGCAGAAAACTGGCCAGGCTATGAACCAACAATGTACCTTGGTAGCTGCGGTGAAGGCAAAGAATTGAGGTACAGTAGATTGTTTATTACCTAGCTTGTCTACCCTGATGAGGTAAAAGAGCAAAAGAACAGATCATGTTTCCAGTTCAGCATCATTTCTCTGCAGAGGTTGCATTTTCTCTAGTGACGCTTCATTTCTTGAAATATGTTCGCCACCTTTGGTGATAATCTTGGCAGGAACTTGAACATCTGCAGCAAGAGAGGAGGCACCAATTTGAATTTTGTAAACAATGGTTGTGTAGCTGACATTAATTGAGCAACAATAACACATTCATGAAGAACTTATAGTAATGAGTTCAAAGCAGAGAAGAGGATGTGCTGCTGGGAACACACACATGCAAAAGCAAATGGTTCATTCTACCATCTCTCATCAGACAATTTAATGCAATTCAATTCTCATTCACCTGTTTCTTCAGTCTCGTTGCTAGGACGAAACTGCAGATAGTTCCCGATAAGAAATTGGAAAAAACCGACCATTCTGTTTCCCACTTCCGCAGTAAAAATTGGTAAGCACTTTACCCGGTGGCTGGGACTAATCTATTCCTATGGTTGGTGCACTTGTCAGTCAATCATATACAAACCAATAGCATGAGAAGGAAAACTCTCATATTCTCAACCCTACTGAGAATCTAATTTGGACAAATGGTTTATTGAAGCACTTCATCCTTGAAACTCCAAATCCTGAGGCACCCAAAAAGGAAACTACATACACCCACCGCTAAGAGACCGGAACCACTGCAAGCAACCATCAGTTGCATAGTGCAAGCGTTATAGATGCATGTTTTGTCCAAGAACATACCTAATGACGTATATGATCTCAAACGTAATATTTCAGTAAACCATAACTCTAGTTCAAAATCTTCCTTTCATTTTCTGGATCACCCCAAAACTATAATGTTCTTCCTCAACAACACCTAAGAAATATTAGATTATAGCGATCAAAATGCACAAGGATCATTTCGTCCAAATCACAGGCATTCTAGTGTAAGCAAGGTACCTGATTATCCATAAATATGAGAAATAACTGTTCACCAATACAAATAGGTTATCTAAATGCTTTGCCTTCGTGAGTGAGCCTCAGATGAACACTACATTTCATGCAGCGACTTCCATATAATTACTTAAACGTACAGAACGATCAAACCAACAACAAATATTCATGACTTCACTGACTCTAGCTGCAAATTGTCCGATCATAATAAACCAACCACAAATGGATGTGATCCTAATAATTGCATGTCAGATGCAGAAGAACTGCCAAGAAGCCGATCATCGTTCATACCGAAAAAATGTTGACTCAATAGGAAATGAAGCACAAGAACATAAATATGATATTTCCATTTTGAATAAATCTAAAAAGTTCTTCAAAATCATAAGTGAAATAATGTCAAACATCCATAGCAGAAGCGAACTCGGTCATTCTGAAGGAAACAGACTTTGAAGAAGCTCAAAACCTAAACCTCCATGGCACAACATAAAAGATTCTATAGACTAATTAGGAAATAACTCTGGATCAATACTTACTTCCAATGTACAACTCTTTATTTCCTTAAGAACAGTTAACTACTAAAGTTAAGCATTAATTCATCATTGATTAAAAAGCAGTTTTCTCCCGATCCCTCCATCCCTCCATCGTTAGAACTCGCTTTTGGCCAGAAAAGGGGGAGAGGGAGCCCGCTCCCTCCCTCCCTCCCTCTTAGAACTCGCTTTTAGCCCAAGAGACCACCCAGCCCTCCACAAAACTGTAAAAGCTTTATCTAACTTAGTATAGTTAAGATTCAGGTTCTCTTCACATTTTTGCATGTGGCCATGCAGGTCATTGTTCTGCTTTCGAGAGTCTGGAGTTCGGACAAAAGAAAGCATTTATAATCACAACGATAACCATTTTGTGCTGCTAAAAGCTAGCTAATTAATATATTGTGTTCATAAAATATGGAGAATAATAAATGGACCAAATGGCAACTGATATGAAGACTGTAAAGTGCAGAAGATTGTTACATATGACTTCTACAATAAACAATTGCAAACATCAGGCAATGAAGTGATCACAACAATTGAGTAAAAAGATAAAGAGTCTAGATTAGAACATACCCAAAGCTTCACACATGCATCAATGACAACAGGAACAAAGCAGACAAAAATGGTGATAGTGGACGGATCAACTTGAAGCCCATAGTGCTCAACAAATACTTCCAACAACGTCTCCCAGCCAGATTCCGAATGGTACCTGAGGGGGTTTATTTGTCATAGAAACAAGAACTCATTACGGTGTGGTTAGAGACCAGGCAAAAGTTTTAGTTTTACGATTAAGTAAACGCGAGGAGGCGTCATGAAGAGCAAGTGAAAATAGCAGTAGATAGGTAAGTATAGAGGAAAAAGCTCAAATAACATGGAATCATTTGGTGAAAAGGAATAGAGTTGAGAATAAACTTTTTAAGTTATTTTGTAAAATTGACTTCGCAGTCAACAAGTGATGCTGTTTTGTAAATTTCAACAAGATTCTGCTTAAGATGAATCAAATATTCTAAGTGAAATCCCAATAAGAAGTGTTCATTGGAGAGTAGGAGATTATTACCCTAAAAAAATATCTGTGATGAGTATAATCATAAATGCCTTCCCTGTATCAGTTACATTATTAAGTATTTTGTATCCTGTGAACTTCAACAAAGCTACCTGCACCAAGGAGACAAAAGTTAAGGCCTAAAAACATGACCTCGTTAATAGTTACATTACATCAGATCATAAGGATCGAAAAAAATTTCAACTTCAAAGTCTCTAGATAAACAGAACAAACTTGTGTTTGCCCCTACAGTGGGAAATGAGAGAGGACTGAGATTAGCAGGATGGAGTTGCATGAGATAATACAACCGAAGTTAAAAGTTGAGATGGAAGGAAATGAATGAATGATAACATTACATTCTGATTGTGGATGTTGTCGAGTTCAACTAAATGTTTGATGATAGATAACTAGTAAAGAAATTACATAATAGATGATGAAATGTTAAAGGAAGATAAGGACATAAACCAAAATGAACAGGGAATATACACACCAAACATTCAACTTTAAGCTACAAGGCTTTATGCGGAGATAGGGGCTTAGGTACTCACTTTATTCTGATTGAAGTACAAAAGCAAGAACAATGAGATCCCAAATACCATATCGGACCATATGTTTGCGAATGCGGTACGATTTTCTAACCTCCACTCATCTTGTAACTCTAACCTGCTCAAATAGCAAAGCTCAGCTAATAAGAGTCGCTTTTGTCAACGGAAAAAGTGTGCACTCTGGAGTCAATTCAAAAATTATTTGGAGATAGATCACTGATGACAAATTGAGGGACAAACTTCAGGCCAATTGATGAATTCGGGACCGTTGCTAAGACTGGTGGAACACGACCACATTTCATATTGCAAAACGTCTTCAGTTATTTTCTGTTAGAAACCGAGTTATCTAGGGTTTCTATATTTATTATTTTAATTATTATTAGGGTAAGTCTTATTAAGGTTAGTAGTCATTTAATAGAATTAGGTTTATTGTTAGGGTTTTCCAGTCTTTCGTTATAAATATGTACTTTGCGTTTTATTAAGAAAAATCAAGAAAGAATTATCAAAGAATCTCCTAAACCCTAATCTCCCTATCTTCCCCATTCTCGATCTCAATCCCTCTAAAGGCCTAGGCCGATTCTCTTCTGTTCTTCCCCAATTCTTCCCCAATTCTTTCCCAAATCCCTAATTCTATCTTCTCAATCCCTAAATTCCCAAATATCACCCAATTCAAATCCCGTTAGAAACTTTGTTTCTAACATCTGGTATCAGAGCCCCGTTCCGATCTGCGAGTTCTTCCCAACTCCATCAGGGACAGCTTAGAAACCAGAGAATCAGCGATGGAAAAATCAGAACTGTCATGGGCTCAGAAGCGAGAGAGGCTGTGGCAGATCGCGGATTATTGGAGGAAGGAGGCAGCGGCGTTCGGGCAGGCCGGCCGAGGCGAGGAGGTTGCCGCGCGGCAGGCGGCGGCGCGCGCGACGTCCGAGGGCGGCGCGGGGCAGAGCCCGATCGTCGGGGCTGGCCGGGAAGCGCCGGGGAGCGCGCGACCAGCGGGGGACGAGGCGGCGACAGGCCTGGCTGCGTCGCCAGAGCTGGAGAAGGAAGCGTCGAAGATGACGCGGGGCGTTGCCGGGATTTTTCGCCGGCGGTTCAGCTCGACGAAGGAGGTAACAGAGAGGGAGAGATACGCCGGCAGCATCCTCTGTCCGTCGTCGAATACGGCGTCGGCGGCAGCCCGAATCATGCAGACGTCGGGATCTGATGTCGAGGCGACGACGGAACTGAAGGCGGCGGCGGCGGCGGGCTGGCCTCGTGGTCGTCGAGTATCGCCGAGGGAAGACGCGACGACGGAGAGGGAGGGGAGGAAGCTGTCGTCGGAGCTGAAGACAGCTGCCGGGTCGGGTGGTTCGCCGCCGAGGGATGAGGAGTCGAAGAAAGCGGCGTCGAAGAAGAAGGAGGGCGGCGGCCGCAACCCTCTGCCTCTGCCTCTCGTGAACCCTAGGCGGCAGCTACAGGTGGAGTTGGGCCGAGAAGACTTGGGTCGCACAGCTGGGTTCACGTTGGGCCGAGTTTGGTTGAACCAGCAGGGCGAACCGACGCTCGAATGGAGCTGGGCCGAAGCGGGCCAAAGTTATGGACTGGTCTTGGGAAAGAAAATGGTTGGGCTTAGATCAAGACACACAGAGCAATTAAGCGAGCTTAAAAGGAGCCCATTGGTTAAGTCTGTTTTGTTTAGATTTGGGCCGAGTTTCCAGGAGGATTATGGGCCATCAATGGGCTATCTTGTTGGATTTGTTTTGCAAGAAATGGAAGATGAATTCATGGGCTTAGAGGATGGGCTCAAAGAAGAAAGACTCTATGATTCTTATATTGTGGAGTTTGAAAAGGATGATGGAGGGATATTTGATCATGGTTGCAACCTGCGTCACGTGGATTGGGAAGAGGCCATTGGAGTCGGAGTCGCTGGTGTGGGTTTCATTCGAGCAGTGGAGCACAATTGGAAGACACGAAAGCGCAAGGAGTGGAGAAGACAAAACGCGGATTGCGCGGGAGATGTGAAGAAATGGGTCGAGTCGATCAACCTTGAGGGCAAGGTTGGTCTGAAGGGGGAGGAGATGTTAGAAACCGAGTTATCTAGGGTTTCTATATTTATTATTTTAATTATTATTAGGGTAAGTCTTATTAAGGTTAGTAGTCATTTAATAGAATTAGGTTTATTGTTAGGGTTTTCCAGTCTTTCGTTATAAATATGTACTTTGCGTTTTATTAAGAAAAATCAAGAAAGAATTATCAAAGAATCTCCTAAACCCTAATCTCCCTATCTTCCCCATTCTCGATCTCAATCCCTCTAAAGGCCTAGGCCGATTCTCTTCTGTTCTTCCCCAATTCTTCCCCAATTCTTTCCCAAATCCCTAATTCTATCTTCTCAATCCCTAAATTCCCAAATATCACCCAATTCAAATCCCGTTAGAAACTTTGTTTCTAACATTTTCACTCTACAACAGAAATAAAAATGGGACGAGTAAAACTCACGCTTTGTGACGCAACTCCAACCAAACTTCATCATCCGAAAGTGGTGGAGCTACACCCATCTCTACCTCAAGTCGCAATCTGGCTTTTTCCTTTCTCAGTTCCTTCACCATCTCAAGCTTTTGATCTTTTCTGACATCAAGCATTTCTGCTGCAAGTGGCACAGTCTTCACATATCTGTTCAGGGAAAATGTCAATACACTTGGAATACACCATGCATTCAGAATGTCAAGTTCACTAAGTTCGGAAAAATAGCTGATCCATATCCAGAGGACATTATGCAGTAGTTACTTGATCCTAGCTAAACTCAGTTTTTAATATATCCAGATTAATGCTAAAAGCTGGTTTCAATCAGTGTATACAGCAGAGTCTCATAAATTAAATCATTGCCTCTGCTGGCACATTTTGATTGTCACACTGGGAAAAACTATTAACAGTACGTTGGAAATGGTTGACAAATTACCTGTCCAGAAAGGGCATGAGAACATAGTCATGAACCGCGAAGTCAAGAACCCACGGAATGAGAATCAGTACTGCCAAATATTTTGCCTATAATAAGAAAAGTAGGAATTTGATATTCAGTTTTAGGATTCACCAAAAGCACAACATGAATGAATTAGCACCGAACCTATGATATAACAAATTATAAAATATGACAGCAAACCATCAGCACTCTTACAGAAGGAATCACTCTTAAGTAGTGGAAAATGAAACTTTATCTTGTTCATAATTCAAGACTCTAATTCCTAAGACAGCATTGAAACAAAATGTGTAAGAAAGGCATGCAAACGTATTCTTATCAATTAACATTGCCTCATTCAAAGAAAAGCTTCCAATGCCACTTCAACGAAATGCAATGAGAATCTAGCACAAAATCGGCCACATGGACATAAAGCAAGGCCAAGTAATCATTCAAACAATTGTCTACGTAAGTTCTAACTCACTGAATTCAAAGAAGCAAATCGAAAAACGCGATCTTCATAAAGCAAATCTTCATCGTCCTTCCCCAGAACCATTTCCTTAACAGATTGAACAAAATCGTTCCGCGGCACCAAGTCACTAGGATCAAACTCCGACTCTTCTCCCCCTGACCTATTCCCAATGCCGCCGCCATTTCCATTGAGCTCCCGTGGACTCCACCAAGAACCATTGCCATAATAACCATCACTTGAACTCCCCACGTCATCAACAATCCAATCCTCCCATCTTCTGCTCTCCTCATTCAACATGTCCTCTTGGGCTTCCCTCAACTCCACAATCGCTTCCGCTCTCCTCTTCCAAGCATCGAATTTCTCCGCTTCCGACAACTTCTCCTCCACCTCGTCACTCGAAGAACCTTCTTCAGTCACCTGATCTTCTAACATATCATCTTCCTTCAAACCCAGCCAATTTCCCTCATCGTCGAAGAAAAACCTCTGCCACCAGCTCCTCCTCCTTCCCCTCGTCTTCTTTGATTGTCTCTTCCCATTCTCCTTGCAATTCGGGACGAACCCACCATACTTCCTCTCCAAATGACTCCCCCGGGGCAGGAAATTGGAGGAAGCAAGCGAATTCCGACGAAAGGAAGTTTGGTTGATGAGTCCTAAGTTTTGGGATAAAAGCAATGAAGTGGTCATCAAGTACTGGTAGCGATAACGAAAGGAACCCACATCTTCTTTCTATTTATGGCACTGTTGCTCAGATCAAAATCCTTAACAATCTCCAATGGCTGCTCCACAAAGCCCTTAAACTCTCGGGTCTGAGCGAGGGAATCAGTGTGTCATTAAATGGGAAGGAGTGAAGAGAGGCGGAATTCTAACTATTCCAGAACACTAAACGCCTAGTAAAGCAAGCAGTGAGACGAGGGGAAAGGGATGGGCTGAAGCAAAGCTGTGAACTATGGCTTTGGACTGAAGCAGAGGCTGAAGAAAACCGCTATGGATCAGTGACGGGGGAAAAGGAGAAACTGGAGAAAGACGAAGAAGGATAACGGTTTACAGATAAGGGAGCGGATCGCGTCTCGTTTCTAGAATCTTGATTACCCGCCAATCTGTACTTATAAAACCCTTGGATCGGAGTAATTAATTTTCAGCCGTTGGATCTCCTTAAGTTAATGGTTTTGGATGAGATTAGTGACCCCAAAAACTTGGTGGTAGTTTTTGTAATTAACCCATAATTCACAAAGCATTGTGCCAACCCAAAACCCTCGTTGGCTAAACCCTAGCGAATCTGTCTGTCCCCTTTCTGCACAAGACCTTCTTCTTCCTCCTTCAACCCCACTTCCCGAGTTTATCTGCGTCGACTCACCGAACTTCGAAAATGGCGGACACAGTGCAGTACCGCCTGGAGCGCATGGTCGAGGAGCTTGACGACCTAGAACGTAGAGGATTGTTCACCCGACGCGAGATAGCCGAGATTGTCAAGCAGAGGCGGAAGTTCGAGTACAGATTGAAGCGCCCCAGTCCTCTAAAGCAGGATTACTTGGCCTACATAGATTACGAGACCCAGCTCGATACGCTTCGCCGCCTTCGCAAGAAATCCGTGTCCCGGGACCTCGACAAGAAGAAGGATAGCAAGAGGGTGAAACTCTCGGTCTCCGATTTCGCCGGAGTTTCGAGGATAGTGGAGATTTATCGCCTCGCCGTGCTGAGATACAAGGGAGATGTCGACCTCTGGCTTCGTTATTTGGAGTTCTGTAGGGAGCGGAGTAATGGTAGAATGAAGAAGGTACTATATGTGTCATTTCAGCTTTTTGGGGCTGTGGTTCCTATTTGGTTGATTCTTTGATGACATGATATTCTAGATTCTTCTCGTCATTGTGTAAGCGATGGAGAATGTGATGAAAATGGTCATTTGATTTTGGTGTTGTTTGAAATGGGACCTCTGCTTCTCTTTATTGCTTGGTTTGCATAGTTGAACTAGGAGGAGAGCAAAGCACTGGAGCTCCAACGTTACTTTCATTTCTGAACTCTTACTATAGAGAGCTTGATTGTGAAAGACCGGAGGAAGGAAAGAAGTGCTTCTAATTTTTGGTTTCTCCAATTTGACATTGTGCAAGCTCCATATTAATTCGGAAAGATCAGACCAAATGGTTCTGTTCTCGCGTTGTGTTTTGTTGGTTGCGGCTGCCATTCCTGCGCTCAAGTTGCATCCTTTTTCTGTGCAGGTCCTAGCTCAACTAATTAGATTTCATCCGAAGGTTCCAGGAGTTTGGATTTATGCTGCAGCATGGGAATTTGACCATAATTTGAATGTTGCAGCAGCTCGTGCCCTTATGCAAAGTGGTTTGAGAGTTTGCCCAACTTCAGAGGACCTCTGGGTAGAATATCTCCGGATGGAGCTCACATATCTCAACAAGTTGAAAGCAAGAAAGATTGCTCTTGGAGAAGGCAAGGGAAGTCTGGTTCGTGAAGATGGAGATGCTGGTGGAAAAGAGTGGAGAGATGATAACAAAGATTTATTCGTGTCACTTGATGAGGAAAGAAAAAATGGCGATGGATCAAACACTGACAATAAGGAGTCTGAGGATAAAGTAGATATATTTAAGGAGCAAGGTCTGAACATTCTCCAGGCAGTGTATAGTGGCGCAGTGGAAGCATTGCCTTTAAATTTTAGCCTTAGAGAACGGTTACTCGAGATATTGGAAGCCACAGACTTGGCAAATTCAGAAGACATGCGCGAACGGATCCTAAGTGATATGAAAAGAGACTTTTCAAAAGATCCCAAATATTGGGAATGGCTTGCTAGACTCGAATTGAGAAACTCTAAAAGTGACGAAGGAATAAGCGATGATGTCACGCTTAAGCAACTACAAAAGGCAGTGAAGGTACAAACCCCCTGTAATTCTACTCACTTGATTATCAACGAAAGTTAAGAACTTCCACATATTGGGTTTTGCCTTCCAATTTATATAAATGCATTGCTTTCGAGATATCATATTTGTTATTTGCTGTTTGCAGGTATATGAAGAGGCTTTAGAAGTTGTGCCTTGTTCTGTCATGTTTGACTTGTACACAAAATTCTTGATGGATATTATTGTCCCCAAAGATGGAAACGTGCAGTTGTGTGATTGTACAGAAGATTGGATTTCACACCTTTTGACAGCATATGAGAAGGCTAAGCTAGTAGGGTGCATGTCAGAGGATCTAGCTTGCAAATATGCTTCATTACATTTGCAATTGGGAAGATTTGATGAAGCCCGAAAACTGGCAGGAGAGCTTTGCAGTGGAGATCTTTCAAATTCATCCCAGTTATGGCTCTTAAGGGCCTCCATGGAAATTAGACATTTCACAAAGGATGTTCTTTCGCAAAGTAAGGCCAGCTTGGATTCCATATTTTTTCTAGTTAGAGATGCATTGACTAAAGTGCCACTGTCAAAGTCGGAGGAACTCTGGCTCATGGTATGCTTCTGTACCTTTGCATTTTGCTGACTTAACTTTTTTCGTCCAATTTATGATTATTTTAATGGCTATGTTAGCTACTGCTGAGATCACACATCAGAGAATTCACTGCTTGAAAGAGATATTCTGGATCATTAATTCATCTCATGGAAACATAACTGGATTGAATAGGGATACATCCTTGTAAACTTGTGTGTAGGTTACAAATTGACGTGTTCTACTATTCTCTTTTTGTAATCATTGTTCTTCTTTTACTCTTCTTGGACTGCAGGCACTCAAGTTCTTTGCTCTTGAAAAGGATTACTCTGATAAGTTGGTTGAGATGTCTATTACTGCAGTAGCTAAAGGTGGTGGCAGTGATTATGGGTTCTCTCTCTCTTCTGCTGTAGTAAATTTTATCCTCCACAAGGATGGGATCCATGATGCTAGGAAAATATATGAGAGGTATATGCTTTAGCTTATGGATGTCAAGCAACTCTTCTCACAATTTGCACAAAAAGTTCATTTCATATTCAAATCAAATTACTCATGTGAACTGAAAACCTTGTGAACTCTGACCTTCATTGTGCTAATATGCAGATTTCTTGCCCTTCCTCACCCAGACCTTTCTTTGTATAGAAAGTGCATTGAATTGGAACAGAACGTTGCCTCTCTTGGTGACAAGCAATGCCTTGTAAATGCTCGGAAGTTGTATGAATCTGCACTCTCAACTTACGACCAGGACTCAAGTTTGTGGCGAGATTACTATTCAATGGAAATTAAGGTAAATGCTGGCTTTGCTTTTCATCACTTGGTCAAAATCGTACACAAATCCTTTTTGTTAGACAAGCAGTTTCCTACTTAATTTTACTGCACAACCCCCTTGGCATTTTGGATTACTTATGCCTCAGTAATGCCATCGGTTTTGGCCTGAACCACCTTGAACTGCACCTGCACATGTGCCGCAACCCTCTCTGCACCATACCAACAATCGGTTTGGCTCGATGCAAGCATTTTGGTTCAGTTTCAACTTTCAAACACAAAGTCAACAAAAATATAAAAGGCCCCAGATCATTTTTCTTCTTCTGCCCATTTAGATTGCATCTTCATGGTGAAAAACCGCGCTGAATTAGATTGGCTATGGGTGTGCGGTCAGGTGCTGCTAGATACAAGTGTTCATGCAATTTAGTTGACCGAAAATGCGGTCTTGCCTGGTTTAAGACGCACCTGGCGCCGACAATTACCCCATATTTGATACATTGGTGGTAGATGTTCTGTGAGTGTCGGAAGCTTGACCAATATTTGCTGATTTGTGTTGCAGCTGGGAACGTCAGAGACGGCAAATGCTGTGCATTGGCGAGCAAGGAAGACACACAATGCTGCGGCTTTGATAGCTTCTCCTGACGTTGTATTATGATTTACTGCAGTGCACACATCATGTCCCCGAAAAAAGAATTTTGGCCAACCAACCATTTTTGTACCCTTATTGCTTAGTTGAGAAATGAAAGTCGAAGCCTCATAAGTTAAGTGAGCAAGTTTTCCGAAATTGTACCGTTTTCTTTGCTCTCAATCCGTGGTTCTAAAGGTTGCTAATGTAAAGGAGAAAAGACTTATTTTCTTTTCTCTCCTTCCACAAATTGCACGAATCCACCAAATGTTGTATATTTGTGTGGCTGCAGTGAGAGGGTCTTAAGAATGGTAGAATATCTTTATCTGCTGAAACACTTCTGTTCTTCTTTCAGTGTTTGTGCTGCAAATCTCAACCCCATGTCGCAGTTTTTAAGCGGTAATTGTTAGGACTTAGGATGTCTAAAATAAGACATAGCGTCAACAAAGACGACGACCTTCGATGGGTTGCGGGCTTGTAACTCTTGTTCAAGTTAAGAGTTCAAGATTTTCGAGTTCCGAAGAGTTCAATATTAATTCGAAGATTTATTGAACAGAATCTGCGCTTTTTTTTTTTGTCAAAATATATGATATATCAATCGAAACAAAGAGATAGTTACACCCTGAATAGCAGCCAGACCCTGAAAATCAAAAGAACGATTTACAGACGAGTACAAAGAGAGAACCTTTTTAACTACCGAATGAGCTACCCTATTATTCTCTCGACCTACAAATAATAATTTGTGAATTTTGGCGAATCCTTTTAAAATCGCGCTTTCCCGCTCTAAAAGCGGGAGCGTCCACCCTCAACCACGGATTATGTGACCTATCGAGGCCCCGGCTTTCGGAGCCCAGCCATTTGGGCCTGACTCACAAGAAGATAGGCCCAATCTGTTACAACGGCGAATCATCGAAACAGCGGCGAGCTCATTCTCAACTCAGCAGCTGCAGCAGTGTCACCGAGAGAAGCCAGCGGAATTTTTGCAGGGAGAGAGGTCGGGGTTTAGGGTTTTCGAAGGCCTCACAGTCACTGGTCTGCAACAGACGGAGCAAGGAACGGAAGAAGTAGGAATCAAAAGGGAGTCGGGAAAGCTAAAGAGATGAAGTCGGTGGTGGGAGTCGTCGTTTCCAACAAGATGCAGAAATCGGTGGTGGTCGCCGTCGACAGACTATTCCACAACAAGGTCTACAATCGCTACGTCAAACGCACCTCCAAGTTCATGGCCCACGACGAGAAAGACGCCTGCAACATTGGAGACCGAGTAATTGCTCTCCCCCCTCTTTATTTCCTATTTTATGGTTCTCGGTGAGCCCGTTCCCAGCTCAATTTTGTATAAAAAGTTTACGCTGTTGCTCGGAAAGAACGTAACTTTTTCCTCTGTAAACTAACTGGGATCAAAGGGATTTGCCATTTAATTGGGAGAAGAAGGATGCGAACAGTTATGTTGTGGAGCTGTTGTTTCTCCAGGGTGTACTTTTTAATTTTCGTTTCTGCTATTACAACTGCAAATGGAGGGTAACTTGGGTTCTAATTTTGTGGAATTGTTTGTGTCCAGGTGAAATTGGATCCTTCGAGGCCATTGAGCAAGCATAAGCGTTGGGTTGTTGCTGACATTCTGAAGAAAGCACGGATATACGTTCCTCCTTCTGCTGCTAATCAGACTGCATCAACAGCTTCATCTGAACTTCCAGCGTCTTCAATCTCTTAAGGTGAGAAAACGAACAATCTCTTTGCTAAGTTGCCTGCCTCACACCCTGGCTAAGGGAAGTTGAAAGACAATTCCCTAACTAGGCATTAGATGTAGCATAATCAATGAAAAGGATGGAGCTTAGTTGGTTCTGGTGTTTCTCAATGTCATCTGAGTGCATTTTTTGCGGAAACATATTGCTCCTGTGCTTGTTAACTTGAAATCTCAATGCTTTTAATTGTTTGGAATAAAGACAAGAGCAATTTAAGTAAACATTGTATGTTCATTGGCAAATTTGGTTCTCAGAGGATCCTAACTGATATGGGGTGCATAATTCAGTGTATTTGATTGAGGTGGGTTCTTTGATTTCCATAATTTCCTTAGTGTAGTTCTCTTTCATACACAAGGTGGGGCCACGCAGAAGCAGGCTTCACCTGCACAGTAAGACTCATCGTTCCTTCCGTCATTTTTCGGTTTTCTATGAGTGTTTTGAGATTATTTGCCGATCTTCAGTCATCTTTTGTCTTTCTGTTTTGATTTGTTCAACAGTATTCATGGTCATCCATTGAACCATGCCATTGTTCTTGGTAACAGGCCATATATAATGTCCAAGACATCTAGAAGGCTTCAGAGAAAATCATTTAGGTGACACAATCTCAGATTTGCTCACGGTGAAGATTTTCTTACCGTTGAGGATTGTTGTCTGGGTTTAAAATTGATTAGCATTTACGAGACTTGTTGGTTCTTGAATTTGAGGAAAAGAGGGACTCATGATTTAGTTTACAGCCCATTTTGTATGATATGCTGACTAGATTTCCAAATGAATCTGTTTTTTTCTTTTTCTAGTCAACTTCCTGGTGGCCTTTCCTATTGCCTTTATGTCTGCAAGTGATCTTTATTCCACGAAACAGACAAGTTGTTTTCAATGCTTTTCTTATAAAGGAGGTTAAATTTTCGGTTTCTCATAGCATTTGATTATATGTTGACTGCATGGTACCTCGGCGTCCACGTGCAGCATATATCAGTGCATGCTGTGTCGTTTTATCTCCACCTGTGTTTTGCATGAGCTCCATTGCTTACCTGGTGACAGCCAATCCTCTTGATTAAATTTGCTTACCTTCCCCTTTAGCTCTATAAATCAAGGACTACACTTTTTCTAGTTCGCATTCTGCTTATGGATCAATCTGGCCCCTCCAGTTCATCTGCTCCTAAGAAAACTATTCGAAGGAGGAAAAAGCTAGGAGGTTACATGGGTGTTCGTACGAGGGCAGTTGGAAAGTTTGCTGCTGAAATTAGTGTTCCAAGAATGGGAAAAAGGTTGTGGTTAGGCTCATTTGATTCAGCAGATAAGGCAGCTAGAGCATATGATGCTGCCCTGTATTGTGTTCGTGGTGAGTGTGGTAATTTCAATTTTCCGGGTGATAGACGGCCAGAACTCCCCAAGGCTCCCATGGATTCACTGTCAGAAGCAGAGATAAAGGCTATTGCTAATAGATTTGCTTTGTCACGAGGTACCTCAGGCTTAACCCTGGTGTCTTCTTCAGCAGGAACACCGGTGGGTGCTGATAAATCAGATTCTGATTTACCAGTTTCTAGTGCAGATGCTAAGAAGAGCACATCCGAAGAGAAGGGAGCGGAACCAGTAGCAGAAGACTCACTTGATGGTCTAGAAATGGATGATTTCCAGAATCTGGACCTTGAATGGGTGGATACCCTTTAAGGTGATCCGATGGTCCACCTTGGTAACAAGGGAATTCCCAATCCAGAACCGACCTTTTTAGTTCTTTTCTATGCCCCATGTAACTTCAGTTGTGATTGTGTGTTTTTGACTGTGGAATTGTGACAAGCTTGCTTTAGAAACTCTTTGTAATGGTACTTGCTTTAGTTACTTATTTGGGGGTATTGGAACCAAACCTGCAATTGACCATAGCAGTAGCATTATGAGTTTGAGTGACCCCAAGGTGCCTAGTGGCATGCCTTTCTGTGAGATTCTTCTCATTCATATCAAGGATTGCTACTGTTTAAGTGAAGTTTTGGTTCATGGGAGATCATTTGCTTCCTATTTTCGTTTTGAGTGAATTCAGCATTTGGGTTTTCTTGTTTGTTCCAAATCTCTGTTATTGCTTCTACATGTGCAGTCTTCGTTTTTTGTTCTTGGGTTCGAACAAAATTCTCCTATTGTTTGATTGTTTCCACCCATTTTTTTAGGGTGCTTGAGTGAGAGTCGCCGTGATGGTTGTTGCATTTGCAACAAAGAGGAAGGCACTGTTTTAACACGGAAGGGTAGTCTGTATGTTTCCCTTTGTTATGAACGATCTTGAAACTGCATCCAATTGCAATACGATTACAGACTACTGAACCGAACGACATCGATTGCTTCCTCATTATTCAATCCATCCATGGAGGAGCCAAATGAGTGATTCTTGAAACAACGAGGTGTGAACTGTGATGATGATGATGATGGCAAAAATAACATGCAGACAGACATATGCGTTCTAAATTTTTTCGTTTCTAGAATTAATGTTCTTCCTTCTCGGACAACAAGAGCGATGAACTCGAAATAATGAGAAAGCAAAAGGTCACAATAGAAACAGATTCTTTTTGAATGAACGGATTCGTCAAAATCAGTAACATGAATGAATGAAAAAAAACAGGGGACTTTCACAATCCTCATCTTTAATGTCTCTCTGCTCCATTTAACTTCTTTTTCACAGAAGCTGCAACGTCATCATAGTGAGGATCTAAAAATACATATAAGCGTTTTCCCAAACTGTCGTTTAGCGATTTAAATTCTCTTCCATTCATGCTTCCACGTCAGTACTTTATCTCTCATATCATCAGAATTTCGTTCCGTTTCACTTTTACCCTTTATCCTTTTGGGCTTTGACAGTTTGGGCTTTCTCCCCTTGTTTCACGGCAACAAGAGGCTTGTTGTGCATCCATCCTTTGTCACTTCTTTGACGAGATGCACTCGTTTGAAACGATTGGATATATCAGGAACTTCATTTGAGGATGCTTCACTCCCAAGCTCCCTAGGGAATTTTTCATCTCTAGAAGAATTTTATGCGTATGAGAGCAGAATAACAGGTATCATCCCTGATCAAGTTGGTAACATGAGTAATATAAACACTTTTGCGCTCTCAGGAAATCGGTTGACTGGATCCATTCCAAAATCCGTAAGACAGCTGGGGAAACTTCAGTACTTGGCCTTAGATCACAATGAGTTATTCGGACCAATTCCTAAGGAGCTTTGTGAGTTACACACATTAGGTTACTTATTATTCCTGGGTTACAACAATTTTTCTGAACAGATCCCAGGGTGCTTACATAATCTAAGTCTTCTTCAACATCTTGGCTTGGAATTCAACAAGTTCAGCTCGCTCTGTGATACCTTCTTCACTTTGGGACATGAGCTCCTTGTTGAGATTGAATCTGGGAGGTAATTTTCTTAGTGGGTCTCTTTCTCCACGAGTCGGCAACTTGAAAGGCTTGTATTGGATGCGCTTATCAGGGAATCAACTATCAGGTGAAATTCCTGCAAGTATTGTAACTCTTGTAAATTTACAAGAGTTGTATTTGAATCAAAATCGATTCCAAGGACCCATCCCAGATTCCTTAACCAACATGGTTACTTTGAAATCCTTGGATCTGTCATCCAACAATCTCTCAGGTGTTATTTCCAAATCCTTGGAGTCATTGAGGGATCTAAAGCATTTCAATGTATCACATAATGGATTATGGGGAGAAATCCCAAGTGAAGGACCATTTGCAAATTTGTCGTCAGATTCATTTGAGGGGAATCCTAGGTTATGTGGGTTACCCAAGTTTGGAGTACCCTTGTGTCCTAAACCAAAGGGAAAGAAACTTGGACTGAAGCGCTTGGGGAAATTAGCGATTAGCCTTCTCTCCCTAACGGCTTTAGCTACGGTTGTTGTAGTTGTGGTGATCATTTGGTGCTGGAATAGGAAAGTAAGGAACAGAATGAGTGGAAGGGAAGAATCTTTGCCTGTAACTAAATGGAGAAGGATTTCCTTACTCGAGCTCCAAAGAGCAACAAATGGGTTTGATGATTGCAACTTGTTGGGAAAGGGAAGCTTTGGTTGTGTGTACAAAGGGGAGTTAGCCGATGGAACCAGTGTAGCTGTGAAGGTGTTCAATTTCTCGGAAGAAGAAGCCGATGTTGACACGATTGACGTTCATCACGAATGTGAGATTTTGTGCAATCTTCGACATAGAAATCTGATAAAAATTATTAGCATTTGTTATGCAATTGATTTCAAGGCATTAGTATTGGAGTTCATGCCAAATGGAAGTTTGGAGAAGTGGCTATATTCTTACAATAACTTTTTAGACATCATTCAGAGGGTGAACATTGCGATAGATATTGCATCTGCCCTCGAGTATCTTCATCATGGCTATTCGGTTTCGATAGTTCATTGTGATTTGAAGCCTGAAAACGTGTTGCTAGATGGAGATCTAGTTGCTCATCTAAGTGATTTCGGCATTTCTAAGTTGCTAGGTGACATTGATTCCATCACTAAAACACGCATGTTTGGCACCGTTGGATACATAGCACCAGGTATGTGTTAAAAAACAAGATAAACTTCTATGCATAATATTATTGTGTGTATGCAATTATAAATTATTGGTTCCATGTTTTTGTCAATGTAGAGTATGGCGGGGAAGGAATTGTGTCGGTAAAGAGTGACGTGTACAGTTTTGGTATTCTACTCATGGAAGTTTTCACCAGAAGAAAACCCACCGAAGAATCATTTGATGAGAGAATGGATATGAAGCAGTGGGTTACTACATTTATGCCAGAGAGAGTAACCGATATTGCTGATGCAAATTTGTTGGCGGACGATTCAAGAGTAAACTTCAGGGCTAAAGTCAATTGCATATCATCGATTATGAAGTTGGCATTAGCGTGTTGTGCATACACACCGGAAGACAGAATGAATATCACTGATGTGCTTTCCCATTTGAAGAAGATAAAGTCGCAAATCTCGAAGTCAAGACGTGTGAGAATTTAAATAGATGAAGTGGATTTGTTGTAATAGTTAGCATTAAAGTTGGGATACCTTTATGTTGATGATGATAAGTATAATGAAAATCCCTTATAGCTATAGCGTACATAGTTGTTGTGTTGTACGTGCTTAAACGTTATGAAAATGATTGCTTGCAGTGCTGCAAATGTCTTTTGAGTGTCTATCTAGTTGCAAGGGTCCAAGATAGGGTGCATAACCCATGGTTATGCACCCGTCAGTAACCCAACAGGAGCCGTCCATCTGGAGCGGGGAGATCTAACGGCTGGGGTCGGAGCGGGGTGGGGCAGGGGTATTTTTGTCCATTTTTTGAATTTATGTCCTTCGCTCGTTATTCCTTTTTTGTTTATCCTTGGCCGAGCTGGAATTGGATTCATGAGAGAGAATGAGAAGTAAACAGAGCAATCGAGAGTTTTTCTCCGAAGGATCTGTCGATGGCGAGAAGGTTGGTGGAGGACGCGATTCTTAGCTTAATCGGCAGCGGACTTGCGAGTTATAGTTGTTAGAAGGTCTGTGGAGGACGCGATTCTTCTTCTTCTTCTTGCTCGAGGTTTTGGCTCGATTTGTTTGTGTTGAAGTTTCTGCTGGCCGTTGTTTGGTCTCCGTCGAGGTAATTTGTAGTGATAGTAGGATTTCACGTTTGCGCATTGATTCCGTTCTGTAATTTGTTTTTGATGTTGTGTATATATGATTATACCATGCAATACCAGTTTATACCATATATCTGCGTTTTCTCTTTTGTGCTCTCTGTTTTCTGTTCTTTGTGATCAATGATCTCATTATGTTTGTATAAGTTTGTTCAGTTGATTGATCCGTAGTTGAATTTATGTTTTGTGCAGGAATTTTTTGAATCTTCTTGGTTGACTGAGCTTTTTTAGTGCAATGAGTGATCTCAATCAAGGCGCCATTGTTTCTTTGAATGAATCTAATACTGGATCTAGTTCTTCTAATAGTGTTGTTGAATCGGAAGGTAAGAATTTTAAATGTGTTTGGTAAGTTGATGTTTGTATATATGTTATACCATACAGTACCATACTGGTATTTTATAGTATTTTTGCATATGAGTGTTGTGTTTTATTTTTTGTAGATTGTTTTTATAGTTGTTGTGATTTTATGTTTCTGTATATATGTTTATACCATGCAATACCGTGCAATACCATGTTATACCATATATTACCATGTTATACCATAAAGTACCATACTGGTATTCTATGGTATTTTTGCATATGAGTGTTGTGTTTTATTTGTTGTAGATTGTTTTTATAGTTGTTGTGATTTTATGTTTCTGTATATATGTTATACCATAAGAAACTACACTGGTATTTGTATAGTTTTGATTGTAATAAACTTTACCATATGATACTATGGTGGTATTATAGTTTGTACAGCATTAATGTTTCATTGTTTTTATGGTTTAGGTTTTGATGGTATTGATCCTAATGTTCGAAGTTCCTGGAACAATCTTGAGTTCGCTACAACTGATGATGCATATAGATTTTATGTGGATTATGGGAATTATAAAGGTTTTTGTGTGAGGATTTACCATCAGTCGGCATGTCCGAAGCTTAATAATGGTTCAAATGCGGTTTATTATATCAAGTATTGTTGCAATAAGGAAGGCTGGAGGATTGGTAGTGAGAATAATCCTGCTAATCGTGGTTCTATTGATGCGAAGGCTCGTGTTCGTCATGTTCCAGAAATCAGGGGTGGATGTGATGGTGCCTATATTCGAATTAGGTGGTTTAAGCAGTTCAATTGTTACAAGATTTATAAGTGGTATGATGTGCATAACCATGACATGATTCCTGTGGCTATGCGTCACTACATGAGATCGAATAGAAAAATGGCTCCTGTGTATAAACTGTTGGCAGATGTGAATGATGCTGCTGGTATAGGTGCGACTGCTTCGTATAATGCAATTAGTACAGCTGGTGGTGGTCGGAAGTGTATTGGTTTCACAAGAAATGATTTGAAGAACCACCTGCGGACAGTGAGGACGTCATCAATGGAGCATGGTGATGCAACTGCATTACTAAAACACTTTAGAAGACAAGCTAAGCTGGATCCTGGCTTTTTTCATGAGGTAGAGGTTGATGTGGATGAGAATATTGCTAGTATTTTTTGGGCAGATGGGAAGATGCGGATGGATTATCATTTTTTCGGGGATTCAGTTAGTTTTGATACTACATACAGAACGAATAAAGAGTATCGACCACTAGGTATGTGTTCTTATTTTTGTGATTATTCTGTATTATAGTTATTTTTATTTGGTATTATGTTGTTACCTGTTAATACTATGGTGGTATTTTGTGGTATTCATTATGTTGTTATCTGTTAATACTATGGTGGTATTTTGTGGTATTCATTTTTTTAACACTGTGTACCACATGGTATGTGCAGCTCTGTTTGTTGGTTTCAACAACCATCATCAACTCACTGTGTTTGGAGCTGCCCTTCTATATGATGAAACAACGGCAACGTTTGAGTGGTTGTTTAATCAGTTTTTGGAATGCATGGGAGGTGTGAGCCCGTTGTCTATTTTTACTGATCAGGCTGCTGCAATTGCTGCTGGTATAAGGTCTGTTTTCCCAAGTTCTTTCCATGGATTGTGTTCATGGCATATCTCACAGAATGCAGTTGTTAATTTGGGATCTTTGTGTGATTCGGATTTCCTTTGTGAGCTTAGCTATTTGATGTACAATGTTGATGATGAGGATGATTTTGAGTATAATTGGAAAAGAATGATAGATAAGTGTTTCCCTGGGAAAGGACCTCTTGGACATAGTTGGTTACAAGGTATTTACAAGGTGAGGGAGAAGTGGTCATCGGCTTGGGTGAATTCTCATTTTGGTGCTGGTATGAAGAGCACCCAGTTAAGCGAGTGTTGCAACAGTAATCTTCGTCATTACTTGCAGTCAGAATTTAGTATTCCTAGATTCTTTGTACATTTTGATAGGATGCTTGATAATAAGAGAGATGCTGAAGAAGAAGAGGAGTACAGAGCACTTTCTACGTTTGCTGATTGTCGCTTTTCAAGCAGTGCTATTGTCAAGCAAGTTGCTGATCTATATACCCCAAAAATATTCCAGCTTTTTCTAGGACAGTACAAAGAATCTCTTTCATACAATGTTTTCCCTAATACAGAGTTAGCTCAAGAAGGGAATGTAAAGATCTTTGATGTCTTTACATTGTTAGCAGACTTGTCAAGGTTTGACAGCAGACTGCTCATAGTTGATTTTGATAATGGTGAAATTAAGTGTACTTGTCGCAAGTGGGAGTCAAGTGGTTTGTTGTGTAAGCATCAATTGAGGGGATATGATTTGTTGTGGTCTACAACTTGTAATGTGAAGTTTCATCACATCCCTTCTAGTTTGATTTTGAAGCGATGGACAAGGACAGCAAAAACTGGTGGGAATTTTGGATTTGCAGTTTCGTCTACTGAGGCTCCGTCAAAGTATCGGTCTCGCCTGTTCAATATTTCAGCTGTTTCTGCTTCGCTTATCAGTAGGGTTTGTTTGAATGATGATTTGTATAAAACAACCATGGATTTCATGAGTGATTTGATCAAGAAGTGTGAAGCTTTACCAACTGTTGAAACAGCTGGTACGGGTGGATCGACCAACTGTGAGAGTAAGTTCCTTGGCCCCCTTTTGTTTGTGTATATGATTTTTGTTATTTTTTTGTCTGCCAAGTTGTTTTACCATGTTGTACCATGTTGTACCATGTGGTATAGTGTGGTTTTCTTTACTGTTTCTGGTAATATGTTGGAATACCATATGGTATTATGTGGTATTGATTGTAGTATGTATTTCTTATTTGTAGGTGATGTTCCAGTTCGAAATGTGAAGGGGTTTAAGCCTAAGAAGGATTCATTTAAGCCTTCGAAACGACCTATTACAGAAGCTGAGATTGGAAGGGCGGCTAGTAGGAAGAAGAAAAAGACTAGCAGATTGGAAGAGGAGAAATTGAAGGCTGTGGAAGAAAGTTTGAAGTTGAAGTTGTGATAGTTGTTTGAAGGCTGTGGAGTTTTATTAGCTGTTGAAGGATGTTGATTTTTATGTATTTCTTGCATATTTGTTTTGTTTTGAAGTAGTATTGATCTGCACATGTGAAGGACTTAATGTTTAGTGGATGATTTTAACCTTTGATATAATGTTTTTTCTATATGGTGTTGTGTGGTGTTTTTAAAAATGTTTATACCATGTTATACCATATGGTATACTATGGTAAAAACATTTTTATGACTGTAATCTTAGCTAAGTGTTGTGTTCAGTTTAGCATAAAATAGCATGTGGTTTTGTTCTGGTGTATTTAAAAATCCTTATACCATGTTATACCATATGGTATACTATGGTAAAAATCTTTATACCATGTTATACCATATGGTATACTATGGTAAAAACATTCTAGATGACTGTAATGTTAGATATGTGATCTGTGCTGTGTTCAGTTTCCATAAAATACCATCTATGTTGTTGTGGTGCATTTAAAAACGTTTATACCATGTTATACCATATGGTATACTATGGTATACACATTTTGATGACTGTAATCTTAGATCTGTGACAATAATAAGGGGTAAGATAAAGTACTAGGCTGTTACATAACCATAATAAGAAGTGTTTCAAATGTAAGTTATAACACACCCATAAGAAACACACTGAATACCTTGTTTGTTCTAAAAAGCACACACATAAGAAACACACTGAATACCTTGTTTGTTCTAAAAAGCACACACATAAAAAAAAACTAGCAAATTGGTTGTCTGCAAAAGCATTGTTTTCAGAAGCTGATGTCTATAGTAGATATTGTAACCATACTGATTCTGTCCCCTTCCCTTACTTGCTTTGATTCTTCATAGCACAGTACTTTGTGGCAGCCTTCATTATCCGATCACGCTCCAGGTTGTCTTTATTGAGGATGATATCCAGCATGATACACTCCCTGTCTTCTTTGATCAGATCCATTCTCTTCCAGTCTGATTGCATAAAAGTCTTGTACTTTCCTTCCCAGTGGCGCATCCATCTGATGATGTACAATCCACATGAGCGTTTATCTGGCTGTGTAATCTTCCCCAGATTGAACCAGTCAAAATTTTCCCAGGGGATTTGTCTGTTTCCACCGTACACACTCATGTAGTTGATTGCATAATTGACAACTCTTGCTGCCACTGGTCTGTAAGTCGAGTCAAAGTCTTTGTAGCGGAGACTGTCAAGCACATCAAATCTTGTGTTCTTGATGTTGACACAGATCATGATGTAGTGTTCACCATCACAGTAAGGGAAGAACCACTGCATATAAATGAAGTGAGAATGTTAATGGACAATTATAAATATGTTTTGAGGAATAGTTTTTTGATGTCATGCCATATGGTATTTTATGGTATTTGTAGTGTTACTTACAAGGTCACAGTTCTGGAAGCTGAGGTCTTTTGCCCATGGTTTGTCAGAAATATATTCATCCACCTTGTCGAAGTATTGGTCTGCACTTAGTGGAGGTTTGTTGTTTTCTATGTCCAGCTTGCAGTCAGACTGTACATTTGAAATTATGTTAAAGCAATCATATATTCAGGTATGGTAAGTATAGTACATTAAAATATGGACAAACTTACTGCCAAATGACTAGAGAAGAACCACTTGGTGATTTTTCCTGTTTTTGCTTGATCTCTGTTCATCAGATCTCCATACCAGTCCACGACATCATTTGTTATCAGTTGATCTATGTCAACAGATTGCAATGATGACCTTTTGAGCAAGCCTGTTCCATCCTCTCTTCTGAACATTACCTCGTCCCTGTTCAGAAGAGTATACCACATTATACCATGTGGTATTGTTCAACATTATACCATATCATACCATACCATACCATACCATATGTCATTAAGAAATTAATTGATATTAAGAAATTTACTTACTCGGAGACAATTTTGTTGTCTTTGCACCTTATGTACTCAAGAATGTCATTGAAAACTTCATCAGGAGTTGTCTGAGGTGGTGTAACCATCATTGCAATTGGGATTGCATCTAGGGCACCATCTTTTGCTTCAACTGGTTGATTTGCTGCTGATGAGTCCATTCCTGGCATTGGTTGTGAAACTGGTGTACTCAGGTCATCAATGTAAGCAGCCAAGCATGCATTTATCTCCTGTAGCCTCTCCTGGCTGTTCGAGTACAAGCTTGACCATTCAATGAATTGTTTATTCTCCAACTGTTTGCTTGTTTTTTCTTGTGGAGGGGTTGATGTTTTTGCTTTCTTCTCTGGTCCATGGACATTATTAACCACTATCCTTCTTTTGCGCGGTTCTTCTGGTTGTTGTGATGCTGTTGCTGTGGTGATGTTGACATTTTCTGTTTGTGATGGTGGATTGAATGGGCTGAGGTCAAAAGATGGTATGTCCTTGTCTTTGGTGGTGGCTGTCTTTGGTGGTGCATCTGTGGGTTTTCCTGCAGTCTTTGGTGGTGGCTGTATTGCTTCTTCATCATTGTTCTTCTCCTTTTCTCCCTCCTTTGAAACAAGCACATCTGACTGTGTCTTTTCACTGTCATCTGCTTCCTGATCTTGATTCATTTCACTTGACTTTTCTTGATTTCCTTTTTTGCTGGCCTCCTGGTTCTTCTCAGCAGTTTCAGTAGTATCCTTCTCAGCAGTTTCAGCAGGATTCTCTTTCTGCTGTTGAGCTTCTGGTTTTGTTGGAGAACCATCTTGATTCTTCCTTTTCTTCCATTGTGTTGGTCCAGCTAGATCCACTGTTGTTTGTTGAGAATCATCATTTCCTTCAGATTCAGTGACTGTGGGTTCTTTCCTTTTGTCTGTTTTGAGCTTGTCAAAAAAATGCTGCAGAGTGTCTTGCAGGTTTGCATCTTTTTCTATATCTTCATCATCAGACTCAGCTCCTTCAGTTTGTTCGATAATCACGTCATCAGATCTTTCTCCTTCCACATCATCAAAGTTTTTATCAGCTTTTTGCTCCAACATTTCCTTGTGTTTGACAAGCTCTTCAATTTGAGCTCTGTACTGCTTCTTGATTGATAGCAAAATAGCTTTCATTGATGTTTTCACCATCTTCAGTGCTCTCTCAGCCTGCATTAGTCATTTTTGGTCTGTAAGTTAATATTTACAGTAGAATACCACATATTACCATGGTGGTATTGAATGGTATGTGCATTATACAGTATAATACCATATATTACCACCATGGTTCATGTGTGGTATTTTAGTTGTATGAATTGGACAATTTGTAACATATGGTAATTTATACTTACTTGGGGGACAGTCTTGATCATCTTCAAATCAAATATTAGTGATGCTGATGGTTGTTGGTCTGTGTTGTTGTCATCATCATCACTGTCAATGTCGACAATCTTCTCTTCTTTGTCCTGTATCTTCATCAGCTTATGGAGTTCTTCTCCACCATAGTAGCTCACTATGTTTTCAAAGTTCCTTTGCACAGCAGTGTCATCATAGTAGCTTGCTGTTGGGATTTGGAACTGGGTGGAGAAGGCCATTTCATCCAACTTGTACATGAAGCATACCTTTTATTTGTTTGTGGCAAGGAGAAACAGTTGTATTAGTATTTGATGTACTAGGATTTGTAAAGCTTTTAGGGTATAGTAATTGAAAATGGAATTATTGTGGGTATAGATACTTACTGTTAAGAAATGAAGATCTGCATTGATGTACACGGTGTTTGCAGTCAACCCGTGATTCATGTAGTCGAAGAAGAACTTGCACCAGTTGTATTCTTTGAAATGGTTGATTGTGTCTGGCTGCAAGTACTCCAGCACATTCAACTCAGCAGTAGGGTTTGAATATGGGCACAGTAGAGCTCCCGTAACCAGAATCCAGAACAGCTTGATCCATCTTGCAATGGTATGAGCATTAGAAATGTCATGCTCTACATTAGCTAATTTCACCCTTCCATTTGTAGCTGGAGCTTCTAGTTCTAGTAGGACCTGCGTCGCATAGTCTACTGCTTCTTCCACTGATAATTTCTTGAGCGTCACTTCCTTTTTACCCATTGGTAGACCATAAACTCTATGAAAGTCAATTGGTGATATCTTCATGTAGGTTCCACCAGGCAGCTTGAATGCTTTCTTTATCGGATTGTACTTGCTCATTGTGAATAGAGCAAAGTTCGTGTTTATCTTTGTTTGCTGGATGGATGTTAAGCCATCAAGGCCTAATTCCTGCAATTTTTCCCTCTGTTCAGCTGTTAATGTTCTTGAAAGTGCATTGATTCTTGTCGGGCTGCACCTTGTTCGAAATTTGTCCCTATGTCTCGACATGATGTACCTGCATCCAGAATAGAAGAATTGCTATAACATACCATAGCATACCATAGCATACCATATTCTACCAGTAAGCAAAAACACCAACTACCATACCATAGCATACCATACTATACCATATTCTATCAGTAAGCAAATGAATAATTGAGGTAGTGGCTTTGACCAGTACTTGTGTGGTTTCTCCTTAGAATACCATATTGTACCAGTGTGGTATTGTAAGAAAATCTGAGCATAGAATAGGTTTTTATACTTTTCCTATAAAATCTTTTTCATTTTTACTTTGACCACTACTGGAACGGTTTCTCCTTATAATACCATATGGTACCAGTGTTTATACCATGTTATACCATATGGTATACTATGGTATTGTAAAAAAATCAGAGTATGGAATAGGTTTTGTTGTCGTTTTATACACTTTTCTATAAAATGTATTTCACTGTAAGTACTTTTACCACTATTGGAACGTTTTCTCCTTATAATAGCATATGGTACCAGTGTTTATACCATGTTATACCATATGGTATACTATGGTATTGTAAAGAAATCAGAGTATGGAATAGGTTTTGTTGTCGTTTATACATGTTTCTATAAAATGTAGTTCACTGTAAGTACTTTTACCACTGCTAGAACTTTTTCCCCTTAGAATACCACATGGTACCAGTGTGGTATTGTGAAAACATCAAGCATAGTAGAGTTTTTCGTTTGGTTTTTGTGATGTATGTACTTGAAATTAGACATTCAGAATCACGAATCTAGTTTTTGAAGAAAGAAGTGATGATTTACCTTGATCGTGTCTAAGTTGGAAACCCTAATTTTGTCGCTGAAGACGTTGAAGTGGAAACCCTCACTTGATCACTGAAGGCGTCGAAGTGGAAACCCTCACTTGATCGCTGAATAACTGAGATCGGAATCCTTTGCTAAGCGAACTGAAAACTCGAGATTCGACTTCGACGGTGCAGTTTGCGAAGATGAAACGCGAGAGAGAGAGAGAGAGAGAGAGAGTGAGAGAATGGATAGCGTGAATGCAGAGCAAAAAAGCAGAAACTCGAACCGTCTGCGATTTCTCTGGTGATAATGATGGCGGGGAAGTGTCAGTTACCTTTTTCAAATTGTCAGAAGGTCGATTACTATTTTACCCCTACGTGTATTTATTATTTTACATCTGACGGTTGTTAATGGATTGCAATGGACGGCGGATGGGGTGGTTACTCACCGTTACTGACCGGTAAGTTACTTACAGGAACTGCTCCCAGTTGCAAGTGTTATATATGGTAGCAGATATTGCATGTACAGATTACATATTTTTACGTAAAAGCTAGTTAATATATATAAAGGTGCAGTTAGTTACTGTTACCAAACAATTTATATTTTGATACTCTAAATTTAATTAAATCATAATTTAGTCACTATAATGTAAATTTTATATTTTGATACCCCAAATTTAATTTTAATATAAAATCATTGAACAATTATGTTTTGGTATCTAAATTTTATGAGATTTTCGTACCTACAATTTTGTTAAATTTGCATATTGGTCCAATGTTTAGATTCCACTTGAATCCATGAATTTAATCCACCAATCCTTTTGAACCAATCCATGAATTCGATATACCATAACATAAAAATATGTAACCTACCTAACAATTTATATTTTGATACCCCAAATTTAATTAAATCACAATTTAGTCACTATAATGTAAATTTTATATTTTGATACCTCAAATTTAATTTTAATATAAAATTATTGAACAATTATGTTTTGGTATCTAAATTTTATGAGATTTTCGTACCTACAATTTTTTAAATTTGCATATTAGTCCAATGTTTATATTACACTTGAATCCATGAATTTAATCCACCAATCCTTTTGAATCAATTCATGAATCCGATCCACCATAACATAAAAATATAAATTTAGTTTGTACAATACAAGATGTTGTATCACTCAACTGTAGGAGAAGATTCGACCATTTTATATTTGCTCATTACGTGAAACATTAAATAAATGATAAAGAGTTACAACTCTAAGATATTGCAAGAGTGAATTTATAAACTCATTTAGTATATTTCAGGGGTACTAAACAAACTTCTACTAACTACATATAACAAAATATGCGACATCTACATAAATACTTGTCAATAATTTGCTACGGTGAAAAGGATTGACTGTTGTATTGACGACCAACTAAAAGAATTGGTCAAAACCTTTACATCATCTACTTTCTTTTCGTTTTATTTTTCACTCGCCTTCCATAACTCTTTCTTTATTTCTTTCTTTGCCTTCTTCGTCTAACCCTAATTAGTATATTATTTTTATGTATTCTAATCACAAGTATGAATGGCTCCATACACGACTCAGCAACAGTCTAGACAACTAATAATTAAACTATGAACCACTAACTTTTTTAGCTCAATGTCGAGCCCAATTAAAAATAAATGTATATGGTTATTACTTATTAGAAAGTCGTCGTTTTCCACTATGAGATTTGATATATGTAGATATCTAGCAAAATATTCCATGTATATTTGTTGAAAATTCTAGCCCAGGTGAAAAAGAATAACTCTAGAGAGAAGCAAAAGGAATACAAACTTCCATCTACAAACATCCAAACTCATATACAAGTCAACCATACTCTTCCCATAATCAATGGGTCTACTTGGGTTTAGGTAAATATCATTTACTAGCCAAAATTTTCACAAAAAAAATATTAAGTTGGATGTTGACAGCCATATATCTCTTCTCAGTCAATATCATATTGCCAAGTCAATATTACTAACAAAACTGCCAACGAAAAATTAATTTTAGACTAATAATACTATCAAGACACCATAACGGGCCACATAATACATGTCTATAAGCCATCTCCACCCCGCGACAAGGCGCGGCATCACCATCTAGTATAATTTATAGCTAAACCAATTCATTGAACAAGGCAAGCTAAAGTGATTATTCTTTAGAGGCTCTTCAAACTTCATGGTTAAAGTCATCAACTTCTCATAAACCTTTTTTCTTTTGTTGCCATTGTTTATTGTAAGGTTAATCCAATTCCAAGACTACGATAAATAAGTTGATCGTTACTTACCTTTTCAACCAAATTGGTCCCGTAGCTCAGTTGGTTAGAGCGTTGGTCTTATGAGCCGAAGGTCGCGGGTTCGAGCCCCGCCGGGACCATTTTTTTGTTTCTACAACTCTCTTACCAATTAAACAGGGAGGAAATGAATTCTTCTATCAGGGAAACCCAATTTTTTAAAATATATTATACTAAGTATTATTGGATATCTATCCAAGCCAATCAAATTGATACCCTAGGCGGGACCATTTTTTTTGTTTCTACAACTCTCTTACCAATTAAACAGGGAGGAAATGAATTCTTCTATCAACTATAGGGAAACCCAATTTTTTAAAATAGGGAAACCCATTTTTTTAAAATAGGGAAACCCAATTTTTTAAAATAGGGAAACCCAATTTTTTAAAATATATTATACTAAGTATTATTGGCTATCTATCCAAGCCAATCAAATTGACACCCTAGATATTGTTGATTATGAGTATGGTACAAGGTTAATAGTAAAATTTGGCTTTTTTTCAATCCAAATTCAACAACTATATAGACTTGAAAATATGGTTAAATTGTCTTCCAGATGATATCGAATAAAAAATTTCGAACACATGTCCATAAGTTGATTAGATGCAATAATTAATGTCAGTTATTTTCCTATGAAAATGGATTCAAAATAGTTATACTCAAGATGGTTGTCCTGGTAGATTATTTTATATTGAAAACATTGGTTTCTCGTGGAAGTTGGCTAAGAAATTACTCTTTAGTTTAGTTTTTTGCATCTAATAAGATCAATCACCATTTATTTTGGATACGTGAATTGATATGTTTTTTCAAGAAGAACTTATATCCACACAATAGTATGGGGCCAGTGATTAAAATTGTCATTTGATTGATGATATAATTAAAATTAGAGGATCATCTAAGTCTTGGGCGTTGATTTACCTCGACAAATAAGAAGTAAGGTAGACCTATACCAAAAAGGCTGGATAAGACACTAGTTAACAGTGCTTGGTTTTCAAATTATCCTATAGGAGTGTGGTCAGGCTATTGCTGCAGGTTTATCTAATCACTGTGAAGTTTTAATTCAGATGGATTCGAGGCTGAAATCGTGGCCTAAACAGTTTAATTACTTCAGTTGGCTCTGTATTGTTTGGTGTCTATAGGAAGCTTATGAAATTATAGGGTAAATGCCTCACTAGGTTTACTAAAACATGACACTAGAAATATTTAATATCAATATTAATCACTCGAATTACTAACAAAAGTGTTGACTCACCCTCCAGTTATGTCTCGTATGTGTTACAAGCACTTTATACTCTCATCGATCATGTTTCCATATACACTTGGGTTTATTGTAAGGGATTTCAACCTTGTGTGTATTTCATTATGTAAGAGTGTATATTTATACAAGTACAGAGAGACAGAATACAAGAGGGAGAAGGACAACGAATACAAATCCTATACAACCTAGGATTTCTCCCTAATACGCCCCCGCAAGATGGAGGCAGCGTCAGCGAGTCCAATCTTGCAGCTCAAGAGGCGGAAGCGTGTAACCGGAAGAGCTTTAGTCAGCAGATCCGCGAGCTGAGACGCAGTGGGAAGGTAGCGAACCAGAAGCTGCCTGGAGTTGACAAGCTGACGGACGAAGTGATAATCCAGTGCCAAATGTTTCATGCGGGAGTGGAATACCGGATTAGAGCTGAAGTTGACGGCACCGAGATTATCACAGTAGAGAGTAGGAGCAGCAGGAAGCGAGTAGTGAAGTTCAGCAAGGAGATTCTGTATCCAAATAGTCTCAGAAGTGGCCAGAGCTAGAGCTCTGTATTCGGCTTCTGTGCTGGAGCGAGCGACCGTGCGCTGTTTCTTGGACTTCCACGAAATAAGAGTGTCACCGAGGTAGATTAGGAACCCTGATGTGGACGTCCGATCATCAACATCACCTGCCCAGTCAGAGTCAGAGAAAACTCGTAGGGAAAGAGGGGTCGACTGTCGAGCAATGTGGATTCCCAGTGAGCGAGTACCAGCAATGAAGCGAAGGAGCCTCTTGACATGCTGCCAGTGGGTGAAGGTCGGGGCATGCATGTACTGGGACAACTTGTTGACAGCAAAGGCAATGTCAGGCCGCGTAGTGACGAGGTACTGGAGAGCACCAACAACTTGCCGATAGAGAGTGGCATCGGACGGGGCGGAGCCGTCGTTGAGGGTGAGACGGGTAGTCGATGCTAGAGGAGTCGAGGCCGGTTTTGCTTCATGCATTTGGAACCGAGTGAGGATATCGTTGACATACTTGTGTTGAGACAAGATGCAGCCCGACGACGTGGGAATGACCTCAATCCCAAGGAAAAAATGAACATGACCAAGATGCTTCAAGGAAAACCGATCCGAGAGCTGGGCTTGAAAGGCCGTGAGGAAGGCCTCATTGTTGCCAGTGAGGAGCAAGTCATCAACGTACATGAGGAAATAAGCTAGTATACCACCATGCGAGTACACAAACAATGACGCATCGGAGCACGTCTTCACAAAGCCACAGGATAGGAGGAACTTACTGAGAGCATCATACCAGGCGCGCGGTGCTTGACGAAGGCCGTAGATAGCTTTGCGAAGACGACACACATGGTCAGGGAACTGAGGATCACGAAACCCAGGCGGTTGTGTCATGTAAACCTCTTCCTGAAGTGGTCCTTGAAGAAATGCATTGTTGACATCATACTGAAAGATCGGCCATTTAGATGACAGCGCTAGTGTAAAGACTGTACGAACAGTCACCGGCTTGAGAACAGGGCTGAAGGTCTCATGAAAATCCACTCCAGCCCGTTGATGGAACCCTTTCGCGACAAGGCGACACTTGTGACGTTCGATGGAGCCGTCAGAGAGAAACTTGACCCGATATAGCCATTTGTTGCCGATCACGTTATAGTGAGGGAGGCGGGGAACCAGATCCCATGTGTGGTTGGCGATGAGGGCATCATTTTCAGCATGTAGAGCTCGGCGCCAGACATCATGTTTCATGGCCTCCTTGATGGAGGTCGGCGCAAGCGGAGGAGTAGCCTGCAAGGAAGTAGCATAAGCATACTTGGGGTTAGGTTTAAATATGTTATTCTGGCCACGAGTCCGCATGGGGTGCCGCACTGGTGGAGACGGAGGGGGCGGTGGTGGAGTTGAGTCGCCCGTCGACGAGTCCGAGGGGGACAGTGATGGTGTCGCCGGTGTGGTCGAAGACAATGGTGAGTGTTCCGTGTGAGAGGGACTAGGGGGCGGCGTCGCTGGCCTGGGAACTGGGAGGGGAGGTGACGACCTGCAAGGTAGAAGAGTAACAACAGGGGACGTGGCAGTGAGCCACGATGTTGAGGAAGTCTCGGCTGACACGGAGGGAAGTGAGGATTGAACACCAGGAAGTTGAGACTCAACAAAAAGAACATGACGAGAGACGTAGACTCGATTAGTTTGTGGATCTAGACACCTATAAGCACTCTGTTGGTGTGAGTAGCCAAGGAATACACATGGGCGGGATCGGGGTTGGAGTTTATGAGAATTATAGGGACGCAACCAGGGGTAGCACAAGCAACCGAAGACCCGAAGTTTAGAGTAATTAGGGGGCTCATTGAACAGAGAAGTGAACGGGATTTGACCTCGGAGAGCGGACGAGGGAAGCCGGTTGATGAGATACACGGCTGTGGTAAAGGCATAGGACCAATATGAGAGGGGAAGGCGAGCTTGATGGAGAAGGGTGATGCCGGTTTCCACAATATGGCGGTGTTTGCGCTCGGACAGCCCATTATGTTGGGGGGTGTACGGTGGAGTAAGAAGATGAGCGATCCCATTTTGAACAAGGGCAGGTTTGAGCTTTAGAAATTCGCCCCCTCCATCGGTATAGAGGCGACGGATGGTAGTGGAAAAGAAGTTCTCAATGAGGGTTTTGAATGCAATGAAGACGGACAAAACATCGGACTTACGTTTGAGAGGATAGATCCAAGTATACCTTGTAAAATGATCAACAATAACTAGATAATAGGAATAACCATCTATAGACTCGACAGGGGCAGGACCCCAGACATCAGAAAACAACAGATCAAAGGGCCGAGTACTTGACAAACTAGAATCACCGAAAGGAAGCTTATGACTTTTGTTCGACAGACACGAATTACAATGGGTAAGAGACTTAGACGAATGTGGTAACGACTGAGTGCGAAGGAGACGAAGTAGAGACTTGGAGGACGGGTGACCAAGACGACGATGCCATGAGTCAGGCGAGTGACTAGTGGTGACTAGGGCTACACGAACAGCAGCAGACTGATGGGGAAGCTCGTACGTGTCACCTTTGTTCCTTCCGGTCAGCAGGCGCGCCCCCGTTCTTAGATCCTTCACAATGAACAAATCAGCAAAGAATTCAACAGACACCGGGTTAGTGCGACAAAGTTTAGCAACAGATATAAGATGATGCTTGATGGCAGGTACACATAGAACATCACGTAAAGTGAGAGTCTTGGGTGGTGCTAAAAGAGACGATGAGCCAATGTGAGTTATCCGCAAACCTGAACCATCACCCAAGTAGATTTCATCCGGTCCGTTGTAATCAGAGTAGAGAGAGAGATTGCCGAGGTTGTTGGTGACGTGATGTGTAGCTGCGGAGTCCATGAGCCAGCCACCGTTGGTCGCAGAAGATGGAGCAGTAGGTGGATGGGAGGTGTAGTTGGCCTGCGGCGGACGTTTGTGGGGAAAGAGTTGGAAGCAATTCTTGGCGACATGACCAGGCTTGTCACAAAATTGACAGTAGATTCGCGGCCTGCTGCGGGAGTTATCGTCATCACTGGGAGGAGAGTCCCATGACGGAGACGAGCCAGAGGAAGGAGCCGAGCCTGGGGAGGAGGAAGAGCCGCGACCAGCTCCGCGTCCAGATCCGCGACCAGGTCCACGTCCGCGACCGCGACCACGTTGAGTGGCATAGGCAGTCGCTGGGTGTTCAGCAGAGGGGCGAATGGCCTTGAGGTCACTCTCAAGGGCCTGCAGACGATCGAGGAGGTCCTCCAGTTTAGGTGCAACATCACGAGCCCGAATCCCGGCGGCGAATTCGCTGTATTCGGGTCCAAGTCCGCGGAGACAAACGGTGACGAGCTCCTCGTCGCGAATAATTTCACCGGCTAGGGCTAGTTCAGAGGCGCGAGACCGAAGAGCCTGAATGTAGGTGGCGATGTCCCGGTCACCGCGTCGTTCGCCAAGGAGGCGATCTCGCAGAGTCATAATGCGAGAGTACGAGGTACCAGCATAGGTACGTTGAAGAGTGTCCCATGCTTCACGTGATGTGCGCGCAGCCGCAATGAAAGGGCAGAGTTCTGCCGTGACCGAGGCAAAGATGCCGTTGAGGAGAAGTTTGTCCTGTCGGAACCAGTGAGTGTAGGCCGGATTCCGAGTAGAGACACCATCGACGAGGATGGTTTCAGCTGGTGGAGCGACGGTGCCATCGAGATAGCCGACAAGGTCAAGGCCATAGAGGAGGGAAAACAGCTGTGCTCGCCAGGATGGGAAGTTGGTGGCGGTGAGTTTGAGAGGAAGGGACGCAGCTGGATTGAACGTGACCAGCTGTAGATCGGCGGCGACAGCAGAGGCTCCAGCAGCAACAGTGGAGGAGTCATCAGCAAACTCAGACATGGCGAAGGGCTAGCCAGCCAACAAGAACGAAAAAATTTAGGGTTTGGAACGGTGCTCTGATACCATGTAAGGGATTTCAACCTTGTGTGTATTTCATTATGTAAGAGTGTATATTTATACAAGTACAGAGAGACAGAATACAAGAGGGAGAAGGACAACGAATACAAATCCTATACAACCTAGGATTTCTCCCTAATATTTATTTCATACGATCGACAAAAGTCTGAACTTATTGAATGTGGCAAATAGTTTTTCCAAATGATTCAAACTCAATTTGGGAGAACAATCAAGATCATTCATTTAGATCCCGGGGGAGTTTAGCAAAAGATGAGTTGGTTGCTTTCTATAAATCTCGTGGTACTACTCTAGCACAACATTCTTGTTCTGGAATGTCGTCTCAACGGAACGAATTAGTTGAACGCAAAATATCTTCACGTTTTAGAACTTACACACGTGCGATTCTCTTTCATATTCCGATCGTTCCGCCAGAGACGGAATAAGCACTTATTGTTAGATTTGTATGGCTTGTTGGATCTGTATTAAGTTGTCTTTTTAAGATGGAAAGGGTGAGTGGGAAGAGAGAGAACTGTGGGTTTAATGGAAGATATCTCAAATTAAATAGTTTGTTTCTTGACTTAAGTATGGTCATTTAATAAATCCGCCACCTTCTTTGTCATCTTCTTCTTCTTCTTCTCCACAACCCTTTTTCCTAACTTCTTCCCAATCCCTTCTTCTATATATTCTCAACCTCTCTCGTTTTCTTCTCTGTATATTCACCCTCACTTTCTTCAACCTCTTCGGCTTCCCTTTTCTTCTTCTTCTTCTTCTTCCAATCCTCTTCTTCTCCATTCTCTCTCCCATCACCATGAATTCGCACAACTCGAGCAGTTTCCTTAGTAATACCCTCCTCATCGCGAGCTGTGTACTATTAATATTCACCACAGTTTGTGGAGCTCGTTCATTGCTACTCGAGAACAAGGTTTCTACTCCTTCAAAAGCTCAAATAACAAATTCAGGAGTTTATCATACTTCTGTTTTAAACAGAACCTTTAGACCAACCGCTTCTGGCCCTTCTCCTGGTGAAGGACATCACTCTCCTCCTCCTCCTCCTCCTGGTAAAGGAAATCATTGAGTAGTAGTTTAAATGTGTCGTCATTTTGCAGCTGAACCGTATCATATGGTTGATTGTACTCCATGCATGGTTAAAGAAATATACATGGAGGAATAAAACTATGTACTGTGTACAGTTGCTCAAGCGATCTATTTACACGTACGTACTGCATGTTTGGTAAAGATGAAGGTACTTCCAAATCAGTTCTGCGACTATATCAACTAATTGGCACGGGAAAAAAAGATGGATCTGTAAAACTAAATATAATTAACCTCAAGCTAGCTATGGAGCTACCGTAGAGTGAGAGGTAGGATGGCAATTTCGACCTGACCCGATTTACCTGACCTGTTTTGTCTGAGGGTAGGGACGGATTGGGTCGGGTATGGGGTACCTCTCATCGACCCGACCTGTCCCGACCTGCCTCATTCTTGACACGTTCCTGCCTAAATTACATGTAATCTTAGTAAAATTACTTAGGAGTTTCCTCTTATTACATCATATTTTAGCTACAAGAAAGTTGTAAATAAGTAAAAACCTCAATTTCTCCAATAACTTAATTACATTTTATCATATAATGCTTTATTTCTTGTTCTTTTCATGAAAATAACGAATATTTCTAAATTTTTTTTGCATAAATTACATACGCATTGGGTCGCCCTGCCCCAACACGCGCCCTATGATAAATTACCCGACCTGCTACGGAACGGGTATGGGTATTGAGATTCCCGCCCCGGACCTGCCTATTTTCATTCCTAGTGAGAGGGAAAGTGTTCAGGGAATCTAAACAGCATGCATGATGCATCCATGGTTATGTGGACTGTAAAAAAGAGGAACACATGGTTGGTTTTCGCTTTATTTAATATGAAAATTACGTACTTGCGAGTATTTTAATATGCTAGATCGATACTTTGAAGAGGAGATACGGTGATAACACCATGTCATTATAATTTTTACTAGTCCTCGTCCTATCAACGATTTTCATTAACAACAAAAACGATAAACTAGGAATAAACACATAACATAAAACTCTTCACATGTTAGTTTACTAGTGACCATAGAGACAGCACCCATGACTCTATCATGGAAGAGTTGAAAGTTAATTTGCTTCTTTTCCTAGGACAGGTATTGTATTTGTAACCTAGAGGATTCGAAACCCTAATGGGTATATGATCGTTCGTCTGTGTGGATATGCTTCGAGGATGCAACACTAGTCATTTGCATTGGTGTAGTCGCCTGGTCGGTGATCTTCTTTTCTTTTTTTAGAGAAAAGGAGACATATTTTCGGGATATGCGCAGATCAGAGTGTGTTTAGAGAGATAGTTGATTTCATATGAGACACTTTCATATCGATCAACTAGTTTCTAGTGACGATGAGAATCGAAACGAATTCAGGTTGCAGTCTCTTCGGATGAAGGAGCGAGAAAGATCAGAGGAGACTGAAAGGAGACGGAATAGATAAGGAAATAAGAAATTACATCCTTTCGATTTAACACAATTCATCGGATCGGAACTAGATCAAAATGGTATGATCTCGGTTATAGCATTTAGTTTATTGTCGGTCGTCATTTTGGCCAAAATGGTACAATATGGTTAACAAGGTAAGACGTTAATGCATGTTAACCCGAACCTGACCCATTCTTCTCCCTATGGCCCATTGTTTTTTTTTTTTACAAAAATAAGATGGGAAATTGGAAATTGCTTCCTTCCGATTTAACACAATTTGCCGGATCGGAACTGGATCAAAATGATATGATCTCTTTTTTTTTTTGAAAGAGTTGTTCATTAAGAAAGCGATCGGGCCAAGCCCATATGGAAAAGCACAAGCAGAAAAAAACAACAAGAATCAGAAAACCAAACAAAAGGCCCAAAAAACACAAATGGGCCGGCACCCAATCGGGCCCAGACCCGGACCCAACAACAAGTGAGGTTTTCCAAACCCTAGTTGCTCCATCTGCCTCCTCTGAAGCCTCCATCGCCGCAGCCAAAAGACACCCTCGCCGCAGCCGTCGCGCCACCCAGCACCACCGCCGCCACCAGCAACCGCCGCCGCGCTCCAACTCCGAGGAACCCTTTCCGCTAAACCCGGATGGAAGGACGAGGAAGAGAGATCTCCACCATCCCACCCCGGGCCAGTCGTCATTGTCGCCCACCGAACAGGACTAGAGGACCACAAAAGACGACCGGTCGCCGACGAAAGCACTAGAGGAAGAAGGACTTTTGTCTTCAAGCTCTCCACCCTGAGTCCGACGCCAAAGGCTGCATCTCCGAAACACCTAGATCTGCAAGGTGAGACAAGGAGGTAGACTAGAGAGAGGAGAGGAAAAGACAAGCCAGATCTGAAACAAATTCGGCCTCCATCGCTTCTTAGATCAGACCATCATCTCCAAATCTGAGCCAACAGATCGGAGGGCAAAAGAACCATCCCAACACAGGGGAAGAAGAGGAACCCAACAACGGGGAAGACAACCACCCAACACAGGCAAAAACCGAGCCCAAAGGCAAAAGAAAATCAAAAGGCGTTGAAAGAAGAAAAAAAGCAGGAATCAACAGAAGAAAAACAACGAAAAGAAGGGGTGGAGGGCTGCCGCCGGTCGTCGGAGAAATGCCGGCAGCAGCCCCCAAACTCATAATGAGAGGGAGCCTCTAGAGAGAAGGCAGAGTGAACAAAAGAGGAGAGACGTGATGCTGAACTTAGTAATTTCATAGATTGTTAAAAAAATGATATGATCTCAGTTATAGCATTTAATCCATTTTTCGGTTTTGATTTTGGCTAAAATGCAATATGGTTAACAAGGTAAGACGTAAATGCATGTTAAACCGAACCGGACCGATTCTCCTCCCTATGGCCTATTGTGCTCACGTTTTGTCCATTTTGTTAGAGAGAGAAAGAGAAGTTGGGTGCATGGGAGAATGAGAGAAATGTGAAGTGGTGGGTGCCATGCAGTATCTGAAATTAAATTGTTTCTTCTTTCCTAATTAATGTCATTTAATTTTAATTTATCTTTAGTTCAGATTCAAAACTGAACCTATGTATCATTTATTGTTTTTGGATTGGTGTGGATATTTGGATTTGATTGGAATTTTACTTCAGATTTCTCGATAATCTTTCTTTGAAAACTCGTAGTAGTGAGGAAAATAGACTGTATACTGCTATTTTACGCAGAATCCTCCATTCGAGTCTGGTCCATAGTTCGTGTACGTATATATGAATAATTATGCAACCAGGGATCATCTAGCTATTTCTAGTACAAACATACTCGCATGGTTTATTTTATATACGCATTAAAGTTTGAAGTAAATGACGACAAATACATCGCTACAAAGTATGTAGTTGATATCTTAGGAATGTCGAAAAAGCATGGAAGAGATCCATAATTCAATAAGAACATTCAATTCAATTTTAATTGGTAAGACATATTTTGAAGTGAAATGTACTAATGTTTAGGTAATTAATTGTAAAAAAAAAAAAAACATTCATGTAATAAAGTATGTTTTCCCAAAATTTGCTATGTTCGGCGAGAAGAAAGTCAAATTTAAAAAAAGAAACATAAACATTAAAATATTGAGAAGTTAGAAAGGAATGTCCAAAAAGTAATTTAAATTACTTATATTTCAAATGTAGACATTTCAAATACATGCACACAGAATACACACTTATTTATAGATAAATTACTTATGTTCAGGGAACTTGTGTCTGTTTCAGAAAACTTGTGATATGCTTTATGAGATTTCTGGTACGTTTTAGAAAATCTATGGTCCGCTTCGAGTTTTCTGTTATACTTTATAATGTGTGTCGTGGTGAGAATATGGTCTGCTTTATAAACTTTCTTATCTACTTTACGTTATTTGTAGTGTGATTTGTTGTGTTTCTAGTATGTTCATGATACCATGGTGAAGCACGGGACGCAAAATAAATCAACAAAACCATACACGTGTACCCCATAAATTTTCATAGTGACAAGTATGTCCCTCTCTTTAAAAATCACCAGAATTAATTATAATTAACTCCTTAAAATAAAAAATAAAAATTATCAAAACGAAATGTTTCTAATAGCCAAATCTAATGTTAACACCATGACAATAAATTGAATGCTAGCACTATAACCTTTTCCTTTGTATATGCCTCCTTTTTAAGAGACAAAAAGGTTAGCGGGAGAGAGATCTTAAATTAAATAGTTTGTTTGTTGACTTAAGCATATTATCATTTAATAAATCTCGCCACCTACTTCGTCGTCTTCTTCTTCTCCACGGCCTTCTTTCTCACTTCTTCCCAATCCCTTCTTCTATTTATTCTCAATCTCTCTCGTTTCCTTTCTCAGTGCTTTTACCCTCTTTCTTCAACCTCTTAGGCTGCCATTTCCTTCTTCTTCTTCTTCTCTCTATTCTCTCCCTGTCACCATGAATTCGTATAACTTGAACAGCTTCCTTAGTGCCCTCTTCATCGCGAGCTGTGTATTGTTATTTGCCACACTGTGCGGAGCACGATCGTCAGTACTGCTACTCGAGAACAAGGTTTCTACTACTACTACTACTTCAATGGCTCAAATAGCTGGAGGACAGAAACCCGCTCGTATCCATGAAGGAAAAAGACTGTCGTCTGATACTTTTGTTTTATACAGAACCCTTATACCAACCAAGTCTGGCCCTTCTCCTCGTGGTGAAGGACATTATCGTTAACTAGAATTTGTATGTGTCATTTGATTTGTACTCCATGATTCGAGACATGCATGCATATGTTCATGGAGGAATAAAACTATGTATGTACAGTAGTTGCTCAACTCGTTGTTATATTTTTCCTTGGATGAGAGGGGGAAATGTTTGGTAATTAAGAGCATGCATGGTTTATTTATTGCAATTTCGACCTGCTCGTTTTACCCGACCTGTTTGGTCTGTTTTGGGGCGGGCATGGGTACTCTCATCGAACCGACCTGTTCTGCCCCATTCTCGACCCGTTCTTTACTAAATTACATGTAATTTTAGTCAAATTACTTAGCATTTTCCTTTTATTACATCATATTTTAGCTATAATAAAGTTGTAAATTAGTGAAACCTCAATTTCTCTAAGAAATTAACTACATTTATCATAATATTGTTTGTTTTCTTGATCTTATAATAAAAATAACGAATATTTCTAATTTTTTCATATAAATTCCATACCCAAGGGTTGACCTGCCCCGCCCCGCGACGGATTGGAGAGGGAAGAGAACTGAAAGGAGACGGAATAGATAATACGGATGAGAAAGAGGGATTTTTTTTCCAGAAATGAGAAGGGAAATCGGAAATTGCTTCATTCTGGTTTTAAAACGGTTCTTCGGATCGGAACGGTATCAAAATGATCTAATCTTGGTTATTTAACATTTAATCCGGTTTTTCGGTTTTCATTTTGGCCAAAATGAAATATGGTTAACAAAGTAAGACGATCATGCATGTTAAAGTGTTAAATCAAACCGGACCAGTTCTCCTTCCTATTATGGCCTATTGTGCTCACGTTTTGTCCATTCTGAGAAAGTGAAGTTGGGTAGATGGGAAAAGAGAAATATGGAGTGGTGGATGCCATGCATTATCTTTAAATTAAATAGTTTCATACTTTCCTAATTAATGTCGTTTGAGTTATCTGACAGCTAAAATTCAAATTGAACTTGTGTATCATTTCTAGGTTGGGGTGGTTCTTTGGATCTGACTGGAATTTTTTTTATATAGGAAGATTTTACTGGGATTTTATTTTATAGGAAGATTTGCTTCAAAAAAATTTTTATAGGGATTTTACTGGAATTTTACTTCCCCACCTTAATGGCTATAAATTGCTTCTTAGTTACATGATCCATTGTTAATTTCTTCTCGTATTCTCCAACCATTTTTTTTTCCTTCTTCTCCTCCTATCCACACTTATCTTTTTTTGGCTTTGCCCCAATTACTAGTCTTCTTCGCCGAGTTGAAGACAATCTTTTTCTCTTATTTTCTTCTCATTGCTTTTAAGTTTTATCTCCTCTCAAACATTTGGAGTTGTCTAAAAAACCAACCAAATACACATATGACCATGAACATGCGTAGCTTGAGCACCATTTTTGGTGCCCTCCTTATAGCAAGCTACGTGCTATCGTTCGCCTCACAGTGTGGAGCTGTCTCAAAAGCGCAAATGACAATCCAAGGAGGAATATCATCAGTTGTGCTAGCTGCCCCAGTTGGTGAAGAACAAGAAAAATCCCCTGATAGTCTTTCTTTGGAAACTCGTAGTAGTGAGGAAAATCAAATGAGTACTTCTACTATTCTATACAGAACCCTGTATCCATTCGAGTCCGGCCCTGCACCTGGTGAAGGGCATTCTTAACTGATGTATCGTTGTTTGATTAGTACTCCACTTGTTAGTGCATCTACAAATAAATATAAGGGAATGTCAATAAAAATATTTTGCCACCTCAGCCCGCGTACTGCTTAGCCCGCATACTTCGGATGGGTAATTTTGTCAAATCATTCCCTGGGTAATATGAAAACCAACCAATTCATATCTCATTTACCAACTAAATGATTAAGTCACAAAAGCCATTATTTAAAACCAAAAAGTTTGGTTACAAAACTATTCTTTATAACTAATGTAATTATCATTAAGTAACCGGAAATATTACCAATTGTTTATGGTAACCATATAGTCTAAATATAAAAGTCATTTCGGTTGTGAAAAGTATATAATGTAACCAATTTATTTATTAAAAGATAACCATTTTTATTGTCAAAAAAATTATTTCCGACCAATGTTTATGGTTATAAAATGTTCAAAATGACTACTAATTTGGACGAAATGCAACCAATTTAGCCCATTTTTAACAATTGAATCATAATGGTCACATTATATTACCAACCAAATACCAATTCACATTAGTCAATAGCAGTTTTAATTCATAAATTAAAAAAAAAAACTAAAACACAGAAAGATCCCAACCAAAATCTTCCAAAGAAAGGACATTCAAATCTCTTTTGGCTTTAGAGGATTCCTAACTTATGTCGTTGACCTGACGGAACGCGTTAGCGTGGTTACTCAATTTAGAGTAATCACGATGACTATCAACATCTGCATCATTGGTTATTAAAATTTCAGCTTATTTTAAATATATGGTAAAAATTAGATTAAGGGTATTTGGTAAACAAGAAAATACACTCCTGATCATTACAATCTTTTAAAATGTAAATTTATATAGTAAAACCCTGCCATCGCCGTTCTCCGACACCGCCGTTTCCATCTTTTCCCAGCGATCCCATTCACTTCCCTCCTGCCGTCTCTCCTGCCGCAGTTCACCAAAGTTGGTAAGAAACAAATTGGGGCAATAATAAATGGCCCAAAGGCAAATTCTGACCAAATTAATTGGTTAATATATCAACCTAAAAAACGTCTCATCCTTTTATTCATAACAGAAGAATATAAAATTTTGATAACTAATAAATTTTGTTAGGAAAATATCTTTTCGTCATGCCAATTTAATTTGGTTTGAAAGATTCGTTTTTACTAAGCGACCATTTTAGTATATTTATATGCCAAAAATGTTAGTTACTTTGAAAAGTATTAAGGGTGGTAACCAATAAATTTGTTCATAAAAATATTTCATTGATTTATTACCAATTTGGTCATAAAAAGTTTAATTTGGTTATCAAAATTCTTTTTCTTTATGCGCAATAAAAAATTATCATTAACCTCCAGGGTACCTTGTAACTAAGGGCCTCTCAAGTGTACTTTTTACAACTCATCAACTGAATTCGAACAAAACTGTCTAACTATAAAAATGTTATATTGCTATACTCAACTCTAAATTTTTGGAAGCTAAACAAGTAGTCTCAGACTTGATACAAGCCACCAACTAGAGGGGAGAGCAGACTCTTCGATCACCATAAACCCGAGAACACTTTTCTTTCCCCACACACACTACTCACCACTACCACCCAGATCAACTTCTCCAACTAAGCAGCCACCCCTTTCTGCCCACCCCACTGGCAAACAACCCGCTGCAGACCCAAAGACCACTCAGTATAGTCAGGAATCGATAATTACGTAACTAATGAGCCACCCCTTTCTGCCCATCCCACTGGCAAACAACCCACAATTCGGTTTCGTCCCATCTACTTTGAACCCGGGCCATCTGATGCTCTGCCTCATTACCCCTTCTTCCCAAAAAAACGTATCTCCACCTCTCCTTCACTCACTAGCTCCTTCACTTCTCCACAAAGAGCCCTGATTTCTAGATTGATCGCTTCCTCTTGCTGCAATTTGAAAATTACTCTGAGTCTCTAACAATTCGATTCCATGATTAAAGGGATTGAAAAATGTTGCTTCATTAGCTCAGCAAAGAGATTTGGTAGCTCAACAGAGAACAACGCATTCATTTATTCGTGAGATACTAAGTTTAGATTGTAATAATACTTTTGAAATTCACAACACAGTTCTCAAATAACACATATAACAAGTTTGCAGTTTCACGAGGGCCAAACTGATTGATCATTTTTTAAAGTTTCAGTTGATAATTTAAATCCACAAAACTCTATTTTCTGGGCATCAACTACTGTTGCCAAAACACCTAAAACCTTTTTAGAAATTTCATTGTTAATTACCGTATCGGATGCCTATACATTCCAAAATTTTGGGCATTCCCTACCATGGTAGTTTTACAAAACTCAAAGGTTTGATTAGGCGTAAACTTGCACGCTTTAACCGTTATCCTAAGCACTGTAATCCACTCATATATCCTTTTCGGTACATGCTTTCAACAATTAATAGAGAAAATCACTTGAATTAATGACCGGTCTTAAAGGATTATCTCTTGGAAGGAAATCTTGCTTAGTCTTATGAGGATAATTTGGTTTAAACTCATGCCTCAACGGTAACAAGTTCATTAAACCTTCGTCCATCTACTTCAATCGAAGCTTCTTCCATTAAACCCATATAGATTTACGAGTGGATAGTATTAGCATTAGCCATTCTATTAGTCGGGTCCAACATATATGGAACCATTTTGTTTAGTCGATGTTTTAGAACATCATATTCATAACTCTTTTGTTAATTTTTCTTTCATTTTCAATTGCATCTAGTTGTTCATTCAGGAGGTTTAGAACTTCGCCTCCTACCTTTTGTCGATCAAATCCAGTCATTTATGGGGCATTTCGTCAAACCTTTCAAACAAGGCTTGAAACTTAGCACGAAGGTGGCAAGATCAGTCAAATTTGAGTTGGACGACTCATATTTGGATACCATGATGTCTTTTGATAAAAGTTGGTAATTATAAAACTTTCAAGGACCAAAATGTAAATAAAAAATATGAGTAGTATAGAAGTGGCTCGATTGAGAAAAAATTGTGAGTAAAAAATGAGTATTAGTGGCTAGATTTGGAAATAAGATTGAAAAGGGACTAAATATGTAAATAGTTTTATTGTAGTGGTTATTTTTGTAGAATGCTCAAATAAAAACAGGTTTATTATTTTATAGTTGCTAGTTTTGTGTGCTTTTTGCATAAGATTCTAAACCCCTTCTGTATTGGTTCAAATGTCGCAAAACCCAAAAGATCTCGTTTCTGCGTCTTGTCTTTTTTGATTTTCCCTCTCAAAGTCAAACTCCATGTTTTCTCTCTCGATCCACCATCCCAAATGAAGGTTCTCAATTAGGGTTAGGGTTTTTCCTTTTCCATTTCCCCCCTTTTTTCTGAATTTTTTTGGGAGTTCCTTGTTGACTGTCGTCGATTGAGAAGAAAAAGCAGAAAAAGACTCTTCAGATCTCAGATTTCGGAATCATGGATCCTGCTCCCCAGGAGGATCAAGATCGGGTGATCCCAACTGGTACCTTTCCCGTTTGTCATCTTTTCCCTTCCAATTGTTTGCTTTCCCTGTTTCGCTGTTGCTTCTTTCGTCTGTGTCGATTCGTTTCGTCCCCGTAGCACGAGATTAGCCATTTCTCGGCCTTCTCTTGGGTCTGCGGAAGTTCTCATGTCCTCTGTCTTGGGTTGTACCCTTTCTGGTTCCTCTTCAACTTGATGGGTAGTAATGTAGTATGTAGATTCCCCACTCTCTGATTTGGCTGGAATCTGCTTTGTTTCTTTACTGACTCCGATCCTGGGGTCTTACTTCATTTGTGTTGAATGTCTCAATATTTTGGTCCATTATCAGTTAGTGAATCTTTGATCACTTATCTATGAAATGAGCTGACTGGTAGCATAGCCGTGTTACTTTTTCCTTGTTATGGTCATGTCCCCTCTCGTTGACGGGGAATGGTTTAGATATTCTTAGGGACTCTCTCTGTCATGAATTTGGGCCGTGTCAGTTGTTGTCTTATTGCCTCAGTACCAACCTTACACTTCTGTCTGAGCTCGAACTCCTACATTCTGCTGTCAGCTTACTGTGAATTCTTTCATCTGAACACAATGGTAAATGATAGATTGACCCTGATTTGTGCTTATGTCTGTTGCTTGGCAGTCCTGGATGCTAGTGAGACGCCAGAGGGGGACAGCTTGGGTGGTCAGGTATATCTGGTGAATTCTTTCAAAAACTTACTTTGTTTTATGCCTTAATGCAATGCAGAATTTGTGTTTGATTCCTCACATGGCTTCTTGATCTATTCACAGCCACTATCTCCTAAAGATGAAAGGATTGTTGCCTGCAATCCCCCCTCTGATGTATCTGTCATCGGGCCTGCAAGATCTGCCATTGAGCGACCACATACTACAGATGCAAGTGAAGGCCTTCGCATTATACCTCCACATGATGTTTATACTCAGCATGAACAAAACTTCTCATATGGAAGTGAGTATATTGACCCTTTGTTTTCAGTTCTTGATGACTCCCCCCCCCCCCCCCCCCCCTCTCCCCTTTTTTTTCTATTTCGTTTTGTATTGAGTTGCAAAATGGAACTTTCTCTTTGTATATATCCCAATCTATCCCCCTTCAGTCGTTTATTGATCCAAGTACCCCCTGTAACTATGCAGTTGTGAGAAATTTGATTTAACTTTTATGCATGCCAAATTTGACTTTTCCTGCTATGATCATTTTATTGAGGCAACCGCAAAGTGGTAATGTTAGTTGGAGTTCAACACTTTGACATCACATACTGTTACTTTGTTCTGGATTTAGGTTATGGCTATGGCACAGGTACATGGGATGGATACGCTCAATATCCTAGTGCTGCCGAGGGCTTACATATGTCTCCTGTGAGGATATTTTCTTATTGTAGTTTCTGCAGTATCATAACTGGATCTACATCAAGCTCATAGTGACCTTTTGCCCCCTTTGTGTTTACTTTGGTTCAGGTGATCTATAATGATAATTCATCTCTTGTATTCCCTTCTGGGTATGGCTTCAATCCTGATATGGCATATGGGCAATACTCTCCTGTTGCCACACCCATGCCTTCTATAATGCTTGATGGGCAGTTATACTCTCCTCAGCAGATCCCATTCTCACCATCTTTCTATCCACAACATAATCCAAATTTTCCTTCATCTGTTCATGTTTCGCCGTCGGAGCTTATGGCATCAGATAATAATAATGAAAGCTACCCGTTCGGGCCTGGCTCAGGTTACTTTGTACATTATGGGTCTTTCGGCGGAGGGAACATGTCTGGTGCACCTGGTTCCAGTCCGTTAGCATCTCCTGCTGCTTATCATCAACCTATGGGTATATTGGGTTCATATGAACACCATGTTGGACAGGTTTGTTGTATCTCTCATCATTAGCCCTCTGTGAAAGTCTTGCATTCTCTGTAATGAAACTTTATTATTGGGCTTTCTCGTTAGCTTTACTGCTTTCTGCATTTATATAGCTTAGAACTAGCAACCACTTTATTTATTTTTGGTGCGTTAATAATCAAGTATAATCTTTTAATATTTGCCGACAATGAACTCCTAGCACTTTAAAATGCTGCCCATATGAAAATGTGTTTCTCTTGAGTGTATTTGCCATCCACACTTGCCTACATGAGGTGAATAAATCTCGTGTTGTTAGGCTACAGGGTTGGTTGATTTCCTTGAATACCTCAATCTGGGAATACGAACGGATGTATTGGGGGTTTTGCTGAAGATGTCCTAATGCCTTCAGAATTAAGATGAGTGGTTGAGAAAATTGCGGTGGTGGATACGGAGGTTGTAGTGTCAGTCGTAGTGCTGTAATAAACTAATAATTTACTGCAATAGTTATCCGGTTCTGTTGGATTCAGGCTATAGAGTTGGTTGGTTTCATTGAATAGCTCAAGTTAGGGATACAAACTGATGTATTGGGGGTGTGACATGAAGATCCTAATTTCTTCAGATGAGTTTTTGAGAAAATCCCAGTGGTGGATATGGAGCCTGTAATGTTAATTGCCATGCTGTAATAATTCACGGTCATAAGAAGCCAGATCTGTCGGGTTCATCACTGAAATATCAACAATTCTGGATTCAATCTGGAAAATAGAATCCTAATTGTACCTTTGAAAATTTTCTGATGTTACTGCTACTTTCATGGAATAGTTTACTTCTTTGAAATGTACTAGTTTCTTGGTCAGAGGTTTGAGTCTATTCTTCTAGTTGTTGAATCTTGACGTCCATTACTTCAAGGAAATGATGTTTTTGTCCCTTTTGTACATTTTACAGGTTTCACAACAAAGTCCAGTGCATGGATATGGATCAACTTCAACTTCCTCTATGGGAAGATATCAGCGTGGGGGATCATATCAGTCCTCTAACTTTGGTGGCAATTCTGTTTCTTATGCTGGAGATAGGACACGGTTCGGTCTTGACAAGGGTAGGAGAAGAGAACAGGAATCACTTTATTTTACAAATGACTCCTTTGGATTTGACCGTAATCGAGGGCCTCGGGCTTCAAAGTTTCGAAGTAAGAGTGCCGCCGAACAAGCTTATTCTGGTAATGGGATAGATGAATCATTGGGGTCTGAAGCTACACCTAGCTTATACAACCGTCCAGATTTTGCAACTGATTATGATACTGCAAAGTTTTTCATAATAAAGTCTTTCAGTGAAGATAACGTGCATAAAAGTATCAAATATGGGGTGTGGGCTAGCACTCCTCATGGTAACAAAAAGTTGGATGCTGCTTATAGCCAGGCAAAGGAGATAGATGCTAAATGTCCAGTCTTCCTCTTGTTTTCGGTACGTTGCTTGAGGGCTTTTTTATGCGCTTTCTGTATCAGCTATTCAGCTTAAGTTTTTCTTTTAATTGGATAGTTGAATCAGTGTAAGTTTATTATCAGCGAAGTTGCATTATGTAAGTGATAATGTTTGGAGAATGTCAACATGGATATGCTTCTAGTCCTTTTACTCTCCGTTCTTCCACATTCGGGTTTTTGATCATGAACTTTCCAATTGAAACCTGAAATGTATTGTATTCACCTTGGAGCTCTATGACTCATGCTCTTATATGTAATCAGATGATAGTCAGGTTGTTCCTTTATTATGGAATAATTATTTAAGCTGATCTTGACAGTATGTGCTGAACTTATAATAAAATGATTTGCCCATTATTCTATCATGATTCATAATACGCAGTCTTGATTTTGTCTGTTGTTATCATGCAGGTCAATGCCAGTGGACAGTTCTGTGGGGTAGCTGAAATGCTTGGCCCTGTGGATTTTAGCAAAGATGCTGATTACTGGCAGCAAGATAGGTGGAATGGCCAGTTTCCAGTCCGCTGGCATATTGTTAAAGATGTTCCCAACAGTCGGTTTCGTCATATACTCCTTGAAAATAATGACAACAAACCTGTTACTCACAGTCGTGATTGTCAGGAGGTATTTTAATTTGCTTACTTCTATTATTCTTTGGCTGAAGTTTTGGTCATTACCTAGACCCTTGATTCTGTTGCCCCTTGATACTTCTTGGTTACGTACACAATGCCTGAGTATAAGTAATTGGCATAAATCACAAGAAAATGAAAGCACAAATAAAGTCATTGCTACCCAGGAATGATCTTTGTGGTCCTTTATACTTGTATTAATTGACCATGTACTGTACTTCAAATTACACTGATGGTTCAAAGGTGCTGTGGTTTTATTTTTGGTTGTTTAGTGGACCTTCGATGCGCCCCTGTATTCTATTATTCCCCATGGTTTCAGAACTCTTTTAGTCCTTCAATATTCAGCTGGGGATTGAAGTATATGGTCTCCAATGGGTACACAATGTCTAGGCTTGTATTTGATGACTTATTCCTACCATGTCTCTTTAGACTTTAATGTTGGCATGAGAGTTATTTTACACGAGCATTGAAGTTTAAATGTCACTTTAAGTCAGGTGTATTAACTTTTCAACCATCTCTGTATCTGCTGTTAGATATTTAGGGTTTTTATTTAAGTCCTGGTATTCTTAGAATGATGTGGTAAAACGTGAGTACTGTATGAGTTATGCCATGTATGACTTGTCTTTTACTTGCATGTCACACATAATTTTCTTTCATGACCTATAGCACCTGGTTATGGGGTGTTGGTGACTTGATATCATTAACACAGAATCATCTTTGTTACTGTTGTTTCTTATTCCCTTTGATCCTTTGTCACAACCTATAACTTATGCGGTATTCACTGAAAAATACCTCACCTGGTTGCTATTATGTTGAATATAATGCAGGTGAAACTAGAACATGGTGTTGAGATGTTGAATATATTCAAGGGTCATGATTCACATACATGCATCCTAGATGATTTCGAATTTTATGATCAACGAGAGAGAACTTTGAAGGAAAGGAGGAGCAAGCAACAAACAATTCCAACTGTGGATTCTACAGGTCTACTTGGTTATGAGACTCTAAGTAAGATATCAGACACTTTTGCAGAAGCACTTAAGTTGGATGATGGTGCTAAAGAAACTGCAGTAATTGAAGTTGGTGCTGGCTTAATAACTGATTCTGTACACTACCCTGCTGCTAATGATTCCAGTTCTGCTATTGAGGCTATCAGCAATGAGTCCAACCCTGCAGTATTATGTGACAAGGATTTTGTCACAGCTAAGCCATCTGATGCATTTACTGTGGCAGATGATAGTAAGAAAGTACATATAGTTGAGTTGAGCAGTGATGACCAAGATTCAGCTCATTGATACAATGGTTGACCAGTGGAGGAGTTTGTGGGGGAGTTTCAGTTAACTTGTATCAGCTTTTGGGAGAACAGTAAAATGGGATCCTTTACCATGACTTTATATTACAGAATTCTTTTGTTACTGACACCGGTCGAGGGGGGTATGTCCGACATCTTTGAGCTGCTGGACTGCAACATAACAAACATTCTGTTTTTGTCTATTTTCCGGTTCTGTAGTCAATTGCTCTTCGAAAAGCTAGAAGGGGCTCTTCAGGCAAAGCATCTGGGCATGTTGTTCCTCATTTAATCAAACTGAAGGATGTACGTGGCATTTCGAGATTTGAAGTAGTTGGGAATGACTGCATTGTTGGGATGCTGGGTCTTTTTTGAATTTGTATACTACCTGCCTGATGCCCTGTAATCCTAGGGTTCTTTTATTGGATTGTAAGGGTGAATGGGCCAGGCATTCGGTTGATGGGAAATGATTGTAAAGTACCTCCGCCTTTGGGGGGCAAAATAATTACAAGAAAAGAGAAGGGAGAGATGAAAATTTACATTAGCAACAATTGTCTATACTCACAGGAACCGTTTTGTCTCCCAAGGGGTGATTGGATCAAAGGAAGAGATGTGGAATGGTATAATTGTCGTCATCTCTAATGTTTAGCTGTTGGAGATGCAGGAGTTTGTTGAAAGTCCCATCTAGTGATATTTATTGTTAATCTTTAAGGGTGATGCAGGTAGCAATAAAGAAGGAAGTTTGACTGTCTCTCGTTCGTGATCGCTTGCCAGGCATTGCAGTGTGAGGTAATAGATAATCTTACGAGTCCGGCAATGGTGTTCTTGATTTATTTCTCTGTTGAATTTGGATTGGCTCTGCATGTTAGGCAACTGAGTAGTCATGCCTGCATCCTAGTATTTCCTACTCCATTTTAAATCATGTTATGGTGTATCAGGGAACGCTTAGGAGTAGCCATAAAAGAACATAATCATGACCTTTGTGAAATATCCTGTTTTACTGTCTTAATTTTTCGTACTCTTTCTCTACTTCAGGCAATGAGTCTCTTCTAGTCTCTTTCTAATTGTAATGTTAGGATGATTTGCAAAAGAGTAAGAGGAGCTAATAGAAGTTCAGACTTCAGCGGGTTGACAACCTTGCTCTGAAGTCTGAACTTCTATTAGCTCCCGCGGGTTGACCCACTTTGACCCTGACCCGGTGAGAAAAACGGGTCGCACGCATCAGTCGGGTCGATCGCTACAAGGTATCGAGTTGGAGGTCAAATTGTGTCATTTTTTTTCCCTTGGTTTGCGAAATGTGTCTATTTTCCGAATTTTCTTTTCACCAAACTCAATCTTTGAAATTCTTAGTTGAACATTTGAATATTGATGTTATATAAGTGTGTCTGAATTTTCACTATATGCTGGATCTAAGTACGACATGTTACTTTGGTGTAATGTTATATGTTATTACTCATATGTTAGATGAGATTTGATATAATTTATCAAGATAAGTACAATATAATGACTCTTTCTATATTTCCGGGCTAAAACGGGTGATCCATTAACCCTTGACTCACTAGTTCGACCGGGTCCGGGTCAACCCGCGAGTTGACAACCTTGCTTCAGAGTATTATGGTCTGAACTAAGTGAATGTATTTGCAAGAGGTAACTTGCTGTATAAGCTATGGTAAAGACAAGTCAGCTGAGTGGCGGTGGAAGCATAGTGAACTCGAAGTTAGTCGATATACAGTTGCTTCGTGTAAGATATTGAAAAAGAGGTCTGAGTTGAAGTACGAAGCACCCGAATTCCCTGTGTGAAGCATTGGTGGCATGCCATTGGTTGATGAAGCTCAATGAGCAAGTTCTGCTCTCCTTCAAACTTAGTGATAGCACGAACAAGCGCTTTACATTCAACTTGAGAGATTCACGAGTAGAAATTGGTATCGACGAACTGTGTGGTGCTTACAAGACTCTCGTTCAGCATCATGGCCATTTTTCTTTTCCTTTGTGCATTCTACGACTTTTTGGCCTTTGCAAACTTAGTTGGAAGCCATATCAGCCATCATTAGCTATCTGTTAAGTTTTTGGATAGAGATGGATGGATATGACTGTTTTGTACAAATTCAAAGTTGTGTTACTGAATCGTGCAAAACAAGAAATTTGTAACTGTTTTGTGACCGTTGATATTAATTACCCAATATATATGTTGTTTTAATCATTTCATTGCAAATTGAAAAAGACCAGGAATGTGGTGTGGACAATCATGATGTAGTCCTCCTGGGACGGGATACGGTGACAACCCCTAAGGGGGTTGTCAGATTCACAACCAAGGGTATTTTGGGTATGAAAAAAAGGAATATATTAATTACCTCTTTGTATTAATTATATTGGGAATTAAAAATCCATATTAAATACAATTTTTTTTTAAAATTTAAATTCTATACATTAATATCTCTATCTATCTCTCTCTCTCTTCCTTTCTCCAGCGACCACTCCGCATCGACCGACAAACTATTTCTCCGGCGAATTCTCTCCGACACTCCCTCCGACAACCTGAAAAAATGTACCAATGCGCTAAAAAGTTTACCAATCTATTAGTCTACTGGTAATTAATATACCAGTGCTAGTGGTACGCTACCAGTACGCTAAAAAATGTACTAGTACTAGCGGTACGAGTAAAAAATGTACCAGTACTAGTGGTACGCTACTAGTACAACGCTACCAGTAGAGAATAACACAACGCTACTAGCACTGGTAGCGCTACCACTAGCATTGGTAGCGGTACCAGTAGAGAATAACAAAAAAAAAAAAATAGATGATAGTGGTACCAGATGATAGGGGAGCCACTTGTATTGGTACCAGTGAGTAGTGGTAGCGTACCAATAGCGCTACCAGTGGTATTGATACCAGTAGAGACTATCAGATCTGGAAAAAAATAGGGATGAGGAAAGAGGGAGGCAGGGAAGAGTCTTGACCTCGCGGTGGCGGCATAAAAATGGTGGCGGGGTCAGCGTGGCACGACGGTAGGCGCGGCAGGGCGGAGAGAGGGGGAGGTCAGCGGCGCGGCAGGGCGGTGAGGACAGCCGGCGCGGCGGAGGTCAGGGGTGGCGGTGGGCATGGGAGAGGAAGAGGGAGCTGCGGTGGTGGGAGGGCTGTGGCGGCGGAGAGAGGGGGAGGAGAGACAGTGATGTCTACGGGAGAGAGGGAGGAGAGAGAGAGGGAGGATGGAGGAGTTAGGGTTTTTGTTCTTTTTATATGGTAGGGTGAATGATTGGGTGTGGTAAATTTTTACCCTTCCAAAAATATCCTTCCTTTAATCTTAACCGTTAATTTAAAAAAAAAAAAAAGAGACAGGAGAGAGAGCGTATCCAAGGGCTATGAAGTGAGTTGTGAATCTGTCACCGTATCTCGTCCCAGTCCTCCTTGATCCTCGTATCCATGTTTGACTGATCACCCTGGTATAACCCTATTTCGCTACCCTTTTTCTTAAGTCCTCCAAGTTTGTGTTATCAAAACTGAAAGGAGAAATGACACACGAGTCGCAAGTGTAGTTGGGCATTGGGCCGGGCCCTTCACGTGCTAGAATGGCATGAATACGAGCACGAAATACATGGGCATGTTCGACATGAGTATGAATATTTCATGAGTCATACCAGACCTAAACTAGGGCACAAGCACGACACAGTTTATCAGTGACCTTTTTGAGCCTAATGTTTTTGAGAGACTATTGAGTATAATAAGCACGACGTGATACGAAAAGATAAGTTTAAATGTAACAAATTACAACTATAAAAATAACTATTTATTATTGTTAGAACTTTGAAGTGATCATACATACATTATATGTAATTACTATTGTAAATAAAAATGGTTGAAGAATTAAAAATCATACGGAGGCCAAATCACACCCATTTCACTTTCAATTTTACTTTTCTATAATATTCTCAATTATGACTTTCATTCTCCGTTCAACTTTTTCCTTTTTCATTCCCTATATTAATTTCTTCATTTTCATTAAGGTATTTGCTCCTGCCCCAGACAGCTTCGAGGTTCCCATCGATCGATTACAGAGGTTTCAACCACTGAACTTGCTTATGCTCCCCTTTGATCGAGTGCTATTTCTATAAAAAAGATTAAGTAGGAAAGTTCACCAGTCAAACCACACCCTTGAATGAATCTCAATTGAATGGGACTCGTTTTGAATCCTTCGCGATGGAAATGCCCAAACCAACATAGCGCCTTCGAAGCTGCAAGGAAGTTCATCACTGGTTAGCTCTATCTTTGTTTTGATTCCGGCT